>JAINEB010000011.1:24453125-25937500 GCA_022840565.1 Eubasilissa regina | reverse complement strand
ATTATTCGTTTAAATTTGTATTGAGCAGCAATTTGAGTTAGGTACTAAATTTATTTTTTTAAATAATAGTTGTTTTTTTAAAAAAATTAAAAATAGATTCTGGTGAGGAAACAATGCTTTATTTTTAGTTAGTTATGACATCCTGAAGAAGGAAAAGTGTTTTCCGAAACCGGTAGATGTTTTTTAAACTCAATTGTGGTTAATAAAACTAAGATAATAAATAAAAAATATGAATTTTAACCACCAAGTTAATATTGCTAATTTTATAAGTACAAAATTATTTATTTAATATATTATTCGATGTGGTTATTAACTTGTGCCTTCGTCTCAAGGCCATAATTTTTTTTTGTACTTAATATGATCGACAATAATAATTAAAAATGCCAGGTAAGGGGTTATGTTAACGGATACGATTTTTTTTAGCTAGATATAATAATTTATTAGCCTGATTATTTAAAGACGTTAATTTAATTGACTGCATTTTAAAAATATTAATCTTCATATTTTCGGTTTAAATAGAAAATTTTAAATTATGTTATAATAAATTTAATACAAAAATAATTCAGGTAAGCCTACATGTTTAATAAATTAAAGTTTTATATATTATATAAATATAAAAACGTCGATTTCGCAAATGCTTTAAGTTACACGTTACGATGCGAGTAGATTAAATAAAAGACGTAAAATATGTTAGGGATTAACCTCTACCGTACCATGATATAAAATACCCGAATGCAGCCATGCTGTCAACTAGTGTTACCGTAAACAACAGTTAGAAAAAATGTTTTTATTAGCTCAAATGGCTTTAATGACACGAATTTACCCTAAATATGGAGCATTCAATTTTGAAAAAAATATAAATTATATAATTTAAAACATTCATTAAGTCGTATACAATGTGTCCTTCCTTTTTATCTCTCTTCATTTAATGAGTGAGAAAGAGATAATTATATTTGTATGTGTGTTGTTCTTTTCACTGTGAAAATAGTGTGTGATCTCTGTCTTTCATATCACAAATTATAATTTTACCAACGTATTAACTTTACAACGGATTGAATGGAAAAAATAATTGTTTTTGTACGATTCCCTTTTCATATTTAGTTTTTCACTTTCCTAAGCACTAATATTTATAATATATTAGAATTATCTAAAATATTAATTTTATGATGCGTGTATTTACCGAAATGTTACAGGTTTAATTATGATGGTAGATGATAGACCTGTGTTACTGCATGGTTTCGGAAAGGTTAAAATACAACATTGATTTAAAAGCTGCATAAAAAATATTGTAGTAAAATGTTGCAAATCACTAAAAAACGACATAAAACAATAATAAAAGTATAAAATTCTCAACAAGATGAATTATTAAGAAATTGCTATAAAATGAACCGCTAAAATAATTTTGAAAAATTAAATTTGATCTCCCGATATGCAGAATGTATGGAGCTTCGATTCAAGATTTTATGAGGGAACAATACCCAAATCTCAATAAATCTTCTCGGACTCTCAGGTACACAAAGCAGGGATACTAAACTTGTTTTTTGTAATATTAACTATTTTAGTTATTAAGTTATTTCTTGTATATTAACACAGAATTTTTGATTTTAGTTGATTAACGTCTCGGTAAATATGTAATGCAAATGTAAATAATTAAAAATAATAATATTTTTCTTATTCTTCTGTGAATGTTGGTACGATAGAGTAGCACATGTTTCATATTGTATTAGGTGTACCCATAAGTAATTAATTATTTTTAGTGTGGAATGTTTGCTTCAGTCTAGCTCAGAGCGTGAACGTGTAAAAGACGTGTGTTTTATACACAATATTACAATCCGTGGTCTTGTGACTTGTGAAAAGTAAATTTAATTTTTTTTATTACTCTGCTGTAAAATGGAGGACAATCAACTAACTGAAGAACATTTACGTCATTGCATGCTGTACGGCTAGTTGATTTGGAGAAAGCCATTGTTTAGTGCGCTTGTTGTTGTACAATACCCATTTCTCGTCACTAGTAACAATCCTTCGTAAAAATGGATCACTTCTTTCTCTGCACAGAAAAGATGTGCAAATTGTACGCCGTTGATCTTTATTCATCTCCGACAACAGGTGTGGGACTCATATACCCTGTCTGCAAACCTTCCCGATTTCGTGAAGATGTCTTTGAACTATTGACCAAGTAGCTTGAAAAGTGTTTGCTATTTCCTGGATACTCAGTTTATGATTCGTTTCCACCAGTGTTTTAAAGCGTCATTATCAAACCCTACCGGGCCCCCACTTCTATCGCTATCAGACAAGTCTAAATCACCATCGGAAAATTTTCTATACCAACGTTGGCACTTAAATACTTTTAATACGTCTCCATACACATCACAAATTTTCTTTGTTGCAACCATTGCATTAACACCCAATCGAAAATGAAACAGCATGCAATGACATAAATGTTCTTCAGTTAGTTGATTGTCCACCATTTTACAACAGAATAATAAAAAAAATTAATTTACTTGTCACAAGTTACAAGACCACGGATTGTAATATTGCGTATAAAACACGTCTTTATATGTTCACGCTCTAGAGCTAGACTGAAGCAAACATTCCACACTAAAAATAATTGATTACTTATGGGTATACCTAATATATAACACCTCTACATTTGTATCATCAAATTGCCAAATTTTTTAGTAATACTTCTTGTAAGCAATATTTATACTTTGTAAGGAAATGAGAAAATGAATTTGATTGCATAGATAAGTGTGGTATCTATGCAATCAAATTCAATGGTTGATGTATGTGAGAGCTCGCGTAAAAAGGTTGGTACGATGGATGCAAGCGAAAGAGAAAAAAATGAGTTGCACCGCGGTCGGTCGATCTCTCTGCTTCCAGCCGCGATCGGAGACAGATCTATTACTTGTCTTGTAATTGTGTTATAATTAGTGACGTGAATAAATCTTATTGTTAACGAGTACACTGTTGTTATTCTGACGATACGTGTCAATAAAAATTCGATTGTCTTGTCCAGCCTTTGTAGCTGGTACTTGAGTCGATACACACCACTGTCAAGATATTACATAAAAATTGTGCAAACTAAATTCAAATTATTTTACAAATAATCCTGAACTATAGTCAAAAGAATTCGGATCCTTAGTTCAATATATCCACAAGTCGATATTTTCTAAGTATATTTTTTCTGACGAATCTGTTGCCAGTACATTTTTTTTTATTATTT
The DNA here is from genome assembly GCA_022840565.1 of Eubasilissa regina. Classification (NCBI taxonomy): domain Eukaryota; kingdom Metazoa; phylum Arthropoda; class Insecta; order Trichoptera; family Phryganeidae; genus Eubasilissa; species Eubasilissa regina. Next base: position 25,934,277 of record JAINEB010000011.1, on the reverse strand, counting down.
CAATGTTCGACGATTTGTTTAATATTTAATTACTTTATGGATAAGGAGTGAGATAATATTAATCACATCTTAAAAAGAATGATGCCCTTCATCAGCTGAAATTAGTAGGTAAAGAAAATAAAACAACAACACGCTCCACGCGATATACACAACCGATACCATGCATCAACTGACGTTAAGTGCATTGTTGCATTACTATCTAGCGTGAAGCTGTTATTTAACTTTGTCTCTTTCTCGCTTAGATAGCACTCAAGCATATATTCTTACCACATTCTTGAAGTACCATGACCAAAAATTCGACCTGTAGCGTTCAGCAATTCATTCATGTTTGTTCGTAAATGTCCTGATTTCCAATGCACTGGAAAAATGAATATAATAGGAACACTACATGTTAATTTTCACTGTTTTTTCCCTTGATCATTCTATGTTTTCTTTTGTTTAAAACCTTTACAAAAATCAGATTCCTTAATTGAAATAGATCATTTATAGCTGTACATAAAGTATAATTTAATACAAATTAAATTTATTCATTAGAAAGATATACATTAAATACCTATTGAAAAAATAATTTCGTCTAATATCCTGGTGGCAACCGAATTATTTTTTGGTAGATTTTTTTTGTACATTTCTGATCAATTAATCTTATTGGTATTTTTTTTTTAAATACAGACGAAATACAAGTTACTTCAATGTGCTTACTATTTTCAAACTAAGCTAAACGCTTGTAATATTAAAATAGGACTATCTTGCTGGTCTCCTGGAATGAGGCGCGAACCCACGACCAATAGATCACTAGGCCAGCGTATAATTTAATGATACTTTTAAAACTAACAAAATTAACTTTGTGGTTAAAATTCATATTTTTAATTGTTAACTTTGTTTTATTAACCACTTCTTGAGCTTAAATACATCTACCGGTTTCGAAAAATACCATTTTCTTCTTCAGGACGTCAATACTAACTAAAAACATATATTATTGATACCAGAATCTATTTTTTAAAAAAAACTTAAGATGTTTAAAAAATAGTGGGTTTTCAGAAATTTCTAATCATTTGATAGGAAATGGTCATGGTTTTCATAAAAAATTGGAATTATCAATTTTGCATGTAAACGATGTTGGTCACAAATTAAATAATTTGGAATCGTTGGAGATAAATAAAGCGTGTAAAACTAATCAAAATATTATAAACAACCAACTAAATTTAACTACGAGTCCCATTCTAAAATTTTTAAATTATTCGAGTAAATTTGTAATAAATTATCTCAAACATAACATTATTGCCAAATTTGTCAACCCCTGGTGAAGGCTTCGGAGGTAAGGATTTAATACCCGCTTGTCGAGGAACCGCCCATGTAAATAAATAATCGCGCTATCGCCTCGTGTGAATCAGTATTATGTTCTTAACACCGGCCTTTTTTCAGCCCTTATCTCTAGAACCTGTCGAGATGGTTTTGATGAAGGTGTCGACTGAATAAAACATTGAAACATAAATTTAATAACTATTAGAGATTTCTTTTGGATTTAAGGTTATCAATGCCGCGTTTATTCAATCAGAATATTTATATTATTTATCGTTTTGGAATTTATTTATTTGTTATTCGGTATATTTAAAAATATATATTTGCCCAAATTGGCAAATATATATATTTCTGTCTCAGGGTATATTATATGTTCTGATTAAGATATATCACTGTAGAAAATGTATGAATAGTATCACTTTCCCTATTTCTCGGGTGTATTCCTCAGGATTGAGAATTATTGTAATTTCCTTCAGGTAAATATTAATCTGTCTAACGCATAGGGCATCTTGCGTGGTAAACCACTTGGTGTAGATAAATATTAAATAAAGATTAAATCTCAAATATTATAATTAAAATAATTATTGAGGGTACTAGGTGCAGTTCAAATATTCTCCATATTTATTTGTTTGGAAAAAAACATGAAAAGTTGATAGGAGCTTGAAGAATATTTTTTGAGGCACTTCTAGCTATGTAAACTAGTTAAAAATACAAAATAAATTCCAAAATTCATCTTATTCCAAAAGCAATCTAGTTTCCATTCTAGCTGCCATTTAAATTTCAGAGTATCATTGGCTGAATTCTAATGTAGATGGGATGGGGTAAAAACAACTGATTTAGCAACTAACACTAACTTTATTTATTTATTTATTTGACTTTATTTATATGGTTATGTTTTTGTTGTAACAGAGGTGAATATATTATAATATAATATTGTAAACCTAAGATATTGCAATTAAGTATATACTCGTAATTTATTGTGTGGAATGGAGCAGACTCCACCTCTGATATATACAGCACTATCCTGGCTACATTGCTAGACTGCTGTCTATGATTTGATAAGCCAGTTTTTTCGTGCTGTTATTTAATTCAATAACGATAAATATTCGACAAGAATAAAAATAAAAAAGAGAAAAAAAATGTAGTGAGAGTGTAGTAGAACTAGTGAATTATTAGTGTAGACACTGTATAATAATTATGTTAGGATGTTGGATAGTGACGCTTCTAATTGATCTCTGCCCAATTGAACTTGAACTTTCTTTGAAATTTATTTTGATTTTAACATAAATATATCATATTTACATCTTTACACACATTTGGATCATATGTTGGGTCTATATTTGTGTAATCTTATTGAAAGTGAATCCAGTTTATATCTGAGTGTGTTGTGCAGTCTCGGAGCTAAGAACGTGTAGAATCACTGATAAAATGTCGTTGTTGCTCTCAGAACTGGCGTGTAGATGTTCTTTGTTTGTCTTGAATAACCAATTCACATCAAAACTGCTATTTTTATTATAATATCAATAAATTAATGTGTAAAAAATATATGAGAAGACAATAGTATTAAAAATATATAAAATAGGTCTAAATAAATAATCTTTTTTTATAATTTTCAAATATTTCAACTTATGTAATAGACTACGTCTCGTCCTAACATGAATTAATGATTTTTTAAATTTTAATATTATTCATAAATGCAGCAATTCTCGAAGAATCCTATGACGTCACCATTTCTAATCCAAATCCTGTTTACTTTGCGCAGCTTTGCAGCGTGAGTCCACTCTTAGCACTCCATTAGTCCGCTAATGGAGCGCATCAGGGCTTCAGCACAGGTCCAACTTCAACAGCCGCTGCAATCATTATCCCTCAAAGGGCTTAGTCAAGTTTAAGTATCAATTTGCATGGTAGGGTCTGCCTGACCCTGCCATGCAAATTGTTTGAAATTTGTCAAAGTCAATAAATCAATTGACACTTGACATATTAAATACAATAGTATCGCACATCAATTCTATAAAAATAATAGTTAAAAACTAATTTCATTTAACAAAAAATAGTTGCATTTTAATATATTAGATTTTACAATATTACTACATGTCAATGATGACAAAAAAATATTTTTAAAAAGTATTTAAGATATAAGAGCAGAATAATTTAAATAGGTTTACTCGTGATATTTTTTTTCAGTTTCTCCATAAATAATATTATTTTAACGTCTATGAATTTTTACAGTTATACTAGTACTTATTAGAACTTACTAGTACTTAGTATTTATTGTATCGATCTTTCGGAAATATTGTGATAGAATCGAAGTTAGCTTATGCTTATTATTAATAATTCCATTATTGCACTAGACATTAAATGTATCAATTAGAAAGATATACAAGAAAATTTAATTTATCCAAAAAAAATAATTTTGCTACCGGGATTCGAACCTAGATCTTTTCCTATTCAATACAATAATAATGTATTCTTCTTAATACATGAGTTTTATCAAATTGTATCTAGAATTTAATAACAAGGAATTGATTTAATTTCTGGCGTCTCCTAGTGAACACTCAAAGGTGTTTGAGATTTTCGTAATAAAAGGTGATAGCTTTAAAATTTTGAATAATAGACATATTATTTTGAAAGAACTGCAGCATATAAATTTGATTATTTATCGTCAACTCACTTTGTTAGTAATCGATTAACGCATTAACCCAGATAGGAAAGGATTCAGGTTCGAATCCCGTTAGCAACAAAAATATTCTTTCGATAAATTGAACTTTCCTGTATATCTTTCTAATTGATATATTTAATTTGTATTAAAATACAGCAGAACTATGTTCTAAAAAATCTGCACCGTTATAATAATAATGTGTTCTGCTTCAGGACGAGTTTTTAAAAATAATTAATATTTTCGTATTTTTCACGAAAATTTAGATTTTTATTATATACACCTAGATTTTACTTTATTTTAAAACTCTTACTTAGATAGAACTTTTACGATAATGTAAAACAAATAAACTGAATGTTATTTGTCATAATTAAGAAAATACAAGCATTATAAGAAAGACCGCGACCATTAAATTCATTTTCCACATGCCTTAAAATGTAAAATTATTAGCTAAATGAAATATGTGTTATTGTAATCTCGAGAATGAGTTACGAACCATTAAATTTGCAGGATATATCGTTAATTAAGTAAGTAAGTTTTAAAATCAATTTGTGTTAGTTAAAATATTTTTTTATAAACAAATATTGTATTTACTTACATTCTTTAAGGCTTCAGATACTTTTTAAAATCAAGTTTTATATCAAAAACACTATAATTTCTTACTACACATAATTTATATCGTTCCTATTAACGTGTGTTTTGATTGGGTTTTTTTTTCATTTCATATCACCGATTAAAAAACAAAGACCCACAATTTCGTAAAAAACGTGAAAATATGAATTATTTTCTATAGGAAATCCTTAAATATAATATTAAATACCATATAGATTATGTCACGCCAGTTTTTTATTTTTCAAAAATAGTTTGCTGGAAGTCGAACATACGCTTTGGAGACGAAGGTTCCTTAATCTCCTTTGCAACAGGCAAGTTGTAGATAATATTTTTTAATCTTTTATTTCTGTACATGATTCAGTGGTGTGAGAATATTTTCTAGATGCCGATAAAAAAGTTGCGATGGCAATGGGCAAGCCACATCGCTCGGAGGACAGACAATCGTTAGACAAACGCAGCGATACACCAAGATAATCAAGAAGTCGAGACGCTCTAAAACCCGTTGGACTAATGAAACCATCAAACTGAATAGAGATAAGTGGGTAAACTCTCGGAGAAGCTCTCATCCATCTGTGAATATAAAACAGCTGATGACGAAGATGTTGAGATTGTAAGAGGTTTAGCTCGCGAAAATTATTTATAAAGGCGCCATTCACCAATGATAAAATAGTCATAAACTTTTTTCTGTCAAGATATACAACATTAGGTACCTGCGTAAAGCAGAAATATAACCAATAAAGTTTATTAAAAAATGTTCTTTTTACGAGCACTGAAATGGCAGGATTACAACCAATATATCAAAAAAAAAAATATCGGCGTAAACCTGCTTTATGTCTCATCTAAAAATTATATTTTTTTTCTTTAAAGTGATCTCAATTTTTAAAAACTAATTTTGCCATATGTCTCGTATGTGGTTATATAAAAATCTGAAGAAGCCACTACAGAAGAGAGTGACAAATTGACACATTAACCATGGAAGAACAAGGGATCGTCTGACATTTTGTCAAAATTTACATTTTTGTTTCGAAATTCTGAAAATAATTTTCTATTTAAAACTGCATTATAAACATTTCTAATTTCCTAGTTATAAAACTCTATACCGCCTGCGCTAATTTGTTTTGGCTTGTTGGCTATACCGGTTGTGTGTGGTAACGAGAATAATACGTTGTTTGTATAATGCGACAATTTATACTATTTATTCCTGACTGACAATATTACAAATTATCTTAGATCTATGTTCGGAGAGTGACGCGGAGCGAGAGGATTGGCAGTCCTTCTTATGCAATGCAACCCGAATTGGAGTAAGAAAGGTATACTTTCAGAAAGGATCTGGCCCATGGATGCTAAATTATACCTCCCTTGACTCGTACTGTCTTGGTAAAGAAGGAAGATTTCGTTCTACTTTGTGATGCTCTCGAAAGCGGTTTTTCGTGGTTCGGATTTAACGCACGGCGATTCTCTCGAAGGACACACGTGTTAACATATCGGAGTTCGAAATGCACTCTCTCGCTAATCGAGAAGCTGAGAATGATATAACTGGCCCGAAGTCAAAAATCAGTTTATTTTATTATTCAAAATTATATATCGATATTTTTGTACAAATTTCACCTCGTGGGCGATGAAGAGAATTTCGACAAAGAAATCAATAATTTAATATAAATAATTTTAAAAAAGCTTTGTTTAAAACCACTATTTATTGATACATTAACATGTTTCAATACTTATGGTATCTTCTTCTGGAAACAATGTATAAGGTGAGTCGGGGTAAGTGTATCTATGGGGGGAGTGCATCTCCTAATTACGTTTGAAATTGGATTCGAGTGCCGTAATATTTGAAAAAATAGTCCAGAGATGGTGCAAATCCAAATATTTGTTTGTAATACCATTTCAAATTATGATAATTGTTTGATGTCAACATACGAGTTGTGTATGCCTTTTCAATCTTTCGTATACCTAGATAATATTTTGTGCCAGGACGCGGATATTAGGTAAGTACCTTTATTTTGAGTTGTAGTTTGCCATGTTATTAGTTTTATGATTATTTCCGCGAATTACGATTTATAAGACCAAATACACTTACCCCATAAATTTTACACCGTGGGGGAAGAGCATCTACTCGGTGGTTGGTATTGTACCCCATATATTTTTGAACGGAAACATTCTTATTTAGTGCTGTGTAGACAGTTTCATTATTTTATTCAAATAATTATCCAATTTCAAAAACAATCAAATAAGCTAATTTACCAGATTTTTTGGAACTTAGCACATTTTTCCCACCATTAAACATCAAAATTACTAATTAATATTGTTCTTAATCAGATCAGTAAAGACATTTTCATTATTTTAACAATTTGTCAGAAATAATTCAACTACATCTAGTTACTCTCTTACCCCAAATTTGGGGTAAGTGCATCTACTCGTCCAATTTTCATAAAATGCTTTCAATATCAGCTATCCTAATATACGATTTTTAAAGATTTAAATTAGAAAATTGTTACTGATGCCTCTATTAAAGTTTCAAAGTTATAATATTATGAAGTTTGAGAACAGTTCAAAGTTTATGTTGATGGTTTATGTGTCGCGCTTATCCAGATTCACCTTACTAAAATCAAAAATTCAAGCATTCATAAAAATAAAACTGTAAATATATAAGTGGTTAGTAATTAATTAAGAACTACTGTGGAAAAAAATTGAAAGGATTTAGTTATTTATATTTAATTTTTTAATACTTTTTCTTATTTATAAAATTTCTAATTTATCCAACTGTAAACCCCTAATATGTGTATGTACAATTTCTAAACACTTGTTAATGTCAAAAAAAGGGTTTGTTTCCAAAAGATGATTAACGAATTCAGAATATTTGTTGCTATTTAGACACCTCAAGTGCACGTTTATTTAAATATCAAATTTGCAAGTATTGAAGAAGCAATAAATTAATATTCAAAACCTTAATACTTAATATCTTAACTTGATATAAATGTTAGATATTACCTTTTATTTTGAGGGCATGCTTTTAAAATCTAAACATATCTTGCATTCTTTCATCTTCATACAATAAAAATATATTTACTGGTTTTATATTATTGTTTTTGGTTAGACACAATTATTAAATTAAACAACTGGAAAAACTTCATACTTACTAACTATGATGGTTGATTATTTTGACATCGACTGGTTTAGATAAACATTATATCTTCACGAAGGACTTAATTATACACATAATACCAAATAAAATAATCAACTAGAAAGATACAGAAAAAAACAATTTATCGTAAAAGTATATTAGTTGATCTTGGTAGTAATAAAAATATTTTTTCGATACCTAATTTTTTTCTGTATAAAATTCTAGTTAATACATTTAATTTGTATTGAAGATTATACAGAACTATGTATTTAAAAAAAAAAAAAACGTAACACTACATATTTTTTAAAATTGTGGAATAATTTAACTATCATGAAAGCTTTCTAATGGATTCCATTCTCGAGACCCACGGAAGCCAGATAAAGCGGGCTCGTCCTTTAAAAGGTTAATTATAAGTAAATGATATAACCAGACTCCACGTACATTATTTTTAATATATGAATAAAAAACTTTTACCTCATGATCCCGCTTCTATCGTTAAGTGAGAGCTCATAGTTAACTAGTTTCACCGGGTAATCCTATGCACATAGTAAGCATATTGCATTTTGGTCTAGCAAGGGGATTTCGTCTATGATGATACATACCCAACTTAAATTATTAAATAATTAAAAAAATATTATTAATTATAAATATACTAGAATCAATTTTCAAAATCACTCGTACTTTTCACAACTATATCATGTTTATCTTCTTCTTCCGTGGTATTATATTCCAGTGTGAGATTTGACCCTCTCCACAAATGCTCTGTACCGACTGGCCATTCTTCTCCAGTTCCCTGATTCTCTCATCCTGCTCCAGTCTTCTTCCACACAGTCAACCCAACCCTTCATTGTTTTGCCTTGGGGTATTCACTTGGTTATGATCTTAGGTGTCCTGTCATATGGCATTCTTTTTTCTAGTGTTGATACTATATCACATACCAATATTGGTTACGCTAAATATACAAACAAATGCTACGTAAATATGCTTTAGGTAAAAATACGTGTCATTTCTAAATATTTTTATTATTTATATAATTGTATAAGGGAGAGTATATGAATTTGAATTTGAAATGTGGTGCTGGAGACACATGCTGCGCATACCATGGACGGCGAGACGCACAAATATCTCCATTGCGCTGGAACATGAGGAACCGACGTGGATGTTATTAATTGTGTATTTTTTTATTTTATTTTGTCTATTTTTTTCAATCGTATTTAAAAGAACATAAATATAATTCCTTTGAAAACGTTTTTTTTTTTGATGATGATTCAATTAATATAATCGGATACTTTGTATTCTATATAATTACATTACTTATATTTATTTATTTATAATGCTTTCATGTATACGTAACTTTTTAGCTACGAGGTATTTTATATAAACGTGTTTAAATTTAACAATCAGAACCCTCAGGCGATAGATCTTTTCATGAGATTTTGTTTTAATTTGGACCCGTAAAATCGAACCCGAAACTCTGCGATCAATTAGCCAAAATCAGTCAACAGATGAAGTGCTAGAATGCGCTCCGCATACCTTGTATTCTAGAGTCAAAAAATGTTGTACTTTTTTTTCTAGTCGAAGACAGCACTGCTGCAAATAAATTCGTCCTGTCCTTTAGGGACCAGTCATGTCACACACTGCGACACTTAATACATATACGTTCTCAACTTTCGAGCATCTATGAAGCGCGTTAACATGCAGATACCAGCAACACTGGATTCTATCATTCGTTCCGTATCCACAAAGTTTCTTTCGCGCATGCGCTTTAGTTTTGCCTGTCAAGATCTTCGAATACCGTATACTATGAAAATAAGACTAACTTGCTAGTATCCTGAAACAAGGCACGATCATTTAAAACAAAAGTGAAGTTATTTTATTAACATGGATAATTTACCAACATATTCTGACGCTGTAAATGAAAGTTGTGAATTGTGTGAGTGTTCGTGGTCTAGTCTATAGATTTGTATATATGTTAGCAGGTATGAACTTATTACCCTTCTATAAAAAGTCACCGACCGCCTTTGATTACCGGGTGTGATTTTTTTGTATATCATAAAAATAGGAACTTCAAACAGAATAGAATTGACTTGCCAGCAATACATTAATATTTTGGTAGATTTCGCACCACGTCGCTGCGCTATTCAAATTGACAATATTTTCAGGCAGGAATCACGAATCACGATATATGTATGTACCAATTTACTGTCGGTGATTGTGATTTACAAATATAAGTATTTTGAGTCACAATTGGTGATTTTGAGCTTATTACTACTGCTAAATTTAAATACTTTTAGATCGGATACAACTGCGTAGAGCCGACATATTAAGTAGTTAACAAATACCTTTGACGCAGAAACCAATGTACGAATGATTCTCAGATAATACATGAAATGTTATTATTAGGAGAACACATTCTTATTGTGAAGTTGTAATTATTCAGAACAGACGGTCTGTGATATTTTAAATAAGAATTAAATATATTAATTAGAAATATATACATATAAAATCAATTTTATTATTTATTTTTCGATAAAATTGATTTTACATGTATATCGTTCTAATTAATATATTTAATTCATATTAAAATATTATTCATTTTTTATAATAATAATAATTTACATAATTGGTCAATTAGTTATTATGTATATTTGTTTAATTACAGTGCCTTTGTAGGTAAAAATCCAGTAGTCATATGTTCTAGGACATATTCAAATATTGATAATGTATAATATACTGGTAAAAAATAAGAAAATATGTAAAAAATTGATGAATACTGATTTTTTAGGCGTATTCTAGTATAATACGTTATAAAAAATATTACAGAATAAATTCAAAAAAAGACAAAACAAACAATTTACAAAATAATTTCAAAAAAAGAAGTTTCTCATAGTAATAACATATATGCTGTTTAAAACGAAAAGGGAAAATTAATTATCAAATTTGGTCCATAGATGGTGAAGATGTAGTGGTACTCGAAGCGAGTCCACATACTAACATGTATACAACTTTCAAAAATTTGATAAATGTGGAGATTGAGGGGTGAGAATTGGTGAACGTTATATATAATATTGATCACTTAAGCCTTCTGAAGACAGGTAATTACCTTATACTTCTATATATTTTCCATTAAATATAATTAAAAATAGCTTTGTCTTTATGAGATATTTGTTTAAAATTTATTTTTACTACATTAAATTTACTACATTTGAAGCTACTCTTGGGTTAATTTTTTTTATATGAACGGACTGACGTTGCAAAAAGACATTCCGTCAGGAATATTCAAATGGCTCGAAAATGAAGAGATCGCGGAGTACTTTTTACGCGGATTGACGATATAGGAATACAAAATTCGAATTTACAACTCTGAAAAATTGTCCGAATGCAAAACCACCCCCATGAGCGAGAGAGTTGTAATTTAGGCACCCCTCAATATTCGAGCCCTCCCAAAAAATAAAGAGAAGAATGAAAAATTATATGTGAATACATTTTACAAATTGTTTTTGTGGAAACGGGCAATTCCGACAGACGCCGTACGTTGTACAAAACGGTGAATTACAAACTACGTGAATACCCGAATAGCAGAGGTTTCCAAACATTACTAAGGATTACAATTGTATATACAACAATGTTTTGTAAATTATTAAAGAGAACACATTTTTAAGGAGAACACATTCTTATTGTGAAGTTGTAATTATTCAGAACATAGGTCTGTGATATTTGAAATACTAAATTAATGTATTAATTATAAATATATACATACAGAATATTGTTTTTGCTGTATTTTGTGTAAAAACAATATTTTTCGACAAAATTGATTTTATATGTATATATTTATAACTAATACATTAATTTAGTATTTAAAACACATTATTATTATGAAATTGCAGTTTTTTCAAAACATAGTTCTGCGGTATTTTAATATAAATTAAATGTATTAATTACAAAGATATACGGGAAAATTTATCCCTCTAGCAACAAAAATATTTTTTCCATAAAATAAATTTTTGCTGTATATTTTTCTAATTGTTATATTTAATTTGTATTTTGAAATTATATTATATATAATATTCTAGAGGACAGAACGATACTAATTTAGTTATATGAATTTCACTGCTGTCAGATAAGTAACTTACTGTAGGTATTCTGTCATGTCTCAAGATTAAATAGTATAGTATAGTATGTGTTGACTGCATGCGCCCCACAGACATGGCCGTGTAGAGACTCACTTAACAACCGTATTGGGCTGAAACCCAACTAATCAATCACCAGATACCTTACATCGAGACGGATACTGCCCTAGGATCTAGCGATCACTTCTCCGTAGGTCTTTATTTCCAAGTTTACTAGACGTGGTCTGTTCTAAAGCAATTAACTGTACAGTTTTTTAAAATTATTAGGTACAATCGTTATAAAGTAAGGTAAGTAAGTAACTTTAGACCCTTTAAGGTCCAGTGGCAATTTATTAAGTATACGCGGTGCACAAAACAAGAAAGTTCGTTGACCAAATTTGGTATCCATTTGTGGCACTAAAAAGGATTTTAAGGACTTTGGATCGGATCGTGGATGTAGAGTTAAATATTATTTTTAAATAATTCGAAAAACACTTTTTGTGCTGTTTAGAAGCATTTAATTGATTTATTCTTGTCATTAGTCTATGCGCATTTACAAAAAAATTCAAAGCAAATACTTTTCTCTACCGTTATGCGGCTTACTACTCCATAATTCGCATTTTCATTGCATCCGTTTTAACTGTTTTTCATTTTTTATCCTCTTTCACAGTTTAATATTTTATAATATTTTCAGCTTATTGTGGTATCCTTAAAAGTACCACCAGATTCCCTTGGATTTCTATCCTCTCTTTGTACTATTTGTACTAGTTGCTTGGGTAAAGTCCCTGTAATAATAACTCACCGTCCCATAGTAACAATTACATTTGTTATAAATCGTGACGGCCTCATATAACCATTGTCCCCCCATCACTCATCTAACATACACATATCCATAGTGACAGTTCTCACACTTATATAAATATAGTTTTGTACAGACAAAATCTTCTTGATGGCTTCGCAATAACTGCACACTAGTAACTATTTAGATATATCTTATTTCAATAGAAAAAAAAATTGTTGAATTTACAGTTATCTTAGTTTTTTTTGCAACTAGTAAAAAATTTATTACTAAATGGGTCGTGATTTTTTCACTTGTATGAGGTTTCTCTATATATCTCAGTCTACTGCTGTCATCAGTACCTACTTGTTACTACTATTTGTTTCTAGAAAAACCTCATGAAGAAAAATTTGTCATGAAACAGAAAAAAAATCAAAATGAAAAACGCACATTGTCTTGAAATAAATATTTTGCAAAATTGTCATTTTTAACAAGATTGTGAATTATTTGGTAAATTATAATGAGACTGTGTTTAAATAAACTAAAATTCAGTGACTTGTATATTTTCTAACGACCGACAACCATTGAACCATCTAATTTTGGATCAAGGTGTGCGCATAAAAATTTTTTTGTGCAATTTTAAGGACCAGTGCTATTATTTGTGCACTGTGGCATTCCAGTACAAGGCTACTGGTAGGGCCCGGATTGACCATATTACTATTGAAGATATATTATGACCCATCAATTATTGAAGAGAACTAATAACAACTCTAGTCAGATTGAAATATGTGATATTTTACAACTCATTATGTAGGAGGAAGATAGAAGACAGCAGATGCATAGATAGAGAGAAATAATCCAGGCTCAGTAACATCAGAAAGTGGTTTAATATCCAAAATGTTGGTGATCTTATACAGAATAAATCAACATTGTCACCAATCTTCGGTAGAAGGCGGGACATGAAGAAATCTTGATAAAAATAGTGTGCGCGCTATATTTTTTTATATGCGCAATGATGCCGAACTGTGTGCGCCCATACCCGCAAACCTTAGAGAAAACATTGCCAACAACGTGGGCGACATCTGCATTCAGGTCCCAGGCTTTAGTGGAGAGAAGCTATCCCCAGTCTGGCCCGATCGCTCGTCAACGATTCTTTTTCCACTCAGCCACAACGGGTCTCGCGCTAGAGCGCGGGGTTGGCCCGAGGCCGAGCGCTGCCGACTCGCATCTCTTACTCTTCATATTTCACGCTCGTTTCATTTCCATCATCGCCAAAAATCCTTCACACTGATAATGAAAATGACAGTGTAGTTTGTAGCAATTAATTAATTTGTACCAAAAAAATAAGTTAACTTAAACTATACTTATTATTAGGTGTACCGGAAAAGAATGACGTTTTTTTTGTTATCGCTTTTGAGTGGTCAGTTGTGCTTCGGCAGTCGAACTTTTACAACGTGTTCTGTGTTGTTTCTTTGACTACGTATACCTGGAGTGTACTAGGACTTTTAAACAAAAAAAATTACAACCCTACAATACAATGGAGAGCTTTGTACCGAATGAGGAATTTATTCGAAATATTATGCTTTACCATTTCATGAAGAAAGAAAGTGAACGATAATGCACGATCGCATACCTCAAAAATTACGAAAGAAAAAATTAAAGCCCTAGGTTGGACAACTGTACGTCACCCACCATATTCACCGGATCTTGCTCCATCGGATAACCATTTGTGATAATAATTGCGATAATGCGACACTTTTTAAACAGAAAAGAATACAAAAATTATGAGGATGTCACAAAAGGGTTATCTGAGTATTTTACATCGAAACCAGCTGAATTTTACAAACGTGGTATTAAAAAATTGACTGAGAAGTGGAAGGAGGTTATATCAAACGATGGCAATTATATTTTGAACTAACTTTTAATAAATAAATACATTAAATGTACCAAATTGTTTTATTAAAAAAACGACATTCTTTTCCGGTACACCTATTATAATACCATTCATTATAATACTATATCAATATATGGCGTATAGTGATGTGTGTACATCTTTAGAACGATTTTGCTTTCTTTCTCTCTATCACTTTTTAATTATTTTAAAAACATTGTACCGTAGTAATTTACAGCGTCACGATCCGACGCCACTTATCACGGCCAAACCAGGCAATATCCCTGATGTACTTGTCTCCAAATCCGTTTCGAGAGTTCCACTTGGTGAGCTCTGTTTCCACAATTCCACAACCCCTAATTGGATCGGCCGTGACTCGTCCAGCTCGGTGGAACTTGTGGAATGGAATTTTAAAGGCTACATTAGTAGAGAAAGATTAAACGGGCTAGTCCCGAAAATTGAAAAACCGTTTGCTTTATTCGAAATTTATTCGGGTATTAAAATGACATTCAAATCCGAATCCGTTATTAATATTAAGTACCAAAATTTTGCAAATGTATTTTGACCCATTAAATCCCGCTGAAAATCATGGGGTGAGGTTTATTGTGATTTATGGATGATGTGCGAACCTTTCTAAAATAATTTCATCGATATTCTCAATATGTTCATGAGACTGTATCTCTTTTAGGTAATACATCAAAAGGCTCGAATATAATTACATCATTTTGTATTTTTATTACATTCTATTTATGTATTCAATCCATTTACATTAACAATCAATTTAATATATAAACATTTATTATCAAATAAGTAAAATTGCCTAAGATTAAAACTGTTTAGATATGTACGTGGGTTAATAATACAATTCGATAATTTATTATATATCGGAGAAATATTAGATAACTCAGCCATTATCAAATGATAAATATTTAACCAGAAAAATGTGATTGTTAGTATTATAAAATATGAAAACCTACATGCCTGTTGAAAAAAAAAAGTACATTTCAATGTGTAATTTTAAAACAACTTAGAAGGGTTCAACAAATAAAGTATCATATTTTCGCTATAAGCATATCTAAAATATTCTAGAAATTTGTATTATTCGTATTCGTCCGTAGGAAGAAATTTCGAGAGTCAACTACTTTTATTAAACAAATATCAGATATCTCATAGAGACAAACTATTTTTATGGAAAATATATGGAAGTATGGGGTAATTAGAGTACATTCAGGTAATTAGAGTTCACCAATTCTCACCTCTCAATCTCCACATTTATCAAAGTTTATTGAAAGTTGTATATGTGTTATTATGTGGCCTCGCTTCAAGTACCATTACACCATCGCAGTCTATGAACCAAATTTGATAACTCATTTTTCCTTTTCTTTTAAAACAGCATATATGTTATCACTATGAGAATCAATTTTTTTTTTTTAATTATTTTAAAGCAATGTTCTTTATCTGAAAAGGTTTATTTTAACATATTAGGGTTTTATTAAATTGCTTTAACAATAACAATAATAAAATTATTACATTGCAAAGCAAATTCCGCATTATAATGTAGATTCTATGAAATCCCTGGCCGCGCAGCGCTTCCACTGGACGCGCAGCGACCACAGTCAGCCGCGAAGTGGCTATAATAGCCGCCCGGAGGGCCTAAGTCGATTTCTTTTCTTCTAGTGCATTTTGTATTGCCTTCCTTGGAATTGTACAAACAGCATTCTTAAGTATCAATTTTTAATTACACATAGATCTAATATATATCATCATATATCTTAAATACATTCTTGATAATACTTTGATCACGTTTATACTAAATAATTACTGTAAAAACGTAAACATTACAAACATATATTTGACAGATGGTGTGTATACTTACCAGTCGGAAAAATTAGTACGATTTCGCTATTATTTCTCGTAATAAAGACAATGTATACTTAATTTCAAATTGAATATGTATTTGCGAACTATTAATCAATATCATATTCAATAATATGTAAAACAGAAAACATTTAAGTAATAATCTAATTAATCTGGAGATATTAAAATCACATTCGACATGTTTGTAACTTTGCTATTTTTTCTGGCAATGATACTTACATATCCAGAAATTTTGGATATGATGGACACCAAGCGCAACCATATTATTAGGTTATTATCATCTTGTGTATTTTATTACTGCCCTGTATTAGGATTAAAGTATAGATTATATGATTTTTAATTACTTTAAAATAAGGCATTAACTATAATTTAAAAAAAGATTTATAAACATAACGAAGTCGGAAAGATAGATATAAGGCATGTTAAAAAAGTCTGGAATAAGTAGCAGTACAATTATTCATTGATAATTTTTAGATCTTCGATCATATTACTTATGAAGAGCAACAAGGTACAGGTTCAGGTTTAGTTTGATGATATACGTTGTACGATAGTTCTTCTTCTTTTCATGTCGTATCCGGTTGGTAATGGCTATGTTCAAACTATTGTAGTAGGTTCTCCAGCTATGGGGTTCGGCACTTTCTAGAGCTATACTGTCCAGTAATCTTTCATTGAATGAGATCTGTTCAGAATTCGTAAAACACATTTTTGGCGCGTCTTGCGAATTGATCGCGACCCATATTATTGACACCTTTCGCATCCAAATCCCATCCTTTTTCCTAATGCTTGTCTTCAGTATGAATAGTGACCTTGACGTCAGCAGACGTCAACGTAACCGATACTTGTTCGAGCGCGACATCGTGATAGCATTAGCGGTGTAGATTTATTCAGCTTCAGCGCATCAGCAATGTATTTGTGTGATCGTGTGTTTGATGATCACGCATTGTTTGTTTTTTGTGTGCCGTGGGTTAAGTGGTGATATTGCCGTCTTCAATTGGTACCAGAGATCTGCATCCGCGTGGCGTTTGTGTGATTCTCGGTGGCGATTATTGGAGTGACGAAGGCGTCATACACAAGATAAGGCAAGCATTTCCTTTAGAATCCCGGTTCTACGAGATCACTGGTCCTTTGATTGGAATTCCTACCCATCATCGATCCTTATATCCAGGTTCCCTTATTTCCTTCCTTCCTATACCCACCCTACCATCGACGATTCCGATTTACGATCGGAATCGTCATAATCCAATCCGCGGGACGCACGACCCGGAGATTGCGCAATTTCAATTCGTTCGTTAGATCCTATAAGTGCAGGATTTACGTATTTTTTTCAGAATCTAATACTTCTCTGCATGTGGAATAATACTAGCAAATCCGACGATATGGTAGTTCTTGGATTTTTTTTATAACTTTTTTATTTATCCGATTCTTTTTTATTCTGTACATCTAGCTAATTTTTTTGTAGATACTTAAATGCCTTAAGTTGTATAAATAATTGTAGCAGTTGGTGATGAGTGTTTATTGAAATTATTTATATTTTTTATTGTTGCGTATGGTAAATACTTATATATTGTAACTATTATATTCAATACATAAATATATTACGGAGGAGTACCTAAAATATAAACTCTATATTTACATTGATATTCACATAATTAGAGATAATGTCAACTCAATTTACATCATCGGAGATGAAAGGTTATAAGGTATATAGAAAAAAGTCTATCGAAAATAAAATTGTTTACCACCAGAATGCGAATCCAGAAATTGTCCTTGCCATGGAACTGCATTGCCATTTACCATGTTAATCATTTCAGTTTACAAAAAAATTGAGAATTATATAGACTAGTAAATAAATAGACATAATATGAAGTGTACATATATATATATAGGATAAGGGTTTAAAATATTATGGCGAGGGGCATTCTACATACATATATCTAACAAAACATATATCCGATCAACTCTTTGAAAATTAAATATTTGTGTAAACAAGACGTATGTTTTACATTAATGCATATTATATTATCAGGATTTAAATTTTCATTCCAATCGAGTCATATTTTTATAAAAAATTGCGCAACTCTTTTATTGCGCGAGTGATACTATAGTGATCACATGGATGCTACCAAAATGAAAATTTTGGGATAATGAATTTGCGTTAGTTCATGTTTATTTATTTGGTAGTCTGTGAATTTTTAATTATTATTTCATTTTTTTAAATAGGCTCTCAACTGTATATTTTGCAATGAATCCCAAAAATCTTTGAGCAATACGTGCTGGTCTGGGGTTCAAGACTCGATCTAGGTCATCAAGTTAGTTCTATTTTGCGCTGTACATTTTAATTGTATCAAATTACAATTAATATTTCTCGCTACAAAATCACGTAAGTTCAATGAACAGATATAAAGGAATTTACTTAACTAAAACGTTAAAACATTACAGTCACCAAATGGAATATTTATGATGATTGCAAACAATATATTATTATTTCTCTTCGATTAAGAGGTCCAGCAGATGACCGTTTGCCTTGGAATTGCCGTAAGTCAAATCCCACTCGTGGCAATAAAACTGATTTATCAATCGATTACGAAGATGGCGATTAAATGAACCGTGTAATGGCCCCCAGTACACGAACATTATTTTCGTGTTAAACGGAGAACATTTCTGTGAAAGTTGCAACACCTACGCTGGATCGGTACCGATACGAGTATCAAAGTCTGCGCGCGCTATACAAAAATGAAAAGAAAGATGGTCGCTCGAAAGCTTTAAGAAGACACCGCTGCTGCAAAACTGTTCCGAAAAATAATATTTATTATTTTGGGAGTGGAAGTTGAAATAAAGTATAATTTTTTTTCTGCACTCGATTAAAAAATATAGTGTAAAAGTTAGAAATACGCAAATATGTGAGAGTGTGAAATATAATAACGTAAGTTACTCCAAATGAAAAAATAAATTGTGCATAAAAATATTATTGACAGATTGTTTGTGGAAATGACAATTTTTTATTGCAGATTTTGTAATGGTTTATAAACATGATGTTATCAGTTTCATATCTAACAAGGTTTATAGAATTGTACAATTTAATTAAATAAATTATCTTAATTAATATTAAATATAATTGTGAAGTTGCAGTTTTTCAAAA
This sequence comes from Eubasilissa regina, assembly GCA_022840565.1. Classification (NCBI taxonomy): domain Eukaryota; kingdom Metazoa; phylum Arthropoda; class Insecta; order Trichoptera; family Phryganeidae; genus Eubasilissa; species Eubasilissa regina. Next base: position 25,914,791 of record JAINEB010000011.1, on the reverse strand, counting down.
CATAGTTCAGTGATATTTTAATACAAATTAAATGTATCAATTTTAAAGCTATACATGAAAATTCAATTTATTTATTAATTACCAAATTCTCGTTTTCAGCATTTAAAAAAAGAAATATGAAAATGGTGCCTAATTCACTGCATCTGACTTAGTTCTCAAATAAACCACGACTATGTTGTTTTCCGTTTTTAAATCAAAATTTTTTCTTTTATACGATGAAATTTGACTTTTTACGATATTCAGTACGAAGAATAAGCACAATCTTTTAAATGCCAAGAGCGTATTAACACGCCAATCTTTGTATTTCACTCTAAGCTATAAGCGTGTTAACTTTTGGACCTTGCACTTTTGAAGGGATTGTAGTCATAATTTTAAATCATTTTACCATCTGTGGATGACGGGTCCCAGCTTTTGATAGATAAGTCAAGGCACTTGAAGACTAGTCTAATCCTATGTAGTGTCTTCCATTTAATATAGAGTTGTCAGTTAAAAGATTAAAAAGCAAGCATTTTTAGTATGAAATTTAATTGATAATTTTTACAACTCACATCAGTGAAATAATTTATTTTTTATAATAACATACACAGGAGGTATATTAATTAACAAATTTAATAATGGACAGAAATACATTTGTTTAAAACTTATTACACATTTTAGTTATGAACAAACTATTTCAAAACAATAAACAATATCGTGATAATTACAAAATAATCTTAATTACATGAACATCTGAGTTTGAAAGTTTTTCAAATATATAATAAATTAACGCGAAAATATCCAGTACTTGTTTTGTAGTTTTTATTATTACGTCAGCTGTGTACATTGTGAATAAGATAACGAAGGGGGTGTTTGAGAGATTTGAGACCTGAAATACACAAGCTTTCATTTAAAGTCCTGCACCGAAGACTTCCACCCAGCATCCCGATAATCGAGTATCCGGAGAATCATGTTTGGAAAACCACATTTAGAAATCGAGACGAAAGTATTGCCACATGTTATGGTGTCATTAATTTTATGCAAGAGTTGAACTTCGCATTAAAATATTTTTTTTTATAAAATAATACGATCAAGATAACATTAATACTAATTAGGAGAACACCTTCCTATTAAGGAAAAAGCATTCTTATTGTGAAGTTGTAATTATTCAGAACAGACGGTCTGTGTTGTTTTAAATACTAATTTAATGTATTAATTATAAATATATACATAAAAACAATATTTTCCGGCAAAATGATTCTATATGTATATATTTATAATGAATGAACACATTCTTATTGTGAAGTTGTAATTATTCAGAACTCTTTCAAATAATGGAACGATTAAACGTATTAATATCAAAAAGTTAACGTATAGGTTCAAAAATTTGTCGCTAAAAATATTCTCGCTGTAGCATAGTTGGATAATGCACCTTCCCCGGTTAGGAAAGAGATCCAGCTTCGAATAATATTTTTCTATAAAATTGATTTTATACGTATATCTTTCTAATTAATTAAATAAATTCATATTTTAATAATAATTAACTGCAATGATTATACTATTAAGAACTTTGAGACCGAAGGGTGAATGAGACAAATTTGACCATTCAAACCGGAAGAAAAATGTGTGCTGAATATTTTTAGTACACAAATAAATCAGAATGGGTATTAAAAGTGTCCTCATGTTAAATATTTCATGAATATAATATAGTTCAAGAAGCACCAAACATTTTACGAATCTTTTAGAAACTCCTTCAAGAACTATATATTTTTAATACCCTCTCCCCAGGCTCATCACCACAAACCTCCTTCTATGATGGAACTATGTTAAGCGCCGTGAAAAAATACCCCTAATAAATATTTTAGTGTGTACTTAGAATTTTGCATCCTGCCAGGCATCGTGTTCATGTTCATTTTAATCGGTTTTAATAAATCTGATAACAATTAGGTTAAATAAAATACAATCACTCTGTATAAAACCACGAATTTTATTACACGCCAACCGGTTTCGCTTAGCTCGGGATGTATTTAAAACTAACAATAAATACAAAAAGAGTGCACTTACATAAATACATATATATATATATACATAAAGAGGGTGATAAAGAGAATATATTATTTTTATTTATTATTATTTTTAAATACGCCCTGACGAAGCTTAAGCTAAGCGAAACCGGTTGGCGTGTAATAAAATTCGTGGTCTCAAGTGATTGTGTTTTATTTAATCGAATATGTCAAACTCCTATTTAATTGATTTCTACGATAATACGATAATAATTATTGACAAATTACCTAAAACAATTTTTTTTTTGTGTAATAATTTATTATTATGAAAATCCTTATTAATAATTAGGAATGTGATTTGATTTGTAAAAACAATAATTATTGATCAAAACTGACTTACATATTCTAATGTTTTACCACCTTCACCATTTTTAATTTAAACGATCACAACATTTTAAATTATAAAAAAATAATAAATGTAATAAGAAACGATGAAAATAAATAAAATATTACTGATATTTTGACCTCTAAATTAAATGATGAATTATAAATAAATTATATAATATAAATATTTTTTCAGTCGCTAAGTAAACAGTGAAAATAAAACGCAATTAGTGAGTGAAGTTCATTTTGAGAATTATTTCCACAAAACAATTAACATCTATAAACTCAACGCGGTTTCTCTTAGAAATTTTGATATTTTTTACATTTGTCTATTATTTGTAATTCAAGCTAATCTTAAATATAATAATGTACAATATATTTATTTGAAGCACAACAGATATTTTATTTCAAAATTGGTATTATATCAAATGATACATTATATTAGTATAAAACGTCAAAATATATACATTAATAAGTTTTCATATTACTTACCATTCGATACAGGTATGTCTAAATATAACGAAATAATTAAGACTATCTACACAATGTATTCTATTCATCTAACTATTGGAAAACTTATCTCAATGGCCTTCTTTCTATCCTCCGTTTTCCATATCCAAATTTATCCAACAAATATTTTTGTATCATAGGTCCGGTCAACTTTAAAAAGGTCTTCGTGTACGTGCCTAGCTTCCAATACGGGGCGATAGAGTGACACACACAATTACCTTTTCAGATTTTTTATTCAGCGGACTTCTACTTTGACCTTATGGAGAACATCTCATACGTAATATATACGTTGCAATGAGTAGCCATGAAAAAAAAATTGAAAATCACCTACCACATATTACTGAATTGTTTTTGAGGTTCATTGCAAATAAAAATTTGATAACTTTTTTATTTTTAACGAGAACACATTATTATTGTGAAATTTCAGTTTTTCAGAACATAGTTCTGTGACATTTTTAATATAAATTAAATGTATCAATTAAAAAGGTATACAGATACAATCAATTTATCGAAGAAATGTTTTGTTGCCACCGGTATTTGAACCAGAAACCCTTCCTATCCGATGAAGTGCGCTGACCATTACACCATGTCAATATAGTGAATTAACGATAAATTTTTGAAACTACATATATGTTTCACTTTCAAATTGATACGTCTGTTCTTCCATTTTTTGAAAGCAATCTACTTTGTATGCGCAATCTTAAATAGTTTTAAGTAATGGTATAATGGTCAGCGCACTTTCCTGTATAGAATGGTTCCTGGTTCGAATGCCGGTTGCAACAATATTTTTTTGATAAATTGATTTTATCCTTATATCTTTCTGAATGATTTCATTTATTTTGAATTTCTTCATTTCATATTTTCGTAAGAAAAAGGCTTTTTGTAATTATAATTTAAGTTGATTGAAGTTTTTTATTTTGAGGTATTGCTTTGCTGAATTTTAAATATGAAAATTTGTACCTATTGTTGTAACACCTGTCAATTTGTGAAATTATATCTTTTCAGTTAAACGGTTTAGCCAAGACGTATACAACTACGTCTCAGTTTTCTCTTATTAATAATTATATGGAAACCAATACTTTGGAAAATTTACAAAGCATGTCACGGGTAAAATATTAATTTCTACTATCAATCAATCTATTAAAGTTCGTGGGAATTAAATTCCGTGGTGGACTGTATCTCTGCTGGTTATCGATCGTTTGTTTGACGCAGCCCGATTTGTGTGAAGAAAGATATAAAGACAAAAGGAATCTGGTATTACTTTGATCTGAACGCCACCTTGCACTTTCCTCGACTCGCACTAAAGAATGATGATAAAAGTCAGATGCTATCGAATTCGGTTTTCCGGTACGAATAACGTTAAGGCACGGCGATAATCTATCCCGGTAGAACCAAGCGTGTTGGCTCTTTGATACTCGAATTTACACTCCACCGTCCGCCGAATGCACCTAGGTGCAAAAGGTCAGCCAGACAGGGAAAGGTATACATCGTGACGGAATTATTGGGATGAAGGATATTGACTTGCGTCAGTTACAGTAGTAAAGGTTACAAAATGATTTTTTTATTAATTGAAAATTTCTAGTTCAGCTCTGGAGAACTTTCGATGCAGTCGAGAGAATTTATACATCACCTAATCGGCCAAGTGGACCTCACTATCTTCAGCTCCACTCCTCCATACATCCACCTGGACCGGGAGTGGGCGGCGGGACATGTACGTCCTGACGTACCTTCACACTCGCATATTATCATACTACAAGACTGACAGCATTGATGTGAGCAATTTAGAAATGTGCAATGAATACACCTATGAAAAATATAATAAAATTCATTGTATAGTATTTAATGAAGCACAGCATAATGAGCACCAAAATAATGATAATTTGGTTACTAACCCATTCCCCGCGGATGACTCATGTATGAGTCGCGGCTTACATGCCCACAGCGCGGGTGACTCAAATACGAGTCGCAACAATACAGTTATTTCGCCCGCCGCTAGTGCATGCATACGCGCTGAGGAGCGGTGAAAATGGTACTAAAATTATTTAAAATCTTTATCCCGCCGACATCTGTCGATATTTGTCAAGGATCATCAGCCATTTTATAAACAAACACGAAATAATAAATGTCCCCGTATCATCCAGTATCACTCAGTTATTCAAATTCTCAAACTCAGTTTATGGCTGTAGAATGTAATGCGTTTCAAACTGTATAAGAGTTAAATTTATTGTCAGTATTTAAAAACTTGTAAATAGTGTGCATTAGTCTCAAATTAGCGCTTGTGCAGATCATTACTTCACTCTAGTACGTATGACCACAAATGGCGCTAGTGTAGCGATGTTGTGTTCTCTCATGGATAATTTGTTTACGTTATTTTGCAATTATGGTTCTGATTTCAGTATTTGTTTATGTTTGTGAAGATACTAGAGAACCTTTACTATCGATTTTTTAAAATAATTCATAAATTTATTGTATTGTCGTAGTGTAAAGTCGTAAATTATAATACCACCAAAGAGTGCCGCGTATGAAAGATGTCATGCGTATTTATGAACGCGATCAATGGGTTAAAACAACAATTTAGTGACTGACAAAAATGTGCACTAAATAATGTATGGATAAATATTGTCAACTCGTTAAATTATTCTGTCGTTAAATATTTGAAAGTGGTTCCAAAACTATATTTGAAATTATATATAAAATAAAAACACTATTTCCTTTACTAATTTGTTATTAATTATAACGTTTTCCATGCTGATGCACCATCCTCAGTAGTGTTACTAATACTAATCGTAAGACTAAAGGACTTCATGCTACTTAGGGTTGAAGAGTGGAGGGGGGCGGTTACAATTTAGTGGGTGTAGGGGCGTGGTAAACAAGCGCAGTAGAAGGGACGCAATATAAGATGTTTGAATATTGATGACATTTTTGTTACAATTAACTGTTAAATTTTTTCACAAATATTTACTAATTCTACTATTATATTCGGTTTTTGTGTGGTCCGCCATTTCCGAATTGACAATGAAGTTTTTTATTCCTCTCAAGTGTTCTTCCATCCTTGTCTCTATTTTTCTTCCAGTCTGTCCGATGTACGTGTAGAATATTTGAGCACCAATGATAATGAAGTTTTTTATTCCTCTCAAGTGTTCTTCCATCCTTGTCTCTATTTTTCTTCCAGTCTGTCCGATGTACGTGTAGAATATTTGAGCACCAATGATAATGAAGTTTTTTATTCCTCTCAAGTGTTCTTCCATCCTTGTCTCTATTTTTCTTCCAGTCTGTCCGATGTACGTGTAGAATATTTGAGCACCAATGATAATGAAGTTTTTTTATTTCTCTCAAGTGTTCTTCCATCCTTGTCTCTATTTTTCTTCCAGTCTGTCCGATGTACGTGTAGAATATTTGAGCACCAACGAACCAACAACCAACGGACACTTACCGGATTCCAAAAAAAAAAAATTCTGATCTCGTTTATCAAGCAATTTTTAAAATTAACCTAACCTTACTAAAATATACATGTAACTGGTAACTTACTATTTAACATATATTATAATGGGTTTTTTTAACTAACCTGTTAGGTTAGGTTAGGTTAGGACACTTAACGGATTCCAAAAAAAAATATTTGTCATCTCGTTTATCAAGCAATTTTTATAATTAACCTAACCTTACTAAAATATACATGTAACTGGCAACTTACTATTTAATATATATTATTATGTTTTTTTTTTTAACTAACCCAACATACGACTAAGTGCAAACAGTTTTATATTTTATTATTTATTTATGTTTTTTACAGTAACTTAATTATCCAGTTTGATGGAAAAATATATGTTTTTTTAGAGCTTTTAGGTAAACATTTTATATGTATTTTTGGTGTCATTAAATATAATTTATGAAATTTGTACAATGGTGTCCTATTTGTTTTACTTATTTTATTAGAGCCTACACTTGGTGCATAAAATAAAATAGCCTTCATTTAAATTTTAGCAAACTTCATTACACTTTTTCTTTGTCTTTTAATTATTTAAAAAAATGGGTACACAAATGCATAGCTGAAAAGATATAATGTTAATTTAAATATAATCATATAAATTAAATTAAATTAATTATGTTAAAAGTAATTACATTATATAACGATATGTATAAAGTATTTTAGATAACTTTAATGTGTTAATTTGTTTATCTATCAAAAATAATAAATTAATATTAATAAAGTAATATCAGAAGTAAATCTTCAAAATAATTTATTTTCTGAAAAATTGGCAATTAATTAATCATTTCAGTCACTTCTGAGAATTATATTACGATGCTGAAATGTTTTATTTTCAGAAATATAGGTTAATATTAAAATTAAAATACTGAAAATAATATATGATCTTGTTCAATATACAATATAATAACATATTCTAGTTCATTTCAAGTTGTTTTATAAAATAGTATATATTTCTAATTTATATTCCACCCCTTCAGAGTCGGTACATTTCGTTCTGAAATTGTAATTTTCTAAATCAGTTGCTTTCGAAAACCTTTGATTTCCCATGCACCCCCTGCGCTGCCGCCAAGCTGAACGGGATATCAGATAGCGGAAGTTACCTCTGAGATGTGAGATGAATATCCGGATATAGCGAATGGAAACTGGCATTTCTGGGTCCAGTGGCTGCTGGAAGCATCCGTCCCTTATCCTGAATGGAAACCAGTTCACCTGCATGAAAATATAAATCAAAAGAGAATCTACTTATAACCTACTTCAAAAATTATATATATTTTTTGTATAAATTGTAAGCAAGTGTATATCAAAATAAAATCTGTAATAATAATATTTTTTTAAATACTTAATATTTATTTCTAAATTTATCATCAAAATCAAGTTTGCTTTTGTGGGACATTTTTTTAATTATCTGGTTTAGTAATAAGACGTTTACCTGGTGATCATGAATCATTGGTGTAGTCCTCGTCATAGGAGACTGATTTTAAATACACTTATTTTTAGGTACTAGTTTCGTCATTGTGATGATTGTGTAGAATTAAATATGATAAATGTAGTAGAGGGATGAGTGTAGGTAGGAATATGTTGAGATGATTCTGAATCTACGTGGTCAATGAATTAAATATACTGAGGTTGCTGTTATATTTCGAGCAGCAGATTTATTGAAGTAAACAGTGTGTCATTCTACAGGCAGATTAACAATATATGTATCGTCCATGTATTATTTACTCAGCCTGTGTGGTGTCAAGTAGATGAGGTTAAAAATAAAACATACATTTAATTACAATAATTATACAAATATTCTTAATAAATTAAATTAAATAGTCCACGTTGCTTGCGTATGAAACCTGCGCGGTAAAGTATCCACATAGTAAATAGTCCGAGTATTTTTTCTAATACGACATGAATTCGAACGCAAAGTACATAGCAATAGATATATTATTTACCTCGTCAACGTCTTTTTCATTTAAACGTTAGTCGCAGTAAAAATATAACATTCATACAAAATTCACCCGTTTTAAGTGTATTCAAAAAAAGTCAGTGAATTCTCGAAATATTTAATATTATGTGTTCGTGTTTAACATGTTTGTCTCAACCAGTTAATTATTTATTTATAAAGATGATAAATTTAACAATTCTGGCGTCTATAAACTTAGTTGTAAAGATTGTGCTGCATTTTATGTTGGTAAAACGGGTAGAAATTTTAATATAAGAGTAATTGAGCATTTGAGATGTTTAAAGAATAGTGGGTTTTCAGAATTTCTAATCATTTGATAAAAAATGGTCACGATTTTGATGAAAAATTGGGATTGTAAATTTTGCATATAAACAATGTTGGTCACAAATTAAATAATTTGGAATCGTTGGAGATAAATAAAGCGTGTAAAACTAATCAAAAAATTATAAACAACCAACTAAATTTAACTACGAGTCCTATTCTAAAATTTTTTCCTAAAAATTATTCGACTAAATTTGTATTGAGCAGTAATTTGAGTTAGGTACTAAATTTTTTTTTTTTTAAATAATTGTCGTTTTTTAAAAAATTTAAAAATAGATTCTGGTGAAGAAACAATACTATATTTTTAGTTAGTTATGACATCCTGAAGAAGGAAAAGTGTTTTCCGAAACCGGTAGATGTTTTTTAAACTCAATTGTGGTTAATAAAACTAAGATAATAAATAAAAAATATGAATCTTAACCACCAAGTTAATATTGCTAATTTTAAAAGAATTATTTATTTTATAGCACAGGGTTTTGGGTTGATACAGAAAAAAATATAGGACATTGGTAGAAATAGATCCTGTGGACTGTATAGATTTAAGTTACTGTTTAGTTGACGCAACCCGAATTGGAACAAGAAAGGAATAATGACAGGTGGATCTAGCCTATCTTGATCTCAGTTCTGGGTTGGATGGCAATTTATACCTCCAGTTGACTTGCACTTTGCGGTAAAGAACAAAGACATCATAGCACTTCAGGATGCTGTATAAAACCGCTTTTTCGTGGTTTGGATTTTATGCACGGCGATAATATAGATCTACAAAAAAAGCCTGTTAACATGTCCGCATCGAAATGAAATCTGTCTCACGTCGGCCGAAATCCATAAGTATTAGTTGGCAAGAACGGGAAAGGCATATTAAGGTTTATTGAAATGACGGATTGCACATGGAGTACTCGACTTGCGTCAACAGACATAGATATGATAATGGGGTTTTTTTACTACCACCATAAAAATACCCAATGCCTATTAGAGAGTGGGCATCTTATCAATACTTTAATTATACCTAATAAACAAATATACCAAACAAAAAAATGAAATTGTAATTACAATTAAATAAAAAAGGTTTATATATTTATTTCTTATTTTTATATACTTGAAAATGCTAAATTGCATATAAAAAAATTAAAAACGAAAGTACACTATTAAAATGTTACAGTTTCATGAAAATTTTAAAAATATTTCCTCATAATTTATCGGATAAATTATGGCTCTAATAACGTGTAAAACTATTATTAATTATAAATAATAAGACATAAACTTTGTTTAAACCACTATTTATTGATCAACATGTATCGATACCTATGGTATCTTCTTCAGGAAACAATGTATACTAAAATTAAAAATACAAGCATCGATAAAAACAAAACTATAAAATATAAGTGGTGGGTAACTAAGTAGGAGCTACAATTAAAATTAATTTAAAATTCAAAAGGTGACTATTTGCAAAGAGGATTTAGTTATTTTTAATATTTAGCTTGCTATTAACACTTTTTTTTATTTCTACAGTACGTTTTGTCGTATTATTTATATAATATGTGGCCACAAAGTAATTTTGCTAATATTGAAGAAGATATTATTAATTACGTAATAAAATACAGGTTTGAACAGAAATATCTTCTGTATTGTGGTTTAACATTTGAACAGTATAAATAATATTTTATAAAATATTAGCAAAGTACCAGAGCTAAAAGTATCGTAGCAATTTGAGTCCTAGATTATCATGATTGGAGCAATATAAAACTATAATCTTCTTTAGAGACTTGAGTATCCGGATATCAGATCCGTTGAACAATTATCGTTAACCTTTCTTGTTTGAAAATATAATAAAGTACCGTCAATTTGTATAATAATTTTCTACGTAATGAAACATGTTTGACTTTAATGTTCGGTAATGAAATCCCTCTTTACAAAGAAGAAGTAAACATTACAGTAACGTGCCATTAACCACATGGTTTGATCTTGCGTGATCAACAGTCGTGAAGATCAAGGAAGGGACACTTAGATAAATTAATGGAGCAGTGACATATCTTGATCCCACTTCATTCGTTCGATCTGCGACTCTGAAACTTTGACTACTCAGATATATTTTTAATTTAAATTGAATTATTAAGTAATTTTTGTTCAAAAATATTTAGAAATTACTAAGCAATATGTGTATATATATGTATATATGAATCTGAACAATTTTATATTTTTTAAACGAATTTCAAAGTCAGTTCATATATATATTTTATTAATATAATTTAAATGTATTAATTAGAAAGAGATACATATAAAATCAATTTTATCCTAAAATATTTTTGTTATTACAGGGATTCGAACTGGATCTCTTTCAATTAGGGAAACTTGCATTATCCGATTATGCTGTACCAACATAGTAGACCATATATTCATCATCTATGGCACCATTTATCGTTCCATTATTTGAAAGTCATCTACTTTGTTTTTTACAGAATCTCAAATATCTAAGTACACCTAATTTCATTTTAATAAACTTCAAATACACTATGCATCGAGAAGTACTTCATCAAACAGTTTTTATTTGTTTTAATAAATTAACAATAACATATTACATGGATAATAATTTAGTATTAATAAAAATATATTTTGTAATTAAATAAAATTTATTGTCTCGATTCCCGGGGATTCCCGGAACTTGAAAATGTTGGCTCTCGATTCTTGGGAATTCCCGGAACTTGAAAATGTTGACTTTCGTGTCCCAGGAATTGAAAAAAGTCGAGAATACAGAATATATAATCAGTTGTATCAATTTCATTCAGCGATTTCCGTAACAAGCATTTCATTATTTTTTTCTGTAGTTGATTTTAATAAAATAATAATCTCAGTAAACTTTGTAAACCTTTGAAATAAACTTCCATCTCCCTGTATTTACTTCTCTCACTGAAAGGATGATAATGTCAAGGGGTATATTAATTATTTTCTTTTTGGATTTATATCCCCCGCTGTCGTCCCCTGATCCTGGTCTCGTCGCCCTGGGTCTTCGATTCCAGGCTTCGCGCACTAATTAACTTGTTTTTCATTTAGCAAACAGAGTATCCACTCACCTAACTGCTACTTATTGCAAACGAGTTATCTTCAGTAACCGTTCGAAATCACAGCGTTTCAAGTCCTTCGAAGGAACTAGTCTGAAAAATCAGATAGGGTGGGGTTCATATTAACCGGGTGTTATGTGGAAGAGTAGGATAGATTGTTTGAAAATGAGTTGTTACGGGTTACATAAGATGATATTACAAAAGGGAAAATAGTTATTTCTAGTATATAATATCTGAAAAAATAAAAGCAAATTTAAATTATCTTAGAAGATGTTTAAAAATTATTGTAAATTTAGATTAAAACAATACACGTTCACACGCATTTCACACACTTCCAAAAATTTAATAATAAAACAGAAATTTCAATTCTAGAACTACTTTATCGTACCGACTTACTTATATTATCAATACTTTTAATATTAGTAACATTTTAACTACCCAGTATAAATGTTTTTAATTCGTTCTATGTTTAAACTAATAAAGAATTTTGCACATATAACTAACAACCAATTTTACTTTACAAACAACACGCTATTCAATATATTCACTATTTCAATGCCCCCTGCCTCCTCACTCTTACCAAAACTCCGCCAATATCCCGTAAAAGATGTCGTTTAAATTTTATGGAATAGTTCAGTTGTATGCCAGTCCTGACGAAGATACGTTAATATCAATAACGGTTGACGTAAAAACAACACAGTGGTTTAATCAAAGTTAAATATAAATTCAATTTTAAATTAGTTTGTTAGCATTTTTGCTGATTTTTTAAATAAAATAAGATTACATATATATTTATATTTATCGTAATAATTGCAGATTTATATCGTTAATACAGTCAATAGGTTTTGACATCGTTATCGTAAAAAGTTACGAAATATCTTATTTTTATTTTTATTTTAATTTTCTATTATTAGAAAACAACATTATATGCATTTAGGTTATATTATTTAATATCATTACGCGATTTTAAACTTATTTTTAGCAAAGTCCTTCTTAATTTTTTTTTTTCAAAGTTAAATGTCTAACTATTTTTAAAAAGGTGAATCCTTTAAAAAAAAAAAAAAACTGCTCATAAACGGTGCTCATTCCAAAGAAGATTTTAAGCACCAGTAAATAAATAATACTGTGTATTAATGTTACATTTAATTAAATAGCACAGAATAAAGCTAAATGAAGACATCTTCGACGATTCCCTAGACTCTAACCAAACAAATCTTTAATAGTCCAGCTGTCTTCATTGTTTACTGAATTTTATTTAAACCTCTGATTCACCCAGTTTGTAATTTGGGTTTGGCATCATCAATCAAACCCCTGCACAGAAAAGGCCACCTTATTCGTGATTTTTTGACAATTGACAAACGAACACTTTAGCTCTTTGGAAGACCGCTCATCTGTCGTGGTCGTTAGTTTGACTTGAATTGTGGCTTCTCCGAAATAGACTTTTTCTACCGGAATTCGACAGTTAGTCACAGCTCTGTCGAGACGAAATATCTTCAGATAAAACTAAATGTTTCTTATGCATGCACACATATTATTAACACGCTATATAAACATATTATATATTTGAAGGAGTATGCGAGAATGGTGATGCATACGATAATGGTGGTATTTTCACTATATACACATGTTCGGTAATGAGATATATGTATTATTTTTTAAAAAGTATATAAGAAACTGTTCAATAAAAAGTTTTGCACATAAATGTTCATCCAAGTTTAAATATTAAGTGGAACACATTCTTATTGTGAAGTTGTAATTATTCAAAGTGTGGGTCTGTGATATTTTAAATACTAATTAAATGTATTAATTAGAAAGATATACATGTAAAATCAATTTTATTGATAATATTGTTGTTACTATCGAGAAAATTAGACATTTTAGAACATATAGAGATTAATATTAACAATAAAAATGTACTTAACTTACAAACACCCCCTATTACATCTCCTCTCTTATCCATATTCGCTCCGCCCACAACCACTTTCACTTTTCACCGAAATCTTCCTCTCCCTAACATCACTCTCATACCATCATCTCATACCCTTAATATAGACTTAATATTTATGTCTTAAAACATACATAAAGGGTGTATTTTTAGAGGTATAGAACTTTAAAATTAAATAAAACACATACAAATCATGGTAATGGCGATGTTATTGATTTTATTGGAAAGATAATTTTATTTCTCTTATTAAATATTTTTTGGAGCAGCTTGGTGACGCTTGGGGCTTTGTATATCGACAACAACGTGACGAATGTTAGCTTCCAAGTCGTCTATTGTCTCTATTTTATCGGCATATAACCCCACAAAAAATAATCCAAAGATGTTAAATCACACAATCTTGGAGGCCAATTCACAGGTCGATTACGCAAAATTAGGCGCTCATCAAATGTTTCCTTCAATAAATTGATTGTGGCGCACGCTGTGTAAAACCACAGTTATTCCACATTAATGCCATTCAGTTGGGGAACAAAAAAGTCAGTAATCATGAATCTATAGTGCTCTTCATTTACTGTAACGTTCTGGCTAGCATCATTTTTGAAGAAACAACAGCTTCTTCGGTGCGCACTGTACGACATCTTTGCGGATGCGTATTATCAATTAGCGTATGCGTGGTTCGAAAACAATCCATGGTTATTCAAAATGCTTGGTTGGATAAACGATTATGTCAACTGTAAAATGGACCTAGCACACGGTAATTTCTGCGAACTGAACCACGATTTTAGAAATAAATTTGCATAATTTGAAAGCATTTTTCTGATGTAAATCTATCTATACATGGTGAAATGGCAAACCAAACTGAGCACAAATCAGCTGTCAAATTGGCTCTCGCTGAAAAAAGCGTTGCTAATTCGAGAAATTGCTCTAAAAAAACACCATTTATATAAATGTACATACTTTTATGTCAGGGACATTTAAGGGCAACGTTGGTATATGCTATTCCTTCTTAGACGTAAGATCAATCAGCCAATAATCACTCAGAATGGAAAGATCTCGCCTTTCTGAAACAAATATCTTTCTTTGGAGATTTAATTTCATATATTCAATTCTAAACAGATAATTAACAGCGTAGATATTTAGGTAACCTTAATAACCAACGCAAATCTTTGGGTATTAATGAGATCCTGTTACGGACATGTATAACCGTGAATCCATCTACCTAATAACAAGCAAGTCCATAAGGCTCCATATACGACATTTATTATGCGCCGTATTTAATAGAAAAAAGAACACCTGCTACTCACATGATCAGATAAATCAAATATTAAAGGACGATCCTGTTAAAAACTTCAACAACCGCAGAGCGCACATGAGAAACGTGTGAAAGAGGACGAAACAAGATCGGTGTGCACAGGATGGAAGAGTGTGTCATTCTATTTTCTCTGCCTACTCCTATGGCGAAAAAACGTGACACTAAATTAGTTCGTTAATAACATTATAGTAACATAATACAAAACGTAATAAAAAAATCATTTAATTTTCTTGATTAATCCTTGGCAAGTTAATATTTCTCCATGTACATTTATAACAGTATTTTATTAATAAAATATTACTGTCTGAAAAATATACATTTTATAGAATTTTACCTGACACATTAAATTACTAATTTTTCTAAAAACTTAAAGCCTCTTTGTTTAATAAATTCTAGAAGCGATTAGTTACATTTGACCTGCAATATATTTTTAAGTATTTAACCATTTACTTAACATCTGAACCTAAGATTGTAAATCTATGGTTTTTGTTTACAATAAATTACGTAGTAGTCTCGTAATAATAAATTTATCCCAAGAAAATGTAAAGCATTTTATTTAAAACATTTTAAAGTTTAAATTCTTTGTAATCACAGCTCCTCGAGATTGTCTCGAGATAAGGGAGATAAGCCAATAATGTTAAATACTTAACTAGGAAAATACCGAGTTAACAGATTACGTGTTTTTAAACTTTTAGTAACATTCATTTTGTTTTCTAATCTTTAAGTACTTAAAACAACACAATTTTTTTCAACACTGATGACATATATGCTGTTTAAAAAAGGTAAAAAATGAGTTATCAAATTTGGTTCATAGATGGCGATAGTGTAGTGGTACTCGAAGCGAGTCCACATACAAACATATATACAACATTCAAAAATTTTATAAATGTGGGGATTGAGAAATGAGAATTGATGAATGTTATATATATATATATATATATAATGTGATCACTTAAGCCAGCCGTAGAAAAGTCGTAAGCCCTGTAATTACCCATACTTCCATATTTTACATTACTAAAAAAAAGTAGCTTTGCTTTTATGATATATCTATATATTATTTATTTAATAATAGTGCCTTAGTGGGTGAAAATCCAGTAATTGTGTGTTCTTGGACATATTCAAATATTGTTAGAAAGATATATATTTGTAACGTGAAACAAAAATAAACGGGAAACGTGTTATCATTCTACTACTGCATTTCTATAGATATAATTTTTTTTGTATATATTCATAAATAAATAATTTGTATTAAAAATTCCACAGCACTATGTTTTGAAATTACAACATCACAATTTATTTATTTATTTAGACTTTATTCATATACATATTTTTGTTGTAACAGAGGTGAATATATTATAATATAACATGATAAACAAAAGATACAATTATATTGCAATTAAATACTCGTAGTTTATTGTGTGGAATGGAGTAGACTTCACCTCTGACATATACAGCGTTGTTCTGGCTACTTTGCTGGACTGAAGTCTGTGTTAAAGTAGCCAATTTTTTTCGCACTGTTTTTTTTTGTTATTTAAGATAAATATTTGACAGAAATAAAAATAGAGATACATTTTTTTAAAAATAAAAATGTAGTGGGAGTGTTGTAGAACTAGTGAATTATTAATGTAGGTACTATATAATGAATATGTTAGAATGTTGGATAGCCATACTTCTGATTTTTCTCTACTCGATCGGATCATATATTGGATCCATATTTGTCTAATCTTATTGAAGTTGAACGATTTCCAGTTGGGACTGAATGTGTTGTACAGTTTCGAACCTAAGAAGGTGTAGAATCTTTGATAAAACGTCGTTGTTGCTCTCGGAACTGGCGTGTAGATGTTCGTTGTTTGTCTTGTGTTGTGTCTATGATTTATTGCTTGGAGTGAGATATTGTTAGTATGGAAAAATTGTACAAGTCTCAGCATAAAGATTTGTGTTACGTCTGGGATATTGTACTATTTAAATACAAGATCTGATGGATATCTAAAGGGACGATCATTTTTGTGCTCTTTTTGCCGACTCTAATATTGTTTTTTGCTGCTCCTCCCCAAACTAAAATACCATAATTAATTATGGAGTAGCAGAGTGCAAATACAAATATGTTTATTGTCAAACAATAAAAATATGTTTTCATTTAAAATATTTATTTATAACAAGATTGGCAATTTTAAGTGTTTCTGGAGATTGCGTCAAAACGTATCCTCTCTAACAATGTCCTAGACGTTCAGCATTGTCCTACAGTCATCTCGTGTTCCCGAGTGTGACGTTTCGAGTGTGGAATCCGTTTCAGGTATTTCGTCCGACCTTCTGCTCCCCGTTCCGGTTAATTTATCGCCTTGACAGCTCTCCAACGTACACACTGATTCATCTAACCAGGCTTCTGGTCGCGATAGTCTAAACACGAGTGTTAACTATGTTATTCACTCCATTTTATTTTGATTTTCATTAAAATTTCTACAAATGCTTACAAAATATATTTTTTTAAATCGAGTGAGAAAAATTATTACCATCACGTTTTATATGTACACATTCATCATGGAAAGAAGTACACATTCATCAAAATGGAAAGAAGTACACATTCACAAGTACACATTCATCATGGAAAGAAGTACACATTCACAAGTACACATTCATCATGGAAAGAATACAATTTTATTTGATTTATTTGTGACATTTTATGGATTCATTTGTTAGGAAACTATCATATTTAGTTTTATATTTATTACTACTAGGTATAGGTACTAAATTTGAAAATATATTTCAATACTAATTTTTGTACTTCTAAAATTAACAAAATTAACTTTGTGGTTAAAGTTCATTATTTTTATTTGTTAACTTTGTTTCATTAACCCCTTATTGAGTTTAAATACATCTACCGGTTTCGAAAAATACCATTTTTTTCTTCAGGGTATCAATACTAATCAAAAACACATGTTATTGTTTCTTTACCAGAATCTATTTTAAAAAAACAATAATTATTTAAAAAATAAATTTAGTACCTAACTCAAATTGTTACTTAACGCAAATTTACTCGAATAATTTTTAGGAAATTTTTTTATAATGGGACTCGTTGTTAAATTTAGTTGGTTGTTTATAATTTTTTGATTAGTTTTACACGCTTTATTTATCTCCATCGATTCCAAATTATTTATTTTTAAAACGAAAAAAAAATTGCACAACAAGACTTGCCGCGTCTAGTCTGTAATGGAATCTAGCCTTTAAATAAATTGTTCAACTCACTGCACTATCAAAATTGTATTTATACATTTTTATTTTTCTTTCATTTGTAATTTTATAAGTAAAATCCTTGAGCACTCTAATATCTATTCATTACAAATTTAGTATTGAATGAGAAATTCATACATTTCATTGAACAAAAGCGTCAAATTGATTTATACGACCGTTTTGCTCTAAAGATACATCTTTATCAAAAAAGCAAATAAAAATGTCAATTTTCATTGTCAAATATTTAAAAATTAGAATTGCAAGAGTAAAATTATTGATGTATAGAAGTGAGGTCAGTACCTGACAGAAGAGGAATGAAAGTAGACCGAATGCAGTGCAAATGAGATCACTTACGTGTATATATGGCAAATCCATTTTTGGCAGAGTATATAAATAAGAAATAATGAAAATATGTAAAGCTGAACTTTGTATAGTATTTAAGATTAAGAAAAAATCACTGGTTTGGTCGCATGGAACGGATGAACGAGGAGAAAATTATAAAAAAGACGCAAGTGTTGATGGCACCAGAAAAAAAGGACGTCCGCGAAAGATTTGGTATGACCAGGTAAAACAAATACTAGAGAATGGTCCTTTTAGAAGCCACGATAACCTGCGATCTTGTATGAGAAGATGTAAGAATGAGGTGAAAATTGTATGTCAGGACAGAAAAATGTGACGCTCTGTCCTCTCTGCTTACCTCCGCGGAGAAACGACGTGATTATAAGTAACAAAATTTCTGATAAGAATATTTTGTTGTAAGATAATTATAATTAAATTTGAAGCCCTGCGTGGTGTTAGGTTAGTTTAGGTTAGCCTCTCTGCCTATCTCTGCGGAGAAACGGCGTGATGGTAAGTAAATTTCTGATACGAATATTTTATTGCAAGGTAATTATTATTAAGCCTGCGGCCCTGCGCAGCGTTAGCGTAGTGATAGTGGCCGCTACGTCGCCAGGGTTTCCGTAGAATATATATTTCAATGCGAAAATTCCTTTTCTATACTTCTTTAACGGTGCACCATGCAGTGTACTTTGTCTTTATTTCCTCTAAGAAAAAACAAAATATTAGTAAAATGATGCATTTCATATACCTACTCGTATATATGTATACCAAGAGCTATTTTAAATTGATATGATTCCAAGAATTACTCACGGCAGTTATTGAGAAATATAAGACAACAGTGACATCTGTTTCTCAGTGCGTAAAGATTGTAAATGAATATTAATATTCATTATTGTTTTTTGCTGATCTGCACTGTCATCTGATGGATTTCTAAAGAAAATAGTTGACACTAAAAATGCAATGCATCCAATAGATACAATGTTTTCAAAGGCAATAATATAATACATATCTTATTTTAGAAATATTCTGCTCATAAATATTGAAATATCCTGTTTTAAATTTCGTTAAACAATAAAATCAATAAATTCTCAAACTATGTATTTTTCTAAACATTTCAATACGTTAGTTATGAAAAAATGTGCTTAACTAATATAGAAAAATATACAAATCCAAAAAAAACAACCCTTAACGATGTCCTAGGACGGTTTTTAAACAATGGTTTTGAATAATATCATAAAAAATGTGTCATCTTTGATTCATTGTAATTTAAAATATTCACGAATTATTTATTTTATAAAAGCTATAAATTTTTTTAACATTTTGTTCATTAACTTAAACCAATGTGTACACATGTGAGGTTCTCCAGAAGAGGCGAAGAGCTTAGCGAAGAACCCATCGCTTAAAAAAGAAAACAAATATCGATTTAACTATTTATCTTCCCGGTCAAAGTTCAATTAAAGAAGACTTTGTAATTGAACTTTGACCGAGACGGAAAACGTTGAGCAAACGCCTATTTCCCGAGACCACTTCCACACAATTACATTCCAGCGCGACCGGCCCTTCCACCTGCAGACAATCAAAACTTAGTGCCGCTTCAACAAGCAGTAAAGACCGCCGCGTTACTTAGGTCGATTGATCGTGTTGGCTGAAATCTTGTTCTAGCGGCTGAACGTTTCGTTGAGCCAGACAGTTGAACGCAATTTATTGTTCAACGGGCCCTGCACGCTGATTGGTCGGCGGCCGGGCCCGCACCTAATGCCGAGAAAGAGGGTTGAATCAATTACAGTTGACAGAGAGAGATGTCTCCGAATCTTATTTGTTCTCAACCAGAACTCGGATGCTATAATTAAATATATGGAGCGTTCGACGCGTATTTTGCGGCTGAAAAACTGCCGTTATTTATAGATCTTACGACGTAGGTTTATTGGTTGCGTTTTGTTTTTCCGTCGAGTGCTTCTCAACGTTTGATTTATTTATTTTTTTAAATTCAAACTCAATTATTTTATTTTTAAGAACACATTCTTATTGTAAAGTTACGATTTTACAGAATGTAGGTCTGTGATATTTTTAATACAAATGTATTAATTACAAAGATATTCATATAAAATCAATTTATCGAATAAATATTGTTGTTGCTACCGGGATTCAAACCTGGATCTCTTCCTATCCGAGGAAATGCATTAACTGATAATTTTCGAACCTATATGTTGCACTTTCAAATATGTAGCATAATTGGTTAATACATTTCCCCGGATAGGAAGTGATTCAGGTTCGAATCCTGGTAGCAACAATAATATTTTTTCGATAAATTGATTTAATTAATTAATTTAGTTTGTATCAATTATTTTAATTTGTTTTAATATGTAGCATAAGTAGGTTCTTAAATTAGTTGTAAGTTACGACATTTTTTTTTAAATAAAGCCAAATTAAATATTTAACTGATAAGAATCTGAATAATATTAATAATTATAAGAGAACACTTTGTTTATACAACTGTTTATTGATAAATCAACACGTTTTAAGATCAACGGTCCCTTCTTTAAGATACAATATATACTAAAATTAAAAATGCTAGCAATATATGCAATATAGGTGGCGGGTACTAGGTTACGCTTAAAATTTTGCGAGAAATTTTTCCTGGTGACATAATGTCAAAAGCGGTGATATTGACTGACCTCCTCGATCATCTGATTTGACCCCTTCCAACTATTTTCTGCTAAGATACTTGAAAAAAAAGGTCTACGCCAATGAGCCAATAACAATTCCGATACTATAGGATAATATTCGAAATGAAATTGCTGAAATAACACGCGAAGTGTGCGAGAATGTTATAAAAAATATGATTAAAACAGCACGCATTTGTGCCGCTGCCATAGGCAACCATCTGGCCAATATCATATTTTATTCATAATTGTAATAAACTAACTAATCAAAAAATAAAAATGAAATTAAAAAATTGAATTTTATTTTATAGTTATTTAAAAATAATATCGGCCTGGAACATAATATTCACCTTGTAGAAAGTTACCTTAGCTTAATATTCTACCTTTTGTTAAAAGGTGCAATGATGATTCATTCGAAAAATTATTGAAAATTATTTAAAAGTTCGAAAAGCTTGACCATTAATTTAATGTAAATCATAGAAATGTAATGCGTTTTAATATAACCAGGGGTGCAATACAAAATAATATTACACCCTCAAGACACCAAACTCTTTCAACGGTTCATTAAATTAGAATAGGCAGATTTTTATTTCGCGACAGCAATAAAACCCGGCAAATGAACATAACGCTAAATTGTCTTAAATATTAGACATTATTTGACGACTCAATTAAGGTGAACGAGCACTGAGAGAATTCTAGTTAAATTACACTTCGCATTTGGGCTCAAAAATGTGCGAACTCACACAACAAACGTAATATGGACGTACGGTTAAAGTTTGTTAATAATCACGTTATGTTTAGCAATTAATCTCGAATGTTGTTTCGTGTTTAGCGCAATTCATACATCTGAGCCAACATTAACATGTCGTACATTTTAATTATAATTAATTACATATTAAAAATTAACCACAGAGAAAGCTGGGGGAAGAATTTATAAATTTCAGAATTTTATGTGTATCTATGAACGTCTACACGAAACTAATAGCACAACGGAATATATTTACTAATACTAAAAATTAGTCATGAGCTCAAAATCACGAACTGTGAGTCAATCACTGATATCTTGAGTCACACTCACTATCAGTGATTGAATATCTGGGAATATCGTGATTTGTGATTCATTTTTCTTTTTTAACTTCTATTGATTTTCTGACGCCGCTGTTTAAATCGATTATCACTTGAATCAGCACTAACTAGTAGATTCTGCCAAAATTTTTTAAGCATATTTGCTGAGAATTTAATCCGAAAAATAAATTAATGTTATTTTAAGCATTTTCATATATTTTTTTAATAAAATAGAGACCTGTGTTCTGAATAATTATAACTTCACAATAAGAATGTGTTCTCCTTAATAATATAAGTTGTATCAATGTGTCCAAAATTTAATAAATAATTAATTGATAATTCTGGCGTCTACAGTTGGTTTACTCAAAGGTATTTGAGATTCCGTAAAAATAATGTAGATGGCTTTCAAACAATAGAACGACATATGTATTAATTTGAAAAAAGTGTAATATATAGGTTCGAAAATTTGTCATGAAAAATACTGGCGCTATAACACAGTTGGTAGTGTACTTCCCCGGATTGGAAATAGAGATCCAGGTTCGATCCCGGTAGCGCAAAAATAATGTTTTTATATGTATATATTTATAATTAATACATTAACTTAGTATTTAAAACATCACAGACCGTCTGTTCTGAATGTGCTCTCCTCAATGAAAGTATTGCCAATCGAAATGAGTTATGTATTTTCAACAAGCTTGATTAAATTAACTACATTAGATATTTTTATTTAATAATCGTAAATCTAAACAACTAAATTCTGTGGACAATATTACAAAGGTTCAAGTTGCAAGGGACCAAGTAACATAGTAAATCTCATATCAGACCAGTATAACTATTAGATATTTCTAGAGAAATTTAGAATCCGTTATTGGTAATATAGAAATAAATATTAGATTTCATTATTTTTCAGTCAGTTTGATACATTCCATTATTATAAGTCAATAAATTACAAAACAAATAAACCATTTTGTTGAATAGGAAATGATTTGAATGGGAAAGATTTATGACAAAAAAATCTTTCACTACGACAATAAATAATCCATATTCAAAAATAATGTTCTCACATTAAAAGTGGAAGTACAATATAAAAATTCTATTTTGTATTCAAAAATTATAAAACATACAATATTTTTTAAATATTATATAGTATTTAATTACGATCTATTGAACGCATCGTATTAAAAAAATGACTGCCATTAAAGAATTTATTAAATACATGCGAAATATTAATTAAAAATGTATCCTATAGGTTTGAATAAGGGGTTGGGGAAAATAAATGTAGGAAGAGTGGAAGGAATTTGAAAGAGGGACAGGAATAGAGAACAGGGGCGTTGAAGGACCAACTAGACACCGGAAAGAAACACCACCTACCTGAGAGTTGCTCCTTTAAGTATCTGGATTTTTTTCTTGAGTTTTCCCCAATGTCCAAGTTCTTTAAAATACGTACTCCGTTGTTTCACACGAAGCACTCTTGAATACACACTTTGGTGATGGCACGAAGCGTCATACGAGTACCATGCATAATAGCAAGATGTATAGGTTTCGGCACGCACAGCGAGAAACCGAACACACAAACAATACACTATCAGCCCCACACAGCAGAATGATAATTCACACAGTTTTCACAGTCTAACGTATCCAATGGTAAACGATAACTGTCGACTCAAACTTCAACTAAACCAAAACCATAGAGAACACCATGGAAAAATTTATGCTCTGGTATAGGAATGGGGTAATGGGTAAGTATTAGACAGGAACCATTATATCTACGTCATGTTTACGTGCACGCATACGGTGGCCGACGATCCATAAATAAGTAATAAGGATCGAACACTTACCAAATAAATATATTCGAACTGTAGAATTGCGAATATTATTGTATTGGTTTATTAAACTATAACACGAAAATACATTGAATTAATTAAACTAAGCAGGGCCTGTGCTATAGTAAATTTCTTTGAAAATAAAATAAATCCTCTATCACGTGGAAGATGGGGGTTCGATAATCCGCCAATGGATATTTTAATTTAATTTTTTTAACTGTATTTAGGAATATTTGTTTTAAACCACAAAAACACATACTGTTTCGTAGAAGCACAAATGCTGGAGTAATCCCAAGACAGGAAGGAATAGACGCTCACCACCAATCCAGATTCTGCTGGCATTTCCAAAATATGGACAGTATATTTTTCACTCACTATTTCGTCAAGGTTCCGACACAAAGTATAGACGTGAAGACTCGAGATTACATAACGGTATTAACTGTTCCATACACATTGTAAATGTACTGGTTAAATGTCGCCGATCGTCTGGTCACAGTGCATTATTTTCGTTCAATAATTAATATATTTACACGTAAATAAACATATGTCCCAAATACATACAATGCAGGGATACATGTGTCTGAGACATGAAATGCTTTTTTTTAATTCACACAATAACAATTTGTAAAAGCGAATACGTCTCGTTGTAAATTTACTAAGAGAAGTACATTTTATAATTAATTAATTTCTGGCAGATTGTAATAATCCCTTCTAATATCTCACGCAGGGAGAATAAACAACCTGTTTTAAGGTTGTTCACGGTGGCTGGTGGCTGCTGGATCCTGCCTCCTGCCTCCTGGCTCCATGCTCACGTGTTTCTTTGCCAAAGTCAAGGAGCTCGCCAACTTCACTCCACTCGCGAAGTGTGGTTAAATTAATCTGCAAATTAATTAACAAGATGTAAGTACGAACTTTTAATCAGATGTGCGAGGGAAAATTCAATTCGAGATTTTCGAGCGTAATATTAAATATGGCGGTTTCTTAATACTAGTGGGATGTTTGAAGTATAATACTGTTATACAGGTGTATCGTAATATAGTACTATAACTTATTTTAGAACTTTTTACCAAATTATGTATTAGATAGTTCTGAAAATCAATTGATTTATTTTTAAATTATTTGTGTTATTTGATTAACTTTTTAATTTAAAAATAAATGATTGCTTGATCATTTCAGATATTTTTTATTTCTTTACCATAGATTACCCCATTAGTGTATAGCTTAAAACACTTTGCCACCATGTTGAATTTAGGCCCAACTTTGCAGAGGTTTGGAAAAATAAATATTGTTCCCATCCCATAAAAGATAAAAGATTATTGTTTTCACTAACATAAAGAAAACATAATAGAATTATAGAAAATATATATAAATGATGAAATGGTAAAAAATAATTTGTGCGACTATCTATATAAATAAAACTACATATCAACAACTATGTATTATGCATTTCATAAATAAAACTAATTGATTTTTTGTACGAAATATACCTATAGTACTGATTACGCCTTTGTATTTTATATTAATAATATTAGTATAGAAAAAAACTTAATTGTCGGGAGACGTCCTGGCAAATATCTATATTATTGCGTGTTTGTTAAATTAAAAGAGACAGCAATATATCCTTATTTCTTTATGAAATATTAAGAATTTCAACATTGACAAAATATTGTATAAATAATTTTAAATCGACAAATTAAATGTAAATTGAACATCAAGTAGAAGTGTAGATATATCGTATACATTGAACATTATTGTGATTGTGCGTTTGGTATTTCACTGTTTTCATTTGGATATTTTACTGTGAGAGGTTTAGTTTCCAGTATATCAGTGATTGCTCGCCAATTGATTGCAGTGATTAGAGGTTTAGTTTCCAGTATATCAGTGATTGTTGACGAATAATCAGTCACTAATCATCGTTACAATCTAATACAAATTTCACAATCACAATAATGGTTGAAATGACGGTTTAGCGCATCAATATAATGAACATTCGGCCAGTTAAAATAATGAAAATGAGGTTAGAATCTTTTTCTCAGACTAGAACTCGTCAAATTATATATTATATTTTTATTAGGAAAACACATTCCTATTGTGAAGTTGTAATTATTCAGATCATAGGTTTGTGATATTTTTACATATAAAATCAATTTTAGAACGAATCGAACGATAGATGTATTAATTTGAAAAAGTGTAACGTGTAGGTTCGAAAATTTATCGTAAAAAAAAATGATGCCGCTGTGGTGAATAATGCACCTTCCCCAGTTTGGAAAGAGATCCAAGTTCGAATCCCGGTGGCGCAACAGCAATATTTTTCGTTAAATTGATTTGAGATGTTTGAACAATTGTGAGTTTTCAGAATTTTCTAATCATTTGATAGAAAACGGTCACGGTTTTGATAAAAAATTGGGATTGTCAATTTTGCATATGAACGGTGGCCACAAATTAAATAATTTGGAATCGTTAGAGATAAATGAAGCGTATAAAACTAATAAAAAAATTATAAACAACCAACTAAATTTAACTACGAGTCCCATTCTAAAATTTTTTTCCTAAAAATTATTCGATTAAATGTATATTAAGTAACAATTTGAGTTAGGTAATAAATTTATTTTTTAAATAATTGTTTTTTTAAAAATAGATTCTGGTAAAGAAACAATAATATGTGATTTTAGTTAGTATTGACGTCCTGAAGAAGAAAATGGTATTTTTCGAAACCGGTAGATGTATTTAAACTCAATTAAGTGGTTAATAAAACAAAGTTAACAAATAAAAATATGAATTTTAACCACAAAGTTAATTTTGCTAATTTAATACATTTAATTAGTATTTATCATGTTTTTAATTATTTCGAATTTTGATACTGTTAATTCATGGTGGAATACATTTTTAATGATTTGTTAAAACACCTTTTAACTTTAGGGAAAGTCTAAATAATTCTGGAGTTTACCAAGTTAAGTGTGTAAACTGTCCTTCATATTATATGGGACAAATGGGAAGATCAGTGACAACCCGAATAAAGGACTAATTCACCAACGGGGTCAATGAGAAAGGTGAATTATTGAACGTTGCTATTCACCTATTAGATAACCAATACTCTTTAAATAAAGATATAGATGTTAAAATTCTACACCTCTGTAATAAAGGCGAAAACTATATAGACAAGATAGATAGATAGTCAAGAGAAAATATTAATAATAATAATAATGGAGAATTTGAATAGCGCCATTTTCGTAAAAAATGTCACCTCAATGGCACTTTATACATAAACTGTTTATAGTTATACGATTATCTTTGTTTCATTAAATTAATAAAGTCTCTGGTGCACTGTTTCTTATAACGGAGGGCAAAGAGTTCCGCGCTTTTGAGCCTGCCACCACAAATGGCCCGTTCACTAAATTTAGACTTCTGGCAACGGTTGGTCGGTTCTACAATCCTTTCTGCAGCTGAAGTAGAGGCTGACCTGAGAGTTTGACGTCTACCATTCAAATTGTCTGAGATACAAAGGTCTTGAAGATACACAGGCGCCATATTGTGTGTCGCCTTATACATCAACCGGCACAATTTAAATTCAACTCTTTCAGGAAATCGGAGCCAATGTAGCTGATGTAAAAGGGATGCTACATGAGAGAATTTGGAAACTCCATATATTATCTGTGCAGCCGCATTTAGAATAGATTGTAATCTATCCAGCTGAAACATTGGCAGGTCAGCATAGATGCTGTTATAATAGTCCACACGTGACACCACAATAAGTAGACGGGCTGCACAAGAGGAAGATGTCTCCGAATACTTTTAATCTGTCTCAGTTGATGTCAGCATGCACTGACAGTTTTACTGATTTGTGTATTCATTGAAAGATCTGCATCAATATGCACGCCCAACAATTTAACTACAGATTTAACATTCGCAGACGTTGATTCCTGTATTAAGTTTTGCCTTCTAGGTGTTGCTGTCCATAACAGTTCTGTTTTGAATGGATTTAATGTAAATCTATTTTGTGCCTTAACCTGCCAACTAATAAGATTCATAATGAGTATACAATTAAAATCATGTGCTCAGTCTCCTTTAATGTATCCATTATAATTTAATAAAAACGTAAACATGCTACATATAGCACACATAATTAATTAAAGTACTTAAATTCTTGCTAATATGTAAATTTTTTTAACTCCCCGTAAAAATAATAACTCACCGTAAAAACAATGTATGTTAAATATGTATAATCATAAAGTGAATAGAAGAACTCAACCAATAAATGTAAATTTACTTTAATAGCTCAGTAAATACCAAACTTGTAAAAATTTCTAGTAACATATAAGGTAAAATTAGAATTAGAATCACATCAGCATCAACTTTCAAATTATACTAGCAACGTTATGAAAATATTATACATACATAAAAACAAGATATGATTTTGATATTTGATGCTTGATTATCTACCTAAATTCTGAGTCGGCAATGTTCAAGCTCATAAATATATCACTAATAACTAGCATGCCCGCACAGCTACCGCACGGTAGCAGACGTATCCTGCAGAGACGCAGTACTCTGTTTTCAATCTCACCCAACAAAAAAAAAAACACTTTTCTCGGTATCCCAGAATTGGAAGAAACAGAACCGACGTACATAGCCAACAACCTAAGGGGTGGTGAAGAAATTGTGCAGGAGCTACACAGACTCACCCCGTGCACCTAAAAAAAATACCACTTCTCGGTATCCCAAAATTGTAAAAAATAGACCCGACGTACACAACTAACAACCCAAAAGGGTCAAAGGCCTGTTGATCTTTGAGAAGCGTTAGGTAAGATTACTAACCACGTAAAAAAAAAAACACCACTATTCTCGGCATCCTAAAATTGTAAAAAACAGGGCTGACATATACAACCATCAACCCATCTCTCCAGGTTTTAATAAAAACAAACATTTTGTTAATACTCATTGATAAAACCATAAAAAGTGATTTGACAGAAAAAGAAGAAGAAAAATAAAAAAGAAGAATAATAATCCATCATTCATGGAGCTTGTATGAGAAGATGTATGAATGTGGTTGAGGCGAGAATTATGTGTCAGGACAGAAGAGTGTGGCGCTCTATCCTCTCTGCCTACCCCGGAAACGGTGTGATGGTAAGTAAGTTACGGGTTTATCTATCTCCAGAACTGTTCTATTTAAATATTGAATAACAGACGCGTAAAAGAACTAACTCCTTCGACCGGTCTGTAGTAAGACAGGCATATTTAAGTCACGTGTACAACTGCGAAATAATAATTAATTCAATTACGCTTTTAAAAAATCATCATTGTGTCATTCTAGACATAACCTATAAAAATCCAAAAAAACGTACAGAAAATTTTTCTAAGTATAATGTATGACTTCACCATAATTAACCAAATTCCTATTAACCACGTGTACAATTTTTACACGTTTCCCAAAAATCATTTCGACATCTTACTAACCTCTATCGAATTCATTTCATGGCTCAAAAAAAACATGGCTGACCAGAAACGTCAAAGTCATAGCTTAAGGTTAAATTGAATGACATAAAACAGATGTTTATTCAGCGACCATTTTGTGAAAATTTAAAACGTCAAAAAAGCGCGCTAAAATTATGGCACAGGTAAAACAGCTGATCATTCACAGTTTTCAGGCGGCCATTTTTTAAATCAACGAATCAGAGCTCCTCCAATAAGAATCTTCGATTATCGCTTGAAATATAGACGGTTGCGTTTGATTAATAAGTCTGAAAAAAATGTTCTACATTTTATTCGTATGTAGGTAGGTACGTCGATTTTTCAAAAGCGACAGAGCCGACGTACACAACTAACAACCCGAGATGGTCAAAGGCGTGTTGATCTTTGAGAAAGGTTAGGTTAGATTACTTACCACGTAAAAAAATACCACTATTCTCGGCATCCTAAAATTGTAAAAAACAGAGCCGATATACACAACCAACCCATCATTCCAGGTTTTAAAAAAAACAAACATTTTGTTAATACTCATTGATAAAATCATAAAAAGTGATTTGAAAGGAAAAGAAGAAGAAAAATAAAAGAGAAGAATAATAATCCATCACTCATCGAGCTTGTATGAGAAGATGTATGAATGTGGATGAGCGAGAATTATGTGTCAGGACAGAAGAGTATGGCGCTCTATCCTCTGCCTACCCCCGCGAGGAAACGGCGCGATGATAGGTAAGTAAGTAAGTTACAGGTTTATCTATCACCAGAAGTATTCAATTTAAATATTGAATAACAGACGCGTAAAAGAACTAACTCCTTCGACCGGTCTGTAGTAAGGCAGACGTACTTAAGTCACGTGTACAACTGCGAAATAATAATTAATTCAATGACGCATTTAAAAAATCATCATTGTGTCATTCTAGACCTAACCTATAAAAATCGAAAAAAACGTATAGAAAAATTGTATGTATTTCACCACAATTAACCGAATTCCGGAGTGAAAACATCAATTTTATCTTGTGCGGGAAAATATAAAATATCTATGACTATTGCAAGCTGTGAAATCTGGATGTCGATACCTGACATAAAAAAATGCGCGAAAATCAACAGCTGTTTATTACAATGCCGAGTCGAAATAAAGTCATACATTTGAAACGTCAAAAAAAAAATTGCGCGAAAATTACGCACTGCAATAATGACAGGTAAAACAGCTGTTTATTTAATTTTCAGGCAGCCATGTATGAAATGTAACCAATGAGGGTATTGACCAATTACAGCCCACGGTTGCTGCTTGAAAATATGAAGTGTTGCGTTTATTAAGAAAATATCAAGGTTTTTCTTTTTTTTCATTTTCTTTCATTTGTATGTAGGTAGGTACGTCGATTTTTCATATAAAAATTACGCGTTTTTTAGATTTTAAAGGTGAATTTTAAACGATAGAAGCTAACAAATACGAAAATAAATTATATTCCATTGTGATGTATGCACAGATGTAATAAAATTATATTTTGGTCGTAAATTCGCAGAGAAAAGCTGAAAAATACGAAATTTCACTAAATCAGGTTTCATAAGAAAATTAGAAGACGAAGAATTTAAAAAAAAGTGTGTAACGATACTACTCATCGGTGGCAATTGCCAAAAAATATTAAAATGATTTTAGCTCTTAAACTCGCAGAGTTATAAGCGAATGAAAAAAAAGTTAGGCTAATTAAAAAGTTAAAATTTCCAAAAATCACCAAACTAAAACAGTTGTAACAAATAGAGGAGAAAAAGAAGAATAAAAAGAAAAAGATGTAAAGACTCAGTCAACCTTCGGACGTCTGGGAAAAATATCAGAATGCGGATAGAACGCCTAATAAGCGAGATATTAACCAAAACGTGTGTGACAAAATCGGTTACATATAAACATATAAACATCGCGAAATAGGGTCTATTATTTTAATATATACTAGCATGCCCGCTCAGCTACCGCACGGTAGCAGACGTATCCTGCAGAGACGCAGTACTCTGTTTTCAATCTCACCCAACAAAAAAAAAACACTTTTCTCGGTATCCCAGAATTGGAAGAAACAGAGCCGACGTACATAGCCAACAACCTAAGGGGTGGTGGAGAAATTGTGCAGGAGCTACACATACTCACCCCGTGCACCTAAAAAAAATACCACTTTTCTCGGTATCCCAGAATTGTAAAAAATAGACCCGACGTACACAACTAACAACCCAAAAGGGTCAAAGGCCTGCTGATCTTTGAGAAGCGTTAGGTAAGATTACTAACCACGTAAAAAAAAACACCACTATTCTCGGCATCCTAAAATTGTAAAAAACAGGGCTGACATATACAACCATCAACCCATCTCTCCAGGTTTTAATAAAAACAAACATTTTGTTAATACTCATTGATAAAACCATAAAAAGTGATTTGACAGAAAAAGAAGAAGAAAAATAAAAAAGAAGAATAATAATCCATCATTCATGGAGCTTGTATGAGAAGATGTATGAATGTGGTTGAGGCGAGAATTATGTGTCAGGACAGAAGAGTGTGGCGCTCTATCCTCTCTGCCTACCCCGGAAACGGCGTGATGGTAAGTAAGTTACGGGTTTATCTATCACCAGAACTGTTCTATTTAAATATTGAATAACAGACGCGTAAAAGAACAAACTCCTTCGACCGGTCTGTAGTAAGACAGGCATATTTAAGTCACGTGTACAACTGCGAAATAATAATTAATTCAATTACGCTTTTAAAAAATCATCATTGTGTCATTCTAGACATAACCTATAAAAATCCAAAAAAACGTACAGAAAATTTTTCTAAGTATAATGTATGATTTCACCATAATAAACCAAATTCCGGAGTGAAATCATCAATTTTATCATGTGCGGGAAAATATAAAATATCTATGACTATTGTAAGCTGTGAAATCTGAATCTCGATACATGACATAAAAAACGCGCGAAAATCAACAGCTGTTTATTACAATGCCGAGTCGAAATAAAGTCATACATTTGAAACGTCAAAAAAAAAATTGCGCGAAAATTACGCACTGCAATAATGACAGGTAAAACAGCTGTTTATTTAATTTTCAGGCAGCCATGTATGAAATGTAACCAATGAGGGTATTGACCAATTACAGCCCACGGTTGCTGCTTGAAAATATGAAGTGTTGCGTTTATTAAGAAAAAACATCAAGCATTTTCTTCAATTCATTTGTATGTAGGTAGGTACGTCGATTTTTCAAATAAAAATTACGCGTTTTTTAGATTTTAAAGGCGAATTTTAAACGATAGAAGCTTACAAATACGAAAATAAATTATATTCCATTGTGATGTATGCACAGATGTAATAAAATTATATTTTGGTCGTAAACTCGCAGAGAAAAGCTCAAAAACACGAAATTTCACTTAATCAAGCTTCACAAATAAATTAGAAGAAGAAGTTTTTTTTTTAAAGTGTGCAACGATACTACTCATCGGTGGCAATTGCCAAAAAATATTAAAATGATTTTAGCTCTTAAACTCGCAGAGTTATAAGCGAATGAAAAAAAAGTTAGGCTAATTAAAAAGTTAAAATTTCCAAAAATCACCAAACTAAAAGAGTTGTAACAAATAGAGGAGAAGAAGAAGAATGAAAAGAAAAAGATGTAAAGACTCAGTCAACCTTCGGACGTCTGGGAAAAATATCAGAATGCGGATAGAACGCCTAATAAGCGAGATATTAACCAAAACGTGTGTGACAAAATCGGTTACATATAAACATATAAACATCGCGAAATAGGGTCTATTATTTTAATATATACTAGCTTACCCGAACAGCTGCCGCCCGGCAGCAGACGTATCAGAGACGCAGTACTCTGTTGTCAATTTTCAGAAGAAAAAAAAAATCTTAACACACTTAATAAAACTATAAAAAGTGTTTTGATAGGAAAATAAGAAGAATAAGAAGGAATAATTCATGTTTTTAAATACATTACGTATTCACCTACTTGTAGAATTTTTCAAAATTAAAATCGTACAAAAACTAACCAATATAATCAAGTGTTGTGGCACCAGAAATAGAAGACGTCCGTGGAAGACTTGGCACGATCAGGTAAACCAGTTAACGGAGGATGGTTCTGTTCGAAGGCTCAACAATCAGCGAGCTTGTATGAGAAGATGTATGAATGTAAGTGAGGCGAGAATTGTGTGTCAAGACAGAAGAGTATGGCGCTCTATCCTCTCTGCCTACCCCCGCGGAGAAACGGCGTTATGGTAATTAATAATAAGATAAATAAGTATCGAACGTCTAAAAACAATATTCATACTATTTTGAATTTAAAAATAATAATAGACATACTCATACATAATAATAATAGAGAAAATTAAGTAAATTAAAAAAAAATCGCACATAAACTAACCAATATAATAAAGAAAAGTGTTCATATAAATACAATAATAGAGCTATAATAATATATAAACTCCTGTTGTATACTAAAACTAACGCCAATGCTATTTCGATTGCAGTCAACCAGGCGTCTCTTTAATATATACACATATCTCTTTAATTCAAATTATTAGCTGTGCGTTACACCAATTGCCAACTCTCAGGCATATTATACTTATATCCAACACGATATGTTTAATAAGACTTGAATGACGCAAAACACTCTTTTCAAAATATTCATACTAATTTGAATTTAAAAATAATAATAGGCAGCATTCCAATTATCTGCACTGTGCGGCGTACTATCCTCTACGACGTTTGTGAAAATCAAAGAAGAAGGTGGTAATTTAAACGATGATAATGACGGATTAACCGGTGTCGGATTAACCGGTGTCGGATTAACCGGTTACGGATTAACCGGTGTCGGATTAACCGACGTCGGATTAACCGGTGTCGGATTAACCGGTGTCGGATTAACCGGTGTCGGATTAACCGGTGTCGGATTAACCATTGTCGAATTAACCGGTGTCGGATTAACCATTGTCGAATTAACCGGTGTCGGATTAACCGGTGTCGGTTTAACCGGTGTCGGATTAACCATTGTCGAATTAACCGGTGACGGATTAACCGGTGTCGGATTAACCGGTGACGGATTAACCGGTGTCCGATCAACCGACGTCGGATTAACCGGTGTCGGATTAACCGGTGTCGGATTAACCGGTGTCGGATTAACCGGTGTCGGTTTAACCGGTGTCGGATTAACCATTGTCGAATTAACCGGTGTCGGATTAACCGGTGTCGGATTAACCGGTGTCGGATTAACCATTGTCGAATTAACCGGTGTCGGATTAACCATTGTCGAATTAACCGGTGTCGGATTAACCGGTGTCGGATTAACCGGTGTCGGATTAACCGGTGTCGGATTAACCATTGTCGAATTAACCGGTGTCGGATTAACCGGTGTCGGATTAACCGGTGTCGGATTAACCATTGTCGAATTAACCATTGTCGAATTAACCGGTGACGGATTAACCGGTGTCCGATCAACCGACGTCGGATTAACCGGTGTCGGATTAACCGGTGTCGGTTTAACCGGTGTCGGATTAACCATTGTCGAATTAACCGGTGTCGGATTAACCATTGTCGAATTAACCGGTGACGGATTAACCGGTGTCGGATTAACCGGTGTCGGATTAACCGGTGTCTGATTAACCATTGTCGAATTAACCGGTGACGGATTAACCGGTGTCGGATTAACCGATGTCGGATTAACCACGGTCAGATTAACCTGGATCGGATTAACCAGAATCAGATTAACCGGGTTCGGAATAACCGGGGTGCCACAGTTTGTATTTATACTTTTGTTATAAATAATATTTTTGTTAAAAATAATATTTTTAATCATCAATATATTTAATAAAACCATAAAGTGTGTTTAAATAATAAATTAATTTTTATTAAATAAATTAATATAAATTTAGCTATCAATAGCATTTAAAAAAATTAAAATCGCACTTAACGCACCTATAATACCAATTTTTAATTTTTTTTTATATGAAACAGCTGTTATCAATAATATAATTAGCGGCCATCTTGCATGAATATTATTATAACCAATGCATGAATATTACTATATCTTTAAACCAATCAATGCCTTCCGCCAATAAACGGCCAGGGTTATGGACGAATCGGATCACTCGTCCAATGAACGGCACTGAAAATACCACTCTTATCGATAAAAGTTTAAAAAACATATTTTTACAAAACATTGGCCGGCCATAAAAAAAAACATCGCGAAAAAATTTCAATTTTAAAATGGACTTTCTTATTCTTAAGAAATTTCAACGTATTTCAACGACTTTTCAAGCGCTGTATTTCAAAAAAATGTTTACATAAAAAAAAAACATTTAAAATTAATTCATAAATATTTTATTTATTTTGTGGAAGACTTGGCACGATCAGGTAAACCAGTTAACGGAGGATGGTTCTGTTAGAAGCCTCGACAATCGGTTAGCTTGTATGAGAAGATGTATGAATGTAAATGAGACGAAAATTGTGTGTCAGGAGAGAAGAGTATGGCGCTCTATCCTCTCTGCCTATCTTTGCGGGGAAACGGCATGATGGTAAGTAAGTAAGTAAGTAGAAGTTGATACTGTTGGATTAATCGAGTGTTTATGACTCCTGAAATAGAGGACGTCTGTGGAAGACTTGGCACGATCAGGTAAACCAGTTAACGGAGGATGGTTCTGTTAGAAGCCTCGACAATCGGTTAGCTTGTATGAGAATATGTATGAGTGTGAATGAGGCGAAAATTTTGTGTCAGGACAGAAGAGTATGGCGCTCTATCCTCTCTGCCTACCCCTGCGGAGAAACGGCGTGATGGTAAGTAAGTAAGTGTTGTTGGCACCTGAAATAGAGGACGTCCGTAGAAGACTTGGCACGATCAGGTAAACCAGTTAACGGAGGATGGTTCCGTTAGAAGCCTCGACAATCGGCGATGCTTCTAACGGCAAGCATAGCCAGCATAGCCGGCAACCCAAGAGAAAAAATACAATTTTTCTCGGTATAATTCTTTTCCGTAAAAAAATTAATTAACTCTAAAAAATAATTAAAATCATCAATACATTTAGTAGTGTGTTTAAATAATAAATTAATTTTTATTAAATAAATTAATATAAATTTAGCTATCAATAGCATTTAAAAAAATTAAAATCGCTCTTAAACTAACTAATATATTCAAAAAACCTATAATACAAATTCCACATATTACTGCCCTCTATCGAATTCATTTCGTAAGTCAAAACGTCAGCATGGCCGTCTTGACACTACTGTCAAACTATATTTTAGGTTAAAAAAATTTGACATAAACAGCTGTTATCAATAATATAATTAGCGCCCATTTTGCGTGAATATTATTATAACCAATAAAAAAATACCAACGCCCAATAAATTTTTTCGGCGAATGAACTGCAAGCTTGAGGACCAATCAATTTGTCCAGCCAATGGAAGGCCGAATTTCGTCGACGAATCAAATTGTCCGGCGAATAAGAATTCGTTACGGCCTTCGAGTTATGGCCATAGACTTGAGAAAAATTTCGACAACCGGTATTTGGGGTAAGTCGTGTTAATAATTTTACAATTTTAGGTACTCTGATAAAATTTTCACATTTTTTTTCGCGTTTTTTACATTTAAAAGACGTCGGTTAAATTATAGGAGTTTGTTATCTTTGAAATAAATTCTGGAGCGTCTCGATCTATCTCCTAAAATATAAAAATAATTAATTCATCCAAAGGTTACGGAGAAAACGTGAAAAAAATGAAATTCACTTTTTCGAGTTTTGCGAAAAAACTAAAAGCGGGAAAAATTTATAAAGTACGCCCGGCGATGCGGTCGGCCGCGGGCCGTCGCCCGAATATTTAAAAATAATTATCGCTTTTAAATTCCCAGAGTTGTGAGCGAAAATGTAAAAGTTAGGCTAAATAAAAATATAAAATAGCTAGAATTTGGCCAAACCGAAACGGTCGCGATAAATCGAGGAGCGGCGGTGGAGAAAAAGTGTCTATGGCGAAAAGTTTACGTCGGCCTTCGGCCGTCTGGCAAAAATAAAAAATACCCAGATATCTGGCGGGAAAGCCCCTAAAAAGCGATCGCGCGGTGTGACTACCTAGCCGGTTGTGACATATAAACAACACGAAATAGGGCCTATAACTTTAATATATATGATGAACTTTCAAATTATATACTCACTGAAAAACACACCTGTATTGAATTGTATAAATATCCTAGATTTAAGAGAAAAATGTACCAGTCTGAATGTGGGCGTGACAGGTTGAAACCGGCAAATAGTGAAAAAAAGGTTAGAAAGTGTCTTAATAAATCATTATTAAATTTTTATTCTTGATTTTGATTTTAGAAAATATTAATAAAAATAAAACTAACCAATGTGTCATAGTGAAGACAAACTATTGTCGGATGCATGAGTTTAACTAAAATGACTGGTCGCGGCCGACGGTAGCCACTAAGTATAAAAATTTTAAAATTTACAATACCACTAGGATCAACGACTGATCTACATTCTCCATTATTTCTTTACCCACACAGTGCTAATTCTCATCTCTATTTGAGTACACTCTTTATTAAAACAATTTTTGCACTCTCGTAGATCATCTTCTATAATAATCATGTGAACTAATTTATTTTAATAATGCAATTTCACCAAATGCTATAAATGTAGTGAAACCAGATAATTAGTACTAAAATGTTAAAAATGCTATTATAAAATAATCACATATTGCATCCCAAATTTAAGCGTGAAGCAAAAGATAAATTATTCCAATTATTAAATAATTATGACTAACATCACGCATAGATAATTATAATCATACAATTACTACTTAAGTATCTTCACGCAGCAATATATTATACCAGAAATTCAATCTACCCTCTGAGAATTTGACTATAGCACCCCAGTTAACCGACAGATATTCACCTAAGCATACTTGAAGGTGCCACATGTATTAAGGGTAGGTGCAGAACTATTCCATAGCAGACTGGATTAATATCTATGGTTACCTTATGCTTAATACCTGGTTGGAGCAGATTCCTATGTGATATCATGGTATCAAATACATATCATAATATGATACCGCATCCCCGTAGGTGTGAGTGAGAAAGGGGGTAGACGGGGTAGATGGATAAATACAAGTATCTGTTTTTAAAGAGATGAATTCCATCAATAATAAACAATGAAAAAAGGATTTCTTCTTAATTATTTCTAGATGCGTTTACTGTTAATTTGATCATTAAAATGATTAATTTCGACATTATTACTGAATTATTTATTAAAATATTAATTAAACCATTTGAAGTCTCTTAATTTTGAATAAAATTACTTACTTAGTGGTTTCGCTCCAAAGAAAAAAATCACAAAGCAAGCCTCTGACGTTCGTGGCATCCAAATTTGTATGTAACCAAATATTCGAATGGTAAAATACATTTTGCAATAGTTTTATATACGAGCTCTCATATAAATGTTATAATATGCACATTGATACACCCACAGGTACAAATCAATCCAACAATGCTAACACTGATTGATTTACATATTTCCTGACATGTGCAGTTTGTCAAATTAAAAATTAATGATTTTGAAGAAAACAATTTTTCTCTCTCCTGAACATTTTGAATGCACCATCGATATGTTCATTCTTTCCTCAAAAATGAGTAAGATACATGCTATAAAAATAGTGTTTTTATTTTTTTCTACTCACTCTTACAAGGTTAGCTGGCATTCAATAGCACCCCTATATATAATAAACAAAAAATGTTCAGAGAGACCCCATTTTTCGTGGTAGATTGATGTGAAATATCCTGCCGGTGGATATGCGACGCGAGAGCAGGGTAACCATATGGTATCAAAAATGAGGACATGTTCTCCTTTTTCAAATTGAAATATAGTATCCTCCTTCCACCTTAAAATGTACCTCTTTTTGGTTTATACTGCTTCATATGCTCAACTCAGTTTACTCGCGGAGGTTTTTCAACAAAAGAGTAATAACGTCGATTTACGTCATCAATAATAATCGATTACGTAGATTTATACCAATTTTGCAAACTGATTTTTTTTCTCCAATGGGATAAATATGTAGTATCATCTGTAAGATAATTAACATAGTATTATACACAGTTAAATTGTTAAAATGTTAGAAACGCCATAAAAAAATTCCAAAATCCCAACTTTCATTGTAAAATGTCCTATAAATAGGATGCGCTTTATTGTTATATATAAGAACGTTGTTATAGTCTTTATAATACCAATGAGGCAGAAATATGTAGAAAAAAGATATTTTATGCAGAGGCCATGACACAAATTGGATTCAGAAAGAAAATAATGGCAGATGGACTGTCCTACCTTGATCCAAGTCCTGGGTTGGACGATAATTTTTCACCTCTACTTGACTCGCACTTTTGTAGTAAAGAACGGAGATATCACTGCACTTCCAGATAGTGTAGAACACCGCTTTTTTGTGGTTTGGATTTTTACACACGGCGACAATTTCGTTCCACAAAAAAAACGTGTTGACAGATTGGCGTCGAAATGCAATCTGTTCCCACGTCGACGAAATCCCTAAGTAATTAATTGACCAGAACAGGAAAGGTATATTAAAATTTATTGGATGGATGGAATTCACAGGAAGTCTTGACTTACGTCAACAGTGATGTTAACGTTAATGTTGTCTTTTGTGTGTAATAAAAAGCTTATATCTAAAAAATTTCAATGTCCTCCGCTTAAATTTATTTAATAGTACTCTGTCTTCCTTTTGAATGTTAGTATCTGGTATCCATACGCAGATATCGTTTGAAGAACTGTATAATTTTACTATTATATCTTTTAGATTTTATCTTATCATACGAGTTTGATGCTATTTATTTCATCTAAATCGGACTATAAATAGCGAAGTTATTTACGATGAAATTTTAGGCTGTCACTCCGTTTGACAAATTATTGTTCATTCCCCACATTGATTTGACATCTAATAAAGGTCTCAAAATTTGTATTGCGGACTGCAAAAAACATTTCAGTCCTGCGCACTTGTAAAGTCCTCTAGCTAGAACTCAAGTAGAATATAATTCGGTCATATGGTCGCCTCACTTCATTGTTCATTCGACAGCGGTTGAGAGAATCCAAGATTCATTAATTTTAAATTAAATATACGCTCTGAGGATATCAATTATGGTTATCTCCTTAGCCGTCTGAAATTGTCAAACTTATCAGTGAGACGTACGTTGATCGATCTTATGTTTCTATACAGAATCTTCAATGGTACTATAGACTATCCCCAGATTATTAGTCTGCTTGTCTTTCACGCACCATTGAAATCATCGAGACACAATTCATTGTTTTATTACAGGAGTAATGTCAGAATACACGCATTAGCTAATCATTGCATTCTTTGGAGAATGAATTTGCGGAGGTAGTCGAAATTTTTTCTGTAAATTTAACTCTTTATAGGTATGATAGACTATCCCCAGATTATTAGTCTGCTTGACTTTCACGCACCATTGATATCATCAAGACACAATTCATTGTTTTATTACAGGAGTAATGTCAGAATACACGCATTAGCTAATAATTGCATTCTTTGGAGAATGAATATGCGGAGGTAGTCGAAATTTTTGCTGTAAATTTAACTCTTTATAGGACTGCATTATTACAATTTTTTGTGTATCAACTCAATGGTAATGGATAAATTGCTTAAATGCATATTTTACATTTAATTTTAAGTTTGATTACGAAAAAAATTGAAACATGATTATGAAATATTCTGTTTATTATTATAAATTATTTTAAAAATTATATTAATGCCTGAATAGGGGGTGTATAATAATAATAATAAATAATAAATTAATAAAAGATACACTCGGTCCGCTTTGGATTGCATACATTAAAATCATGTCACACAATAGTCCAGTTGAGGAATACTGGCGATGGGCTCCACTCACGATCTCCCACCCCAAGGCATGTGATGCGGTTAGCCGAGGAATCAGACTAATGTAAACATAAATTATCTACTAATATGCCCTCACCGCGGGCGGCTCCGGAGCGCTCCGTATATTTTAATTAAGACCGAATAGCGAATCTTTATTTCCCCGGCCAGGTACCGTGTTATCACGTACTTGGGCGGGATTTCTTAACGTTTTTTCGGGGGATGAGGACCATGTATTATGTAATGCTCAAGGTGGAAAAGATAGTCGAAGATTGTAGTCCCTTCCGTGTTTCAGTTACGTAACAGAACGTGAAAAGTCCTACTAGCATTAATTTCGTGAGAGAATTTTTAAAGAGCACAACCTTTTCACGTTCGAAATCTGTATTTTTATTATCCTCCAGGTAGGGTAAGGGCAGCTGGAGGGGGGGTAACCCACCCTTTCCCGGGACCGGTTCAGAAGCTAGGGTCTTCCTTGTCGGTCCCACTCATCAAAGCTAATAAAAATACGCAATTGGAATATAAGCAAAACGAAATAAATAGAAGAAATTCAATGTGGTTATTAGCAATTATCGCAATGATTTTGAAATTTAGACCCTCCAGCGTCCCTTAAGTGCTTTCTTTATTCATAAAAATTATATAACTTAAATACATAAAACATAGTTTATACATAAATTAAAACTTAAGGTGCAGTAGTTCAAGGCAGACACTTAGGGATCCATTCATCAAAAAACATTCCCAAAAGATGGACAGTGGACGAAACACAAAATGAATTAAGTCACACTTTCATGGACAGACTAACGGAGTTGCAAAACACGAGGTAGGGAGAGTGAGAGGTAGGCGCGTAGTTGGAGTCCCATCCACGCAGACCCACCTAAAGGGCTCCAACGAGTCACCTATACCCGAATAAATTTCTTAAATAAAACAAGATTCGTCCCATTACTAATTAGATCTGCATTTCTGGGCGAGCGGTGTCTAAGTCCAGGCAAATCACCAATCATACGTTCACGTGCACCCCTAAGTATCTCACAAGTCAACAAAATACGGTCAGGCGTCTGTTTCAGTCTCCCACATGTACGCCATGGGGCATCCACAAGTCTAAACTCAAACAGTTTACACTGGAATTGTCTATGCTCCGTAATTATCTCCCGTTCAAAAAGATTTAGGTCAGTATTGACTTATAGTAGTCTCAAATAGATGGGTTGTACTCGAAATGAGTCCACATATTAACATATATACAACTTTGAAAAATTTGATAAGTATAGAGATTGATTAATGGGTGAGAATGGTGAATGTTTTATTTATATAAAGTGAATACCTATACCAGCCGAAGACAGGTCGTAAGCCCTGTAATTACCCACACTTCCATATATTTCCATTAAATATAATTTAAAAAATAGCTTCGTCTCTATAAGATATTTATTATTTGTTCAATTAGATGATGATCGGCCCGTAATGCTCCTCTACAATTTTACAAAAATGTTGTCGGGACATGGTTTCTTCAAAAGGAACATTTTTAAATTTAAGAAAGGGATTTTTAATACATGCCCACATGATACCGAAAAGGAGCAAACCTCTGAACGTGTATTATTTGAATGTTGAGTTGAGTGAGTGGAGTATTTGAAAACTCGGCAATCTACACAACATCGATCCCTCTGTACCAAAATGTGTTGAAAAATGCGGCAGACTATATAAAATATTTAAAAGCAATTGTTATAAAAAACAATACCTATAATTCAGTGTAGTTTACTTATATTGATACATCACCAATTTCTCATCTAATTCTATGAGTAGTGAAAATATTATAATTTTTAATAATATATCTAATACTTTTGATATGTATTAATATCTCTTGTGCTTATTTTATTTATCATTAATTCACACACTTATTAGTTTCTTATATTGATACCTTAATATTGTTTAATATTATTTCTTTTGCTTACCATTATTAAAACAATAGTTTGATAAATAATTTTAAACAAAATTTGTCACAATAATTTTGAATGTGACACAATAATTATGATGGTAGTTTAAAGATTGTGTCTTTTGTGTATTGTAAGTCACTCGGATGGAGTGACGGATGTTTTTAAGTTATGAATATCAAAATGATTTGTTTAAGATGAGTCTGAGGGCCTTAATCTCCTTAGATACGCGTGTACATGAATGTCGCAGTGATATTAATGTTATGGAGCGTGCTTTTGAGTATAGGTGTTGATGTAGCGGCTAGGTAGAATGATAAAATGAAACAGGACTTAAATCGGTTGGCATTTATTGTCGAATGATTTTATATGTAAGATGTTCTACTTCTGGGAATGTGGAAGAGTGCGGATTGCCGGGTCAATCTCGATGGTACATGGAGAGATATTAATTCTAATTGGCTGGGACAATCAATATGAACTTGCAGTAGTTTGAAGTGAAGTATTTGGTTGACTCAATATTAATGCCATTGGGAAATTTAATTTGCGAAACCAGAAATTTTAATGATAAAAATAATGTCGGAATAATGAATAAGTAGACGCTTTTGTACCGACGCAGTGACAGCGCTGATGCGAATCATTTATTCAAACCAATTACCTAACTCTAATTAATATTCATAAACATCCACCATATATTATTATGTATATTCGCCTGTGATTATTTACATACAAAGAAAATTTTGACAGCGTTATCTCAACAAAGGCGTGTAATTCAATTAAGCTCCATACATATTTAGTAGGAATTAGTATTCGCCATTTGTTTCGCAAAATGGTGGAAAGTTTTTCGCGCCAAACAGTATTCAAGATGGCGACGTCTTCGTTCAACTGTTTTCTCCACGTTTGCCGCCTTCTTTGAAATTAACGTACTAAAGATTTAAGGGAGGATTTCATACATTCG
This sequence comes from Eubasilissa regina, assembly GCA_022840565.1. Lineage (NCBI taxonomy): Eukaryota > Metazoa > Arthropoda > Insecta > Trichoptera > Phryganeidae > Eubasilissa > Eubasilissa regina. Next base: position 25,870,495 of record JAINEB010000011.1, on the reverse strand, counting down.
GTATGGATGTTTTGAATGTAAATTGTTTTGTTTCAAGCTTTCATCTTGTTCACAACCGACATTTTTTTTTTATATATAGGAAGGAACAAAAAGAAGTGAACTTGAATATATTGTAAATATTCCTTCTTTATCCTGTTACTAGGCACATTGGCTTACCAAAAAATGTTTTTTAAACTAAATTACACAGAAAATGTTTCGGTGGATCAAAAAAATACTTGTATATTCAGTTAAATAAAAATCTACGAATACTACATGATAATAGATGTTTACAAATATCTTAATTTTTTTACCAATACGCTATTTAATAATTTAACTTGTTAAAAAGTTTTGGAAGTTAGGCATGTATAAATAATAAAGTAATTAATAAAAACAACAATGATGACTCAAAAAAAATCAAAATTATTTACCGTATTTTACGAATATAAGTCGTACTCATAATTCATGGACAAAATTTTTTGAAAAAATATTTTTATTGTAAAATATTATTATTATTTTTTTTTTTTTTTTTTTTAAATATTATTACTGAACATAAAGCATTGTCACTGAACATTGCCAACGTTTGAATCGGTACTTTCTTCATAAATTGCATCATCTTCAGTCCCTTCCAGCACGTTTGAAATTCTTGTCTTCTTGAACGACTTCACAGTGACTTCTGTTTTGATACTCTCCTAGGCATGTAAAACCCACTCATAGACATATTACATGTTACAATGCGCGAATATTTTATAACTTGCATAAATACGCTAACTATATGACAAGTTGATATCACGGTCTAAGGGGGTCAAGATTATTAAATAAATATCAGATATCTCACAGAGACGATGCTATTTTATTATATTTTTAAAGGAATGATATATAGAAATATGGAGGGTAATTACAGGGCTTACAACCTGTCTTCAGTAGGCTTAAGTGATCACTTTATATATATATATATATAACGTTTAAAAATTCTCAATATTCATATTTATCAAATTTTAGAAAATTCTACATATGTTATTACATGGAATCGCTTCGAGTATCACTACAACATCGCCATCTATCAACCAAATTTGATAATTCATTTTTCCTTGAAACACCATATTATATGTCAACTCAATGAGAATCTGATTTTTGTTGAAACTTATTTAAAGCAATAAATTAAATTAATAAAGCAATTTAAAGACAGATCGTAAGCCCTGTAATTAGCCTTCTTATTTCTATATATCATTCCTTCAAAATATAATTAAATAGCTTCGTCTCTATGAAATTTATTGTAATAACAGTGCCTTTTTGTGTAAAAATCTAGTAATTGTGTGTTCTTGAACATATTCAAATGTTGCTAGAGTATCGAGGTGATCACATGCTCAAAATCTTCTCTTCTAATTTGTATGGTTTCAAAAATGTTTTAGAGGCGACTTTTAGTCATCCCGCTACTCCTAAAGGAGAAAATAAACCTCAATTTAAAAATGACAGTCCCTATATATATATATAAAACTTTAAAAAAATTATAATACGCCATTTATAATACAGTTTTCGTGACAAATTAATAATATAGTCTATTACTGCAATAGTAAGAAGAGAAAGTGCTCATCTATCATGTCAGAGGTAGCGGCATAGATACTCGGAGCCTCTTTAAATCTATATGATATCGAAAAGCTTTTGAAGCAGCTTTTTTTAAATGTGAAATTTTCTAACACGCTGTTTCTAATGTAGTTATCGTGACATGTTTTACTGGGGTTGGTGTACCCGCTGAATAAACATATTTTTTGTTTAAACAAAAAAAAATGTATTCGTGTGATTATGAACAAATTTCAAGTTTTGAATAAACATGCTGAATATACTATATAGTTTTCATACAAAAATAAACGCTCCATCTGTAAATTGTCTTCCGCCTTCGTCATTTTATTTTAATTTCTCCAAACAAAGTTAATAAAATCATATACAACACTTACTTACCTTGAACAAACATAGTTAAATTGTACAGTCAACACAAAGTAGACACGATCATACATAAATTGTCAGAAAACTTCCACAAATCTTGCAATCTTTCATTTCAAGATAGCCTTCTCATCTAAAATCACGTCTCGTATAAAAGATAAATATTATCTGTATCACATATGTGAAAATGAAACCCTTGATTTTTGATTCTACTCATTTAATTTGCTTGAGACGCGTTTCGCCTTGTATGAGCATTATCAATCTGATTGATATCATAGATTTTAATATGCAACTGGACATTATTTATAATAAGTATATTTCACTAATAACTCAAGTAAATTAAACGAGTAGGATCAAAGTGTTTCATTTTCACATATGTGATTCTGAGTTCTACAAACTTACCTCGGAAAAAGTAAAAAAAAAAATATATATATATATTTAAATTGTGCGCAATGTCGGTCACCCAGATCGCCAACATTCCGGGTAAAATGCGTCTCGTATTATTATTATTTCTAGAAGACTTTCAAAACAATTTTCAGCTTTCGCGCCAACTTTTGTTTTGGAGGTAAAGAAGAAAAAGCGCGCGCCATCTTGGAAGGCGGCGGCAGCGACAGCAGCGACGGTAGCGCCATCCGGCGGGTAATTTATCGTGCGGCGGACATAAATTAAGTCGTCACGCCGCAATTGTAACAATTTATAGAAAAGGGCCCGGGATGAAAAGGATTACTTTTTGCAACACTTAAAACGTTTAAAAAAAAATTGTGGCGTTGATGATAATATTTCAGTATATCGTGAAATATTACGGTATCGTGAGCGGCGTAACAAAAAAATTGGACTCCATTTCAAAATGGGTAAAGGGACCCCTGGATGTGTATTGTATACATAATGACATTAACGTTAATATGAAACTTACTCATATTCACGCCCCTTATTTCCGATTTTTGCTACCGGACGTAGTAACAATCGGAAATAAGGGGAAATATATATATATATATATATATATATATATATATATACGTGGAGTCACTAAGAATACACACATATATATATATATGTGTGTATACTTAGTGACTCCACGTAAATACCTAGTATATAGTATATATATATAAATATATACGATATTTTATGATATATTAAGTTCTACTGAACCGATCTAGAAATTGTTGATTAATAAATATTTTTTTCTTAAGGAGAACACATTTTTATTGTGAAGTTGCAATTATTCAGAACATAGGTCTGTGATATTTTAAATGCGAATCAAATGTATTAAATTATAAATATATACATATAAAATCAATGTGACCGTAAAATATTGTTGTTGCATTACCGGGATTCGAACCTGGATCTCTATTCCAATCCGGGGAAGGTGCATTACCAACTATGGAACAGTGACAGTATTTTTGACGAAAAATCTTCGAATATATATGTTATAATTTTTCAAATGAATATATCTATCGTTCCATTATTTTAAAACCACCTACATTGTTTTTACGGAATCTCAAATACCTTTGAGTAAACCGATAGCAGATGCCATAATTAACGATTCATTTTTATTAAATTTTGGACATATTGATACAACTTATGCACCTTCCCCGGATTGGAAAAGAGATCCAGGTTCGAATCTCGGTAGCGCAACAACAATACTTTTCGATTAAATTGATTTTATATGTATATATATAAAATTAATACATTTAATTAGTATTTAAAATATCACAGACCTATGTTCTGAATAATTGCAACTTCACAATAAGAATGTGTTCTTAACAAAAAAATATTTATTAATAGACAATTTCTAAATTAATTCTAATTTGGGTAATTATGTCGTACAGGAAATACTTGCATTACGTCAATATTAATTTACAACTTATCTTAAATAAAATCTAAAAAAACATTAAAAATATATGTAATTCCCCTTGTTACAGAAAAGTAGGTACTATGCGTACCACTTTAACGCTTCTTGGCATTTGGCACACGAAATACAGTCGCAAATTAATATAACAGAACACACAGCCATTCATGGAAAGCGCTCATGCTTGTAATTGTGTACAAAAATGAATGGACCAAAACCGATCAACATTTTTCAATATTACTCACTTGATTATATTTCATTGCCTATAAACCCGTTTCGTTCCAATAAACAACTCTATTTGTAAGGGAACCAAAAAGATCAAAAAATCTTGAATAATAATATAAAAAATTAAAACTTTTATATCCATACATGTATGTATGCGTAAGTATATGTGTGTGTATATGGATATTAATACATAAATATTTTTAATTCTTCAAGTAATTTATATTTATTGTTTTATGCAACATTAAAACACTTTTTGTTTATCAGTTTGTTAGCGCTATTTTTTTTATTTTGAATGATGTTTTCACATTTTTTAGTTCGAAACAAACTTCATTAGAAATATTTTTTTAAAATGTTAGATTTACGTTATTAATATATTTATATATATTACGTACTGTATTTTTAATAAAATAAATATTTGCCTTCAAAAAGCTCCAATAAAAGAAAGAGTGGTTGGTAATTTAATACCTATTCTTTTTGCTTTCCATAAATTATAATTATTTTGGATGCCGCTTGATCTCTGCTAAATTGCTTATTTTTTTAATATCATGACACATTTCTTTACAAATAGAAGTATATATATATATATATATATATATATATATATATATATATATATATATATGTGTGTATATTTATTCTAGTACACCCCTTAATAGCAATAATTTACAGTCAGCTTGCAACCTTATAAATGACTCACATACCTCATTTGGATAAATTAGTGTCAGATTATAAAATTAAAAATGTTTACAAATTAAAACTATTTGTAAAACGATGGATATTCAATAAAGGGCGTGCGTGTATATTGTAGATTTATACAAAATAAACTAGATTGTTTGAAAACCTTGTTACTAGGATTCAGTATAAATATACACAAACGTGCATACACACAAGTTACCGATCGCATGTGGTGGGTGATGATGGAATCGGACGGGACGGAATAGGAGGAGAAAACGGATGGATGGGTAGTTGGAAGGAGTTGGCGAGTGGAATAAAGAATTGTAAATGAGGGAATGGTGAGGGATGAGGGAATCCAGGATGGCGTACGGAATAAGAATGACAGCTCGACTCACCTGATGATGACGCTCCCTGGCTTATCCTGAAGTTCATCCCAAAACATGAACAGCTCGAACCGGCGATTCTGTTCACCACTCTACCGCACTCTGTTCACTGAATTCACATACACAAATATTTTGTTATTCCAATGGATCCGAGGAATGATCCAGCAAGAACGCCGCTTTCTTTCCAAAATCTCGACGAATTTCACACATACAAAGAAAAAAAATTATACTACATTACAATAATAATTTTGATTGAAGTATGTTCACCTATAAAATAATACTTAGAAATACGGAACATATATATATGTATATATAAAATGTTCACTTTGTAAAAATTCTCTTTACTACCTTTCAGTTAGAATAATCTAACAGTTACTTCCGAACGACATTAGTTCAAATTTAGAATAGTCATAACTGTACAATATTAAAAAAAAAACATGTTTTTTTTACTGACATATTTAGATGATTCGGGATAATTTTACATATTTAAAAAAATACTAAGAATTTTTTATTTAAATGATATATATTATATAAATTATAAATTTTTTACCATTGGAATATTATTACACGTTTTCATTAGAACGTGCGTTACTAACGAAATGTTCTAGTTTTCACGGGTATTTGTCGTGCATGCGCAGTGACGAATCTGCAAATCGGCGCAACGTATTGCATTAATGACAACTGCAACAGATGGGCTGATATTTTTCCTCCCTACCATCTTGGCATCCCTTCATCAAGATGTGATCTGTAATTATCTACTAATATAAATATAGAAATGAAGTATAACAGAATTATTATTATTATAAAACAATGATATTAATCTGAAAGGGGACCTTGCAATAAATTAATGTTCACATATTATTTATTCAGTGGTTTTTAACTTGAATCAAATGCTTTCTATACGAGAGGTGTCTACCAAAATTACGAAAAATATTTTAAAGAAATTCTTCTTCTTCTTCTTCTTCTTCTTATTTTTTCTTCTTCGTATTTTCTTAGATAATTTTCATCATATCAATTAATATTTACAAGTAAGTTTCGGAGTGTGTTCCGCCTCAGAAAAAAGGTGAAGAAATGCACCGATGAACTAACTAACAATCTTATCTTACGCCGTTTTCCTGCAGAGAGGATAGAGCGCCACACTCCTCTGTTCTAATACAAATCTCTAGTTTTATCCACATTAATTTTATTCTGTCAAATTCGTCTCTATCTCTTGTACCATCTACACTAGCGTCATGTACCTTTCTTATCATGATCTCCTCATTCAATCAATCTAAATGACCATACCACCTAAGTAACCTTTTTTTAATTCTGCCGCCACTGATTAAAACTGTAAAAAAAATATATACTGGGTAGATAACCATTGAGATGATATTATTATTCATACCTCGGTGCAAGGGATAAAATAAATATAATAACAAAATACTAATTTTCTCTGCATGTTTCACATGAGGGAGAATTTTTTCTATATCTGCTAAATACCAAAAGTGGACTTTTAGAACATTTTTATTAAAATGTTGAACTACTGAAAATATTCAATGTTTTATCAAAGGAAGTATGTACTTAGTTATACTTTAGTATTACGGTCTGTTGATTACGCATACATTGTAGAATGAGCACGACAGGATGGTCCAAAATAACTATGTCAGCGTTAATATATTATTCGTCTCAAACATTCCACCCTTCCCCAAAATATTTGAAATATTTGTATGCACAGAAAAACAATGAGTTTTAAATAACAGGATATGACTAAAATGCTTCTGATGTTATGTATGTACCGGATAAATCAATTCACTTAGGAAATGGTGCACGTAATTGATTGAAATTTCAAATTCAAATATTTAACCATCTATATCTTACATTTAATTTTATTATCTTATTTTTTTCAATGTGATTCTGAAATTATTTGACGACAAATCTCGGCTCTCATAATTCATCCCGTATATACCAAGTCCCAGAGATAAGTTGTTTCGTGCCCCACTTCATACTTAGTGTACGTCAAATATCAGTTCATTTACCATTGATCAGTTGGGTGATTGCAGTTACAACGCGACAGCAGTCAAAACCGAATAAAAGCTAACAATTGAATGCCTTCTGTTATGTCAGAACATGTTTTAGGCGAAGTTTATGTACACGCATCGCACGTTGTGTACGTGTTTGAGTTTTTGTCTTTTTTTACTAATATCAAGCTGATCTTTGAGTAGATTTTGATCTCCACTTTACGAAAAATCAATGAGAAAAATAAAATCGATTAATTTGAAATATGGGCTGGAGGCGATTGCTCAGAATTCTTTGGACAGTAATACGTTATACAACATCAATTTTGACACAATTAAGGATCAAGATAGATTATCTGAGGGCACGTCAACCAAATAAAATCAAGGACGCACGAAAATATTATTTAATAACAAAGGATTTTTGAATGGAGTACAGAAATATCGTCAAAGATTAACAGCTAACAACGCGAGCGAACGTGAGGGATTAACATTTAGTTATATATTATTAAAAAACGCAATAATATTTTAATACTGTAGTGACTGTTCAATTTGACTGCACCAGTGGGGTGCTTTTGGAAATACTATCACAGATTCCCTTTGTCTTCTATTATTGTACACTCAAGTTATATATAATAATATACTCAGATATTTCTTATTGCTAATGTGAAAGAACTATGGGAAAAGAGCCCCGTTCTCTTATATCCCATGACCCCCACCACTACATCTGACACATACATACCATAGTGACAGTTCTTACAAATTAAAATTACTTAATTACTTACTTACTTACCATCACGCCGTTTCCCCGTGGGGGTAGGCAGAGAGGACAGAGCGCCATACTCTTCTGTCCTGACACACAATTCTCGCCTCATCCACATTCATACATCTTGTCATACAAGCTCTCCGATTGTTGAGGCTTCTAACAGAACCATCCTCCATTATCTGGTTTACTTGGTCGTGCCAAGTCTTCCGCGGACGTCCTCTATTTCTGGTTCCATCAACACTTGCGTCATATATATCTTTCTTACCATTCTCTCCTCATTCATCCGTTCCATATGACCAAACCACCTAAGTGATCCTTTCTTAATCTTACTCACTGTACTAACAGCTTTACATTCTTTCCTTATTTCTTCATTCTTTACTCTGTCATAAATAGATTTGCCACAAATACGTCTAAGTGATCTCATTTCTACTGCATTCAGTCTACTTTCGTTCCTTTTCTGCCAGCTCCAGGCCTCACTTCCATACATCAGTGTCGGTACCAGCACTCAATTGTGCACCACATAATCAATTTATCAAAAAATATTTTAGCTGCTACCGGGATTTGAACCAGGATCTCTTCCTATCCGGGGAAGCACGCTGACCGATCAGCATAGTAAATTAACGACAAATTTTCAAATTTACATGTTGCAGCTATTTCAAATTGATACACCTATTATTCATTTTTTTTAAACCTATTATTATCATATGTTCTGAAAAAAACTATAACTTCACAATGATAATGTGTTCTCTTTAAAATAAAATTAAAAAATGTAATATTTTGATACAAATTAAATGCATCAATTAGAAAGATATACAAAAAAATTTTAGCTGCCACCGGGATTTGAACCAGAATCTCTTCCTATCCGGGGAAGTTCGTTAACTATTACACTACGTCAGCCTCGTAAATAGTTAAAAAATTACAACTTCACAAATAATAATGTATTATTTTTTTTTAAATGTAACAAAATTTGTTTGTTTATGTTCTTATCCTCGATATGCTCCCGTTCTTGACTCTATTCTAGGTTTCAAGTTAGTATCCAAGGTCTATTTCATTGTTTTATGGAATGTAATCGTTGGCCACAACCCAACTTCAAGAATAGGGTTTTTCTGTCGTAGATTTCCTTTCCTTAAATAGTATAGTATTTTATTTCCTTTCTATGGTGAGCATCAAGACGCCTTCTGCAGGATTGCAAACTTCTCCCAGGATACGAACTCCTTAGTATTAGATTTCATACTGCGTCAATAACAATATGGTACCATCTTTATTATTAAACTCAGTAATGACATCGAGATTCTTCCATTACATTGCAGGATTAATTATTGACTAAATTGCATGAAATTGAGTGACTGTTATACCTTCATACCCTCACGCGAAGGAACCAACCCTTATCCAAAGATTTACTGAATATTGATACTGTCGGAATACACCTCCGTTGGAACGAGCATATAAATATCTGTGTAGTACGAGGATATGTGAAAAATATCGCTAGCATAGTATTCTAAGACTTCCTTTTGCTGACAGGGCTTTGAATTTTTGCCGCCATCACGTATTCAGAAACCCTGAATTATAGAGGAAGGTCAATGGGGGCTTTGTTTTGGAGGGAAAAAGGGAAACCTTCCCAAAAAAAAAACCTTTCCAATCGGAAAAGGTCAGATCCCGTACCATTATCAAAGCATCGCTGCCCTTATAAATGTTTTTTTTTGTAAGTTTTATATATACTGTATAAGCTCGCTTTTTAAAATAAATTATTTTATATTTCAATCTACTTCGTTCATTGAAAGGATATTTTAACGTGATGTTTTATTTCGTTAGGTGGAAGTTTTTTTTAGAAGAAAATATACATACTTATATTTTCGAATGATCCTAAAAAACGACTTGGAAATACTAAATAATCATTTTTTAATTCAGAGATAGAATGTTTTATTGATTTTTACCTTTTTTTCAAATATTACACTTGAATATTTCAATGTTTAATACTATTCGTACATCAAATAAAAAATAAGTAATGTATTTTTAAGGAAAACACATTATTATTATGAGTTGCAGCTTTTAAATTGTAAATTACTCAAAGATATCTGAGATTTGTCACAATAAAAAGGTGATAGCTTTTAAAAAACGTAATAACAGACGTATCAATTTGAAAGAGCTGCAGCATATAGGTTCGAAAATTTGTAGTCAACTTACTCTGTTGGTGTAGTGTAATGTTAAAACATTTCCCCGGATCCCAGTAGCAACCAAAATATTTTTACGTTAAATTGATTTTTCTGTATATTTTTCTAATTGATACATTTAATTTATATTAAAAGTAATATAAACATTACTGTTTTCTTTTCGTATGTGCATGTTTGACTTTTCTTCTAGTCTCTATGCAAAAATTTATTTATTATCTATTTTACAATAAACTTTACACTGTCTTAGCTTTTTCCTTATGTTCTTACTTACATCTTTGTTGCTCAATCATTTAGAATGACTGTACTTTTTAACGATTGCTTTCCCATTCCGTTTAATCTGCTTTCGCTGATGCGATTCTCTCAACAGGTTCATATTACCATTAACGTGGTGCAAACCATATTCACCCACGCGTTTCAAGCCGTAATTTGTATCGCACTACCCTAACGGGTAGAACCGAAACCGAACAACCGGGTACCCGCGTGTTTTAAAAATAACCGCGAACCAGGTAATTTTCGACTGGTACCCGGTGTTTTAATTTTTGATTTTTCCCAATGAAACATCTTTTGTCACACTAATATATTATTGTTTTCGTGGCGTTCAGGTATGAAAGTATAGAAATCGTTACCATAAATGCAACTGAAATGAATCCATTAGCAATGCGGGAATTTCTTCTTTTAATGCTTTTAACTGTTTGAACTCATCCATCCTCAGTAGACAATACAAACCCGACACACAACTCGCAAGTCTATTATTAGAATGAGAAACCAATGCACACCGTTCATTCAAATATTATATTTACCTAAACTAGACGAGGATATCGGATACTGAATGACACCGGCTTATAGTGAAAGACTTTGACATCTTTCAATGTACGTAATATATTTAATAAATTTGTGTAATGCAGTATATGTAAAGTAATAGAATATCAATTTATAATGTATGTAATAAAATAAAATGTAATTGTTATTGTCTTTTGTCTATTATTATCTACCTTTTTGTTTAAAAAATTTGAATAAAATATGAACAATTATACAACTCTCAACAATTATTACTTATTTAAATAAATATTATTTTTTTATTTTTTTTATTTATTATCTTAGTTTAATAACCACAATTGAGGTTAAAAAACATCTACCGGTTTCGGAAAACACCTTTTCCTTCTTCAGGATGTCATAACTAACTAAAAATATAGCATTGTTTTTCTATTTATCCAGAATCTATTTTTAAATTTAAAAAAAAAAAAAAAAACAACAATTATTTAAAAAGTAAATTTAGTACCTAACTCAAATTGCTGCTCAATACAAATTTAGTCGAATAATTTTTAGGAAAAAATTTTAGAATAGGACTCGTAGTTAAATTTAGTTGGCTGTTTAGAATTTCCAAATTTCCAATTTAGAGATATTAGACCAGCATTTTACACAAATAATAGTATAGGAAATTTACTCATAAATTCTAAGGACAAGGATGATAAATTTAACAATTCTGGCGTCTATAAACTTAGTTGTAAGGATTGTGCCGCATTTTATGTTGGTAAAACGGGTAGAAATTTTAATATAAGAGTAAAGGAGCATTTGAAATGTTTGAACAATAGTGGGTTTTCAGAATTTTCTAATCATTTGATAGAAAATAGTCATGGTTTTGATAAAAAATTGGGATTGTCAATTTTGCATATAAACGGTGTAGGTCACAAATTAAATAATTTGGAATCGTTGGAGATAAATAAAGCATTTAAAAGTAATCAGGAAATTCTAAACAGCCAACTAAATTTAACTACGAGTCCTATTCTAAAATTTTTTCCTAAAAATTATTCGACTAAATTTGTATTGAGCAGCAATTTGAGTTAGGTACTAAATTTACTTTTTAAATAATTGTTGTTTTTTTTTTTTTTTTTAAATTTAAAAATAGATTCTGGATAAATAGAAAAACAATGCTATATTTTTAGTTAGTTATGACATCCTGAAGAAGGAAAAGGTGTTTTCCGAAACCGGTAGATGTTTTTTAAACTCAATTGTGGTTTATACTAAGATAATAAATAAAAAAAATATGAATCTTAACCACCAAGTTAATATTGCTAATTTTAAAAGTATAAATATTATTTTTATGCAATATGTACTAACATCAAAAATTTTAGTATATATTGTACGTATACAATATGAATCTAAACTCTAGATCGGTGTAATTATAATAATGGAAAAAATTGCCAAGAACCGGAACCGTATTAAAATACCAGATAACCGGGTAATGAATTTATCCGGGTATTTGGATGCCCTACTCTAAAACACCTTAAATGTGGCCACATTTATTTTTAGATCATATTTTCAACGTGTATGTTATACATTACATTATCAACAATATCTTAACAAATATATTATTTTCTTATATTGTTGGAGATGTGCAATGCGTTAGCGTGCATACTGCCGGGAAGATTTATTTTCGTTAGCTGGATAAATGATTGTCTCGAGATTTCCGTTATTTAGTGAATGTTCCCACATTGCCGCAAGAATTTCAGGGGTCTCGATTCGTGGTTCGCATACCTCGGGGCCCTCCAGACCTGGGACCTGGGGCCGCGGACATCGTCGTGGAATTCCAAACCCCTGGCGGGAAGATTATTAGCCACATCGTTCGCATGACGACGCACCCATAAATAACGCGAAATTGTCGTTGCAGACTTTCCTGAACGTTCTCGCTGTTCTTTTACCTAGTTCTCAAGAAATTTTGCACGTACATTGATAATATCTATCGAAAAATATATTAAACATAAGTTGAGTAGTAAGATGGACACCTATATGGTAACTATTTTAAATTGTATACTTAAATATTCATTAAGTAGGTACCCAAAAGATAACTTATTAACTTACAATGAAAATTTTATATTAAGATATTATGAAGCATTACCAATTTAATAATGTTTTGTCTTATTCTGTATGTTACATGAAAATTTAAAAAGCTGATGATTAAAGAAAAGTATAACTGCTTCACAAATATTTATAAATATGAGTAGATTTATCCTAACCTATAATGTACGAGTATTACCACTGTACTTAGTACTTATATCCTATACAGTGATTAATATATGTTAACAATGACAACTTTATAAGATAAGTAATACTTTACCTAGTTTTTAACATATTTCCATGATGAAAAGGGTTAAATGTGTAAATGTTCTTAATTATATATGTAAAGAGTTTACCGAATCAGAAATTTAAATTGAAAATCACTCGTTAGGAGAACACATTCTTATTGTGAAGTTGTAATTATTCAGAACATGGGTCTGTGTTATTTTAAATATTAATTAAATATATACATGTCAAATTAATTTTATCGAAAAATATTGTTGTTTGTATATATATTCAATAATAATATGCAACGATAGAATTATGTACCCCCGAATAAGAATGATTTTGAATTATAGGGGTGGCTATTGACAATCTATGAATGTTTGTTTGCTTGTTTGTCCCGTATGCGTTCCTAAACCGTTCATCCAATTGCGATGAAACTTTGGTGAGTTGTTGTGCACACGCCCGCAAAGGTTTCTGAATTAGTACAACCATTTTACAATAGGTGACATGCGAGTCATTTCAACAAATGTGTGTATTTCAGATAGTTTATTGCCATGAAACTTTGGTGAGTTGCTGTGCGCACGCCCGCGAAGGTGTCTGAATTAGTACAACCATTTTACAATGAAAAAATAATAAACAATATCATCGAAGCTACAATTTTAAATGGAAAATTTAAAGGAGAAGATGTACTGTTGCCACGCATCCAAATGATTCCGACAGATATGCCATTCGAATTTGTACGTTTGCAGTTTCCGGTGCGACTCGCATTTGCAATGACTATCAACAAAGCACAGGGACAATCGCTACAAGTGTGTGCACTAAATTTGGAAAATCCACGCTTCTCACATAGACAGCTGTATGTAGCTTGCTCACGCGTTGGAAAATCATCTGATTTATTCGTATACGTACCAGACGGAAAAATAAAAAATATTTTGTATCCAAAAGCATTTCAATAATCAGAATTAAAATACAGACATTTTATTTCCTTGAGTGGCATTGCAATGCATGCCGGATACTCGCTAGTATTATTTAAAAACATGGTCAAGATCTACAATAATACAATGTAAAAATTTATAAAAAATGTTGAAATTTCGATTAAATTAAAACTTGGAAATAAGAAAAATGTATAATATATAAATATTTATTTATTCTGAAGACATTCAAGCTATTTTAGGATGCCTTTTGTGTACACATTTATATTAGTTGCAGATTTAATTGATTTTGGCAGTTTGTTATACAATGTATGATGCATGTCACGTACTCATTAGTTTTGCTCCGAGTCTAATAGTTGTGAAGAATTTTTATTTTGTCCTCTTTAAAAACATTCAATATTATTCATTAAATTTCAATTCATTTTAAACTATATTACTGTTATTATCTAATAATTTAATATTATAACCATTATTAATTGCAATTTGTTTAATAATATTTAATTCTATGTTGAAACTATTTATGGATAAAAAAACATTAACTAAATTGCAATTAATAATGGTTACAATATTAAATTAACAGATAATTTGTTAAACAAAAAGTTTATCAGATCAAATATTTACCCACCAATAATTGATTATGGAAAGCAGTGGAGAAAAAATGTGTTTTTAAATAAATACTACTTCAAATTTAATAATAAAAAAATATCCAAAATTCAATGCAAACAGCTTAATAATTTAAATAATAAAAAAAATAAAAAAAAAAATATATATATAATATAATATTTAAAGAAAATCAGGAGTCTAAAAATTAATTTGCTATAATTGTAATTATTTTTACCTAGCAGAAATTTTTATATCAGAATTAAGGTGCTTTTGAGATATCTAAATAGCAATAACTACTCTGAATTCGCCAATCATCTTTTGGAAACAAACCATTATTTTGACATTAATAGGTTTTAGAAATTTTATATACAAATACCAGGGATTTACAGATAGATAAATTAGTAAGCTGGCAGAAAAGGAACGAAAGAAGACTGCATGCAGTGGAAATGAGATCACTTAGACGTATTTGTGGCAAATCTATTTATGACAGAGTAAAGAATGAAGAAATAAGGAAAGAATATAAAGCTGATGTTAGTATAGTGAATAAGATTAAGAAAGGATCACTTAGGTGGTTTGGTCATATGGAAAGGATGAATGAGAAGAGAATGGTAAGAAAGATATATGACGCAAGTGTTGATGGAACCAGAAATAGAGGACGTCCGCGGAAGACTTGGCACGACCAGGTAAACCAGATAATGGAGGATGGTTCTGTTAGAAGCCTCAACAATCGGCGAACTTGTATGACAAGATGTATGAATGTGGATGAGGCGATAATTGTGTGTCAGGACAGAAGAGTGTGGCGCTCTATCCTCTCTGCCTACCCCCACGGGGAAACGGCGTGATGGTAAGTAAGTAAGTAAGTAAATTAGTAATTTTAGAAACAAGAAAAAGTGTTAATAGCAAATTTAATATTATAAATAACCAAATCTTTTTTGCAAATAGTCACCTTTTAAATTTGTTTTTACATTAGTTTCTAATTAGTCACCTACCACTTATACGAGTCGCGTTTTTTAAGTAAGTACCGTTGCCGGATATTCCCGATGTAGCGCTGCGGTTGAGCAATGGTTTCCTTCATCTATTGGCTAACCACATGCAACGTTAGAGAGACACACATAGTATGACCATCTTGTAGTGAGTGGTTGAAATGTTCAAGACAATAGATCAGCCCGCCGGTTGTGAGATACGGTCCGTGATTCGTTTCTTGAATGCACGAAACATGAAACCAGCTGAAATTCATTGCCAAGTGTGTCCTGATTTGGCGCCAATTGATTTCCATATTTTCCTTTGTCTGAAATGGTTCCTTGGTGGCAAGCGTTTTGATGAACTCAAAGATGGAGTACAGACATGGTATACAAAAATTGGTGCCCCGTTATGACAAGTGTCTTAGTAATACTGGCGACTATGTTGAGAAATAATTTAAGGTGTGTAGCGTCCGAAAAAAGTAAAAGTATTGTAAAAATGTTGTTTCAATTTTAAAAAATACTATACTTTAAAATGCGCCTCGCATTTACAGTTTTGGTTGTGTCTGTTCTTGTTTTTTTTACTATTTTAGTGTACATCGTATCCAAAAGTAGGAACAATTGGTTTTGAAACATGTTGATTTATCAATAAACAGTGGTATAAACAAAGTGATTTTCCTATTATTATAAATATTGTCGTTATTGTAAATATTTTCTCAAATATCTCGTTCAGAACATTTATAATTGATTATTGCTGCTACATTTGAAATTGATTTAAAATGATTAATTGACATTATTCTCTGATGCGAATAATCACATTTTTTTTATTAATATTAAAAATATTATTTAATTTCAATAATCAGTGGATATATATATTTTAACATTTGTTTCTTCTCTATGAGAGTAAGACTCGTGTATAGAGGAGTATATTTGAGTCAATTTATGTTTCAGTTAGTCTGTGCACATATTTTTTTTAGTTCAGTTACAAAATTTATGATAGTCCGTAATTCTTCTAATTGTGATGGGGAGATTGTTAAAAAAATTTGATACCCTGATAAATATATTGATTTTGAGTTGCGGTATATTTTAGTTTTGGGATATCAATTTGATCTATATATCTTGTAGATCGGAATTCGCTTCTAAAATTTAATTGATTTTTAATTTTGAAAATTTGAATTTTTTTTGTATATGTCTACTATTTTTGGTACTATAAAAATATTTAATTAAAAATAATCACGACCTAACTGATAACACACACACACACACACACACACACACACACATACATACATACGTATAAGCTCACACATACAAGCTTAGAGTTGAGACATGATGTCAAGATTCTCATCGCGTTATTCCGCCGCGGAATGCTCAGCACCGCCGTACAAATTCTTGGTTCGGCCGTCGCCAGGGACGGCGATATATCCTCATTATACCGTGGCATACCATCGGAGCGAGATGGAGATAGTGTCGACGTTTTGTGGCCATTAGGACCTAACTTAATTATGAAAAGTAAAAACACTGGAAAAAAAAGGTAAGAAAACAGGCTTGTTTGTTGGAAATAGTTTAATGGAGATTAAAAAGGTGACGCTGTGACTTGGAACAAATTAATAAACAACAATTAGCATAGCTCCGTCCATTTTACCATCCGCGGCTGGACTGTACAATTTAAATATTTTTTATTAAATTTTTATTTGCACTATTTTATTTCAAAATCTTAATCACCGACACCGCGCCTGTAATACCGATAATTTATACAATTTTATTTTAAACCGTCAATCGTTAGTTAAAAATGGCGGACACTTCACAGCTGTTTCAGAAGACATCTGTCACTGTCAATGTTGCAGTACACGATAATGAATCGTTCAATATCACGCTATTTTAATGACGGGAGTTCGTCCGATGATGATCTCGCTGTTGAATTAATATTAGCAAATAGACCGAAGATTTTTCGCCAGCACTGTGACAGATTTCGAATGCAGCCATTAATTAAGCACGCAATTGTATTTATTACCAATGGTGAATATTTCAAATCAATCAAATTTGAGGACATTCACCTATATTTGACGTTTATTCACCATGTCACACTACAGTTTTCATAACATTCTCGCACACTTTGCGTGTTATTTTAGCTTTGAATATTGTCCTGTAGCATGGGAATTGCTGTTGGCTTATTGGCGTACATTTTTTCATTTAAGTACCCTCACAGAAAATAATCAGGAGCTGGCAAATCAGGCGATCATCACGCGGCCGGGAAAAATTTCCAGCGTAACTCGGGCTATGTGTGAGGTGACACTACTATTAAAACCACATGTGTCGCAGGCCCAATCGACCCAATTCGGCCACCAAGAAGTTTTCCAATATGTGACGATGGCAAACACCATTAATGGTTATAACATTGTTATCATTATTTAGATAAAATGTTTTGATAATTTTAACACGTTTTTAAAACACCAAAAAATTGTAATTAAATATTTTCTATGATAATTAAATACTAATTGATAATTATTTATTGATTCAAAATGGCGGTCAAACAAAATCGGCCTGGAACATAATATTCACCTGTATATAATAAAACCGAATATAATAATTGCTTCCATAAGCACCCACACTATTACGGAATAATTAATCTCCTACGATATAATTTACGACTTCAAAATTCATCCATTTGCATGAAATATGTGAAACCCTTTCTATTCAAAACCTTTAAACTAATTTATTGGATTAAAAAATATATTTTTGTTTTACTTCATCTGATCACGTGGACAGCTGAGAAAAAGCGAGAAAGAAGACAGTATTCAGCAAGCTGGATAAACCAAATAAATGGTTTAACAAGGTGTTCTTTAAATTCTGTAATCAGCATGACTTAAGACCAGGAGGTATGGAAACGTTTCGTGCACTATTTAATTTTCACAACTATAATTTGCACTACACATATGTTGGGTAAGTTTAGGTTAGATCAGATTAGGTATTATTGACTAAAATGTCTCCTTTCGGTACCTTATAAAGGATTAATAATGAATATTTCAGAAATCGTTGAAATACAAAAGAATTTAAATTCGGAGAAAACTCTACTTAACAACATAACATTCCCTAACATTTACTGTTCATATTTCCGTTAACGACCGAAACCTCCCCCTCTTTTCAAGCCCTGCCCCACTGCCCGAATAGACTACAATACTGTATTTAGTTTAGTTATAACCTGATTATGACTAGTAGTAACAATAACCCAACGTGTGTGTAATACAAAGTATAATATTGAAAATTAAAATGATTGAGTTCGATTATAGAGATGATTGGTAACTGAGATTTAACTGTTAGAGGTACAGTTTCAAGTGTACCAGTGATTGCTCGAGGAATAATTAACCATCAATACAATTTAATATAATCACAGTCACAATAATGCTTTAACCATCACTATTGGTACCACGTTCAGATTCTTTAAGATTTTTCATCAATGCTTTGCATTGAGCATTGATGAAAAAGAAAACGAAGAATGAGAAGAAGAAGGAGAAGGAGAAGGAGAAGGAGAGGGAGAGGGATAGGGAGAGGGAGAGGGAGAGGGAGAGGGAGAGGGAGAGGGAGAGGGAGAGGGAGAGGGAGAGGGAGAGGGAGAGGGAGAGGGAGAGGGAGAGGGAGAGGGAGAGGGAGAGGGAGAGGGAGAGGGAGAGGGAGAGGGAGAGGGAGAGGGAGAGGGAGAGGGAGAGGGAGAGGGAGAGGGAGAGGGAGAGGGAGAGGGAGAGGGAGAGGGAGAGGGAGAGGGAGAGGGAGAGGGAGAGGGAGAGGGAGAGGGAGAGGGAGAGGGAGAGGGAGAGGGAGAGGGAGAGGGAGAGGGAGAGGGAGAGGGAGAGGGAGAGGGAGAGGGAGAAGAAGAAGAGGTATTTAATTCGAATCTTCGTCTACACCTGGTGCAGAAAATTACTGTAATACTGTAGCACTATAATGTTTTCACTACAAAAACTGTAATTTAAGAATAATAGGGAATAAACTAGATTATAAAAGCACACATACAGTACATTATAATTGAGTAATCAAGATATAATTGAGTTGCACTGAATCAAGTATTCTTGGGAATCCATCGAAAATGTATGTTATCAATTTAAATTATTATTGACAACATGATAATGATAATTGTTAACATGACAAAATAATCAGTGCTGATTTCAATAAAAAATTGAATGGACCATATTATTCTTGCGGTGAAGAAGTTTCTCATCTGGATTACAGTTTTTTACATTCTCTCAAAGATTAATCTTCATATCTGTCACTTATGGGAGAGTGCCGTATGCTTTCCTGATTCCTATGGAGACACTCCATAAATTGACAATGGTATATATATATATATTTCGGTACGACGAAATGTAAGATATTTGAATCCTATTTCATCGCTGAAAAGTATGTAACTTAGATATTTTCATTGAAATAAATATATGTGACAATTTCAAATATGAATTAAATATATTAATTAGAAAGATATACATATAAAATTAATTTCAACGAAAAATATTGTTGCAATACCACGATTCGAACCTGGATCTCTTCCCAAACCGAAAAAGGTGCATTATCCAACTATGCTACAGCGACGATATTTTAGCGACAAATTTTCAAACCTATATGTTACCTTATTGATATTAACACATTTAATCGTTCCATTATTTGAAAGAGCCAACTACCTTATTTTTACGGAATCTCAAATACCGTTGGGTAATCTGATAGCAGACCCCAGAACTATAAATTCATTTTTATTAAATTTTGGACACATTGATACAACTTTATTATTAAGAGAACACATTCTCATTGTGAAAAGTTGAGGGTTGAAATGACTTACTCTGTTATCAAAATAGACACTAGCTGAACGTCGTAACAATACACTGAATAATAAAGCTTCAAAATTTTCACAATTGCTACAATTTGCATCATATTATATATTAATTTAAAACAATATGATGCAAAAAAGTTGATAAACTCAAAATTTTCAATTTCTTGACTTAGACCACTTTCAGAATAATGGCCACATATACAGGTTTTATAAATATCCCCATGTTCTCAATATCACTACGAATATATAATATAATCAAATATAGATGCTTTATTATCATTTGTAGAACAAATTTGCACAGCTATTATTTTTTTTTAATTATATGACTAATTTTATCGAGATTAATAATTTTGTAAAACCAGCCCAAGACGCATAAAAAGAGCCATTTTTAAAGTTAGTATCATTTTGTCACACAGTCGTAAGAATTTATTTTAACTCTTTAAATGTCTATAATTACTATTATGGAAAACACATTTTTGTTGTAAAGTTGCACTTTCAGAACATAGTTCTGTAGTATTTAATACAAATAAATTAATCAACTAGAAAGATTCCGGTAGCAAATAAATATTATTTCGTTAGATAGATATTTTCTGTATACCTTTCAAGTTGATTAATTTAATTTGTATTGTCTAAAATTACAATAAAATATGTATTAAACTACTTTTAAATATAATTCCCGTCAACATTCAAGCATTTTTGAGACCAAGTTCGAGAGCGATAATTGAATAAGCCGCTTCCATGTTACAAGTAACGTTTCGAGTAACAAAATAAATCACCGATCGCATCTTGCAATCGGCGGTATTAATGATAGTCATGGTTAATAAAATACTTTTGAGAAACTACGTTTGATATGCTGAAACCAATAGACAAGATTACAAGTTGACAAGTTCCTGATAATATTTCAGTCCAATGAACTTATGCTGTTAATACGATTTTTACTTTATATAAATATTTAAAAGATCATTTTATTTTACATGATATTAGAAATTCCACAATCGTCTTTCCCCGCCACTGTGCCATGGGATAGTGTTTAATTTCAGAATTGAAAATAATGTTGTCAGCCGACTGAAGATCGCTTCCTGGAATATTTGTCGGGGGAAGGGGTGTGTAATTTATTTGACTGGCAACTCAGGCAGGGAATTCCTAGAGGCCGATTGGATATTTTATTCAGGTGACTATTTGTTTGTGTCCGAAGAGTCGTAAGTTTGCTTGTTAACGGTGGCAACCCCGACGCCAGGCCCGGACTGTTCATTACACCGCATTGTTGGGGCCAGCGGGCACCCTACAGAACGGACTTGGGTAACATTAGTTTTAATTTATTCTCTAGACACCTTGACAACAAATAAATACTATAGCTTTTTTATTTTAGTTATTTTTACCGTGTCCAGACTGTTGCTATCCTTGGATAAATTAAATTGTTTTGGAACATTCTTCCTGGACAGTAAGAATCTAAGTAAATGCCTTCGATAGCTGGTTCCCAGGTTTCCGATTGACAATAAGGACACATATGATATATGAACTGCACTAATCTTTATATTGTATTTGATGTCTTTTTGGTTTTATATTGTTGTTCTTTTGGTTGGGTAGATTTCGACCGACCGAAGCGTGCACTGGTGGTTTATTTGGACCTCTGGACTTGTCGAAGCACGGAATGTATTAATTGTCGTTTACCGTCTTCTTGGCTCTCCGAAAAAAGATGACAATACTCACATACGCACTTGTAGATTACTATAAATCGGGAAATCTAGTGGTGCCAGTCGAAGTAACAAGGCGCGTAAACATTTATTATCAAAATTATTGGTTTCTTTGTGAATAAGTGAGATATTTATATTAAATGATTGGATCAAGTCAACTTTTGAAAGTAACATGTGAAATAGACCATGTTTATAACTTTGATCTAATCAATGATTTTACACATGTGACTCATTTTCTATTGTCGCATTCACGTCGGTCCCTCATAACTGAGGATGGTGATTTCCAAGAACTCTTGACTTTTTAACTATGCTCTTTCACTTTTCTCGGCATTTTGCAGAACTTAGGGCTGTCATCAGAAGTGCCTATTGTCTTTTTCATTTGGTCTGTGTAACGGGTAGGTAATAAAGATTCCAACTATTCGACATCAACTATTTGAATATCGAATAGTAAAACTATAAATATTCGAATATATTTGAATAGTTTCTATAGTGTGGCATCAGAATGAAATTAATTTTGAATATTTCAAAAAAATCGTATTATACGTAAGTACATCAAAATTTATAAAAAAACGAACTAATTTACCATAAATTGTTGTAGTTTTAAAAATACATATTATAAAAATAACAACGCATTAAACTTTTCGTATTTTAAATTTGTTCTTAATTTTGTTTTTATCGTTGCAGTTGAAAACAGTTAACAGTTAACGTTAGCGTAACTGTTAAAGTGTTTTAAATAGTAGGTCTAACGTTTTTGTCCTTTTTTTGAAATTGTCCAAATATATAAAATCTTTTTTTAAATTATTTGAACAAACATTTCGATACCTTAATCTGAAAAGCAGCTAACTCCATTTTTCTAAAATGTTTAGTTTTGTAATTAAATAGATTACAAAAATTCCAAAGCATTCTTTGGTAGATATGCGGAAATAGGGTGGCTGAGAAATTTCATTGATATTTGGAACATTTGGAGTTAGCTGAATTTTTTGCCAGTTGTGAAATATTATTGGGAGTTAGATGATTTTCCATGATAATGTAGTGATTTAATGATCTATTTCTGGTGCCATCAATACTCGTGTCAGGTAAACATTTAAGGTTTTTGCAAGAATCAATATAAGGTTTTTCAGCACCTAGCACTTATTTATTATTTAAAAACACGTGATTTCACGTATTTTAAAATTGAGTGAAATTTTTGGCTTTTAGTATACCATAGAGCAAAAAGGGAGGAAAATAATGGCACAATAAACGATTTATTGACCATGGGCGAAGTTAGCTGCTTTGCAGATTAAGGTATTGATTTGTAGTTTCTATGAGGGATAAAATTGTGCTTCTTAATTCAGCCTGCAATTCAGACATCGATGAACTCTTCTTCGAACAAGCAACAGATATCTCTTCCACGTCCGAATCAGTACTCTGAGAATTATTTAATATTCTATCCTTAGAAATTTTTACGAATAGTATTCGAATAGCTGCACAAACATTCGAGTATCGAATAGTAGAAAAATGCCGAATATATTCGAATATAGAATATTCGGGTTGGAATCTCTAGTAGAGACCTTTAACGTGGTACACCACAGCAAGCTTTTTCAAGCTACCTTCCCTTCTTGCAAGATGTGTTAAAAAATTGAAAGATTAATTTTAGGCAAATAGTTGAAATATCCACCTTTGAAACTAACTAACTAACTTCCCATCAAGCTGTTTGCCGCAGGGTTATGCAGAGAGAAATAAGAGTCACACTCTTCAGTCGTGACATAATTTCGTCTCATCCACATAGTTTCATGCAAGCTCGTCGATTCTTGAGACTTCTGATAAGACCGGACTATCTTCCAGAATCTGGTTTACCTGATTGTGTTAAGTCTTCCGCGGACGTCCTGTATTTCTAGTGCCATCATACGTACTATATATAACTTCCTCAAAATTGAAACCTTTTAAATATAATTGAAATGAGACTGATTTGAAAATAACATGTTACGTTAATGCAATATTTGTATGTGTTAGAGAAATTATGTTCCTAATACCGATATAAATCCCTTCTAATTTCCCGACACACACTTATTCTACCTACTTGTCCATCAACGCAGGAATCAGTGGTAATTTGGTCGCCGTATAGTAAACATTACAACTTCTACCTTTTTAGAATATGCGGCGGTCATCTACCTACATCGCGCAATACCTCCAAAGTGGCCCATGGTACCTCCTAAATCAATTTCTGTGTCTTAAAAGTGAATCGAGGGATCCTTCGTATCGAGCTTGAAGAGAGAGGTGGGACTACAAAATATGAGTGATAGTTTTCAAATTACTGTGATATCCTGTTTCTCCCTCCATATTTTCTTTCATACAGTACCCAAAATAATCCCTAATAGTACGGTACTAATATACAATCTTTAAACACATTTTTTCCTTACAAAATGACATTTAACTTTAATTTTTTAAGTATACCATGACTAGCCGTGTTTGCAAATAATAATCTCTAACTTATTAATGTACCATTCAGCTGAGTTATAAAAGTGCAATTATTGTTATTTACTATTTTACATGTTTTTTTAAGCATTTCGATTTAGTGCCCCCCCCTATACTGAAGGACGACCCGAGTAGCACGTCCCGTACCGGGCGATAGTTGTGTGGCGGCGTCCGCACGCCCGGGCGATCATTTGTTGAATAGTTTAACGGAATTTATAGGATGTCGTTGAATCGAACATGTACGAACGTTTTTTATTACCATTCCAGGGTTTCCGATTGTCTAAGGACACTATATAAATATTTAAGCCCCGCTTAACCTCTTAACTACTGAACGTACCCAAGAAAACATCGAACGATAAATAAAACAAAATGATTCAATCGTAATATGACTAGTAGATAAGCAATCGTCTGTTTGGAATCGGATGAATGGTTTTCACTCAAATTTGATTTATGACAAATTTTAGGTCGAAACATAACCAAAAATCGTTGTTTCAACATTTCGGAATGTGTTTTATTCTATGGTATACCATAGACAGTATAAATAATAAAATATGACTGATGTCATTTTGAGATTCAGTCTTCGTCCAAAATGGTAGCCTTATTCTATCTCTTCCTGTTATACGATGCTCGTGATCATACTTAGTTGCGTCAATTTTTCACATAAATTCATAACACTAGTCACGTACTTCGCGTGCATTCCGTCGTTTATTCTATATTATTAAGGATTTCGGCCGAAGTAGAACAGATTGCATTTCAACGCGAACTTGTCAACACGTTTTTATTTGTGGATCGAAGGTATCGCTAAAATTCTGACCAAAAAAAACGTTTTTTTACGGCATCCTGAAGTGCAGTGATATCTCCGTTCTTCACCACAAAAGTGCGAGTCAACTGGAGATGTAAATTGCCGTCCAACCATTATTCCTTTCTTGCTACAATTTGGGTTGTATCAACTAAACAGTAATTTAAATCGATACAGTTCACGGGATCTATTCCTACCAGAGGATTTTAAAAACAAACACCATAACATTGAAATACATTAATTATATTTAAATTAACGTCTCTTAGCATTGTACTAATCAGAGTATATCTATTTTACTTGAATATTATTCTCAAAGCATACATTATTCCATTTATATAACAATATACATATTATATTTTTGTAAAAAGCAATCACTTTGTAGTTTGGCATATAAGATTAAATAAGAAAGAATCACTTTGTATGAAATCACGAATCTTATTACACGCCACCCGGCTTTGCATAACTTAATCTTCGTCTGAACGTATTTAAAACTAACAATAAATATAAAAAGACTGCAATTTTATATTTTTGTATTTATTATTAGTTTTAAATACGTCCTGACGAAGCTTGAGCTGAGCGAAACCGGTTGTTGTGTAATAAAATTCGTGGTTTCATACAAAGTGATTTTATTTTATTTAATAATTGTTGCACTTAGCTCTTTTCGATGTAAATTAGTCATACAAAATAGGTGTTAGCTACAAAGTGAGTTGCTTTTGCTTTCCGCCATCTTAACTTCTCTAAAATTCAAAATGGCTGCAAGTATGGAAACTAGGATAATTTTGAAAGAAAATTTGGAATATATTTTGTCTTAAACTGAACTATAGCATACTTGTTATTCATAATAATAAGTATATTTAATAAAAATTAAATGTATCAATTACAAATATATACAGATAAAATCTATAAATAAAAATATTTTTGTTGCTACCGGGATTCGAACCAAAATTTTTTCGATCCGGGTAAACGCATTAACCGATTAAACTACACCAACATAGTGAAGTTGACGATAAATTTTCGAACTTATATATTGTACTTTAAAATGATACATCTGTCGCTCCATTATTTGAAAGCAATTAATGTGTTCTCCTTAAAAAAAAGAACATTTTCAAACTTCTGTAAGGTTTTCATGTTTTTCACCAAATAAAAAAATATGGTGATTACTGAGATTGCAACTATTACCCTCAATTATCCTATTTCGTATGACAATATATATCGTATAGTTAAGTCAGTCCTTTGACACATTTTTTTATTTATTAGAAGATATAATACATTTTTAAACATAATCAGTAATTATACCTAAATAGGTATTTATTTTCACATTTTTTTTCTTCTCTATGCTACTTGAGACTCGTGTATAAAGAAGGAGTATATAATTTACGTGTCTGCTAGTCTGTATATATATTTTTTGATTTCAGATATAAATTTATAATACTCTGTGATTTTTCTAATTATGGGGGATAGGAATAATTAATCAATTTGATGCCTTAATAAATATAATGGATTTGGATTGTGGTATATTTAAAATTTTGGAATATCAATTTGGTCTCTAAATCTTTTAGATCGGAAATTGATTCTAGTATTTAATTTATTTTTAATTTAAAAAAAATTGGATTATTGATTTTCTTTTTGTGTAAGTCTATTATTTTTGGTAATTCGAATTCTGTAAAGAGGATAGTAATTTTTTTTTTCGAATTATTTTTATCATCATTTTTTGAGTAATTTCTAATTGTGATATTGAAATTTTATGTTCTCAGATGTCCTCGTTGAGTCCATATCTCGGTGGATTTAATGCGTCAGGGTTTCTATGGACTCTCAATGCAGAAGAGGATCGTTCGAATCGTGAGAGTTTTCTTTGAGATAGTGATGATACCAAAACTACACTAGTTGTAAACTGACATTATTGACGTTCTTTGTATCGCATTTCCTTCACGTTGGTATACCTCAAGTTATATTCTTAACAAAATAAATTTTCAGTTTTTGAACGTTCTAGAAATAAAATACGAATTACAAAAAAAAAAATCGTCACATAAATATTTTTACTCGTACCTATATTTGTGATGAAATTATTCAATAAAGATTTTTTTTTCTCAAAAATAAACTGTTTTTTAATATAAGCGTATCCATGGTATAAAATTAAAATTTAATAAATAAATTGTATACAGTAACCTATAATCTCATTGAATGAGAATATTACACAAATAAATCAAATTTCCTGGAAGATATTTTTGTATCTATTAAATAACAATATTAAAATTGAAGGAATTTTTTAATCGCATTTCTTATGGACGAGAAAATATACACTGATATTTCTTCTTTCACATTCAATAGTGAAGTTAGCCAACATTACAATAATACTTAAAAAATATTCTCAAGTTTTCAGGACTGTTCAGAATGTTTTGTATAAAGTTTTCTGGGTATGTTATATTATGTTTTCCACCTCTCTGACCACTATTGTAGGGTTATTTTCTGCGACATCATCCCTGAAGATATATTAAGGTCACAGATGCACGGCAGAATTGCCTGAAAACATTACACAGAATATTCGATACGTGTTGATTGTTTAAATAATATTTCCATGTAAAATTTTAAAGACAATGTTCAAATTAATAATTCAATGATATCAAGCTGAAGTTTCAGGTTTCAGTTTATACGTAAATTCCACCTTTATTATCAAATATATTTAGTTAGGTTGGAATACTTTAGTCAGCCATATCAACCGATTACATTTTCGACAAATTTTGAACTTATATTCTTTTATATTTAAATAATTATTTTTATTAGTAATTTGTACATCTATTATTCTATTTTTAAGAGCAATCAACTTTATATACTGCAATGAATCCCAAATATCTAATACTCTGTATATTTATCATATTAATTTAGTTAATTTGTTTTAAAAATTATCACAGAATTATATTCTGAATTTGCAACTTTACAAAAAAAAAAAAAGTTTAAAATTAAGACATTAAAATAATATTTTTAATCAGAATGAAATTATTTTTAACTTTTTAAAAATCTTGATATATGTACCAATTTTACTTTGATTTCTTTTCATCATCAAACCCTACCGTTTACGATCTGGCTTTTAAAATATGATAGAATAGCTATCTAAGATATTTTTAAAGAAAAACTAATAGAGTTTGGCAGTCATTCAAACTATATTTCAATCAAATCACCATTTTCCCACAATTAAAAGAACATCAAAATCATTGCTTCGTCCGTATCAAGAAGACTATCTTCTTCAGAAGAAATTAAGAGTGGCTATGAAGCAAATCTTTTCCAGTAAAACTAATTCACATTTCACAAGCTCCGTCGCGTTGACCGTATAAAATAAACGGTTCAGAAACTGAAAAACCACATCTCGTCACGCGTTATTACGACCAGAACAATTAACTCACATACCGAGATCACAAATTCGAGATCAGAATCAATCTCGAATTACCCGAGCGTCTCAATCGTCTAAAACTGGTCCAGCAACAGATTGAATAACTTTACTTAATATGTCGATCCTTGGAGGTACAAGTTGATCGTAGATTGCGTTATCTCGGGCAAAACATCGGATGTTTCAAAAGGTTGCCACCGTTCTGGCGAATACACCCGACATCTGTTGGGGAATAAATTTCAGTAGTTTTGTTGAATTAATTCTATCACGGATGAGAATTTCATAATTCACGTAAAGGATAATACAGAGGTGAGCGTGAATCAAGCTGTTATTCGTTATCTACTATACTATATCCAGAGCAGAATGATCAGCTAATTCTTACCGATCTTTATCGCCAAATATCGTTTAAGATACGACAGTAAAGTTTCAACTGTATACCTACAGTCACAGTTTACAGTTTACAGTCATTTTTGTGAGATTCAAGACATAAGATTTATTCTTGTTTACGCCTTTAATTCTCCTTCTTTTCTTCTTGTTATAAAGAAGAGTGATTGAGATTTATCCAAATCTATGTTTTTTGTGGTTTCCAGTAGGGATCCACTTTTGCATGTGCAATTCATTTGGTTAACTCGTTTCTCGATCTTTATGTTTACCATTTTCTTCAAAACCCCCCTTCCCGATCCCTTCTGTTTTAAATTTTATTAATTAATACTCTTTAAAATATTTCATCGTTTATAATTCATTTTATTCAACTTATTCTTTCCAGTCTTCTTCAGATACACATTTTCAATTTATTAGTGTATTTTATTCTAGAAAAATGTACAGAAAAAATCTATAAAATATTTTGTTACTACAATGTTTTTTTTAGTATTACATTTATTTTTAAAATAAGAATATCTATTGCATTCAACAAATTTAAATAATAAGCTTCATTAAAACGTGTTAAAAAAAAATTGCTAGATACGTTGAGAACTTACTTTATTAAGCACTTATCATCAAAATATGTTTCTGAAATTAATTATTTCATAGTAGTCTCGTCAGAACTCATATTGTACTCCAGTCGGCTAAACTTTCTAACCAATTCAGAGATGGTTGATTAGCAATCGTCATTCCTTCACTGGAATCGATATTTCTATCAAATACTGGCAACCAGAAGCCATGAAATAGAACGAGAATCCCGATACTACGGGTCCATAACTCTGCGGTATTCCAGAGTCGGGGGCGGTTCTACGGTATTGAACTAAAATTTTAATCAAATTTCAGGTCACAGTTACATACTTGAATTTCATTATTTATGATACTCTCTTTGAAGAGACACAACTATGTCTATACGAGATACAAGTATATCAGAAAGTTGCATATTAAAATCTTATAAATTGAAATGTGCCTTTAAAAATAACGTGAATTTGGTTTAATTTATTTTTGAGAACAAATTTTTTGTTGTGAAATTGCATTTTCAGAACATAGCTCTATGGTATTTATTAATACAAATTAAATTAATCAACTAGAAAGATACACAGAAAAAATCTGTGTATCGAAAAAATATTTAAGTAGGAAGTACTCAACGTACTTAGGGAGAGGTCCAGGTTCGAATCTAACGGGTGCTCAGGTTGTCAAGAATGACGAAGTATTTCTTGCCATCTCAATTCTTATTTTATTTTCAAAGTCTGGCTTCGTGTCCTCCTTCAGCCAGCAGTCAAGGTCATCATAATCTTGACATCATTGCTGTCGATTAAAATAAAAGCACGACAAGTCATAATTGCCTCCTATAATACAGTCCTTAATACTAATAACATATTTTCTTTCTCGCTGTACACCTCGGTAGTTCAATCTCAATATTATCCTGGTATCAAATAAATATTTTTTCGATAGATACATTTTTTCTGTATATCTTTCTAGTTGATTCATTTAATGAGTATAATATATATTTCTATTTTTCAACTAGCCTCTAAAATAATGAAATATTATAAACAAAATAAATGACAAAGAGGATTAAAATAAATGTCAATGCATAATTTACTGTATAATTATATAAAAACTTTTAGATTTATTTCATATTTTGAATATATACTTTCCTGGTGTTATTTTTTACATTATTTTTATAAATATATTAAACATATTTTTTGGCATTTAAATCAATATTTAAAATTCCATCAAATTCAAATACTAAAGGCGAGTGAGACATTTGATTCCGAATTAATTAAACATTTTATTAATAATCATTTTTTTAAATCATCTCTGTCGTATTTATGCTAATGTGCTAATCACGTTTTAAAAGTCAATAGATTACTAGTTATAAAAGGCTTAAATGAAGACTCTATACCAGATTCAACATTAAAATGTTCCTAGCAAGATATTCTACGATCAAATGATATTATGACTGAAATGATTAAAAGCAAAAAATATTTAAACGTGATATAAATTTCTCTTCTTAAATCAATAAATTCGCTATTAATTTAGATAAACACAAATAGATAGCTTTTGGATCTTGTCAAAAGTTTGATCAACTTTCACCAAAGCCCTTCAATAACTTTGAAATGTCAAAATCAGTCAAGCTTTCGAAGAGAGTGGCGTAAATTAAAAACGTATTTCCTAGGTCGAGATAAATTATAATTATTTTCAGCCGCGACTGTTTTCCGCGCAATTAACTCCAGATAATGACGCGTGAAATAACATCTGCACTTTAGCATGAAGAACGGACTGAGAGATGTGCGGAGAAAATTGTTGTGCTATATTTAAAGATACATTTGCTACCAGAGATTAGCTGCAGATGGTACCCTTTTAAAAATCATCACCCCAAACATTGACAAACTGTATCTGTACCTATTTTTTGCAAGTTAATTTATACCTGAAAAGACTTTTTCTTCTTTTGTATATTTTACATGCCATTTTTTACATTATATTTTTTATAGCAGATAAGCAATCAGCTCTTCCGAATGTTTACTTCTAAACTCTGCGGGCGGCTATTGTGGCCGATCTGTTGCGCTACCATTGGTGACCGCTGCGCGATCTCATCGACTGTAGTCGATTTCTTGCTACTAGGCCCTGCGGGCAGCTAGTGTCCACTACGTGACCATTGATGACCGCTGCGATTGCTTTCTGCTTTTTGCACTGACAGAAAAACATTGAGCGATAGCCGATATTATACATCATTCTGTATTGCTGTCTCTGGAATTGTACAAACGGTGTTTGTATGTATTATCTTTGAAATATATATATCCGCTTAAAAACATTCTTGAAAAATACGAACAAAATATTCATACTGTCATAATTTGACAGTTATATCATCGATAAAAAACTGACCATAGAGTGCGACGTGATATATTCATGAGACATAGATGAAATGACAGATGATAGATGCTCAATATATTATGCCAGCCTTTATACGATTTCGCGGATATATATTGAATATATAAAAGAGAAAATATTTAACTTATTGCTTAAAAAACACGTTCCTTTTTGCCCCCTGGCGTCTCACAGACCTGGCCGTTCAATCAAGCATTATATAGCCATATTGATACTACATTCTAGAAATTCAAGACGTCCAGAAAATCATAGAAAATAGACGGGGAGACGGTAATATTATTATGGATTATGTGTATTTACATTAATTTTTCTTTTATTAATTTTTGATTGAGAATTTATATTAACCTGCGAGAAGTGGGTTGAAGACATATATCTCCATCCTTATTACCAAGTACCAACCGAGGACTCTCTCTCTCTCTCTCTCTGCACTACCCATGGACCAGGCATTACTATTCACTTTTTTATATTTATACCGCGTTATAATTCGTTCAATATTTGCAATAATTTTCAATAATTTTTAATAACAGTAAAATAAGTGCTAAATAAATAACCAGTTATTGTAAGTACAATTTTTCTTTTTATTCTGCCTTATTTCAGGAGTAAGGTAAGGCAGACCGACATAGTGCGTAAGTTTCAACAGGAATCGACTTAATAAATAATATTGGTACTGGGTTTAGACGACTGAGGCTCAACATTGACAATGCTTCAATTTCTACGTGAAAATAACTTATTATGTACTTTTTATTTCTATAAATTAAATTTTCTTTACTTTTATTACGTATTATTGTTACTGTATCTCATTCATTATATTTCAATTTTATTAATATTTTGTTTACCTTACTTCCATTGTTTTAAATTTACCATTAGTTTGACGAATTCAATCAGGTAGAGACGAATCAGAAGCATGGCTATCTAACATTCTAATATAATTTATACAACACCTTCACTAATAATTCACTAGTCCTACAATATTCCCACTACATATATTTTTATTTTATTTTTACTTTTTTATACATATTTGTAATTCTCTTTTTATTCCTGTCGATGACTTAAATAACACCACAACAGTACGAAAAATAAA
The DNA here is from genome assembly GCA_022840565.1 of Eubasilissa regina. NCBI lineage: Eukaryota > Metazoa > Arthropoda > Insecta > Trichoptera > Phryganeidae > Eubasilissa > Eubasilissa regina. The sequence continues at coordinate 25,837,429 of JAINEB010000011.1, read as the reverse complement.
ACTGGCTACTTTAACACAGACTTCAGTCTATCAAAGTAGCTAGGACAACGCTGTATATATCAGAGGTGAAGTCTACTCCATTTCACACAATAAACTATGAGAATAATTATGTCTATTATGTATTCACCTCTATTAAAATAAAAATATGTATGTCAATATATATAAATAAATTGGCAAAATAAAAAAATATTATATTTTATTATCTTTGAATGATCGAAAGATCATTTTATGTCGGCATAATAAATATACAAAACATTTACGTAAAAAAAATTAAAACACACGTACTAAAAACTAGGGTAAAATTTAATTAAACATTTATTTAGGTGAATATCTGAAATCTTAATTGGAACAATCTGTAGTAAGAGAGATACCTATAAAGAATAAGTTAAAACATTGTATATTCCTCTCAGCCTATCTGTGTTATTGTTTTAATTGTTTTACCAACCCTGTTCTAAATTTTATAAAATACGATTTATAACGAAGCAAGTCAGTAAACTGAAAATTAAAATTATCACCAAATAATTTAAGATGTAAAAATTAATATCCAGTATCCTTCGAATAATTCCTGAACAAAAATTTAATGGCGATCACATGAACCTGCTGCGTCTAAGGTTCAGATATGTAATCAATAATAACTTTTTACTATTGTAAAAAAAATTGCCAAAACGGGTTGTTTGATTGTTAGTAAAAAAATATTTAGTTCTCAAAAGCACATCCCGTCAACTTATTTTATTCTGCGATATCCGACAGTAAAAACGAGAATCGTTAATTAAATATGGCAGACTCTTCATAGCTGTTCTAAAAGTCATCTGATGAGTCTGTCATGAGAGTTCATCCGAAGACGATCTCGTTGTTTAATATACATTATGACACATAATACGAAAAAATTTCACCATCAAAGTGACATCAAACTCCAAGGTGAAAAAATCCATGGATAATGCATGAAATAACGCATATTTCATGATTATTTGTCACATCTATAGACATTTCCATCTATGCTTTGACAATAGTAATTAATGTATCAACAACCCGCAAAGGATTTTTACTACGGGCGTTAGTAAAAAGTTACTGTAGTAAAAATTTACCAATGTTTCGCACAATCAGCCCTAAATTTAATAAGACTTGTATAAACAATTCTTATTATATTTAGAAATATTTGAATATCTACAATTATTAATAAGAACATACAATTACTGGATTTTCACATACAAGGGCACTGTTATTAAACAAATATCAGATATCTTATAAAGAGAAAGTTATTTTTTATTAAATTTAATGGAAAATATATGGAAGTATGGGGTGATTACAGGGCTTACGACCTGTCTTCGGCTGGCTTAAGTAATCACTTTACACAATTTAAAATTCACCTATTTACCCATGCTACTATATCTATCAAATTTTTAAAAGATGTGTATATATTATCATGTTGGAACATTTTAATTATTTATTACCAACTATGCTGTCGCCATCTCTCTTCCCCCTGGATACCCCATCTTCTTCCTAATATATTAATATAATATATAAAATTTCATTAATTCATTATTTTAGATAGTAACTGTTTAGAATTGTACTTATAATATTCCCCCTCCCTCCAATACATAGGTGAATTATTAAGAAATCCGTCAGTTTCAAATTTTGCAATTCATAAATTTTTAGAACCCTGAATAAATTACAAACATTCTCTCCCTTTCCACTGGTCATCTGATCCCCTCCCACAGGTATAAATTTAGAATATTGAATATCACCTTTTCCAATTTTTTTTCAGTTGCACTCTAGGTTACTGAGGATAGCAACCCTGGACGCTTGGATATCTCACCGGTCCCCTACCTGTACCAAATTTATTATGCTTCGTCATTTTTAGGGCGTGCGCAATACCACAATTATAAATTATAACTAATTTTAAATATTAAAATGGTAAAGTAAATAATGAGCTCCTGATTCGAGTAGAATTTGAATGATAAAAATAATTTTCAATAATATTTTTTGTTTAACTTGATCCGGTATAGTTCTGAGTAGTAATTTGTAAGAGGAAGATCACGTCCATGGCATGACTTTCCAAATTGTGTGTAAAATTTTATTACAGAACAGGGTTTACCGCAGTAATGACAGGCGTGCGGGGTGTTTTGGGTTTATTGTTGAAAGGGGTAGTCGAGTTACATCCCTTAATACGTGACAAATCCTTAATTCCTAAATACACGGTGGTATGACCTCTATAACAAGATTACAGAAATTACTTGTTTAGATGAAATCAGGAGAACAATAACAATTAAAGTGAATAAATAGGAATTGTTTTTTTCATTGATAAACAGGCTTAATGAAATTAAACGAAATAAAAAATGTATACTATTACATTCTGATAAACTAAAGCGTTATTTTAATCGTGATTCTGATTGTAAGATTCGTAAATCAAGGAGCTACCACCGGTACCTACACTCCAAACCGTATCTTAATAGTTAAATCTCAGTTTTCAATCATTGATGCTAGCAAATATCAATCACAATTGGTATAATATACTATATTTCTTAACTATACTTATAATCTATATAAATAACATTGCCTTGTATTGTTTTTGAATTATAATTATAAAATTAAATACAATCTGGTATATGAAGTATTTAGATACAATCTTGTGCAAGCGTCCTTTGGTTATAATATGAAATCGCGACATGGACATTAAAAAAGGTCACCATTAAGAGACTGGAGGCATTTGAGATGTGGGTTTATTGACTTACGCTAAAGATCTCATGGGTATATAAAATTACCAACAATTTAATATTTGAACGCATGAATAAGTCAAGATCACAATTATTTACAACTCCATGTATAACATAGGTAAAGACAGTACCAGCCCTACCCTCTGTGGCGTCCTCGAGCAAAATTTTTCTGGGCACCCCCATCACTGATTTTTAAGAAAATGTGATCTGTTGAACCATTCACTGTAGATTCCACAGCTATAACGTCCTACTGCGACCAGACTCTCGATTTCATGGTTCAATCTTGCATGATAAGGTGGAGAGTGTCTCTCAAATTTCGCTTCGCATGAGCAAAATATTACAGTTTCAGAATCTTCATTGATTTCTTAACTTATTTCTCAGTTATTATTAAGATTACAGCCCAGATTATTTTTTAACGGCACTCCATAAGCTATAATTATTGTGTTATTGGAGAATTAACAGGGCAACATGGTTGTCCCGGCTTGCTCGGTACTCCGGGTAAGGATTAGTGTGAGATCCGTTAGTTAAATATGTAAATATGTATGTGTGTGTGTGTGTCCGCAATTCGTGATATCTGAGTGATGGATGTGTGAGTGTGGGTGTGTAGCAGAGCCGATATAAGGCGCCGCGCCCTTGAAAACGGCCTCTTATAAACGGGTCTTTTGACTATTATATTAATCTGTGTACCAATAATTATTGTAATATAAAAATAATTGTTATAAAGTAGACCGAGATTCATTGATATACATCCTGAATAAGTTACACGAGACACAAAGCAAAGGATCAATCACCGATAGTTATCACAATTGGGTTATGTTAAATAAGGTTAGAAAACAGGTTACATAAAATTGTTATGACGCTATTGGCTTCATGTAAAAGTTTTGTGATTGTAACAGATCATATTATTAGCCGTTTAAATTAGTTCAATATCCAAAATTCCGGTGGTCTATACAACTTGCAACATGCTAGTTAACCTTCGATTAAAGTTAGTACATGAAGAATAAGATTTGGTTGAACTTGAAAAACAAATTTTTAATTGTTATTTTTGCATAACCACATCGTGTTATACATCGTATTCTTAAGCCACAGGCACTTAAAGATAATATTTTTCATCTTTTTGAACTTGATGAGGGCCATATCGTCCTTCTATTTCTTTATCTTTTTTCGATTATTCGAATGTTTCACCAGCGCAATGTATTTGTTGGTGTCATTGCGCTCTATCATGCCCAGGCTTCAGAGTCCACGATACTTTGTTCAGTATTTTAATTTTCACAACAAAATTTTGTATTGCACACACGTTGGGTTATTTTCACTACTAGTTTCAATAGTCGCAGTCCCTCTCATCATCAGGTGATAACTAAACTCAATACAGTATTATATCTATGCGAGTAATGGGGCTGAGCTTAAGAGGGGGGAGGTTTCTGTCGTTAACGGGAATATGGACAGTAAAAGCGAAGTGTTATGAAATATTATGTTGTTAATCAGTGTTTACTTCGAATTTGAATTATTTTATTTATCAACGATTTTCAAATTATTCATTATTAATCCTCAATAAGGTACCAAGTGGAGAAGTTTTAGTATATAACTATCGAAACAGTGGTTTGTTTCAAAGATGTGGTTAGAAAATTCCGAGAAGTTCTTATTTTTTAGGCAGCGGCGATGTTCCTTTATTCTCATATTTATATATCTCTCGATTTGACCTGTTACACTACAAAGTAACAGCCATGTCAAATAATGATATTATTTCTGTTCAGATTTACCTTCAGAGAAAAAATATTGAAATTAAAAATGATTAAAATACAACCCTAAAATAATAAATACTGTATTGATGATATGATTTATGTATGGTGTATTTTGTGCAAGTCAACATAAAACATAATATTAGTATATTACAAACGCCACCGGAAAACCATCTCCGGTATTTTCGTAAAATTTGTTATATGTAGTGCTTCGTTCGAAACAAATTGCCCTGTCAATCGGCGAGACTTATGGTATATCTGCCGTAACAAATTATACACGACCGCACGACAAATATTTGGGTACAGTTTAACGAAATTAAACAATATATTGGTAGAGCAACGCGCCGTCGTTAATACCGCAAAGGGTTCGCTTCTCGGATATTCCCGTTCTCGTCCTGAAATTATCTGGGAATCGCGGCTGGAGTTCAAATAATTATGCGCCATCTGTCCGTCCAAATTATAAATAAAAGACTTCTAATATTTAAATGCTTGTTTTTTTTGGTATAGTTGGGTCTCGAACGGGGTGGACTTTATTTTTTTTTTTTATTCTATATTGGCGAGTACCCGGCATGCGTTGCAATGTCACTCAAAGAAAGAAAATGTTTGTATTTTTATTCTGATTATTGAAGTGCTTTTGGATACACAATATTTTTTGTTTTTCCATCTGGTGCGTATAATAATATCGTAATAATAATAATGAATGCTATCGAATGAAAACAGAGGAACAGGATGGAACTGTCATATAATGTATACCAGAAGAATATTACAGGAGGAATGAAAAGTGCATAAGTGACATCTTCAGTTGCAAAAGGTAATTTAAACAACAGCGATAGATGGAAAATTCTAAACTGATAAGAATGTCTTGTTGATCTGGTATATTAAAAGCAATGATCCCTTCATACAATACGTCCAAAAAATCGGAGGATTCGTCTAAAGTAAATAGTTGAGTCTATCGTTGATATCATTAATTAACATGGCATTTATATTGATTATTTAATTTTCACAACTTAACTTTTTACTACATACGTTTCGAGAGGTGCAGTCAAATGCTATGTTGTAATTAATAACATAACATTCCCTAACACTTCACTTTTACTGTCCATATTCCCGTTAACGATATAAATGTGTTTTATATATGAATGATATGAATGATATCTATTTCAAATATTGCACAATTAGTTTTTAGGACACTGTAAAAGATGATCACCCTCGTCCCTCCCTGATATATACATATATGTGTTATATCATATTGAACACGTTACAAATTTTGCGTAGATATTCCTTGGGACCATGATTAAAATATAGTAATCCCATCCTCCCCCAAACCCCCGGATATTTCACACTGCCCTCCTGCCGCTACTATTTTATAATATTGTATAATATTGTGTAAATGTAAATGATATATAAAACGTGATGAATGCTTATTGTGATAACATTATTTTTTTTCGTATTATTAAAATAGAGCCAGGAAGAAGATATGAGAAGGAAAGATAAAACATTTTAATATAATATTTCAAATAGTTGCAGCTTCCCACTAAAAGTTAATTAATACATTATGATATTATTGGTTCAGGACAGTTAACTCTTAAGGGATTCCATGCATAACGAATATAACTTTGCTTCAGGTTTACAAAATAATAATAAAATACTATATGAAAGATAATTACAATTCCATGAACGCAAATTTTATGAATTTTATTTTTGAAAATTTAATAAATTGTATATTTTTTTTTGTTAGGAAAATTATACTATTTCAAATTGTTTAAAACCATCTTATTTTAAAAACTTAAGTCGTACATAATTATATTTAATTAATACATCAGTTATTCCATATATATATATATATTTTTTTTTTTCGATAGATATATTTTTCTAATTGATTCATCTAAATTATTATATATAATTACGAATTATTATATTCTAAAATTAAAACTTTAGAGTAAAATGTGTTTTCATTAAAAAGTAATATTTCAAAAAAAAAAATTGGAACGTTATAATATAAAAAATAGATTAGATAAAATATTTAAATGGGTGAAAAATAACTATTCCAAAATTCTGTCAAAATTTCGCTTATCAGCATTACTGAACAAGACATTAAAAAATATTAACATAAATATGTTGATATATTTAAATGTCTTTTGTTCTGCCACTAAACCACTAAATAGTGGTTTAAGTTTATTATTACCTATATTTTTAAATTTCACAAACTTCTTAATTTATGCAAGTAAAACTGGTCCTACTAAAAACAAACTTTTAGATCCTTCATTATATAGCTTTAGGGTTACGATGTGGACTTCATTGGCTTTGTCAGCTTAGGACACAATTCATTGTGATCCTCAGCTTCTTGGAGATGTGAAAACGATCTGCTCTGTATTACCAGTAAGTCGCTATCTACGACTATTTACTACTTAATCTTGTAGTATTTAATACTTTTGTTGGTCTGAAGACTTAATAATACTATTTAAAATAAAAATATATGTAATAATTACTATAATTCATCTCTAGGTGCATAATTATATACAGATGGGCCATAATTTATTGTACTTATTAAATCGCTACTGTACGGGAAAGGCGGGAAGGCGGGGCAAGAAAGAACACAATTGGAAAAATTATGTCTTAAAAATAATGTCGTCTAAATGTTTACTATGCCGCCGCTGGTATTCTAGGTTCTGAAACATTCTATGACACAAGGCCCGTGGGTGTTGGCTATCTCTTGACGAATATTTACTCTTAGTTGGTTATTGTGGCTGGTTTAACATTTATTATTATTTAAGTTGTTCTTAGTATCGCCATAGCAACAGAATACTTGTGAGTTGACAAACGCGGATCTTATCATACAGACTCGTGTATTTGCGTGGCATTCTCTCCATTTCTCTTGCTCCGTGGCCACCTGCTTTTCGTCTTATTTAGCATTGAACCGGTCTTCTCGAACTTTCTGAGCCACGATTTAATTAAATTTACACTCAAACATTGATTCACACTGTGTAATCGGTAGTAAAAATCATATAAGAAACGTAAATATTTAATTAAAAATGTTTTATTAATTATATTTTAGTGCACCTTCTTTGAATGTATGGCTTACATTCCACTACTATATAATATTATCGAAATGTGCACATGTGTGTTCATGTAGGTACATACACATTTATAAAAAAACATCCCCTTTCCCTCGCAACACATACGAAACACGATTATGACAAAAAATATACCGTGGTGATATTTCACCGCGATAATGCGTAAGCGAAAACTAGAAATTGGACGGTCATAAAAACCCCTTTAATAAAACGCATCAAGCGAACATATCGCAGCCACCACACGCCGTTATATAAACGAACGCAACAATAAAAACCCAATACCGAACTATTATTTCTTTTTTTCAATAGCGGCATTTTTTGGGGCAGGACAAACAATCAAAATCAATAAATGCACAACAAAACGTGTTGCGAAATGCAACGAATAATTGTCATTGGATTTCGGGAGAATCAGTTGTTGCAGTGAAGCGAAAATCTTAGCCTAATATTTTATAATCAAATAACAAATAAAATAGTGCGACTCTTCAGAATATATGGAATGTAATAGACAATATTTATGGGTGGATACCTGACTAAATTACGAATCGAAAATATTAAATGACTATTTGCCTAATTTCAACTATGTCAGAGATATAAGCATTTCAAAAATTCATAATATTTTATTGATTGTAAATTGCATATTTTTTTTATTATAATATTAGAAAATACGTTTTAAAAATAATCAATAGGACGTATATATTATTTATTTTAACATTTATTTCTTCCGTAAGACTCGTGTATAGAGAAGAAGTATATACGAGAATTTGTGTTTCAGTTAGTCTGTGTACATATTTTTTGACTTCAGATACAAATTTATAGTAGTCTGTAATTTTTCTAACTGTGATGGGGAGATTGTTAAAAAATTTGTTGCCTTGATAAATGTAATGATTTTGGGTTGCGGTATACTTTAGTTTTGAAATATCAATTTGGTGTCTAAATCTTATAGATCGGATTTTGATTGTAATGTTATTTGATTTTTGGTTTTGAAAATTTGAATTTTTTATGAAATACCAGAAAACATAAGTAAAGAGGAGAAATTTAATAGATTTAAAAATAAACTGACTAAATATGTAAAAGATAAGTTTTAGTAAAATAAAATACTTTAATCTTGTTTATATTAGAGCATATGTAGGAGTGCTTATGTAAGCACTATGTTAAGAGTCAAATAAAGAAATAAAATATAGCCTTAGTAAAAAAAAAACGTATTTTAATAATGCTCTTGTTTACATAAATGAACTTTTTACATTCTGTCAACAGCAAAACGTTAATTTTTTCTTTCAATTGTGCGATAAAACATTTTTTCATCACATTTTCCAGACATTATTTAGAATAATTAAAAAAATATTTCAATTAATCACGTAATTGTTATTTTGTTCAAATAATTGTTTAAATTCCATTTTAAATCTAAATAATTAATTAAATATATTAAACACATATTTAAATACTTCGAAAATAATTAATTAATTGTCATCGCGGTTACTTTGTGGTATGACATGATTGTTTTACTTTTCACTACAAAACTTGGGTTATTTTCAATAATAGTTTGTGTCTCTTCATCAGGTTAAAACTAAAATAATTATTAATAAGTATTGCAGTATATTCGGGCAATGGGGTGGGGCTTGTGAAGGGGGGGGGGGAGGTTTCGGTCGTTAACGGGAATATGGACATTAAAGGGAATGTAATGTTGTTAATTAGTGTTTTTTCCGAATTTAAATTCTTTTGTATTTTAACGTTTTCCAAATTTTTCATTATTACTCCTTTATAAAGTATCGAGTGGAGAAGTTTTATTCTATGACTATCGAAAGAGTAGTTTGTTTCAATGATGTGATTAGAAAATTTCGAGAACTTCTCGGAATTAGAAAGTTTTGTTGTGAAATTTAAATAAATACACAATTTAATTAATATCGACTGTCTTAAATGCATTGAGAGCATGTTAGGGAAAGGAACTTGACGCTTTTGAAATGTTATACTAGAGATGAATGTTTTGAATTCTTAGACAGGATCTGAGTTTAGATTCATTGAGGGTCCAAGATAGATTGTCCATAACCCACCTGCAGAGAGAACGTAAAGAATAATATATTAATTTTTAGATAAACTTTAGTACAACTAATATGTTAAAGAGATCGCATTATTATTGTGAAGTTGCAGTTTTTCAGAATATATTATAGTTCTGTGGTATTTTAATACAAATTAAATGTATCAATTACAAAGATGTACAGAAAAATTAAATTTATCGAAAAAACGTTTTTGTTGCTACTGTGATTCGAACCTGAATTCTTTCCTATCCAGGGAAATGAGTTAACCGATTATACTACACTACAATAATAATGTGCTCTCTTTAAAAATAAATGGATCGTTCTTTAAGAAAAATTATGAATCTTCTGAAAAGATGGAAAACCAGAGATGAAAAAGGTGAATGATGCTACTGACTATGGAGGACAATCATTGAGAGACATCAACAAGCCGTGACCTGGGAGTGATGATTTTCGATAACGAGGAAACCGATTTGAGAAAAATCTCAAAATCGCAACATTCTGATTCGTTTGTAGATTATTTAGCAATTTCTTCATGTAACTTATATTTTCTTATATAGCTTACATTTGTGTAAGAGACGACTCATCTCATCGATCACAATACACGACTATCCAAACAATCTCGTTTCATTTCACCATCTACCACTGAACATTTACAATTTTTTTTTCTATACATAACCTTTCAACCACACATTTCTCTTCTTCTACTCTTCCACCACATTGAATCTGCTTTCATATTTTTCTACCGGCGTACGAAACTGAATAAAAATTTATTCCATTTAAATTAAAATAAAATGACGTGAATCAATTTAATTTATCGATAATATTAAACGGTCTCCGGAAAAAAATTAATGCCATTAATATGGTTGAAAAGACTTCGTTCAAAAAGAATTTTTTAAATTCCGGCAAATAAACCATCTCTATTGGTTAGGGGTTGTGTAATCCAGGTAATTGATGGTTATTGATTTGCCAATACGACACGGTTAAGAGCTGAGTTTGTCAAATATTTTTAACAAACCAACAAATAAAATAAAAATTATCTGGGGTCTGAAGGGTAAATTAAAAATTAGCAGTTACTTTGTGACGTAAAAAATTTTTTTTTAAATTATTTATATTTGTTGAGAGGGACTTAATTGTATGTACTGTAAAGTTTTGTTTATTTGATTTATATATAACCACTTAAATATTGTTCTTTAAACCAAATCATGTAGATACAAAGTTATTAAAATGTCTTTACTACAAAATTATTGTTTTAAATATTAAAGATATAATATACTGAATAAAAATTGGATTCAATTATTATAATATAATGTAAGTACGTAGTTTTAAGTATATAATTATTTTTTAACTAACTTTATAGGTACGAAAAAGTATAAATTTAAATACTAATTAAATGTAATGATTAGAAAGATATACGTATAAAATCAACTGTATGGAAAAATATTGTTGTTGCGCTACTGGAATTCGAGCCTGGATCTCTTTTCCAATCTGGGAAAGGTGCATTACCAACAACGCTCCAGCGACAATATTTTTGACGACAAATTTTCATACCTGTATGTTACACTTTTTCAAATGAATACATCTATCGTTCCATTATTTGAAAGCCATCTACATTGTTTTTTACGGAATCTTAAGTACCGTACTTGAGCAAACCGATAGGAGACGCCAGAATTAACAATTATTTTTTATTAAGTTATGGACACATTGATACAACTTATATATTATTAAGGACCTATGTTCTGAATAATTACAACTTCATAATGAGAATGTTTTCTCCTTAATAAGTAGAATTTTATTTAAGAATGACCGTTCTACGCTATTGGGGCGCCCCACATTTTGGAGAACACTTTACAGCTATAAAAATGAACGGCGGACGAATAGGGATGATTTACGTCCCCTTGTATATTACACAATAATACCCCCAAATCGAACTCACATTATTGCTGGTTTTTATTCACAAGTAAGGGAGGTTAATATAAAAAGTACCATAAGCATCTAGTCATTTATTAATATTTCTATGATATTTATAATTACGACTAAATGTAGATTTATTCATTTATAACTATATAGAAATATAATAGTTTTAAATATATCAATTTTGGATATATTAATGCAACTTATATATTATTAAGGAGAACACATTCTTATTGTACGTTGTAACCTTCCTCCGTTTGTAAAAATATCCGGGTTCGAATCCCGATAGCGCAACAACAAAACGTTTCGATTAAATTGATTTTATACGTTTATCTTTCTAATTCATTTAATTAGTATTTAAAATATCACAAACCTATGTTCTGAATAATTACAACTTCACAATAAAAATGTGTTCTCCTTAATATAACAAATTATCATTAAATATAATCATTACAATTACTTTTCACAGTTTAAATAACTGTATAAATATACTCTAATTAAATATATTAATTAGAAAGATATACATATAAAATCAATTATATCGAAAAATATTGTTGTTGCGCCACCAGGATTCGAACCTGGATCTCTTTTCTAACCGGGAAAGATGCATTACGGAATCTCAAATACATTTAAGTAATCTGATAGCAGACGCCAGAATTATCAATTCATTTTTATTAAATTTTGGACACATTGATATAACTTTATTAAATTGGTTAAAATAAAATTGATTTTATATGTATATCTTTCTAATTAATATATTGAATTCACATTTAGAATATCGCAGACCTATATTCTGAATAATTATAACTTCTCAATAAGAATGTGTTCTCCTAATACTCTAGTTAATTAAATAAATTTTGCTCTGTGTTATGATCGAAAAGTTGTGTTATGTATCCGATAGAAACACTATACAAGCTTCATACAGACTTCACAATTAACCCATGTAATTTGAAGTCTGCAGTCCAAGTGCACTGGGATAGTTTGAGGTAACCCATGGAAGGTAATCTATCCGTGATTCAAGTTTGGATGTGCAATTGGAGCCGCGAATGCACAGACAACTGAAGAACAATGGTTGATAAACTAAGTTTAATACGTACACTACGTGTTATTCACGTGAACAAACTTTGAACATTTGGTTGGAGCAGACAATCTTTGTTGCACAATGCTCTTAGGAAACTGCGCTAATAAATTAATTCACATTCATCAGTTTATAGTCATTATCATAATAATTTTGATTGAATGACTACGAACAGGTATTTTATTTATTTTTTCGTATACAGACAATCGACAGGTCATCGAAGACCCTGATAGATAATCCCAAGCGTCAAATTAAAGTAAATTTAAAATCATTTAAGACAATTGGGCATATAATATACAATATGATACAAAATACAATTTTTATTAAACAAATATCAGATATCTCATAGAGACTAAGCTATTTAAATATAATAAAAAATAGCTTTGTCTCTGTGAGATATCTGATATTTGTTTTATAACGGTGCCTTTGTAGGTAAAAATCCAGTAATTGTGTGTTCATAGACGTATTCAAATATTGCAAATACAATTTTTATGGTTAGGAAATTAAAAATACTATAAAACATGAGAATAAAATAAAAGCAAACTGATACGATAGGAGAATTAACAATATATTTAAAAATACCGAACGTAAGTGTGTGGAATTCAAGGCCAACGAAATCAATTCTCGTGACATGTCAATGCCGATAGTCCATGGTGTTAAAAGCATTGGTTTATGGTAGACGCTTATTTTTCAATTAAATTTAATTAGTATTTTTGATGATTAACACTACAAGAACTCAATCCAATCAGTATTTACATAGAAGTAATGGGTATAATATGTCAGAAAATCATTTGAACGTAATTTTAATAAAAAATAAAGAGTGGATGTTTCTAAGCGTGGAATATTTGAATTCTCTGCACTCGTAGCAAGTGCAATATTTCTTAGTTGGGCACATCTGCTGTCATATAAAGTTTCGTTTGTATACTTAAGGAATAGTTTACACTTAAGGTAATACAGGATGCCCAGGTACGGGGGTGGAGGAGGGAGGGTTCCCCAACCCCCTACGCTTTCCCCTCGCGCGACTGCACCATCTAAGTGGCAGTGAAATATTTACGACCCTCAAGTAATTAAATGGGAAAATAGTAAGGAAAATGTAATTTACCCCTATCGTTCTTTAAAATGTGACATAGATTATATAAAGGGTTATATTATAGTTTAGAAGTGAAAATCTGATGTATAAAAAAAGGAAGTAAATCTTATCAAATCAAGCTGAGTTGAATGAAAAGAATATGGAATTTATGTCATTTTAACATTTATTGTGTTGTATTGACAATGTCAGACGCAACCTTTTTTTTTCTATAAGTCAGAGAAAAATATTTTATTATCTTATTCTTATTTTTCTGCTAGAATACAACTTGTTGCTTTCGAAACTGCACCACAACCGATAATCTGAAAAAATACAATACACAAAATGTTTTTATAACACCGCCGTAAAAATATAAGACCGACTCCGAAACCGTCTCTGAACAGAAGCAGTTTCGCTTTTGTTTCGCAAAGTTTTCCAACACGTGACGATAGCGATCACCATAAATGATTACAGTATTGCCATTATTATTTAGATAAAATGTTTTAATAACTTCAACACGTTGTTAAAATGTTAGACGCTTCGTAATGAATTGTAATTAAATACTATTTATGACTCCCAAATGCGAATTGACAAATATTTGCCAAACCAAAATAGCGGTCAAATCAAATCAGCCTGGAACATAATATTCACCTTGTATTTAAAATGCATCACCAGTTATATTTTATTACAGTTATTATTTGTCATCGATCACAAGTTTATACTTAGCTGGAAATCTCGAGAACGTTAGAGCCACAGTTTGTCCACAAAAAGGTTAATTTAATTTTTGAGGTGCTTGATCGAATTTGAATAAAATCAATTGGAGATCATATTTTGATTCAAGAAAAGCACAATTACCCTTATCTAAAGATATTAATAAAAATTTAATTAGTTTTTCATATTTACCGTTAATGTGTTCAGTTTCCCTTCCGCAGGTGCGAGAGCTTGATCAATAGTCAGCCCTTAGCTCGCGCTGCCAGGCCGCGGGTGATAATTGCTGCTGAGACGGAATTAAATTGGAATTAAGTTTCTGCATAAGGGATTTCTTATAGTTTCCGTTCCGAGAATTGCACCGCTCGACTGCGGGTCCGTGATGGTTCAAATCGGAAAAATTGCTTCCAAGTGCAAACAACTTTTACGGGATACGGTAAGAAGAATTATTTAAATATCTCCGCGGAGAAAATTATGACTGAATTAAAACTCTTAAAGGGAACAAAAAGTGTTGACGCAAGTCGAGTACTCCATGTGCATTCTATCGTTCTAATAAACATCTATACCTGTCTTTTTCTGGCCAACTAATATGTAAAGATTTCGACCAAGGTGGGATAGATTGCATTTCAACGCGGACATGTCAACAGGCTTTTTTTGTTGATCGAAAGTCGTTGTGCGAAAAATCCAGACCACGAAAAAGTTATTTTCTACACCATCCTGAAGTGCAGTGATATCTCCGTTCTTCACCACTAAAGTGCATGTTAACCGAAGGTGTAGATTGCCATTCTACTCAGGACTAAGATCAAGGTAGATCAGATCCATCTGCCATTATTTTTTCTTTGCTTCAATTCGAGTTGCGTCAACAAAACAGTAATTTAAATCGATATACGAATATCAAGAAGGCGATATACAAAAACAAAACGAAAAAGGTACTTTCCGTAAAAGGGAAGCCAAAACCGATAGATATTAATCCTAATGGGTGGAACGATAACCTGATGAGGAACGAAAGAAATTTCAGACTTCTCCGAGAGTTCGTGGGTGTGTGGGTGTCTCGCCGGGAGATATTTAGATGATGAGGTATTTAGAAAGAGGGAGTTTTCTTGTTCAAAATAAAAATAAAACTAGTATAAAAATATTTTTTCAGTATTAGTAATTTTACTTATTATATATGAGATAATGCTCCAATATCAGTCCTTCACATTAACCGTCAAGATAGCATTTTTCAAAAGCTAACCATGCTCATTGACAATAGGGCGGCGATACACGGCCACTAAACAAGATAAACCCCTCACTGTCCTCCGGAAAGAAATTTCTTTATTGCCTACAGTAATAATAAAAAATCCCCATTTGCCTCCAGTGAAAACTTACCAAAATCGGGGCCAAATAACCTGCTCGTTTTAATTTTTTTTTCTTAAACCAACTTAACCGTAGTCAGTAATTATTTTTTTTACGACCTGGACAGATTAGAGTGGCGAATGTTACTCGAGTCCACGCTGGGCTGTTGCACCAATATTTTAAATCAACCACCATTTTGAAACAAGATGTGGCTGAACGACGAACTTATTATAAGGTTAATTTATCAAACAAATAAACTTATTTTTAAAGAGAACACTTTTTTGTGTGAAGTTGCATATTTTTAATACAAATTAAATTAATCAACTCGAAAGATACACTAACGAAATAATAAATTATCAATCGGAAAGATTACAGAATATAAGTACAAAATTTGTTTAAAACGTATTCGATTACTGTTTCCGTGAATACTTTCGACAGCTGTTGTTCCCGGATTTCCTATTGATAATATGGTCATGTATGCAGAATGAACACTACCACCAACCTAGATTGACAGTAGGTGTTTCTCTAGCATCGTGGTTGGTCCGATGTTATTGTTCTTTTTATTTCTGGGTAGTTTTCGATTAAGTACTAATGTACTAATCGCAATTGCGCTCCGCTGATCGTTTTGACCATAATCGTTTTAAT
The DNA here is from genome assembly GCA_022840565.1 of Eubasilissa regina. Taxonomy (NCBI): domain Eukaryota; kingdom Metazoa; phylum Arthropoda; class Insecta; order Trichoptera; family Phryganeidae; genus Eubasilissa; species Eubasilissa regina. The sequence goes on along the minus strand of JAINEB010000011.1, from coordinate 25,821,126 downwards.
CCTTCAATCTCTAAAAAACGGCAATATTCACACAACATAAAATGACCAATACCAAATAACAAGAAATCCTAGGGGTGCCAGTCGAAGGAACAAAAGGTGCGTAAATAATTACCATAGCGAAAATGAAAATGCGCTTTCTCCGATTAGGAAGAGGTCCAGGTTTGTATCTTGACAGCAACTAAATATTTTTTTCGATACATAGATTTTTTCTGTATATATTTCTGGTTCATTGAGTTACTTAGTATTAGAAAATATATCATGTCAGTGAATAAATCATTGTAAGCTCGGCACATTCTCACTATAGAAAACCGTAAACCAGAATTGGTTCGACTTATAGACAAATGCGACAGGAAATTAATTAATGACAAAAAGGGTTGACAATTTAACTGGTTTTGACAGATTTTGAACAAATTTAAAGTATCAAGTTTTTGATATTTGATTATTTTTTTTAATTTTAAATTCTTTCAATGAATCTACCTATAGTACTACCGAGATTATTGCAATCAAAAGTGTATAGTTTTCAATAACTTTATTTGAATATTTTCTATTCTATCAGCGTATGTATTATAATAAGGATACCAGATGCTGGACGGTATTTAAAGTGTGGTCGAATAAGGGTTTACTATAAATTATAGAGCCAAAAATGATAACTACGTCCCCAACACTATCAGCTCATTTCTTCCAACACTCTCAGCTCATCTGCGTACTCTAGTAATTTGTGGGTCCTATTCAAGGTAATTCCATACAGAGTCGAGCGCAATAAAACATACAGAGTCAAGACTTCAGACCTAACACCAATGAGTGAACAGACTGTGCATGCGAGTGTGTGCGTGTGTATTAAATTAAATTGTTATGTATTATTAAAAGTACTTAAAATGTGCATTATCTTTACAATTTTAAGGTAGGTCATAAATTTCAAATTCAATTTCCAAAATCAAATATTGCGTCATATTTTATTACTTGCATTCTTATACTAAATTTATGAACTAATTATATATAATATAATTGTTGATTAAACGTGCAAAATTGTTGCCCCGTCACGGACGAAACCCGGTAAGGCATATATTAAAATACAAAAATATACGTACAATATATGATACTAATTAAATAATAAATAATAATTCCTCTCTCGTCCTTGAGTGTTTCTCTTACAGTTCTCTCAAAATACCCTAAATTACAATTTATTAAAAATATTATTACAACCAAACACTAAAGTTTATTATTATTTTTTATTTTATCCTCTAATATAAATTTTGAAACAATGTTGTTAAAACCTCGTAAGGCTGTAAAGTTTTCTTAATCTCGGAAAAGGAGCAGCGCTCAAAGAGAAATATCTAATAAATAATTATTATGAAAGCTGATAGAGACTCAATTAAGTTTATAAACTTCAACTAACCTCAGAGCTGTCAGCGTTTAGTAAAAAAAACTCCTGAATATAATTTTCAGCTTCTTTTTCCTTTGCCAAACTTAAAATGGTTATTAACCGTATTTGAGTATGTTCAAGAATACACAATTACTGGATTTTTACCTCCAGAGGCAAAACAAAGACGAAGCTATTATATTATATAGGAAAGTATCGATATTACATGACTTACAACCTGTCTTTGGCTAGCTTAAGTGATTACCTTATACAATGTAACGTTCAATGGTAGCACACAAACAACTTCCAAAAATTTTATAGATATGGAGGTTAATTGGGTGAAAAGGTGAACGTTACATTGTGTAAAGTGATCACTTAAGCCACCCGAAAACAGGTCGTAAGCCTTGTAATATCCATACTTTCATACTTTCCATATAATATAATATAAATAGCTTCTAAATATGAATTAAATATATTAATTATAAAGATATACACATAAAATCAATTTTATCGAAAAATATTGTTGTTGTGCCACCGGGATTCGAACCTGAATCTCTTTCCTAAGCGGAAAGTGCATTATCCAACTATGCTACAGCGACAAATTTTTGAACCTATATGTTACCTTTTTGATATTAATATATTTAATCGTTCCATTATTTGAAAGAGCCATCTACCTTATTTTTACAGAATCTCAAATACCTTTGAGTAATCTGATAGCAGACGCCAGAATTATTAATTCATTCTTATTACATTTTGGCCACATTGATACAACTTTGTTATTAAGAGAACACATTTTTATTGTGAAGTTATAATTATCCTGGTGGCGCAATAACAATATTTTTCGATAAAATTGATTTTATATGTGTCTTTTTAATGAATACATTTAATTGGTATTTAAAATACCGCAGACCGTTTGTTCTGAATAATTACAACTTTCCAATAAGAAAGTGTTCTCTTAATAAATAGATTAGTCTCTTGTCTTTTTTAATTATAATCATATTATGTGTATTAATTCAACTTACAACTTTCAAATTATATGATATTGCGGAGTGTCTAATGTCACAACGAGGTTTTTTTAATCCACCCTCGATAAAATGTTTTAATGTATCTACGTATTTAATGGATACCATAACTACCATAGTTCTTATCTGTTTTCAATCAACCTTTTCTAAAAAATTTATGTGATAGAAATCTCAGCTATAGTAGTTAGCCTGATCCGCTATCTTGTCTCATTGTCTTCGTAACTCTACACTAGACGTATAAAAAAGATAACTTTGTTATATCAGGCCCAGAGAACAATAAATATTTTCTAAATACTCTACTTTCATTGCATATTTTTATTTCTTATGGTAATCACAAATAATTTGATCTAAACTTGTTATTAAACCCTCAACATTAACATTAATCTTGAACTTTAAAATTTAACTCTTTTTAACGGTGCTTTTATTATTAGCAGATAGTTAGTGTTTATTATTAAAACTCGGCAGATTGTATATTTAAAATATAATACTGAGATCACTCGCAAAACCCGAGGGAGTCATGATTAGGGGTAAGAAAAAGTCTTAAAAGATTATGTAGGATAATGGTGTTCATGCCTTATAAAAATCAATTAAACTCTGCTTTTCGAAATATATTTTACAGTGAAAGCATAATTCTAAAGAGTATCATTTACTAAAACCAAAAATTTTAAATATAAAATATTTTTGATTCTAATCAATCAGTTATATTATAAATAGTGTTAAAAAATATATTTTAATATCTACGATTTATTTAAATGGTGATAAATTTGGCTACGTATTCTTCTCAATATATTTTCTGGAAATATCAATTTTAAAAGCGCTAACTGTTTCTATTTGATTGCTAATAATTTTAACATTAAACCTTTTATATTAAAAATACTAATTTTACCAACAAAAAAATATAAAAACCAATATTTAGTAAATGATGAATTAACGTAAAATTCTACATCTATAATTGTGGGTTCGGATAACATATACACTTTAAACATATTTAAAAAAAATCTTTAATTAATTTTACATTTGGAATAGTGTATTCACATTGTCGTGATAGCTGGGATAAGTTTTTTGAATTATCTAACCATACTTTATTAATTACATATTACAAGTACTCAATAAAATTCAAAACCAATAATAAGGGTGTGATCTATTTTTCGTAAAAATTACCATCAACAATTTCAACTTAATATTTTCTACTGCTTATACCTTTTTAGCGATTCTAAATATATTGTTCGATCTTTATGACTATCCATCGATCGCCGGTCATCGTGTGTGCGCTATTTGAACTTGACATATCTACTATCTAGTCGTATCTAGTATCTATTATCTATCGACCTATCTACTACCCTCTACCTCTTTATACAGAACACGATATTTTCTGTGGTGTGTTCTCTATGGTTTTAAGTTAAATCATCGAACTATCAGGTTATCGTGTATTGAATATTTCCTACAATAGATTGATTGTGGTGCGCGCTGTGTAGCATGTTGCGACGTCTTGTTGAAACCACAGATTTTCCATATTAATACCATTCAATTAGGGAACGTAAAAGTCAGTAATCATGGATCTGTAGCGCTCTCGATGGCGAATTGACACATTCGGGTCCTCCTTAATACTACGCTTCACTGCAGTAACAGTTTCTTCGGTGCGCACTGTACGACGTCTCTGCGGATGCATATTATCAATAAGAGTATGCGTGGTGTGAAAACGATCCATGGTTATTCGAATTACTTGCTCAGATGAACGATCAAATAGACGTAGCGCACGGCGTAAATTGCACAATTTGCAAGCGTTGTCCTAGAGTAAGTCTATTCATGGTGAAATGGTAAACCAAACTGAGTACAAATCAGCTCTCAGCTGTCAAATTAGTTGTCGCTGTAAAAAGTGTTGCTAATTCAAAAAAACAAACCTTTAAAAAAACACCCTCTAATAGCGATATTAAAAGTTAAGATGATTAATTTTAATACCGGCTGGTTTCAGAGCAACAGTTCTTTCTTCAACTTGTACAAAACATGTTGAATTTAAAAATACCAAATAAGTATTATCTCGGAGTACATAATTAGTAAGTATGTATTTATAATATATTACCAAATATCTTGGAAGAGTGAAATCAAAGTGATGTATTAATTAGAAATAATAAATTTTACGGTAGCTAGCGCAGTAGCAGAAATTAACGCTAGTATTGAAAGGAAATATATATATTATTTTAATTTTCACAACAAAACTTTCTATTACACACACGTTAGGTTATTTTAACTATTACTAAATACAGGCTCGAAAAGATATGTGATATTAACAAAATATGGACTTTAAAGGCGAAGCGTTAAGGAATGTTATGTTGTTAACTAGTTTTCTCTGAATTTAAATTCTATTGTATTTCAACTGTTTACAAATTGTTGTGTTTTAGTCATAGATTAAAACTTTTACACTCGGTATCTTATAAACGATCAGAAATAGAGGACGTCCGCGGAAGACCTGGCACGATCAGGTAAACCAGATAATGGAGGATGGTTCTGTTAGAAGCCTCAACAATCGGCGAGCTTGTATGACAAGATGTATGAATGTGGATGAGGCGAGAGTTATGTGTCAGGACAGAAGAATGTGGCGCTCTATCCTCTCTGCCTACCCCCACGGGGAAACGGCGTGATGGTAAGTAAGTAAGTAAGTAAATAATTCAAGAATTTACTCACTATCTGCACACCTAAAACGAATGTGCTACGTGCAAATATTATATTTACCACGCTAACACATGAATGAAATAAATAATATAATTACTAAGCAAACGCTTTAACTGTGCAGGTTTCCACACAGTCTAGGTGGAGCATTTAATAAAATATTTTTTGAGGGTAAAGAACGGCGATCTTTCCTCTTCACCGGCTAGTCAGTGGAGAATACAAGAACGGCAGATTCTTTACCTCAGAAACGCATACCCGCCTTGGTTTGTCACATTCTGTCTTCATCCTAAACTGGAAAAATTAATTATCAATACTTGGAGAGATAAATGAAAAAATGTTACACATTAATTATCACTAATTAATTAATTAATCTAATCAAAAAAGAGCACAATTAAAATTAGAATAAAATACAACTAAAATTAACAATCCTAATTTCGTCAAGTTGGGCACGAGTTCGACGTTCTTCAATGCAGGCAGGTGACAAAAAGATCAAAATGTTACGAAATATGACATAAGTTCCAATCCATGCTCGTCCGTGCATATTCCATCGTAGCATTTCATCTCCATGATCCATCGCCTTAGTTTGTTCTCAGCATCCAGGCTTTTATACAATAGGATTTGTATAAAGAATTGTAGAAAAGTAAACTGTCAAAATGAATGTAGACAGAAGAGTAATGTAGACTGAAGGGAAACGTCTCGTTTCTTGAAAATATTATTTGATTAGATTAAAACAAATGGTGCACTAGTGATTGAATAATATAAAAGTATTTACCGTTCTGTTACATGTTTGATGCTTACGGCTATATGGTAGATTTGCTAGCCACAGCAGCTAACTGCGTAATTTGACAGCTCTGAGTTATAAATTAATAATGAACCATAGATGATGACCATTTTCATAACCTTTAAAACAATGCGCGTTACCAAGGGCATCATTCGTGACTACAAGGCACTTGGCATTAAAACTAATGACGGAGCAATTTAGAATGTGGCATCAGTTTGTTATGTCACAACATGTATAACAATTCATTTTTACTACGTCCGCTCAGTGTCACATGGGTTGGATAAAACACAAATCTGCCTATACAAGGCATATATGCACACTACATTTTTAACTACTGTTTTTGCCGTGCAACAACCTTTTTCCTTATTAATCGTGTACATACTGAAACTTCTCTACCTGATATATTTACCTACGCGTATCTCTCTACTGCATTTATTTTTATTAAATTCTACAAAATCGTATAAAGGTTGCCAAAGACCAGCACTTGAAAAACGTATTGCAACAATTGTTGAATTGTTCGAAAGTGTTCCTCCATTAACTTTAAAAAGCATCGCGTGTCGAAGGGCAACACATTCCAAACACCTTAATGTATCGCCGGGGGTTACTTGAGGTCACTTGTGGTCATTTTACTGAAAACAGTCTTAGAGTGCTTTCTGCAGCCGTAAATTCGGGGAGTGTAAAAGAAAGGAAGTCGTCTTTTTGTGCTGTAAAAGGCCTGACAACCTGAATTTCCGGCACTTCCTGTAAAAGCCTCCCCACTCCCGCCTTCCGGTTTATCCACGCAGAGCGCCGAGGTGGACTTCCGGTGGCACCGCGAACAATATTGCCGGCGTTAAATATTCAGACACTCGAAACGTCGAGGAAATAATATCACTGCCTCCAAGAAATAAATCTTTGTAATGTTTCAGTCAGTTAAGATCCACATTATATAAAGGGTGTCCAGCAGAAAATTTTCAAGTTTAACATTTAAGAAATGAAAATCTACAATGTTATTCTCATATTTTATTTATATAAAATGGAGTTTAACGATGCTAACTTAAAATTTTATAAACATTATCGTCTAAATGCCAAATTCGCGAACACGTGAAAGCAAAGTGTTGGTTCAATGGCTGCAATTTCACGGCGGATATTTTCTTGTAGGGCCTAAATTGTTCAAGGATTGTTGCTATAGACTCTCGACTTAAGGTATCCCCACAAAAAAAACTCACACGGTGTAAGCTCCAGTAACCGAGGTGCCCAAGATGTCTCTGAACTTGCGGATTAATTTATTGGGAAAAATACCCCTCACCATCTCCATTAAAAATTTGAGAACTTTAGCTGTGTGTGAAGTTATCCCGTCTTGCTGAAATTGTGTTCTGTTGTTGAACTGTTGTGGTACCAAAAAGTCGTCGATCATTCGGCAATACACGTCAGCAGTGATTGTCTCTTGTCTCTAACTGATTAACAAAATAAGGGCCAATTATCCCTTGGGCAGAAATTGCACACCACACTGTCGTTTTTGGACAATGCAAACGTTTTTGATGGCGTTCCGTTGAGTTGTCGGGGCACCAGTATCCCATGTTCTGTTTATTAACATAGCCATCGGTATGAAAATGTGCTTCGTGTTGTTCCAAAACGTTCCAGCATCCTTCTTGCTAAGGCTTTACTTAAATAATAGTCATTTTCGGTGAGAAACTCCACGATTTGCATTTTGTATGGGTGAAACTATAGTTTCTTTTTCAAAATAAAGTGCACTATTGATTTTTTTATTCCAGTACAGGCTGCAATCTTCCTTATCGATTTAAGCGGATTGCGCATAATTTCACGTCAAACTTGAGCCACATGTTCTAGCGTCGCTGTTGACGTTGATGATCCCATAGGAGTTTGGTGAACCATTCTCCCTTCTTATCTAAACTTTTGAAACAACACTAGATAAGTTGTGTGCTCGGCCGCTGGACAACCTTTATTTATACCCTTATGGTACAACAACAAGAATGTACAAAAATGTATGCAGCTTATACATAGAAATAGATTTTAAATATAGTACATACATGAGAAGTGTATTTTATAAATAATATTTAATCACTAAGAAAATACCTTGATCAATCATTTCTGTTAGATTTTTATGATCTGCGGATCGCCTATCGCCATCTCACGTACACATGAACGCGATATAAAGAATGATTCCTATCTTTTACGACTTTCCTCCTTTTCTTCTATACCCAGAATACGACCTTTTCTATGTTTTTTGTTGTCTATGGCTTATACCAGTTGAAAGTTGGAGTTGTGAAGTGTCAAGTGACAGTAATCGTTTACCATTGTGTGTTTGTTCTTCCTTCCGTGTGGTGACGAATTGTTGACCTGTGTTAATTATCGTCTTGCTGTGTGTAGTATATTGTTTGTGTGTTCGGTTTTAATGATGTGCCGAAACCTGTACACCTCACTATTGCGTTTGCTATATCACACTTCGCGCCATCAACGAAGTGTCAATTCGATAATACTTCGTACGGAACAACTGAGTACGTTTCCTGGAGCCAGAAGAAGACCTAGTGGGAAAAGAAAATCTAGATACATAAAAGAGCAACTCTCAGATCGTGTTTCTTTCTGGTTGTTCATAAGCTTGTGAAGTCTTGGTGCGGGTGCATTGCTACAATAATTAGTATTTGAAGCATTTATGTGAAACATCGCAAGCGACCTGGTACTTTGCGTAGGAATATGGTACGAAATCAATTTAAACAATAATCAATACAAATTAAATTAATCAACTAGAAAGATATATAAAAAAAATCTACATCGAAAAAAATATTTAGTTACTACCGAGATTTGAACCTGGACCTATCCGGGCAAGTGAATTCGGAGAAAGCAAATACATTTTCAACTAATTTTCAGCCTATATTCTGTAATATTTTCAATTGATACATCTACTATTCCATTTTTATAAACAATCTACTTTATATTATGGAGAATTTCGAATACCTTTGAGTAAAACCGGATAAGAAACGCCAGAATTATATTAATTAATCAATTTTATTAAATTTGAAAACATTAATACAATATATTAAGAATAACACATTTTTACTGTGAAATTGCATTTATATAATGCAGTTCTGTGGTATTTAAATTAATACAAATTGAATGAATCTATAAAAAACATAAACAGAAAAAAATCAATGTGTCAAAAAAACAGTTTATTGCTATCGGGATTCGAACCTGGACCTCTTAGTATTTTGATGAAAAATAATTGGTCACTTTAGTTCTACGACAATTTGGTTAAATTTAGATAACTCATTTAAAAATGACAATTAGTTTGTTCAATTTAGTATACTAAATTATTTCTAATTTTAACTGATGAATTTTATAGAATGAAGACAAAATAGCCGAGTTATATTCTATGTTTCTACGAACTCTAGCCGTGTATACGATGTTAAATGATTTAGAAATATTTTAATATGTCCAAGAACACACAATTATTGGATTTTCACCTACAAAAGTAGTGTTACTAAACAAATAATAAATATATCATAAAGACGAAGCTATTCTTTATTATATTTAATGAAAAAATATTGATATATGGGTAATTACAGGGCATACGACCTGTCTTCGGCTATCTTGAGTGATCACTTTATACAAATATAACGTTCACCATTCTCACCCATTTAACAATCTCAATATCTGTCAAATTTTTGGATGTTGTATATATGTTAATATGTGGGAACACTTCAAGTACCACTGCACTATCGCCATCTATAGACTAAATTTGATTTCCCTGAAATAGCATATGAGATCGAATTATTTGTTGAAATTATTTAAATTAATATTCTTTTAAATGTATAAATGTATAAAATAAATAGACAGATATACATATAAAAATCAATTTTATCCAAAAATATTGTTGTTGCTTTCAAAAAATGAAACGATAGACGTATTAAATTGAAAAGTATAACATACAGGTTCGAAAATTTGCCAATGCACTGTATGCTATAGTATAATCGGTTAATGCACGTTCCCGGATTGGGAGAGATCCAGGTTCGTATCCCGGTAGCAACAACAATATTTTTCCATAAAATTGTTTTTATGTTTGATTTTTAAAATGATTTCTAATTAATGCATTTAATTAATATTTAAAATACCACAGACCTATATTCTGAATAATTACAACTTCACAATAAGAATGTGTTCTCCTTAATAAAATATATTGTGATTTTCACCAAAAAGTATATAATCCCGGATGACTATTTTAGCTTTATTGTGATAGAATATTCTTTGGTGCACTAAATCTGTTACCGTTTAAACACCACTGTGTTGTTTTTACGTCAACAGGTTTCAATACTAATGCAACCAAGACTCTGCCTATACCCCGTAATGGATATCGTTTAAATTTTATGAAATATTTCAGTTGTACGCTAGTCCTGACAAAGATACGAAAGTATCGAAACCGCTCGATGTAAAAACGTTTAAACAAAAATAAACACAATTTTACGAAATCTAAATATCTCTTTCGGGTAGATGTAATTACAGTTCAAATAGCCAACATAATAAGAAGCATAAGAAACATCTGTTAGTAGATAGCATTTGGAAAATAAAATTAAACTATAAATATTTTATCGTCATCTATTTTCATTTATCTCCAGAGGTCATTAAAGAAAATGTTCCTACATATTTCCTTTCTCCCCTTATCCATAAATTCACATTTTTTACAGCAAAGTCTGCAAAACGTTTTATTTTAAACAAAAATGAAGGCGTCTCCTGCTAGATGGAAGCTTTCTGGTTAATTATGAATTATCCCTGCGTGTATGACGAAGCTATAATGGTCCATGAATAGGAGTAATTAATTAAGCTGTCAGCACAGTTTTATCAGTGAAAACCTTTGCACAAAATTCTTGCAAAGAAGCCTTAACATCGTCCCTAAAATAAATAGGAAACAAAATGATAAAACGGCGTCGGATAGTTGCAAACTTTGTTGTCGGGAGTGTAAAATAAACTTGAAGTTAGTATCTACCATTTAACTAAGAGTTAAAAGATGCTGCCTTGTAAAAGGATTTTCATGAAGTTCACTTGTCCGTGTGCTTTTCGCAATTTTCTGAGAAAGTTCAAATCTCTTATTGGGCGTACTTACTTAAAAATATACGCCAGTTAAATTACCACAAGTTGTGTATTATCATAGAAAATGTTTATCTTGTAATCTACACAGAAACTTTGTATTTTTATATCATTTTAATTGCTAGAAAAATGCCGGCTTTCTTAATCACATTATTGAAATTAACTGATTGGTAAAATAATTATCTCATACGCATGCCCAAAATACGTTAAGTTAAGTTAAATATACGTTTTTTATACCTTAGTTGATTTAAATACCTTACCTAAAGGGTGAATATTATGTTCCAGGCCGATGTTGTTTCATTCATCAAAATGTCAAGCGTAGCTCGGGCTTTGTGTGAGGTGGCACCGTCCTGTTGAAACTATATGTAATTACAGGCCCAATTGACCCAATTCGGTCATTCGAATAATGGAACGGCAGATGTATCAATTTGAAAGTGAAACATATAAGACCGAAAATATCTAAAATAAAATAATAAAAATATTTTTTCGATAAATTGATTTTATACATTTAATTTGTATTAAATATATTTATTTAATAATTCTAGCCTAAAAAAACTTTTTACAAGTTTATTATTATCGTATGATTATATAATATAATTAACTTAATTCTTCCAGGAAGCTAAGTCTATTATCAGGCCGATCCAAAATAGATGTGTGAAGGTCTATCGATTCTGTAATCTACACGCACTCTGAATATATCAGGGGGCAAAACCATAAAACATTAACCTTAAAAACACGTCTGGTACCGACCCCCAACGGACAACAATACAACACGCCGCAGTTGCCTTAGTGCATCACCTCTCCTGCAGTCGTCTCATTGACTAGTTCACTAACAAACTCTTTACGCTGCAGACTTTTTACTGCTTACACTTGTATTCATAAGTATGTTTCATGCATCAATAAACATCATCTACTATAAGTAGTCTTTCATTATTCATCCTACTCTGGCCGCACACACAAACATATACACACGCACACGCACACACACCCGTACGATCACTCTGCGTTATAATTCAAACGAACGTGTGAGTGAATAGTTAAAATATAATGGTACATTCGTTTACTCACCCTTCTGATCCATCAATATTTAAAAAAAATATACATTAAACATCATAATATTATTCCCCAAAGATGGAAAATGGCAAAAAAAGTAAAAAATAATTATAAAATAATATTTTTTAAATTCATTTTTAATTTTTACGTAGGTGTTGTATTAAAAATATGGAAACCATTACACGTTGGCTCAAATACACTTTTATTATGTAATGTAAATTTATCCTTTGTGGGCTCAATTACATTGTCTGTACTCTAAAAATAATGTTTTATAATGGCAAAGCAATTTCGCACATCAATTAACTCAATTATTTTATTAAAAATTTAATTAAAAAACAATTCCTCTGCTTTTGATCCGTTTGCATTTTCACTGTCGGCCCGAAAGGGTTAACACCAGAGGAACAAAAAACCTTTGATGGCGTTTTGTTTACGGAATAATAAGAGACAAACAATAGAAATAATTGAAGTTCATACAATTCTATTTAACATACCAAACGTCGAAGGGTTACGCAAGGGAAGAAAAAATATTTTAAAATAATTTTATTGTACTTAATTACATTTAAATTTGAAAAGATACGATTTATTTATACCATAGTAGATAATTAACAAATTCAAATAAATGGCTTAGAAAGATTCACAAAAAAAATCTTGTTACTACCGGGACCCAAAATGTCGGTAGAGAACTTTAATTTATTAAGCTATGATGACCTATATGAAAGTCGCCAAATTTCATCTACACGCGTTTGCTTAGTGAGATAGAAGTGACCATATTTTTAATTACAATGTTACTCATTTTGTAAGACTCAATGATTCGTATAAGATAAATATATGCTAATACTAAACTAAACTACATATTATACAAACACAAAGATACACATTTTAATACAACTCTAAATGTAATTGACACACGCACTAATAAACATAACTTGCAAACCCCTAGACCACTTACAACATATGATCAAAGGAATTTGGAAGTAAAATTTTTAATAGGATACTAGAAAGTTTACTTTCAAATTCCTTTGATCATATGTTGTAAGTGGTCTAGGGGTTTTTTGTAAGTAATGTTTATTAGTGCGTGTGTCAATTACATTTAGAGTTGTATAAAATGTGTATCTTTGTGTTTGTATAATATGTAGCTTAGATTAGTATTAGCATATATTTATCTTATATGAATCATTGAGTATATATATATATATATGTTATTTATAAAATTAATTGTATTAAATTTCTTCCAAATAATATGTACATCAAATATTATTAAAATACATATTTACACACATTATATATATACACACATTATCGCAACTTATATTTGAAGTTAACTGTTAGTTAATTTTTATATTAGAATTCTTCTAACTTATCTTGTATCTTATCTAATTAAATTTTTTAAATTTAATTATAATAAATATTAGAATTAGATTCTGCTAGTTTGCATTTGCGTAAAAATTCCCCGTTGATGTGTATTATATCTATATTTGATAATGGTTTTATTATTGTAAAAATACTATGTTAAGTTTAATTGTTAATTTTCCCGTTTCTCTAAATGATTAGGTGAAATATTCTATGAGTGTCTCTATTTTATCAGTAGAGATTGCCACATTATGATTGGTTATTTTTTTTTTGATTTTAGGTTTATTTAACATATTAAGAAGTGGGGAGAAAATAATTTTCTTTTGGCTATTGATTATAGTTATATTTGCGACATTCGTTCTTTGGTTATTTTCTAATTGTTCATGCAAATTTAATCTAAAACTCTCGGTTTCTATATGCAATGGTGTTGGCTCGTTATTAACAAGCGAGACATAGTCTTATTTCAATAAATGGGCTGCAAATTTAGAATCTACATTATTATGCCCATATTTACAAAAAAATAATTCTTTACATTTATTTTATATAATTGAACTCGTAAAAGTAGATTCCGTCGTCCCTCGTGGCGTTCCTTCACAAGCTCATTATTTGACAAAAGTTCTCTCCAGAATTAACTGAGTTTTCACGACATTCATTCGTGCGTCGTAGCTGCGCTAGGCGCTAAGTGCTGCGCCGTTTGATATGTTTTCACTTCTGCTGGAAACTTTCAAACGTCACCTAGTTCAGTTGAAATATATAATAAATATATGTAATCTTAAATAATTCTTTTAAAATTAGCGAAATTAACTTTGCGATTAAAATTCATTATTTTTATTTGTTTTATTAACCACTTATTGAGTTTAAATACGTCTACCTGTTTCGAAAAATACCATTTTCTTCTTCAGAATGTCAACTTATTGTGACAAATTCGTGGTTAAAATTCATTATTTTTATTTGTTTACTTTGTTTTATTAACCACTTATTGAGTTTAAATACGTCTACCTGTTTCGAAAAATACCATTTTCTTCTTCAGGATTATTGATATAAATGGTATTAATTGCTTATTTTTTATAAAATTATTTATTTTTTATATAAAATTATTTTTAAATGTGATTGTAAGAATCTTCTTCCGTACAGTATTTACACTTTTTTTAAAAAAAAAAATTTTCCAACCCTTTCTGTTAATTTTATTTATTTTTCCTACTCCTTCAATAGGAAATAAAGTTTTCACTCTTTAATTTAATTCATTTAATTCATAATAACAATAAAAAAATAATAATTGTTCCAAATTATTATTATTATCTTATTTGAAGTACTGTAATATAATAATATAGTAATGAAGAAATATTATTTATTAAATAAGAGAAAAAATGTATTTGGTTGAATATATTGTTACACTTTTATCGCTGTTTTACATTTTAACATGATTAACTAAAATGAAATACATGATATTTTTTTCTGTATATATTTCTAGTTGATTCATTCAATTTTTATTAAATAAAATAAATTACGGTATTTATAAACATACAAAATTTTCATTGCGAGTGAAAACTAATTAAAAATCCGTTATATAAATAATTTTTAATGAAAACTCATTTTTGTTGTGAACTTGCAATTTTTGAACCAAATATAAATAAATTGAGTCATTCAATTTTTATTATATAAATAATCAGACTAAAATAGGTATGTTATAGTTATTTTACCAGAATGTACTTGTTTGGTCTAGTGGCTGGATATTTGCCTGGTGATAAGTGGTCGAAGGTTCGAGACTCGTCCTAGGAGACCACCAAGTTAATCCATTTTCTTAGCGCAAGTGTTTAAAAAAGTAAAATATTCATGTGACATGTATTAAGCGTACAAATCTATATATATAATAAAAAAATCAAAAAATATATATTATAAAATCTAATTTATTTATTCACGCATAGGACGCGTCCATTACATTATTGTTCATTTAAAAAAAATCATGTCATTAAATGAAATATTTTGAAGATGATTATAAATTATTTGATATTATATGTGAAGTTGTAATTATTCAGAACATAAGTCTGTGATATTTTAAATACTAAATTAATGTATTAATTATAAATATATACATATAAAATCGATTTTGTCGAAAAATATTGTTTTAGCGTCACCGGGATTCGAACCTGGATCATCATTTCCAATCCGGGGAAGTGCACTACCTTTTTGCTATAACGCCAGTATTTTTCTTGACAAATTTTCGAAACTATATGTTACATTTTTCAAATTAATACACTTGTCATTCCATTATTTGAAAGCCATCTACATTATTTTTACAGAATCTCAAATACCTAAGAATACTGAATACTGAAACACTGAAAGCCATCAAATAATGGAACGACAGGTGTATTAATTTGAAAAATGTAACATATAGTTTCGAAAATTTGTCAAGAAAAATACTGGCGTTATAGCACAAAGGTAGTGCACTTCCCCGGATTAACTAACAAAAGATGTATATATTTATAATTAATACATTAATTTAGTATTTGAAATATTTTAATTCTATTTAAACCCTTAAATCGTGAATACAAAATATACTGTTATTTCCATGGGAATAGTGAACACTTTTACTAGTAGCAAAATTTGAATATGTCCAAGAACAGACAATTACTGGATGTTCACCAGCAAAGGCACTGTCATTAAAGAAATAATATATATTTTATTATATTTAATGGAAATATATGGAAGTATGGGTAATTACAGGGCTTACGTACAGGGCTGGTTGGTATAATAAAATATAGTTTCGTCTCTATGAAATATCTATTATTTGAATAATTTGTACTAGTATTCAAATTCTATTATTACATTTTGCCTTCAGACGTCTCCATACAATTCATAAAATCTTTTGTTAGTTAATGGCAATTTATATGAGATGACAAAATTATCAGCGGTATATTAATAAACTGTAATTTTTTATACAAATTTTTACCGTGGTGAAAATTATTCTCAAGCAATTAAGAATTTCGTAAAATTGTCGTATCTGTCTCCGGAAAGTTTAAAAAGAATTAAAAAATATGTAAAGACTGGCGAGGGTACGTCTCTGAAAGAGTTGGAAGCTATTTTATTTCTCGCGAAATAAATTACGAACGTGACTAGAAGAGAGAAGCAACCCCCACCCTTTAATTATTCATCTAAGAACAATTAAGCATTGTTTCAGCAAATGGCGATAGGACACGTAGAAAGCGATCAAAGGCGGAGTGGACTCGAGAGGCGCAGCATTACTTTGAAATGTCTTAAAAGGACAACACAATAAAAAGCCTCCCGAAGACAGTCTTTAAAATATTTGTCTCCTGTGAATTCCTTTTTCGCCGCTCTGGAGTCGGGCAGCGGTCTCGCGCCGTCGAGAATCTCCTACCTAAGTTATTTTTTGAAATACTCGAAAGAAAGCAGGTATTTGAAGTAATTGGTCCATGACTTTATTCCTTCTCCCTGAACTCAAAGTGTACTGATTTAAAAGATACACTTTTACTTGCGGTTTTTATTTAAAAGTTATATAGAGCACGGTGGTGATATGTCCAAAATATTTCGAATACTAATTAAATCTATTAATTATAAAGATATATGATGGTGATAATGCACCTTCCCCGGATTGGAAACAGATCTAGGTTCGAATACCGGTAGCGCAACAATTGATATATTTAATTAGTATTTAAAATATCACAGACCTTCTGAATAATTACTACATCACAATAAAAATGTGTTTTCCTTAATAGTATATAAGTTGTATCAATGTGTTAAAAATTTAATAAAAATGAATTGTTAATTCTGTCGTCTGCTATCGGTTTACTCAAATGTATTTGAGATTCCGTAAAAACAAAATCTATGGCTTTCAAATAATGGAACGATAGATGTATTAATTTGAAAAAGTGAAACATATAGGTTCGAAAATTTGTCGTCAAAAGTACTGTCGCAGTAGCATAGTTGGATAATGTACCTTCCCCCATTTGGAAAGAGATCCAGGTTCGAATCCCGATAGCGCAACAATAATATTTTTCGATAAAATTGATTTTATATGTACCTATATCTTTCAAATTAATACATATAATTTGTATTTAAAATATCACAGACCTATATTCTGAATAATTACAACTCCACAATAAGAATGTGTTTTCCTTAATAAAATTCTTCATTTTTTAGAAGAGCCCTTTTTAACTGTAAATAAAAAATTAATTTTAGATAATTATAGTGTTTTTATATGTACTTTTAATATGTTGTTTCGAGATTTTATTGTTTTTTTTATAGCATTATTCGAAGGGGCTTAGGTCTATAGATATGCTAGGTAGATAGATCTAGAGGTCTTTCGCCTCCACAATCATCATCACCGCCGACGAACCCTGAACGCATTTTTCAGATACCTGTGCATAAAACAAAGCTCTTGATAGCCACAAAAACTCAAACTACCATGCGCCCATCTGCCTACCGTCATTTTTCCGACCACAAGCAATTCTACCAGTAAACGTGTAAATAATTCTACCAGTAAACGTGTATACAATTCTACCAGTAAACGTGTATACAATTCTACCAGTAAACGTGTATACAATTCTGCCAGTAAACGTGTATTTTGTAAAAAAGAATCTCAGGATTTAGTATTCATCATGTTTCACATGTCAAAAATGATAAAAGTTAAAATTTTAAAATATAATAATTTTTTAAATACAGGTAAACGTCGTTTCGAGAGACATCGGCGTAAAAAAATCGGCGTAAAATGAACACAAATATAATGGACGATATAAGGTTAGGTTCCGTGTCAAAATTCTAAGAAAAATCTAACATGTTTATTTAATACATATACTAAATTAAATTCTCACACTTTTTTGAAAAAAGCATCCAATTTCATTTGCTTTGATTCTTACTTCCTTTCTTGCAGAATCATAGCATAAGGTCAAACGGCAGCTATGACACTTCTTTTAACATTTGCTCTTCGATTGAAATCCCTGTCTATCTCACAGAGCTCATCTGTTAACCTGTCTATAGAAGAAAGGATACGAGTTAGATCGGCCGTTTTTAGGGTTTTCCCATAATTTTCTTTCTCATCCTCCTCTTCTTCTTCTTCGGGATTTTCTGATTGAGAGCGATCTAATACCTCCATCGACTCTTCTAATTCTTGATTTGAAAGTGGTTAGTCATGCACATCTAACAGTTCGGTCACATCTTCGGTTGTTACATCTTCGAATCTACATTCGCGTGTAAGTCTGATAATGTCTTCGTTTATGTTAATGTTATCTACCTCTTCTACACTTGCACCTTGTATAAATACAGGCAAAAGTTTACGCCAAACGCCGTTTAAACAATTGGTTGTCACTTCGTCCCAAGCAGATTTCAGATTTTTGATTCCTTTTAAAATGTCGTATGACCGCCAATAATCTTTAACGGTCTGATTGAAATTAGTATCTATCGCCTTAGTCATTGCTTTTAATGTTATGCGCAAATAATACGCTTTAAAGGTAGAAATTACCTCCTGATCCATGGCGCCTGAATCGCGGCGCCTACTGACGCCGAACCGGGGAAACCCACGCCGGCACCAACCGGCGTAATTGTGAATCGGCGTAAATCAAACCGGCGCAAAACGACGTTTACCTGTACTTACGACCGGATATTTTTTTTTTGAAATCAGAGCACTTAATTATATAGGAAAATATATATAACACCATATTTCCAATATTAGCCACCACGTACTCCGGGAAAATAATCATTATCGTTTTGATTCCCAGTGTGTACGATTGTTCGTTTTCCGAACGATGTGCCTATTATCATTTAATTTTTTTGCATATTTTATTATATTGACTACCTACGTATATTCTCTTAGCCACATTTATTTTCCTATCTCCTGATGTGATATCCAATATACATCTATAATCAGTGGCGTGCAGTATGTATAAATTTAGGTTATACTGTTACCAATGTTACATAAAATCCTTTATGTAATAACAAAAGGAAATAATTATTTTTATCAAAGGTTAACGTAGGAAATAGGTCTGCCAATTGCTTTTTGTTTTTCCCCAAATTAAAAACAAATCCATGCACCAAATGCAAAGAACGATCATGAAATCAACACGTTAATAACAGTGAGATTGTAAAATTCGCAAATTAGTAAAAAGGAAAGTAGACACTTCAATGATTTGCACGTAGTCGAAAGCCTTTCAAATGTTATTCTATTAAAAAACAACATAAGTAACGACTCCATACAAAACGTATGTTTGTTGTATGATTTGAGTAGTACACTTGCTTAAAAATATAAAATAGTAATAGTGAATAGCTACAAAGCGTCGATGATAACTACTAGCGCTATAGCTGCAGCGGTGGGTTGTCGTGGTAGTTTTTAGAACTGAATTATTAAAGTATATACTGGTACACAGATGACGCTAATTGTAATAAATCCGTAAATCACTATCCATATTATGGATTGTTTAATTTATATTTGTTTCCCAGAATTTTTAGTAATGTACAGCTATTTTGCTTGTATGCACTGCACAGTGATTTTGAATCTCCCCAGCAGCGGTTAAAATTGAACAAATTTTTGTACTTGTGGTGGTTCTGCTTGCGCCCTACAGACGAGGCCGCGTAAAAAATCATCCGACAGCCACATAGTGCCGAAACGCACCGACCAATAGCAGATGTCAATATAGTCACATCTACGCAAACCGTTCTTTCGACAACGCGTCAAGTGAGCCACTCCTATTTTTATTCGTGTACATAACGTTCTAATCATTTTAAATTCAATCGTAGATTCAACTTAGACTTTCTTTTTAACCTTCTGTAAGCATGTTTAAATAAATCTACCTGCTCTAATTGCAAAATCTCTAAATACTTACAAAAATGTCAATTTTTAATGAATTAAACAAATAATAGATGTCTCAAATAATAGACAAAGTTATTTTTTATAATATTTAATGGAAATATATGGAAGTATGGGTAATGTATATAAAATTGAAAAATATTGATTTTTCAGGCGTATTCTAGTATAATATGTTAAAAACATTTTACAGATAAAGAACATTGCTTTAAATAATTTCAAAAAATTAATTAGATTCTCATTTCGACGTACATGCTGTTTCAGGGAAATGAATTATCAAATTTAATCCATAGATGGCGATAGTGTAGTAGTACTCAAAGTGTTTCCACGTATTAACATATGTACAACTTTCAAAAATTTGATAGATATGGAGATTGATTAATGGGTGAGAATGGTGAACGTTATATTTATATAAAGTGATTACTTAAGCCAGCCGAAGATAGGTCGTAAGGCCTGTAATTATCCATACTTCCATATATTTCCATTAAATATAACAAAAAATGGCTTCGTTTCTGTGAGATACTTATTATTTGTTTAATAGCAGTGCCTTTGTAGGTGAAAATCTAGTAATTGTGTGTTCTTTGACTTATTCAAATAATACTTTCAATAACCTATATTTTCAGAATAAATAATAGTAGGTGAAGTTTGACTGCACGTATCAAACCTTGATGTCAGATAGAACATCGTGCACACTAGTTTTAGTTAATTTCTATCAATCTCAACCTCACCTCTACGTTTATCTCATGTACTCGCGATGGATGGCCTCCGATCCTCTGTTGTGAGCGTCGGGAATATCCGCGACAGGGTCTTTGGATGTCTTCCAGGAGACACATCGCAGCTTCCTGTCGGCTTCGTCTCGGGGCAAAAATGGCGGTCGACAAGGAGCTGCCCGGAGGCCAGCCGCAAAACCAACAGCACCCCGGGATTCGATATTTTAGATACGGAGCGCAGGACGGGCGAAGGTCAAGGAAGCGTCGTGGGCTTGCGTTGCGTCTCATCTCGGTCAATGCGCGGAGGAGGGTTAGCCACCCTTTGTCCGGCCGATAACGCCTGTTTAAGAGCGGAGAAAAGAGGGGTTAGTATCGCATGGCCCGTGCACAGTAATATTTACCTATTTAAAATTTCGCTCAGATATGCAATACGTGAACGTCACACACGAAATGCACCCATAACAAAGTGTATCTCAACTAAATCTCTGAGATTCTCTCATCTTGTCTTCTTCCATGGACACGGGCTTTTAATCTTTGTGTATAGGACTGTTCGTCAGAGCACGTACTCTACTATATGCTGACTACATATTACATCGGTGCCTATTTTTCATTTTTCGAAAGTGTGGCTGTAAGCTGCTAACGATAATTACTCAGGAGAGCGCATTTTCAAAAAACAAAAATGCTTAGTCACCCTCTTTCTTGATTCAGCATCACCCTCGCATGAATTCACCCATTGTTCTTGGAGATGAAACTCGCTGCACTCCGCTTATAAATCTCTCCCGGCGTTACATTATGAAATCAATTACTGCGCTGCTAGAATACAAAATGCTCCAACCACCCCTGCGTCTGCCTGCGTCATCCCTCGTCCCCCGCGTCATGCTGCAATATGAGTTCAAAGTGATGGGGTATGCTTAAAATCAAAATCAAAATCAAAATTCATCATCAACTTTATCATTAACAAGAAAGACTGTAGCAGAATAGCGATATAAATTTAATTTACATTTACAACAAAAATCTTTCATCAGGTATCTTCATAAATACACTTACCGTGGTTTTAATTTATTTAATATTCAAAGGTGATTAAGGCATGTAAATTTACCGTAAAATGGCATTACCCATAAATAATTAATACCGATTTACCTGTAATTATGAAGGTATCAAAAAATGAATATTATAGTATTATATTATAATATAAAACAAATTAAAAAAAAAAAACATTTTAATGAAAACAAATTATTACATATTGATAATTAGAGAAGATATAATGCAAGTGGACTTCGCAAAACTTAAGAGATTACTAAAAGATATTTGTTGTAAGAAAAAATAGCCGCCGAAGGATGAATAATAATAAACAAAATGTCGTAAGCTTAACTAGTGATTTTTGCGATGGTTAGTCTCGAATCCCCAACACACGTGCGTCCAGTAAATTCTACGAAATTCCAGATAAACAAACCATACAACAAAACACTCAACGATCCTGCTTTCTACAAATATCATCACATTATATTGTGGTTTAAAAATATTATTATATTATATATTAAAAAGTGAAAAATAATTCATCGAAATTACTGGTAGTTTAAAATTTTATAAAAAATCGATTTACCGAAAACCGATAATTCATGCCCTAGTAGGGATGTTATTATTTTTTTTTTTTATAAATTTACATTATTTTAGATCGTGCCAAGCCGTGTGGCTTATCGGCATGTTTTTTAATCAATTCTTACTTATTAGTATGTCATAGCATTATTCCGGTCAATTATTCCAGCTATCATTTTTATCATTATTTTTATTTGTTAACATTGTTTTATTAACCACTTATTGAGTTTAAATACTCTACCGATTTTGAAAAATACCATTTTCTTCTTCAGGATGTCAATACTAATCAAAATTTGTTGATTCTTTACCAGAATCTATTTTTAAAAAACAATAATTATTTAAAATATAAATCCTACTTTACTTACTACCTTACTCAAATTGTTACTTAATAAAAATTTCTCGTAGTTAAATTTAATTGGTTGCTTATAATTTTTTGATTAGTTTTACATAGTTTATTTAACTCCAATGGTTCAAAATTATTTAATTTATGACCAACACCGTTTGCATGCGAAATTGTCAACCCCAATTTTTAATCAAAACCATGACTATTTTCTATCAAATGATCAGAAAATTCTGAAAACCTACTGTTGTCCAAACATTTGAAATGCTCCTTTACTCTTATATTAAAATTTCTACCCGTTTTACTAATAAAAAATGCAGCACAATCCTTGCAACTATGTTTATAGACACCAGAATTGTTAAATTTATCATTTTTGTCTTTAGAATTTATGAGTAAATTTCCCATACTATTATTTGTATAAAATGCCGGTCTAATGTTTCGTGGTAGATGTTTAGATATTTGATTCGAAAAGTTATTTATGTATAAAATTCTACACCAATAATCATTATTATCATTATTTTTTATCTGTGATTTATATAAAAATTGATTATTATATTCTTTCAATTTATTTTTTTAAATAGTCCAATAAACCTGTATTATAGCCGTTATTAACAGCTATTTTTTTAAATTGTATTCAATTCAATATTGAAATTGGATGTTGGATGGATTGACTAAACGATGTATCATAGAGTGGAACCCTGAATGCTTGTGTGATAATGAATGATCAGATTCACTATGTATAATAGTATCTGTAAAAGATAGTATTCTAAAAATTTTGAATTCAATTTAATTATTAATTTTAATCAATGTTAGATGTTTTGCTAATTTCAAGAGCATCTTAATTTTTATCGTTGGTCGTGGCAAGTACATAGATATTATTTGGGGTTCATTACTGGAATAATCATTTGAAGTTAATAATTTTTTGACAAATTTGTCAGCAATAATTTTTCCATAATAGTTCATCTATAGTTTTCCTTTCTTTCCCCTATACTTAATTTGTCGTTTTCTAAATTATTGTGATGTTGCAGTAGGAGCCGATTAATTAGCGTTGTATATTTTTTGGCTTTATATATTTCTGTGTTTACTTGATTTCGACACTGACTATATTCTTTTTTGTAGCATGCGTTACTTGGGCAGCTTTTATATTTTCTGAATGAGTTCTATAATTTCTTTATTTAAATATACTTCATAAGTTCATTCATCAATTCATCAGAGTGGGAGTTTTTTTTAATGCTTTGCAGTTAACATTTTTTTAGTTTTTCAATAATCTGTAAATTTTAGTGACTTTTTTTCCCTTTACGACCTTTTCTCCTTTCCTTGTTGTAAAGACTGATGTCACTAGGTGGTCTGAGATTTTTGCTATAACGATGCCCGATATAATTCCTTTTTTTTTAAATATAAAAATATATTAAAAACTAAATTAATATATTAATTATAATAAATATACATATAAAATCAATTTTGTCGAAAAATATTGCTTTTGCGTCATCAGAATATGAACCTGGATCTCTATTTCTAATCCCAGGAAGTACACTACCAATTGCGTTATAACGCCAGTACTTTTCGTGACAGATTTTCGAACCTATATGTTACACTTTTTCAAATTATTACATCTGTCGTTCCATTATTTGAAAGCCATCTACATTATTTTTTCAGAATCTGAAATACCTTTGAGTAAACCGACTGCAGACGCCAGAATTATTAATTCATTTTTATTAAATTTTGGACACATTGATACAACTTATATTATTAAGGAGAACACAACCCAGTGACGCAAAAACAATATTTTTCGACAAAATTGATTTTATATGTATATATTTATAATTAATACATTAATTTAGTATTTAAAATATCACAGACCTATGTTCTGAATAATTACAACTTCACAATAAGAATGTGTTCTCCTTAATAAAAATATATGATCAACATACGATTATGTTGCTATTTCTCCTATTATTTTTTCTCTATTATTATTAGTGTTAGGGATTATTTCGTGGACTGTAAGAAAGAAAATATGAAGAGAGAAACTTTAAAATTTACCACTCACCTTTTATAGTCCCGCCTCTCTCTCCACGCTCAGCAATTAAAGGATCCCTCAACGGATGCTGGAAGACACCTTTAAGACACTCGAAAATTGTTGTAAAAGATACCGTCGGCCACTTTGCAAAGTATCTGGAGATGTAGGTAGATGACTGGCGCGTATTCTAAAAAGGTAGAGGTTGTTAATGTTTACTGTACGGCGACCAAATTACCACTGATTACCGCTTTGATGGACAAGTAAGTAGAATAAATTTGTGTCGGTAAGTTGTAAGGGATCTGTATCGGTATTAGGAACATAATTTTTCTAACTATAGGTTATGTAATTTATTAGTCTATGCCGGTTAAGTATTCGTAGATTGTGTTATATTTTTTGTCTTTTATATTTATATCTCTGCAGAATGTAATATTTTGCAATCAGAAATATGTAGACAGATATTGCTGCATTTCTTTTTCTAAAATCTTATAAAAAATAGTCTTTAGAAATACCTGGATCAATTAAACCAATTAATCCATTCGACTGCCTTGTACTTCTTCATATCATCTTTTAATATCCTCCGAAGATTATTATATTTTTATTGCTCTAACCCATAATAACATTTGTACACAAATATTTTATTTTTAAGCCAATATTATTATAAGAAAAACATTTGACCTTTTCACCAAAAAACGCTATCTAGTATCTGGAAAATATTTGTATGCGTAGTAACTATTTTGAAAAATTTCAAAAAAGCTTTTCAAATGCTCAGTTACCCCCATGGACCCCAGCTTAAAGCTGTGAACAATATTTTTAGCTCAGCACCCCAGCTCAGCCAAGATTCAACCCTGCTGCGTCATTCAGGCTAATTATTATGAGGGGAGTGCGAAGTGCTTGGCACAGTCAGAGCACTGTATAACAGGTATGATGCATGATATTATTGATTAAAATTCTCTTGATATATCTGAATAAAAAAAATATTATTTTTCTTCTTAGCCTGTCTGTGGCCACTCTTCCACGACCGACTCTCCTCCAACACAAACCACCGGTCCTCTTATTGTCATCAATTTAGTATCTGTTGTCGGCGTCTATTAGCCTCACCACGTGTAAGTCATAGTCCTAATTTTGTTTTGCGACAGTTATAATATTTATTATGTTTATTTATTTATTGTAAATAACATATACATAAGTATTAGGACATTGTACATAGAAAAGAAAATGGTGACAAATAAGTTGTATCCTAATATATTTCACATGGGTATGAAAACGACATGAAAAAAGGATGTTACTAAGTAAAAACAATTATGAGCTCAAAAGAAAAAAACATAAAACCCCAATTACATATCATATCGAAGAATTAGGCTTGGTGGGATAAGATTCCGTGGACTGTATCAATTGGCAAAGGGATCTGGCCTACCTTGATCTCGATCCTAGATTGGACGTCGTTTTTTCATCTCCAGTTGACTAGCATGTTCTTTGTGAAGAATCAAGATATCACTGCACTTCTAGAACTGTTTAGAACACAACTTCTTCGTGGTCCGAGCGTTACGCATGACGCTGCTATCGGTCGGCAAAAAAGAACACAGATCTTGACAGTTCGGTGTCAGAAGGCAATATGTCTCCCCGTCGGCAAAATCCATAAGTCATTGGTTGGCCAGAGCGAGACAAGTATATTAAGGTATATAATAAGGTTTATATTGGAAGTACAAATGCACAGAGAGTAGGTACTTGACTTGCATCAACAAGGCTTTTAAATATTTATTTATTTCCATCAACCCTCTTGTAGGCTTTTATATAAAAATAATTATTTATTTATTTAAAATATAATAGTACACTTTTAATATTACATAATTTTAAAAAATAAGTAAATTTATGTACTAATATTTCTTCAATTTATGTATGCTCCAGCAACGAAAAATGTCAAAAAAATTCAACTTATTACTCAGCCGATACATCCGAATTATTGGCGAGTTAACAGCATAATTATTTATACGTTTACCTACAGAGAACACTTCATGTTGTCTCGTTTGAGTTGGTAACTAACTGACTAACTAACCATCATGCCGTTTCCCCGTGGGGGTAGGCAGAGAGGATAGAGAGCCACACTCTTCTGTCCTGATACACAATTCTCGCCTCATCCACATTCATACATCTTCTCATACAAGCTCGCCGATTGTTGAGGCTTCTAACAGAACCATCCTCCATTATCTGGTTTACCTGGTCGTGCCAAGTCTACCTCGGACGTTTTTTTATTTCTGGTGCCATCAACACTTGCATCATATATCTTTCTTACCATTCTCTCCTCATTTGTCCGTTCCATATGACCGAACCACTTAAGTGATCCTTTTACTAACATCAGCTTTACATTCTTTTCTTATTTCTTCATTCTTTACTCTGTCATAAATAGTTTTGCCACAAATACGTCTAAGTGATCTCATTTCCACTGCATTCAGTCTACTTTCGTTCCTTTTCTGCCAGCTCCAGGCCTCACTTCCATACATCATTGTCGATACTAGGATTCCATTGTGCACCGCTAGTCTTGCCTCGGTTGACAAATTCCCATTAGATATAATTCCATTCAATGCGCCGTTCACTTTATTTCCTGCAGTCACCTTCCTTTCGATATCATTCTTAGCCTTTCCGTTTCTATCAAACATACTTCCCAAATATACAAACTCATCTACTTGTTCCAAACATTCATTACCTACAAGTATTTTGCATGGTGTCTTGCTTTCCTCCTTCTCGAGTGGTACTTTATACGAAATCATTTGTGTTAACTCAGGGCAGTCCAACATGCCATTGGTCATTTTATATAGATATACTATATCTCTCACATCTCTCCTCCAGGCTATTTTTTTCAAATGAAATAAACTCATTAAATAACATTAATTTATATTTTTATCAGAAATATTTGAACATGTCCAAAAACACACAACTACTGAATTTTTACCTACAACGGCACTGTTATTAAACAAGTATCAGATATCTCATAAAGATAAAGGTATGTTTTTTTTAATTATATTTAATGGAAAATTTATGGAAATATGGAGTAATTACAGAGCTTACGACTTGTCTTCCGCTGGCTTAAGTGATCACTTTATATATACATAAAACGTTCACCAATTCTCACCCCTCAATCTCCATATTTATCAAATTTTTTAAAGTTGTATATGTGTTAGAATGTGGACTCTGGACATTGAGTACCAATACACCATTGCCATCTATGGACCAAATTTGATAATTCATTTTTCCCTTTTTTCTAAACAGCAAATATATATCTTCATTATGAGAAACTCAATTTTTTTAAATTATTTTAAAGCAATATTCTTTATTTGTAAAATATTATTTAACATTTATACTAGAATACGCCTGAAAAATCAATACAAAATAGATCGTAAGCCCTGTAATTACCCCATACTTCCGTATATTTTCCATTAAATGTAATAAAAAAATAGCTTTGTCTCTTTGAGATACCTGATATTTGTTTTATATTTTTTATATTTTATAATTTAAGATTGATAAATCTTAGAAATTTATGTTGCACACTTTAGATTTTTATAATATGTGAGCCACAGTAGAGTGGAATTAAATTCCAACGTACTTCTTACAATACATAGATGTGTATAAAGTTGTAAGAGAGCGGAGCGAGTTAAATTGGCAATGAAACTTGATATCGGTGAACAAATCATTGTAAGCTCGGCACATTCTAACTGCGAGAGAGCGTAATTTAGAATTGGTTCGACTTGTAAGAATGCTGAAGACAGGTCGTGAATACTTGGCACGGCCAGGTAAACCAGATACTAGATTATGATCCTATTAGAAGCCTCAATAATCGGAGAGTTTGTATTAGAAGATGTATGAATGTGAATGAAGCGAGAATTATGTGTCGAGATAGAAGAGTATGATGTTCTGTCGTCGGGGGAAACGGCGTTATGATAAGATATTGTAAAATAAAAATATTTCATTTTTTCAGTAAATATGCATAGAGCTGCCGGAAAACTGTAATCAATAGTTTTTTTTTTTTATCTTCTTTTAAACATTTTGATTTTGATCAATATGGTAAAATTGGATGAAAGTTACAAATATTTTAACCTATTGTATCATATTATTTAATAAAAAAGAGCCCATTTCCGTATAAAAATTGTGTTAAGACTGTCAGTTAAGCGATATTGGTAATAGTGGTACAACTCGGTATCTAAAAAACGAACAATTGGGAAGAAAATTCAAGGGTATCAACATTGTATAATACATACTGTCTCGAAACTAAAATGTGACTATGCCGGACACGTAGCAATACTAACCAATGAACGTCGGTCCATAGTTGGACATAATAGATAGAGACCGACCACAAATGCGCCAGACTGACGATAAAAAGACGACCGAATAGTTTTTTTTGGAAACCGGCCGCACAGAATCGGGGATTAGAACAGTACTAACGCACAGGCCAAAAAAGATGTGCCTATTAAAGGCTTCATGCTTGAATTTTTAAGATGAACAAAATGCATTTTATTTTACATATAAGTTTGTTTTACCTTATTCTTCTTTATAAATATAAAAACTATTTTTAAAATCTTTTTTCATCAGTTAAAACTAGTAGATACAAATAAATTAAATAACAACATAAAATATTAACAAGAAGTGATAAAAATTATTTAATTACATAAATTTGTATAGAGCAGCATTAACATTTCATTTACGTTAAATTGGAAAATATTTTATCTTTTAAAATATAACATAATGTGTAATTTATGTTGAACATTTTTTAGTCGGTCGCTGTAGGTGGAATAATGTGTGTTCCAAACTACCGATCCGAATTCAAGTTGACTGCGTACAAATGAGAAATATAGAATGATAAGAGTAAAAGGTGGTTGGAATGAGTTAGACGTTCTAGCAATGAAACCAAGGAGTCTATAGACCTTAACGATTACCGATTCTGTATGCGGGATAAAAGTTAATTTAGAATCCAAGATGATACCAAGATCCTTCACTTGAGTACAGACACTAAGTTTGTTACTATTAAGTTGATAATTATACGACAAATTAGATTTTTTCTTTGAAAATGAAACATTAAAACAGACGGTTGCTACCGTGGGGGAAAAATATGTCTCTCGACTATGGTAACCTATTTATATGGATGGAGTATGATAATTTATCTTAGTACCACTTGATTATATTGGCAATAAAAAATCTTGATGTTTACTAATTCTTTCTGAGTAATTTATCTGATTCGTTTATGTAATCCTTTGTTTCAACACAGGACGCTGAAATTGAAATGAAAACTGAAAGAATGATAAATAGCCTCCCACGAAATATATTTTAAGGGGTAATTATGAAAAAAGGCACCAATGAAACCATCAACTTCTTGATTGTAAATATTGACGACATGACTTGTCCACGCCAAACATGACCAGCAACATTAGCGGCTGCGTTATTTATGAACGCCGTCAACAGAGGGTGGCAGGTTCTCTTGTTTTCGCCGGAGAGCGTTGCTGTATACCTAATGCTGTTACCCTGTTCCTGGGTAATTATCGTTATTTGCATATTCGTTTATTCGATTTCTGCTTTAAATATTATAAATAAAAATATTTTATTTTCTAAATCAATCCATGTCACACGGTTTCGATTCTCCCTATGTAATAAATATTGGAACCTTTGAAGCGTTAACTCTTTGAGAATACCAAACATGATTGATCGTATTTACTGTTTCCGTGGTAAGTTCGTAGAACTCCATAATCACATATGTGAAAATAAAACTCTTGTTTTCTTATTTTACTCGTTTAATTTACTTGATATACGTTTCCCCTTGTAAGGGCATTATCAATCTAATAATTTAACTTAACAACTTGTATTTATATCTATAGTGGGGGGACAGCTATACAATTTTATTTCCATGAAATGAAAAGGGACATTATTTATTGGAATTATGTTTCAACACTAATGAGGGAATAGATCTCGTGGACTGTATCGATAAAAATTACTATTAGTTAACGCAATCCAAATTGGATTCAGAAAAGAATAATGGCAGATGGATCTGGCCTGCCTTGATCTCAGTTCTGGTTTGGACGGCAATTGTACACCTCCAGTTGACTCGCACTTTTGTGGTGAAGAACGGAAATATCACTGCACTTCCGGATGCTGTAGAACACCGCTTATTTTTTATGGTTCAAATTTTACGTACGGCGCTACTTTCGACCGTTAATAGGAACACATGTGTTGACAGGTCTGCGTCGAAATGCCATCTGTCTCGCGTCGGCCGAAATCCCTAATCAGTAGTGAGTCAGAAAAGGACAGGTATAAAGATTTATTGGAACGGAATGCACATGGAGTGCTCGACTTGCGTCAACAACTAATAATATTTTAATATCGGTAATGTGTAGAAAAGGACAGCTGCATAATTTTACAACACGGCCACAGAGACATTTTTGGTATTATGTAACTTAATAATGTTTGCACGATTCTAGGAAATAATTATGTTCAACGCGAATTATATTTTTAAATATTGTATTGCAGTCCCACACTAATAGATGTACAATACAAATACAAGTTGTTGAGTTAAATTTAAAATGCCCTTACAAGGTGAAAATCGTCGCAAATAAATTAAACCAGTAGAATAAAAAAACAAGTGTTTAATTTTTACATACATGATTAATCGTATCACGTAAATTACTCCAGAATTTATATAAATAATTGTCCAGCTTTGTGGCAAACTAAATAATAATAATAAAGGCGCTAATATTTATTTATTTATTTACACCCTATCCCGAATCGTTTTGAGAGTTGTTTAAACTCGTTTCGATTCGTCAATATTACTTCTTTTTTTTATTACATTCAGTTATTAACATCTTAATACCATCATAGATTAGCCTCGGTATCCTCGTACTAGAGCCGTACAATTTATGGTGAGACTAGTTATTATATTAAATTCAGAAGGCAGCCAGAGAAAAGTTATAGAAATCAAGGGGAGGATAGACATCACTGGCAGAAATTCACCCAATCCAGGTTGCAAGGGATTCGAGGGAGAGCCAGTAAAATATTCCGTTAGGTCTCTCTAGCCACTGCTTTTTCCGGCATCGTCCATCTCAGCAACCCCCAGCGGGAAACCCACACCCTAATAAATCCCCGGAAATGTCTGAGAGTCCTTTCACTTCTTAACAGGTCGTCGTTACGAGGGATCCGATGATGATTCCTTCTAATCCCGCACTTATAGTAACGCATATAGGACTTATGTAATAGTATTTATGTTAACTTTTTTCAGCTGTCTAGATTACAATCTATTCTGAATGCGACAACATGAATAATATATAGATAATCAAATTTTTTGCACAAAATTTCATTTTTGCATAAACAACATTATATTATTTTTTTATTTATTATCTTTGTTTTATTATCCACTGAATTGAGTTTAAATATATCTACCGGTTTCGATAAATACCATTTTCTTCTTCAGGATGTCATAACTAACTAAAAATATATATTATTCTTCACCAGAATCTATTTTTTAAAAAGAACAATTATTTTTTAAATAATTAATGTTTTTTTTTTTAAATAATAGTTGTTTTTTTTTAAAAAATAGATTCTGGTGAAGAAACAATAATATATGTTTTTAGTTAGTTATGATATCCTGAAGAAGAAAATGGTATTTTTCGAAACCGGTAGATGTATTTAAACTCAATTAAGTGGTTAATAAAACAAATATAATCAATAAAAATATATGAATTTTAACCACAAAGGTAATATTGCTAATTTTAAAAGTAAACAACATGTTTGATGCGCAAGATGACACAAAATATGCACTGTCAGTTTATAAGGCGGTACCAGGTTACCATAAGGTTGATTAGAGCTTGTTAGCTTATTACTTGCATCCATGTGTATGCATCTGTTATGAATTAATACAGGTAACTAATAGTAATGAACGGGCAATTGCTATGGAAGGTATAAAAGCGTGAATCTATTCCCCTTCCGTTATAAAGAACCTACACCTTTCTAATTAATACATTTAAAAATTATTTTTCATTGTGATAATTCTAAATCAAATTACCATTTTCATTGTCCGAATTAATTTATTAAGCAATCTATTAACTTAAAAACTTATTCGTGTATGTAAAATATTATTTTATAATACGCCCCCTTGATAGATATATTTTTTTTAAATCAGAAAATAACCCGAATTCTTGTCAGAGAGCTTGGAAGTGGATTCTAGTAAAAGCCACCATTTCGTTCGCAAATACCACGATTAAAACTTTCTCAGAAATTCTCCGCTTGTGAAGTATATTTTTCATATTTCGATTTGAATATTATGTATGCTGAAAAAAGTTCTCCAGAAAATACCTGGAAATCGCCCTGCTTATTGTATAAATCGCACTCTATAATAACAAATTTATTTCATAAAATAAATGAAAAATCTTTGTGTTTTGTAAAAATATTCCATCCAGCACTCATGCGAAAAAATATTTAGATTTTCATTTATCTTCAGTCACAAAACCTTACCTTTCAAATTTATCAAAAGTTGTATCTGTTATAATTATAATTTGATTAAATAAAAACTGATTGGAATACGATAATGCTGAGAATATGCTTTTGAAGAATAATTGGAAATTTTATTTATTTATTTAATTATTGACATAGTGCATACATAAGCACTTCTACATATGCTCGAATATAAACAAGATTAAAGTATTTTCTTTTACTAAAACATTCATATATTTAGTCAGTTTCATTTTCAATTTCTGGCATTTCATTACAAATCTTCATCGCACTATAAATTATCGATTTCTGAGATTTGGCCTTCTTCCTGAATGGCAGTCTCAGTCTTCCCCCCCCCCCCCTCCCCCCTTTTAGGATGCTCGTGCTCATGTTGATTTGCATCAATTTTTCGTGCAAATTCCGCTAATATTTTCTTATTGAGGATTTTATAAATAAATACAATTGTATTAAAATATATCTTCTGCTTAAAGGTCATCACATCTTTCAGCATTGCACTGATCAAAATACGTCTATTTTTTCTGAGTATTATTTTCTAAGTTTTATTTTGTATCACTGACAATTGTTGTATTTCTTCTTCGTTAGCCAAAAACAAAAAAAGTGATAGTATAAATAATGAACTAGATAAAATTAGTAAAGTATGATTAAAGTTAGTAGAGAGAGTAGAGCCGATGTTAGAATGGATAATAGAATTTACAAATGGTTACTGGTTATCATATTCAGATCTTCCAGCATTGTACTGATCCGAGCTTTGAAAATAATATATATATGTATATCTATTTATATTATTCTCAAAACTTTATTTTACAACACTTACAATTATTGCATTTCTTCTTCGTTAGCCAAAAATAAAATGATGCTGTAGTAGTCGATGTGAGAAATAATAACAAAGTTGTATACTATTTTATAAGGCTCGGTACTAATAAATCTTCTGATCCTTCCCAGAAGTGAGATTTTATTACCAATCTTTTTAGTCACGTATCTTGTATTTTTTCGAAATAGACAACAGTATAATGGGGACGTATGGAGGTCTATCACCTCCACATTATTACATCGTCGATGACACCTGAACTCATATTTAACAGTGCGTAAATCAAGACTCCTTACAGTCGCAAAAACACGCCCGGTACCAACGCCAACATGTGCCAATTATATGTGCCGCTACCAAAGAAGGCCGGCTCCTGAGCGCCACTACTCTCGCTCCTGCCTTCCAGTTAAGAGTAACTGCTCTCAATCAACAATAGACTCGTGTCAACCGTAAGTAATTTCGTAACACTAGATGAAATATACGCTCACAAACACCTAAATATTCAAACAACATGTGTAATCATCAAAAAATACATTTTCTCTAAACTGGTGATCGCAATTCATATCTATATCGACGGATGATTGAGTGGATCAAGGCTCGATTAGAAAAAATAATAGTTTCATTGAATCCATTGTTTTTAAATCACGTATTTATATTTATTAATGACAGTTATAAGTATTTTTAAGATTAGCAAAATCAACTGTGTGTTTAAAATTCATTATTTTAAATTATTAATTTTGGTCAATTTTATTGTTTCGAAAAATACAATTTTCTTCATCAGGATATCATTAACTAATCAAAAATATATGTTATTGTTTCCTTAAGAGAATCTATTTTTAAACAATTATAAGTTTTAATCATTTTTATAATTATATATAAAGAACATGAGATTTATTCTCAAAAAGATCCATCTTATCATCGAGAAATTTCCCCATACCACGAGAATATCAGACCTATGACCTTTAAATGATAAATCCTAAAAAATCCACGGTCATCCGAACATTCTA
Source organism: Eubasilissa regina (assembly GCA_022840565.1). Classification (NCBI taxonomy): domain Eukaryota; kingdom Metazoa; phylum Arthropoda; class Insecta; order Trichoptera; family Phryganeidae; genus Eubasilissa; species Eubasilissa regina. The sequence continues at coordinate 25,786,044 of JAINEB010000011.1, read as the reverse complement.
GAATAGCAGTTTTTTTTTTTAATATTTAAGGCTGGCTTTAGGTGAGATCATATTTCAAGTATTAAGTGGGTAAAAAATCGAAATACGTTGTGAAATAAAAGCTTTTTAGTGTTAATTTTTTTAAGCACCATCTCGTATTCTTTTAAAGAAAATTAATATTTTCTTATGAATTTATTGAACGAATATTCTCTTATAATATTTTGAGTATCATATTTCAAAGAACATGATTATATATTTCTTCAATATTAACAAAATTACTTTGTGGCCACATAATAATAAACTAAAACACTTTATTTGAATAACCAAATCCTTTTTGTAAATAGTCATCTTTTAAATTTGTTTTCACTGTAGTTTCTACTTAGTCACCCACCACTTATACTTTTATAATTATATTCTTATATAATTAACTATAAAAGTATAAGTATAAGTTTTTATCTATGGTTGTATTTTTAATTTTAGTATACATTGTTTCCTAAAGAAGAGAAAGTTTTATCTTATCATATATAATTATATATATTTTTTATACCTGCTAAATATACCTACATGTTTAAAAATTATAGTAGTCATTAAAATAATTCCATATTGTCTGTGTACTAAGTACAAATTATTAATAATTAATTTTTGTTATACGTTAATTTTTAATCTCTCGTACAGTAACAATACTTGATTAATTCTGTTATTTGAACACAACTACAATAAACTAAAACAGATTACTATGGAATCGAGTTTGGCAGTTTGTTTATTGAACAATGCTGTTAATTGCAATATATACAATTCATAATTTAATTATTATTTATTAATTATTTCAATTATTGTTATTTATTCGACTGAAATTTAAATTTAAATATGAATATTGTAGTTTCAATAATAATGTTATTCAACTGAACAAATATGTGTTGTTTACCTACTATTTAGTAGTATATACGAGCAGATCAATACACTTCTACATGCAACACCTGGAGTTTTAGAAAGTGCTATTTTTTTGATGCCGTTTTGCAACACTCCCAAACGATCTATTAAATATATATCTTGTACTTAATATTTTCTTATACCTTAAATGGAAACATATATATTATCAATGGACCAGCAATACTAAATGCATGTTTTTAATACTTAACTAGCGTTTACTAAGTGTGCTTGCACATACTCCGTGTATGGGTTAAGTTAAAGCATTCGAAACTCTAATAATGTAATTTCTTGATTTGCATACGAATCAATGTTTTTATTTGTCTAATGATTCCTTCATAACCAACGATAATATTAATATTTTTTAAATAAAAAACACATCTTGGTTGTAAATTTACAAGTTCAAAACATATTTTATTTTATTTAAATTAAATTAATCAATTATAAAGAATACACAGAAAAAATTTATTTAATAAAAACATATTTGATTTCTACACGGATACGAAACCAGAACTTTTCGTTTTCCGGGAAACGCATAACCATTTTTCGTCATATCAACCAATTAGGTTTTCGACAAATTTGAAAACTTTATATTGCAGTAAACCTTAAATATATTTGAGTACATAATTGATTTACTTAATTTGTGTTAGGTAATATTTTTACTTTGAACCAAAGTTTTACAAGATTTTCGTTATATGTATAAATGTAAAAAGTGAGTGAGTGAGTGAAAGAACTCTATTAGTATATATAAGTTTTATTACAACTTCTTTACGCGTTATGTATAGAAGGACATTTATTTATTAAATTTTATTGACATACATGTTTTTGTTGTAACAGAGGTGAATATATTATAATATAACATGATAAACATGATATACAATTATATTGTTATCAAATACTCGTAGTTTATTTATTGTGTGGGATGGAGTAAACTCCACCTCTGATATATACACCATTGTCCTGGCTACTTTGCCAGACTGCCATCTGTGTTAAAGTAGACAGTTTTTTCGTGCTGTTGTGGTGTTATTTAATTCAAGAAAGATAAAAATTCGACAGTTTAGTGAGTGTTGTAGAACTAGTGAATTATTAGTGTAGTGTAGTGAATAGTTATGTTTCTGTTTAATCTCTACACAATTGGATCATATACTGGGTCCATATTTGTGTAATCTTATTTATTTTTTATTTGTTTATTCTGTTCTTACATTCTTATAAATATATAAAAAATTTACAGAAAAGGCGAACAACCTTTGATATAAGAGTTGTTCACTGTCTCCTTAACTAGACCGAAGTCTGTACTAAAGGAGATAGATTCATCTGTTGTCTATCGTACAAATATGAAAACCATTATTATTAGTAATATATATATTTTTTTATTTAACCCAAAAATATTTGGAATGAGGTAAACAGAGTTTTAAAAGAATCCTAATAACATAATAAATAAGTAAAATACTCTCGCGATCTCATGATTGAAACACTACGCAAAACATAAAAATGAATATAAAGAAATGATGTTCTGTTCATTTGATAATTTCCATGAATCTTTGCTTAGTTTTCTTTCAGCCAACATCCAATCGACAAGCTGAAAGATTTTCAGTTGGTGCTGTGTGTGCCGTACATTGGTATAATATGTTATATGCGTATTTTGCGCGCGTCAGAACATATTTTTAACATTAGTTTTTAAATAATATGACGCATGAACCATCACTGTTTACTTCATGATGTCACGACGACGTCATCCCCCCTGCAAACCCAAAAATGTTTGCGCAATAACTAATTAAGACACGAGAAATCTGACGCTGAATCAAATTCAATGTGCTATTTCAGCATTGACGAAGCTTTTAGTGCCTCGCAAAGTATTAAGTGCCGACTCATCCAGAGCTTTCACGTCAGAACTTCGAAGCGCCGCCGCCGCCGGGTTAAATATTTTATGACAAAGACGATTTCATCACACTGATTGACACCTACTTACTCGGTTCACAATATTCACTCTCAAAAACCAATAACTTCACAGGTTGATGATATTTATTATTCAGAGCCTACGGGTGTATTCATTACAAGCGCAATTCGGCACAACTTCGGGCCAATACTGACGCTTTATAAAAGGACGTTGTTGTATTGATCTCAAATTTTAAACTGATAAATATTCATATTTTTTATTTATTGTCTTAGTTTTATCTTTATTAAATAAAAAATATGAATTTTAACCACAAAGTTAATATTGCTAATTTTAAAAGTATGATAAATATTATTTTAAAAATTTCAATTGCCAATCATATTTGACGTGGACAGCATCACACAGGGTAAACTTAGGTTGACTCAAAATATATCGAGATAGATCGTGATCAGAAGGATTCAAAATGTTAAACTACCTCCATATTTCAGCTCATTGTTCGTGTCCAAGATGATACGATACTCAACTTGGTTTGATAGTGAGGAATGCCAGGAATTGAGACAACAAAGATATAGTACTCACTTGAGTACTCTCGATTTATTAATAAAATTTTTTTGATATTATTACGTACTTGCGTAAGAAGTACGTGTCAAGTAGATTGTTGGTGGTCCAAGAGAAACACTTATGTGATAACTATTATCTTTATTACACGAATAATATAATTAAGGTACAAGGTCTCAACAAGGTACAACTAGTCTCGGAGCCAAGTCTCTACAAGGTACAACTAGTCTCGGAGCCAAACGATAACGCAAAAGAGACCTCCAGACATCACCCTTTTATCCCCGCTCACACACACACACATAAAACATCTCGCCCCGGCGGTGCGGGCGCTCTGACCCACACACACACACATACATATATTCGATCTCAAAGAAATTGCAGATACGTACCTACTTTCATATATTTTTTAAAGTCGATACAAACCAACTCCTAGCTCCGCTATAGCTTTTGGGACAATTATAGGGGCATTTACTTTATTATAAATCATTATTTATTTTATTATAAATCAAGTGAACATAAATAATTAAAATATGATCCACTATTATGGATGTAAAATAGATGAATGAGATGTTGATGATGTGTTACACTACTGTTGGAATAAAAGCGAATTAAATGGCATCGTGCTTCAATTTAAAACAGTACTAGTTACATTGGAGTTTTCCTTAATTGCGATCATAGTAACGGTGGTTGGTATGGACCGCTCATCAGAGAAGTGATCGGTCTCATAATAAGATGGTCAGAGCGGGTCGCTGAAGATGCGAACTTTCACTCCGCGGTGCGCTACGGTGGCACCGCTGTGACGTCATACTCATATAAAACATTATAAAGATTTAAATTCATAATGATACATGCAGTAATAAATATGTTAAATACAAATTAAATGTATTAATTAGAAAAATATACATACAAAATCAATTTAATCGAAAAATATTGATGTTGCTACCGGGAGTCGAAACTGGATCGACAAATTTTCGAACCAATTCGAATATTACACTTCAAATTAATACATTTATCGTTCCATTATTTGAAAGCCATCTACTTTATTTATCTTACTTATATTTATCTTTACTTATCTGTAGCGTAATCATTTAATGCACGTTACTCGGATTGGAAGAGATCCAGGTTCGAATCCCGGTAGCAACAACAATATTTTTCGATAAAATTGATTTTATGTGTATATCTTTCTAATTAATATATTTATTTTTTATTTAAAATATCACAGACCTATGTTCTGAATAATATGTTCTCCTTAATAATAAATATGTTGTTCATCAAGCTCTTAACAATTTTTCATGTTTTTATATAAATAAATAAATATGGAGATTGCTGAGATTTCAACGATTAATTACACCTGTGAAGTGTTATGAAAATAAACAGGTGTAATCGCAGGTGCTATAGCACTGCGTGTAGAACCTGTGTAATGTAAAAGCACCGCATCTAGAATCTATGTAATGTCATAGTACCGCACGTAGAACCTGTTTAATGTCATAGCACCGCGTGTAGAATCTGTATAATGTCATAGCAACGCGTGAAGAACCTTGTAATGTTATAACCCCACGCGTAGAACATGTGTAATGTCATAGCACCGCGTGTAGAACCTGTGTAATGTCATAGCACAACGTGTAGAACATCTAGTGTCATCACACCAAATTCTGAACTTTTTTTTTGAAGTAAATATCAGCTCCGTATACACAATCACTATATGCTAGTTTCATACAGAAATAGTTCAGAGTTTAGTGCTTATATTCGCTTGATAGAAACAGATTAGTATTCGCTTTCGCTCGCTTCCCTCGAGCTTTCAAAGCAAGAAAATTCTTCATCATATTGGCGGCATTGCGCCACTGCTATTTGATGGATAGAAATAATGGATTTGTTCTGTGCGCCTGGCATGGCGGTCCAGTTGAGTAGTTTAACTCTCAATCTCAATAGAGCACTCACGGCGTTGTGTGCACAGGGCACTGAGAGGTTAATCTATCAAAGGATTTCTCATTACAAATTTTTCACTCAGTTTATCTTAAATACGATTTATTAGAGTGCAGAGGTATATTTTATTTGGTTTTTTTTAATAGATTTTAATAGTTACATTGCCTATTAATTTCATTATAAATATTGTCTAGTTTTTACTTTAAAATATTTTAAACAATAATATTTATAAAAATAATAACTTACCATCACACAGTTTCTCCGCAGGAGTAGGCAGAGGATAGAACGTCACACTCTTCTGTCCTGACACACAGTTCTCGCCTCATCCTCATTCATACATCTTCTCATACAAGTTCGCCGATTATTGAGGCATCTAACTGGAGCATCCTCCAGTATCTGGTTTACCTGGTCGTGCCAAGTCTTCCGCGGATATTCTCTACTTCTGGTGCTATCAACACTTGTGTCATATATATTTCTTACCATTCTCTTTTCATTCATCCGTTCCTTATGACCAAACCACCTAAGTGATCCTTTATTGATCTTACTCACTATATTAACTTCAGTTTTACATTCTTTCCTTATTTCTTCGTTCTTTACTCTGTCGTAAATAGATTTGCCACATATACACCTAAGTGATCTCATTTCCACTGCATTCTTCTACTTTCGTTCTTTTTCTGCCAGCTCTAGGCCTCACTTGCCTCGGTTGACAAATTCCCGATAGATATAATTCCATTCAATGCGCCGTTCATTTTATTTCTTGGAGTCACTCTCCTTTCGATATCATTCTCACCCTTTCCGTTTCTATTAAACATCCTCCAGTATCTGGTTTACCTGGTCGTGCCAAGTCTTCCGCGGATGTCCTCTACTTCTGGTGCCATCAACACTTGCATCATATGTCTTTCTGACGATTCTCTTCTCATTCATCCGTTCCATATGACCAAACCGCCTAAGTGATCTATTTTTAAACTTACTCACTATATTAAGATCAGAACATCCTAACGCAGATTGAAACATGTTTTTTTTATATTAGAAGATATAATACATTTATAAAATAATCAGTAGGATATATATATATTTTTTTTTTAACATTTATTTCTTCTCTATGAGACTAAGACTAGTGTATAGAGATGGAGTATAAACAAGACAATTTATGTTTCGATTAGTCTGTGTGTATATTTTTTGACTTCAGATACAAATTTTTAGCGGTCGGTGATTTTTCTAATTATGATGGGGAGATTCTTAAAAAATTTGATACTTTGATAAATACAGTGATTTTGGGTTGCGGTATATTTTAGTTTTAGAATATCAATTCGGTCTCTAAATCTTGTAGATCGGAATTCGCTTCAAATATTTATTTTATTTTAATTTTTAAAAATTTGGATAATTATTTTTTTTTGTGTGACAATTATTTTAAGTACTTCGAAATCTGTGAAGAGTTGAATACTTGATAGTGATTTTTTTTTTAAATTTTTTTTTCCTCTTTTTTTGAGTGATTTTTAATTGTGATATTAAAGTTTTATCTGCTCCTCCCCATCCAATAATACCGTATTGTAAATGTGACTGCACAAAAGTGTTATATATTGTTTTCAGATTTGTAAGTGATAAGATGTTTCTGAGTCTTAAAAATATGTAGGCAGTTATTTCCATTTGAATTTATTAACTATTATGATTCCTAGGCACTTGATACAGTTCTTTAATTGATGAAAACTGGTCACAAAAGTCTTCTTGAGTACAGGCTTTGGTGTGAATTTTAATTTTAATTTCAGTGTTATCTTTTTGTTGAATAGCAAATCGTAGAAAGTATATTTTATCAGTATTAATTGATAGTAGGTTTTCATACGTCTACTTTTTTATGGTTTTAACATCTTCATTTGCAGATATATTAGCGTTAGTCCAAGTTTTTTCATTAATTATTAGTACTGTATCGTCTGCATAAGATATTATTTTCCCATGTAATTTAAGTTTAAATTTATCTGAAAAGAAGACGTAAATCCTGCGCCGATAGGATCTAACGAACGAATTGCGCGAACTCCGGGTCTCGCGTCTAGTTGAATGACTAGTGATGTCGGGGCACCGGAATTCAGAAGGCCTGCTCGCCTTACCTTGTGAAGTCGCCGCCGAGATCACACAAACAGCACGCGGTGGGCAGTTCTCTACTTTTAATTTTAAACGGCGATATCACAGCTTCACCTGCGGCACACAAAACAACAAATAACACTGTGCACACAAATCACACAATACAGTGCTAGTGTACTGGAGCTGAACGTCCACACCGTTAATGCAATCGCGATGTCGCTATCGAACAAGTATCGATCACGTTGACATCTGCTGACGTCAAGGTCACATTTCACACTCAAGACGAGCATAAAGGAAAGGTTTTGGATGTGTATAATTTGGACGTGGAAAGGTGTCAATAACATGGGTCGCGGCTGATTCGCAAGATGAATCCTCCGGAATAATATCATTAGAGTATAAAATAAATAACAATGGTCCAAGTACCGTACCTTGTGGTATGCCAAAGTCAATGGTTTCAGATGTACTATTGTGTCCGTTTATTTTTACTTTTTGTTTTCAGTATGTTAAATAACTTATTAGAAATGATAAAACAATTCCACCGAGGCCAATATTTTTAATTATATTATGTAGTTTCTTGTGTGATATACTATCAAAGGCTTTTATTAGGTCTATAAATATACCAATACATTTGACACTATCATCTATATGTTTGTTTAGTATTAAACTTATTTTTGCTCAAAACGTGTATTTAATATAATTACAAATCAATTATATTCTAAAGGGTAGATAAGATAAAGGGTAGATGCATATTATGACCTAACCCCTAGTATTTATATAACTAATTATATAAATATCAATGACGCACTATAAATATCAATGACGCACTATAAATATCAATGACGCACTACAAAAAAGGCGAAAAAAGATTCAAAAAAATAATTCGTGTTTAAAATCACTTAAAAGTTTTAACAGAGATTGCAATTCTATTTTTCAACTGGCTAGCGAGGCTTGTCAGCATGCGGATTGAGAGAGGGAAAGCGTGTTATCTGAGCACACAACCTTCCCCCACAACCTACCGGACCGGGGGTGGATTTGAGCCAAGTGAGAGGGAAACCTGCCCCGGACGACAGACAGACGACAAGGGATTAATTTTTTAATTGAGATTTGCGAAAGTTGGGTATATTTTTGTTACACTGTTTCAACGCGCAACTCAGAAGTGGTAATTTTTTAATGCGCTTTTCTTTCGTAGTACTTTTTGTCTGGTTTTGCGACGTACTTTGTTGAAACTATTATGATTTTAAATTCTACGTACAACAGAAAGTTTAGAAGTTTAAAACATAATTTATTCGACTTGGCGATTTTCATTTAATCAGTTAATTGCTTTTAAAGATTTCAAATGTAAATGTTTTCATTCGTTAACATAGAATACATTCAATAATAAGTATTCGGAAAGTTATATACAATGTGTTGTAAAATATCAATATGAGACATGTTTTTAATTGTTAGACCTCTTCTAAATCTTATTTTAAGATATTTGTCTGCAGGTTCATAAATTATATGGTTCTAAGACATCATTTCCAAATTATGTCTCACTTCCATCCATCAGTGTCGGTACCAGGACTCCATTGAGAATCGCTAGTCTTGCCTCAGTCGACAAGTTCCATTAGCTCTAATTCCATTTCTTCCATTCCATTCTAATTCCAAAGCGCCGTTCACTTTATTCCCTGCAGTCACCCTTTTTTCGATATCTTTCTCTGCCTTTCCGTTTCTATCGAACATACTTCCCAAATACACAAACTTATCTACTTGTTCCAAACATTCATTACCTACAAGTATTTTTCGTGTTGATTCGCTTTCGTACTTCTCTAATACCGTCACATTCGACTTGTTGACATTCGTCATAAGGTCGCTTTCCTTTCATACATCGTACATTCTACTTACTAGCCTCTATAATTCTTGTTCATTATTCGCCATTGGCACTGCATCATCGGTGTACAATATTGTTATTCTAAGGGGTCGATATGTCAATAAAGAAGGGATGAAAAAGTGTGTCCACGATTCAGAGATTGGTTAACGTTAGATTTTGTTAGGTTAGGTTAGCATCCAGCTTTTGACTTGACTCTCAAGACTATTTTCACTGAAACCACAGATTATTTTTGAATAACGTTATTGAGTAACGTTATTGAGTTACGTTATTGAAGCCACATGCTTTCTGTGACGTCAAGGATCGAGCAAACATTCCTTGTCGCCGAATAGACAATTAAATCGAGTAAATGTTGATCTACAACCGACAGAGAGTGTTGATTAAAAGGGATTAGTCACTCAGTGTAAAGTCTTGTGTCATCAATGGCTCGATTGTAAACAATTAGATATATACCTATCGGTATACAGACGCGCGGGATGTAGACACATCGCTAGAGGGAGCTGATGGTACTTGTGTAAGCTACTTTCACTGTTTAAATATGCTTCAATCAAGTTGAAAATTGAAACACGGAGGCAGACAAAAATTACGCAGTGCTACTTTACTTTGTTCATTTTGAAAACCTAGCACATTTTCTGACTCGGATAAAGTGAGTTTCTTAAAAATTATTTATATTTACTTATACAATACAAAGTCGAGTGTTCCGTATTCATCGAACACATTTTGGCGCTTCTTGAGAATCAGTCGCGACTTATATTATTGACACCTTTCCACGTTCAAATTCCCACCCATCCTTTTTCCCTACTACTTGTTTTTAGTGTGAAGTGTAAAATGAGCTTGACGTCAGCAGACGTTAACGCAACGCGATACTTGTTCGGTTGCGACACCGCTATTGCATCAGTGGTGTGAATTTGTTCAACTCCGGTGCTTCAGTACTGTATAGTGATTCTGTGATTTGTGCACAGTGATTATTGTTTGAGCCGCGGATGAAGTGCGTAATATCACCGTCTTCATTTGGAAGCGGAGATCTGCCCGCCCGCGTACTGTTTGTGTGATCTCAGCTACGACTGTGGGAGTAACGGAGGCGTCATACACGAGGTAAGGCAAGCAGTCCTTCAGATTCCCAATTCCCTCCGTCCACTGGTCCTTCGTCTGGATTCCCTCCCGTCATCGATTCTTATCCCCGTTAATCCAAGTCAATTATTTCCTTCCTTTCTTCTTTTACCGCTTCTTCCTTCGGCAATTCCGATTTACGACCGGAATCGTCGGATTCTAATTCGCGGGACGCGCGACTCGAAGATCGCGCATTTTAGTTCGATAGATCCTATTCGGCGCGGGATATACGTTTTCTTTTCATCAAGTAAATAAGAATTAATATAGAGTAACATTCTTGTAACAGCCTGTTTACGCGCCTTGCAGTGGCATGCGGTGGGTATAGACCTACTTTATGCTGTTACCAATGATATTATACAATCATATTTAATATATGTACAATAATCTATGTAGTATATAGGATTATGAACTTTCGTTTAAACATCGTCTTTAGACAAAATGAATCCGTCATTTATACCACCTACCGTGTATTTATTTGTAATGTTAGAGTACTATTAATATTATTTTAAAAGTTTAAGTTTTAACGTAACATAAACCTTCGTACCCATATAAAAATCAATATACAAATGTATGGACGTTTTTAATAACACTTTTTATGACTGAATATGATTCTTTTATTGTTTGAAATAGCACGTCGATAACAGCGTTACGGCTACAGCGGTGGGTTCTCCTGGCAGTTTTTATAACAAATCAATTAATGTTTCTACTAAAATAAATAAATGTATCCGTTCTTGTACATAGTATAGATTATTTAATTTACATTTGTTTTCCAGAATTTTTTAGTAATACACAGCTTTTTTGCTTGTATGCACTGCACGCCTCTAGCGCCTTGTTACCTCGATTACCACCACTGGGTTTCGTGATTTATAGTAATGTACATACATGTATGTAAGTATTGCCGCCTTTTTTCGGAAAGCCAAGAATACGGTAAACGACAGGTGGTTTCATTACATCCCGTGCTTCGACCAGTCGATATCCAAATAAACCATCAGTGTGCACTTCAGTCGAGCGAAACCTATTCAGTTAAAAGAACAACAATATCGGACCAGAAAGGCAGCAAAAACAATAAAAGGGTTAGTGCAGTTCGTATATCATTTGTTTGCTTATTGTCAATCGGATACCTGGGAACCAGCCATCGAAGGCATGTACATAAACACAGTATAATAGTTGTTTTACTAAATCAACATAGTTAGGTTGTTTATTATTACCTAAAAAGCCTTCTACTATATTTATGAATAACTTCCAGGCAGCTAACTGAATAGTAGTGAGATGATTTTCGAACTCCTTGCCTGTAATATTTCACGTATTTGTAGTCCAACAAAAATACCATATTTAAACTTGGCTTCTGATATTTTAGTAAATATTATCGTGAGATATTGAAATCCAGAGCCAATCTTATCTAACGCTTTCACAAAATTTTCATAAGACCAAACTTTATGTGTAGATGTAGTAAGAAAGCTTATTCTGGATTTACAAGTGAATTAAATTTAATATTCTCTTTACCAGGCATAAATTCGGCCCTCCGGGACTACGTTTTTCTTTTATAATGCTCATGTATTGCTCTGCTATCCCACGAATACAAGAAGAAGCAATACTTAGTAAATACTCTTTGCAAACCTAGCAATAAGGCAATACGTCGTCACAAATATTAATTGTGTTTTATCAAATTTATCAGAAGAGATATACTGTTGTAGGATTCTTTCATATTGACAGCACGAGCTATTGAAAGACACAAGTAGCAATATATTGTTATAGTTTTGTTTTTATCTATGCTTGTATTTTTAATTTTAGTAACTGAAGAAGATACTATATGTATCGAAACATGTTGATATATTTTATTTTATTAAGAAAACGTAAAATTTATCTGTAAAAACAAAAATCACACAATTTAAAAGGAATTTTTTGGTTAACCTGGCTGGCACCCGAATAGGTAGTTGCCTATATTGTGTAGGAAAATGAGATTGGCCATGTCTTTTTGAATTTGTAGTGATGGAACTTTGAAAATGATAGATGACTCAGCAGTGTTAGTTAAGGTTCGATAACTACGAAAATTAAGATATTTTAGGAAGTTATTTTAATGTATCAATAAATAGTGGTTTTAATAGTGTTTTTCTTACTATTTATATATGTTACGATAAAGTATTTTTTTAAATAAAAACACGGCACTGGTTGCGGAATCTACTACTAAGGACAGGTGCCTCGCGTAGTCTGGTACAAGGATGGGAACAAAGCCAGTGACGCATTTCTGCTCCATTAACGGGTTTCACCTATCTTCAAAACTATTCCCCATAATAAGTGATAACATAATACCGGCATAGAATTAGCACCCCTAACAAAACCTAAACACTATTGAAATGATCCGGTTTCCCATCGATGAAAGCCTTGTTGTTTCATAGAGTGCTGACTGTTTTGAGCAAACAAGAATATTAATGTCAACCTTTCATCAATACGTGGGTACCTCTGCCTAGTGGTAGGGGCGGGGGTGGGCGAGAACTCGACCCCGACAAAAATTAAAATCAATATTGCAGGCCATTAGTGGTTGGGGAAATATATATTATGCACATTTGCAATCAACGCGTCGGACTAATAATTATAATGCACGAGAGTAAGCCAAAATATTTGAGATTCGTATATTTATTTGAAAAGAAATTTTAATATGATTAGTTAAGCACATAACAAGAACAGATCAAAAACAGAATAAATTATTTTTAAAAAAATCTACGAAATCGGTAAACTAATAATATGCACGAGCGTAATTCTCGATGTTTATGTATCACATATTTAATGTGATATACAAACTTACGAGTGTAATGGCTCGTGTCCACTGAAAAGTTTTTTAGATATTCGATTCGAGACAATCTTTGAGATTCCCTTCTCGGAGACAACTCTCGACTTTCGTAGTCCTCAAGTAAGAAATCTCTCGGAACCAGGTCTGGATTCTAAACATGAGTATAAAAGGTTGAAACTTTGCTATCGAGCCTCGGAAATGAACTCTCAAAGTAGGTATACGAACATACGTAAAACATTGTACAATAATGATATCTTGCTCTACACTATTTCTAAAGTTTCGAGCGAAAATTTTCTTCCATATACATGCACCCTGATATTCCATGAATTAAAATTTAAAGAATTATTTTGTTAGTCAGTAAATATTTGAGCATTTCTGATCATTGGCGTAACATTTCCGATCAATGCTCTTTATTTCAATTTATTTATCTATAAATCTTAACAGCTAAGCCTGCGTTTTTTTCATCTTTTCCCACAGATTTATTTGATCCAATCTACCACAATTCGAGTCACAGCCACACATAGTACAAGACACAATAGTATATAACATTATTTAATAAAGTATTTTTATATATATATATATATATTTTTTTTAATAGCCAATTCAATTAGCTATTCAGTTTTAAATGTATTCACTTAATTCCATTTTACCGTAAGAGGGAAAGTCATTTTTGTCGAGTTTTCTGCTAAAAGCTTTTACTAAGCCAGTGGTAGAACAGTACCTACCTACCCCTGAAAGCTTTAAATTTTGCATAATTTCTGCATAAATATGCTCAACGGTTCTATGCGGTGTATGCTGAACTTTTCAGACTGAATAATCAGAGGGCATGAATGCAATTAATTGACAAATAATACATTTCCAAGAAACGGTGCTAATGATGTTATTGGAGTAAGACATTAAGGTTTCATGTTTAGTTTATTCCAGAAAACACCGCAAACCTATTATTGTTCCTAATGTCTTTAAAAGGAATTAACTCGAGAGAATTAAATTATAAATTAACTATTCGTTCTTATTTTAACAATGAGTCAATCTGACTGATGCAAAAAATGACAGATTTAGCAAATATATTTTTTTTAAATTGAAAATTTTGTCATAAGCAGTTTCGAAAATTGTATTTTTGATATTGAAAGTATGCCTGGCTGCGTTTTCATACCATTTGCACACGTATGTGTATGTTGCTGCTACATCAGCTTCGCCGCATGGCCCACGGATGTCGCTCTCTGTCCCCCTTAACATTAACATATAAGGCATTAATGCATTAAATTATTCATATTATACATGTTTATTAAATTTTTCTGCTACTGTGGAGATTCAAAATCACCCAACGTGCGAACGAGAGTGATGTAAGGCGCGAGACGGAGAATCTTTGAGACACGGTGTGCACACGCGGGCTACGAAACTCGAGAGTATCTCAGACATCGTATTGAGTTGAAAATTTCATTTGTGGACCTATGTATTGTTGAAAAGGAGTTTGGTGTTTTAATTTTTTATTATAGTTTCATGTTCGGTTTAGTTTATTTAAATCTGAAGCCTATTTTTCCATTGAATATTTACATAAACACCAAATTGAGAGGTTGAAAAGTTTTTTCTTGCAAATCTTCATAACATCTTTGGTGTCATAAGAATATAATCTAGTACTGTTAACGTGATATCAGTTTTGTATCAAACTTGACAATTTTAGTTTATAATAGATTACAAGCTTTACTTTTTTCGGTATTTTAAAATGAATATGATAATTTAATTCTATGGTAGCAACTTGCTTGAAGTTTTAGAAAAATAAGAACCATGACACCGCATGTCCTCCGATAAAGGAAAAAATCAAAAATGGAAAGGAACCAGATATTTTAGACCATTAACCATTAATTTTAACAAAATGGTCATCAATATTCAAACATTGTTAACCTCATCACTACACCCACCCAACTCTAATCCTCTCTCCACTCCTTAACCCTAAGTTACACGTAATCCTTTAGTCTTAAGTTAAGTATTAGTAACATTACTGAAGATTATGCGTCATATTAAATAGAAAAAAATCAACATTGATGTGATGAAATTGAACATATCGGTATGCTTTACCAGTTTTGGCCATGTTTTCATATATTTTATTTTATTAAAGTGTAAAATGTATTAACACATTTTCCAAACATTAATCAAATTTTTTTGGCACAAAACAAGCTGTGCCGAACAGGATCTGAGCACCTTGCGCGGCGCTTCTACAAGTACCAGGTGTGTGAAAAATAACGTTTTTTTTGGTGTCCTTGAAAATGGTCTTCTATTAAAAAAGTGATGCATTAAATGATATAAATGAATTCTTAAAAAAAGACTTTAAAAATAAGAATAGTGTCTGACGTGTCCACAATTAAAGTATTATAATTATTTTATATGTAATTTTGTTCCTTAAATCCCATTGTAATTATTAAGAACATTGTTTTGTGATGTTTTATGTGTAAATTAATGTTACTCACCGTCCCTGCTAATTCCCCACGAGCCGGCTTTGTATTATGTTTGTAAACTGAACTAGCTGAAGAAATAGGAGGGGGGGGGGCAACTACAAATATCCTGTGATTGGCTGAACAGCCGGCATACAACACGATGGATGTACATTGTATTAAATAAATATCATATAACACAGATTTGGCAGCTGAGGTCATTTCGTTGTCAACATCTAACTGCAATATTTTTTTCAGCTCTTTCACCTGACCAGGCCTTACTTTTACACCAGACTTTGCTGACCATCTATTGCTACCACTGACATGATTTGTATCGATCTTTGGAACTGACGTCACGCATTGGACCATCTATTATCATAATCTGTAGCGGAAAACTGCGAGCCACTCCTATATTTACGGTCTTGTTATCAATACGTAACGAACAGCTCTACAACTCTGAAGTAAAATAATCCATTGATTTTAATCCTCTTCTTCTTATTCTTCTTTTTATGTCCTATCTGTTCAATGGACGTTGGCTATCATTACATTATTTACTGCGGCACGGAAAAGCTCCGGTGGACTGGCTAAACTATTGCCTCAGGTTTTTCAGCCATGATGTTCTACTTCTTTCAGGGCTCAACTTCCAGCAATCTTTCCCTATATTATGAGGTTCAAGATCTCATACTTTTTTGGATGTCTCATTACATGTCAGAGATATCCATCCAGCTTTTTTCTGTAGATCCACATCTCAAATGCTTCAAGTCGCCTATGTTTAAATCTTTGTACCCAATGAATCACCGCACTTTTAATATTGCTCAACCGCGAAAGCGTGGTACGCTCCCGATCAGTGATTCATTGCGACTAGTAAATCAGCAAATTACGCGCGTCGAACTATACCCCTCCCACTTACCTCACCCTGATGGTTTACGAGCAATTACAATTTAATCTTAAAAAATTTTCGCTGGACACCCTTATATGACTTACATGTATGACCAAGATTTACATACTTTCCTTCCCATGTAAAAATAAATAATAACTTCGTCTCTGCGAGATATTTATATTTTAAATCAAAATATATGAAAACTCTCTACAAAAATGCTAATTATTCAGTAATAAAACAAAAAATATTGCACAATATAAGCCTTGTTAAGTTTTCCTCATTTTAGCCTGAAAACGGAACCACAACCCGAACAAACTATTTGAGGATTTTAAGGATTACATTTTGTTTATGATTTTCTTTTGTGTTTGAGTCAGGATTAGCGGAATAGCTCGTCCTTTGGTTACGGAGTTATTTGTAAGTTAAATGAATGAAGCTTTAAAGTTCTTCCTCGTAACATCTATAGCCTTACAAAATACTTTCAAAGTGTTTTTCGTTAATTAAACTCGCGAAAGGCTTAATTTTTTTAGTTACGGAAAGATTCTCGAATAAGACTGCGACATGCAATAGTGTATTTTTATAGTGGTATGGGGAATTGAGAATGAATAGCAACATGTTAGCAATATTTTATATTTAATGTATCTCTGATTCAATTGAATAACTATATGATTGTTCGTTTTAAAAACTTATTTAATATATTTTTTTAATATTGTTAGGTAAAAAATAATTAAAATCATATCACTGATTGATTTGGCAATTAGGTGCTTCGTGATCTAACATATTATTTTTTTTAAATATATAATTTTTTATTTTCATTTTGTACTATACACAAATAACGATAAGAGCAGTCCTTCCCATCTACAGGTGTAAATTGAACTAAAATTAAGTACAGTTGGCTATTAGGGTGGTGGGGCACGTAAGGGTGGGAGTGGCTTTATTGTTTTTAAGAAACATTGGTAATAGCGGCGAAGGATTTGAAAATATGATATTATTATTTAATATTTTCTCCGAATTCAAATTTTTCAAGATTTCTATCATTTCAAGGTTATTCATTATTATTCCCTTATATGGCCACCTCAATAGCCAAATGAATTTAAATTTTATTCAATTTACACCTGTAGATGGGAAGGAATGTTCTTCCGAAACTAGTCGTGATACAATTCAAAAAGAAAAATTAATAATATAAATGATGATCAAAGTGAAAATTAAAAATTATACACTATTTAAAAAATAGTAAAATTATGTTCACAATTTGTCGAAGATAAGAAACGCGACATTATTTGTGGTAAACGTGACTAAAAGCAATTCCGGATTTTTCTCTTGTATGTATATATAAAGTGTACAATTTTCAAAAATATATATTTTAAACATCTCTGAATACGATACATTTTTAAACAAATATTTTTACTATTTTCAAACTAAGCTAAACGCTTATGCTATGGAAATAGGACTAACTTGCTGATCTTCTGTAACGAGGTTCAAACCCCCGACCAAGAAAAAATGCTATACAGATTTTTTAAATTAATATTCAGCTTATTAATGAATTTACGCGAGAAAAAAAATCTAATAAATGAAAAATAAAAAAGGTAGAATTATAATCATCTGCTTTTCTTCAGAATACCATTTCCCATCTTATTTCTATTGTTCTGGCATCCGAGATGATACAGACCAGCTGTTTCATCTTGTGTTTGCCAACCCTTTGTCTTCCTTGCCAAGGTTGTTGAACTGTATATATGTATATGCTAGACGCGCTAAGACCATTGCAATTAACTGGTTTTATTAACCTAGAAAAGTTCAGTTTTATTGAATTATTTATCAGTCAAATTTTTAAACAAAAATTTACAACATTTCAATCAATGATATATTCTCCATTATTGTTCGGGACTTCATCCCATTATAGGAGCTAGATAACTTTTGTGTTGGTGTGAGTGATTCGCTAGAGCGGGTGGATTAGTAATGAAACAGTTCTTACAATAGTTCCGTTTATTTACAGAAGAAGTACAATTGAAATTAAACTGTTTATTACGTTATACAAAGTTTTAGATAAACGAAGTTCACTGAAGGCGGTGCCGAGATGTGTGTGTGTGTGAAGATTTGTCCGAGGAGATTGCCAGGAGAAGAATGATCGGTTCTTTTACTTCTCGGACTGGTTCGATCGCGGTGTATAGTCGTTTATATTTCGTGGGTACCAGGCAGACTATATGGCCGTTAAGTGTCTATTTATTTGGATACTTGAAATAGTTATCGAGCCAATATGTGAGATCGTGTGAACGTAACGCTACGTATTTGATTAGAGAGCGACCGAAAAATGTGATATTCTGACGGAGCGAGGTTGAAACTAGGATTGATGCGGCAGTTGAGCTCCTGGATGGCCATTTCAACCTTGATTGAAGGCAAAATTAAGTGTGAGTCGAAAATTGACACTATTCCATTATTTAAGCACAAACTGGTGGATACTTACTCAATTTTAGGTACCAGAAGAAATAGAGGATAAGGAAGAAAAAATAGGACTCCCCGCACTCCGCCCTCCTCTGGATCCCCAAGTACCTAATATATAAGATTATTATACACAATATCTCTTTAAAGGTTCCAAAATACCAATATCTTCTCTAAAAGTCTTCGAAATTGACGTTTTGTAGCAGAAAAAATGCTATAAAAAAAACCGCAAAGACTTATTAGATGACCCAATACATATTCTTTCCACCATCTCCATACACCGCTCTCTTACTTAATTTAATATTCTCTTTGGAATTCGGTCAACTGAAACATTCAACGCTCCTGAGATTTAGACAGGTACCAAGTTTACAAAGCACAAGTCAATACTAGCTTGATGAGGGTCTTGTATAGTACAGGATTAATTGCATTGTAGTTAAAAATTCGTAAAAAACTAGGCACCAAGAAACGTGTGAAATTGTAACTGCACGATTTAGATGTAAAGGGATATTACCAAAAGTAGCGTCATATAAATCAATCTGAATACAAATATTATAAAAAAACTCGAGGTTTAATGTAATCAAAGAAAATTCTTCTGTGATTACATTATTTTGAGAAATATAACAGCCAGTAGCGATTTCAATTTTATTGGTTCTTCGAGTATGATAATTATATTTTTGGTTAGTTCATTTGACATACCGAAGAAGGAAATGATTTTTCCGAAACCGGTTGGGGAATTAATTAATATTTAAGTGGTTAAAAAAACAAATTTAAAACTAAAAAAATAATATTATATTATATTAAATATATAAAACAATTGATTTCAAGGTTTCATTCATAAATTATTGAGCTTATAGTATAAATTAATGATGCAATAAAGTTTCGAAAAGAAATATCTAATAAAATGTATTATTGGATTCTGGCTCAATTTATTTTTAAAGAGTGTAGAGTAATTAACATTTTGAGGACAATATTGAATTTTTATATGTTATGATAAAAATATTAAACTCTCTTAAAAATATTCTGAAATTGTATATTTGTGTTAATTATGTACATATAAAAACATAATGTTACTGTAATACTGTAATGTACTTAGAATAAATTTAAATACAAATTTAAATGATCAATAACAATACGCAGAATCTAAGAAACTTGGAACACAGATAAAATTATATAAGCTTCTATTTAGTACCAACATATATTTGTAAACATACTTTCATGAAAAATGTTACGTGAATGTTTTTTATAACTAAATAATATTTTGAAGAATATATCTAACTAATTTTACACGCTACTGACATTGTAGTAAGACTATTGTCGTAGGTTTATCTCTATAGTATAAAGTTCTCTCATAGACAAGTGTCTTAGTTTAAGTCTTGTCACTCGTCGCGCACTCTCCATAGAAAGAGTCCGCCTCCCGTCTGCTTGCGTAGAGCATATTCGCTCAAACTACCGTTGAAGTCGGGAGGTCCTCTGTCAGCTCTCCAAGTAATCTCACCAAACTCGATATTTAAGAGTTGTGTGATTATTAATTTGACTTAAACCTCTATTACTGACTTTATATACATCTTGTGTCAACATCTGTGGTGTAGTAGTTCGCGGAGTGCTTTCATTTCTATCATGGCCGGCGTGTGAATCTCTTCCACGTTCCAAACGCACGCCATTTCGTGTCGCGACCACGCGTTATTTCACCACGCATAGGTAAATATCCAACTGAATCTCCGCCGCAGTACATCATTCAATTTTACGTACCACTGTAACTGTATCCTACAATCTCATGGATATTACTGCTCACATTATTCCAACTGCCACGCGCTGTTCCAACCGACATGCGCTCGACAGCAATCTTTTTGATCATCGCTGGTCCCATCCTGCTGGCCATCCCATCATCACAACCACCTCGCCAGACATTTGTGCAGGTCTACACCATGAAATCGAAATTGTGCTAACTATTGTAATCCTCGAGGTATTTATTGATCATCTGTATTCTAATTTGTTTTCGCCGTGTAATCTCAGCTTAGCTGATGAAAGTGATATCCGCTCCGCGGAATAAACCAGTGCTATCCATCACGACAAGGAGAACAGATCACCTTGATTTTATACACATATTTACTATCTGAGTTGCGTATTGTGTATTCCTGTACCTTGTATTTCATATCGCCCATTTAGGTCAGCCCTCATATTTCATTCTAGTATTTATGATCCATTTATAAATTCCATTTTATTGAATAAATTCACATTGTCTTAGAACACTATACCATCTTTTATTGAAGTGTTTTCCATCATTCTGTCTCATATTCACCACCTATACGAGAAGTATAATCCGTGCTCTGTTGAGCTAGCCGAGTATCGGATTAAAGGTAATTATCTCATATCTACATAACCTCAAATGTATTACATTATATTAACAATATTATACAGACACAAAAGATTAGCAATATTGCGTCTCATGTCAAAAATTCTTGACTTGATGTTTTGCAAAGATTTATTGTAAATATCTATACTCCAAAATTATAAATTCTTACCAGAAAGTAAAGTAAGGGCAACTATTTTTTTTAAATGCAGGAAGCCTATTAAAAATATGCAAATTCGTTGCATCATTCGTAGCCTCCGCTACGTGACTTTCGCCTCCAATTTATATCGTTTGAGGGCACTCAATTATTTTTTGAAACTGCAATTGATGCACCTGTAGTTACTAACAATAACCCAGCCCGCCTCGGTGTGGATACGGCTGAGCGATTTGTTTGGGCAGTCATTTCGTATGCAGTTTCTGAAAACGGCTCGCGTCCGAAATCACCGATACATAAATAATGCACTTTTGAACCAAAGCAGGTATCCCGAAACCTGCACATGCAAATTCCATTTTTAGTGTCATTAATTTAAAACGTATTTTTAGAAAGAACAAAGTATTTTTAATATCTACGTATTATTCAATTTTATTTCGTAGACCACTTCGTCATATTGCCACTTCTTGATGTTGCAAGGCTTTTTCAGGTGTTAAATAATTCTATAATGAAGTGGTGTCGTAGATAAAATGTTTACATTTTGATTTTTAGTAGCAATAGCAATTCAAAAAAATCTGACCCATTCCATTTCAGTGTATTTAATAAATGGATCAAAATAAATGTTTACCAAAGTAAACCCTGAACCCCCTAGCACTGTACTTCAAAATATAACGAATATCAAAAATCTTTATGAAATATTAAAATTAAGTAAATATTCACCAAAAATAGCACTAAATTGAAGCGGGGTTACAGAACTCCAGGCGGTGATGCACTGGAATGTGAAACTTACAACAATCCCCGGAAAAGGTTCGATGAGTACAAGGAACGACATTTAAGCGAGTGGGAAGCAGAATTACAGAACAATGATTACGTTTGTAAACATTTAGTTAAGTTAGGTTAGATTTGAACAAAAAGATTTTTAAAGGTAAGTAATATAATATAATAAAATAAAATGATGAAAAATACAATATGGTATATATAAAGACTAACCTAATTACAGATATTTAAATATGAGGTTAAGAAGACAAAGTAATAGTATATCAGAGCGGGACAGAGTATCAGGTAGGGGGTGGGAGAGAAGGGTAGGGATTACATGGAAACAACTTTAATATTGATAATAACTATAATATATAAAGTTAAATGCAACGATTGTCCAACTTTCTATATAGATAAAACTCCGAGGAACGTATATTAGAATAAATTATATTAATATATTAATATTAGATGCTTAACAAATATAGGTATTTCGGAATTTTCCGAATACTTCATTAATTATAACCATACTTTTAATAATAATTCAGAAGCACAAATGTTACATAAAAATGGAATAGGTTTACGCCCTAATAATTTAGAAGCATTAAAAATTAATAAATCACTCAATAATAATAGACAGATACTAAATAAGTAAATAAATCTATCCAACAGTTCGATATTAAAGTAACACCCCTTACCTGATACTCTGTCTAACTATGATATAATGTTGCTCGGTTTTCTTAATCGAATACTTAAATATCTGTTCTTAGATTAGTCTATATACCACATTGTCCTAAAGAAGGTTGGGTCCAACTGAAACTAGTTAACTTTAGTGTATATGTACAATAACGTGGTTTAAAACTAAAACATAATATTATTTAATTATAATGTCAAGCCGCAACGTGTTTGCTTTCTTTCAAAATTTAATATAATAGATTATTTTTATTTGATAACTTTATTTTATTAACCACTTATTGAGTTTAAATACATCTAGCGATTTCGAAAAATATCACTTTCTTTTTCAGGATGTCAATATTAACTAAAAACATATGTTATTATTTCTTCACCACAATCTATTTAAAAAAAAAAAACAATTATTTAAAAAATAAATTTAGTACCTAACCAAATTTACTCGAATAATTTTTATAAAAAAATTTTTAGAATGGGTCTCGTAGTTAAAGTTAATTTTGATAATTTCAAAAGTGTAATATAAAGAGTAACAAAAAGTAAATGTCTAGTTAATTATTTAAGATTAAGATTAAATATAGTCTAAAATTTAGTCTATATTAACTATTTTTGTGATATGAAAGTATTATTTTGTATACCTATATGATTTCATTAAATCTAATAAGTAGTCAAACACAAGCCTACAATAAATATAATTATATTATTCACGTTGACCTTGGAACCCATGCGCATATTATTCATAACTATCCATAACTATCAGCTTGCAATAACTTTTTTTTGTGATTTTAATTTCTTAACAATAAAAAAATATTAAGGAAAACACATTCTTATTGTGAAGTTGTAATTATTCAGAACATAGGTCTGTGATATTTTAAATACTAAATTAATGTATTAATTATAAATATATACATATAAAATC
This sequence comes from Eubasilissa regina, assembly GCA_022840565.1. Taxonomy (NCBI): domain Eukaryota; kingdom Metazoa; phylum Arthropoda; class Insecta; order Trichoptera; family Phryganeidae; genus Eubasilissa; species Eubasilissa regina. Next base: position 25,762,323 of record JAINEB010000011.1, on the reverse strand, counting down.
AATTTTGTCGAAAAATATTGTTTTTGCGTCACCGGAATACGAACCTGGATCTTTATTTCCAATCCGGGGAAGTGCACTACCATTGTGTTATAACGCCAGTATTTTTCTTGACAAATTTTCGAACCTATATGTTACATTTTTCAAATTAATACACCTGTCGTTCCATTATTTGAAAGCCATCTACAATATTTTTACAGAATCTCAAATACCTTTGAGTAAACCGATTGCAGACGCCAGAATTATCAATTCATTTTTATTAAATTTGACGCAAAAACAATATTTTTCGACAAAATTGATTTTATATGTATATATTTATAATTAATACATTAATTTAGTATATAAAAAAATATATTTTTAACATAATAAACAACTCTAAATGTTTTCATATTGTCCCATAATATTAGGAGATGTTGATAATATGTACATAAAATATATATGTATATATATATCGGTAGATTGTTTTATAAGACTTAATGCATGTACTTGTAAAAATAATAATGGTAGGTTTAGCTGCATGAAGAATACCAAAAAAAAAAAAAAACGTTTTAATGTCTTCATGTCGGATGCCACTGACTACATGATTTCAAACTTGAATCTCAAGTGGACGACAGTCGCTGTCAAACAACCTACCATGACCAACGGCGTAGAGCGAGAACCTGGACTTGAACGCACCGCCGGTGCTCTGAGACCTTTCCTCACTCCGGAAACAACCAGACGTTTCTAACAGCTAGCAGGCACTTACGAGTATTTGTAGGAAAAAACCGGATAAAAGTCAAAATCACAAACTTGGTTCAACTTCTCTCCAAACCAATTTTTTTCATAGCTGAATAACCGGTCCACCAAACGGTAGTGATTAACTTGCTCTCTGAGCTTGTCCCTTCCCGTGCAGTTAGTCGGAACCCAGTCGTTGTTTGAACCTCACCTCTTTATTTTTGGCGTTATTTTCTGTGATGCACATTTCTCACAATGTTGTGTTTTCATTAAAAAAAACATATTTTCAACATGGAAGAAGAAGGTATGTACATTATTTTTAAATAGTGTTTTGCAATTTAAACAATATTACTAGTGTTTACAAGTCCTAGAGAAATTCGAAAATTTCACTCTAAATATTGAGATAAAGGTGTTTTTAAACATGTTTGGCATTATCGAGTGAATTAGTTTTTACTTCCATAAAAATTGAATCTTCCTTAAATAAAAAACACATTAAAAGCGTCCGCTTATTTCCGCCATTTTATTTTATACTCACTTGAAATCAAATGGTACTAAGCTGAATTATTTCAGTTTCACGAATATTGTTATTTTTTTTCCAGATTCTTCAAAAATTGTGAAGAAATTTACCAAAAAAGTATTATGTGATCTTATTCAAGAATCAAAAGGAAAGAAAAGCGATGAAAAATTTTCGTTATTGAATAAAAAGTAACTAAATGCCCAAATTCTGAAAAAATGTTATAAGTGGTGCTTTGAGATGTTTTAAAAGTGATTTTAAGAAGAACTGGACTGCCGCTAGTTACAAGAAAGAGCGTATCTTAAAAACCAATAAAAAATGGCTCACATTTTGTATAAAATTGCCTAACTGGTCTACGAAGACTACACAAAAAGTGGATCGACCAACTAAAAAAGGCCCATCTTGGCCTTGCTGAGTTAAAACAAATCTGCATCATAGGTGACTATAGATATATGCAGATATATATATATATATATATATATATATATATATATATATATATATATATATATATATATATATCTGTACATATACGTTAATTGCTAATGAAATTAACAGGTATATTCTAAAATATATGACAGATCTTATGAGAATTATAAAATTTCTTGAACCTCTCAAAATACGAGATTTATCTTTTATCGAGTTTTTTATCTTATTTAAAGAAGTATCTCATCATTTCAAAATAAATTATACATACTGTGATAAAATCTCTGAGAGTGCTGTTGAAAAATAAATAAATCATTTTTAAAAAAATCGAAATAAAATTACGTTTATGTAATTTGGTCTTATTTTTTTTTAAATATTAGCAAAATGAACTTTGTGGTTCATTTTTCATCATGTTCATTTTTTTTTAAATAAATTTAATTCAAAATTGATTTTTTTTTAAAACATTTGAATAACGTGACATATATGTTTTTGGTTAGTTAATTTTACATTGTGTAGAAAAAAAATTGTGTTTTTCGAAACTGGCTCATACTTAAAAATTAGTCATTAAGTGGTTAATTATAAACAAAGTTAAATAATCTATAAAATAAATTGTTCTTAAATTTTTAAATAATTTTATACAGGTAATTAAATAATAGATATTGTTCTGAAGAAGGTTAGATCCAACTGAAACTATTTGATTTTAATGTATGTATATAATAAAATGGTTTAAAACTAAACATTCCATTATTTAATTATAATGTCATGCCATACCGTGTTTGCTTTCTTTCAAAATTTAATTTCATATATAATATATTTATTACGATTGTTAAAAGTCCACCACTGTGCGTTTAGCGGCCCCTTTTTAATAATGTTTTAAAAATAAAATTCTTTCAATACGTCTGGCTAAAAAATTTGTCGGAAGTTTAAATGTAAAAAAAGTTTTACCGATCTACACCAAAAGTGTTTCGATATTAAATATCATATTTTTGATTTGAAAATCATATTAGATTTGGATATACGTAAGTGGCAGCATGACAAATAAAACAGCGACCATTTGATGAATTGAGTCGATGAAATTTTGTCCAATCGAGAAAATATCCAATTCACTTCGATCGTTTATTTTTGCACAATTTCAATTTCGATCCCTTTGTCACACAAGAAATATCATGATAAATCATTATTTTGTGTAGTATAAAAACAATGGTTTATTATTAAGAAAAACAATTTTTTGTTGTGTTGTGTTGTGTTGTAGTTATGTGGTATTTAAAACAAATTATATGAATCAACTTGAGAGATAGACTGAAAAAAAAAATTTATTCATTTAATTTGTACGGTTATTCATATAATTTATTTATTTTTGCATTGAAGTAAAGTAAATTATTTATATAATCTTTGACAAACAACATATTCTTTATTATAGAAAAATAAAATATAATAGTATTGATTAACTAGATAATTAGTAACCATATCAATATTAAGTCAATCAATCTATGTTAATTTCTGGAGGATAGTTCAAGGTGATTTCTCACTAGCCAATGGCAAAAGGTCAAATCCACAAGGTTACAAACAAGTTTGCACGGGGGAGACAAAAAATCAATCAACAGACTCCTCTGATAAATAATTGGTAATGAAAAATACCCACTTTAACGCCAAAATTACATTAAACAGAGTGTGAATACAGAAAGGTACATAAAAGTAGTTTTTTTATATTATATATTTAGTGTGATTATTAAAAGTCTATCTTTTAATACAATATTAAAAAATACAATTAAAACGAATATTATTTGTACATTTTAACGATACAGTATGCACTATATTAATATAACAACCTTATCCGAGACTAGACAAACTATTTATATAAGTTAAAATAGATTTAATTAATTATTTGGAAAGATATACAGAAAAAATATATATTTACCGAAAAAATAATTTGTTTGGTACCGTGATTCGAACCTAGACCTTTACTTATCCGGGGAAATACGTTACCATTTCTCTATATCAATCGATTACGTTCTCGACAAATTTTGAATTTATATTCTGTGGTCTTTTTATAACTGATACATCTATTATTCCATTTATAAAAGCATTAAACTTCATATTACAATGAATCCCAAATACCTTTGAGTAATAATACACGCTATTTGATGCCAAAATTAAATCAAATGTTTAATTTAATTTGTACTAAAAATACACTAAACTGTGTTCTAAAATTGTAACTTCGCTTAAAAATAAGCTATTAGTTATTTATTGATCAGGATTGACTTATCTACTAGTATATTAGGTTATACCGTTGAAATTTATTACTGAAATATTAAATCCCAAATTTCTTCTATAGATTGTTTTGAGATATCTTTCTAGCCTTGTCTCATGTCTCATTTGTAATTTTATCGCTATGTGCTAAACATTATAGAAATATTAAATCCCAAATTTCTTCTAAAGATTGTTTTGAGATATCCTTCTAGCCTTGTCTCATGTCTCATTTGTAATTTTATCTCTATTAAAGTAATATAATTATTAATGTTAACATTAATAATTATATTACTTTAATATTTTAATTCATGTTATTTGAGATTGCCTCCCTCTCCAAGTCACATTTTTATGTCAATTACTATTAGAAAGGTACTTGATATCTATATCAAGGGTTAGGTATTCCTTAGAAGGACGGCTACCGGCTACCCCCAATCAATGAATTAACCCCCAGCTTCGTAGAATGCAATCAGACTGTATTCAAGCACTTAAATGAGTAGACTGTTGGTAGAGGGGTAGATCTGACTAGTTCACCGTTCAATAGGTAGCTCACTAATTGATTTAGCATCAGTCGTGACAGGCTACAGTCAACTTGTCTCTTGTACAAACATATATTATATCTTAAATATTTCAGACATAATATGTCAATTACTTCTCTCTTACACGGCATAGTAATATGGGTGAAGTACATTTCATCGATTCTAGGAATTTTGTATGCCAATATCTATACCAACTTTTTATGTAAATGCCTTCGATAGCTGGTTTCCGATTAACAATAAGCACATTATGGTATATTAACTGCGCTAACTTTTTTAATTTTGCTGTATTTCTTCTCCGATGTTGTTGTTCTTTTAGCTGGATTGGATTTCGACCGACCGTGATTTATTCGAACCACTGGCCTTGTCGAAGCACGGGATGTAATAAGAATAACGGTTACCAACTTCTTAGCTTTCCGAAAAAAAGGGCGGCAATACTCACACACACACATATGCGCATTATTATAAACTAGGAAACCCAGTGGTGCCAATCGAAATAACAAGGAGCATAAACACCAACTGATTTCAAGAATCTCTCAGAATTGAAGCTACTATAAAAATCTTTATTTTTACAGTTTCTAAAGTAAAAACATTTGTTTTATTTTCACATACATGATTATGCATTTTTTTCTACTCGTTTAATTTACTTGAGATGCGTTTCGCCTTATAAGGGCATTTTCACATATGTGTATAAAAAATTTGTTCGTAGTACACTGTGAATTACTACAGCGTTTATATTTACTATTTATAGTATACATTGAACATACATATGTAATATTTATTAATTATTAGTTGTCCGTAACCGGCGTTGTCCGATTTTGCTATAATTTAAAATAGGGGTTTAAGGGGATGGTCGTTGTTTTCCGCAGTCTAAATATTAAAAATTTATGCAAAATTTGGTTCAAGCAGGGAGAATCTGAGATTGGAGTGACTATATTTATATCAGGATTCTGAAGAGTAAAAATGAAAAATTTAGAAAAGATGGCTCTCAATATAATACACATTTATAAATTGGGAGTTGGTAAGGCAGCCAGGGAGTGGGAGGAAGGATTATATATTTGACTTAAGGTGTCAAATAAGCTTTGGAGCAGATGACATTCAATATGAGGGTAGTGGGCAGGGTATCCATGTTTTGGGCAAGATCTTAAAGAGTAACTATGCAAAATTTGGTTTAGATCGGTCAAACAGTGTAGCATTGTACAGAGAACATGCAGATATTCAGTTCATATACAGGGTGACTTAGTACACAATATTTTAATTTATTTTACTAAATTACGAGTTGAAATTTTTCAAGGAGTATGTATAAATTCAGTACCATTACAGAAAAACTTATTATATGAGATTTTTATAAATTCATATTAAGTTTTTACGTCTACGTATTTCGAAAAATATATTTGCAAAATTAACGCATTATTATACCGCATTTTTGCTTCAGGCCCTAAATCATCTAAAATTAATATTAATGAATCAAAAATGTTGGATAAATACGACTTATTTAAAATTCTTATATCTATGACGTGGTTGAAATTAGGCACATGCAGCTTGAACATTTTCGACTGGCATTTTTAAAGTATACCCACCCCTAAAATGTCGTGCTCTAGGTGTCTCGCAACCAGTACACAGATGCGCGGTAAAGATTTTTCCAGTTGAAGAATTGTAAGAATTGTAAGCAAAGAATGTTTCGGATACAATTTATTAACTCTAGTTCTTTGTGGAAGTTTTCTATAACTGTGTTGATGATAATGGAACATATTGTACGTTGAAAATTCTTCTGTACCGCCATAAATGTATAATCTTCAATTTCACACATATTTCTTCACCCAAAGTTAACTATTCGACTTTAAAAAAGTTAATATTTGTAATTCAGTAACATGGCATAACCATAATTTAAACAACACATCGGTAATTAAGGGACTGCAATTATTATTATTTTTTAATAAATACGAGGCGCGTTTTTTTTATGTAAATACCCTTGCCGGATATTTGCGGTGTAGCACTTCAGTTGCAATATTACGCATGCGAAATGGTTTCCTTCATCTGCCGACTCACCACATGCAATGTTAGAGACATTCACATAGTGTGGTCATCTTGCAGTGAGTGGTTAAAAAGTTCAAGACAATAGATCAATGCTGACGTTCATAGCCAAGTGTATCCTGTTTTGTTCTTATTTGGTGCCAAGTGATTTCCATATTTTCCTTCATCTAAAGCAGTTCCTTGATGACACGATGAACTCGAAGACGGAGTACAGACATGGTTTTCATCCCAGGTGGCGTCGTTCTATGACGAAGGTATATAAAAATTAGTGCCCCGTTACGACTATTGTCTTTATAAGTTTTTACAAAATGAATTTGTATTTCTTTAAAAAAAATTTCGATACTTAAAAAAAACGCGACCCATAAATATGAAAAGTTATATATTTAACTATTTTTTATTTATTATCTTTGTTTTATTAACCACTGAAATGAGTTTAAATACATCTACCGGTTTCGAAAAATACCATTTTCTTCTTCAGGATGTCATAACTAACTAAAAATATATATCATTGTTTCTTCACCAGAATCTATTTTTAAGAAAACAACAATTATTTAAAAAATAAATATTTTTAGTTAGTTATGACATCCTGAAGAAGAAAATAGTATTTTTCGAAACCAGTAGATGTATTTAAACTCAATTTAGTGGTTAATAAAACAAAGATAATAAATAAAAAATATGAATTTTAACCACAAAGTTAATATTGCTAATTTTAAAAGTATATATTTTACTTATTTTGAAATATGTGCACATGAAAAAATCATTAATTTTTTACAGCAAACTACATCACGTCGTTTCATCAAGACAATATTATTCACTTTCGTATGTCTCTCTGAAACACCGACGGCGGAACTAAGAGTCCATTATGTGCCGATAGACTTCACGACAGTTAGTCGAGACAAGTTGAGAAACTGCTCGAGGTGAATAAGCAGTTTGGCAGAACTTTCAAAATAGTGGTTTTGGCAATGTTCCTCGCGTATATCTACTGTTACCACTTACGGATATCTAACTATTAATTTTGCCAGTTTAATATTAATTAGAAATTAAATTAGATCTCATTCCAAAAAAAATATCATAATTTTGCACAGACATAGAAGTCACGAATATCACTTATCACCACAGACCGAAATTTTTTCTCCCAATATCTTCATTTTGGTGTCACCACTCATGTGATCATTTTGATACCACTTACGCAATCAAATAGCTCTACGATTTTTTTTTTAAATATCACTCGATTGGAACGAAAATATAATATGCATTAATGTAAAAATACATCTTGTTTATACATATATTAAATTTACGAAGAGTAAATATTTTTATTGTTGCATTAATATGTCATTAATCGGATTTATGTTTCCACCAAGAATGTGTGTAGAATGTTTCTAATGTTCCAAACCTCTCTTCTATATGTACACTTTATTTTACATCTATTCATTCAATGGTCTGTGCTTATCACGCATTAATATATTTTTAAAACGTTTTAAATACGTCCTAACGAAAGCTGAGTTAAGTGAAACCGGTTAGCGTATAATAAATTTCGTGGTTTCACACAAAGTGATTTTATTTTATTTGATCTAATATAAATTATATTTTTTTTATTTTATTTTTTAAATAGAGATGCGTATACGGAATACATGTCACATCAATATTCTTACTATTTTCAAACTAAACTAAACGCTTGTGCTATGAAAATAGGACTAACTTGCTGGTGTCCTGGGACGAGGCGCGAACGCCCGACCAGTAGATCACTAGGCCAACGTCTTGACCACTACACCAACAAGCTCCTCCATACTCCATACCAGTATTATATATTTGAGTGTTCTATAAAAATTAAGAATAAAAAAGGGTTTATCAACATCATCATTATATGGTACTGGGTCTATCCAGGTTATCCAGGCCGACTGCATAAATATTCTCTTGACATCCTTATCTCTCGAGCCAAATTCCTTCTCACCTCCGTCTCTCAGTCTAAAACCTGTGATCTATCTGCATCTTTTTTCACCCCATCTCCTTCCGTGGTAGTCCAGTGGTCGAGTTCCGACCGAGATTACTTCTCAGAACAAAGCCAGCCCATGTCAGTCTCATCGATTTCACAACTGCACCTATCTTGGGCTGACAGAAGTTATTGATCATGACCGGTCCAAGTAAATATGATTGTGTTGAATTTTAAAAAAATGTCATCAATGCGCTGCACTGCGTTGCCGTAGCATAATCGGATAATACAATTTCCCCGGATAGAAAGAGATTCTCAATCTCAATATTTTTCGATAAAATTGATTTCGTATGTATATCTTTCTAATTAATACATTTAAATTGTATTTTAAAAAATATCCAATAAATAATATACAAGTTGTGTAAATGTGTCCAAAATTGTAATAAAGATGAATTACTAATTTTGGCGTCTCCTATCTGATTACTCAAAGGTATTTGAGATTCCGTAAAAATAAAGATGATGGCTTTCAAATAATGGAACGATAGATGTATCAATTTGAAAAGTGTAACATATAGGTTCTAAAATTTGTCATCAATGCGCTGTGTTGCCGTAGCATAATCGGATAATGCAATTTCCACGAATAGAAAGAGATTCAGGTTTGAATCCCTGTAGCCACAACAATATTTTTCGATAAAATTGATTTTGTATGTATATCTTTCTAATTAATACATTTAATTTGTATTTTAAAAATATCACAATAAGAATATATTCTTCTTAATTATATACAAGTTGTGTCAATGTGTCCAAAATTTTAATAAAAATGAATTAATAATTTTGGCGTCTCCAGCTGATTACTCTAAGGTATTTGAGATTCCGTAAAAATAAATAAGATGGCTTTCAAATTGGAAAGGTGACGGGTTATCGGGAGATAAAGATAGGATGGCACTTACTTGTGCTGTGTTCAGTTTCGAAAGCGGAATGACTCGGGCGGTAGTATCAGCAGATTGCTTCTTTCTTCTTTCTCCTTTGTGCCTAGGGACTAGGATAGGACAAGAGTAAGAGAGACAGGACATATTTCTGTAGTCCAATAAGATTCGCGTGCGTAGTACATTTAAATGGCGCCAACACAAATAATGGAACGATAGATGTATCAATTTGAAAAGTGTAACATATAGGTTCGACAATTTGTCGTCAATGCGCTGTATTACTGTAGCATTATCGGATAATGCAATTTCCCTGGATAGGAAGACATCCAAGTTCGAATTCCGTTAGCAACAACAATATTTTTCGATAAAATTGATTTTACGTATATATCTTTCTAATTAAAATATTTAATTTGTATTTTAAAAAATATCACAGATCTACATATGTTCTCCGTAATAATTAAAAAATATATTAAAGTACAGTTTTTAAATTTATTAAAAAAATATCAGTATATTCATGTAAAATTAATATTTTTTGTACATCACCTATCGTATGAGTCGTTTAGGAATTTAAAGAACATATCTTTGGAGTTTAAAACAAAAACGGTCGCAATGTAATTTTCCATTCACAAATATGGACAGATTGGATTCAGCTTATTCCGTTACAAAGGTAGTGCCGCGACTGTGGGGTGGGGCAGTCTGCGGCAGGAAAGAGGGAGAGAGATCTTTGACGGTGGTTTTTAATGGGTTTTGGGTTTTACAGATAAATTTGTACAAGAATCGCGGACCGAAATTAATTACGATCCGGATTTTGTTTGCTTTTTCCCGAGCAAGCGGCGCAAAGCGGCTCGGGGCCTTTATACGAGCGTAGTATACAGGTGTACTAGGCTACTGGCTGTTTATTTTTCTTCCCCTCTTTCTAATAACTACTATTCCAATTTGAAAAGTAAAATATTATGCCTGGAAGATATTTGGGTAGGGGAGCAAATGGCGAATTTGTAGTATGTTTGGAACAGTATTTGGAGGCGATAGATATTGAAAATTTAAAAAAAAAACATAGTCAAAGCTGGTAGCAGTATGAAGAATGCCATATTTACATTGTGTCTTCGTAACAATGCTGCATCAGCCTCCAAGTTAGATCTTTGGACTCACGAATAATATAAAAGAGCTAAGAATCTGATATCAGCTTGATCAAAACAGAACTGCTAATCAACTATCAATAATCTATGTTTAATATATGTAGTTGAAAACAAATAATTAAATATTACAATACATAAAATATACTCGTATAAAAAGGTCGATAGACTAAAAAAAGGAAATTATTAATGTTTTTAAGATTAGCAAAATCAACTTTTTAGTTAAAATCTATTATTTTAGATTGCTGACTTAGTTTCAAAAAATATAATTTTCTTATTTAGAATGTAATTAACTAATCAAAAACATGTGTTATATTGTTTCTTTAAGAGAAACTATTTTTAAAATACAATAATTATTTAAAAAATTAATTTAGTAACTAACTTAAATTGTTACTTGATGATATAAAATAAGTTTTAGGAAAAAATTTTGGAATGGGACTTGTGGTTAAATTTAGTTGTTTATAATATTTTGGTTAGTTTTAAATGCTTTATTTATTATCAGTGATTCCAAATTATATAATTTAAGACCAGCACCGTTTACATGCAAAATAGGCAATCCCAAATTTTAAAATTGGTTATTGAAAAAAGGTAACAATCTAAAATAACTATAATGTACAAAAATATCAAATAAACTACAAATTGAAGCGCGTAGTAAGTAATAATTAAATATCTTACCATCATACCGTTTGGTTGCTGAAGTAGGCAGTGAGAATAGAGTGCCATGCTCTTCCGTCCTGGTGTACCATTATTACCTCGTTCACTTTTTTTTCTTTAACATACTCTCTTCACTCAAACGTTTCATGTACACAAGCTGTCATTTTTCATAATTTAATTTATATAAAAATTTATAACATACATTAGCATGTATTTCGGATGAATAAAGAAAAATAAGTATTTAAAATAATAAAAATCTGAAAACTTCAATGTAATGAGACATCCGAAGAAATGCGATATCTTGTACCTCATAATGCAGTGAAAGATTGCTGGAAGTTGGGGCTCTGGAAAAGGGAGAACACCATGGTTGAAGAACAAGAGGCAATGGATTGGTCAGTCCAACGCCCGTTGAACGAATAGCGCACAAGAAGAAGAAGCATGTATTTATTGTAGAAAGCAAATTAAGTATTTTTTAAGCAAATTCCGGTATCTAAAAAAATGTATTACATGTCTACTACAATATGTATAATTTCATGAAATAATATAAAAATTATTTTAGAGATTATCTGTATTAAGGTAACAAAGCCTAGACATTTTAGAAAATAGCTAATTTTTTTTAAAAATAAAGTTGCATACATGAAAAATGTGTCAAATCAATATTCTTAATTCAAATTAAATTAATCAACTAAAAAGACATATAGACAACAATCTATTAAAAAATATTTAGTTGCAACTGAGATTCGAATTATTTTTAGGATTTCAAACTATAAAGGCTTATTATCTTCAAACTCTGTATACCCAATGAACAAACGAATCATGATTTTCTAATTTGCAATATAAATTTAACTTAATTGTTGTAGAATTTTAAGTGATTAATAATTGTCACACCAGTGATTCTTGTTGTTGCTATTGGTCATCTATGTGTATGAATATTTCCGCCAAAACGACAAGACGCAATTGGGATTTCAATAATTATTTCGGTCGGTCGGAAATCTACCCAGAAGAAGAACAACAATATCGGACCAGCTACGACGTCAGAGCATCAGCGCGCTCATCTAAGGTCAGTGGTAGAGTTCATATTTCATATCTGATAGCTGTCGAATGCATTCACGAGAACAATAATAATTTATTTTTTTATCAAAATATGAAGAAGTCCAGGTTCAAATCTTGGTAGCAATTAAGTATTTCTTTGGTAGATAGATTTTTTCTGTATATCTATCTAGTTGATTAATTTAATTTGTGTTAAAATAGCACAGAACTATGTTCTAACAATGTAACATTACAACAAAAATGTCTTCTTAATATTCTTACCATTTTTAAACTAAACTAAATACTTACGCTACGAAAATAGGACTAACTTGGTGGTCTCCTGGATCGAGGTTCTAACCCCGACCACTAGATCACAAGCACATTATATATGATGATTAATTATGCAATTTTTTGTTTAATACACCTAAGTTAAATCCGAACGGGATCAATTAAAAACATAATTCTTCAGTATATAAAGTGTTGAATTTCTTTATAGAAATGCTCCTAAATTTATTAAATTTTTCTTCAAAAACCTTTCACAGAAAAATTTTCCGAATCTTTTTATTTTTAATAAAGCTTCAAAAATTTGTGTGAATAATACCGTTCATATTGCCAATTCAGTCACAAATTTTAATCAAATTGTTTTCACAAGAAACACATTGAACGGGGTGCAGTCAATTGCGATTCCGGGGCAACAATTAAGGCAACTCTTGAACAAAGAGTTTTTAATTAAAAACTGCACCCGGTCGGAAAACTCGGTACCTACTTTTATTTGGCTACCTGGTCGGAAGCTCCTCGCTAAAACAGTCGCTATTTTTAATATTAAAACATTAACTGCAGTTTTGTTTAATAATATTATGCACTAACTTGTGAAGTTTAATAATAAAATGTTTCCTTGAACGCATTTAAGCTGCAAACCACAATGCAGTTGTTTCATAATAATAAATTATTTGCGACTGCATTGCCGCATTGTGCAATAAACGTGTTTTAAGTATAATATTTGTCACGAGGGAAGAATTATTAAGATATTTCATAACCTGTCGCCGATTATTTACTGCTAAGCCCTGCGGGCGGCTATTGTGACCGTCAAGGTCTCAATAGAATCTTTCCCCAAAACAAACCACGCGTGAATAAAATGTCGATGTAAATAAAATTGTTCCATCTTTATAAGTTACATCTAAAAACGTTCAAAAATGACATATAAAAATTGTGTAAGATAAGATGCGAGATGCCCATTTACGATTTCACAAAAATTTGTTTTAATTTCAAATTGAATCTGTATTTACGTTCTTTTATTAAATAATAGCTGAAGTATCCGGCGTTGCTCGAGTGAAGAGACTTCATTTACGGGGGTGGGTGATATTTTTTTTATCGAAGTTAGTTGTAGACAGTAATTTTCCTTTTATTTAGAAGTGTGCAAAATGCCATCAAGAAAATACCAAAATTCTAATTTAAGGGATGGGAAAGGAGGATGGGAATAGTTTTTCGAAATCTCATGTAGACAATGACCTTCCTCATTTTTTGATGGTCAAGTGTTCAAAATTTCATCAAGCTCGAAATAAAACTATAGATTTGTATAAAAAATAAACAAACCAACAGACACTCTTCTTTAGACATAAAAGAGAAAACACGTTCGTTTTTACGGACCAGGCCGTTTAATCACGCATTATACAGCCATAATGACACTACCGAAGCCGACATTCATAAGTCACAGATGTGGATGGGAAAGCGTAATATTATTATGTATAGTGTATATCAAATTAAAAGTCCATTTCAGATTGGTCAGTTTTCAATTCCAAACTTATTACCAGGCTGCCTTTACTTGAAGTATTAACATTTTAAGTATTTAATTAAAACTTTTGAAAAAATTTTTATTTAAATTAATCTTAATCATTCCTCTTTGATAAAATGTATTCATAGAAATAATTGTTTAGCAACTAAAAAATTTTTATCAAATTACAAAAAAAATGTCAAATTCATTATTTTAAAACTGATCTTTCAAAACATATTTATCTTTTCGCACTTTAAGAGGTTTTCTTATTCATTTATATTAGAAATTTTATATTACGTTAGACTTTTTTATAAAACCATAAGATTACCTTTAGATAGGACCTTTACACTAATGTTCTATAAATCATATTATTTAATTTTGATTTATGTAAATAATAACGTTCTTTCATATTTGGATATTATGAAAGTATATTAAGTATTAGTCACATCTTGAAGTTTTGTACAAATAAAAATAATTTGATGTGATGAATTAATTTTGCGCGCCAAGATCTGGGTAGTCTACTTTGCCGACTTATGACGGGAATCCGACTCTGACGGGCAGCTGAGCAAAACGTCACATTTGGTGGAAACCGCGCTCCGGAGGAATATGGTGGCGGGAGATGACGGAGATTAGTAGAAGAGTAAGATCACCGTGGTGAACCTACAGATGGATGGTCCTGGTCCACCCGCGAGTTGATGAGAGACCCCGCTGCAACGACCAAGGAGGCGGCATGCGAGCGATGGCCGATAGATAAGCGTTATGGAGAAGGCTGAGACGAGATGGTGTCCAGTTTATCTCCTGGAGCAATAGATAGTGATCCGGTTCCTCGGCTGCATCGGCACCCCACGACCGCGTTGGTTGATGTTAATAATAGATAAACTCCGTTAATAGAAGAAATGAATAAAAATGACCTCCCTCAGAGGAAAGTTGATCAGAAGAAGGAAGATCTAAAGAACATCCAACATCGGGATTAATTGTGTTTTGTGAATAAATGTGTAATGCGTTACAGTAGATTAGCTTTTGAATCAATGATCATCCCATCTAAGGTAGCAGACAACACCATAGCACACACACATATACTTGAGGACCCAGACTGAGCAAGATCGGTGGCGGCTCCTGTGGCTTCCTATTCTCTAGAGTCCAAAGGCATGGACAATTCTGGAATAAACTGTTTGAGTTTAGACTTATGGATACCCCATGGTGTACATATAGGAGAGTGGAACAAATACTTGACCATATTTTGTGAACTTGTGAGATTCTTAGAGATGCATGTGAACGTATGATTGATAGTTTGACTGGACTTAGACACCGCCCGCACAGAAATGCAGACCTAATTAGTAATGGAACGAATCTTGTTTCATATAAGGAATTTATTCGAGTATTAGTGACTCGTTGGAGCTCCTTAGGTGGATAGTTAAGATGGTCTATATGTGTGGGACTCCATCTACGTGCCTACCTCTTACTCTCCATACCTCGTGTTTTTCAACTCCATTAGTCTGTCCGTGTAGGTGCGACTCAATCCATTTTGTGTCTCGTGCACTGTCCCTCTTTTAAAAGTATTTTTTAATGAATACATTCCTGAGTATCTGCCTTGAACTACTGAACCTTGATTTTCCATCTATGTTCTATGGAATTGTGTTATATAATTTTTATGAATAAAGACAGCACTTAACTTAAGCTGGAGGGTCTAAATTTTAAAATCTTGGCGATAATTGCTAATAACCACATGAAATTTCTTCTCTTTGTACGTTTTGCATAAACTCGAATGTGTTATTGAATTAAAGTCGGGTATTTTTATTAGTTTTGACGATTGGGACTGACAAGAAAGCCCTAGCTTCTAAACCGGTCCCGGGAAAGTGTGGGTACCTCACCCCTCCAGCTGTCCAAATGTATTATAATTATATTAAATGTATTGTAACAATATATTAGTTAAAATGATAAAATCAATAAATCATAAAATTTTCTAAATTTCTACTAAACAGATTTGGGTACAAATGTCAGGTCCGTGTGTATGACTTCTTACCCCTAGAGAACGGTGCGGATTCTCTCAAAGAAAACACCCTCGTGCGGAAAGAGGAAACATTTATACCAACGCACGACTGGCGGTGGCCTCGAATGGGTTAGCCGCACACAAGCACACTAAATACGTACTTACTAGGGACTGTGTGTTGAGGCATCCCGGGATAATTTCCCGGGAATCCCATGGTTTTTTACTGTCTCGAGTCCCGAGTCTATAAAAAAAAATGAGCCAAGACTCGATACGTTTTCTTGATACTCATACTATTCATTTCAAAAAAGTTAAGTTATATATATTAATTGAATACTAGAAAGATATATACAGGATTAAGTTATATAAATTATTTGAATACTAGAAAGATATATACAGGATGTTTTTTTTAGAGATTTATTTTTCGAATTGGCAACACTTTTTCCAGCGGGAGCCAATTTGAGAGCTGATAGATGATTTGTGTTCAATTTAGTTTGTCATTTCACCATAAATACACTTACGCTAGAACAATGATTGCAAATTTATTTCGAAAATCGTGGCTCAATTCGCGAAATTTACTGTACGCTACGTTCATTTTACGATCGACATAATCGTCCATCAGAGCAAATAATTCGAATAACCATGGATCGTTTTCGCACAACATATACTTTAATTGATAATACGCATCCACAGAGACGTCATACATTGCGTACTGAAATAGCTGTTGTTTCTTCAAAAATAATGCCGGCCAGAACGTTACAGTAAATGAAGAGCCCTATAAATCGATGATTACTGACTTTTTTGTTCCCCAACTGAAGATGTAGAATGACCTGTGGTTTCAACAAGATGGCACAACATTCCTCACAGTATGCGCCACAATCAATTTATTAAAGGAAACATTCGATGAGCGCATAATTTTGCGTAATGTACCTGTTAATTGGCCTCCAATATCGTGTGATTTAACAACTTTGAATTATTTTCTGTAGAAAAATGTAAAATCGCTAGTCAACGTCAATAAACTAGAGATAATAGATGACTTGAAAGCCAACATTCGTCGCGTTATTGCCGATATACGTCCCCAGCAGCTCTAAAAAGTGGTCGAAAATCAGATTTTCAGATTGCACTTTATTCGAGTCAGCCGCGGCGTACATATGCGCGAAATCATATTTCAACACTAATAGCATAAAATTAACTTTCTAATAAATTCAATACCATGGCCATTACCATGTTTTTTGTATGTATTTTATTTAATTTTACGTTTTACACCTCTAAAAAACCCTCTAAAAAAATCAGCAAAAAATCTATTAATCGAAGATATATTTTAGTTGCTGACCATTACTTGTAGCTTTTAACTACGTACTAATAATGCGAAATAAGAGTACCTATATGGTTTGCTATAAGAATTTTGAAGGGAATAGTTTTGTCTGTTTGTTCAAACAGACGATTATGTTTCCTTGTAAAATGTGACGAAACAAAATTTAGATGATTTTATTTTAAAAAAGATGATTAGGGGACTTCAGTTTATCATTAATAATATCCTGTAAGTTATTGCCTTATGATGTGTTTCTTCAGTTTATCAGTTTTTTTTTGTAGATTTAAAAAAAAAGTGTGTGTTTTGTAATTTTTATAGATGTATTTGTTTTCTGTAATTAATTTATAAATACTATGTATAAACTTAATTTTATTTAAAAGAAATACTAATAATTATTTTATTTTTTATTCGATTGAATACATTTAATATTCTTAATACAATATCTTCTGTACATAAACATAGTCGTATGAATATTTATCAAAAAATAAAAAAAATTTAATTAAATTAAATTCTTGGTCTCGATTTCCGGGAATTCCCGGGACTTGTAAATTTTGACTCACGAGTCCCGGGAATTTAATAAATGCGAGAATAAAGAATCCCTGGTACTTACCCGCTGGATATTTTATATAAACTGTTGTTCATACTTATAAGAAAACGAATTAATAAAAAAAAATTTCGATGTGTTTTATATAAGATTCCTGTGGAGGTCTATCGCATCCACAATTTGGACGTACCCTGCATATAGCTGAGTGAAAATTGAGGCTCTGATTAATCTCAAAAGCGCGCCAGGTACCGGCCCCCAACATACAACAATACAACGCGCCGCAGCCGCATAGGGGGCCGACCGTAGCTCGTCCATTCCTCATCTAGTTCACTAACAAACACTTCCCGTTGTAGAACTTTTACTGCTTACGCTCGTATCCGTAACTGTATTTCAAGCATCAATAAACATCGATCTATTGTAAGGAATCTCTTATTGTTCTCCCTGCTCTGGCCACACACACACATACACACTCCGCGTTATAATTCAAACGAACAAATTCACACATTAAAGATCACAATTCATCTCGATCCCCAAAGACCATTTGATCCTCAACAGACTCGATCAACAGAGGATGCACAATTCTATCAACCCTTGTTAGATTAATTATACAGGAAACTCATTTTATTAATGATATTAATTCAAGTTTGATAACAATAACGCTTACATTACATCTGGATCCGGTTATACGTGGAAAGCTTAATATGCTGTTTAAACAATTTCGTGAAGTTTCTCTCCGGTGTTTGATGTCTAAGATAGGCTATGTCAAAACTCCATCCTTAGCTAACACCTTCACAAGCTCCTGTCTCATGGTGGTCCGGTGTTCTGCAGGTACTTCAAAGAGTAATTAAAGAATAGCTATTCTCTCCACATAATCCAACCATTGAAATTTTAATATTTATAAAAACTCTGAGAAGCATAGCTAATTAAACATTATTTTGAGCACATTATTGTAATGTCAACACTTAAATCCATTTTCTAAACCAGCCCAAAGATACGCCTTAAATATTCCTTACAAAACGTTAATTACAAGCTCGTTCTTCTTAGTCAGTGTCCGTGTGTACATAAATATCCTAGTCTAATAAGCATCTTATATCAGTACTATGATTTCTATGGATTGATGACAGGCGCACGCGCATAAGGGACAAACGGTGAGTATGTGTGCATATGGAGAGGTACGTCAGGGAGAATGTTTAAATATGACAAGCTGCGAGAGCACGTCTTACAAGGTAGATAGATCTAATGCCACCAGTCCACTTTCACCGAGGCAAAGCTAGATGCAAGCCGAGAGCTGCAGTACATTCTCGTGCTCGACGAGAGTGGACTACTGGCATGAGAACATATTGTAAACTGTATTAGTGTAATCGGAATAAATGCTAATTTGTTATCAGCTATCGCGTATTATTCACGTCACAACATCAATCTATATTCTTCAAGAGAAAGAGAAATAATATAGAGAAATATAGCTGGCGTCATAATACACAATTTGTACTAACATTATTACACAGGCAAAAGGGTAGCAAAGAAGCAAGGATAAGGCTAAATCTATGAAAGGTGATACTCAAATAAATAATAAATTTGTAAATTAAAAAAAAATTGTAGTTAGTACAGGAGTCATGCGGCTCTTTTCATAGGCATTTGAGGCTCTTCAACTTTGGCTCATATTTTCATATACAATTATATTTGACACATGGAATAGTTTACCTGAAATATGACACAGTAAAAGAACTACCATTTGACATTCTCACTCAAACATTCATTCTAATAAAAAAAAGTCAAGAAGCAAATTACCTGACGAAAATTTACTATCATGTCTAAAATTGAATAGAAATAATTACTATTACTTATAAAGTGTACATATACGAGAGCGGTTTGGAACATTAATTGTGGGAGGAAAGGCATTCTACACACATTCTTGGTGGAAACATAAATCCAATAGCTTATGACACATTTATGCAACATCAAGGCATAGCAAAGCTTTCGAAAGTGATGCAAGTTCTGAATAGTAAACTTTACAAAGCCTAAAGTGTTTAATTATTTAAGTTTTATTGTTTTATATATAATACACTGAGCTGCTGAAGTTTATAACTCCCATATATTAAGTTCTTCTAAGTAGTCTACAACTGTATTGTGAATTTGAGTTTTAAATGAAAATCTTGATTTTATCTCGGTTTTTTTTTTAAGATTCTATCAACTTCATATTTGGCTCTTCTCTTTAAAAAGTCTGCCTATCTTTGAGCTAATATATCATATTATTATGTATTCACCCCTGATTAAAAAAAAGTATAAATACATATATTTTCTTATTTTTCTCGTGCCTATCCATCCAAATTATTTTGAGCATTATCTTATCACGAATTTATTTGATTTTGGCGATGGAATAAATATATAATATAATATTCAATGAAAATAATATAGACAGTCTAAAATAATTATATCGCACACCTAGATCAAAACTAAGACAACTCAAAAAGTTAAAAGTAGACAAAAAAATAAAAACATTTTTCTTAATTTTTTTGTTACTAAAGTTATGAAACTAAATAACATTTTAGGTCATAAATATATCCTAAAATGATATTATTAAAGAATTGAGGTTAAGTTAGTTACGTATATGACAGAGTATTCGAATACAATAATAACTCAAAATTCTTGTTTATTTTAGTTGATTTAGTTTTGCGATATATTAAAATAATTTTAAGTAACGTGATTTTTGGAAAGTGAAAAATATTAAATCATTTAAATTCAGAACATCGATACTAGTTAAGACATTAGTAGTACTCGGCGTATCCTGGAGTAGGATCCACCCGCTTTTCCCACCCCTGTGCAGGGGTGGAGTTGGCGGTCTCGCCAAATACCTTTCTGCGCTTAGCCCATGGCTAACCACAGTTCCATTCAAAATTTTCAGCTTCCTAACTCTACCATCTTCCTGTGAATCGATAACCTTCCGATATACACCCACGTACATATTTTGATAAATTTATAGCTTTATCCAAGTAATTAAATGTAAGTGGCGAATACTGGGTGTACTTAAAATGCATTGGCTATCGATTGAGTGCATTCCGTAGTTAAGTTTACATTATTAGTTAGTTAGTAATTAGTTGTAATTTGATCTAGGCGAATAAGATATTCAAAACAAATTAGATTCATCACTTAGAAATATACACAGAAAAAATCTGTGTATCGAAAAAATATATAATTGCCAATAGGACTCGATTTCTGTATTTTATCTTGCCGGAAGAAAGAGTTACTAATTATACTACGAAAACTATTTACTTTACATGTGTTTTTCTATTTTAGTGAGACGTATAATATTAACGTTAATATTATCATTGTGGTATATTTGTAATTGATACATCTAATCTATTTTAATTATCAAATAACTATGTTCCAACATTGCAACATCACAATTAAAAGTGTGATTTCATTTTTTTTTTAAATTGGTATTTAACAAATAAATATGTTATTAAGTAGAACACATTCTTATTGTGAAGTTGTAATTATTCAAAGGTATTTTAGATTCCATTAAAATAAGGTAGATGGCTCTTTCAAATAATGGAACGATTAAATGTAACATAAAGGTTCAAAAATTTGTCGCCTAAAATATTGTCGCTGTAGCATGGTGGGATAATGCACCTTCCCCGGTTTGGAAAGAGATCCAGGTTGGAAAGTTTGGAAAGAGATCCAGGAAAGAGATCCGGTGGCGCAACAACAATATTTTCCGATAAAATTGTATGTATATCTTTCTAATTAATACATTTAATTCATATTTAAAACAAATAATAGATATCTCATAAAGACGAAACTATTTTTTATTATATATGGAAGTATGAGTAATTACACGGTTAACTAACTTTAGTTAACCGTGTAATTACGTGTTAAGTATGACTGCGACTAACTTTAGTGATAACTTTCAAAAATTTAATAGATAAGGAGATTGATTAATGGGTGAGAATGGTGAACGTTATATTTATATAAAATGATCACTCGTGTCGTAAGCCCTGTAATTACTCGTACGTCCATATATTTCCATTAAATATAATATAATAAAAAATTGCTTTGTTTCTATGAGATATGTATTATTTGTTTGATATTGTGTTTCTTTAAAAAAAATCTGGTACTTGCTTGAAAAACGCGCCTTATATAATATAATAATTTGTTCAATTCGTGAAAATGAGTTCAGAACATTTTTAAGTGTTTCATTTGATAAATGTATTAAATAGTGAAAATCATTTGCGTGGTTTTTAATGGTTCGGTACATTGACATAAAACAATAATTAAATTTATTAAGAAATACCTACGTAACTGTTACATAAATACTAGCAATGCTTAAACCATTACCGTGAATTTGATTTAATTGAATTGTAATTATGATTGGCATTCGTAATTCAACAAACCTCCGATAGTTGAATCTCAGTTACCAATCTAGTAAAAATCCAAAATAGAATTAACACAGCGTTTTGTTTTTAAATAAAAATACTATCAAAATGAAAACTGTATTTTATGGGTCATCAATGTTTTAAGATCAATAAATCTCCCGACAGTGTATTAGGCAGTAGCGGAATACGAAACATGAATAATTTGGCCGAAGTAAGAATTTGGCATACGAAATACAGTTATTGATGAGAGGGGGGAAGCCTTCTGGCATTGACTTATGAGCCTTCAGTCAAATATTTAAATCGCATTAAAATGAAAACTAGGAAGATAATCTTCTTCTTCTTCTTCTTAATGCATTACTCCGCATTCTCCCGCCGTATTTTCCGCTTTATCCCAGGCCGCAGACAAAACTTTGTATTCCGTGCATGACTCTTCGTTTCTGATTAATGTATCGGCACTTGATTGATGCATGAAGTGTTCCAGAGGCCTCTGGTAACGCTACTTATTGTGAGTTATGTTTGTGTGCGGCAATTTATTGGGCAGAATGTTTATTAATTTTTTTTAGTACAATCGAGACAACAATGGCGAGCAATGAAGTGCAAATATTTGTTGTACCTACTTGGTGAAATAACATCAGTAATAATAGGAAAAATCAAGTTTTTAAATTTATTTAGAAGAGCTGAAAGGTATCTTATGAATACAAACTTTTGACTGCACCGGTGTGGTGTCCTTGGAAATTCTATCACAGATTTCTTTGGGTTATTTCCACTTATTATACACTCAAGTTGATTCTAGTAAAACTCGGTATGTGACTTGTAACACTTGTTTATTCCAATAATCTATTTACAATAATGTACAATAATATACTCAGATATTGCTTATTCTAATGCGAAGGATCGATAGGAAAAGAACCCCGTTCCCCAGTGACGGCTTCTTATGTCCCATAACCCCCAGCACTCATCTCACACACACAGACACAAAAGTGACAGTTCTCACATTAATATAACAGTTTAAATATAACATAAAAAAAAAGTGTAACTTACGTACAAATATTTTTTCAATTCAGGTGTGCTCCTGCAACGAAAAGTGTCAACGAAATTCAACTTTTATGTACAAATTAAATGTATTCATTAGAAGGATATACATATAAAATCAAATAAATGCGGAGAACGTGCAATTTTCAAATTTGAGATTCCGTAAAAACAAAGTAGATGGCTTTCAAATAATGAAACAATAGATGTATTAATTTGAAAAATGTATCATGTAGTTTCGAAAATTTGTCGTCAATTTGTGTTGGTGTAACATAATCGGATAATGCACTTTCCCGGGATTGGAAGAGATTCAGGTTCGAATCTCTGTAGCACAACAATATTTTTCGATATAATTTATTTTATCTATCTAATATATTTTATATCTATCTAATGAATACATTATATTTGTATATAAAATATTACAGACCTTAATACCTAGCCGATGCATCCGTATTATTGGCTAGTTAATAGCTTAATTATTTGTATGTGTATCTACAAAGAAAACTTCATGTTGTCTCTTTTGAGTTGGTACTTTTTACGAAACCACTTGTATCAACTCAGAGCAGTCCAACATGCTATTGATCGTTATATATTGAAATACTATACCACTCACATTTCTTCTTCAGGCAAATTTTTTCAAATATGAATAATATAATAAATAAATAAACTGTTCGTTATGCCAGAATTACTGCCGACGACCCCTGAACACACCTCACATATATCGGTGCGTAAATCCAGAGCTCCCAACAGCCGAAATAATGCGCCCGGTACCGACGCTAACATGACATTGTGACAATAATTGTATAATTTATATTTAATCATAACAAAGACTGATAAATGAGATTTAATTATTGGAGGTTCAGTTTATAGTCTACCAACTACCAGTTTGACAAATTACGAGTAGTAAGTTACTAACTATCGTTATAATCGAACACAAATCTCACAATCATAGTCACAATCACGGTTCAGCTCATCACTAATAACATTCACCCGCAACCTGAAGGAATTATGCCATTTTCGCCGTTAACAGCCTCCGTTAACTACTTGCGCGTATTTTTATTGTACGGTCAAATATTATCCATAATTCTGTATAGATGTGCTCAATAAACTTCTATCAACTGTAAATAGTATTTCTCGTCTCCAGTCTGTTTACATACTTACATACGGTGTGCCCCTGGACATATGCCCTCCCCTAAACTACCCTAGCTATGCCTATATTCACACATTCCGCGATCATACCAAATGAACACGTGAGTGAATGGGTTGTGAATGGATTGGGGTACTCAGCACTGACACCACAACATATCCTTTATCTGAAATACACTCTTCAAGTTCAATCTTTTTGTATTTATGGTTAGTTTTAAATACTTCCTGACAAAGCTTGAGATAAACGAAACCAGTTGACGTATAATAAATTTCGTGGTTTTATTCAAAGTGATTGTATTTTATTTTATCGAATTATTCATTTTCAAAATGAGCTACATGTCTCAGGCACACGTATCATACCACCCTTGGATAGAATATGTTTTAGTGACATGCCCCGTTCTAACTCATATTTCATACAAACATGAATAAAAAATGCATGTTTCACTAAACCCTAAAGCTGTAGGGTAATTACAATATTCCAAGAAGAATAAAATTATCTCGCGTAATTTTTATCATATTCCCAGTTTGGTAGATTTAATATTCGAAAATCTCCGCCGCACTCCGGGGCACCCCCTGAAGGGCGGACCGAAAGCGTCGCAGACCCTTACAGGGCGCCCAGACCCTCAAAAGACGCCAGGCACTTGAAGGCTGTAATGTAAATTACAACGCGGCCACTTTTCACGACGCCGCTGCTTGGAGAACCTTTTAAACACAATGAACGCACAAAGTCGAGAGCGGAGCTGCGCAGCCTTCGGGGTGGAGAGAGCAGAGAAATCATTTTTTATTTAGTGCAAAATATGGGGTGCACTCCTAAATATTTTTCATTAAAAAATCTGAAAAAAATCTACATAAATGATTTAATACACATAATCCTTGGGAAAATTATTATTAAATGTGTTATAGGGGCTGTGGTTGTAGACTGTGTGACTCGTGAGGATCTTAATTGTGGAATCGCATCAGAAGGTTTTTTGCATAGTGAGATTGAAGCACAAGAACTACATAGTCTAATGAGTAGAATGTACGATGTATGCAAGGAAAGCGACCTCATGATGAATGTCAACAAGTCGAAAGTGATGGTATTTGAGAAGGAGGAAAGAAAAATACCGTGCTAAATACTTGTAGGTAATAAATGTTTAGAACAAGTAGATGAGTTTGTGTATTTGGGAAGTATGTTTGATAGAAACGGAAAGGCTGAGAATGATATCGAAAGGAGAGTGACTGGAGGAAATAAAGTGAACGGCACTTTGAATGGAATTATATCTAACGGTAATTTGTCAACCGAGGCAAGACTAGCGGTGCACAATGGAGTCCTGGTACCGACACTGACGTATGGAAGTGAGGCCTGGAGCTGGCAGGAAAGGAACGAAAGTAGACTGAATGC
The DNA here is from genome assembly GCA_022840565.1 of Eubasilissa regina. Taxonomy (NCBI): domain Eukaryota; kingdom Metazoa; phylum Arthropoda; class Insecta; order Trichoptera; family Phryganeidae; genus Eubasilissa; species Eubasilissa regina. Next base: position 25,736,640 of record JAINEB010000011.1, on the reverse strand, counting down.
AGTGGAAATGAGATCACTCAGGCGTATATGTGGCAAATCTATTTATTACAAGAGTAAAGAATAAAGAAATAAAAAAAGAACGTAAAGCTGATGTTAGTATAGTGAGCAAGATTAAGAAAGGATCATTTAGGTGGTTTGTTCATATGAAACGGATGAATGAGAAGAGAATGGTAAGAAATATATATGACGCAAGTGTTGATGGTACCAGAAATAGTGGAAGACTTGGAACGCTCAGGTAAACCAGATAATCGAGGATGGTTCTGTTAGAAGCCTCAACAATCGGCGAGATTGTATAAGAAGATTGCAAAGGCGGCTACTTGGCCAGTATCTTCCATATATAATTATAATAAATCAAGTAATTGAAAAATAAAAACTAAATTTAAAAAATGTGTGTTATTTCTTAGTTATTCAAAAACAACATACCCCTGGAATATAATATTCACCTTGTAGTGTAATCAAAAATTTTTTAGCTACATTTTTACAGCATTCTAGTAGAATATGTTTTCTGTAGATATTAGCATATTTAATTGCAAATTAAATCTTTGTATATTGTTATAAATCGTGCGCAAAATATATTTTAGCTTAATTGTGATTTATTTTCATTAAATTTTGATTCATTTCTTTTACTAACTTAAAAATCAAATCTTTAAAATAGATATTAAAGTTTTTAGTTGTCGTAAGAGGCAGTAGTTCTATACCAGAAGCCTCAATATAATGATGATTGTGAAGTCAGATACCGCAGAAAAATTAATGAAATGATAGTAAAAATGTAAAACATATAAATCCACGGCATATAACCCTTGAAAATGTAAAAGGAACATGTTTTATTATTCATTACATTTGCAACACAATATTCACCCAAAATAGTAGCGAAAAGCACTCAAACAAATGCATTTTACAATAATTCCAAAAATATCTTACATGTTCCTGACAAAAAATACTCTACCGTATCACTAAAAACAATATATACGATTAGATACTTTATTGTGTTGTAAGTTAAAGAAGCAGAAATGTTTGCGTTTGGGGGTTGGGGTAAGAGCGTTCTGGCAGGAGTCCAGTGTCTTGTTCGGAGGGGTAGCAGGATGCTCTAGAAACAACAGGATACAGATGAAAGGGGAGAGAGTTGCCGAAACTAAAGGCGAGACGAAGGGATGAAAGATATAAAACTTCTGGAGGTCCATTTCAAGGGCTTTGGCGTCGTTGAGAAGATTTGGCGAGCGTTTCTTATTTCGCATATTTACCTTTCGTTTCGTTGTTCTTTGTTTAAATGGCCGTTTGAATTGAACAAGATTCATTGAAGATGAACAAGCCATATTTAATTTTTGTTCTCATTTTCGTCTACGGTAATTGGACCTAAAGTAGTCAAAAATTATTAGTATTATACAAAGCAATATTTTCCACACAAAATTGAATATCATTATGGTGTTTTGACACAGATGAGATGATTGATTACTTTGCTTAAAGAATGTCGATATGTACTAGTTACGTCAGTGACTCATAACTCGCTTCCGGCTCAATTTCTTACTTTGGAGATTAGCAGAAAGAGGCAAAAATTTAATCTCGTATACACAAAATTTCATTCAACTTACTCGTACAAACTTCACCAGAACCGTTGATACTTAGATACTACGTACTTGTGTTTAACTATTTATTATATATTCTTAAGTTAGATAAACGTAATACATTAATTTACAAACATTTATTTAGTCCTAACTGCTGCTAAGGAGATTTAAATTCACCCAACTGACGAACGAAACATCGACGCTTAATGAACTGACATTAAACGTGCAATAAGCTTAAGAGGAGACCGGGGTCAATTGTAACAAGATGCGTTTTGAAATATTTTGCATCGTTGCTATACGAAATATATAGGAATCTAATTTACTCAACAGCAGACAATTTAGTTGTCTTCAAAAGTATTATATTATCATTTTTCTAATTTTATTATGGATAAAACTATATAAGCTTACAAACACATAGAGGGAAATTGATTAAAACACAAAATTTAGGAACAAAGTGGTCGGACTTTAAATAATAAATAGATTATAAATATTGTTTTCTAAATTGTAAATCAAAGTTTTCACTAGATTTAATACAATACAACATGTATCTAATGTTAGTATAAACATTTAATATTTTAATATAATAAAATGACAAAAAAACATACATTATTATTTTAACTTATTTACATAAATCTCAATAAACAACGAAAAAATTATTTTTTTACTTGTATTTTATCTGTACAATTTGGTGCAACTGCCCTCTGCCGACCATTACAAATTAAAATAGACAATTTAGGTTGTTCTCTACTCACAAGCGTTTCAGAACATGTCATAAAAATAAGCAAAAATATTTAAAAAAATATCTGGATTAATCATATTACTTTTGGCGCTCAACAAATTTATTTTGCAAATGCAACAATCCGCGTTCCACCAAGAATTTGAGCTACTGAAGACAAACGCGCCTCCTGACAGCGTTTCATGTATGGTATAGCTGCCGACTTTGAACCAGTATTGTTATACGTGTACGGTATAGTTTATAAAATTATACTAATTTGAAGCTTTACGTCTATACTGTGCCAGAATCTTTGACGAAATAGTAAGTTAAAATATACAGTCCACATCTTTGGAGATGCCAGCTGAATCCGGATTGTGGTGAGTGCCAAACTTCTTCCCGTCTTGACATTCTTCCGGCGTTTATGCTTTGTATGCAACAGATACTATAGTTTACGAGATATTTTAATTGGTAGTACTGCCCCCTGGTACACTTGACCCCGTTCTACCCTACGTCAGATTAAGAAGGTCGATAGTTTTCTCCATATAATCTCTCGGGAGCGTAATCGTTGTCTCGAGTCGAAAATTTATTCAGTAGATATGGGTTACAATATTAATTTTGATGTATTTTTAATTTCGCGGCACCCGGTAGATTGAGTGACGTTCACTATTTTTGGAACATAAAAATCCCGGAAAAATAAAATAAAAGCGAAAATCTTCAGAAGCGTCGCCGACGGTTTGCGGCATCCGTGTAGTTATTTTAGTAAATGTTTTATTTGTCTCGCTTATAGCGCTGCAGCCTGCGAGGCAGTGGGCGAGTAGGCTTTCAGGGTGAGGTGGGGGTGTAAGTCACCCCTAATCCTAGTCTGCTAAAGGCCGGCGGGTCATAGACCCATTCGGCGGTTTCCTGCCCGAAGAAAATGTTCCAGTGCTGCGTCGAAAAAATATTTAAAAAATTTATTTGTCTGGCTTCAGATGTAGGCTTTGGTGTTAGAGGTGATTTTCGTAAGTGCGATTTTTTTAAGTGCAATATTCCAAGCTCTTTGATTTTTATAGTAAAATAAATGATAATTCGAAATATTTGTAAATTGGCTAGGATAAATATAATATTATCAAACCTTCTTCTCAAAACATCACAATTATAAGATTTTGGTGCATAATCAACAATGACATTTTTTATTCGAAATTTATTCAATAATAATATTTGAAATACTAAATATTAATTTGTAATCCATTATTTGAAAGCCATCTACATTATTTTTACAGAATCTCAAATACCTTTGAGTAAACCGGCTGCAGACGCCAGAATTATCAATTCATTTTTATTACATTTTGGACACATTGATACAACATATATCATTAAGGAAAACACATTCTTATTGTGCAGTTGTATTTATTCAGAACAGACGGTCCGTGATATTTTAAATACTAAATAAATCTATTAATTATAAATATATACATATAAAATCAATTTTGTCGAAAAATATTGTTTTTGCGTTACCGGGATTCGAATCTGGATCTCAATTTCCAATCCGAACGACAAGTGTATTAATTTGAAAAAATGTAACATATAGGTTCGAAAATTTGTCATGAAAAATACTCGCGTTATAACACAATTGGTAGTGTACTTCCCCGGATTGTAAATTGAGATCTAGGTTCAAATCCCGGTGACGCAAAAACAATATTTTTCGTCAAAATTGAATTTATATTTATAATTAATACATTAATTTAGTATTTAAAATATCGCAGACCTATGTTCTGAATAATTACAACTTCACTATAAGAATGTGTTTTCTTTAATAATAATAATATTATACAAATGAAAGTAATATTTATCAAAAGAATATTTGTTTACTACCGGGATTTGAACCTGAACCTTTTTTTATTCGGGGATAAGAAAAATATTAGAATTATAGATGTACCAATTATAAAAATATACAGAATATAAGCATAACCAGTGGTGTACACCTTTTCCCGCATAATGAAAAGTCCAGATTGGTTCGAATTTAATTATTAATAACAAAATAGGTATATTAAAAAATAAAAGGAAAATGCCATACTACCCCGGATCTCGGTAATATAGCACCAGATTATTTGAACTCAATAAAAGTCAAATTCATTGAAATATAAAGTTTTTAATATCAACATATAAAATCAAAGGCAAGTAGCAAGTAATATTATTTATTTATTTTTATTATTATTTTATTGAGGGATTTTGACAGTGTAAACATATTTATTTATTCGTAACTATATAATATAATGTAAAAAATATGTTTGTACTGCGCCCGTCTCACTAGAGAAATTCTTTGTCGAGACGGGCATAGTTTACAAGCAATTGTACAATTAATTAGTATTACGAGTAGTAGACAGAATTAACATTTATTACTTTATATATAGGTGTACAATAATAACTTCTTTATTTCATTTTCTTTTTCAGGAATGACAGGAAATGATATTTTTCAAAACCGGTAGATGTATTGTTCATTTTTCTGTCTTACTAAGACTGCCCCTGCTTCTAAGAGCTAATTTTTTTTTATATTTCTTTTATTATTTAGTTAATGTACGTCCGTCTTGATGAAGATACAGTGGTATCGAAACCGATCGACGGTTCATACTAAGTTAATAGTTTTATAAAATATTTTTTTCTTTTTACGGTACATTACGATCAGTTTCCTTGTTTATATGCGTGGGATATTACTGTACAATTTTTATGCTTCCAAAAAAACTTAAAATGAAAGGTTGCAGGAATTTTCAAGTGGGTAAATAATCCACTAATTCAGATCTAGTCACTAAACACTGATTGCTGTCCATAAACCGGGTGATTATGTTCACATACGATATCTTTGTTTATTTTTAAAAAAATGGTGATCCAACTATTCACTTATGTGTATGTTTTTTTTTATAAATACTCGTGCATTGATAAATTTCTGTTCTATTACTCCATTTTTTTTGTACGTAAGTGAATAGCCCCTCTTTCACTCACTTCCCCGGAAACTATTTTACAATCTGATGCTTCCGTATCAGAGCCGCACAAAAAATCAAAGAATTTGTATTGATGAATGTATGAAATACGCGTATTAATACATAAAAAAAAAATAACTTAATTTACTTAAATTTTAATTAATCAAAAAAATATTTTATACTTTATTAATACATTGTGACGTGCACGACAGACCGTCAGCGCATCCACCGGTTTCACCCAAGATAGAACATGAGATTTTGGATACTGTGAACTGAATTGGCTATATGAATAAAATTAGAAATAGATTTTTTTACATTATAATTTACACAAATAAAAACAAAGAGAATTACATTGTCAAATTATTGCGAGAAATCGCTCCATAAAATTACACTTTAATACCCAAAGTAATTTTCATCAGCATGAATGGGATATTTTCATCATGTTCAAACACAATTAAATTAATCAACTTTCATTCCCGTTTGACAATACCGCCGGTAGGTAGAAAAATTTAATAACCCTTGTATGGTAAAATTTCACTTTAGCAGGACAACAGGTTAAATTTCACAGGATAAGTTTTGCTCTCTGATGAATATCAAAGTTTTTGGATTATTTGTAAATTGACATATGAAGATGGTTCATGATAGTTATCCTTTTCTGTTCATGGGCAATCTTCCGTGAATCTCATCCGAGGCGTAGAAAAATCAGCTTAACCCTTCCCAAGCCATGCAGTAACACAGGACTACCATCGCAATTAAACCTGTAATATTTCGGTAAAAACAGGCAGTATAAAATTCATATTTTAGATGATCTTAAGGAAATATATTAGTGCTTGGGAATGACTAGTAAAAAACTAATTATAAAAAGGGAATCGTAGAAAAATAATTATTTTTCAATTCAATCCGTTGGTAAAAAATACTATTTGTACATTTACAAAAAAAAACCACAGATTATTTTCATAGTGAAAAGAATAATAAACATACAAATGTAATTGTCTCTTTCTCACTAATTAAATTAAGATAGATAAGAAGGAAGAACGCATTGTGTAGGACTTATTGAATGGTCTAGATAATATTATTATATTAATCATTTTTTTCTATATTTAATGCTCAATATTGCGAATAAATTTATGTAAATCAAAGGTATACATAACAATACTTCCTATGTTAACCAATTAAAAGAAAATATCCGAGAAGGAATCGCAGCGATCACAGAGAATACGTGCCAAGCACTTCTCAGAAATTTTGCCTCCCGTTTAGAAGAGTGCCAGCGAAATAACGGATCACATTTAGAAAACATAATTTTTAAGAAATAAATTCCCAGAAAATAATCTTTTTTTTTTTATTAAATCCATCCATTATTTTAATACAGAACTTATATTATGAAAAAGACCTTTAGGACATTAGAAAAATCTTGGTTTGGACTTATCCTCTGCATGGGAATCGAAGTCTGTGCCAGAGGGTAGAAGACCTGTAGGACGAACCAGAAGAATATGGAAAAGCGAAATAATGAGAGTCTGGCAAAGATGGAACTACCAGTGGCCCCAAGTACAGAAAGCGGTGGTCCAAGCGTTAGGATTAAAGGTATACAGAAAAAGAATTCAGTGGGTTCTGCACATTATATTGTAATGACTCATGTCAGCGATGGTCTCTCAATGACACTTTGATCTTTGAGAGTCTATAAATATACGTGTGTACCAGATGTGTCATTTTAATCCGCAAGCAAAACAGCGATTTATGAGTCATCACCCCATATGTTTGGACTCCTGGAGATCAAAGTCTCATTGAGAGATCGTCGTGGACACAAGCCTTAAAATTTACTTGTAAATAAATGAATAAACAATTTTAAAAAATTAAGTGTGGTAATCGAAATATCCAGAGGCGGTTGTACCTGACTACACGACAGACTCCATTCACCGCAGAAAGAGTTCCGCCCGCTCCCTACTATATTATTCATGCACTTTTTAGGGGCGTACATTTTCCAAATTCACATTCCCGAACTTGAATATAAGTGGAGACACGGTGCGCTCTTCCTCAAACTCCTCTCGTACAACTCGAGAAGTAGGATGGCCCCCATTGTGGTTGAGCTGCACCCGCAATATTCTAATACAATGCTGAGCATATCATATTTTCAGCATTCAGAATATTTCTAGTTTGTTTGTTTTTCCGGCTATACAAATCCACGCGCTTAATCCTGCAATAACCAATATTGCACGCTAGCAACGTTAAACTCTAAGGTTCTTTAAATATTTATTTTACCATCCACCTATTTTATAAAGTGGTAGTAAGATGAAAGACTCAATACCTGGAACTTTAAGAGGTAGAAAAACTTCATTGTTTGTTAAACCTTCCATGGTGATTAAAATGGATATTAATTTTGTTAAATTAACAAACAATACATTTCTGAAACGTGGTGTAAAAAAATATACATATCTTAGTACTAAGGAGAACACATTTGTTCCAAATTCGTAAAAAAACTATTGGCGCGTTTTTCGATTCAAGCCACGACCAATGTTATTGGCTCATTTCCGCGTCCAAATTCCCATCCATATATATTTCCTAATGCACGTCTTTTAAGTGTGAATTGTGACCTTGACGCCAGCAGATGTCAACATGATTAATATTTTTTTATTTATTATCTTAGTTTAATAACCACAATTGAGTTTAAAAAACATCTACCGGTTTCGGAAAACACCTTTTCCTTCTTCAGGATATGTCAAAACTAACTAAAAATATAGCATTGTTTTTCTATTTATCCAGAATCTATTTTTAATTTTTTTTTTTAAAAAAATTTTTTAAAAAAAAAAAACAACAATTATTTAAAAAGTAAATTTAGTACCTAACTCAAATTGCTGCTCAATACAAATTTAGTCGAATAATTTTTAGGAAAAAATTTTAGAATAGGACTCGTAGTTAAATTTAGTTGGCTGTTTAGAATTTCTTGATTACTTTTACATGCTTTATTTATCTCCAACGATTCCAAATTATTTAATTTGTGACCTACACCATTTATATGCAAAATTGACAATCCCAATTTTTTATCAAAACCATGACTATTTTCTATCAAATGATTAGCAAATTCTGAAAACCCACTATTGTTCAAACATCTCAAATGCTCCTTTACTCTTATATTAAAATTTCTACCCGTTTTACCAACATAAAATGCAGCACAATCCTTACAACTAAGTTTATAGACGCCAGAATTGTTAAATTTATCATCCTTGTCCTTAGAATTTATGAGTAAATTTCCTATACTATTATTTGTGTAAAATGCTGGTCTAATATCTCGTGGTAGGTGTTTAGATATTTGTTTGATAGAAAATAGTCATGGTTTTGATAAAAAATTGGGATTGTCAATTTTGCATATAAATGGTGTAGGTCACAAATTAAATAATTTGGAATCGTTGGAGATAAATAAAGCATGTAAAAGTAATCAGGAAATTCTAAACAGCCAACTAAATTTAACTACGAGTCCTATTCTAAAATTTTTTCCTAAAAATTATTCGACTAAATTTGTATTGAGCAGCAATTTGAGTTAGGTACTAAATTTACTTTTTAAATAATTGTTGTTTTTTTTTTTTTTTAAATTTTTTTAAAAAAAAAATTTAAAAATAGATTCTGGATAAATAGAAAAACAATGCTATATTTTTAGTTAGTTTTGACATATCCTGAAGAAGGAAAAGGTGTTTTCCGAAACCGGTAGATGTTTTTTAAACTCAATTGTGGTTATTAAACTAAGATAATAAATAAAAAAATATGAATCTTAACCACCAAGTTAATATTGCTAATTTTAAAAGTATGATTAATATTTGTTCGATCTCAACATTGCGATAGCATTCGCGGTGTTGACTTTTCAGCTCTAGTGCACCAGCACTGTATTTTGAGATATTGTATTTTGTTTGTTGTTTGTGTGCCGTGGGTGAACTTGTGACATCGCCGTGTTCAATTGGGATCGGAGATCAGCTCATCTGCGTGCTAATTGTGTGATCTCAGTGGCGACTGTAAGAATTACGGAGGTGTCATATACAAGGTAGGGCGAGCAATCCTTCTGAATCCCGGTTCCTGAGACCACGGGTCTTTCGACTAGAATCTGTATCCCCTCACCGACCTCATCCTGTATCACGTTTCCCTATTTTCCTCCACTACCCTGCGGTGATTCCGATTTACGTCCAGAATCGTCGTATTCCATTCCGCAAGACGTGCGACTCGGAAAATGCGCAATTCATTTGGTTCATATCAATCCGGATTTATAGTTCGAAATCACATTCTTATTGTGAAGTTATAATTATACAGGACATAGGTCTGTGATATTTTAAATACGAATTAGATGTATTAATTAGAAAGATATACATATAAAAATATTCTTGTAGAGATGTATCAATTTGAAAAGTGTAACATATAGTTTCGAAAAATTATCGTCAATGCACTGTAATGCCGTAGCATAATCGGATAATGCAATTTCCTCAGATAGGAAGAAATCCAGGTTCGAATCCGGGTATCTTTCTAATTAATACATTTAATTTGTATTTTTAATATTTTATTTTTATTAAATAAAAAAACGTTGTGTATGACACCAATAGCTGGCATAGCCAAATTCACTTGTCTCCGATATCTGGCATATATGGAACCAATAATTGGTAGTCACAAAATATTCATTATTTAAACAAAAACACAGAAGTACTGATTTTTAATAATTAAACCAAGATATATCAGGGATCCTAGGCCAAGTCCACGTGTCAATACCAAGTATAGACAAATGCTGCATTAGAATTTACCCGCAAAATTGTGCCAGAAATTTTTTAGTTTTCTTCATATTTGAAAAAAAAGTGACCAAGGTTTGTATCTTCTACAGGTCCACGTATCAATACCAAGTATAGACAAATGCTGCATTAGAATTTACCCGCAAAATTGTGCCAGAAAATTTTTAGTTTTCTTCATATTTGAAAAAAAAGTGACCAAGATTTGTATCTTCTACAGTCCTCTCCAAATATTTCATTTCAAAATATGTGTTAGTATTCGAGATTCTACTCATTTCAAAGAGTCTTTCAGTGTATCAGACCTAATTAGTAATGGGACAAATCTTGTTTTAGGTTAGAAATTTATTCACGTATGGGTGACTCGTTGAAGCTCCTTAGGTGGGTAGCTAGGCTGGCCTCGATAGGTGAGACTCCACCTACGCGCCTACCTATCAGTATCCATACCTAGTGTTTTGTACCTCTATTAATTTGTCCATGTAAGTGTGACTCAATCCATTTTGTGTCTCGTCTACTGTCCCTCTTTTGGGAGTGTTTTTTGATGAATGTATCCCTGAGTGTCTTGGTGTCTGAGTGTACTTCACTTTAATTTTCCGTCTATATGTAAATGTATGTTCTATGGATTTATGTTATATGATTTTTATGAATAAAGACAGCACTTAACTTAAGCTGGAGGGTCTAAATTTTAAAATCTTGGCAATAATTGCTAATAACCCCATGGAATTTCTTATCTTTGTTCGTTTTGCGTAAACTCGAATATGTAATTGAATTAAAGTCGCGTATTTTTATTAGCTATAAGTGGGACCGACAAGTAAGCCCTAGCTTCTAAACCGGTCCCGTAAAGCGTGAGTCCACCCCCCCCCCCCCCTCCAGGTGTTCTTTTATATGTATCTTGACTGCAAATAATCTCTATTTATTTCATTTTGAAGTAGCAAGTGGTTGAAAGACTGAATCTTTCCTACATACTTCGGGTTTTTAATACCCATCAATTTTATATCTATCAACACTATATTTTCCCCTTCTTTAATGTTCCATCTATCAATATATGTATTCTGTCTCTCTCTTTCTTATACAATTTTATATTTTATCTTTTTTTATACATATATAGTTTCATTTAACTATATATGTATTCTGTCTCTCTATTTCACGTGTAATATTATATTCTATCTCGCCCTCTATGTGCACTCTTTTTATATTTATGATTTGTTTCAAATACGTCCTGATGAAGCTTAAAGATAAGCGAAACCGGTTTATGTATAATAAATTTCGTGGTTTCATACAAAATGTTTATTTTATTTAATATAATATGTCAAACCACAGAGTGATGGCTTTCTACGATAAAATAAAATATATATTACTTCATAAAACACAGATAAATAAATATAAAAAAAATAAAAATATGATTATTTATACATAATTTGTTCATTAGCATGGGGGAACCAAGCTACATAAGCTCGATAAAATTTAAAATAAATATAATGTCAGTTTATAATCAGTAAAAAAAAAAGGTGATATCAATTAATTTTGTTAATTTATTCGATAACCGTAGACATTGGTCTACTAATTAGTCTGTTGGTTGATACCACCACATCTTTCACCAATTGTGTTTGTACATTACATAAAACATCTCTTTTTACCAAGCAGCAAAATGTATTTTTAATACTTATCACGAATCTTGTTTGAAGTATTGTCAGGCAAAGCACCTAGTTCAATATTAATACCGAGCCATAAATTAGAAGCGTGCCATTATCAGAGGCGAATTGAATTTATAGTATATTAATGAGAAAGTGATGTCTACAATGATTTATGCATTTAGATAAGTAGAGATTACGCGGAGCACTAATTTATATTGAAATATTAATTGAATATTGTACAATATTAATGTACACTTGTACGCGTACAAGACTTTATTTCACTGACAGAGTGCCTGGTGAGATAGTACGGTTAAACAACATACAAATCCAATTCAAGTAATGTATTATGTAGTGTGTTCCAAAAGTCCTTTTTATTTTGGCTGGGAGCATTCCGATCGCTAGCCGCGTCCTTGTATATCCAGTCGCTATGGAACGTGTCCTTACCAGTAGTTCGTGAAATTTTCCCAGGAAAATTGATATCCCGATGAGATGACATAAACCGGACTCCGCGTAGCCCCACTTGACATCAATTGACTTTTTCCTATGGGGCTACCTTAAATTAAAGTTATATATTAACGATTTTCCCTTTCTAGACCAATTAAAATAAAATATAGAAGAAATGGCAGCGATCATGGAGAATACGTGCCCCGTTTTGAAGAGTACCAATGAAATAACGGATTAGAATTTTTATTATGAAAAAGATTTTTGAGACACCTTGTATATCTTAATAACCATAATATTCTTGATTTTTTTACGTATATTAAAAAGCGGAGATTCATACACGAAATACGTATAACATCAATATTCCTACTATTTTCAAGCTAAGCTAAACGCTTTTGCTATGAATAAAGAATGAACTTCATGGTCCACTGAATCACTACTCGAGTGTCTTAACCAGTGGACCAACAAGCTACTACTTTTAGACACGGTAGTGCAAGTTGGCACTTAACATTACACTAAGAACAATTAATATTCTTAACAGCTCCGACGTAGTTTCACTTCAATTACTAACCACCAAAAATGGTCCACCATACGTAGTAATCGCGCTGTCTCAATTTTGCTGGAAATGTTTATCGTAACACCCACCAATTTAATTAATGAATTCATTATATCTGATACGTATTAATTTTTATACCGTCTTAACCATTGAATTTAGAATGTTGGTTGGTCTCGTTCCTATGATCTACGTGAGATGTTGGAGGCAGTATCCGTATTCACGAAAGCAGCAATTATTTTAATGACTATGAAGTTCATTATGATATCCATATAACCGCAGTAGACACCACAATAAACCACAAAGTTCCTGAAGGATGATTTTCGCATTGTTTAACTATTATTTATCATGAATTTTTTACCCACCCCCCTGCGGAATCTTTTTACTATTACTCAATGTGAAATTTTTTCAAATCTCTTTTACAGATATTCTTACACTGAATTCTGAGAGACGTCTTGGCATCACAAAGCTCGCCATACATAATGTATTTGGCAGTGGCGTGCGCTAGGCTTGGACTGAGGTTATGCTGCTAATATCGATGGGTATTATCATTAGAGGTTGTATTCATCATTCACTCTTTCAGAAGCATGTTTTTGTGTCAGTGTACCTGTGTTAGTGTGTATTATTACTAGTATTCTTGGGAAGTTTTTCAAGTTTTTAACTAAGGGAACTAAAGTATGTTACATTATAAAATAATACCACAAGTGTATTAGAATGCAGACAGTCAAGTCCGCTTCAAAGACATATGTCTCCGCGCGGTGCGAGAGTTGCGTTTAGTTCATATACGACTGGGACAGTTTTTAAAAAAAAAGCACATGCGCAGGTTTATTCATCAATTTTAAATTCTTCCACTAGATATACAATTCTAGTTAACGCGTCAACATAAGAATAAAATTATTTTCATGAAGATCTGCATACTTAATACATAATATGTCAAATAAATATTTAATTTAAAAGATGATAGTTGTGCACTTGTATAGAGTGCACGCCTATGGATATGCGGTCACCTTCCATGTAAGACACTTATCCGAGCCATCGCATCTTTTTTTAAAAAGCTACCGCTGATAACTTTAATGTAAACTGAATATTTTGGAGATGACTTTAACTTGCTAATAAAATAATAAATATACCTTATTAACTAAATAAACATTTTAAATACTTTTAAATGATGTCACAAGCACATGAATCCATTATGGTCCATAACCCACGTGTCTTCAATCTTTCAGAGTTATTTTGGAAAGTTTATAATTTTTATTTATATTGTGGAGTGCGAAGCAACATTTTGATGCCTTATAATTACAATGTTCCACCTGACATTGACAAAAGTGTTGATTGAATTTCAGCATATATTCTTGTGTATTTTGTTTTGAGTATGCAAATATGATCTGTTTTAAGGTCTTAACTTATTTTCAGTATTATCAATGACCACTGTGAGATGATGAAAATTAAAAATATTAATAAAAACATTCTAAATGAACACTAATGATGCATAAATTAAAATAAAACTGATGCAATCGGAAATCTCAGCTTTTGCTATTTCTTTTAATATCCATTAGAGTTGCTGTGTATGGAAGAAATAAATAATAATACATTTGGAAGCCATTTCACGCAATAACTCAAATTAGCTCAAAATGTTACTTGGAACCTTGTAATTCTAAGAGATCGATTTATGTGCTTAATGGCCGCGCGGCAGTAACTTGGAAGGAACGCTTATTTTTCGCATAAAATCTAAAAAGCTGGTTTTACGGTTATTTTTTAAAATAATTCTTCCCCATCTGATTATTTTTTCCTTTGGGTTGCGTTAGATATTTGATTCCGCGTTCACTATTATGTCTAGCCCCAATCACCCAAGATACTTCGTAACCAACACTATTGAAATATTTACGTTGACCAGCTCTACCAACCATACTAGGTAAACAATTCTAGTAGGCATGTATTTTCGTTATAATTACAACAGCTAATTTCCTACCCTTACATACGCAGTAAAAATATTAATTTCTTAAACATTTTAATTGTGTCGTAGTAATCAAAATAATATTGAAATATATGTGAGAATATTGCGATATTATATTTTTATTAAAACATTAAAAAGATTCATCGTCTTTAACCAAGATCACTTATGTGAAAATAAAACACTTGAATTATGATTCTATTCATTTAATTTACTTGAGACGCGTTAATACACCTTATAAGGGCATTATCGATCTAACAATTTAACTCAACAACTTGTATTTATAACTATAATGGGGGACAGCTATACAATTTTGCAATTATTTGCTTAAGATAAAAATGGACAACATTAGTAATTGTAATTCTGAGAATAGGCGTCTCAAGTAAATAAAATGTGAGGAATAAAAAAACTAGTGTTTTATTTTCACAGATTTAAAAATAATTAATGTTGGGTATTTTTAAAATTTGTAAAAGTTATCCCAGTTTGTAAAAGATAACCTACTTAAACTTTATTTTCTCCCGCGTAATATTTTATTTGATAACATAATGTGAGTATATTTATCACGCCTTCACATGATAGTGGCATCTCTTATGTACCTTTACGAAATATTTTAAATACTAATTAAATGTATTCATTAGAAAGATATACATATAAAATCAATTTCATCGAAAAATATTGTTGTTTCGCAACCGGGATTTGAACCTGGATCTCTTTCACGTGCACTATAGGGGAATTGTTAGAATCCCGATGGCGCAACAACAATATTTTTCGATAAAATTAATATTATGTGTAAATCTTTCTAATTAATACATTTAATTAGTATTTAAAATATCACAGACATATGTTACAAATTTATTATTAATTAAAACATCACAATAAGAATGAGAATAATGAATTATTTTGAAAATACATCTTCAAAAAAGTTTTCAAATTATTACAAAAATATGACAGTTATAAAAATGTTTTTAGGAGAACACATTCTTATTGTGAAGTTGTAATTATTAAGAACATGGGTCTGTGATGTTTTAAATGCTAATTTAATGTATTAATTATAAATATATACATATAAAATCAATTTTAGTAGTGTAGTGTACTTCCCCGAATTGGAAATAGAGATCCAGGTTCGTATTCCGATAGCGCAAAAACAATATTTTTCGACAAAATTGATTTTATATGTATATATTTATAATTAATATATTAGTTTAGTATTTAAAAAATGTTTTTTTTTTTAAAAACTGTCATATTTTTGCCACATTAATAAAGGTCCAGTAAACGTGTCAGACAAATTCTCTCTAATTTATATAAACAATCTATTGTGAATATTTGTATAAAATAAAAAGCAATAACACAACGCTTTTAAACCCAATACGAACCAAAACTGTGAGCCGACAACGATTATGAAAACAGTACGAAAAAGTTTGAGCGGTGAAACAAGACCAACCCTCCAAGAGAAACCAGAACCGAATATTCCCATTAACCGTGTATTTCGCAGCACTCAAATATAAAGCAAATAATGTTTCCATCACGTCCCAGTAATTCCTGAAAGCTTTTAGTGCATTCAGCCTCATTTTTTGTTTCATTTTCGACGCCGACCAACCGGGTGGCGGCAATTTTTTAATATAAAATGTTAAAACTTTTCCAATGCCGTTGTGCAGTGTCGATTTACAACTATCTCGGGAGCCCGAAAGAAAAGTTTTAAAATACTACTTTAAATGTCAGACTCAATATTCCCAAAATGGTTTACGAAAGTAGTTTCCAAGAAATTGCTTCAAAGTTGTAAAAAGAGTTTTTATTGTGTTCTAGATTAAATTCAAATTCTTACGTATTGAAGAGATAGAGAAATCTCCTTTTGCAATTATAAAGATTTATAATTTTTTAATTAAATGATAAATACAACGATTCTCGATAGTTAAACCATTGTAAATTTGTCACTGAATAACAAATATATCATATTATTGATAGAATCGTTAACTTTGTACAGGTTCTTCATCAAAATGGATAGATATAAATAAAACAATGTTATAACTCTACTTGAGTTTATCAGCGCTACTCGAATTTCAAGAGGAACAGTTAACTCTTATCGACAGGTAAAATATTAAGCTACTATTAAAATATTTAATTAATTCCGATGCTACAGGACAATATTCAAAATGAAGTTGCTGAAATAACACGGGAAGTGCGCGAGAATATTATGAAAAATATTATTAAAAGAGCACGCATTTATGCCGCTGCCAGAAGCCGCTATTAGGCCAATATAATATTAAATACATAATTGTAATAAATTTTTTAATTGATCAATAAAAACCAAATCATCATTTTACCTCATGGGCAATAAACTAATCTAAAAATAGAATATAAAAATAAGTATTTAATACTTCGAAGCTCAAAATCTCAGTACGCTGCGAATCAGATGTTAACTAATTATTCGTAATTCGTAACTAGAAATGACAATGAAATCTTAGCAACTAGTCATACCTAAATTTATTTATTCATTTATATATATATATTGATATACATATTTTTGTTTTAATAGAGGTAAATACATAAGACATAATTATACTCATAGTTTATTGTGTGGGATGGAGTAAACTTCACATCTGATATATACAGCGTTGTCCTGGCTACTTTGCTGAACTGAAATCTGTGTTAAAGTAGCCAGTTTTTTTTTCGTGCTGTTGTGGTGTTATTTAAGTCATCGACATGAATAAAAAGAGAATTACAAATATGCATAAAAAAGTAAACATAAAATTAAAATATAATAGAAATATATATCGTGGGAATGTTGTAGGACTAGTGAATTATTTGTAAAGTTATTATATTAGAATGTTGGATAGTAATGCTTCTGATTCATCTCTATCTGATTGAATCATATATCGGGTCCATATTTGTGTAATCTTATTGGAATTAAATGATTTCCAGATGGTACTAAGTGTGTTATATAGTTTCGGAGCTAAGAACATGTAGAATCTTTGATTAAATGTCGTTCTTGCTCTCAGAACTGGTGTGAAGATGTTTGTTGTTTGTCTAGTGTTGTGTCTATGATTTATTACTTGAGGAGAGTTGTTTGCATGGAAATATTGAACGAGTCTCAACATAAAGATTTGTCTTATATCTAGTACATTGTTCTCTTTAAATATAAGATCAGATGGATATCTAAAGGTATGACCAATTATTACCTTGGGAATTATTTTTTGTGCTTTTTTAGCCGACTCCAATATTGTTTTTGCTGCTCCTCCCCAAACTAAAATAGCATAATTAATTAAGGAGTAGCACAGTGCAAAATACACCGATCTCAATAGTTCGTAATCAACTATACATCGTATTCCTTTAAAAAAGTAAATTAGTTTTCGTATGCGTTTAGCTAGGTTCCATGTGTGTTCTTTTCAGTTAAGATGATCATCGATCATGTATCATGACCATCGATCAGTACTCCCAGATGTCGAATAATTTTGACTCGTGTCAATTTTTCACATCGGCATGAGGAAGCCGTGTTCTTGTTTGTTTTGTAGTCATGTATGTACGATGAGTGTAGGACTTTGATGTGGTGTTGTTCTTTCGTTAATAAAGAAACATACATATTTAGATTTTTTGTAATAACGATTTACCATCACTTAGATATATCGCTTACG
This sequence comes from Eubasilissa regina, assembly GCA_022840565.1. Taxonomy (NCBI): domain Eukaryota; kingdom Metazoa; phylum Arthropoda; class Insecta; order Trichoptera; family Phryganeidae; genus Eubasilissa; species Eubasilissa regina. The sequence goes on along the minus strand of JAINEB010000011.1, from coordinate 25,718,447 downwards.
TGAAATATCAAAAATCAGAGGCTTAATATGTTAGAGACAAAACCATATAAAAAGTACACATAGATATGATACGTCTATGCGATTCGTCATATTTAGTTAATTTGAATTTAAATGGGTAAGTAGTTAAATTTGTAGGTACGCTACCTGCTTGAAACAGCATGGAATAATTTCGACTTTCATTAATATGGCATCCCGATTTAATGAGATGCAGCATAGAAATAATAAATCAACATCTCAAATTGTTCAGAGCCGCGGCACTGCAATTATAATTTAATGGGGTTATTATATCTGGGTCGGTTATGCTAAAGAGATCATTTCCCGCATTACGGAATATAATTTGATACCGTTTCTGTATTTGCCTGGAGAATTGTATTAAATAATTTACAGCCAAGGTGTTTTAAAGATTTAATTTCAAACGAATTATATTTATACTTTTAAAATTAGCAATATTAACTTGGTGGTTAAGATTCATATTTTTTTTATTTATTATCTTAGTTTGATAACCACAATTGAGTTTAAAAAACATCTACCGGTTTCGGAAAACACCTTTTCCTTCTTCAGGATATGTCAAAACTAACTAAAAATATAGCATTGTTTTTCTATTTATCCAGAATCTATTTTTAAATTTTTAAAAACAACAATTATTTAAAAAGTAAATTTAGTACCTAACTCAAATTGCTGCTCAATACAAATTTAGTCGAATAATTTTAGCCTTTAAGAAAAGAGTGGTACTTGATAAAAAACTTAAAATACTATGTGATAATAAACCAATATTATATAAAGAAAAAAATAATATTAATTTTGATTACAAATTTTATGATCGTTTTAAAAATTTTTCTTCTCATGTTTTTCTTCCAGAAGAAATTGATTTTCTTTCAAAAGGTTTTAAATATAATTTACAATATAATAATAATAATATTAATAGTGTTATTGAAAATTTGGCAGTAGATATTGAAACAGCATCATATAAAAAACCAAAAACATTTCATTACAAAGTTACAGATTTTTTAAATAATCATCAAATTCCTATAAATTCAGTGAAGAACAATCAAGATATAATGCATGTTAAAAACATTCGAGAAGTTTTAAAAAAAGAAAATCTTATTTTAACAAAAGCTGATAAAAGTCATACATTAATAGTGATGAATAAAATTGATTATATTTCGAAAACTGAAAATTTCCTCAAAAGTGACCAGTTTAGTATTATGAAAAAAGATCCGACTGAAAAATTTCAAATGGATATTAAAAGTGCATTAAAAAATTCCATAAGTGAAATATTTACTGATAATACTGTATTATCAGATTTAATCTTAATGAATCCTAAGCCTCCAAAACTGTATTCCGTATTAAAGATTCATAAGAGTGATATTCCAATAAGACCTGTGGTTTCGTATTGTAGTGCTCCAACGTTTAAATTATGTTCTTTTATTACTAAAACTTTTAATAGACTTAATATTTTTAATCCAAAATATACTATAAAAAATTCGTTGCAATTAGTGGATATGTTAAAGGACATGGATCTTCCCAACATTGTTAAACTTGTTTCTTTTGATATTGTTAATTTGTTTACTAATGTACCTATTAATGAAAGTAAAATTTTAATTTTTGATTTACCAAATTCATCTAATTTACCTAATAATTTGGTAAAAGATCTATGTCGTTTATTAAATCTTTGTATGAACCAAAATTATTTCCAATTCAATAATATAATATATAATCAAACAGAAGGTCTTCCTATGGGAGCACCCACAAGTCCACTAATAGCAGATATTTTTGTAGATGATTTGGAGAAAAAAATTTTTGATTGTGATTCTTCTTTGTTAAATAATGTTTTGTTATGGAAAAGGTATGTGGATGATGTATTGTGTATTTGGTCGGGTTCACAACGTCAACTAACTACATTTCTAAATTTAATTAATTCGTTTAATAATAAAATACAATTTACATTAGAAATGGAAAATAATTCTACCCTAAATTTTTTGGATCTAACATTGATTAGAAATAATAATAAAATTGAGTTCAAAATTTTTAGAAAACCAACTTTTACAGATACTATCATACACAATGAATCTAATCATCCATTATCACATAAACATTCAGGGTTCCACTCCATGATACATCGTTTAGTCAATATTCCTATGTCAACATCCAATTTTAGTATTGAATTGAATACAATTAAAAAAATAGCAGTTAATAATGGGTATAATACATGTTTGATAGACACTATTTTAAAAAATAAATTAAAAGAATATAATAATCAGTTTTTATATAAATCACAGATGAAACATAATGATAATAATGATAATTGGCGTAGGATTTTATACATAAATAACTTTTCGAAACAAATATCTAAACACCTACCACGAGATATTAGACCAGCATTTTACACAAATAATAGTATAGGAAATTTACTCATAAATTCTAAGGACAAGGATGATAAATTTAACAATTCTGGCGTCTATAAACTTAGTTGTAAGGATTGTGCTGCATTTTATGTTGGTAAAACGGGTAGAAATTTTAATATAAGAGTAAAGGAGCATTTGAGATGTTTGAACAATAGTGGGTTTTCAGAATTTGCTAATCATTTGATAGAAAATAGTCATGGTTTTGATAAAAAATTGGGATTGTCAATTTTGCATATAAATGGTGTAGGTCACAAATTAAATAATTTGGAATCGTTGGAGATAAATAAAGCATGTAAAAGTAATCAGGAAATTCTAAACAGCCAACTAAATTTAACTACGAGTCCTATTCTAAAATTTTTTCCTAAAAATTATTCGACTAAATTTGTATTGAGCAGCAATTTGAGTTAGGTACTAAATTTACTTTTTAAATAATTGTTGTTTTTTTTTTAAAAAAATTTTTTTTTTTAAATTTAAAAATAGATTCTGGATAAATAGAAAAACAATGCTATATTTTTAGTTAGTTTTGACATATCCTGAAGAAGGAAAAGGTGTTTTCCGAAACCGGTAGATGTTTTTTAAACTCAATTGTGGTTATCAAACTAAGATAATAAATAAAAAGAATTATATTTAGTTTATTAACATAGCCACATATGTGTTTTTGTGTTTATTTCTTTCTTTCTTACACACCCATATTTATGAAGGCAACCAAATTGACCAATGTTTTGGTGACTAATGAAAAGTCCAATTTCCACCAGTTCCAGGATGGGCTGGGAGTTCCTGCTTCGCTTATCTTTATATCGTTCTTATTATTTAAATTTAGCATGACTATATTTTCCCCAGAATCCTTAAGTGCAATAAAATAAAAATGTTATTGTGTTAAATTTACCTAATAATTACTATATCGCACAGGATTGATAGGTCGCCAAAGTGACGCCATTAAATTGATGTTGTTCCGTAGAAGAAAGAAGAATGTAGATAAGGGTAGTTCGTCGATCTCAAATCATAATCATCATCATCATCGTCAATCAGCGATGATGATGATAATTATGGGGTCGAAAAAAATTAAACACAAAAATGTTCAATATCGCTACACTACGGCGACATGACACAATCGAGGATGGCTTCCCGCCTGCAGAATACCCTGTTTTTATTCAAATTCATAATACATATAGTCATATTTGCAAGTACCTACTCAGTAACAGGCCGCCGCTGTGACGTTTTACAAAGACATCCTTGTTTCCAGATTTGACGCCACGTCGATGATTGCACCTTCAAATTTCTGATACATGTCTAATCGTATCAATTAATTGGCGCCTCTTCGGCGAGTATTTCTGTGCGATACAGATGTGATAAGAGCTCGAGGCAGTTATTACACTAATTTAAAAATATAAAAACGCTGAATCATCGACGGGATGTCAGAAAAACGTAAGATAGATTTCAACAAATAGACATTGTCATTTTTTAATAAAATACGCCTGTTCAAGCTCGCTGAAATGGTTATGAAAAATATGAATAAATTGAATGTATTATTTGTAACTGAAATAAAATGAAGTACACTGGAAGCGGGAACGCATTCTCGATTCTGTCGCCATAATGTATTTATATTGATCATCTTTCTGTGTTTTGTTTCTTCTGCCAGTTGAAAGAAGTGGAGATCAGCGAACCACCCTTGTTTATTGAGGTTGTACACTCCACTCATGGGGCAGGGTTCTTATGATTATCTATGAAAAATTTGGAAAGAATTGAATTCAATATAGCACACATTTATAACGTACAGTGGAGGTGAGGAAGTCAAAAGGAGCGGAAATGGTGTATATCGACATCTCCTACGTAAAGTATCGTATATAAAAATTTTATTATTAATCATTCTAGTATTTTGAAGATATTTGATACATTTATAAATGGCTACTCACTTACAATACTTTAGGATAGGAGAGGTTGATATTTGTAGCGCTCTCTTAAAGAGTAACTACATAAAATTTGGTTTAGTTCGTACTGTATGTGGGAATGGCGCGCGATGATTCAAATTCACCGCCATCCTCGCCGTCCTCAGCTGAACAAAGACACGAGCGACATCCAGGATGCAGGTTTGACTCCCTGACTCTGTAAATGATAATACACGAACTGCGCATAACATTTCATTACAAAAGCCTCCACATATTGTGACATTATAAATTTGGGCCATGTACTAAATTGCCCCGTCACTTATTTTTTTGTCAAGCACCTTGCAATTCACACATAGTTACCCTTAAGGTGGTATCACATTCGTTTTCTGAGGTTAAAAAACAGTTGAATCTATAGTTCATTTTCAAAACCATCGATGAAGCTGTCAGGCTAAAATGTAGCTGTGTACGATTCACTATACCCAGAAGGTAAGTATTTTTCTACTATTAACGTGTTAATCTAATCGCATGGTAAATATTCTTTACAGGAAACAAGATATTTTCCTTTGGATTATGCCTCTGGTTTATGCCCTTGGTTTCTGGGTGCATATTTCTGGTTTATGCCTTTGGTTTCTGACCTATTCCCAGATTAGGATGAAGGCAGAATGTGACAAAAATAAGGTGGGTAGTTGTTGCTCAAGTAAAACAACCCACGGATATTATATTCTACACTGACTAGCCGATGAAAGGGAAGGATGCAGGTCTTTAACCCCCACAATATATAAAATATATTGATTTACGTTTTTAAAATAAATAAAACATAAACTTTGTTTCAAAATTGTACTCGTTTAATTGAAAAAACAAAAATAATAAGTTAGACATTGAAATGTATTGGTTATCCCTCGTGTATTGGCGGCATAATATAAAACTTCACGATATTTCTCTAGAAATATGTACGAGTACTTTAGTCTTTTAGTATATTGCAAGTGTGTTGTTATGTTTCTTAGACAGATCATATTGGAATGAAATGCAAAATGAAACAAGAACTAACAATGAGCAATACGAGTACAAAGCAATTGTAATCTCGCACATGAAAGAAAATTATTTCTGAAATGAAATCAGGTGATGTAGGTTGCTGTGTTACGTTTTTGATTTACATATAAATTATTATTTCAACAGTGTGACATTTTAAACTGATGTCACGTTCGAAATTGCCCCGTCACTAGTTTTAATGCCAAGTATCTCGAAATCACGTATAGTTTCCTCAGGTTGATAACGCAATCTGTTTTGAATTTTATAAAAACGGTCACCGTCTATGGTTCTTTTTTAATTCATCGCTAAGGGCTGTCAAAATTACGTGGTTCACTGCCGCGGCCAGCAATCTAAGATGTACCGTGAGCATCCAACGTAATCGAAGGGAAAATACTTTTATGTTATTCAATCACTAGTGTATAATTTACTATAATTTGTTTATTTAATCGCATGGTGAATAATCTTTACAGGAAAAGAGACTTTTTCTTTTGGTTACAATCACTACATCGGTTTCGGTTTCATTACTACTATGGGCTACGTTATACCTTATTTTCTACAATTCTGTATATGAGTCCTATTGCGTCAGCCTAGATGCTGAGAACCAACTACGACGATGGGTCATGGAGATGGGTTGCTACAATGGAATGTGCAATTACGAGCATGATTTGGAGGTTATGCCATCTGTTATAACATTTTGATCTTGTTGTCACCAGCCTGCATTGAAGAACGTCGAACTCGCGTTCAACCCGATGAAATTAGGATTTATTAATGTGAATTATATTTTGATCTAACTTTATTAGCGTTTTTTTATGATTAGATTCCATTATATAACGAATAACATCTTTTCATTTATCTCTCCAGGTATTGATAATAAATTTTGTCAGGTTAGGATGAAGGCAGAATATGACAAAGTAAAGTGGGTATGCGTTTCTGAAGTGGAGAATTCGCGGATGTTGTGTTCACCACTGACTAGCCGGTGAGAGAATAGAACGCCGGTCTCTACTCTCAAAATATATAATAGATGTTGTATTATTATCATATAATATATTTGGTGTACACTGAGCGGTAAAAGTCTACGATATTTATTTTTAAGTTTTTTTAAATTGTACAGTGGCTACATTCTGAATAATTACGTTCAATTGAGCATCATATTTATATTATTTGACTTTGAACCACTTAATTAATTAATACACCAGCCGTTTCAGAAAAATACATTTCCTTTATCTTTTTTTAGATTTATTTTTTAATTTACTATTTTTGCAATATTTTATTTAAAAAAAAAAAACAGTATTGCACATCGAAAGTTAATCGTTAAGTAAATTCAAGCATATTTTTCCATTTAATTTCAATAAAATTATATTATTTCATTATTCTATTATTTACAAGCAATCGATGAGCTAATTGATAAAACAAAGCGAATTTAAATAATATAACTAATTTGAGGTCCGATGGTTCTCAATTCTGCTTCAACAGAGCGAAATGCTTGCCTCCACTATTCGCAATCTTGGGCCTTGTTTAGTGCGATGTGTAGCAAGGCTTCAATCTCAGACTTAGTCTGTTTATCTTATTGTAAATCCACTTTCTATAATCATCATAATCACCAATTTCTCCTTATCTTCTAAAAACACACCTAAAGTATGAAAGAATCATTATTTTCCTAAAGAATGGAGACATACGTTTGTTTTGCAGTCTATGTCATACCAGCACAACATCTCAAAAGCGTTAAGCATATTATTTTATTTCCTTTTCAAGGTCTATATAAATAAACGGTTGTTAATAATTTGTTAGTTGTTTTCAGAACTTTCTGACCGTTATATACCTGACCTTTTTGCCCAACGCTTCCGGTCCCAGTGCACTCGACAAATTTAATTTCCCTCGCACAATAACATGTCACGTAATATTTTTGGATTTATTCAATCGGAATAGCGGTGTGAAATATAATAAATATAAAACGTCATAAAAATGTGGATAAATTAAAAAATCACACCCCTCCAGAAGAATTAATGGTTGCACTTTAAACGACCCCATTACCCCACTTAAAACCGTTGGAACTAATCGGGTAATTACGGCTACATCCCAAACCGAACCTCCTCCCCATGCGTATTTGCATAAGGGTTCCTGCAACTTCCTACAAATCCTCGTATATTCTCATTATTTTCATATTTGCTATCATCCCTTAGATTCGTATCAGAGCGCAAGATCATTTTTTGCTCGGCACTGCACATACGTCAATTATTATAAAACTGGTCAGAAACATATATTTGCATTTTTTGATTATCCGAGTGGTCCGGTGAAAAGGCTATGCAGAACCATCTTTAGTAATAATGTCGATGAATTCATTTTCCTTTATTTTGATTTTTGTTTTAAAATCTTTAGGTAACCATTTTAACGTTAAATATAATTATATTCTATTAAAAGATATTGGTGAGATAAGTAAAGGTTAGTTGATGCAATCTGAATTGGAACAAGAAAGGAATATTGGCAAATGGATCTGGCCTACCTTTATCTCGGTCCTGGGGTGGAACGTTCCTGGCGTTACGCAAGGCGATACTCTCGATCTTTAAAATAAACATATTACATACATACATACTTTCATATTTTTCCATTAATAAAAAATAGCTTCGACTCTATGAAATATCTATTATTTATTTAATAACATTGCTTTTTTAGGTGAGCATCCAGCAATTGTGTGTTCTTGGACGTTTCAAATATCGCTAATAATATATGGATAAAATAAGAAAATATATAAAAATTATTAAATATTGATTTTTCAGGCGTGTTCGAGTATAATGTGCTAAAAACATTTTACAGATAAAAAATATTGCTTTAAATAATTAACAAAAATAATTATAATTAGATTATCATTGTGACATATATGCTGTATCGGGGAAAATTAATACCAAATTTAGTCCATAGATGGCGATAGTGTAGTGATATTCGAAGTGATTCCACACATTAATATATATACAACTATCGACATTTTGATGGATATGGAGGTTGATTGGGTGTAATGGTGAACGTTACATTGTGTAAAGTGATCACTTAATCCAGCCGAAGACATATCGTAAGCCTTATAATTACCCATACTTCCATATATTTCCATTAAATATAATAGCTTCGTCTGTATGAGATTCATATTATTTGTTTAATAACAGTGCCTTTGTAGGTGAAAATCCATAAATTGTGTGTTCTTGGACATATTCAAATATTACTAAAATTAAACGACTTAGAACGATCAATAAAATTCAAATCTGCACTTATATTGGATCAAAAAAATTGGTCAATATGGCAATATATATTTGAAGCTATGTTTTGAAATGTGTAATTTTTAAATTTTAATGAAATAAAATAAATTGAAGAAGTTATTCCAGATATCCAATTATAGTTATATGCAGCCACACACGTAATATACTCGTACCCGTTAAAAATGTATATATGTAATATTTAAGAGGGGAAAAGTCAATATTATCCCAATGCGCAGGGGAATATGGAAACAACGAAAATAATTTAATGGTGTTTTTGTTTTCAACGAATACAACCTTCATAAAATATATTTGAACCCTGTAAATTTCACGTAGCCAACGTTTCACATTTGATCCAGTAACATTTTGGTAAATTATTGCAATGGCAATATAACATTTGACAATAAACCAAATTATTCCAAATTTGTTCAAAGTATTAATTTGACATCGTCAGCATTATCTAACGAAGATTGCGTGCAAGTTTTATATTATTATTTTGTTGCATTCAACTCATCGAGTACATAGATTACCCAAAACTATAATAATGCAACATGGTGTCATTATTAAGGAGAACACATTCGTATTGTAAAGTTGTAAGTATTCAGAACATAGGTACGTGATGTTTTATATACTAATTTAATGTAATAATTATAAATATATACATATAAAATCAATTTTGTCCAAAAATATTGTTTTTTGCGCTACCGGGATTCGAACCTGGATCTCCATTTCCAATCCGGAGAATGTACATTACCAACTGTGCTTTTCATGACAAATTTTCGAACCCATATCACACTTTTTCAAATTAATACATCTGTCGTTCCATTAAATTAATACATTAAATTAGTATTTACAGCATGGTATTCGCTAAATATCTAAAAATTCTGAATAAATACCATATATTTAGCCCAGCGCCAACGCAAATTATAAACGTGATACTAAAACATCAACAAAACTTTTGCACAAAATATTTTGTGACTTAACTAGGTTCTTATTTATCAGTTTCGGTTTTAACTACTTAAAATGTGACTTTGAATTGGATTCAATCAATAAATGGTACGGATTGAATAAAAAATTACGTAACTAGTGCCATATGACGATTATATTTCATAATAAAACGAGATTAATATCCGTACGGCTTATCCCTAATATAATACATACTAACAGTATAGAATATATAGAATCAATTATATATATCCCATTATCAATATTATAATTAACTAAAAATTAAAAAAACTTCCAGACAATAATATATGCGGTGTTTGTAATTAATGGTGGTGGGGGTGGGGCTAGATTTAACATGGATAATAGATTACTGTCTGAAAGTGCCTTTAATTTTAGTTGAACTATAATATTGATAATGGGATAACGAGAAGATGTTCCCGAAAATGGTACATATCATTTAACACAATGAAAAGTGTAGTAGAATAAAACAAAGTTTTTATTCAATTTACAAAATAATCCACTTCATATTACGAAGATCGCAAAAATCATTGAGAAAATATCGCAAAATTATGTTCTAAAAAACTGCAACTTCACAATATTAATGTGTTCTCTTTAAAAATATATTTATTGGTAAACCTTTAGGCCTTGTAATATTTTTTACTGAATCTAAAATAACGAACGTCGAAATAACGTGATATATATATATATCATGAGCCGGAGCTACATTTTCGAGAATCCCGCGAACCGGTGTGGTTTTTCAGTTAGCTCCGGTCCATTCCAAACTGCTAAGTTGGAATAAATACAACAAAGACTTTATGAAGACAGGTTGGGCCTTTAGGTACTAAAACAGCGCAAAACAAGAGAAGATTAAGGTACCTATCAAGAGTTTAGGCCTACAACCCCCATAGGGGATTAAAATGATAAACTAGTTTTAGAAAATTCGGTGATTTCATTTTAATTCGATTTTTCGCATTAAATGTCATCTAATTATATTCCAACTTTTTTGTGAGAACTGTCACTTGTACATGTATAAGTGTATGTGTGTGTGTGCGTGCCATGAGAGTGAGTAGATGAGTGGTAGGGGACAACATTATAAGAGGCCGTCTCTGAGGGGAACGGTTCTCTTCCATCATAGCTTCTCGTGAATAACTAGTCTATTCTGAAGTGTATAATTATTATTTAACTGTAAATTAGTGATGGTAAACCGTTACGTGACTGTAATTGTGTTGATGATTGGTAACTGAGATAAAAAGATGATTGATAACTAAGATTTAACTGTCGGAGGTTTCTTTCTAGTGTAGCAGTCATTGGTCGTAAAATTACATTTATCGGTTGTCAATCGTCGTTACAATCGAACGTAATCAAAGTCATAATAACAGTAAAAAATAACGATTTAAATAAAGATTGCCATCACTACTATAAATACGTTGTTGTAATAAACTTAATATTGTTATACCCGAATAAACTGAGTTTCACTTACAAGGAATCAGAACCCAAGAAATTAGTCATTAATCAGATAATAGAACACCCAGGGATCTGGTAATATTATACTTGGAAAGTCATCAAATTTTTGATTATTTTTAATATAATAAAATAACCATTAATTATATGTTCCATCAATGTGTGTTTCTCATTTGCTACGATTTTAATGTTATATAAATTAAATACAAACATAATAGAGAAATATTACAAGTCTTTATTTTTTAACATAACCTTTTTTGGAAGTAGATGTACCCTAGCAAATTAGTCGTAACGAAGCCTTAAAGTACTTACCTGTTTCACGGTTGGTTTATGGGGGAGGGAAATGCAATTTCCCTGTATCCGTTTTCCGTGTCTTCCCTTCCGGAACACGTGACAAACCACAATTCCCACGTCTGCCTTATAGCATTTTCGTAAGGATATTGTTTCATTTCCTTCTACATTGTTCTTCTCTATCGAAAAATGTCCGCTCGACTCGGGAAATAAAAATCATAATAATATATATATACGTGTAATTTAAATCTAAATTTTGTTGATTAAATTTTACGTGAATTTTACTTTTGGTGTTTTCGAAATTGATAAAACACTCATCAGGACCACGCAGCGGCCAGAGAATAATTTGAAATATATTCATATTTAAATCAAACACATTGTGTTTCATGTTTAATAATTAATAGTTTATAGTACATATAACCACTGTGAGTTAACCGGTTTCGAAAAATACCTTTTACTTCATCAGAATAAAAAAACTAACTAAAATAATGTGTCAAAATATATATTTTTTTTTTAAATTAATTATAAACAAACTTTAAAAATAAATCCAGTACCTACCTTACTTAAATAGTTACGATGAAGTGGAAACTAATAATAATAATTTATTTTTTTGATTCATAGTAGAGTACAGTGTGTTATTATATTGTTATAATCAGATAATATTGCAGTAAAGTGAAACATGTATTTCGGTACCCTGCCTGCTACACTAGTATTTTACTGTATTATAGCAGACAGTGCCCTTCCGGTATAGTAATAAGCAAAGTGTAGTGTTCAATATACTAATAAATATACATAAAGAGTAAATCAAGATGCGATTAGATGAGGATGAGAGGAGTCACTTGTACATGTATGAGTGTGTGTATGTGTGTGTGTGTGTGTGCCATGAGAGTGAGTAGATGAGTGGTGGGGGACAAACATCATAAAACTGGTTTAATAATCTAAAATTATTGGAATTTTTTTGGAAAAATTCATAAATTTACCTTATCTTATTTTACCTACCATCACGCCGTTTCCCTGCGTGGGTAGGCAAAGAGGATAGAGTGCCACTTTCATCTGTCTGGATACACAATTCTCGCCTCATCCATATTCATACATCTTCTCATGCAAGCTCGACGATTATTGAGGCTTCTAACAGGACCATTCTCCAATATCTGGTTTACCTGGTCGTGCCAAATCTTCCGCGGATGTCATCTACTTCCGGTACCATCATTTTTACCTTTATCTCTTCATTCATCCTTTTCGTATGACTAAATCATGTACGTGATCCTTTCTTGGAAAATTTAGTTGGTTATTTTAAATATATTGGTTAGTTTTACATGCCTTAAGATCAACATTGTTTATATGTAATATTAATATCTTCCGCAGTTGAGTAAATTTTAGTTCGAAGTCAGTCCATTAATATCAGTTCTGTACATTTCTTCATATGTTAGTTGCGAGTGACTGTTACGCCATCTATTTGTTGATTTATGAAAAATATTTTTATTTTCTCTTTTAACTGCACTGACATTGGCATTTACTCAACTGTGAGAGATTTCCATCTCCTGTAAAAAAGTATGGTTATACCGTAATTTTTTGAACCAATGTCTTGACAATGAATGTCACGTTACCGTGCCGAAACGTCGGCTTAAAAACCATCTACAAAAAACTTTATCTAACACAGAAGAGACGGCAGTTCCATACACTAATACCCACGGAATTCTTAAAGTAAACAAATATGCATATTAATAATAATAACAAAAATACATCGTTGATAAATGTTTATTGATAAATCAAAATGGTTCAAAAAATTATTATTTTATTTTAATATTAGAAAATATAATATTTTAAATTATCAATAGTATATATATATAATCTCTTTTAACATTTATTTCTTCTCTATGAGAATAGGACACATGTATAGAGATTAATATGTTTCTACTAAGTAATTTTGCAATTATTGAATATTTTATTAAAAAGAACACATTCTTATTGTGAAGTTGTAATTATTCAAAACTACATAATAAATATAAATTAAATGTATTAATTAGAAAGACTTAATATGAAATCAATTTTATCAAAAAAATATTGTGGTTGCACAGTGATTCGAACCTAGATCTCTTCCTATCCGGGAAACGTGCATTATCCGATTATACTATACCAACACTGTGCTTTGACGACAAATTTTCTAACCTAGATGTTACACTTTTTAAATTAATACATCTATCGTTCCTTTATTTGAAAGCTATTTTATTTGTCGTCAAAGCACTGTGTTGGTACAGCATAATCGGATAATGCACGTTCCCCGAATTGGAAGAGATCCAGGTAGCATCAAGAATATTTTTCTATAAAACTGATTTTCTATTAATACATTTCATTTGTATTGTATATATTTAATGCGGCACAAATTTTTAACAACATATTTTTCTCTCGCACTACGTATGCAATCTTTCTTTTGCGTAATGTACAATAGAGACTACTGAGCACTGCCGGTCGGTTGTATTCATGATTTGCGTGCGCAGATCGAAGGTAAATATCGTCTTTTTTTGGTCTTGCGACGAAGCAGAAAGACGTCGTTTTTTTTATTTTTTACACAAACGAATAAAAAGGGAGTAAGTCATGTATTATTCCGTGTGTATCTCGCGTCACACTGAGGTCACATACATGATTAGGGCAAGTCAAAATTAAATTTATAAAATTCTATAATTATTAACGTAGATATATTAGACAAAACAAAAGCTAAAATATTATGGTTCATTTCATTTTACAATTTACAATTTAGTTTTTATGTTAATTTTATATAATTAATAAGTGGACAGAACTGCAATAAAGCTATAGTAATTCATCAAAAAAAAAATATATATTTTTTGTTAGATGTTTCATTAATATTTATACTTGAAGTAGAGTATTGAAAATTATTGTGAAGTCTATACAAGAATAATGTTCAGGACATGGCATATAAACTGTATATTATAGGTATGTGAATTACAATCTAATAATGGGTGATTTTTTAGAGTTTTGTTTTTCGAATTGATAACTCTTTTTCCAGAGCTAGCTAATTTGACAGCTGACAGGTGATTTGTGCTCAGTTTGGTTTGCCGTTTCACCATGAATAGACGTACGCCAGAATAACACTTGAAAATGTATTTCGAAAATCGTGTTTCAGTTCTTGAAACTTACCATCCATTTTACGGTCGACTTAATCGTCCATCCGAGCAATTAATTTAAATAATCATGAATCTTTTTCCCACCACGCATACTCTAATTGATAATACGCATCTGCAAAGACACATAAGATTCTGAAAGGCCGTGAAAATCTAAGAACAACATTTTTTTTTTGTTAATCTTTCTAGTAACTCAAGCTATGCTAAATGAGTCAATGTCGTCTTAAAATATATTAATAAGTTTATAATGCACCTTCCCCGGTTTAAAAAGGGATCCAGGTTTGAATCCCGGTGGCGCAACAATAATACTTTTCGATAAAATTGATTTTGTATATATATCTTTCTAATTAATATATTTAATTCATATTTAAAATATCACAGACCTATGTTCTAAATAATTACAACTTCACAATAAAAATGTGTTATCCTAAAAATAAATACTATTACGTTTACAAATATTATTAGAATAAATAAATACTTTTGAGCCACCGACAATATGTTGGCACCACAGTGCGCCTATTGCAGTGAGGTCTGCGTTGGTTGACGTGAATGTCAAAACATGACATCTTGACGTAGTTTTCTTTGAAAGGGGGGCCTTTATTCGTCTATATGATGTATGGATTGAAAAGCGATAAATAAAACACCTTATTATATTACTGGTGATAAATTTTTTATGTTTTTATTACATGGTAGTGTTTTAATGCCAACCTCACTGGGCTTCGACATTTAAAAGTACTTTTTAAAAGATATATTAAATATTATAAATTCAATAAAATAATGCAAAATTGTGACGCATATTTTTTGATTTACTCTGAAACTATTTTATTTCATTTATATTTTCATCTCCACAAGTGCTTTCCACCAACTCCTCTACCCAGTGGCGTGCAGTAGGTATAGATTTATGTTATGCTATTACCGATGATACTTTACAATCATATGTAATAAATTTAATACAATATATGTTGTACATAGGATTATGAACTTTCGTTTAACTAACGTCTTTAGACAAAATAATTCCGTCCATGTATTTATTTGTAATATTAGAGTATTATTAATAATGTTTTTTATGTTTAAGTTTTAACGTAAAATAATACCTTCTTACCCATATAAAAATCAATATTAAAAATGTATGGACGTTTTAAAGAACACTTTTTATGACTGAACATGACTCTTTTATTATTTGAAAATGCTTCACGTAATAACTAAACGAAATAATAATCATGCACCAAACGCACCTCGAACGCAAAGAACAGCCATGAAATCAACACGTTAAAAACAGTAAAATAGTAAAATTCGCGAATAAGTAAAAGTAGACACTTTAATGATTTGTACGCAGTTGTAAGCCTTTCAAATGTTATTATGTTAAAAAAAAAAGCATAAGTAAGCTCCGTATAAAACAGATCAAACAAAAGGAATTTTTAATTCAGTAAATAGCCAATTGTATGACTTGAGTAATACACTAGCTTAAAAATAGAAGATAGTAATGTGAATATCTACAATCGACGCAGTGTAGCTACTAGCCCCACGGCTACAGTGGTAGGTTATCGTGGTTGTTTTTAGACTCTTGATCCTGGTCTAGTCCTCTTCCACACATTTAGCCCACTTCTTCATTGGTCTGCTTCTAGTTGGCTTCCAATGTGGTATCCACTTGGTCACATGATCTTTGGTGTCGTGTCATCTGGCATTGTTTGAACATGGCAAGCTTATCGCAGTCTTTGGGACCTAGAGAATTTTATGTTTGTTTCTTGCTTGATAAAGTTTTCAATTAAGTTTCGGTTCATTGTTATTTTATAAGTTCTAATTTCTGGTGTAGGTCCATAAACTTTTCTTAGTATTTTGCTTTCAAAAACTGTTAATTTATTATCTTCAACTTGGATTAAGAACAACGTTTCGCAACCACAAGTGATCAATGGTCTTATTATAGTTTTATTTATTAGCAGTCTGTTCCGTATTTTCGACCCCAGAAATTTTTACAAGCATAATTATAAATAAATGTTTAAAATAATAATATTTTGATATCGACAAAATATATAGTTAGGTTAAATAAAATACAATAATTTTATTTTAAACCACATATTTTATTACATGTCAACCGGTTTCGCTTAACTCAAGCTTCGTCAGGACGTATTTAAAACTAACAATAAATACAAAAAGAGTGCACTTATATATATATATATATATATATATATATACATATATAATGAGAGATAAAATATAAAATTACATGTAAAAGAAAGAGATTCACTACATATACAGTTAGACAGAATATTATGGGAGGGAAAAAAACAGTGTTGATGGATATTAAATTGATTTTATAGAAAACATATGTAATATGGGGCTAATGCATAAATTAATTTAATTGTCAAAAATTGGCGTACCACTATTTATTGGCTTTTTTATTTCGTGGACTTCTAAATTATCCAATCGGAGGCCAACCCGATTTTATGGAGGATATTGACCCCTGTGCTATTATTAAAAGAATGGTCTTTTCAATAATATGGCTGGAAAATTCTGAGAAACCATTACTATTTAAACATTTAAGATGTTCTTTGACAGAATATTGACATTATGAGTATATTTTTGACTTGACATTGACATTTCAAAGACTTAAGATAGTTGAAGTTTTGAGATTCAAAAATGAGTTTAAGAAAGAACGTTAAACAGCAAAAATATTTTTTAAATAATTTTTTGTGTTTCCTGAAAGTGTATTAATATACTAACACATTAACAGTAATGTTTAACTTGTTTTCAAATTATTTTATGTATTAAAAGACCTTTTAACGTCCACTAGGGAATAATTATTTTTTATTTCCAGCTCACACTACCACTCTAAGGTATCAAAATATTGCCCCCACTGTGCACAATTTCGAATTTTACTTCGAAAGATAAGGTTTTTTTTTTATTCTTTATAATAGTAAAAATAAAAATTTAGATTTCTGCAGAAAGTTGTATTTCGTATTCAAATGAACGTTTCACAATAATTTTCAAATTGAGTTTCAGCGATAGTCTAATAATTTCATTAGCTTTCGCTTATCAGTTTTATTGTATTTTCACTAGTAGAAATATGTATCTTCCGGTGAAAATATTTTTAGATATGATTGTACTGAAACGCCAGTAAAAGTACAACTTTACTTGTAACACGTATGTCGTTCTATTTATAACTGTTTTTTAATATAAAAATATTATTATTATCAGTGTTCTATTAAAAATTATTACTCTACTCTGATGAAAAAAAGGAAGAGAGGAACGTTAATACATAGAAATAATATAGTGGATATAAGATCACTTAGGCAATCTAGCAATTTTATTTACTATATAATAAATAATTACGAGTGAAAGGAAATCAGATCTAAGCATAGTGAAGCGGATTAAGAAAGGGTTCTTTGGTCATGCGGAACAAATGAATGAAGAGGGGATGTTAAGTTAGATATCGGTGATAGTGTGACAAAGAGATCTATCAAGATTTTTATTTTATATAATATTTTAAAAAACTCATAGCTGATATTTACTCACGTCAAAAAGTAGTCAAAAAATAAAATAATATTGATATAAATACTATCATTGATACATGAGCTGAATATTTTAGGGAATTAAAAAGACATGCGGAAGACGTGGCTCGACCAGTTAAATCGAACACTAGAAGATGGTTATATAAGAAGCTTCAATACGAGCATACATGAGAAGATGTATGAAAGTGGTTGAGGCGATAGGTAGGTTAGTTTAACTCGCTTAGTTTAACGGGAGGGAGGGGGGGTATCATCATTTTCCTCTTCATCCTTATATTATTATATTTTATTTAAATTATATAATACAAAAACACAGTATGTGCAAGAATGATTCTACAATTATTATTTTCAAGGACAACATCATTAAACAGAACACGTACTGCCAAGTTTATTTCAGTTGAAGGTTATATTAAATTCACGAAGCTTTTACATTTTGCCGAGCCTAAATCCGAGCGGGTAGTCTGCGTAACTTCCCCAAAGTTCAGTACTAGCGTGAGAAGCCATCAAGACATTTTTAAAAATGAATACACTCTGCCAAGTCCAGGCTTTAGTTAGAAATAAACAATATTTTTGTGTAAATATTTCTTGGCTCTCGTTGCGTGCTGTTCTGGAAGCAAGTTATATTTTTTCCGAAGCTGCCCGCCTATTTAATACCCCTCAGCAAGGTACAAATACCTCCTCATACAACTCTCACCTGATGCATAATTCAGGGGTAGCAAACCGAACGGAACCCATTTGATATGCGCGGCCCGATTTTTAAACTTGATTACCCGGTTCTTTGGAATATGTATGTATGTAAAATTTTTGCCGCATTTCGTCTTTGCTGCATTGGTTTTTTCGATACAAATGGTGTTCCGATTCG
This sequence comes from Eubasilissa regina, assembly GCA_022840565.1. NCBI lineage: Eukaryota > Metazoa > Arthropoda > Insecta > Trichoptera > Phryganeidae > Eubasilissa > Eubasilissa regina. Next base: position 25,699,680 of record JAINEB010000011.1, on the reverse strand, counting down.
AAGATGCTGTTGAAGATCTATGAAGAAACTACACAATAAACTTTAAAATATTGGCGTCGTTGGCTATATTTTATCATGGCTAATAAGTTATTTAACATATCGAAAACAAAAAGTAAAAACAAATGGACACAATAGCACATCTGAAACCATTGATTTTGGCATACCACAAGGCGCGGTACATGGACCATTTTTATTTATTTCATACTCTAATGATATATTAAAACTTAAATTACGTGGTAAAATAATATCTTATGCAGACTGTATAATACTAAACTAAAAAAACTGGGAATGATGCTAATATATCTGCAAATGAGGATGTTTAATATAATAAAAAAGGGGACCTACTTTCAATTAATACATCATATTCCTACTAACAATTAATATATCTTATTTTCTATGATTTGCTATTCTACAGAAAGATAACACTGAAATTAATAATAAAATTCACACCAAAGCCTGTATTCAGTGTGACTCTTGTGACCAATGTTCATCAATTGAAGACAAATACTGTATCATGTAACTAGGAATCATAATAGATAACAAACTCAAATGGAAAGTGTATATGATTAATCTTACAAACAAAATAAGGAAAACTGCCTATATATTTTTAAGACTCGGAAACATCTCATCACCTACAAATCTAAAAATAATATATTTCGCGTTAGTATAGTCACATTTGCAATACGGTGTTATTGGATGAGGAGGAGCATATGAAACTTCAATATCACAATTATAAATTACTCATAAAATGATGATAATATATATTTTTTTAAATTACTATCCAAGTTCTCAACTCTTTACAGAATTAAATGATACAAGTTTTTAAAATTAAACATTAGAAGCGATTTCCGATCTACAAGATTTAGAGACAAAATTTATTTTTCTAAACTTAAATATACTGTAACTAAAAACCGCTTTATTTTTCAAGGCATTAAATTCTTTAATAATCTCCCCTATACATCACATCTTTGATAATCTCCCCAATAATCACAAAAATTACAGGCAATTATAAATTTGTATCTGAAACCAAAAAATATGTATATAGACTAGCAGACACGTAAATTATATACTCCTTCTGTACACACGAGCCTCCGGCTATCATAGAGAATAAAAAAATGTAAAAAGAAATGCATATATAATTACTTAGATAATAATTAATTAGAAAGATATACAAATTAAATCAATTTTATCGAAAAATATTCTTGTTGCGTCACCGGGATTCGAACCTTGATCTCTTTCCTAACCGGGGAAGGTGCATTATCCAACTATGCTACAGCGACAAATTTTCGAACCTATATGTTACCTTTTTGATATTAATACATTTAATCATTCCATTATTTAAAAGAGCCATCTAGCTTATTTTTACAGAATCTAAAATACCTTTGAGTAATCTGATAGGAGACGCCAAAATTATCAATTCATTTTTATTAAATTTTGGACACATTAAGAATGTGTTCTCCTAATAATTACCGATTATATTTATATAAAATATACTATATATTCTAATAAAAAATAAATTTAAAAAATGTAGTTGATTTTCCATTTGATGTATAATATTTAATAATATCCTGTTTAAATGTAGACTCCTAGTTTTTACTGTAAAGTAATGCGTTAAAAAGTTTTACATAAGTTCGACACAGAATTTCTCTAGTGAGACAGGCACAGTCCAAACAGATTTTTACATTGTATTATATATATATATTTAAATTTAATTTTTCCATGATACGTTTTTAGAACTCCATGAACACATAAAACACTTTTTTTTTCTACTCATTTAATTCCATTTCATCTTGTAATTAATCTAATAATTTAACTCAAAGACTTGTATTTATATTAATATTAATCTACGATGAATGACAGATACATATTTTTTTTTATTACATGAGATGAAGAGACAATATTATTTATAAGAATAATTAAACTTTAGTAATGCAGAACAATAGATAAATATAAAATGAGCACATTTTTATACTTAAATAAATATTTGATAATGTAAAGCAATATTTGCATCAATTAATTCACTCATTAGCTAAGTTTCACGTTAATCTGTTGATCATTTTATATATTGCACCCATTATTTTCATCTCGAATTATTGTAACCTGAATTAATACATACGATAATTAATCTGTGTACAATATTTTCAATTTCAAACATCCTTTATAAACCTTAACATATATTTGCGTGATTTTTTCCACAGAACAAAAACCGAGCACTTCGGCTCGCATTTTTGAACTCGATATTTCAATGTTATTTGAATAAGGGCCAATAAGAAGAGTTCATTGCACTTGAAAAATATTTTTGTATCTGTCAAATCAGCCCAGTTGATATGAAAAATGTAGCTTTATTAAATTATTTAGGGCTGAACTTGTTTCTATTTTTTTTTAAATTAAAATATTACAATATATGATACGAAGTAAACTATTGAATTAAATACTAATTTAATGGATTAATTATAAATATATACATATAAAATCAATTTTGATAATTCTGGCGTCGGCTTATTCAAAGGTATTTGAGATTTCGTAAAAACAATGCAGATGGCTTTCAAATAATGAAACGACAGATGTAATAATTTGAAAAAATGTAACATATAGGTTCGAAAATTTGTCATGAAAAATACTGGCGCTATAAAACAATCGGTAGTGTACTTCCCCGGATTGTAAATAGACATACAGGTTCGAATCCTGGTAGCGCAAAAACAATATTTTTCGACAAAATTGATTTTATATGTATATATTTATAATTAATACATTAAATTAGTATTTAAAACATCACAGACCTATGTTCTGAATAATTACAACTCGGCAATAAGAATGTGTTCTTCTTAAAACTATAGAATTAATTATTTAATAGATTTAACGATTAACCATTTCTTAATTATGGTAATATTATTAATATTTAATAATAACCATTTTCCTAAATCTTTAATACTCTACACTATAGAATGTGTTTTGGGAAACAGGTATTTAAAAATTATACAGAAAGAGATAAACACAATTTCACAATGGAATTTATTTTGAATCACTTAACAATATGTACTGAGGTTTCTGTGAAAATATATTGAAATAGAAAGAAGGCGAAATTAAATATTTATCTGAAAGAATATTATGATTTGTTAAAATCTGAATAAAATAAAAAGAATATTACGAAATACGTATTTTTTATTTCGCAGAAATTTCAATTGAGTACAGCTTATTTCAATGTACCTAGTACACGCGACTGTTATATATAAGTTTAAAGTCCTACAACGAAATTTTTCAGTATGAAATGGAAATTTGCAGGTAAAACATTGCATTTCTCCTAAGACCTAATATATTGTATATTACAAATAAACAAAAGTTACTTTTAAATAAAATGATACTTTCTTTTATTTATTAGACTTTATTGACATACAAGTTTTTGGTGTAACAGAGGTGAATATAAAATAATATAATATGGCATGATAAACATATTATAATTATATTGCTATTAAGTATAATACTATCAAGTATAATGCAGTAGGTATCCTGATATTTGACATTTGCTAGACTATTTAATTAAAAAATAAGTCGGCAGAGATATAAAAAAAATAAAGATAACGTAATTATTGTGTTACAAATCTAAAGTGAATTATTGGTGTATTGTATTGTGATTAAGTTGGAATGTTGGACAATGTGAGATCTGTCACTTGTGTCATATGTGTGTGTCCGCCATGAGAATATGACCGCGTGTGGGGAGAGCCATTATTTGTTGCCGCGCCTTTGGGAAGCGCTCTCTTATCTATATGACTTCCACTTGTAAATACTTACTGTAAGTGTAAATCTTATATAAATTCATGTACTTTAAAGTGTTGTAATAAACCCAGAATTATTGTACGGAAGGCAGAATTTTTCTACGATAATGTGGATACACAAGACACAAACAAGAGGATAAAAATCCAAGATTTATTATAAATAGCGATGCTTCTGACTGTATTGAATCATATATTGAGTTCATATTTGAGTTTTTTTTTTTTCCAGTTAGTGTTATGTGTGTTGTATAGATTTGAAGCTAAAAACATGTAGAAACGTTGAAAGAATATCATTCTCAACACATCTCAAAAAAATATTATCGCATTAGCGTCCATTTAACCATCATCACCATCCAGGCCTACGCTTGACTATAAATACACACATTCTTCGAGCACCCTTGCCTCAAGCCAAATCTCTTCAGTTCAAGAACATATTTTTCTGTTTCTACCCACCTCATTCTTGGATGGGCAAATGGTCGAATTTCGGCATTTTTTCAACCACCTTTTGAGGAGTACTAGAGTTCTCGCTTTTTATAACGTGACCAGTCCACTTCAATCTTTACGATCTCATAACTGTTTGAAAATTTCTGAAAGCAAAGAGTTCTGTGTTGGTGCAAATATATAAAATTCATCACTTGTTTTGATTATAAAATATTCATACGTCTTCTGGCATGAATTATCGATTAGTGTTAAAAGTGGTATAATAAATGTATCAATAATTATAAAAAATATAAATTAAATACTTTAATTAGAAAGATATACATGTAATTATTAAGGAAAACACATTCTTATTGTGAAGTTGTAATTATTCAGAACATAGGTCTGTGATATTTTAAATACTAAATTAATGTATTAATTATAAATATATACATATAAAATCAATTTTGTCGAAAAATATTGTTTTAGCGTCACCGGGATTCGAACCTGGATCTTCATTTCCAATCCGGGGAAGTGCACTACCTTTGTGCTATAACGCCAGCATTTTTCTTGACAAATTTTCAGACCTATATGTTACATTTTTTTAAATTAATACACCTGTCGTTCCATTATTTGAAAGCCATCTACATTATTTTTACAGAATCTCAAATACCTTTGAGTAAACCGACTTGCAGACGCCAGAATTATCAATTCATTTTTATTAAATTTTGGACACGTTGATACAACATATATTATTAAGGAAACACATTCTTACTGTGAAAAATAATGTAGATGGCTTTCAAATAATGGAACGACAGGTGTATTAATTTGAAAAAATGTAACATATAGGTCTGAAAATTTGTCAAGAAAAATACTGGCGTTATAGCACAAAGGTAGTGCACTTCCCCGGATTGGAAATGAAGATCCAGGTTCGAATCCCGGTGACGCTAAAACAATATTTTTCGACAAAATTGATTTTATATGTATATATTTATAATTAATACATTAATTTAGTATTTAAGATATACATGTGTTGTTGCTACCAGGATTCGAACCTAAATCTCTTTCCAATCCGAATACAAGTTCAATTGCTGTAGTGGAGTGATAAAACGTTTTCCTGAATTCGAATTCCGGTATATACCAAATATTTTTTCGATAAATATTTTTTTTTCTGTATGTCTGTTTAATTAATTCATTTAATTTGTATTACAAATATATAAAAGTTATCAGGTTAACTTAAACTGAGCCTAGTATTTTTGCGGAGATTTTTATTTCAATACTTAAATAAAATGAAGAAATCTGTAATTTTTTTTTTTTCTCCAAACAAATATTTATAATAGTTTAGTTAATAATTTTTCATATCGGATTAGGTATATTGTTACCTAATTTATCCTTTTGTAGTTGATTTTTGTAGAATTACTGAAGTATTCTAGAGTTATAGAGAGGAGCAGATTCTTTCTAAACTAAAACTGAACCAAACTTAGCTACGATTCCCCTGACTTGTACGCAGTTGACAGGGAGGTTACAAATGCGTAGTGATTACATTTCTTTGATTTGCAAACCTAATGATATGAATATTTTAATATAGCGTTCCTATAAGGTTATGTAATGTAGTCGATTTGTACATATACTACTGTGGCAGCTGCTTCTATTTTCAAAGAAATTGTTATCAAAAATATAAGGAAATTAGATGGCCATTTCAGGCATCTTAATGAAAATCTTACGAAATGAAATTACCTGCAAAGGTTTCTTTTCTCCATTTACTGCAAATCCCGGTCAAAAGTTATTCAATCATCTTACGCACAGAGACGAAGTTAATTGAATTGGAAATGAAGTCAAAGACGATTCAATTTAAAAGATCATAAAAATAAAATTCTTCTGACTTATGAAAGTATTTGCCGTAAGAGACCTGTATTCAGATAAATCATTTTTCACATAAAAATAACGAAGGTAAGTAGGTTTATGATGTTAATAAGAAAATTCTTTTTATGAAGTTAACGATTCCGTGAACTGTATTTAAGTAATAATAAATTGAGTTTTATTTTTATTATTTCAAATGGTTTCGTTCTCTCCGCAAAGCATCCACCATCGCATTAACGGCATTACATTTGTTTGCATTCCATAATACTGGGGGAATTCTCAATGAATAACTGCTACCGCTTATACAAAATCACCTGAATCTAGGATAATATTCATCTAAGATTAAAATGTAAGAACATTTTTACACAAATAACTTTTCTCATTTTTGAGCTTGGTTGAGACACTCGTGAAAAATTATTGTATAATTGTTTAGGCAGCTGCGAATACCTCAATATTATTTTCTGTTTGTACTGTAATCCATCTTTCAAAAATTTTTGCATTTAATGTATTATTATTATTTTAATGATTATTTTATACATGATTATAAAACCAACGTTGCACGGTTAGTCAATTTTTACTTTTTGAATTTTGAATAACTTTCCGCGTATCTCAAAATTTCACAAATTTTTATTTTTATTTTAAATCAATTTTCAAATCGGTTCTAGATAACGCAACATCATAGTTTAAAACCTACTGATATAATTATTAAAATTAAGATTATATACATAAAGAGTAAAATGAATGAGATACTCCGAAACCGGTCGGCATTAAAATTTCATAAAATAAAAATTCCTCTGTAATAATTTAAATTTGCGACGTTGTATTTTCCTTTGTTTTCAAGTAATTTATATATTCGTATAATATTTTTGCACTTCTTGCTTATGTTTGTACCAGCATGTGAAATTGTCGTGAATTGTAATTAAATTCTCTAAAATTTTTTTCTTTACTACCTCTTCCGCAATTTACTTATTTAGATTTTTTTTTTTAAAGTATTTGAAAAAAATAAACACGCATAATTTCAATATAACATATCTTTAATATATTACATCAAAATCACAAAGCGTTTGTGCTATGAAAAGTAGTACTGACTCGATAATATTCTAGAACGATTATCGAATTCTGAACCCCTAAGTTATTAACAACCATGTATTAATATACCGATTAAATTAAAAATTACTATCCATAACAACTGTAACAAAATTACCTGTAGCGACTCATGTACAAACTTAAGCCCAAAAAAGAAATCAAATATCTCGGTGTAATTGTTGATCAACATTTAAAATGGTACAGTCACATTAGCGAATTAGTGAGAAGAATATGTATTTATATATTCATAATATTGAGGAACATTTTAAGTATAAATAATTTTAAAAAGGTATATTTTGCTATTGTTCACTCAATACTCCAGTATGGAATAATTGGGTGGGGAGGAGTATACAATAATATAATGAACTCGGTAAAAATGATACAGAGAACAATCATCAAAGTAATATTTTTTAAAAAATCAACTTTTTTAACACAAACACTTTTTGCAAAATTCCCAGTTCTCAAAATAGAAAACATTTACAAAAAAATCTAAATTAATCAATTAATTAAAGAAAATAACACTGTCTAATTTGAAACAAGCACATCATTAAGGTTTAAAAATAACCTTAAAATCCCTAAATGTAACACCAAACACAATCAGCAAAATTATATATATTTATGGATAAAAATGTAAATAGCCTCCCTACCCAAATTAAAGATTTAAAAAAATTTAGAAAGAAACTAAATGAACGCTTCAAAAACACACAATTAAAAAATAAATAATATTACAGAACACTTCAGAAGCACACAAATGGACAATGAATAGAATATGTAAGGTATTATATAAAATTATTGTAGTGTAACTCCCTCTCCAAGCAAAAGAGCTGGTCCCTTTTTTGGAGAGGTAAGCGAAAGGACAACGATGTTATTTAAAAAATGTAAAATACTTAATTTATGTTATAAAAAATTGTAAAAATGTCAAATAAATTTTTAAAAATATATATACTTACTAAGAAACTTATTTATTTTCATGTCTTGGTACAATTAAGCTTGCTTCACATTTTCGACTGACTCTTCAACATGTGTTATTTTATTTATTCATACACATTTCTTAGAAATATAATCGACTAACTAAACCCAGTTTTCTAATCCTCTCAGATATTACCCTTCACTAGTACGTTCGCCAAAAGTCAAATATCATTGTCACTTGTATTTTTTATTTATTATTTTTGTTTTATTAATCACTGAATTGAGTTTAAATACATCTACCGGTTTCGAAATATACCATTTTCTTCTTCAGGATATCATAACTAACTAAAAACATATATTGTTGTTTCTTTACCAGAATCTATTTTTAAAAAAACAACAATTATTTAAAAAATAAATTTAGTACCTAACTCAAATTGTTACTTAATACAAATTTAGTCGAATAATTTATAGGAAAAAATCTTAGAATGGGACTCGTAGTTAAATTTAGTTGGTTGTTTATAATTTTTTGATTAGTTTTACACGCTTTATTTATCTCCAACGATTCCAAAGTATTTAATTTGTGACCAACACCGTTTATATGCAGAATTGACAATCCCAATTTTTCATCATTTTTACCATTTTCTTCTTCAGGATGTCATAACTAACTAAAAACATATAGTATTGTTTCTTCAAAGTTAATTACTGTCAGATAGAACTTCATGTTTAATGATTTAAATTCGTATTATTTTATAGCAATCTTAAACTGATGTCTGATTTTATCTTCGATTCTAAATCTAAACACGTGTTCATGGCGTTGAGATATATCTCTGAGACTTAGTAAATCTTTGAAATCATCTAGTCGTATCTCTTTCTCTACACACGAGCCTTCGCATTCACTTAACATTTAAAATATTTATTTTATATAGTATTATCTCTGTTCGGTTAGAATTATATATAAAAAATCGTTATACCACATTGTGTGGCAAATCTGTTAAGTTTACATTGACATATCAATATTCCAAGTATATAATATCGACGATAACAGAATTATACCATTATTACACCCCACCCAGTATTACCGTGCAAAGTATCTTTGTAATATCGTGTAATCAGACATTGCGTCCTGAAAATGGATCTACCATAAACAATAGAGGATATCCTTCCTATTAACATGCGAACACTGAAATCCTGAAGTTCGAAATCTGATTAATTCGATTTTGAACTAATTGGAAGCACTTCAGCTGACATGATCGTGAATCCGGCAATTTCTGAAAATGTTCGTGGTACCTACCATACCTGAAAATTGTACAAAATACGTACACAGCCAACACAAGCGGTGTGCAGTAGGTATAGATTTAGGTTATGCTGATACTAATAATATTCTACGTGTTATACATAAGATTATGAAGTTTCGTTTAACCAACATCTTTAGGCAAAATGAATCCGACATTTATACGACCCTACAATTTTTTTATTTGTAATTTTTTGATACATGGTGTTTTTCAAGTTTAATTTATTAATTATTATTAGTTTAAATTATACTTTCTTAGCCATATAAAAATCAATTAAAAAAATGTATGGTCGATTTTTGGAATACTTTTTATGATCGAACTGTTTGAAATCTTTAACGTAATAACAAATTATAACGGTTGACGTAGGAAATAGTTCTGCCGATTACTTTTTGTTTTTCCCAATTCAAAAAATAATCCATCATGCGCCTCGAACATAAAGAACAATCATGAAAACAACACGTTAATATATACTCTGCAGTAGTGGGTCAGATTTGACCCAGGTGTTTGTAAAAACATTAAGTACGCTAAAAATATTCGTTTAATGCCGTTTTCCTTCTAGCTAATCTTTTATTAAATATTTCCAAATAATTTGAGATAAATGTTATCGGACGAGATTCAAATGAGTTATTGATAAAAATGTGAAAAAACGCTCAAAAACTGACCTTTAACAGTCTGATTGAATCTCAGCGCTTACACCGAAACATATATTGTCAACATTTTGAGCGGGTAGACAAAGGATACCAGGTATGCGTCCATGTATTTGTTTTGCCTTATTTTCGTCTAGCGGCCCCTACACAATACCAGTAATATAATTAACTATTTGAAGGGCGTTGCGCCTACCTGTAAATTTTATGACACTACCTATTCGGATTCCGACGAGAAGATTACATGCTCAATGGATGTTTGAATTTTGGCTGTGTAGGTTAATGCGTGAAAATATGTACATTATTCATAATATTTTTTAATTTGTATCTTTAATAATGCTAAAAATGGCAGAAACATTACGGCACACCATGCCATTTTATTAAATCATATTTAAAATTAAATATCTATAAAAAATCTCCCACAAAACGGTTGATAAACTGCAAACTTGAGGTGGGTCTAAAATGACCGCCGGACGTGTTTTATTTTGACTCACAGAGCAGTAAGTGTTAACAACAGTAAGCTAGTAAAATTCACGAATTAATGAGAACGAGAATGAAGACACTTCAATGATTTGCACGCAGCTCTAAGCCAAGCTAAAAACCTTTGATATGTTATCCTGTTAAGGAACAGCATAAGTAAAGACTCCGTATAAAACAGATCAGCCGAGAAAAATATTAAATTCAGCAGGTATGCCAAGATTTACACAAGTCAATTGTATGGCTCGTGTAAAACAATCGCTTAAAAACAGAAACAATTTTAATAGCTCAAAATTCCGCATAGTACGACAACGGCGCTACGTATGCAGCGGTGGGTAGTCGTAGTAGTTTTTATAAATAAACAATTAAAAATTCTACTGGTACAAATATGACTAGCGAAATTATAATAAATCTCCCGTTTATAATAATATATGGATTATTTCATTTATATTTGTTTCACAGAATTTTCAGTAATGCTTTTTGCTTATGTGCACTGCACGTCCCTGGCTAACACATATGTATACACAGTAGTGTAATGCTAAATAAAAAAATACGAGGGCGGTATTTGATTTCAACCCCACCTCCCGCCTTTTGCGTTATGAAGAAATGATTATAGCCAGCAATAAATTAGCTTTTATAAACGCTAAAATCATGCATATATGTTAAAAATACTATCAAGCTGTAACATGTGCATTTAGATTTAACTTGTTATTTATGTTGAGTTCACATATTTCATCTATCTCCAAGTACATGTGGTCAAGGGTTGAAAGAATAGGATATCGCCGCGCGCTCAGATTTCTCGTAATAACTTTCACGTTTCGTGAAATGCTCCGGTTCCACATATTTGTTTGCCTTCTCGTAATTCCCGTTTGCTGCACGATATTTGATGTAAATAATTCTATGCGGAATATTTTGTATAAATATGTTTTTAAATGTACTTAAAAATAATGTTCTATGTCAAAAGAAGTTTAGAGTGGGTCACACTATCAGTATTCTAGTATCATATCATTAATATGGGTCTTCTAAATATTTTTTTTTTTTACTTAGTTTCTGGTCAAATTGGCTGTTGCTGGAAAAAGTGTTGTCAATTCTAAAAACAAACCCCTATAAAAATATCCTTTATTTAGGTTTAATTTTTAAGTAATGATATTTATGTTACACCGTAGTCATATATATATATAAATATGTGCACATAAGTATTGTATGTTGAGTAATAACTATGTATTTATTATTCTTAAGTTGTCCTAAATTCAACGTACCATAGGTGCATGACTGTGAACTGCGTAGTTCTCGCACCAGGTGCTACAGATATACCATGTTTCGGACATCATAAGGTTTTGATAGGAAGTGGTGAGTCTAACATACAACTGCAGAATACACAACCTTGTATTATATGTAGCGCCTAATTCCAAAACCCTCTAAATTGACTTTATGTGTTTTTGAGTTATCGATGAAAACGTATATTTCGAAAACAGATGTTCATTTTTTAAAGAGTTAATTCTGTAATATAATGTTTTTCTCTGCGTATATTGTTCTGGCAGCCATACTGGATTTTAGATCACGTGATCATGAACAAGCGTTCTGATTAACTGATACTACTTTGAGGTATTTAGGAACAATTCGTGATTTCAAACATGAATTAATGACTTTTGCGTGAAATAATGTGTTCTGCATGTGGCTGACAAAAAAATCTACAAAACTGCTTATTTAACTCAAATTATCCGAAATCCGTTTTAGGGGGGTTTGAATTAGGCGCTTATACAGGATGTAACATACCTAATTCACAATATTTTATTGGTGGATACCTGACTAATTTACGTGTTAAAAATGTTCAAGGAATATATAAAAATTATGCAGTTACAGAAAATATTATTGTTTTGAATGTTTTACAAAAATCAGGTTAAGCTTTAAGTCTACGTACATTGAAATGAAAATTTTCGAAATGTATCTAATATTAATTTATATCTTCACTTCAGGTCCAAAAACATGAAACAAAAAATAGTCTTGCCGTTCGAAATTCCATGAGCTTTAATTTTTTGTATTCAATATATAATTTTATAATTTGGAATCAATAAAATATTTCAATTAATTGAAATAATCGCTTAATTGTGTTTTTTTTAAATGCTTATATCTTGACATGGTTGAGATTTAAAACATATTCCTTGAACATTTTCTACTCGTAATTGAGTCAGATATCCACGCATAAAATATTGTGGACTAGGTTTGTTACATCCTATAACCTCTTTGGATACAAAAATATATTAGATTTTCACAACATATATTATTACTAAAAATATTACTAAATGTGCTAAAATACGAAAGAGTTTGGATCCAGTTATTTATTTATATTATATTTATTGCAATATATTATCTTAAAACTGGTCGATTCATATTGAAAATGATATATTGAATAGAGAACCAGCAATATATGTACTGAAAAGCTTTACGAAAAAAAGTTACGACATCTTATACAATATTCTCTCAATAACGCAATCGTAATCCAACCCATATTATGTTATTAGCAAAGACACAAAACTATATTTTTCGCCTTTCTGTTGAACTATTTAAATGCAGATTTTTAAATAATCGCTACCACGCGATGTATAACTATCCGGACTATCCTCCACCGACCAGAATCAGTGGTGAGCATGAGAGTGAGTACGTGAAACAGAAGCAACCTACTTACTAAAGTTGTATGTTGAAGTTAACCATCTTCTGGGAAAAAATCTTTACTCAAATGAAATACTATATGTGTAAATGTGACAATGTATGCAAGGTGACATTTCAGAATAAAAACGTTGTAACAAACTACATGTTAAATTTATTACAATGAAAAAGAATAACCAAAATAAAATAGTTATTAATACATACAATCTAATCTCCAGATGATCATGTCCATAACCAACTGTTAGAACAGACTAGATGTTAAAAGGCGATGACGACAATAATAATATTACATAAAAAAAATACGTCATGATCTTGGACTGTTGGGCGAATCATTCAGCGTCTGCTATTAATAACCTGGTTTGACCCCTCTGCCATCATGCATGTTCTCCCAGGCAGACGTATAAGTAAATTAGGAGTAATTAAAAAAAAAGTTGAAGTAAATAAAAAATAATGAGACAAAGGAGAGAAGAAGAAATTGAAAAAGAAAAAAGGAATTTTTTACGATACAATTAGGATTCGAAATACTAGAAAATGAGTCCTTGAAAAATTAATAAATTAACTGAATTTACCCTTTAAGTATTTCCATCTCGTTTCGTCAGAGTAACGCTCACCGGCGTTGGTCCTTTCTTCAAATAATTGTTGGTTTGATTGGAGGTCTCCACCCTTACAATATATACAAAGAGTACACGGATTAACTGGCGGCCCTGGGTCCCCGCCATCCGGCGACCCACCCAGCTAGAAGCTGCGAGTAAAATAATGTGCCAAGGCCTGCGAGCGCTCCTCGACACGAGGCGACCATCGCGATCATTGGGACTATTGCTTGGCGATTTCGCCGAGCGCAAAAATACACAACCAAGGTAATTAAGTACTGACGTCACATTTTTTTCCCACGTATAATTCGTAATGTGACAATAAATATACTATTTCAACATATTTATATATTTTTAATAATTGATCTAAAATACTATTTAAAATATGAGTGATACGAAAACAAAAGACTTTGTGTATCTAAAATAACTGTTTATATTTATATGTCTGTGGAGATCTATCGCCTCCACTGCCATCACCGTCCACAATCCTGAACGCGCTTTGCGTATGGCGGTGGGTAAAACAGAGCTTCTAACAGTCATAAAAACGTATCCAGTACCGATGTAGGGTCCCAATACGATTGCGCTCGTAACCATTTAGAAATCCGGCTATCGGTCCTCACTCTTCTCGCCGCCGCTTTCCAGATGACATTTCCAAAAAGTGCCTATGTAATTCTTCGCGTGTGACCATACACACTCATACATATATGATACACGACGCGATCATCAATCATGTGCACGTATGTGATGACTGATTACTGGGGTACCAAATCCTTCTGAATCACATACAACACGCCCACACAAACATCCACTCCTTTTTACCGTACAAGTATATGCCTGTCCAACAATTCAATTGTAACTATAACTGTTAAGTATAACATAAGTTAAGAAATAGAGGCTAAGGTTCTAATGTAGGAGTGATTGCTCGCCGAATTACGAATAATTACAATTTCCAATTGTAACAATCGAACAACAATCACGGTTTGTCTCGATTTGAACCTACAATATTTGATTATTTATATTTATTTATAAATTTCAGCCATTAGAGCGTAAAATTTATCTATAATTTAACTTATCTATAATATTTAATATAAATAGTATTCTGTTATTTGTTTTGAGAATCTGCATAACTCTGTATACCTGTATACTTTATTATAATAAATTCAACGAAAGAAAATAAAATAAAATAATGATTGCGGACCTTATAATTTGCGCGGTTAAATTTTTAATACTAATTAAATATATTAATTAGAAAGATATACATATAAAAACAATTTTATCGAAAAATATTGTTGTTGCTACCGGGATTTGAACCTAAATCTCTTCCAACTCGGGGAACGTGCATTAACTTTCGGATTACTCAAAGGTATTTAAGATTCCATAAAAATAAATATGGCTTTCAAATAATGGAACGATAGATGTATCAATTTATCAATGTGAAAATTTGTCGTCAATACACTGTGTGCTGTAGCATAATCGATTAATGCACGTTCTAAAGATTGAAAGAGATCCTGGTTCGAATCCCGGTAGCAATAACAATATTTTCAGATAAAATTGATTTTATATGTATATCTTTCTAATTAATACATTTAATTAGTATTTAAAATATCACAAACCTATGTTCTGAATAATTACAACTTCACAATAAGAATGTGTTCTCCTTAATAATATAAATTTGTTATTAGAACAAACTCGTGTAAGATTCTAGATTTAAAATTTTTGAATGCCTGTACTGAATTGCCACATCTCGACCTTTTTTCCCCATACCTTAATTTCATATAGCATACCTACAAATCAAATACATACATATGTCACGTCTTGACGTAAAATGATGTCTCCCGTGAGTTAAATATATAAAATATATCTTTAAGGCAAACTAATAATTTCTTGAACATCACTGTCGCCTCGTGAGTGATATAACCTGAATGTATTTTAAGGGTCGATGACACGAAAAGCACAAGACGTAAATAATTTCTCAAAATTTATGGTAAAATACAGGCCTCGCCAGAATTCAAATTCCGCTCCCCGTATGTATGTAAAATACGTATTTTATAAAATATGTGTATAGAAAAATATATATTACAATATTAAGTCAAAATCTCAGTTAAGTATATTATAAATTATGTTGCAAACTATATATTATATCGATACCCTAGAATAACAAGGTTCCGACTAACATTTTGGACTAATTTGAGTTATTGCATGAAATGCATTATTCTTTATTTCTGCATACACACCAACTCTATTTAACGGATATTAAAGTAAATAGCAAGAGCTGAAAGTTGCAACTATATGGATCATTATTGTTAATTTTATATATACAAATATATGGATCATTATTGTTAATTTTAAATGTTTTTTTTTTTTTTTTTATATATGAATTAAATATATTAATTAGAAAGATATACATATAAAATCAATTTTATCGAAAAATATTGTTGTTGCGCCACCGGGATTCGAATCTGGATCTCTTTCCAAATCGAGGAAGGTGCATTATCCAACTATGCTACAGCGACAATATTTTTAGCGACAACTTTTCGAACCTATATGAAATCTTTTTGAAATTAATACATTTAATCGTTCCAATATTTGAAAGAGCCATCTATTAGCAGATCTGTTAGCAGACGCCATTATCAATTCATTTTTCAATTTTTTATTTATTTTTTATTTCCCTCATCTCACAGCGGTTATTAATATTACTGAAAATAAGTTAAGACCTTAAAATTGATCATATTTACATACTCAAAGCAAAATATACGTGAATATATGTTTAAATTCAATCAACACTTTTGAACTCATTATCTCAAAACAGTGGCAGTGTCAGGTGGAACCTTTTTATTCTGAGGGGTCAATATAGTAAAATATATAGTACAATGTAGTGTACAATTTAAAATAACCATAGAAAAAATACATAGCACAAGACTGAATCAAAGGTGATACCAAATCCATACCATTCAAAGAAATAATACATATGTAAACTTTTTGACGTGTGTGTGGTTTAGTGGTAACGATACTCGCCTAGTGATCGATGTTCGTTCCAGGAGGTCATCAAGTTAGTTTTATTTTTATGGTGCAAGTGTTTAGCATAGTTTGAAAATAATATGAATATTGACGTGACACAAACAAAAAACTTAAAAGTAATTTGTTTGTAAAAAGTATATATATATTATTCTATTAATATATTTTCACCTCTGTTATAAAAGAAAACGTATAAACATGTCAATAAAACTTATCAATATGTTGTTAAATATTTAGTTTATTATATAGTAAAATACTTATTTTAATTTTATATTTATTTTTATATACTACATATTTTTTTATACTTTTTACTATATACTTGGCGATGTAATATTTCAAGTTTACTAGTTGAATAATATTAAAGTACATGCAGGCTTTGTAAAAGTAAATGCGAGTTGGAAACCAAATTTACTATGGTTTTGCATAGTTAACCCTATTACTCTCCTCGCCTCTCCAATAGTCCACAGTCTAGGGTGTAATGTTTCATGAGGTCATATAAGTACACGGTTTAGTTTTCCTAGTTATCTTTTCTGATAATATAAGTTCAAAACGTTTAGTTATTTTTTTGATAATATAAGTTCAAAACGTAAAATATGTCACTGTCTCCTTAACCCTAGATTAATATAGTACGTAAATTTGATGTGTTGTTCAAACAAAAGCATTTGCTCCGCCCACTTGCCAACTCTGCTGCCTCTCCCACTCTTGCAGTGCTCGCGCTGATCGTTGATGCAACATCTCACAGCTCAGTCACGTTGCCACTCTTCAAGTCAAGGCTAAATATCCCTAAATCGAGCTGATAGCTTCGTGGATCCATTTTAAAAGTTATCGATGAGCAAGATACCCGACCCTAGGATCACAAGTGCATTCACAAAGTATTTGAAAATACTAAGGATTTTGTTCATTCGCAAAGAAAAAAATGACAACCACTCATTGCAAGTGTGTAAAAGCCATCTGTGGAATGCACCAAAAGAAAATTTGATCAGATCGTACAAAGTATTTTCAATATTTTTTTTTTTTTATTTAAAAACGTTTTTTTTAATATTAAATATGTTTTTAAACTAATTCTAATGTCTTTTTTATTTTTGCCCAAGTACCAAATGTATTTATACCCAGACACGTAAATTTTACGTATCTATAGCAACAACGTCGTATTTTTAACGATACTAATCCAGGGTTAACTAGACCAAAGTATATACAAAAGGAGATAGGTTCATCGTTATATCTAACAGTGAAATCTAAATAATTTATTATAAATTCAATGAATCTCAATTAATATACAAGGCACTAAATTGAAATATCAGAAAAATTTAATGATTTTTGAAGTTTATATAATTTTTTAGTTTGTTTTTTTTAACCACTTAAACATTAATTAATTCACGAACTGGTTTTGGAAACCATTTTCTTCTTCGGGATGTCAAATTAACTAACCAAAAATATAATTATCACATTCTTGTGTTATTAAACGAAATATATATATTTTTAAATGATTAATACTTAAAAATAAATCTAGAACCTAACATAAATTGTGGAAATTGAGTTTGATACAATTTTTTTTAGAATATTTCTTGTGGTTAATTTTAGTTAGTTATTATGGTTATTTTGGTTAATTTTTCACACTTTATTTATTTCTAATGATGTTAAATTATTTGATTTGAAACCAGCATTCTTTATATGTAAAACAGGCAATCCCAAATTTGTATTAAAATTATGATTATAATATTAAATGATTTTATTAGCAAAATTTAAATATTGTTTTTTTTTCATATAGGTACATATGAAATATTTAACTTCGTTTTTAAGTAGTTAAAAACAAAGTTAAATAGTATATAAAAATGGACATTAACCACAAAATTCAATTTGCAAATATTAGGGGGGGCCAGAAATTTCGCCATTACTTCTTTTGTAGAACTGTTTATTGACTTCATTTTTCGTACATAAAATCTTTTTTTTTCTTAAGGGTAAAATGCCTAAGCCCGAAATCGACGATGAACACTTCGTTTTTTTCAACGAAGGTTTAAATGCAACCAAGGCTACGGAAGTCATTAACAAAATTTATGGAGAAGTTCTAAAAGTCAACAGATCTGGGTTTCGAAAGTTCAAATCGAGTAATCGGAGTCTGAAGGACCTTTTTAGAAGTGAGCGATGGTCGGATATGGAAGAAAATAAATTATAATCTCTGATTGATTCAAACCATCGATGAATTAAGATAGAAATTCGGATTTTCCTGGTCGATCGGAAAAGTGAATAGAACTGGTATTTGGATGCCGCACGAACTATCCCCCGCTAATAAAGAAGCGCGCGTAAACATGTGCAATTCTTTATTATCACGACAAAGAACCCACCCTTTTTGCCACAACTTGTAATCTTAGACAAGTTAATAGATAGTGTACGATAATTTTAGTTAAAAAAAAATGGTTTTCGAAAAATCAAACACCCATTCCAACTCCGAAACCAAGATTAAAGTTATGCAAGAATATTTTGTGCATATGGTGGGATATTCGAGGGATCATTCAGATTGAATTATTAAAATCGGGCGAATCAATAACGTCAGAAGTCTATTGTCGGTAATTGGAAAGACTTGACTTAAGGCTGAAAGAAAAACGTCAGAATTTAGTCAACTGAAGAAGAATAATTCTGCAACAAGACAACGCACGCCCTCATACAGCAAAAATGACCAGCGAAAAAACCCAAGAGCTGGAACTGGGAAGTTATACCATACCTGCCCTTTTCTTTATCGATCTATGAAGTACTCCTTGAGAATCAAAAAATTCCAAATTATGAACGACGCTGAATGTCACCTTATCCAATATTTTATTTTAAAACCACAAAGTTTTCATAAAAGGGGCATTGAAAATTTACAAAATAGATGGAAAGGTGATGGAAATTCTATTTTGTGATTATGATCAATATTTTTTTTTTTAATAAAGTTTAATGTTACACTACAAAATAATGGTTTACTTCCTGGTCTCCTTATTATTAAAAAAAAAAATGTAGTTTGTCTATGTTTAAAACACAAAAGATTGTACGAGATTCGTGTAAATCTTTTTTCTATTTATTTTCTATCAATACTCAATAGCCAGTTTTGAGATGGAATTTACGTGTAAGTTTATCCATAGAGAAATGTTTCACATTAATTGGCAAATTTTGTAGGCTTTAAGTGTCAGAAACATGAGTGAAAGTGAATATTATTGTTAAGGAAAACACATTCTTATTGTGAAGTTGTAATTATTCAGAACATAGGTCTGTGATATTTTAAATACTAAATTAATGTATTAATTATAAATACATACATATAAAATCAATTTTGTCGAAAAATATTGTTTTAGCGTCACCGGGATTCGAACCTGGATCTTCATTTCCAATCCGGGGAAGTGCACTACCTTTGTGCTATAACGCCAGTATTTTTCTTGACAAATTTCCGAAACTATATGTTACATTTTTCAAATTAATACACCTGTCATTGATTTTATAAGTATATATTTATAATTAATACATTAATTTAGTATTTAAAATATCACAGACCTATGTTCTGAATAATTACAACTTCACAATAAGAATGTGTTTTCCTTAATAATATATATGTTGTATCAACGTGTCCAAAATTTAATAAAAAATGAATTGATAATTCAGGCGTCTGCAAATCGGTTTACTCAAAGGTATTTGAGATTCTGTAAAAAAAATGTAGATGGCTTTCAAATAATGGAACGACAGGTGTATTAATTTGAAAAATGTAACATATAGTTTCGAAAATTTGTCAAGAAAAATACTGGCGTTATAGCACAAAGGTAGTGCACTTCCCCGGATTGGAAATGAAGATCCAGGTTCGAATCCCGGTGACACTAAAACAATATTTTTCGACAAAATTGATTTTATATGTATATATTTATAATTAATACATTAATTTAGTATTTGAATATTATTGTCTTATTAATAGTGAAATTTAACAAATAGCTTTATTATTGCCACAGTGTTAATAAAAGACAAACATTTTAAGCACTACAATATTGGGATAATTTCAAAGCGCACATTTAGAGATCCTCTTTGAAAGCTTATCGTGATATCTCAAACAGACTAGCTTTTTGAAGATAGTCTGAGCTCGGCTGCGTCATGTTTGCATCCGAGAGCATGGGGCAATAAATGTTTAGGACCAACGAAGCAGCATGCACCTCTATAATATACTGTTTTCTCGGAACATGGTTCTACTGCCGGTCTATTTTCACAAAATTGAGCAGATCTATGTAGGTATATGAAAACAATGGTCGCCTCATTTCATTATGAAAGAATCTAGAGAAATTTTAAATTAAATATACGATCTGAGGATATCAATTATGATTATCTCTTTAGCCGTCTGAAATTGTTAAACTTATCAGCAAGACGTACAATGACCGACCTTATATTTCTATACAGGATCATCAATATAATAAACTGCGCCCAGATTGTTGGTCTGTTTGATTTTCACGCACCTTTAAGGCCATCAAGACACAATCCATTGATCTATTACAGTGGTAATGTCAGAATTCATGCATTAGCTAACTCCGCAGTCCCCAGATTACATTTTTTGGAGAATGAATATGTGGAGGTAGTCGACATTTTTGTTGTAAATTTAACTCTTTATAAGACTATATTATTACAATTTTTTGTGTCTCAACTCAACGGTGACGGATAAATTGCATTACTTCACTTTTATATTTATTTTTTATTTTGATTATGAAAAAACACGCTGTTAAAAATTAAAACAATTTATTATGTTATAAAATATCGATTTCTAAAAATGTTTTTTTTTATGAATACATACATTAGAGAACGTGCACACGGATGAGAGTTTGATCTCTTGTTTCAGCGATTTATCGGTAAAGATCGATATGTACCAGTTCGTCATTCTCTTTCATCCACGTCGGTTATTCATTATATTCATGATCCTCTGATCTTGACAGTTTATTATTGATGTGTAAAATGAGATGGAGATATTTACGCGTCTTTTTTATTTACTATCCATAATATGCACAGGATATGTTTCCAACACCACACCTCGAAGCCATCAATCCGTCTTCTTTATTGTACCTTTAGAATCCGCGGGGCTTACTCTGCGTACAAAATACATACGGCAATGAATCATAGCTCACTTCGTGCTCAACTCCGTGTTGTTCTTTACGCGCTTTCGAGACGAGTTTCTGAGTTAACTCTCACGCCTGTTACGCGCCATTACGATACCTCGCTAATTGTAGAGTTTCAATAATGCAGTAATAAAATAAATGTATCTAATCATCACATTTTAATGTTTTTTTGTGAACGTCATATGTTCTTATTAATGCAGTCTAGCTGCGTAAAAAAAAAAAATCGTCACTCGCCTACATGTCTATGATCACCTGAGTCATCCATCTATATGACCATAACCACCTGAGCCACTCACCTTTATGACCATGACCATCTGAGCCACTCATCTTTATGACCATGAGCACCTGAGTAAATTTCTTAATCTTGTCAACTGAACCACAACTGGTTTTATTTTCTAATAACTTACTATATCTGTGTATGTAGATTTATCACATGCATCATTGCATTGTATACCTATACATTCCCTTTTTACTATTAAGATATAAAAATATCTGATAATAACGATCTAACTACTGATTCATTTTCTATAACTTCTAAAATATATTCCGGTTATTTGGATTCGAAGATCAGGTTGTTTAAATGTACAGAGAACTAAGACTGTTCAACTTAACTAGAATTATAATCAGTCTATCCGCCGTAATGCCGTCAGGAGTGTTTTGAAAATTGATACCTGAAACTATAGTGTTATCTGATACTGACAATATTAACCCTCCAACCCCGTTTCTGTATTTCCCTCCCCCGCGCCGCCTCTCCCACGAGCTGTCATCACCCCGTGAGCTCTCAACGAAAGCCACAGACAATCGTGTCACGTGCCCAGAAGCTCAAAGGGTTGGTTGCCAATCAGCATCCATCTCAAGTGTCAAGTTAAGTAGCCTGAGATATTAAATGTAACTGGAATTCTCAATCAATCAGATCGAGATTTTAAAGCGTAGTATACATACATATATGGTAAAGTTGAACCAAGGTATGTAAGGGTGTGTGGATGGAATTTTACAAAATGATTATAAATGGTAAAATCAATTTTTACTAAACAGTTATTTCTTAAATACTTATTTAACTATTATTTACGTAATCATCATTTGTATGGTTATTAATTAAACTTATTTAAATATTATATCTAAGTAACTGTATTCGTAAGTACAAATAAATATTATATCTAAGTAACTGTATTCGTAAGTACAAAATAAATACTAATTATAAAAGTATACATATAAAATCAGTTTTATCAAAGAATATTGTTATTGCGCTACCGGGATTCGAATCTGGATCTCTTTTCCAATCCGGGGATTACCAACTATGCGACAGCGACAGTATTTTTGACGATCCCGGTAGTGCAACAACAATTTTTTTCGATAAAATTGTATTTATATATAGATCTTTACAATTAATACACTTAATTAGTATTTAAAATATCACAGATCTATTTTCTTAATAATTACAACTTCACAATAAAAATGTGTTCTCCTTAATAAAAATTACATTTTAAATACCCCTTACACTAATACTATTAAAGTGAAGAATAAAATCGATATAAACATAGCGATGTCGATATTCCCAATTTAAAATGCAAGATAATGTTAAAAATAGAGCGATTATAAATAACAATTTTTATATCGAAGAGATATACGATCCTCATGTTGAACTTAAAAGTTTATTATTAGAGCGTAGAGTAAAATATCTTGTTTAGAGACCGTTTATATATTTATATAAATAATCACAAAACTGTGGAGGTGGCGATTCAAATCTACCGCCATCATCGCCGCTGTCAGCTGACCAACGACACAGGCGACATCTGCACTCGAGGACGAGACTCCTGCCGAGAGGAGCCGCGCCTAGTCTCGCCTGATCCCTCGCTCTGACGACTAACGCTTCATACTCCGCTACTTTTGTACTCTTCTTTTTAATACCTTACTTAATATACGATTATATAAAAACCCCCATTTCATTCCATCACAACTATTAAGTGTACAGTAGAACCTCTATATTCGTCATTAATGCGTTCCTGAAGGCCTGACGAATATAGAAACAGTTTTTCACATAACTAATAACTGAAATTCTATTAACTCGTTCCCATCCCCCAAAAATAGTACACAAATTAATAAATTTAATTTCAACACTAAGGTATTAAAGAAACATATTAATTTTAAGGAATAACATTGAAATCTATAAATTATAATTCAAAATAAAGTATATTGTTGTTATTTCCCACCCGGATTCTATTCCCCGATAATATTTTCTTTTTTTTTCTTTTTAATCTCTTTGTTTTTATCATTAGGATTTAAAACCCGACTACACTCCGTAGGCTTCCTCTAGGGAGAACAGAACCCAACATTAAAAAAGCAATTCAAGACATATTTCTAAACGTAATGAATATCTTCATTCCTTTTTACGGCCACGTATTATATTCTTTAAGAACGTTTTAAAAATATCAGTTAACTTCACATAAAAAAATGTTAATACTCAAAATTGTGACTGTAAATATTACGCGATTTTTTGTTTTTAAGTAAGTCCAAGTGTTACTACGTTTTTTTTTTAAATTTATTTATTAATCTGTTGTAATTACAATACAGAGAAGAGGATAACATATTAATAATTATTGTTTAAAATAACTAGCTTATAATAAAATAAAATGCAATATATTTATAACAATGACATAAAAATATTATGAATTTATGGATACATGTTAATCTTTTAAGTATTTTTTGAAAGCATTGATTATTTCTTTGTTATCATTAATATAATATAATAGTATTGTAGCTGAATTTTTCTTTCAAAATGTTATCAAATTTATTTAATATTCTCTCAGTACCTAAGCTATGTAACCAATGGGAGTGTTGACGGATCGTGTAAAATCTTGAATGAGTATGATCAATTTTATTTACTTACCATCAGGCCATTTTTCCATGGGGGTAGGCAAAGAGCACCACACTCTTCTGTCCTGACACATTCATTCACATTCATACATCTTCTCATACAAGCTCAACGATTATTGAGACTTTTAACAGGACCATCCTCCGGTATCTGGTTTTCCTGGTCGTGCCAAGTCTTCTGGTGCTATCAACACTTGCGTCATGTATATTTCTTATGATTCTCTCCTCATTCATCCGTTCCATATGACCAAACCACCTAAGTGATTATTTTTTCATTCTTTACTCTGTCATAAATAGATTTGCCACATATATGTAAACGCCTATACGCGTATACGCCTAAGTGATCTTATTTCTACTTTATTTAGTCTACTTTCCTCTTCCGCCAGCACCTGGTTTCAGTACTATATATCAATAATTTTTCTGTTGCAATTCCAATTTTCAAATATTTGACAATGCAAATTGACATTTTTATGTATGGAATGCATGTAGCGTCAGCACGTCAGAATTGCATGTAATATTACTAAACTTTTTGTAGAATATATTACACAATTATTTTGGATATGTGTTATGCGAATCCTCCGCACTTTCTGAAGGCTGCGATAAAATTCTACTATTCTGTGTTGTCCATGGATTTTGATGACCTACGTGAAGCATCAAAACGACTTATTTTATAAAGTTGATAGTTTCTAGAAGAATCACGATGTTCCATCATTATTATGCACGCTTAGCTCTGTTGAACCACGTAAAAGCTTCTCGCAGTCTCCAAAATTCAGATTTGACACATTTATAATTATTAACGAATTTATTTTATTGACAGTATTTTTTTTATTTTCAATTCTCCAAAGATTTACGGATTGTACCTAATATATTTTTGTTGTTTGGTATTACATATCGTTTGAACTATCTAATTAAGGTTTTATTTTATTACATTTAGTGAGCAATATGTAATGACAATGTTTTGTATTGATGAGAAAAGTTTTATTAGTCGTATGAAGTAACACGCCGGTACCGACCCTAACATATGTCAACATAATGTGCCCGCAGCTGTCCGGAGGCTCTCTCTCCGTATTTGTCCGTGTTTTTGTCTATTATTATCTCTTTTTTAGTTAAAAGTTTACTTGACTATTTCAATTGAATAAAATGTTAATTTATTATAACTCTTTCAATTTTCTTTTCAAATAATTGTTATTTATTTAATAAAATATTATTCGAATGCAATACTGAAATCAAACATTTTAGTATATATTATATGAATCTAAACTCTGGATCAGTATAATGGTGAGGTATAGAACCAAAAAAAGACACGTCCAGTTTTTGTGGTATTTGAGTTAAGTACGTACAAATATAACAAAAATTAATGTCTACAAGACAAGCCTATCGAAATTAGATAAATATTGCTGAATTTCATATAAAAACGTATTTTTCAACTGTGCTTGTTACTTCAATCGCATATATATCCAATAGACAATTAATTCAAACCCAGACAAATATCCTTTCAGCCAATAAGACGACAGTATTCGGTCACGTGTCCTGTGGTTACTGGTCATGTTCAATATGATCCAAATGTAACAGTTCTGGTACAATAGTTTTTTGTATTATACGCGAAAACAAATAAAATGGACCTGTCTGCTACTGATTACAATTATAATAGTGGAAAAATTAGGTACGGTAATGAATTTGGCTGGGTATTTGGATGCCCTAACACGCATAGTACTAACATAAAGAAATAATACAGTTTAATCTTCACTATATGAGATTTTTGAACTCTATTTAAAAGACAATTTTTAGAAATTCCCACCCATTTCGACAAAGTTCTAAACAAACCCACAATTTGGTCTCTCCCAAGTGAGCAGTAATTTTACAAGTTGTTAGAATTTTTCCCCATAACGCGGTACTAAATGTGTTCCGAAACGCGATACCAGACATCGATACCGCGTAGTGTTGCCGACTTCACAAATATTATTCCCTCACTTAAAAATATATAAATAGTTTGTTATGTTATACGAATAATGGAACATGTATTGTACCCTCCTCCTCTGTGCAACTTTGTTAATATTTATTATGTTTACGTTTTGAACGTTTGATTGATAAAAATAAATCTCATTATTATTAATCTAATTCACAGATTTATTTTCTGACATATATATGAATTAAACATATGAATATGAATAAACATATTAATCTAAATTATGAGAAATTAGGAAGTGGAAAGCTATTTGAAATATTAAACACCCGCAAAACTGTAGTAGCGCTGAGCCATAGTAGTATTTACCTTAAGGTTCTCGGTTGATAAGTAATTCCATATCCATTCCTGTAGAAATTATACTCTTTTTTTTTTATTTTTCTTTTTATGTGAATTTTTCAATATACAAAATATTTTTTTTTAATTTTAACCATTAACCATTATGATATTATAAACTATGATAGACAACGTATAAATAAATATTACAAAATAAGGACTACATGTGTTATTCATTTTATTACGATGGTAGGTTGCAAGAAATTTCTAATGTTTAAAAATGTAATGAGAAAAATCTAATTTCGTTCTTAAATCCTCTACGGTATTAAGACTAAATATCACAATAATTCTTAGATGAAAACCAATAAATATAAGTATAATAAAACTCCAGTTCACTAAATATTCGACTTAATGGCATTTTACGAAAATAACAAACAGAAATCATTGTATTTTCAAATCCTTTTTTTGATGAAAAAATTATAAGATCTTTCCACGAAATTAAACAACACACCGACAAAGTTATCGAATATTTCATCAGACTTTCCAAGAAATAACTTCTGCATTCTTAAAATTTCTTGTAAGCATCCAGTATCCAGCTTGATTTGTCGTAACCGAGCGATGATACAAGGATTGTAAGCGTTCCTACCTGAGCGACGTGCTGCGTGTACCGATTTCTCTCTTTCTCTCTCTCAGTTGATGTGCTCATGACTGACCAACGGTCTCAATCGATCTTGAGTCATGTTTACTGTTTAGTCTTCTCAGGTCGAGTCTCAGACTTGGTCGTTCATTTTGTTGGAAATGTACTTCTTCACCTTCACCTCCTTATATATTCCAGTGATCAACAATTTCTCTCGACAATCATCATCTCTTCTAGCAACGTACCCAAAATACAAAATAATATATGTATAGAATACATTTTCCTGCATGATGTGAAGAGCTTTTCTGTAGTACAGAATTCCTGAAGAATAGGCATTCGTTCATCTTGCAGTACCTATACCTACGCAGCACACGAAGCCAACACATCTCAAAGTGAAATGTCATTTTTAAGTCACATTAATAAGCTTTTTACCGGTAATATATATTAATCTTTTTCTTTAAAATTTCTTCTTCTTGTTTACCAAGTGAAGGTTAGAAACCGCCCCCACCCCCGCTCATGTTATCTTATCCTCGGCTTAACTGAACATTCCAACCCGAATATTCAAATATTCGATATTCGAATATAATCGGCCTGTTTCTACTATTTGATACTCTAATTTTTGTGCAGCAGTTCGAATAGTATTTGTGATAACATTTGAATTACCATCAGATTCCCTTGGGCTAATTCGAATTATTGGACTAATTTTTTGGATCCTGATTCCTTGTAAGTGAAGCTCAATATGTTCAGGTAACAATATAAGTTCTATTATAACAACGTATTTAAAGTCAATGATTATTACACACTTCAGATATAGACTAGTTATTCAGGAAATGCTGTGAGGGATGAGAGCTGTTCCCCCAGAGACGGTGTCTTATAATGTTCGTCCTCCACCACTCATCTACACACTTTCACACACATACATACATTTACAAAATGATAGTTCTCACAATATTCGTACTTATTTCTAAGGATGAAATATTAAATTATTTAATATTTAACTGATTCTGATTCGGACGTGGAAGAGATACCGGTTGCTTGTTCGAAGAGCTCATCGACGTCCAAATTGCAGACTGAATTAAGAAGCACCATTTTATCCCTCGTAGAAACTACAAATTTTTGTTCAAATAATCTAAAAAAATATTTTAGATGTTTGGACTATTTCAAATAAAGGACAGAAACGTTAGATCTAATATTTAAAACACTTTTAATAGTTAAGCCAACGTCAACCGCTACTGAGCGGGTATTTTCAATTACAGCGACGATAAAAACAAAATTAAGAACAAATTAAAAATACAAAATATTCAATGCGTTGTTATTTTTAAAATATATATTTTTGAAACTACAATAAATAATCAGTTTATGGTAAATTAGCCCGTTTTCTTATAAATTTTGATGTATTTAATTGAAATATTCAAAATTTATTTTATACTATTGTCATACTTTAGAATCTATTCGAATATTTTGAGTTTTACTATTCGATATTCGAATAGTTGATAATGTTGAATAGTTGGAATTTTTAGTACTGTCCGGAGGTATTCTGGTATTGTTCATTATATTATAGTTCTGAGACTGAACTGCTAGTTTTGGGTATTACCTCATCTCCGTTGGTTTTTCTCTGCATACTATTCTGGAGCAACCCATGTATTTCTCGTCTTACTTTGTGGCCAAGGTATTTAAGTTTTCACTTTTTTCCAATTTTCAGCAATTTTTTACCTTATTCGGCACGCATTCAATACGAGTGACAAATACTATAGACTAGATGTCATAATTATATAATATTTTCATAGTAATATTATCGGTGTTCAAGATACCTATCACTGTTTGGAACATGTCTCTAGCGATTTTAATAGTTACTTGTTAAAGTTTAGCACTATGTAAATTCGAACTGTAAATCCGGATCGATATAACCTAAATGAACGAATTGCATAATCTACGAGTCGCGCGTCCCGCGGAATGGAATACAACAATTCCAGTCGTAAATCAGAATCACCGCAAGGTATGGAAGAGAAGTAAGGAAACCTTGGTATAGGACGAGAACGGTGAGGGGATAGGGGTTCTAGTTAAAGGACCAGTAAATTTCGAGGAACCGGGATTTGGAAAGAATGCTCGCCTTACCTTATGCACGACGCCTCCGTAATCCCTGCAGTCGCCACCGAGATCACCCAAATGGTACGTGGATGAACCAATCTCCGATCCCAATTGAATACGGCGATATCACAAGTTCACTCACGGCGCACAAACAACAAACAATATGTGATCAAAACATGATATCACTAAATACAGTACTGGTGCACTGGAGCTAAAAAGTCTACACCGCGAGTCCTATCGCGAAGTTGAGATCGAACAAATATCAGTCAAGTTGACATCTACTGGCGTCAAGGTCACAATTCACAGTGAAAAGACGAGTATTAGAAAATATACGGATGGAAATGTGTCAATAACAGTGGTCGCGGCTGAATCGAAAGACGCGTCAAAAGTGTGTTTTGTGAATTCGGAACACTATGTATACATATATATATTGTCATTTTGGAAAATAATTCACGGGTAGCATTTTAAATTAGCGCCAAATTTGAATCATGGTTATCTTTAGTTCGCGATGACTTCACGTTGGTAAGGGCGAATAGGGTATGGAGCCGTGAGCGGACCACTCCTGTCACAAAAGCGGCCTTGGCCCAAACATTAAGTGGTGAGATTGGCGATCGTCTCGTGAAGATAACGCCATGTCAGAATTGCTTAATCATTAATAGAATATTAAATATAATTAATTAGTTAGTTGAATTGTTAGAAATTAACTCGCATGATACACCATCCTTACAGAAGTTTATATTTCCTTCGCTGGCATGGGATAATGGTGGCAATCCCGTATTGACAGCGTGATGGTGTAACGCCTTTGGCACATGTTGCGGCAGCAAACATCCTTCTTGGCGACTGCAAGCCTAAGGGAAGGATGCCGGACACGTTTTCTACACGATCAGATGGTTGGGGCTTCGACTAGATTAAGGTGAGAGACTAGATTAAGGAATGCGTCACACAAATCACAACTTAACTTTATACAGCTTTATTGTCTTATTTTAATGTTTGCGGTAACGTAGA
Source organism: Eubasilissa regina (assembly GCA_022840565.1). NCBI lineage: Eukaryota > Metazoa > Arthropoda > Insecta > Trichoptera > Phryganeidae > Eubasilissa > Eubasilissa regina. The sequence continues at coordinate 25,668,999 of JAINEB010000011.1, read as the reverse complement.
ATCCATTTTTATCAAGACAATCCTTGAAAGATTGATCTCTTACCTATTATTTCTGTGTTATGAAAGACATTTAGGAACTGCAAGGTGGGAATTTCGTAGATGTAATCTAATATTTGGAGGTTTTAAACCACTGCCTGTCAATAGATGAAATCCCATGTGGGAAGTCTAGTCAGCTACCTACTGTGTATACCTAGACGTATGCGGTCGTATTACGGGCCATACCTGATTGTATTTGTATTTGTAGAATACTTTAATTAGACTGTTAATTAACAGCAAAACCTCTCTGTGTCAATTATAAATGTTCCTCAGTTAAAGATGGAAGCAGAGTACGGTAGTAGACGGTTAGTATGAATTCATTGCGTTGACGACCCACAAACTCAACTACTGTCTAGCTGGTGGCTTCGCCTGACATTCGATCCGCCGGAGTCAGAACGCAACATAACAATATTTCAAAGAATGATATTTATATTTTTGAAATATTGTATCTATTTTAAGAAATATAAACTCATTATTCAGCATTCTTGTACATTTATTTTTACATATATTGTAGTATCAATCAATGTGATCAATGAAAGTTTTTTTTTCTGGCTGAATTCTTAGAAAATACTTCATTATTTTTCATAAAATAAGCGGCATTATTTAAAATCATTTAAATGCATTTCTATAACCATGGATTAATGAAAGTAGATGTTTAGAATTAATAATTTGAGGATGTATTTCTGAACTTCTAAAGTACACTGTGATACATTTATTGGTCTTATCTTATATTTTAATCCGAAAAATAAACTTTTGACTTCCAACTTCTCCAAAAGGGTCGTGTTAACAAGTCCAAAACATTTTGTTCCATTCCTGACGTCTTATCTGGAACATCTCGCTCGACATGGAAAGGTGTGCTTAGAAAAGCTGTCGATAAAACAGGTGTCCTTTATCTTCCCTACAATAAGGCCTCCTGTCAACAATGGCTACCCACCCCGTGAGTTGTTGAAAGCGATAAACATGGCAACCCCAATTCCGTTTAAATTACTCCCATAGATAAGCATTTGATGTTTCCGTAATTGAAAAATAAAAGTAAAACAGAATGAAGTTTATCAGAGAGAATAAATTTGTAGTTAAATTTATTTATAAGGGATGAAACAAAAATGTAAGAAATCAACCCACATTTTACTAAAGGGTAAACGATCCGTAATATTAGAGACGTCACTTAATATTATATTATTATTTAATGACTTGAAATAAATATTTTGTTACCTGAGATGTAAATTTTTTTGAATACATTATATTTTGTATAATCAAATCCTGATTGTATTATTTTATTTCGTATTTAAAACTTAACTTAATAGCACGACGTTTCTTTTTAGAGGTTAGCAGATAAATTGTGAATATTATGTTCCAGGCAGATTTTTTTTGGCTGCTATCTTTGTGTTGCAAGTATTTCTCAATTCGCATTCAGTAGTCGTAGAGAATATTTAATTACAATTTATTATGAAGTACTTAATGTCTCAAAAACGTGATATAGTTATTAAAATATTTTATCTAAATAATAATGACGATGCCGTAACCGTTAATAGTGATCGTTATCGCCACATCTTTGAAAATTTATTGGTGGCCAAATTGTGTCGATTGGGCTTGTAACGCATGTGATTTTAGCAAGATAATACCACCTCATACAAAGCTCGAGCTACGCTTGATATTTTATTATATAATTTCAAAAAGTGATTATATCGACATGCCTGTGATCATTAAAGTTGGCTTGAAAGAAAATATTTACGCCTATAAGCCAACAACAATTTAGTTGCTGCAGAACAATATTCGAAATGAAATTGCTGAAAAAACACGCGAAGTGTACGAGAATGTTATAAAAAATATGATTAAAAGATTTATTTCGCTGCCAAAGACAGCTACTAGGCCAATATTATAATTTATTCATAATTGTAATAAATTACATAATTTATAAATAAAAATTAAATTTAAAAAATATGTTTTATTACTTAGTTATTTAAAAACAATATCAACCTGGAACATAATATTCACCCCTTATAATTGAACCTGCCATTGTACGTTCATTGATTATATTCAATAATAATTTAACATTGTTTTACCGTCCTTCAATAACTGATTTACTAGATCACGTCAAGTCTTTTTCAGATGTATTCTTGTTCCTGTTGTTATCATCACTTGCCTCAAATATTTTATTTCTCGTCCTTTCCTTACTCATACGTATCACACACCCTAACAATATTAGCTATCCTTTCAACTTTAATTTACATTTTTGTATTCATTAACCGTAATGTTTTTAAATTTCATTTTCATTGAATTATTATTAATTTTTTTAAATAGAGATGCGTACACTATTTACTATTTTCAAACTAAGCTAAACGCTCGTGCTATGAAAATAGGACTAACTTTCTGGTGGCCTGGAACGAGGCGCGAGCCCCCGATCACTTGATCACAAGGCCAACGTCTTGACCACTACACCAATAAGCTATTCAAATCATCATATTCTCACTCATTATATTCCGACTTTTATTACTTCTGTTAGGTCGTATCTTCAAAGTGTCTCAAAAAGCGTTTTTACAATAAAAATTCAGTAATAAAATAATGGATGGGTTTAATAAAAAAATATTTATTTTGCATTTAAGTACAGTCACTGCGAATTTATTTATTAAAAATAATGTTTTGTAAATGTGATCTGTTATTTCGCTGTCATTCTTCTAAGCGGGAAGCAAAATTTCTAAGAACTCCTCGGAATGTATTTTCCGTGATGCAGCGAATGAACCAAAGTGAAAAAAAACTTTTGAGACATAATGCATAATTTTACCAATATATATCATTTTCTTTGCCCCAATTCCAATGTGCATTATTATTAATTTTATTAAACACATCCATTATTTTATTATATGTTTTTATTGTGAAAAAGACTCTCGGGACACCATGTATATCATTTTTGGCCAGATCTGAGTTATGAATGAGTGAATAGTAGGGCATCGAATGTTATATTAAACGACCATAAAATAAATAAGAGCACTATTATTACACACAATTTCTAAGTGATCTTAACACATATACAAACAGACACATTTTTAAATAACTCAAAATATAATTTCCACACGGACAAATACAAATAACCTACAAACTCTAAGAGTACATACAACACATGGCCAAAGGAACTACAAATATATTGGACCTAAACTATTTAATAGAATGCTAAAAGATTTAAATCAATTGAATTGTCCCAAGAACATGAAACTATATAATAAAACTTGAATTCGTAATATGGGTAAAGCCAGTATTGGTGCACTCACCCAAACATATTGACTCATACCTATATTAATTATTGCCACAAAGTTATCCAAAAATTAAGTCCACTTTAAAATTGTTCTTCATGTACACCTATTATATAGTAATTAATGTGATTCTATCTACTACTTGCAATTCTAATTAATTGTACAATTGCTTGTAAACTATGCCCGTCTCGACACAGAATTCTTCTAGTGAGACGGGCACAGTCCAAACAGATTTGTACATTGTATTATACAGTTACAAGTAAAATAAAATAAATAAATATAATACTGTATATCGTCCGATATGGCCGATGCTCCATCTATCAACATTTGTAAAAACAATATACAATCTTTTTGCAGAAGGCATCTCAACTGCAAAATCAATCTATTGTATGCTTTTTCATTGACCAAACAATCAATCTTTCATTCTATTAATTTTAATACGCACATAGACATATTATTTCTAATATCACACACAAATAATTGATTTTTAGTGACAACAAATTTTTGTTGTGAAGTCGCATTTTCAGAATATAGGTCAGTGGTATTTTAATACAAATTAAATTAATCAACTTGAAAAATATACAGAAATAATCTATCTTTCGACTTGATCAACTTAATTTGTTTCTTCAATATTTGCAAAATTACTTTGTGGTTTCATTTTATATTATTAATTAAGCAAAATACTTTATTTAAACAATATATTTATGGAAACAGTGTATACTGAAATTAAAAAATATAAAATGGTGAATAACTAAGAACTAATATGAAAACAAATTTAAAAGGTGACTATTTCAACAGAAAATTAGATTATTTATAATATTAAGCTTGCTATTATATTTTTCTTATTTCTATAATTTCAAATATATCTAACTGTAAACCCCTAGTATTTGTATGTTTAATTTATAAATCCTTATTAATATCAAAGGAATGGTTTGTTTCCAAAAGGTGATTGAAAAATTCTGAATAGTTATTGTTATTTAAGCATCTCAAATGCTCCTTAATTGTAATATCAAAATTTCTGCAAGTTTTACGTACATAAAAAAATCATATTAGTTCGTACTTATTCACCATTTTATATTTTTGTTTTTATCTATGCTTGTATTTTTTAATTTCAGTATACATTGCTTTCTGAAGATGATACCATAGGTATCGAAACATATAGAATAATTAATAAATAGTGGTTTAAACAAAGTATTTGGTAAAATTATTAATTTCATTTGTATTCAAACTGAATTTTTAAGACCAACACCTATACAGATATTTTCATTTGTTAATATTTTAAACAAAACCTTAAAGTCACTTATTATGTTAATCAAAACGGGCTAACTTGTATTAATTGATTGAATGTTTATATTAAAAAATACTGTATAAGAAAGTCAAAACCTGACTAATCTGATGTGATTTTTTTTATAAAGGTGCGATATGAATATCAAGGTTTTAATTCCTATTTATTTTCTAGGCTCTTTGCATTATCTAACATTGACAATTGTAGTCTTATAGAAGTTTTATGATAAGCGTACATATATGAGACTTTGACATCTCGTCTCAGAGATTTGTTGGCGAAGGTCAGCATGTATCACATGAATTATTCTATTTTACGTAAAAATACATGCAATATTATTATAATTATTTACACCATTCTGCTAAATTCGGTTATTTCATTTGTCACTATCTGTGGAAGCAAATTATTTATATCGATATTAAAATATTTATTAAATATATATTAAATCTCAATAATCTTTCATACTAATCTCAAACATTTCGGTTGTTATATTTCCAAAAGCCTACTCAAAAATAACAACAATAATAATAGTATAAATTATGTATATTTTATCTCCCGTTGTATTAAACCTCAAATTTGACTTATCCTCGGTATTTATAAAGTTCTGCTTTGACAGTTTAATGCCATCTGAAAACCTTGTTGAAATATTCGACTGTCAAAATTTCTCCCACGAAACTTTACACACATGAATAAAACATATTAAAATATGCTTTCTGAATAAACTGTATTTCACTCATAATTGTATAAACTAATTATTAATTAAATATATTTATGAATGAATGCTTTTGGAATATAAAAAAAAAACCTTCTGATCATAGTAATGTGGTCTAAAATGACACTAGAAATAGACAATGCCCGTGGAAGGCTTGATATAACGAGATAAATTAGATATCATCAGCAGAACACATTATTATTGTGAAGTTGTAATTATTCACAACATAGGTCTGTGATATTTTAAATATGAATTAAATATATTATTTAGAAAGATATACATATAAAATCAATTTTATCGAAAAATATTGTTGTTGCGCCACCGGTATTCTAATAAGGTAGATGGCTCTTTCAAATAATGGAACGATTAAATATATTAATATCAGAAAGATAACATATAGGTTTGAAAATTTGTCACTAAAAATATTGTCGCTGAAGCATAGTTGGATAATGCACCTTCCCCGATTAGGAAAGAGATCCAGGTTCGAAACCCGGTGGTGCAACAACAATATTTTTCGATAAAATTTATTTTATATGTATATCTTTCTAATTAATATATTTAATTCATATTTAAAATAGATATCTAATGATGGTCCTATTGGAAGCTTCAACAACGAAAATATGAGTATTAGTGTAAACGAGGCGTGGATCTATCCTATCTGCCTACCCCTGTGGAGAAGCGATATGATGGTAAATTAGAAGTTAGTTGATAAATTATAAACGTATAAACTTTTTAATATGATTATAACATCTAAAGTTTATTAAATCATATAACTCCGTTTTAGCAGGAGCTATCTGCATTTAAATACTAGATCCATCCTAATCGATGACATGTTAAACTTATTATGTTTTAAGGCCTGATGATGCTCTTCTGAAAAAGTATTACATATATAGATAACATGTATACAATAAGGATCACATAGATGTCAGGAGAACACATCCTTATTGTGAAATTGTAATTATTCAGAACGCAAGTCTGTGATATTTTAAAAAGGTAACATATAGGTTAGAAAATTTGTCGCTAAAAATATCTTCGTTGTAGCATAGTTGAATAATGCACCTTCCCCGGTTTGAATAGAGATCCAGGTTCGAATCCCGGTGGCGCAACAACAATATTTTTAGATGGAATAGATTTTATATGTATATCTTTCTAATTAATATATTTAATTCATATTTAAAATAACACTTAGATGGTTTGGTGAATGAGGAGAGAATGGTAAGAAAGATATATGACGCAAGTTTGGATGGCACCAGAAACAGAGGACGTCCACGGAAGACTTGGCATGAATAGGTCAACAAGATGCTAGAGGATGGTTCCGTTAGAAACCTCAACAATCGGCGAGCTTATATGAGAAGATGTATAAATGTAAATGAGGCGAGAATTGTGTCGTGATGGTAAGTTAAATAGTCGGTCAATATATTACAATAAATAACCTCAGTAATATTTTCTTGTCATTAAAATGTTATTATTTTCTTTAAAATGTTTTTATTTTTTTTGTCGTTTGATATCTTTGTGCCATAATAATTATATTTTAGTACATCCATAAAAATATGTAAATTACCAGTAAACCGGTATAACTTTATATTTTATCGATAATTTTTCGTACTCTAGTTGCATGAACTTCGTGAACTTAATGCACGGCGAATTCAAATAAAAGGTATTTTTGCGGATGTAAAATATGACTGTTCTGCTTATATTTGAAAATTGTTGACCTGAATAAATCAGTGTCTTTAAAAATAAATTCATACTACAGTAAATACCATTAATTTTTCCCACGTATTGCGCTCAAATCGACAGCAAAATATATTTTTAAAAAATGACTTAAAAAATATATATATTATTACTATTATATCACATTGAAATTAATATTTACACACTAGGTTTTTTATTTAGTTCGTTCTTAGAAAAAAATAAATTCGAGCATGTAAAAGACCGCCATGGGCCCGACACACAATGGCGTCAAACTGCAGTGGTTGAAAAATAAACAAATAAAACCATTTCATTTCAATATTCACACCTCCAATTTGGCTGAGTATATTTACAGAAAAAACACTTCGACCAATGTTCACGCCTTCGTCTTTTGTTCAATGGCGAATAGCCACCCTAAATAAATAAATAAATAAGCAAACAAATTTCAAGTACCTTCCCATTGAACGTATTTTCACACCCCAGCAGGTAGCTCTTATCTCGGTTCGGAGCTTAGATATTAAACTCTGAAGGTAAACCTTATAACTTTTTTCACAACCAATGGATTTCTCATTACTTGTTCTTTGTACTTTCGAAGCGTGTTACAATCTTTTTTTTTTCAGAAACTTGGATAAAAAAAGGTATTTATATATATATATATATATATATATATATATATATATATATATATATATATATATATATATATATATTACAGTATCGTCTTTACGGCGTTTTTTATAGTACGTATATTTATTAGTGACGTATTTATTGGTACAAATATTTTGATTTTTAATATATTTACGGATCAATTGAGACTCAAAAATTAATATTGTTTGAAGTACTAGTTTCTGAAAATAAAAGTCAAAACTAGGGCTTGCAAATTGTAATTACTGGTAAAGGGTAAATAATTCTTACAATTACCGGTAAATGAAAAAAAAATAGACGTAGATTAGATAATTAAAATATAACTTTATGTGGCTACCTTTATTAAAAACGGTATCCCAGATTAAAACTTAAATAATTTAACATACGTTTTTGGTGAAAAATGTCATATAAATACATACATATGTATATGATGTCATTTTTGTTTTAACTGAGATATGGTAATGGGAGATTAGGTAATCACTTATGTATGCCACATCGAAAAATATTTACCTCGATTTTTTTAGGGTTCCCAATATGACATTTCTCTCTGAATAACAATGAAATAATTTCCGGTAATTACCGGTAAATTAAAATTAATTGAAAATATAAAAAAATATGGTGTGTTTTGGTTGATTTACCGGTTTATGGGTAAACCGGTAATGCAAGCCCTAATCAAAACACAACGACCATACCATACCATGGCTTTATAGTACCTACTTATGAGATTAATTTGTTTTTTTTTAAGAACTTATGAGAATAATAATAATACTTATGAGATTAATTAATTACTATTTTTTGCATTTTCGGAACATATTGCTGTGGAATTTTAATAAAAATTAAATGAATTAACTATAAATATATACCAAATTTAATTCTAGCATCTCCCATCGGGTTTTACTCAAAACTATTTGAGATTCACCGCGATATAAAGTTGACAGCTTTTAAAAATGGAATAATAGCTATATCAATTGGAAAAATTACAGCAATATTTAAATATGTCCAAGAACACACAATTACTGGATTTTCACCTACAAACGCACTGTTATTAAAGAAATAATAGGTATCTCAAAGAGATGAAGCTATTTTTTATTATATTTAATTACAGAATATAATTTTTTTTTTTTTTGAAAATGTATTTGATTGCTATAGCAAAAATGGTGAACACGCTTCTCAGACAGGAAGAGGTCCAGGTTCGAATCTTGGTAGCGACTAAATAATTTTTTCGATAGATTTTTTCTGAATATCTTTCTAGTTGATTCATTTAATTTGTATAAATTTGTATTAAGTACTAGTAGAAATCAATCGGCTATCAACAATTTCTGGTTATGTTTTGCATACTATTATACTATGTCCAACCCGCAGCCGTATAGTGACAGATACACAGTCACGACTATAATTTATAAAATTGGTAAAAAAATATTGCTTCACTGTATACAATAGAATTTATAAAATCAGCCTCATGTGTATAAATTATATATATATATATATATATATATAAATTATTATGTAAATAAATTAAAGCAGTAATAATATTTATAAACACTTTTTTTACAGCAATAAGTATATATTTAATATAAAAATATAAAATTACAAGATCAATTTTTATTTACATTCACCCGAATATTTTTATGACATGTATGTAATATTTTGGTTCGACCTTTATAACTATCCAACGATCGCCGGTAGCCATATGCGCGCAACATGAACGTGACATGGTTCCTGTCTATTATCTATCCACTACCCTCTCCCCCTATACCCAAAACACGTCTTTTACCTGTGGTATTCTCTATAGTTTTTTGGACCAGTTGAAGTAGAAGCTTTGCACTGACAGTTATCGTTTACCAGTTGGAAGACTGTGAAATTATGAATTATCGTCTATCTGTTTACGTGTATTTCGGTTTCTCGCTACAGTGTGTGCCGAAATCTGTAAATCTTGTTATTGTGTATGCTTCTTGCTGGGTGATACTTCGCACTATCATCGAAGTATATGTTCAAAATGAATAACGGAGTACGTGTTCTGGAGCCAGAAGACCTCTGTGGATCCAGTGGAAGAAGATTCAGATACCGAAAGGAGCATTTCACAGGTGGGTCGTTCTTTCTGATTCTGAGTAATCCTTCAGCGGCCCCTTATATCATATTCTTATCCCTCTCCCAAATTTCTTCCACCCTTTCTGCATCTCATATTTCCCCAACCCCCTCGTTCAGACAACTGTTATATTTTTAATATTTTATATAACTACTGTGTTCAGAAACGGGGGACGTGCACAAATGATAATGAAGTTGACGGAGCCATATTAAAGAGCATCGAATTCATCATCAATCATCAAAAACTTCGACGGATTGATCACGTGGTTAGAATACTTAAAATCAGACAACCAAAGGAGAATCCAGGTCATAAAAATGCTTCAATAAATAAAAATAAAGCAAAACCATTACAATACCAACTAGGAGCTAGCTAAGATACTTCGGAACTAATTGAAGGCTAATGGTATACGGTGACACACATTAATTCGAAACAGAACGCCAACAGAATGCTGCAAAAAGGGCGCGAAAGTCAGATCATGGGGTAAACTTTATAATAACTGAAATAATTTAATTAATATTGTCATTTAAATGCGTTCGATTAAAAAGTCGACGTATATTTTTAATATTACTGATTGTAATTTTTGTTTTCCCTATTTTCGGCTTGTACTAGTAATTACGTGTCGCCGTGTGTATCGCCCCGATTCCAGGCGTGAGGGGATGAATCGATCTTCCGCACCTTTGTCCTGTTGTCCTGAATGAGAGCCGTTGATTTGTACCGGACAAAGGAACTAGGCAGGGTAAAAAACGGTCCACTCTTTCATACATTATTTGCATTTTATTTTATTTTTTTTATTCCCCCGTGAGGTTTTCGATCACGTATTCCGTCAGTCGGAACAAAAGTACGCAAATATAATGGAGACGGCTAAAATGGCGGACGGGGTGGCTGTATGCGTAATATGTGCGTACTTGTAATTCTGATTTTTGCTTCAATAATTCGCCGATATAATAAATTATTAAAAATTAAATGATAAAAAATAAACTAAATATGGGATGATAATAAATATATATAATAAAGATTGAAATATAGGATCCAGTTACTTAGCTTTTACAAAAAAAAAAATATCGAAAATAGTTCTGGCATACCAATTTAGTAAATCTTCATCAAAAAATAGCACTGAATTGAAGCGGTGTTACTCGGTGTACTCCCTGGGAAACGTTCGATGAGTACAAGAAACAACACTTTAACGAGTGGGAAGTAGAATTACCATAAAATAATACTGATTGGTGAATGGCACATGAAATCATCCAAAACATCTTCAGTATTAGGTTTGTAAAGATTTAGTTGGATTAGGTTAGGTTAGGTTAGAACACAAAGATAACAAGTTTTTTAGCGGCAATCAATGTAATAAAGTAACAAGAAATAAATATCTTGTTTTAATATTAAATATGATCTAGAATTTGGTAAACATTTACTATTTTTGAGAAATTAAAGTATTTTTTTGCATACAAATTTTTATTATTCACACAGGCCATGTATTTAAATGCTTACCAAAAATAAAAATAAACTTAATAATGTACCCTTAAAGTGTTTCTGTAAAGATATCGAACCATAATATTTATACCAGTATTAAATGTCAACCATTTCAAATGTATTTTTAAACATTCACCATTCTGTCTATATTTGGAGAGTTGAAAACTGTTAAATGCAATACTACTGCTGAAATGCTTAGAGTTGTACAGATATCAATTTCCTATTTTTGAAGTATAGTAAAATATTTTTTATAATTTATAATTTTTTAAATTAGAACTGTTTATTTTACAGATAAATACTGATTCCATTCTGTATTGTAATTAAATTTTATTTTTAAAAAATCTTTCTTTGATAAATAATATGACAGATGGGGATCAGAGATGGAGATATAAGAGAGAATTAATTCAATATGTATCGCAAAATACACATCATATATATATATATTAAATACAATTTTGAAAATTAAACTTATAACTGGAAGTAAAAAAATAAAACCCTATTAAATGTATGTTTAAAAAATTGTCAGTCTAATGAATTTATTGCCGCGAATCTCCAGTGGTGAAAGTAATTTTTTAATGAAAATGCGTTTTTGTTGCGAAGGTGCAATTTCAGAAAAAAATTCTGTGGTATTTTTAATACAAATTAAATTAATCAGTTAAAAATCTATCCATCTAAATTATAAAAATATACTGAATATAAGTTCTACGTTTATTGTTAACGTGATCGATTGCTGTAATGGAATGGTAACATGTTTCCCTAGATGAAAACAAGCCCAGCTTTAAATCTCGGTACCGACTATTTTTTCGATAAATAGATTTTTTAGGTACCCACATTTTTCTTAGATATTTCCGTGTTAGACGATCAAACCGTCGGCGTGAAAAATGCACTTCCGCTGCTTCCGGAGTCGCCAGGCAACGAATGATGAAGTGGACGTAATCCGTTAACAGACAGAACCAAATCGTAACACGAATATCTAAATACAGGACAGGCCTGTGTTGAAAAGTGATTGAATTTCATGTCGACGCGACGCCACCCGACGGCGTTCCCTTCCACCACCCCCACTCACACAGCAGCATCTATATATGGTGCAAAGACAATATGCATCGCTGATTGAATTGACTATATGCGTTTTGAAATATCATCGCTTCTGCGAATACAAAGATGATCGAATATCCCGGTGGGTGTGTATCGAGAAAATTCGAACGACATTTGAAACTGCAGCAAGCAATTCATTTTTATAACTTTTGTTAAAATTTATAAAAATATTATATATAATACATATAATTATCAAAGAAAACTAATACTTTGTGGCTTGACTTTATAATTAAATAAAAGAGAATAAATTATAATATATATATATACATTCTTCCAAAAAAGACAAAGCTAGCTTACAACAAATTGCAATTAACAACGAATATAATCGCGAGTTAATTGATAAAATGCTAAAATCAAAAATTAATAAAAAAAAAACTCACGGAAACATATTTGTGTTCAGGACATAAAGCCAACTCCACCGAAAATACTTATTTCACAATTTCCTATAAAATTACTAATAATTTCCCATTGCATATGAAGCTCGCGTTTTACACCTATAACAATGTCGACAAAATTCTACTCAATTCAAAATAGTGGAATACATTTAATAATTTGTGAAGATTGTGATAAAAAATGTATAAGCCAAACCGTGAGGTTTCTAAAAGTGATAATTAAGGAATATCGCCTCTGCCTAAAAAAGAACAACTTCTCTGAATTTCCCAACCGTACAAATAAAACAAACCTTAATATCTTTTGATAGTCATAGACTAAAACTTCTACACTTAGTACCTTATAAAGGATTAAAAATGAACAATTTGAAAACCGTTGAAATACAAAAGAATTTAAATTCGGAAAAAACCATTGCCCAAATACAATACTGTATAAAGTTAATTATCACCTAATACTGAGAAGGACTGCACCTTTCGAAAGTAGCAGTGAAAAAAACCCAACGTATGTGTAGTACTAAATTTTGAAAATAAATAAATAAGTTATGTTGGTTCACATTCTTGTATTTTGCGATGATTTGTACAGTCCGAAATAGCGACAAGAGGAAAATTGACGTCTATGAAATATATTGCTGTAGAAGAACATTACCGAACGGCGTAATCCTGCAACCAATCTAATTATAGCAAGCTGTATCTACAGCGGTGAATTCCAATTTTTCAGTCACATAATACGTCAAAATGAAAGCCTAGATTAGGAGATTATTCTGGACACAACTTTGGTCTGAATTAGAAATGGAAGAGCTCCACAACAGTGGATTGATAGACCCTAGAGTCAGACCCAGAACCGGGATTTGTGGAGGTGCATTACGAATCAAATATTATCTGATTTAGATCACTTTATGTTAATATTGAGGTGAAGGAGGACAGAAGATATGTTATATATTGTTATCTGCGCGCTTTAAAATTAATATAAAATTCGTGACGTTGTACACAATTGATATTGTTTATGTAAATGCCTTCGATAGCTGGTTCCCAGATTTCTGATTAAAAATAAGCACATATATGATATATGAACCCCACTAACCTTTTCAATTTTCCTGTCTTTCTGGTCCGATGTTGTTGTTCTTTTAGCTGGGTTGTCTTCTTTTGATTTCGATCGATCGAAACGCGCACTGGTGATTTATTTGGACCGCTGGACGGGATGTCATAAGATTGACGCCTGTCGGTTACCGTCTTCTTAGCTTTCAGAAAAAAGGGCGGCAATACTCACACAAACACACATGTACATTATTATAAACAAGGAAACCCAGTGATGCCAATCGAAGTTACAAGGTGCGTGAACAAATATGATTTAATATATTTTTACTTCGCCAATCTTGGTACATATGATTCACTCAAACTTCAAAAATCGAACGATCGGCTCAAATTGACGTTAATAATTTTATCCTTATCCAATTGACAGATGAAATTTGACAGAATTTCGCAGACGGGAGGAGACGTCAGAGGGTGCCGGGCGCATAGCCGCATTTCTCTTTTTTGAAAATGGAACATGTGCAATTAAATTGAACTGTCAAACCTCCAGCTCCGCGGGGAAGGGGCTGTGACGTCACACCGGCAGAAGGCGGAAAGGGGGGACTTAACCGCTCGGAAGCGAATGACTACTGCAATTTTTTTTTAACTCTCTGAGTGACGGCAATCGTCGTATTTTCGTTGTCCACGGGTATTCGTCTGTTCGAAAAAATAATATTTTTTTGCCACGGACGGGCTTATTTATAGATTTATTTTGTTTTGCAGAAATTTCTTAAATTGTTGATGTTCTTAATAAATAGCTAATAAAAATCAGGAAATTATACATTTAAATTCATATTTTTATTTGTTTACTTTGTTTTATTAATCACTTATTGAGTTTAAATACAACTACCGGTTTCGAAAATACTATTTTCTTCTTCAAGATGTCAATACTAACTAAACACATATATTATTGTTTCTTTACCAGAATCTATTTAAAAAAAAAAAAAAAACAATTATTGACATCCTGAAGAAGAAAATGGTATTATTTGAAATCGGTAGATGTATTTAAACTCAATAAGTGATTAATAAAACAAAGTTAATTTTGCTAATTTCAAAAGTATATTTATATTCATATGCTGTTTTTTTTTAATAGAGATACGTACACGGAATACATATCACATAAATATTTATACTATTTTTATGCATATAAACTGTACGCGTATGCTATGAAAATAGAACTAACTTGCCGGTCTCCTGTAACAAGGTTTCAACCCCTAAATACTAGATTACTAGGAGAGTGTCTTAATAACTAGACTAACAAGCACGTGTATTATATGTAGGTACGCTATTGCTTTATAAATGAAGTACAATTTAATATTTTTGTATGATATTTTAACATAATACAATTACTAATGAAAGCTAGATAATTAATTCATTAAAGAGGACACATTATTATTGTAAAGCTGCAATTTTTCCCAGCAATTAAATTTAATTTAATTAGTATTAAAATACCAAAAAATTATGTTTTTAAAAATATCAGTTTCACAATAATAGTGTTGTTTTCTTAGTTCTGTTAGTTGTAATTACGTTTTTCCAAAATATAATAAAAATAAATTGCATTAATTTTTGTCGTCTCAATATTACTCAAAGTTATTTGAGATTTTCGCAATAAAAGGTGATAGTTTTTAAATTTGAAATAAAGAACTACGGCATATAAGTTCGAAAATTTGTCGTCAATTTAACAAGGTTAACGTATTTCCCCGGATAGGAAAGGATTCAGTTTCGAATTTTCCTGTGTATCTTTCTGCTTGATACATTTTATAAAATTTATTAAATTCTTAAGCATTAGTGATAATCTAACCGGAGAATGGAGAAGGTTAAGGAGCTTGAAACTTTGGGAATGATATACCGCTCTATATATCGTGAGGAAGGTGAAACCAAGGAGAATACAGTGGACGGGACACGTACTAATGGTAGATCAGTCCTGTAACATTCTAGTTCGTGTACAAGCCAACATGGTCGAGATCAAGGGAAAGACTGAGACGTAGATGGGTGAGAAATGTCAAGGCCGCCCTGCAAGGGGCAGTGGGTGCCCGGCAGACTGGACCACAAACGGGATGTCAAGGAATGAATGATGCTCTGTTGTGACTGCGGTTGTGGAGTTATCGCCGCTTAATATGAAAAAAAAAGTATTTTTTATGTATTATCTTTGTTTTATTAACCACTGAATTGAGTTTAAATACATCTACCGGTTTCGAAAAATACCATTTTCTTCTTCAGGATTTCATAACTAACTAAAAATATATATTATTGTTTCGTCACCAGAATCTATTTTTAAAAAAAAAACAACAATTATTTAAAAAATAAATTTAGTACCTAACTCAAATTGTCGCTTAATACAAATTTAGTCGAATAATTTTTAGGAAAAAATTTTAGAATGGGACTCGTAGTTAAATTTAGTTGGTTGTTTATAATTTTTTGTTTAATTTTACATGCTTTATTTATCTCCAACGATTCCAAATTATTTAATTTGTGACCAACGCCGTTTATATGCAAAATTGATAATCCCAATTTTTTATCAAAACTGTGACCATTTTCTATCAAATGATTAGCATATTCTGAATAATAAAAAATATGAATTTTAACCACAAAGCTAATATTGGTAATTTTAAAGTATGAAAAATAAGTACCCAATAATGTTATGAATAAATTATTATTTTGTATAGGTGATTTTTTTCTCCGGAAAAGAGTGTCTCCTAACGTCTTTCCTGCTCCCGAGCCTTACGGCTTGTAGGTTACTATAATTTAATTATTATTTATAAAATACTACTCATATATTGAATACACATTTTATTATAATAAAAATAAAACAAAGGTCGGGTACAATGGGGCTGCGCGGTATCTCCCTATCACTGTGTGCGGGGCGCTATCGAACAGCCTCCTTTGTAGCATTAAAAAAATGCCAAAGCATTGATCTTATTAAATCGTTTCTAGATATTTATGCTCCTTGTTACGTCTATTGACACCACTGGGTTTCCTGATTTATAATAATGTACGTGTGCGTATGTGAGTATTGCCGCCTTTTTTCGGAGAGCCAAGAAAACGATAAACGACAGGCAGTTTAATTACATCCCGTGCTTCGAAATAAACCGTCAGTGTGAGCTTCGGAATCTACCTAGCTAAAAGAACGACAACATCGGACCAGATAGACAGCAAATACTATAAATAGTATAGTGCAGTTCATATTTCATATGTGTCAATCGGAAACCTGGGAACCAGCTATCGAAAGCATTTTTACATAAACAATTTCTATTATGTGTATGGTGATGTGACATTTGCCGCTCATACACGCCCAATCACTCCACTCGTGAAGACAGTCTACCACCATTATTTTGTTGTGAGAATTAGGAGAGAACTCATGCTTTGTGAATCTACTTGGATGGATCCATAAAAACGGACGTTTAATACATTTTGGTATTCCAATTATTCGAAGAGAACCTACAAATCACTTAGATATAAAAAAAACATTGCATTTTGAAATACTAAAATATTAAAAGAGTAAACGTAAATATTTCAATAAAATATTGTTAATTTCTAAAAAAAAATAATTTGTATGTTCGCCTTTTTTATCAACTTAGTTTAGTAAATTTTGTTATAATTTGGCTAAAATTCTTAATTAAGAACACCTTTTTACTATTTTAAATTATAATTAAGTTCTTGTATCCTGTAAGCCGATTTACGTAAATAAATAAACACAAGTACTACTGCGCCAAGATGAAAAGCATTATTATTTTAATAATAGATTATATAACTTATTCCCCCCATATAAAATCAAGAAGTTTGATAATCCGCGATCCCTGAAACCAATTTTATACCTTGTTGGTTTATTTTGCACCCCTAATGCGGTCCCAACCCCCTCCGGAGGTATTAAATCCCGCCTTTGTGGAGGGAGCCCGCTGTTACCGAGTCTCGATTGGAGCCACTGCACGGAGCCGTCGCATGCTGAAGCGCGAAAAGAGGTATATTTTTTGTATGCATAATATAATTAAGCACCGATGACTTTCTCGGTGAAAATTGCATTTATTTATTTTTACACTTTAAAAAAAAATTAATGATTTTAATTACGGTACATTTATCCGCCCTGTAATAATATCATTCTGGTCAAAAACTAAAAAAATATATTTTGATAATTAATTGAATTATAAAAACATATTGAATGATAGATTTTCGAATTAAATACCTTATAAATAAACAAGTTTTAACTTTTATTGAATCCCCTAACGTTCATAAAACTGTTACTATATATACTGCATAAAATAGAAAAGTTTAATAAAAATGCAATGTGTAACATTATTTAAAAAATATATGTATATTTAAATATCAGTTATCAGTTTCAAGCATTTTAAAATAGATATTATGGTATTGGTATATTTTGAAATGACTATTAAATTAGTTATACGCGTAAAAAATAGTTTAAGGTAAGGTGACGTAAAATAGATATAAAACAATTGTAGTGAATGAAACAAAAATCAGTAACTTTAAGATAAATACACCATACACGGTAGCAATAAAATAATAAACGTTGATTTTTTTTAAATTGTCAAAATATAGTGTGACTTCGTATTATATTCATCTTCCGGCTCGCTCAGTGTAAACCATGAGGAGCGTGGTTCTGATGCACAGAATTCACCATGTCGTTCCCCATCCACATCAGCAGTCATTCTCAGGGAAAAATAACAGAATAAGTTTTAAATTTACAATATTATAATTAAATAGTTATGCTTACAAAAGTTTAGCATGCTAAGATATGAAAACGTCTGAATTTACCACGTAAAAATATAGTAAAAAAAAAGTGTATCACTTAAATGTGATTTCAAATAAAGATTTTTGATAAATTTTTCTTCAACATAATAATAGATTTTTATCAAATCGTCAATACCAAAATTAGCAAATAACATTTAGAATTAAATGTCAGAATAAACCTTATGATACACTAGATCTTCAAAATTTCACATGAAAAATTATATTACAACAATTTCAAATAGCAGAACTTTCGCTTTACAGGAGCAATCCACCGTTTTCATCTAGTTTTGATGTTCCGAGGCACCCGTAGAATACTTGTGTCTCCTCCGATTAAAAAACGGCCTGGAAGTCTGGTTATAATATTCTGCTTCCTTTTGAAGTCGCGCAGAACCCTTGCGTTCTCTTTCATTATAAAATAGGTAAAGTTGCAGACTAAATTGAGCAGAGGGGACCTAATCGTGTCCCCGTTCTGCTTAGTTCGTGAGAAATCCTTCACGGGTAAATAGTATTATCCTCTAAATCATACCTATCTGGTGTCAAGTAAGGAAGTGCTCTTTATCCTTCAACCCAAAAATACCATCGAGAAATTTCTTTCCGCGGTGCAATTTTACCATTTGGTAAATGTCAACTCAAATAAGATCTCGCGATCGGTAGGTACCAGATATAATATTATAATATAATAATATAATGTTATAATATTATAATAATTAATTACATAACATCAATTTAAGAACCACGAAAAACAAATATATATTCCACGAATAACTTAATTACTCGACTATATTCAGTTAGCGTGCAGTTGAATATAGCAATCAGCTCGGAGTAAGAGTTTCTAACTCCGTACAATCCAGTAATTGTATGGAAACTATCATTAGAAACTTGATTAAATAATTATTAAAGACCTAATACACTTTGGTTTTAATTTCAGTAGCGTTACATGAGAAACTAGATCAATTCAAACAATACCGAAAATTTTCGTAATATGATAATTAAACCTTATTTCTCTATCAAATGTGACTCAATTTATAATTAATGTCTGTAATTAACGATTACTATAGTTTTATAAAAAAAATTACATATTTTTTAAGCTTTCATTACTTATTGTTTTAAATCATCAGTAAAAAAATATTTTTCAACTTCATTAAATGTACCAAGCACTCAAAATAAAAATCTTGAGGCACCTACTTCGCTAATAGCAAAAAATTTGAAAGAAATATGAGGATTAATCATAACATTCAATATTCCATCAGATAAATAATAGCTAAAGAATCATAATAACAATTATTACAAGAATTAAAATTTTATTAAAATCATATTTTTAAAATATTGAGCTTCTTTATAGTATCATTTAAAAATAGCTAGTTTTGTCCAATATTTTACTTCGAGTGATATTTTATTCTTGACATTTTTTACAATTTTTTTTTTGCACCGGTCTCAAAAATATTTTTTTCCTTAACTAAAAATATATATTTCCTCTGATAATAATAATAAATGTCAATAGTTGTAGATAACATCTGCTCAGATTATTAAACATTTTTTGTAAAATTAAGTACCTACTTTTTCGTTAAAAAATGATTAAAATATAAAAAGGATTATGTTTTTTTTAAACTAGTTAAACAGATCTAGAAGTTATCATAAACATAATAAGGTAATTAACTTATTTAATTATTTTTTCCCTGTATATACTCGCCTTTTTTATACATTCCACATCATGATTTTTTTATTTTTTAATAATATTTATATCAAAAAATAATTAGGTAGACACGTATCAATAGAGTTAATAATAATAAAAAATAAACATTATTTAAAAATTGTATAAATGTTATAATACAATATTTATAATTAATACTTTGTTGTAAATTATAATATAAATATAGGTATTCTTCTCCCTAATTGACATATCAATTGAAAATAAATTTCATTAATTAAACGGGGAATACAACGCGCAACGGTGCATTTTAAATTAATTATTTGAAAATATTCGTGCACTAGACAGAATCGTTTAGGTGCGTGAAATGAATTCAAGTGCTTGAAATTTTTTGCAGTGTTTTGTTGGGGTAGGTTTCGTTGGGAGAATTCTCCGTTGATTAATTTCAATCGAACAGCTGTGAATCGAATTTGTCGCGCAATTTTATTAAAAAAAAAAAGTTCAACACGATTGCGGAGATGTGCTTTTTATTTTGCAATTTGAATTTCTATGCATTTATGTTATATTAACGTGCGTCAAAGATATGTAAGATTTTATTATAAATATTATATTTTTTCTCTGGTTGCAATAGGGTATCGAAAATATCTGAAATTGAAACGCTATACACTAAAATGTTGAAGACATCTACACAGAATATGTTGGATGAGCCGATAGAGAGTCATCAAATTTCAACAACGTGTATTTTTTATGCAGCAACTATCGTTTTAGTTACAAAGTTTCACTAAAACCTTCCAGTGGAACCTGTTAGTCGGCGTTAGTAAAATATTAACGTAAGTAAATATTAGTTCGGCCCTGGGCGAACCGGTAAAATCCAGTAAAACCGAGTCCGGCCTATTCTATCAAGTCGGACCCAGACCGCCCAAACCCGACACGAGCCGAACCGGTAAAAATCGGTTTGACAAAGTTCGAACCGGTATGCACATTTATATTTAATAAAATCACGTTTTATTTGCAAAGTCACTGTTTAGACACGTTTTTAATATATAAAATTTGTTTTAATTGTCGAGAAACTATGTTTTGAATAACTTTACTCATAAAAAAAACATATTTCGTTAAAACAATATATTTACACAATTCCCTTTACAAAAAGCGCGAGCTTGATTAAAATAATTTAACATAATCATTAAAATTTATTTGAATAATCTTCCAATAAAAAATAAAATAAAATAATCTGAATAAATTCAAACAATAACAAACTATATTATCCTACATAATAATGCTTCTATTTCAAACTCTAAATACATCAAAATGTGTCAAAAATAAACACAGAATCTAAGCGTGCCCAAATGATGATGCGCGAACTAGACGAATCGTAATTTAAAGCTTAATTTTGGTACATATTATATAGTCGATTGAAAAATTGTTTTGACATTTTAAATAATTCGACATTTTAATTCGCAATCTAGTTTATATGATCCCGAATCATACAAAGTCAACTACATAGTTTAACTATCATTTTCCTCTAAATTATGATATATTATACGAGTAATTATTACCTAATAAATCTTTTCAAAACTGATGATATTATTTAAAACATTATTATGATAAACAAAATTAATCTATAAAATATGTGATAATTATTTAATTTTTAATAATTTTATGCTTTTTAGATCTAAACTGAATTTTTTTAACGTGTCTCCACAAGCACATGTACTGAGTATATCATAGCACTATTTTTAAAATGCACGTACCTGCATACGTGCGGTGCAGTCTGTCCACCCCTATTCCCCAATCAACCCCCGCCGCGAAATATTGTCATCATCTATGGATTTCAATTCCGCTTATTGAAATGTGTTGATAGAGCATTTCGAATATTTCCCGACAGGGTGCGGACAGAGGCATGCTACGGGGTCGCATTTTGGGGCTGTATTTATTTGCGGTGAATTTTATATGTATTATTTATAGAACGGCGTATATAGTTAAGGGCTGCAAAAGCAATAATTAGTTCGAAAACGAGGCGTTCAATATTTGTATTTTTTTAATATAATAATAAAAACAGATTTTAAAACATTTTAAATAATAACACAGATTATGTTATTTTAAAAGAAAACGAATTAAATATATGTTTTATTAATTATTGTAAGATTCATTAAAAATTTCATCTTTTAAACTTTATCAAGAAGTTGAAATTGAAAGTAATGTAGAATCAGAATTAACAGTTATTTATATATAATTTATTTAAATATGCACACGTACATTAACACTTTTCAGCTGTTCAGTTGTTTAGAATGAAGTACTAGAGACACCTTTGATTTATAACGAACATCTCTTTCATAATAATTTATTATATTTTGTAAATGGAGACGGAATATTTTTTCTCATTTATATGATAGATAAATTCCATACCAGAAGATACACATTATTTGAAGGTAATGATACAATTATTCCGTGGGCTAGCAGTATAAATCTTATAAAGAAAACCCTAATGTCCTTCAGTTCGTCAAATGAAAATTGAATAGGAAATTTATACATTTCATTTAAAAGAATTGTCAAATCCGTTTGACAGTGTATATTTGACCTCTTTTGAAAATGAAGGTACATTTATTACAAAAGAGTAAACAAACAAGCTATTGTCAGTTATTTGAACATATTGGAACATTGCAATGTAAGTTGATTTAAATTAATATAGTGAGTTACATTTTTTTTATTTTTTTTTTTTATTTATTATCTTAGTTTAATAACCACAATTGAGTTTAAAAAACATCTACCGGTTTCGGAAAACACATTTTCCTTCTTCAGGATATGTCAAAACTAACTAAAAATATAGCATTGTTTTTCTATTTATCCAGAATCTATTTTTAAATTTTTTTAAAAAAAACAACAATTATTTAAAAAGTAAATTTAGTACCTAACTCAAATTGCTGCTCAATACAAATTTAGTCGAATAATTTTAGGAAAAAATTTTAGAATAGGACTCGTAGTTAAATTTAGTTGGCTGTTTAGAATTTCCTGATTACTTTTACATGCTTTATTTATCTCCAACGATTCCAAATTATTTAATTTGTGACCTACACCGTTTATATGCATAATTGACAATCCCAATTTTTTATCAAAACCATGACTATTTTCTATCAAATGATTAGCAAATTCTGAAAACCCACTATTGTTCAAACATCTCAAATGCTCCTTTACTCTTATATTAAAATTTCTACCCGTTTTACCAACATAAAAGTTAATATTGCTAATTTTAAAAGTGAGATACATTTTATTTTAAAATAAAAACGGCAAGTTATTTTTTTAATTATAATATTAGTTGGATATGTGACGTTGGAAGACGATCCAGTTCCAAAAAAGTGGCGCCTAGGCGGAGAGAGACAGCAAAAATAGCGAGCTCGATAAAGTAACGACATTAAACAGACTGGTAAGATGGAAACAAACGCAAATTAGACAAGCCGTTGTATTTTCTACCATCGTATATACGTTTTTAGTGCCCATCCTAGGACGGGGTTTAATCGTATTATAAATCGACGTGGTAAATGCAATAGGCTGTACATCAAAAATACCAAACTTTTCAGGAGAGACAAAGAACTGTCAACCTAGATGACGTAATACGCAACTTACGTCAAAATGGTGATAAAACCGTTAACAGAGAGCAAATTTAATAAAGATAATAAATTTTCGAAAGTAACAGTAAGATGTGATAGTTTTTATTATCTCCTGAAAAGTTAAATATTTTTGATACACAGCATATTTTATTTACCACGACGAAATAAAATCGCGTAAAAAGAAAAGATTTCACAGAATTTTTTATTAACTCTATTAAGTGACACCCGGGTTGAGTGCTTGCTCGATACTGGCTATGAAGGTGTGTAAATTAACTTTAGTAACCGAACATTTATAATAGTCAAGAATATTACAAAATTAATAGTGATTTAAACGCATGGCAGCACTGTGTATATGAAACAATATTATTTTAATTTCACTGGTCGTGTTTGTACAAATTAATCACGTCGGTCTGAATTGTCGCAAAATCACTTCATATATTCCGCTAATTATTTAGCTTGCGATGCGTACAATTCAATTTCATAAAAACATTTATTTAACGAGCATAATTATAAAAAAATATTTTTTTTTTAATAAAACACGCGCAGAGCATAGGTTTATGATACAATATTTAAAACAAATGAATATAGAAAAAATACTTTTGTTATTACCGGGATACAAACTCGGAACTTTTTTTCTATCCTGGGATATGCGTAACCCAATATTCACAATATCAACTAATTAAGTGTTCAACAAATTCGGTACTTGTATTTTATAGTCTTATTAATTACACAATCAATTTTGCATTGCTGAATTGAGGAAACAGTAACACGTTTTCCAGTTTGGCAAACTTTCTGAATAAATAGTTGTAGGTATTTTCGCTACTAGGTGATGTTTCAAATCTTTCGCTGTCATATCGAACGTTGGTTTGAGTTTTTGTCTCTATCTCTGAGATTCTCATTCTGTGGAATAGATTAGAATTTTTTGAAGTGTTACTCAAGTAATATTTTAGTTGACATGATATTTTTTTTGATATGCGTTGGTCGACCGAAACACATGTCACTTTTAGCTAACCACTTCACTCAATTACTGATCATTCTTCATCGTGACGTTTACCAGCAAAACCCACCCAATGAATAATTAGGGAAGATGAGGAATATTTGTTTCGGGAATCGGGTGCTGGCTCACGACACGAGGCGTGCACCGGCGCAGTCACGGTGGGAACTCGGAGACATGGGGTTTGAGAATGCATAACATATTTAGAAGGGGTCCAGAAAATAATGAAGATAAATATGTTTCACGTTTTTGTCGCTAGAGCGAGGCGAGAATTTTTGGGTTGAAAATTAAAATTTACTCACATCCGAACCAAAGCACCAGAATAAGTCAACATTATTAATTTACTCGTTTAGGTTATACCCACTTATATTGCTATATATACATATATACTTCCAATAATAATACACAAATAAGGACCCAATATATGATATAATTGAGTAGAGATCAATCAGAAGCATCGCTATCCAATATTTTAACATAATCATTATACAGTGTCTACACTAATAATTCACTAGTTCTACAACAATCTCACTACATTTTTATTTTTATTCCTGTCGAATCTTTACCTTTCTTGAATTTAATACCATAACCGCACGAAAAAAACTGGCTACTTTAACACAGACAGCAGTCTAGCAAAGTAACCAGAACTATGCTGTTTATAGCGGAGGTGGAGTCTACTCCATCCCACACAATAAACTACGAGTATATATTTAATTGAAATATAATAATACAGTCCATTTAGTTAATTAATCAATTGTGAAAAATCCATTTATTAGAGTTAACATGTAAAGCTATACTTAAGTATAGTAAATAAAATTAATAATATGATCGCCTAGGTGGTTTGGTTTGTTGAACGGATGAATAGTAAGAAAGATTTATGACGTAAGTGTTGATGGTACCAGAAATAGGAAAACAACTAGGTAAACCAGATACTGGAAGATGGTCCTATTAAAAGTCTCAATAATTGACGAGCTTGTGTGAGAAGATGTGTGAATGTGAATGACTCGAGAATCGTGTATTAGAACAGAAGAATATGAAAGAGTAAGTTAGTGAGTGTCCATGTTTATTTATGAATAAGTATCATTAAAATAAGGATAACACAGATTAAAAAATCAATCAAATGGTTTTCGTTTATAATTTCTAAACCATCTGATATCTAATTTCATTAAAAAAGTGTATTCTATAGTACGTTATACTTTTTAACTCCTATTTGTCTTAAAATCTTTTTATATTGCACATTCATGTCATATATCATGGTCATTCACGACCTGTTGATACCCCAAATCTTAAAAATAAAATAAACTATTGACAGAATTTTTATATTTTAATATCTTTTAAACACGTTATTAAACATAATAATCTTGCTATGATTGATACATTTGTAATATTTAAAGAAATTTCTGTTAGGTATATTTGATAACTAATACTATTATGGTAATTCATAAAATATATAATCAAAATAAATGACGTGCGTTTTGTAGATTTATATTGTAATTAATATTTTGCTCATTAACTAAACAAATATTGTTATTTTTTGCTATATTGATATCAATAATATTTTTTGAATGAGACTGGCTATCAGATGTGGTCACTTTATAGATGCTTTGGATGCTCCGCATCCCGTGTGTCAGAAATCTTTGGACTTTTTATTTCTAGCCACTTCTGCAAATAAATTCGTCCTGTCCTTTAGAGATCGTTCAAAACACACACTACGACACAGTTCGCGCACGAAGCGCAAACATACATACACCAGCAATAGGGGATTCTATCATTCGTTTCGTATCCGCAAACTTTGAAAGTTTTTTGATTTTCGCTCTTGCGCATTCAGTTTCGCCTGTCAAGGTCTTCGAACACTGTAGTAATTTTAATAGAAATACATTTTGTCATATTACACCAGTATATTAGTTTCTTTATTGAGTTTTTCATACGCAAACAATTAAAATCTTCAACGTTATTATTACAGAGGATATATATTAGACTACGCTTACTTAATGGAAAAATAATATAAATTTGTGTCTTCTTTTTACAATATTCTATTTATTTGTGAATAAATATATTAATTATTGAATGAAAATAATACACTGTGCCTTCTCCTTCCCACCTTCCCTTCCCTTAGCGGCATCGCTGCCAACTAGTTGATTCACGACCTTGAACCAGTACGGTTACAACGTGTACGAAACAGCTAACACTATTATACAAATCTCGAGACTTCGCGTCTATACTGTGTCGGAACCTTAACGAAATAATGAGTGAAAAATATACAATCCACATCTTTGGAGGTGCCAGCAGAATCTAGATTGCGCTGAGTACCAAATTCTTTCCGTGTCATGAGATTCTTCCGACATTTATGTTTGTACGCAACACATAAAAAAAATGTATGTTCGTGAGGGACCAACGTGGAAGAAAGAACATTATAAATAATTAAAAAAATCAGCTTTCTTGTATAATTTTCTCAAAATATTAAAATCAATAATATGAAACGTTAATTAATATTTTTTTTAAAAACAGGCATGTTAAGTACTTATTGAATAATTATTTTCAAACGTAGGATTGATAAAAAAAGTAAACTCCACGATCCAGTCAGAGGTTAAATAAATAGTCTCAAAGGTTAACACAGCAAACATTTTCAAAGGTTAACTTCGTCACGGTAGCAACCTCCAGTCGATAATGGCACTCAAAAGGTTAATCGTCCGATGCTTTGAATATTGCTGTATTTTTTATTTTATGATTACCATTATAATATAAATGTCAAGCGTATCAAAAAAAGGCCGATAATATTTTTCATATTTTAATTCTGTTTTGATTTCAAAGAATCTTTAATTATTTAATCTCTGATTCGATTGTTAAAGGGAAGAGAGATAAAGCCTTAGCCTTCTTGTCTCCGGCGTATGAGGTAATAACAATGGTGTAAGATTGAAAATTGAAATGGTGAAATTGTTTTTTTTTTTATATCAAGTAATTTTAACTTTGTACATAATTATATACAGTAGTGGCAAAAATAGGTACATTTTTTTTTATAATACATTTTTTTAAATATATTTTGTTGGATTTTGTTGAATTTTTTACAAATTTTTATTGTTTTAGTAAAAGTTTTTATAGAATCTTTTTATTAATTTTGTGCAATAGGGTCAAAAAAAGGGTAAAGAAGTGAAATGGGATGAAGATGATTAGGATCGGATGAGGGATCATATAGGCTGAGGGAGTTTATGGAATGGTTTAGGATGGAAATTAATTTAGAATAAAATTTTGACGATAAATCATGTATGTGTCGTTTGAGTGACAGGATGAGCTTGTGCTTCTCCTAAGGATGTAGTTTTGTTTGAATTCTAAAATTTTTGTATTACTTGAGCCCCAGATATTTATATAACCCCAATGAAGGAAGGATGATTACTTTGTACAAGAGCGATTTGTTTTGTAGGGATAGTGAACTGTAGGAATTTAAGAGGGGGTAAAATAATTATTTAATATGTTTTTTTAAATTATTTAAGATAAAATCACAGTAGGCTGATGCAGGGTACATAAAACGTAAAGTATATGCAATTGAAAAGATAGTATGAAAAATATGGTAAATTAGAATTTTTTTTTCAAAAGAACAGATTCTTGTAAAATTACATTTTCAGAACATTGTTCTATGGTATTTTAAAACAAATTAAATTTATGGATTAAAAAGATATACCTACAGAAAAAACTTATTTGTTGAAAATATTTTTTTATATCTTTCTGTATATCTTTCTAGTTGATTAATTTTATTTGAAAACTGTTCTGTAAGATGAAGTAAAATCATAGCTACAAGAAATTTAACAAATAACAGACTGTGTAAAAAGAAATAGATGATTTTGGAAAGCTATGCTTTACATTTCAATGGCGATTGACGACAGTGCAACCTCGTCCTCAGAACGAAGAAATATTTGGTTTAATTATTGTTAAAAAAAAATTTATTGGAATTCAGTTAAAAGTTACGTATAAAGTGGTATAACTCCTTTCGTTCTAATAATAGATTTTTTTTTTAATACTAGTTTGAGTCCCACGGGTACAATAGAGGTCCCCTATTTCCGAAGTAAAACTCAATTATTCAAAAAGTTTTCAATTTAATAAGTAACTCTCGATCGTACCATCTTAAAAATACGATTTAGCTTAACGTCTCGTTCAGTATTATCAATCCATATCAAAAATATTATAATAACGGGAACAATTAATACGTACATTAAAAAAAATACTATGTCAATACAAATGAAATGTATCAATTTGAAAGACATACAAGAATATTCAATTTATCGAAAAAATATTTTTGTTGCTACCGGGATTCGAATCTGAATTCTTTCCTATCCGAAAAAATGCATTAACCGATTACACTACACCAGCATAGTAAATTGACAATAAATTTTTGCACTTATATGCTGTAGTTCTTTCTATAAAAATATTTTTTCATTAAATTAAATTTTCCTTTGTATCTTTCAATTCCATGCATTTAACAATGTTCTGAAAATATAACTTCACAACAAAAATATGTTCTTCTTACTATTTTCAAACGAAGCTAAACGCTTGTTCTAATAATAAAATAGGACTAACATGACGGCCTCCTGGAACGAGGTTCGAACCCCCGATCACTAAAAACTGCAACTTCACAATAATAATGTGTTCTCTTTAAAACATTATGTTCCTTAGAACGAATTATTTGTGCAACAAAGCAATAAAAATTTAGCGAAGCTAGGTTAGGTTAAGTATTTCTTATTGAACGAAGATATATTTAAATAATGTTCATTTTTTATTACTTTAATTCACTATTAAATCGTACCCAATAATAACTAACAAACATACTATGAAACTACAGGAGTATGCAGGAATATTCATACATCTTTAAAGGTACGCTCTTTGGCTATCTTCTATTTTCTGGTTTAACTGGTTATACCAGGTCTATTTAAAAAAAAAAAAATATTTATATTGTTATCTCGCTATGTATATATTATTTACAGTTCAATATTAAAGAATTTTAAAATAATAACAATAAAACCATTATAACAACTTATTAATGCACGAACATTTCTACTCGGGTATATGCAATTATTTTGACACGTCATCTGTGTACCTTTTTATTTACGCTATATTTTCAATCTAGACAATTTGGAAAAATTAAATTGAATATAAATCGAATACACAGAAAAGTTATTCATATTAACTAGTAACTGTATCCGTGTGCATAGATTTAATTATACCTTTTCATTAGTTACGTGTGACTTCACAAAAGTTTAGAAGCGTTGTGTCCCAACGTATCCTGTTGCAATAACAATACACAAAATAATGGACCCCTGTTATGCCGAGGGTGCTAAAATCGGGGGTGCGCCATTTGTTTGTTCAAGGCGTTGGGGAGCTACCGCACTGGAAAATATAGCGCATTCCGGACTATTTTTTAAAAATTTTGTTAAATGAACAGTTACGTATTTCTTTGCACTGATAATAATTACGTTTTATCATTGATTATTTTTATAAAACTAAGCATCCACTAAATAACTAAATAAGTCAAATAAAAGTAGATAATGTAACAATGCAAATAAAAAATGTATAAACAAATTATAGATATCACATAGAGACAAAGCTGTTTTTTTTATATTTAATGGAAAATACATGGAAGTATGCCAGTCTTCGGCTGGCTTAAATGATCACTTTATATAAATATAACGTTCACCATTCTCACCCGTCAATCTCCGTATCTATCAATTTTTTTTAAGTTGTATATATGTTAATATGTGGACTTCCTTCGAGTAGCACTACACTATCGCCATTTATGGACTAAATTTGATAATACATCTTCCCGGAAATAGTATATATGTCACAATAAGAATCAAATAACTTTTTTGAAATTATTTACAGCAATATTCTTTATCTGTAAAATATTTTTAACACATTATACTAGAATACGCCTAAAAACTCAATATTTTTCAATTTTATTTTTATATAAAGTGATTACTTAAGCCAGCCGATGACATGTCGTAAGCCCAGTAATTACCCATACTTCAATATATTTTCCATTAAATAGAAAAAAATAGCTTTGTCTCTATGAGATATCTATTATTTGTTTAATAACAGCATCTTTGTAAGTGAAAATCTAGTAATTGTGTGTTCTTGAACATATTCAAATATTATTAATTATTAAAGAAAACACATTCTTATTGTGAAGTTGTAATTATTCAGAACATAGGTCTGTGATATTTTAAATACTAAATTAATGTATTAATTATA
Organism: Eubasilissa regina; assembly: GCA_022840565.1. NCBI lineage: Eukaryota > Metazoa > Arthropoda > Insecta > Trichoptera > Phryganeidae > Eubasilissa > Eubasilissa regina. The sequence goes on along the minus strand of JAINEB010000011.1, from coordinate 25,638,052 downwards.
AATATATACATATAATTAATACATTAATTTAGTATTTATTATTAATTATATATAAAATTAAAAATGTATGACTATGGAATCTTGAAATTCTGTGAAGTTATTTTTTAATATAATCACAATATTGTATTTATTATGAATATAAATTCATGATAAATTCGTTCGATTATATTATCATATAGCTCACTAGCATACAGATCTCTATGTTACATTAATTTATATAATACGAATCCTCGTTTATATATCTACAAATAATTTGCGATGAAGTCAAAGTATGTTTAGATGTTGAGGTGTGTGTGTTAAAGTTATTCAAACTATGACTGACTCAAGATTGTGTCAGATGGTTATGGTGCTATGAGTCAGAAACTCCTATCTTCTTCTTGTCTTACACGTGTTGGTTTTGTGTCGCAGTGTAGAGTGTCTGCTATAGCCAGAGCAGGGCATATAAATGAAAGAGCACTTACAAGGTTTCGTTTATTGAGGTGACAAATTAATACAATTTAAATACGCGGTTGAACTCTGGAGTGGTTCGCTGGAGATGCTGTTGAGTAGCGATACTGGTGTTAGGACGGCCTGCGGAGAAGTTCACTTCTCTGGTTCGGAGTATTCATTTGCTACTGCTCATTGGTCACTCTGCCTCAGGCCCTAATGGTTGATAGGTGAGCCCTTACCCGGCCATGTCTATGGGCGCGAGTAGTTCACCATATGTGTAAGAAATAAAAATGAAGGTTAGTAAATAAGACGAAAAAAGTTTTCCTAGAGATATTATTGTAGTAAAATTACATTTTCTTACCAGTGAATTTTTAAAAATATCTTTATATTCAACCATGTGAGTTTTTGGTTTTGGAAAATTTTTATTTATTTCAGAGTGATATAAAAACTATATCTAAACATTAAATCTTTATCTTACGTTTAATTTTTTATTATAACTATTTTTATTATACAATTTTTTTTTTAAATTTCGAATCATTTATTCGAAAATGATCAAACTCTTGATGAAAATACGCGACGCGTCAAAAAATTCGCGAATATTGTCCAGTCGAGAAATTATTTATTTAATGTTCTTTCAAAGCTTAACGCTTCACCTGCCTAAATCAACATTATTACGGAAGTAAACAAGGAGTATACCTAGCTACTTGTCTTTGAGCTCACAACTGCGAGCCGCGGTGCGATGTCGGCCATAAACTCAAACCCAGATCGGAAACTAATAATGAAACATTGCCAGAATAGACCCTCCCCTAGGGGAAGAACTGCACCGAGCACCGAACACATGAATAGTTCTACATTTTATATTCCTCTATTCATTTTGGGAGTGGCGATTGTTGGCGGTTGTCCGGCAGTAATAAGAAATGCATTTTTTTAAATTTTATTTTAACCCTTTGATTACATATATTTGATAACCTTCTATGTATCGTGTGTAGGGAGATTTAAAAGGAAACTAATATATTACATTGAAATGAGGTGTATATTTTTATTGAAATGTACGTATTAGATTGATAAGTGATCATTTGGTTCTGACACTACATACATGTTTCTATTAGAAAATATCAGCGGAATTTATACGAAAAATTGATGGAAATTAACATGAGCACGAGTGTTGTACAAAAGGAAGGGATAAACTGAGGAAGAAGGCTAAATCTCATAAATCGATGATGTATAGCGCGATGAAGATTTTTAATGAAATGCCAGAAAACATAAGAAAGGAGGAAAAACTGAATAGATTTAATGTGAAACTGACCAGATATGTAAAAGATAAGTTTTAGTAAAATAAAATACTGTATCTTGTTTATATTAGAGCATATATAAGAGTGCTTATTTATGCACTGTATTAAGAATTAAATAAATAAACAAATAGAAAATTAAACCAGTTCATTTCTGTTGTCAGAAATTTTAAATGGAAACGCTTTAATGCTATTGTGCTATGGGTAGGCAATTATTTAATGATGTCTGATTGACTTTCAGAAATCTTTCTCCGCTTAATGAGATGCAAGATCTCACACTTCTCTAGATGTCTCATTACATGTACGAGATATTGAAGTTTTCGAATTTTTATTGTATTATATAAATTTTTTTTTTTTTTTTTGTACCATTTATAGTACATATGAAAATAAAGGTAATTAATTTACTAGACGTTGTCTGTAAAGCGATTACCTGTTCTGTTTTTAAAAGTTGTAATTGATAAGGTACAATTGTTATGAAGTAAGGTAAGTATGATGTAAATCAAGTTATAAAAAGTTATGTAAAAAAAGTGGATATTGCAAAAAAAGTTATAAAAATATTTTTGTCTAATATAGTTGAAGAAAAAAATGTTTAGGTTGTTAAGTTAACACAAAGGACAAATAAGTTTCATTTTTAGGAGAACACATTCTTATTGTGAAGTTGTAATTATTCAGAACACAGGTCTGTGATATTCTAAATATGAATTATTTATTCACAGACCTGTGTTCTGAATAATTACAACTTCACAATAAGAATGTGTTCTCCCAATAATATAGTTGTATCAATGCGTCCAAAATTTAATAAAAATGAATTGATAATTCTGGCGTCTGCAATTACTCAAAGGTATTTGAGATTTTGTAAAAATAGGCAGATGGCTCTTTCAAATAATGGAACGATTAAATGTATTAATATCAAAAAGGTAACATATAGGTTCGAAAATTTGCTGCTAAAAATATTGTCGCTGTAGCATAGTTGGATAATGCATTTTCCCTGGTTTGGAAAGAAATCCAGGTTTGAATCCCGATGGTGCAACAACAAATTTTTTTAATAAAATTAATTTTATATGTATATCTTTCTAATTAATACATTTAATTAGTATTTAATATATCACAGACTTATGTTCTGAATAATTACAACTTCATTTAATATAATAATATAATAAGAATGTGTTCTCCTAATAATATATAAGTTGTATCAATGTGTCCAAAAATGTAATAAATATGAATTTTTAATTCTGGCGTCTGCCATCGGTTTACTCAAAAGTATTTGAGATTCCGAAAAACAAAGTAGATGGTTTTCAAATAATGGAACGATAGATATATTAATTTAAAAAAGTGTAATGTATAGATTTGAAAATTTGTCGTTAAAAATAATATCGCTGTAGGATAGTTGGATAATGCATCTTCCCCGGTTAGAAAAGATATCCATGTTTGAATCTCGGTAGTGCAATATCAATATTTTTAGATAAAATTGATTTTACCTGCATATCTTTCTAATTAATACATTCAATTAGTATTTAATATATTAAGTATGTGATTTGATGGTATCTGCTATACGAATATTATATTTATGTAGACCTATGTTTGTAGTGAATTTTGAGCTAAAATACAACGCCTTCACCATATGTGTAAAAGAATAAAAAACGGTTAAACGTTCACTAATAGATTCCTAGTCTGAGCCAAATTAAGCGTCTCATTCATCTATGTGAGTAGTCAGGAGAGGGCTTTAAAGATGTGTTGTCACATAATAAAATAGAGGCGCGCTGATAGCGATCCGGACCTCATCCATCAACGCCCAGCGACGACACAGCCGGGCCGCATCCGAGCTGAAGGGAGTTCGTCGAGTACATTTGAGTATATTCAAAATTTAATACTACTGCAAAGTTAGTATGTGCTGGTATAAAATATATATTCACAGTGTGAGACCCCACACATCAAGGTATATGATAGAGAGTTTTTTTAGAGGTTTGTTTTTCGAATTTTCGAATTCATCCAAATTTATTTCGAAAATTGCTGATGCGCTACGTTCATTTTACGGTCGACATAATCATCCATCCGAGCAGGTAATTCGAATAACCATGGATCGTTTTCGCACCACGCATACTCTAATTGATAATACGTATTCGCAGAGATGTTGTACAGTGCGCGCCGAATAACCTATTGCTGCAGTGGAGCGTAGTATTGAGGAGGACCCGATTGAGTCGATTCGCCATCGTGCGCAGTAATAGATCCATGATTACTGACTTTTTCGTCCCCAATTGAATAGAATTATTAAGGAAAACACATTCTTATTGTGAAGTTGTAATTATTCAGAACACAGGTCTGTGATATTTTAAATACTAAATTAATGTATTAATTATAAATATATACATATAAAATCAATTTTGTCGAAAAATATTATTTTTGCGTCACCGGGAATTAATGTGAAAGATCTGCGGTTTCAACAAGTCGGCGCAACATGCCACACAGAGACAATTTATTGAAGGAAACATTCGATGAGCGCATAATTTCGCGTAATGGACCTGTGAATTAGCCTCCAAGATCATGTGATTTAACACCTTTGGATTATTTTCTGCGGGAATATTTGAAATCATTGACGTGACAGACGACTTGAAAGCCAACATTTATCGCGTCATTGCCGATATACGTCCCCAGCTGCCCTAAAAAGGGGTCGAAGTAGGACTTCAGATAGTGCTTCACTTGAGCCAGCCACGGCGCCTATATGCACGAAATCATATTTAAACACTAATGGAATACAATTATCTTTCATTACCACGATTTGAATGTATTTAATTTCATTTTAAATTTCTGTACCTCTAAAAAAAACACCCTTTATATGAGAGGATATGAGGTTTGTTAATAAAAATAAATATAAGATAAAGAAGCAAGAAGTCAACAGATGATAGCTTATTGATGTAGTATCACTTAAGATATTCGTCAGTGACCTATTGGTCAAGAGTTCGAGCATCGTCCATATGTTCATACCACAAGCGTTTAGGTCAGTTTGAAAATTGACATGACTGTAGAGGACCTGTTCGCGCCTCACAGACATGACTTACTAACCAAGAACTTTATGGCCATTCATCGCCACCTGGTACCGACCGAATCTAGACGTCAATACATCACAATGTAGCAGGTTCGAGAAGCCAGCTGAAGCGATCATTCTTCCCATAGCCATCTTCACGGAACCACCCTCAGTGAGCATCGCTGGTCACTAACTTTAACTTGCAATTTAACCATCAAACTGTGTAAATTCATATGGGCATCATACCACAATAAACGCCAATCGATTCCTTATTTTAATAAAAACAGAAAAACATTAATATAAATTATTTATAACTTTGTTTTTAACCACTTTTATGAGTTGAATTCAATACACCAACCGGTTTCGGAAAATACCTTTTCCTTCATCACGATTATTTGCAATAAATATTCAGCATAGAAAAACATTACTTCATTTTGTGTGTGCATGTACCTAAATATATAAAATAATATATATATAATACACATGTACCCATTATTATGAAAGTGGTCTAAGTCAAGAAATTTAAAAAAATGAGTTTATCAATTAATTCGCGTCATATTGTTTTAAATTAATATAGATCGATGCTTCGACCCCTTTCATCCACCACGCCTCATCCAAGATTTGTCTTTCCTATTTATTATCGCCATACTGCCTGGCGAGACGCCGCCCCGGGGCTCTACCCACGCCGCGCGCTCGACACGAAGTCCCCTCTACTTTCCCCCGACCTCTCTCTCCACCGGCCGCGCCTACATCGGTAGATGACGCCCTCGGTCTTCGCGCGTTTATTTGAAATTTCACAATATATATATATATAGGAGAGTAGTTTAGAATATTATTTATGAGGTGAGAAGCATTCTACACATATATCCAACGAAACATAAACCCGATAATTTTTAGCACATTTATGCTACAGTAAAAGTATTCGCTGTTCAAAAATATAATTTTTGTGTTTACATAAATGCACATTATATTGTCAACGTTTAAATTTTCATTTCTATCGAGTTATATTTTAAAAAAATGCGGAGCTCTTTGATTGCGTAAGTGCCGCCAAAGTGATCACGTGCGTGCCATCAAAATGAACATTTTGAGACAAGAAATTTGCATCAGTTCATGTCTATTTATTTGGTGATCTGTGGTTACTGATATGTGTGGAAGGTTTTTTTTTTAAATATTTCGTTGTAGAAATTAGTGCCTCGGGTATCACAAATATATTTAAACTTACATCAAATACAAAACTATAAAAAGTGTCCAAGATTAAAAAAATTTTTTAATCATTAATTAGATTACCTTGTTTAGGGTTTTTATTCGAAGTTATACATAAGAATGGTGAGTAGGTACACGGTTCAGATGCTTTTCTTATATCCCTATTGTACACCTGCGAGAGTGTTCAGTATAGATTTCTTACAATTCATACAAAAATGATGTTCTTAAGAGATCTTGATAATATATCTAACGTAGAAAAATATTTTTAACCCTGCAATGCTTTACAGAATTCACACCCACTATGATTTTTGGTAAGTGTTTAAATATTTCAAAATTATTTAAATAATGGATTTATGGTTCGTAAGTTGAAATTTCAGTAAAAAAAACTGAAAGTACGCGAGCTGAAGTGTTTTTAAGAATTGGTATGTCTGTTTCATTTAATTTACTGCATATCATAAAAATTGAATATTGAACGCATACTCAGAATGCGTATACTGTAATTGACGTTAGTGACATGAACATAAATATTTCTCCTAATCATTCAAATAATTCATTATACCACATGATTTCGAATATTTATCTACTTATTTCGCACGAACATTTCTTCGAATGATTAATATAGGAATATAATACACTTAATTATTTTTCTTACCAAAAACATTTCTTCGAATTATGATTCTGTAATCGCACGCATTTGAAACATTGTTCATTCATTTCTTAGTACGAATTTCTTTAAATCATTTGTGTGTGATGCTATGCTTTTAGCTTTTATATTGTAATCTATATATCTTTTATACTATTTTATTTCTTATAATTGTTATTTTTATTTTCATTGTACGGCTCTAATAATATTTATTTCAACTCATATTTTATGAAATTAACATTATACAATAATACCCCGACTAGCGCGAATTCAGAGTTACGCGGTTCATTTGACGACACTGCCGCTAGACTGCCGCCCGCTATATTCAGTGTTTCTCTACTGTGATTGCTAGAAACTGATATCGCTCATGTGGTAGGAGAATTTGTTCATCTTGGCAGGCAATTAGATTTGGAAGTCAATGCTTACGATGTCAACTAGCTGTTGGATTTATTTAGTCCGGAACTAATAATCGATGAGCTCATAGAGATGCGTAAGCAAAACGACAATGAAGTCACTTAAGACCTAATTCTACCAGAAAAGTACATGACAATCGCAAGCTTGACAAAAGGTCTCAGCTCAATTAAAAATGGCTTAAAAATTCAGGAAACATTGACTCTAACAAAAAATGCGTTGTAGCTACAAAGCAAGGAATAAAAAGATTATTAACTGCGTGAAAAAAGAAGGCATTGTGTCATCAGACGAATTTGTTAGATTTTTTTTTTCCATCGACATCGAAATGACTTTTTACGTACACCGTTTATTTATTAAATAGTTTGTATTAATATGTACAAAGAACTACAATTTTATTAAATATTTTTGTTTTAAACTAGTCTTTTTGTTAGTCCTTGGTCCCAATTAAACAAAATTGTATGTATTTATATGCAAAGTTGTACCTCGACTTATGCGAATTCGAGTTAAGCGATTTTCGTCGGTCCCGCCTATCATTTAACATTGGGGTAGTACTATATTTAAATGTAATTTTTTACTGTCAAATAATTATTATATTTTTTGCTAATACTGATAAATGTAAGAAAATAAATTCCCATTTTTTAAAGCTAGATTTTTTATTTCTATTACTGTATTTCAATGAAGTAACCCCTGTGAGATTTAACGATTGTTTAAAACACCGAACATTCCCCGGTTAAGATTATTATGTACTTTACCCTCGTGTCGAGCTTCTTCAGAGTATAATAAAATAAAATAAATACAAGTCTTAGTTGTCGTACATATATCTATATAAAACAAAAATATGTCCTGCTTACACAATATAAAAGTCAGAAGTGTAATAAATTTCATGAAACTCAATTCTACCATGATTAACGTCACAAATAAAACTCTAACTGTAGCTTAGTTAGGGGAAGCGATATGAAGTACGCCTTTCATCTCCCTGAGGGATGGGACGTGTCAGGTCTCGAATCAAAACATAAATAGGAAAAATTTGCACTTCATGCAAGTGAGTGATTACATCCCTAGTGGTGAGATATGGGACTAACACGTACGATGTAAATATATGTTGGAATAGGGATGTGAATCTACTTTGAACATAATTTATTGATAAATTGATATATTTATTTATTTGTTGTGTTAAATATAGTCAGTTGATTGTCATACACATGAATTTTGTCAAATCCAGCTATTGATTTTAGAAATACATTTCAGACTGGCGTCAAGTATGAGAAATTTGGAATGAAGGTTGTTTTTGGGAAAATATTAAAAAGCTATGCCAAATTAGTTGTTTTTTTAATATGATTTAAATTATTCTATACAGTGTAATTTTATGTTGGAAGAAGAAATGGAGCAATATATGGAATATATAACCAAAATATTTAGATTATGGTCAAGATATTCGCTTTTGACATCATAATTACATGATCTACCTCAAAGAAAATCGGAACCACCTGAAGTGCAGACAATGAGTCATATACCAACATATTAATATTGTACACGTTGTTTATCTTAAAACGTGTCTGTAATTGTATATTTTAAAGAAACGTCTGTAATATTAACCTTTTCCTGGATTTGTATTCGTTTTAAATGTAAAAATAAATTAAGCGATAGCAAATTTATTTTACAAAATGAATAAAAATCAAAATAACGCGTATTCATTAAAAAATGTTCTCGCCTTTATCGCCGCGAATGTAAAAAGGTAAAACAAGGGATGGTAAGTACGGGGATAGAATTAGCATATTCCCTCTGTAGATTGCGCCCGGGCTACGCCCCTTGTGCGTGTGTCAAACGCAATCAAAGTTCATTATTTCGGCAACAGGGGTGCACACCCTAATGCATTTTAGTGCTCGGTTTGGCGCGAGAGGAAATTCTAAATAAAGCGCATAAATAATAGCCACCCTTAACAAGATTATCTCCCTCCATATCTGCTGGGTGTACCTTTCGTTTAACGTACTGGAGCCCAGGGGTGGATTTTGTATTTTAAGTAATTTATATAAATTAGTCTTCGTTGCAGTAAATACCGCTACATTATTTATATTATGACAGACTAAAGTTTTATATATGTTAATGAAATCATAAAATTCGCAATATCCACATAAATTGTTTTTTTATTTTAATAAATATAATTTTCTCAAAATTTCAATTTTGTTATGTATTATTTTGGTTTGTTAATTAGTCATTCATCTTTCAAAAAGGCGTATCTCAATTTTTGTTCAAAACTGCGCCCGAACACATGCCCATAATCCATTCTTGACTTTGATCGAATTGTTTTCAGAGTTCCAATAATCCATTCAAACAGGTATATCAGAATTTTATTCCAATAAAGTAATATTTCTTAAAAACATGTTAAGAAAACCACCCTTTATATGTGTCATTCTTACAAATGTCAGTAATAAATAATATTTATGAAATAAATATACTTCACACTGTCTTTAAATCAAAAAATATTCGTTGAAATCGAAAAAAAATTTTTTTTCATTTAACAGTGAAAAACTCTACACAATTTGTTAATATATCATCTGTCATAAAATTAACAAATTCAAAATACGTTTCTTTAAAAGATACAAATTTTAAACTAAAATAAACGCTTGTGCTGTGAAAGTAGGACTAACTCGATGACTTTCCAGGGCAAAACTCGAACCTCGGATCGGTTCATCACTAGCCTAGTGCCTTACCATTATCTATATTTAATCCACAATATATATTCTTAACAATATTTGAGTATATCCAAGAATACACAATTACTGGATTTTTACCGTCAAAGGTATTGTTATTAAAATAAATTATAGGGAAATGAATATTCAATTTCAGACCATAGATGGCGGCAGTCATTTCTACATGGTAACATATACAACTCCTAAAAATTTGATAGATATGGAGGTCGATTGGGTGGAATGGTGAACGTTACATTTGTGTAAAGTGATCACTTAAGCCAGCCGAAGACAGGTAGTAAGCCCTGTAATACACATACTTTCCATATAATATAAAACTAGCTTCGTCTCTATGAGATATTAAGGGTTGTCTGAAAAGTTTCCGATCTAGCAAAGAAACAAGACATTTTCTTTTCAAATTTATTTTTATTTTTCTACCTAATCTCCTTGTTAGTCTATACACTTCTTCCAGTGATGCTCTCATCTCTTTGACCCGTCCAAACAGTACTTGGAGTCTTTCTTTGCAAAATAGTTATGTACGAAGATAGATGACCTCCTCATTTGACGAAAATCTCTGTACTCCGAGCGCAAGTTTTAGCTTAGGAAGTGCTTGGGGCTAGGTCTGGTAAGGAGGGTGGTCAAGCGGTTCAAACCGTAATTTGTAGATTTTTCCCTAAACAGCCTGAAGGTGTGAGATAGCGCATTGTTCTGGTGAAAAAAATTTTTTTTTCTAAAAAATGTGGTCGTTTTTCCGCAATTTCTACCATTAGCCTGTCAAGTAATGATGCATAGTATACTCCTGTAATGGTTTTTCTTTTCTCAAGATAATCGATTAAGACAACTCCATGGCTATTCCAGAAAACAATCGCCATCACTTTCTCAGCCGAAGAAACAACCTTTGCCTTTTTTGGAGCCAATTCTCGCTTTAAGTCCACATTAAGAATAATTTAGAATACTATAATTGTTGATACACTTGCGACAATTTAACACATTTAAAACAAAACCGAAGCACTAGCTACTTTCTGACGATGCTCCAGGATTTCTAATTATTTATTCAAAAGATGAGTAACCAGTCAATAGATATATCTAATGCTTAGGTTCACCAGTATTCATGTCCATCTAAATTCGAATACTGACATGTGTAACTTGTAAACTATATAAATAATTAATCTGCAAGTATAATCTAGCAACACCATTTAATTGTGCAGTCTCCGGATCACACGTCCTGCGGAATGGATTACGACAATTCCGGTCGTAAATCGGAATCATTGCAGGATAGGGGAGGGAAGTAAGGAAATGTGATAGAGGATGAGGTCGGTGAGGGGATAGAGGTTCAAGTCAAAGGACCAGTAATCTCGGGAACCGGGATTTGGAAAGACTGCTCGTCTTACCTTGTATTTGATGCCTCCGTAATCCTTTCAGTTGCCACCAAGAACACAGAAAATGTCACGCGGATGAGATTTGAAGACGGCGATGTCGCAAGTTTACCCACGGTACACACAACAAACAATACCTGATCAAAACACAATATTACAAAATACAGTACTGGTGCACTGAATCTGAAAGGTCCACACCGCAATGCTATCGCTATCGGTCAGGTTTACGTCTGTTGGCGTCAAGATCACATTTCACACTGAAAAGACGAGCATGATGAAATGTATGGATGGGAATTTGAATGCGAAGTGTGTCAATAATAGTGGTCACGGTTGATTCGAAAAGATGCGCCAAAAGTATGTTTACAAATTCGGAATTATATATACAAATTATATACAGTGTTTGAATATGTAAGTAACCATAAGAATTATGAATTATAAATTAACAACATCTTATTATTATTATTATCCACTGACGGATGTTTATTATCATATTGGTTGTTCATACTTTATTTAAAGCTGACAGAAAAGGTGCTCAGAGTCTAAGGTTTTTAAGCCGCAAGGTTCTCTTTTTGCCAGAACATCGTCATCCGCCGATTTTTCTTTGCATGAAAATCTCAGGATATCTTATAAAACATCAGTGTCAAATTTTAACATCTTATTCTATATATTCGGAATATTTATGTTAAATTTAATTTTTATTTTTATTTTGCCTATGAATATTTTTAATACATTTGTACCTACATCTCTCGAATAAACTATTTTTCTATTTTTATTAAATATTTTCAAATAATAAGAGATAAAAATAAATTTTATCGGACGAGATTCAAAAAAAATTATTGATAAAAATGTGAAAAAACAGGCCTAAAATAGTTGGATTGAATCACAGCGCTTACACCTAAATATATATTGTCAACATTTTGAGCTGGTAGATAAAAGATTCCAAGTAAGCGTCCATGTATTTGCTTTCACTTATTTTCATCTAGCGGCCCCTAGACAATGCCAGTAATGTAATTATTTGAGAGACGTTGCATCTACCTATAAGTTTTATGACACTACCTGCTCGGGTTCCGACAAGAAGATCACATATTCGGTGGATGTTTGTATTTTGGCTGTGTAGGGCGTCTGTTGATGCGTGAGAATATGTACATTATTCGTAATATTTTTTAATTTTTAACTTTCATTTTTTAGCAGAAACATTACGGCACATCATGCCATTTCATTAAATCATATTTTAAATGAAATATCTATAAAAAATCTCCCACAAAACGGTTGAAAAACTGAAAACTTGAGGTGGGCCTAAAATGACCCACCCGGCTGTAAGTATTAAAATATTTTAAAATCTCTCTTGATTTTTCCACAAAATACTCTTAAATTCCCATTGGTTTTTAATATCCATTTATGTTTATTAAAATGTAATTCACAAGGACGTGTATATTGTACAATAAAATAACAGTGGAAAATATTTTCTTATATTTCAGAAAAGAGTTTAAAACACATTAATATCAGTAGAATTTTACGTAATAATGTAAGAGAAGCTGTCATATGACGGATGACGACCAACTCATTAATTTTAATACAAAAAATACTTGTATATACTCCAGAAGCAATTATTTTTACCACATATATTTTTTTTTAATTAACGGAAATACAATATTCATTGCTTAACATTATAACCGCACAGTTTTCTTCTATTTCGACACTGACAACATATTTTTTTATATTACTATGCCACACTGATGGACGAATCCTCGTTCATCCAAGGAATATATTTTAATATTGATAAATTTTAAATGCAATACATCATTTGATCTGAATGAAGGCAAACTAAATTGAAAAATTCTACGCTTTTAGAATCTTTAGTAAATAAATGTAATAATAATAAAATTAATGTAAGTACATTAAATAATAATTAACATATTTTTCATTTTACAAGAACTATTAATGAATATAAATTTTATAATCTTCGATTGCAATTGAATTGTAAATAAATAGGTAAATAGTTTAATGATAACACATAGTTACCATAATCCCACGTTTGATAAATTTTAAATGCAATACATCATTTGATCTGAATGAAGTCAAACTAAATTGAAAAATTCTACGCTTTTAGAATCTTTAGTAAATAAATGTAATAACAATAAAATTAATGTAAGTACATTAAATAATAATTAACATATTTTCATTTTACAAGAACTATTAATGAATATAAATTTTATAATCTTCGATTGCAATTGAATTGTAAATAAATAGGTAAATAGTTTAATGACAACACACAGTTACGATAATCCCATGTTTGACTCGTATCCATCCGGATCTCTTCCCTTATTCAATATTAAAGCGGTAGTAGTTCGCATTTTGATCTAACTTGACTATGATATATCGCCGTCTATGCGGGACTATATGAAAACGTGTATGCGTGACTTCACGTCCTATCTCTGATAGCGAAGTTTTAACAAAATACTAGTGACCCTTGTATCGACATGGCCATAGAAAAATTTTGCTTTTTGCTTTGCGGTTCTATCAGTAATCTACTTCAATATTGAACATATTGGAACATATTGATATATTCAACATTAGTATATTTTTGGTTAATCCTAATTATAATCTAACTAGCTGATAAGTCAATTTGTATTTTTATATTTTTATATCTTGTTTTTCTCCCGAATTCCTACCACCCTTTCTGCATCTCTTTTTTCCCCACCTCCTCATGTAAACAGGTACTTATTAAAAAACAAGACGATTGCACCATTAGAATATGGCCAGTATAAGAATGCGGCTGAAATTATCTGCGTAGAAATGCATTCGAAGAAGGGATGTTGTCTAGTTCAGTATGACGGCAATCGGCATTCATTTATATTATTCACCGCTTGACTTGCAAGCGAGTCTGGCTGTTTTGTTGTATTAGATCGCTTTTTAATATATTCAGCCGCATACGAGTGATAGAAATCCCAGCCGTATTCTTACAGTGGCCGTTCTCTTCAATAGTGTTAGTGTTTAAAGATGTCTTACATCAATTTCCCAATTTAAAAAATATACTAAATACCTCAATACCATCCCGATACACCAACTGACAGCGAAATCTCAAAACTATAACATCTTCGTGATTATTATTTATTTAAGGTATGTATAAAATATAAATTATTAAAATTTTACAATTAAATTATTGTAGAGCGCACCTCATTTTATTTACAAATGTGCAAATAACGCAATGTCTATCATTGTTAAAAATCAGAACAATCTAAATTAGAATCGACAATAATGGATTATTGTGGCGATATTTTTGTAGTTCAGACGAAACTCAGTATTCCGAAAAGAATTGATTAGTAAACTTATTTAAATATTTTTAACAAATTTTTCCAGATTCGAAACGTGACCATTGAAAGAATTAACACGCAAACAGTGTTTTAAAAGTTTCTTACAATACTTAACACGTCCCGGCCGGGCGGTGCTTGTAACACACGGCCAACTAAAATCCAATCTAGTCGTAACTCTTAAATAAATTGTTCCCACTCCGCCCCTGCTCTGGTGACGTCACTCGTGCAGTTCTGCGCTGCACCGGGACACACAGTGCAGGTACAGATTCGTGAAAAAGAATAGTCAAACATACCATCTGACCGGCGAGATGTCCAAATCAATTTAAAATTACTGCATTTCGTTGTTTATTTATGACTGGCTCGCTTTTAACAAACGGTTGTCGAACATTTCATTATTATATAGTGATATAATTAATTTATGTTTTTTCTTAACTGTTGAAAATAACCTATAGACTATCATTATTTTATTTGCAACCAATCTCAAAAACCTACGTATTACATGCTAGATGACGCAAGGATCTCAAATCTGAGTTATTTTTATTAGTATTTTAATATATCGGTAAGATAATGTGTATGTATTTTTTACAATAGATACATTTTCAGTCTATCCTTCTAAATAATAGTGAACTGATTTCCTAATTTAAAATTTATGTGAAAAAAATAACCAGTTTTCTTTTCTAAAAATACTTCCGATTGTAAACAAATATTTCACGTTTTCTGTTTTATTTAAATACAGGAAAAAAACATATTACTTCAATATTAGCAAAATTACTTTGTAGTCTCATTTTATATAAATAATTAGACAAAATACTTTGTTTAAACCACTATTTATTAAGATTAAGATGTCTCACAGAGACGAAACTATTATTTTTATATGAGAAGTATGGAAGTCTTGGGCATTACAGGGCTTACGACCTGTCATCGGTTGGCTTATGTGATCACTTTACACAATGTAACGTTCACCTATTTACCCACACTACCACATCTATCAAATTTTGAATGTTGTATACATTCAATCAAGATGGAACATTTCACTTATTTATTACCAATCATGCTGTCGCCATCTATTGACATTTTTTTTAAATTTGATATTCTTTCTCATATAATAGTATAAATGTCGCTGAATTAATAAATCAACATAATTTCACTATTTATTAATTAATCAACATGTTTCGATACCTATGGTATCTTCTTCAGGAAACAATGTATACTGAAATTAAAAATACAAGCATAGATAAAAATAAAACTATAAATTGGTGAATAAGTAAGAACTAATATGAAAACAAGTTTAAAATGTGACTATTTGCAAAGAGAATTTGGTTCTTTATAATATTTAGCTTGCTATTGACACTTTTTGTTATTTCTAAAATTTCTAATTTATCTAACTGTTAACCACCCTATTTGTGTATATAATTTCTAAACCCTTGTTAATATCAAAATAATGGTTTGTTTTCAAAAGGTGATTGGAAAATTCTGAATAGTTGTAACTATTTAGGCATCTCGAGTGCTCCTTAATTCTAATATCAAAATTTCTGCAAGTTTTACCTGTATAAAAATAATTTCAATCCTTGCAAATTAATTTGTAGACCCCTGAATTTTTTTTTTATATCGTCCTTATCCTTGTTATTTAATATATAATTCTTTAATTGGTTAAAAATGTAAAAAGCTACACACTTTCCTGAAAAAGATACCATAGATATCGAAACATGTTGATTAATTAATGAATAATGGTTTAAACAAAGTACTTCGTCTAATTATTTATATAAATAACATATTATTATACTTATATATATCTTAGAAAAATATTAATCTGTATTTTGATGAATGTTTTTATAAACATTAAATTAACTATTTTTTAGGTAAGTTTATTTTTGAAGATCTGTATCTCTTTTGATGAAAGAGAAACATAGATTAAAGATTATTTAGTCACGGGATGAACTCCAACCAAGATAAATAAAAGATTATTTAGTCACGGGATAGACTCCAACGATAAGGTTATATTTTATATAAGCCTTCACATGCAATTTTTCAAGCGTAAATAGACATAAAGAATTCAACATATTTTAATCCTTCTTCCTCTAGTGTATTTTCAGTATTAAAATAAAAACGTAGATCGTCACAATAAATTATTTTATTACACTGATTTCAAATAAGACACAAGTTAGCATTTTTTCTGTAAATCTAAAATACTATTTATGAATAATATAACTTAATAGTAAAGGGATGGTGGTAACAGAGGTTCATATAATAAAACCCAACCCCGCGCCACATGGCGCCAATTACTGAAATTTGCCGCATTTCATGCCTTCTGACACCCTGTGCATCCTTGCTACTTAGAGGACGCTATCTTAAAATAATAATTACTTTAATCATTTATTTTTATAATGAATTTAGGAAATATCTAATGACAGTTTTATTTTATAATATAATATGATTACATGACATGCATTGCTAGAGAAGGATGTTACGCATCTCATGGATCGACGTACAAATGCATCAATCCAACCACAGAAAGCCTCATACAACTAAAACTGAACAAAAGATTCTTCCAATTCTTTGGCCATGCTGTATGTCAATGTAACAGCCTAGAAAAGTAGATTATCCAGGGCATAACTTTGGGCCTATGAAGACCTGGAAAAGTGCCACAACGGTGTATCTGACTGAAGAAACCTGAAGTCAGCTGTGAGGGCGACCCAGGACCGGGACTTGCGTTAGTGCATAACGAGCCAAGTCTCATCTGATTGAGGCTACAATATGTCAATACTGACATGAAGGAAGACATAATTACATACTGACATGAAGAGGGGCTTAATCACATACTAACATGAAGAAGGACATATCTACATACTGACATGAAGGAGGACATAATTACATAATGACATGAATGAGGACATAATCACATACCGACAAGAAGGAGAAAATAATTACATACTGACATGAATGAGAACATAATCACAAACTGACATGAAGAAGGACATAATTACATACTTACATGAATGAGGACATAATCACATACTGACATGAAGGAGGACATAATTACATACTGACATGAATGAGGACTTAATTACATACTGACATGACGTCGTGCTCCTATGACCTCACGCGCTTGTGCTATAAAAAAATGTAAAAACACGCTTTACTCTTACAGTGAAGAGGTTAGCTCTAAATAATGCAATCGATGACCTATAGAATAAATACTGACATAACTAACCCACCTTAATGCCATTTCCACTTTGGGGTAGGCAGAGAGGATAGAATGCTACACTATTCAGTCCTGGTACACAATTCTCGCCTCATCCACATTCATACATCTTCTCATGCAAGCTTGTTGATTATTGAGGCTTATCTAGTCTACGTTGTCATGACAAGTCTTCCGCAGACATCCCCTATTCTTGGTGCCATCGATACTTGCGTCATATATCTTTCTTACTATGCTCTCCTCATTAATTTGTTCAATATGACCAAATCACCTAAGCGATCTTTTCTTTAATACTAACATAATTTTCTAAAACTCACCTGAAATGGTTTAAAAGGAGCTACGCTATACAAGCGGCTGCCGGCTCATTTTGTTCCATTTTAAATTTTCTACGAATATGTGAACACTTAGCTGTTGACCCTATATACTCGCAGTGCAGCCTACTTATTTAAAGTACCTATCCCTAAGCCCTTAAATAACCCCACTTCCTTTATTCTTCCCGCCCCCCAGATCGTCCGCTGCCTCTTGCGCGCATCCCTTACATCTACCTCTGGCTTTTAGAGAAATGTGGTCATCGGGGGATGATTTGTGTGTCTCCTCCCCGCTAATATATCAAAATTCTGACCGTAAAGTCACATACGTTCGAGTATGTGCACCCCGCACTTCTTTTGGAGTCTTTATTTTGAGGGAGTATTTTGAAGTACATCTACTTATCATGAAGTACCTATTGTTAACTATCGCAATTATCACAAAAATACTAGTAATATTCTTATAATTAACTAAATATATTTTCTATTCTAACCACATTCTAAAAATATTCAAAATAAAGAGGAGAATCCAGTCAAAATATAAGGAAGAAAGGAAGGCACTTACTTTTCGTCTGCTGGATGCTGGTTCATTCATAGATTCCTCTCCACCATAAGTACAATCGTCGCGGCGTGTATAGTAACACTCGCGAAAATAGGATTATTATGTATAATATAATTAATGTAAGATTATTAATAATAAGTGGAGTGAAGTTTGAAGCACATTGAACTTCTGCAGTTGAAAGACTTTAATCATGGCAACATGTTCTCTATTTCTTGTGCTTAGGGTATAGGGATAGGTAAGAAAAGAATATATAAATGCAGATTATTATTTTTTTTAATTAATTTAACGGCGCTAACAGTATGTTTAGATTTACTTATTTATATTATCCTTATAAATTTAGTTCTGAAATCGATTAGTCATTTATATTAATATGTATTCATTAATTTTTCTTATGATCTTAATTCGAGGGAGATCTTGCATCAGAGTTTAGAAACTAATTCATATGAGAATAATGTATTTATTTAGATTCATAATTTTTTGACAGAGTGGGTTACATAACAAAAATTAGGAACAATTGCATTTTTTTCGTTTAATTCGGTACCATGCCTGTTACACTAGTATTTTACCGTATTATATAGCAAACATGTTATACAGTGTATCCCAAAAAAAGTTTACACCAGGAAATACCAAAAACTACAGGTCATTTCATTGACAAAAAACCCTATATCTTTGGGTTGGAAGAGCTTCATTTTTTTTTAATGAAGATTAAATTATTTTTGAGCCAATTTCGTAATTTGAAAAATCCAGGTTACCAAAATAAATTACATTATTGCACCGAGTGAACCGTTCGACAGAAATCCCATATAGAAAGATCACAATTAAGATATATGAAGTCAGATTAGGCATTGATTGGGTAACTAGTACCGAAGCGACTAGACAAGACATGGAAAATGTAACGAGTCTTTGGGCCTCCAATAATCCTAGGATAAGGGGATAAAGATAAAGAACAACTACAATAAGAAGAATCGATACTATAATATATCATAGTATTATTAAGGAAAACACATTCTTATTGTGAAGTTGTAATTATTCAGAACATAGGTCTGTGATATTTTAAATACTAAATTAATGTATTAATTATAAATATATACATATAAAATCAATTTTGTCGAAAAATATTGTTTTAGCGTCACCGGGATTCGAACCTGGATCTTCATTTCCAATCCGGGGAAGTGCACTACCTTTGTGCTATAACGCCAGTATTTTCCTTGACAAATTTTCGAACCTATATGTTGCATTTTTACGTTATAGCACAAAGGTAGTGCACTTCCCCAGATTGGAAATGAAGATCCAGGTTCGAATCCCGGTGACGCTAAAACAATATTTTTCGACAAAATTGATTTTATATGTATATATTTATAATTAATACATTAATTTAGTATTTAAAATATCATAGTGCACAAAAGAACAACAAAATTGTAAACCATCTCCAATCCATCGACCAATCACGATTAAGGTTTAAATATTTAAAGCATTTGTGGCGTTTAGCATTTTTTCAACCAGTCACATAGTCCTTTGAGAAATTCATATTTGAGTTGAGCGAAAATTTAAAAGGTTAAATTATTAACATCGGCGTGAATTTGTGTTTTGCGACAACATTGACACTAAGTTTGGCCCGCTTCCAAAATTATTCGAATCACCGTAAACACGTACTCGCAACAATACAAACATTTTGTTCGTCATTATTCACATATTAAACTTTGAAATAACAAAACGCTAATATTCCGCGCACAGCCGCCAACTTGTACAGTCCTCTCATTACAATATTGCCTTTCGTCATTTATCAAAAAGTTTCACGTACAGAGCTACATCATGGCGACCATTGCGAAACAAATGAAAACGGTTGTTTTTAAAATGGATGCAGAGCGTTGGAAAACAGGTGTCGGTAACAACAATATGGCGGATCAACTAGTGAAAGTTTCTTGCAAGGGAAGGATACATTTTTTTTTTGTCGGGTTTTCACTACGCCGGTAAAAGTTTTCCCCGGCGCGTACCTCCGAAATTATTATGAACAATTTATAATACGCCTCGCGAACAATTTAGAGTTAAAAATTAATTTT
The DNA here is from genome assembly GCA_022840565.1 of Eubasilissa regina. Classification (NCBI taxonomy): domain Eukaryota; kingdom Metazoa; phylum Arthropoda; class Insecta; order Trichoptera; family Phryganeidae; genus Eubasilissa; species Eubasilissa regina. The sequence continues at coordinate 25,617,552 of JAINEB010000011.1, read as the reverse complement.
AACGACTCTTGATAAACACTTTGATAAATAGTTTTGCATAATGATGTTAAGTTTACGTTTTACTGAAGTTGAATTTTTTTAAACGTTTAAGAAAAGACACGTACAAAACTAAACTGTAGTAATCGTTTAGAAATAAATTGGTCTAAAACAAAAATAATGCATCTTTATGCAAACTTCCCAAATAGCAGGATGTAAGGTAGTTAGAGAAGCAATCATGAAAGAATGTGATTTATTCGGGTATGGGTGACTTGTTGGAGCTCCTTAGGTGGGTAGTTAGGCCGGCCTGCGTGGGTGGGACTCTACCAAAGCGCTTACTTCTCACTCTCCATACCTCGTGTTTTATAACTCCGTCAGTCTGTCCGTGTAAGTGTGACTCAATCCATTTTGTGTCAGGTCCATTGTCTCTCTTTTGGGATTGTTTTTTGATGGATGGATCCCTGAGTGTCTGCCTTGCACTACTGCATCTTAATTTTCCATTAATGTTTTCTCTGTATGTAAAACTATGTTCTGTAAATATATTATTTATGATTTTTATGAATAAAGACAGCACTTAAGGGACGCTGGAGGGTTTAAATTTTAAAATTTAAGTCGCGTATTTTTATAAGCTTTGATGAGTGGGACCTACAAGGAAGCACTAGCTTCTAAACCGGTCCCGGCAAAGGGTGGGTCTCCCCCCTCCCTCCAGCTGTCCTTTTAAAAAAAAGTTAGAGAGCCAATTTATTTGGCCGCGCTGATCATGAACACTGGTGTCAGTGTGCAACTTCGAAGTCGCATACAATTAGCTAAAATTGCTATGAACATACTTATACGAATATGAAGCCAGTAACTAAAATTATGTTGATTTACACTATTATCTATTCAATTGTTTACGCGCCTTGTCACTTCGATTGGCACCACTGGTTTTCTTGGTTTATAATAATGTACATGTGTATGTTTGTCTGTGTATTGCCGCCCTTTTTTCGGAAAGCTAAGAAGACGGTAACCGACAGGCGTTATTTAATTTAATTCAAGAAAAGATAAAAACGGAAAGATCCCGTGCTTCGACCAGTCCAGCGGTCCAAATAAACCACCAGTGCGCGCTTCGGTCGGTCGAAATCTGAAAAAGACAACCCAACTAAAAGAACAACAACATCGAACCAGAAAAACAGCAAAATTAAAATGGTTAGTGCAGTTCATATGTCATATGTGTGCTTATTGTTAATTGGAAACCTGGGAACCAGCTATAGAAGGTATTTACATAAATACCAATTGTCATGTGTGTAGCAGAGCCAAGTGTAAAATAGACGCCTTCGAAATGCATTGCAGGGGAAGATGTTACGTACCCCGTGAACAGCATAACACACAACTGGCTTAATGATGTAATCATAGCAAGTCGTATCTATTATTATTCAAGGCACAACTTTTGGCCGATGAAGACCTGTAAGAGTCCCATAATACGAGCGGACCCACCACATTACTAGGACCGTGAAATAAGCCCAAGGCTACTATTTTGGTCCTAGTCTTACGCCATCTAGTTGACATTTTTTAATGCTACAAAGATAGTTGTTCGATAGCGCCCCGTACACAATGACAGTGCGACACCGCGCAACTGCCTATTACAAATTTTTCTCTCATTGTACCCGCCCTCTTGGAAGAGTGCCACAGTGCTGGATATATGCATTGCATCTAGCTGGAGAAATCCTGGAGTCAGTTATGAGGATGACAAAGGGCCGGGAGTGTACAAAGGGATAGAAGTTTCAACTTATTTTATCGGTTCCACATACAGTACTACAGAAACGTGAAATATACAATTAATAAACACAAAAGAAAGAAGAAAAAAAAAGTAATGTTAAAGATTTCAAAATGAATAGAAATTTTAATTTAAACCTTCCTGCGCCCCTTTAAGTGCTATCTTTATTTATTTTTTAAGATACAGGTATATTACAACATTACAAACAAACAGATAATCAAGTGTTTAGTATGAAAGTAAAGAAACTAGTGGATACAAGACAGTCATTAAAGGGTTAACTATTGAGTACACTCTCCCATGAAGGGACTTGGATGAAACACAATGACGTATGAGTCATGCCATACACGATACAGGCCAACAGAGTTACGCGCGATTTGTTTGTTTTAAAAATTTAACTTATGAAAAGTGAAGTGTCCGCGTTCTCGCTGACATGATATTTTCATCATCTGCCTAATATACCCCATTTTGTAGTCCACGTTTTGATGAAATCCTCATACAGCTTGAGATTCCTTGAAACTATTATATGTTAATACTGACAAAAATATTGCCGATAAAATACTCACCCTGATATTTTGCTTTATTAATTCCGTCAGATTTGATTTATTCAGAGATACGTTTATTTTATCGCAGTATTAAGATACCATCTTCTTTTAATGCGATATTTTACGGATTAAACTCTGAACGAAACTTTCAAGTGGCGCTAAGACTTCTTATTTTTTTTTTTTATAACAAGATTTATTAACGACAACTAATTTTACAATTGAAGTTTATAAATCTTCTAAGTGAAGTTTTGTGTGCTATAATTCTGTTTGTCTATTTCTATCTCTGACTAATATAAATATGTATATAAAATAGTCACTTGAATGGGATCCGAAACGTCAGGTAATGATAAACGGCAAAATAGCCCAGAAATCTGTAAAAAATTTTTTTTTGAACGCCTGTAAAAAAGTAAGAACTTTTTAAAAATGTATCAAATCAACGGTTTATTAATGATGTTTGGGAATCTTCAGATTATATTGTATACAAATTGATATTTACTTTACTTATCATTGAACAAAGATGAAAATTTAATTAATTTTAATATGACGAAAAATGGTACTTGAAATACGAGAAGCGTAAAATTACGGCACGGAAATTTATTTGTTTATTGCGTTCAATTAATTAATTGAATACAGATAAATTAAAGCAAGTAATAATTTATTATATTTGAATGATAAAATTATTGAAAATCCATTAGGGGATTAAATATTTTATTAGCAATAATGATAATAATATACTGGTCAAAATAAGATAATATATAAAATTGAAAAATATTGATTTTTCAGGTGTTTTACACATAAAGAATATTGCTTTAAGCAATTTAAAAAAATCAATTGTGACATATATGCTGTTTCAGGGAAACAAATTATCAAATTTAATCCATAGATAGCGTTTCTAACATATTAACACATATATAACTTTAAAAAATTGTATAGATATGGAGATTAATTAATGGGTGAGAATGGTGAACGTTATATTTATATAAAGTGATCACTTGATCCAAGACAAATATTATAAAAATATCTTCGTCTCTATGAGATATCTTTTATTTGTTTAAATATTTTATTAATAGAATTATAGATGTGTAAGAGTATTTTTCATAATTGCACAATAGATTCCTGTAACAGAATGCGCAAAACAGGTTCTAAGCGTATTTTTGCGTTTCTTGTACTACAAAAACAAGAAAAATTAGATATGTCAGTTTATTTTCACCCATTCGACTAATCCAATCGATGACCGATTCGTATTGATGTTTTATCACGAGTAAATTGCGATGCGTTCAAAATATTTCACATTTAATTAAACTGTACGCATTATCTCTGATAGAATTTGTCAATAATTAAACAAAAGATTTATCAACTGTATAATTAAACATCACAAATTACACAATTGCTTTACAAAATGCCGGAAACAATCATAATAATCACCGTTCAAATAAATGTTTTCGATTATTTAATTTTATACACGGCCGCCACTGAATTCATTCCATTTTGATTTGCCTTTTCCTGAAATATAATGAATTTGCTTTATGTATAAATTAACCTACACAATTTTCAAATTTACTGTTTATTAATAAAGTCATTATTGCACACAGTTATACAGAATTGCAGAAATTTCCAGAACACCACATAAAAAGTAAGTGTGTAATGCGAAATGAAACTTATATGTCTCAGAATATATCATTTAAAGGTTATTATAACATATAAATTTATTTGATTATTAAGAATTGGCGTACCACTATATATATCCATGAAAATACTTTTAGGTAATGAATATTTGGAACAAGTAGATGAGTTTGTGTATTCGGGAAGTATGTTCGATAGAAACAGAAAGACAGAGAATGATATCGAAAGGAGGGTGATTGTAGGGAATATAGTGAACGGCATTTTGAATGGAATTATAACTAATGGGAAGGGTGCACAATAGAGTTCTGGTACTTACACTGATGTATGAAAGTGAGGCCTGGAGCTGGCAGAAAAATAATGAAAGTAAACTGAATGCAGTGGAAATGAGATCATTTAGGTATATATGTGGCAAATCTATTTATGACAGAGTAAAAAATGAAGAAATAAGGAAGAAATGTAAAGCTGATCTTAGTACAGTGAGTAAAATTAAGAAAGGATCACTTAGGTGGTTTGGTCATATGGAACAAATGAATGAGGAGAGAATGGTAAGAAAGATATATGACGCAAATGTTGTAAAACCAGAAGTAGAGGACGTCAGCGAAAGACTTAGCACGATCAGATAAACCATATACTGGATAATGGTCAAGTCTTATGAGAAGATGTATGAATGTGGATGAGGCGAGAATTGCGTGTCAGGACAGAAGAGTGCACTCTATCTACTTTTGTATGAGAAAAGAACGAATGCTAAATAGCATGACCGTGCACTGAATACAAGCAAAAATGCTGTATATTACTAAAATTTCTGGAAAATAAATACAAATTAAGTAATCCATACGATATAATTACGCTAGCGCCCACCGTGTATCAGTAGAATCATCAGTTGCGTAGTTTTGGATGCTACCGCGCGACGCCAACGGAGTGCTGTACTCGGTTATTCTCCGTTTATTGCTACTACAATTGCTAGCCACTGTTTTATTCTAACGTTCTATTCAAGCCATTCAATTGCTACCTACTGAATTGAAATGAATCAGGTGATCCATATTGTACCGAGTCCTTGCTTATGATATTCGAAGCATCTATTTCCTCAGTTACTGATTCGCAAATTTGACTTTTTTTATTACGATTCATTTTGCTTAAAGACGTCCGTTGAACTAAATTAAATGAACCTGTGTACAATGTAGCATATACATATTATATTATATAGTGTTATTACACTTACAATGTTGGTGTAGCATAATCGATTAATGCTTTTTCCCGGATAGAAAAAAATCCAGGTTTGAACCCCGGTAGTAACAAAACTATTTTTTCCATAAATTTATTTTATACGTTTATATATCTTTCTAATTTATACGTTTAATTTGTATTAATAATATCACAGACCTATGTTCTGAATAATTACAACTTCACAATTAGAATGTGCCCTCCTTAAAAATAAATAACAATTTTCTAATTAGAAAAAAATGCAAACGTACACTAAAAAAATTTTACCGATTCGTCCAATCTAACTTTTTCAAAACTTTTCAAATCTTAATCTTAATTCACGGTTGTATGTATACCTGTTTTTATTACAAGAGATATTTGACAAATGTAATAAATCTTAAAATTGTTGAAAATAAGTATTCCAACAACGATCACACCCCGACTTCCGTTTCCGGTAATTACGGTAAATTTCAATTAATATTTCGCCTTCTGTGCCAGGAAATGATTCATGCGGTGATAAATCAAGAGGGAATAAAATTTATAAGCGCTACTGTCGCGCCACGCGGAACTAATGCAAAAACAAAACACCCCTCGTCTCGCCTCCGTCTTCCACCCCGCCCAGGGGTGCCCGCGCTGCCTACCCGGGGGTACTCGGCGAGGGTTGTCTTGTCCCGGATTCACCGCGTCATTCCGTATTTAAATCGGCGAGATCTCTTCATATTACCTTAATCCTAAGTGGTAATTTGAGTCAAGTTGTATTCTAACCACGCGAGGTAACAAACAGGTTCGTCTAAGTTTGATTCTTGACTACATATTTATTTTACTTTTGTTAAATTTATACGCAACAATTTGTGACAAAATAAATTGTACTTATGTATTAAGTATTGTAGATTATGCAACTAAAATTTTGTTGGTTCTCACTCTCGTTTTTCTTGACTTGAACAGTCATACAATATATACAACATATACGCCACATTATAGTCTACCACTTTGTAGAAAAAGTGGAAAGTCATTTCACGATCTCGACGATATTTTCAACGAAGGAATGATTAGCGAAAGGGCATGCCGAGAGTGGTTTGTTGTGATACCAGCTTAGACGACAAATCAGGAAAGGTTCGATCTTTGGATTTTGATGACTTTCTAACAGCTGTGGAAGAAGACGAAAGTTGCATCACTAGGACACTGGTTGAGAACTTTAACATCGGTATAACAATCGGTGTGGAAATTGACCGGATGGATCCCGCACTTAATCTCTCAGACAACACCAAAAATACTATCGCTGTAGCATAGTTGGTAATGCACTTTCCCCCGATTGGAAAAGAGATCAGGTTCGAATTCTAGTAGCGCAATAACAATATTTTTCTATAAAATTGATTATATATGTATATTTTTCAAATTAATACATTTAATTAGCCTTTAATATTCGTTAAACAGAGTCGGTGTGTATGGAAGAAATAAAGAATAATTCATTTGGAACATTCACGCAATAACTCAAATTAGGCCAAAATATTTGTTGGAACCTTGTTATTCTAAGGGATCGATATGTCAATACTGACATGTAGGAGGAAAAAAGATATATTCAGAATCTCATAGTATTATAAGGAGAATTAAAAACTAAGCAAATAAACTCTAATTCTACGAGTATCATTAATGGCCCGTGTGCGTGGATAAGATTAGTCTCAGAGATTTGATTCGAGTGTGTGAGTTATGGTACAGTGTTTGATTGCAGATTAAAATGACCCATCCAGTACACCTTACCATGGTCCATAACATATTTACCCTATTTAAAGTTTTCCCTGAGCTATGCGCAAAAGCTCATCAGAAACGTCAGTTTAATTTAATTGCTTATATAATTATTAGTTTATCTTTTTTTTAATACTTTGTATACGTATACATATAATCTGAAATATATAGCCATCGGACCTCAATATTACACAGAAATTAAAGGAAACTTTGATACTGTCTAATCCGGAATACAATTTAGAATGGCAAAATAACTGAAGTAAGACAACCTAGAGCTACATCAAGAAACGTTGACCAAAGGTCAATAAACATTACACCACTAATTCAAAATGAACAGTTTTTTAATTATATTATTTTGTATTTAAAGACATACGTATATTTGGTACATAATTAAAATTCAAAAGATTTGCGATGTTGTTTGAAGACGTAAAAAGTGCAAGTTTAATCAGTTAAAGAGATGGTTACCCTTGCCTTGATTTGATGATATAAGAAAAAATCACTATGATAGCTTTAATAGCCTGGAAATCCTAGGAGATTGAATGAATGATCGTATTGAGGTGAGAAGTGGTGAAAAAGAGGCGAAAAATTAGAGGAGTAATGAGAAAAGTCAGTTACATGAATGATATTTAAACCAATTTGGTTTTATTAGGAGAACACATTATTATTGTGAAGTTGTAATTATTCAGAACATAAGTCTGTGATATTATATATGTATTAATATCAAAAAGGTAACATATAAGTTAGAAAATTTGTCACTAAAAATATCGTCGCTGTAGAATAGTTGAATAATGCATCTTCCCCGGTTTGGAGAAAGATTCAGGTTTGAATTCCGGTAGATTTCGAACCTAAATCTCGATAAAATTGATTTTATGTGTATATCTTTCTAATTAATATATTTAATTCAAATTTACAATTTGGTTTTATTAGCAATATTTAAATGTGTCCAAGAACACACAATTACTGGATTTTTATCTACAAAGGCACTGTTTTTAAACAAATATCAAATATCTCATAGAGACAAAGTTATTTTTCATAATATTTAATGGAAATATATTGTATTATGGGTAATTACAAGGCTTACGACCTGTCTTCAGCTGGCTTTAGTGATCACTTTTATGATGGCGATGGTGTAGTGGTACTCAAAGCGAGTCCACATACTAACGTACATACAACTTTCAAAAATTTGATAAATGTGGAGTTTGAGGGGTGAGAATTGGTGAACGTTATATATATATATATATGTAAGTGATCACTTAAGTCAGCCGAAGACAAGTCGTAAGCCGTGGAATTACCCAATTCTTCTATATATTTTCCATTAAATATAATAAAAAATAGCTTTGTCTCTGTGAAATATCTGATATTTGTTCAATTTGGTTTTATTATTCTTTTAATTTATTTTTATTATTCCCCCCTTTTTATTAAATTACTGAGGGATATGGTGTTTCCTGCCCTGCACCATTTCAGTACCAGCTCATCGCACATCCACCCAATCTACATATAGCTTCTGCATGTTTTCCAGCTTATTTTGGGGAATTCCAGTATTCGCTTGTCAAGTCACGAACGAATGAGGAAAGGAAAAAAAAATTATGACGCGAAAGTTAATGGCACCAGAAATAAAGGACATCCGAGGAAGACTTGGCGGTCCTGTTGGAAGACTTGGCGGGCCTCGATAGTCGGCGAGAGTGCATAAGAAGATGTATGATTGTGGATGATGCAAGAGTTGTATATCGGGACAGAAGAGTGTAATCTTCTGTCTTCTCTGCCTATTCTTGGATTTTACTCTCGGGATCGTCGACCGTCTTACCGTTACATAACTTTACTCTAACTGTTAACAGTCCTTATCAAACAACGTAGATATTTTAATCATAATTTACTAATGTATAGTTTTTGCACGTCACTTGAAAATATTAAATAATGGGTTTTTTTTAATATTACAATCACGATTACAATTAAAGTTACGATTATAATTACATTCACAGTTACAATTACAATTACAATTGTAATCTATTAGTCGGGGGTTCCAGACGGCCATCAAATAAGTCCTATTTTCACAGCACAAGCTCACATAGCTTAGTTTGAAAATAGTAAAAATATTTATGTGACAAGTATTCCGAGTACGCATCTTAACTTTTTAAAAAAATCACAATTACAGTTACAGCTACATTTACAATTACAATTACAACTACAATTATAATTATGTAAATAGTAGTCAAATCAACTTGAAGACGTCACTTAATTTGTTTTTTAATATTACAATTACGATTACTATTTAAATTACGATTACAATTACAATTACAATTACAATTACAATTACAACTATAACTATAACTACAACTACAGCTACAACTACAACTATAACTACAACTACAACTACAAATAAAACTACAACTACAACTTCAACCACACCTACAACTACAATTGCAACTGCAACTGCAACTGCAATTAAAATTACAATTACAAATAAAATTGCAATTACAATTATAATTGTAATCTAGTAGTCGGGGATTCGAGCATGTTTCCAGGAGACCATCAAGTTAGTCTTGTTTTCATAGCATAAGCACTTAGCTTAGTTTGTAAATAGTAAGAATATTGATGTGACACGTATTCCGGGTACGCATCTTTACTTTAAAAAAAATCCTAATCACAACTACAACTACAATTGTAATTACAATTACAACTACAATTGTAATTACAATTACAACTACAATTATAATTATTACAATAACAAATACAATTAGTTCTGTAAATAGTAGACGAATCAATAATTATATAAAGTTCTTGCCTCTTGAAATAATCAGGAGCAGTTGACTGTACTGTAATAAAGTTCTCAGCGTGAACCCAAGTGCGTCTCAACAAGTCTGTCACGATTCTGATTTCATCTGAAGACATCGTATTCACCATATTAAGTAGTTTCTTGCTTTTGATGCTATTGATAATTCAAATTTGATGCTAAAGATATGAACGTTTATCTCGAATAAGCAGTAAAATAATAATTTTATTATATCAATATTATATTTACATAGATAAAGAGAAACAGGAAGCATTCGAAGCGTAGAATGGTGGAGAATGATGAAAATTAGTTGGATGGAAAGGAAGAAATAGAGGAAAACAGACTTATTATGAGGACCAAAATTGGAAGAAGAAGACTACTGCGGTAAACATTTTAAAATTTAAACAATATTTTGTTAATAATCTATGTATTCTATAGAGTAATCATGAATTAATAATCTACTACTAGGTTAATAAAAATAAAGTAAAATGTTTTATTTAAAGTAAAGAATGAACAAATTACTAGAAAATATAAAGCCGATTTCAGCGTAGGATAGTGAAAAATATTTATAAAGGATCGCGTAGTTTAGTTGTGTAGCCTGGACCCTAAATGTAGATGTCGCTCGCATCGGTGTCCATCAGCTGGGAACGGTAATACTGGCGGCGGAGTTGAATCGCCGCCGCCCCTACAGTAATATAGGACGAATGGATGAGGAGAGAACAATAAGAAATATATATCACTCTAGTGTTGATACCACGATAAAAAGAACACACCCGCAGAAGACTTGGCGTAACCAGGTAAACCAGTTACTGGAAAATGGTCCTGCTAGAAGCCTTAACAATCGACGAGCTTGCACAAGAATATATAAGACTATTGATGAAACCAGATTTTTGTATCAGGACGGGAAAATGTGGAGCTCAATCCTTTCTGCGTAATGGTAAGCCAGTTAATTTGATTATTCATAAAGTAAAACTTTTTTTCCGTTTATTAAATAGAAAAAATGTTTATTAGTATATAGAGAACCCGTTCGCACAGCACGGGTTTAAACCGTGTATTCCGAGACAACATAATTCCCCTTTCATTATTACCGACCATATAATTCAATTATTTCGTTATTTCCATTTATTATATAATATTAATGAGAACACATTCTTATTATGAAGTAGTAATTATTCAAAACGTAGATTTGTGAGATTTCGTAAAAACAATGCAGATGACATTCAAGTAATGGAACGATAGATGTATTAATTTAAAAAAGTATAACAGGTTCAAAAATGTGTCGTCAAAAATATTGTCGCTATAGCATAGTTGGTAATGCGGCTTCCCCGGATTGGAAAAGAGATTCAGGTTCGAATCCCGGTGGCGCAACAACAATATTTTTCTATAAAACTGATTTTATATGTATATCTTTATAATTAGTATATTTAATTAGTATTTACTATAGTATATAGTTAATCAATGTTTGACAGCCCTGTTTTCCTGCGAAGTCAAATAAAATACCGCCTTAGCATAGCAGATTTAATTAATTCCGCCGAGTCACGATGTGATTTGGAAAATATCAATTGATTAATTACTTTCACAGTTTTATTGTCAAAATATTCTAAAATCTTACAAACGAGTGATTTTTTATTATCAAAGCTTTGTTTATTTTTTAAATATTGCCGTCGACTTATTTTTAATATTATTTTTTAAACATATATGATGAGACTTAAAAATCTTCAATAGCACTTTTAATGTCCACTTAAAGTTAAAAAATAATCTTATTTAGATATATCTGAAATACTTGTTCTAAAAATATAATGAGCTCATATGCCGGTGTAGGGATTCTGTATTATCGATTTTTTTTTTCATTTTCCGGGACTCGTGAGTACGCATTTACAAATCCGTAGAATTCTCGGTAATCGAGACGATGAATTTTATTTTATTAAAAAATATACATTTTAATTTTAAAAAATTCCCACTTTATTACATGTGTATGGGACATATATTTATTTGTGTATAAATATTAATTATTGAACGAAAATAATGCACTGTGTCTTCCCCTCCTTCCGTTCCCCTCCCGGCCTTGCCGCCGACCAGTCAATTGGTGACCTTGAACCAGTGCGTCTATATACTTTGTATTGGAACCTTGACGTAATAGTGAGTAAAAATATACAGTTCATATCTTTGGAGATGTCAGCAGAATCCGGATTGTGGTGGTGCCAATTTCCTTCCCGTCGTGAGATTCTTACGGCATCTGTGATTTGTACGCAACAACATGTATACACATTATAATGTTATTATTTGCCAAACTGCATAACAATTTTACGGCTTACGTATGGTGTATAATAGCTATTAAAGAAAACAAATATATCTATAAAATTTACAAAATACAATTAATTAAAAAAATATATACTAAAAAAACTAATTGATAAAGAAACACATCGGAAGACAATAACGTATATATTTGGTCAAAATCAATGACAAACTGAACTCCCCTAACAATCTTTTTCGAATAATTTCATCTCATCTAAATTTTGTTTCGTAAAAAGATTATTTTATCTTATATATTTACATTAAATTTTATGAAGAAACATAATACTCAGTTTGAATAAACTGACAAAACTATTTCCATAAGAGTTCAGAATCTTTATAGCTGACTATATTTTTCTCTTTGTTGGTGTTAAGCAACTAGAATTGATACGCGTGCACCACTCGCCTCTAGGTACCGCAGTGGTCACCCACCTAAAATATTTTTTCGAAAAAAAAAATTTTTTTATACATCTTTCTGATGGATTAATTTAATTTATGTATCTTAACTTGTTTATAATGAATAATATCGAGAAAAATCTTTTTTGTTTCAGGGAAATGAATATCAAATTTTCAGACCATTGATGGCGACAGTGAAGTTGTAGTTAACATGTATACAACTTCCAAAAAATTTGATACATATGGATGTTTATTGGGTGGAATGGTGAACGTTACATTGTGCAAAGTGGCTCATAAGCCAGCCGAAGACAGGTCATAAGCCCTGTAATACTCACATTTCCATACTTTTCATACAATATAATATAAATAGCTTCGTATCTGTGCCATATCTATAATTTGTTTAATAACAACACATTTCTAAGTACAAATCCAGTAATTGTATGTTCTTGGACATACTCAAATATTATTAAAAAATATGATTGTTTTTAATAGAAATATATAATATTCCGATATTTCAAAGAACAACTAGTGATTGTAAAACATTATTATTCAGATTGTGTAATATTTGATTGACAATAACTGTAATTTAATTAATAAGACAAAACACTGTGTTTAAACCACTAATTATTGATAAATCAACATGTAATATATCTTTTTCAGGAAACAACGTATACTAAAATTAAAAATACAGGCATAGATAAAAACAAAACTATTAAAGTATAAGTGGTGGGTAACTAAGAAGGAACTACTATGAAAACATATTTAAAAGGTGACTATATGCAAAAAAGATTTGGTTATTTATAATATTAAATTTGCTATTAACACTTTTTCTTATTTCTAAAATTTCTAAAAACTGTAAACCTCTATTATATATATATATAATTTCTAAACCCTTTTTAATGTCAAATAATGGTTTGTTTCCGAAATGTGATTAGCGAATTCAGAATAGTTGTTGCTATTTATAATAGTGGTTTTAACACAGTGTTTTGTCTTATTATTTACATAATATGTAATTTTGCTAATATTGAAGAAGTGAAATTTAATTATTGCGTGATGCAGTTTCTAGTGTATCAGTGCTCGAAGAACTACGCATAATCAGTTACCAATTATTGTTACAATCACATTCACAATAACGGTTCATCATGTAAAGTCTAAAATTCGACGTGAAATTACATAACTGAACGTTATTTCACTATCCCGGCAAGAAAAAGTTCTGAGTTCGAGTCTCGACGATGACAATCCATTTTTTGTAAAGATATTTTTTTTCTGTATAACCGTTTTACGATTGCAGCAAGGTGTTTACCATCTTCCAATTGTAACAATTGCGAATTTTTTAACAAATAAATTTGATAATGGATTTACAAAGCAGGCGCGTAACATTTCCCTAGGTCACTGCAATTCCCTTTGCACTTCCAAACCGTAGCAAATTGGACCCGGCGTAGAATGATTTAATCACATTAGCCATCACTCCGGCTGATTCCCGCGCCTGGCAAACAGTGTGTATAATTTGCCAATTCACGTTGCGAGCCGCATTAGCGCACATAAACGTTAATAATTTGGCTGGGAATCTGGCGAGTTTCTCTGTTCTGCGAGCCCACGGAGACACGAAGCGTGCTTTGCAAATATTTAGATGGTTCACTGTTTGTTGATCATACGAATTAGTGTAATATCAATACAATAAGAACGAGAGATATAAAGATTTGTAATCTACGCGAGTGTCGAAATGGGTATTTACTGAAATGGCTGTATTATGTTCTACGAACTAGGTATGTTCAATATTTCAGATACCTCAATTAAATTAAAATTTAAAAGCCTTTATTTTTCTTTTTATTTTTATCACTCATATATATATATCAGATTTAATTCCCTATCCCATTTTCCTTTTCCTTTCCCCTCAAATATTTTCTTACTTTGTTTTGTATAACTACTTTTTTCTCTATATTAGTTTTTTTTTTTAACATTTTTCTGCTTTATAGTCCTTCTTAAGTTTTAAATTGAACACACTGTATAACGTATTTCACATCGCTTGAGAAAACGTGTAACTGGTTCAATTATTGTTCATCTTTTTTGTAACTCTCGTATTCACTAATAAACTGTATGTTTTCTGAATACAATAAAATAAAATACTAACTGACTTACCATCACGCAGTTTCCCCACAGAGAGGATAGAGCGCCACATTTTTCTGTTCTGACACACAATTCTCGCCTCATCTACATTCATACATATCATGTAAGCTCGTCGATTATTGAGGCTTCTACCAGGACCATCTTCTAGTATCTGGTTTATCTGGTCATATAAGATCATCGAAGAAGATTCCTGAAGTTTAAGAGTTGTGACAACAGGAGAGAAAATCCAGGTAAGTCGTGTTCTTCCTGGTTGGTCCTCGAGTCTTTATTATCTTATTCATCTACCAAATTCCTATGAATCTTCCTACATCCCGTTTTCCCATTCCTTCTGTAAACAAATGGTATACTGATTTTGCGTCAGTAGCTCCATCAATCGTTAAACACCGGTTCTTATCATACAGCCCTCACAATTCACTTATTTCAGAGAGGAACTTTATTCAGAAAAAATATTTTAGCCATGTCTTCAGTAAAGTTGTTAAAATTAACACGACGCATTTTTATAATATTTTAATCATTTCATTTTCTCTATGTAAACAACCAAATTTCTAGCAATATTTGAATACGTCCAAGAACACACAATTACTCGATTTTCACCTACAAAGGTATTGTTATTAAACGAACAATATATATCTCATAGAGACATAAAGATATGGAAGTATGGGTAATTACAAGGCACAAATTTTTGGAAGTTGTATATATATTATTACATGGAAACACTTCGAGTACAACTACACTATACTATACAATACTTAAGCTAGCCTAAGATAGGTTGTAAGCCCTGTAATTACCCATACCTTTCCATTAAAATATAAAAAAAATAGCTTCGTCTCTATGAGGTATCCATTATTTGTTTAATTTAATTTATTTTTATCGTGTATGTCATCAAAAAAAAAATACATAGTATAAATCAAACTGGCATATTTAATATCACCAACTAGGTCTAAAGTCGACAAACTGTATCAATCTCCAGGAAGTCATCGCCTGCTCTTCTATCAGTGACACCTGTGTATGCGATAGCTCGTTGCCATCTTTATCGATACAATATAGCAAATTATGAATACAGTATTCCCTAAATTCCTATCTTGGAAAAACATTCTTTAGTATGGTTGGAAATATTTTCGTTTTTTAAAGTAATCTTTTTGAGACTGAGTAGCTACACTTTACAAATAATTCAGAGCCAATATCTCAGTTTAAAAAAATTCGTAACCCCTCACAAAAAAGTCGCAGCTGAATATTTTTCATTTTCACAAAAATGTTTAACACAATCAAAAGTAAACGAAAAATCATACAGCATGTGATGTCAGATATGTCTAGTAGAAATAAATACTTTTAAAATTAGCAATATTAACTTTGTGGTTAAAATTCATATTTTTTTATTTATTATCGTTGTTTTATTAAGCACTTAATTGAGTTTAAATACATCTACCGGTTTCGAAAAATACCATTTTCTTCTTCAGGATCAATTTTTTTAAAAAACCTTAATTATTTATTTAATTAATATTTTTTTTTTAAATAGCAGTTAATAAAGGGTATAATACAGGTTTGATAGAAACTATTTTAAAAAATAAAATAAAATAAAATAATAATCAATTTTTATATAAATCACAGATTATAATGATAATAATAATGATAATAATGATTATTGGCGTAAGATTTTAAAGATAAATAACTTTTCGAATCAAATATCTCAACACCTACCACGAAACATTTGACCGACATTTTATACAAATAATACTATAGAAAATTTACTCACAAATTCTAAAGACAAAGATGATAAATTTAACAATTCTGGTGTCTATAAACTTATTTGCCAGGATTGTGCTGCATTTCATATTGGAAAACGGGTAGAAATTTTAATATAAGAGCAAAGGAGCATTTGAGATGTTTGAACAATAGTGGGTTTTCAGAATTTTCTAATCATTTGATAGAAAATGGTCATGGTTTTGATAAAAAATTTGGATTGTCAATTTTGCATATAAACGGTGTTGGTCACAAATTACATAATTTGGAATGGTTGGAGACAAATAAGCATGTAAAACTAATTAAAAAATTATAAACAACCAATTAAATTTAACTACGAGTCCCATTCTAAAAATTTTTCCTAAAAATTATTCGACTAAATTTGTATTAAGTAACAATTTGAGTTAGGTACTAAATTTATTTTTTAAATAATTGTTGTTTTTTTAAAAATACGTACTACTATATGTATATCTTTCGAATCAATATATATAATTCATATATAAAAAAATATATATAAAATGTTTTTTGTTCATCTTATCTTTTGTTTCAACCTCTTGCCGCCCCTATATTGGGCTATAAATGATTTAGTTATTAGTATGACGTAATAGGTTTCTTAAGGTTTTCAGAATAAACGATTTTCTCTTTGACTTTCACGTACACTGAGGATAAAATAGATTACACTCTGTGCCGGAAGCATTCACCCTGCCTGCATTGTGGGATATAAGTAATTATACACATAAAGAAAAAGTATATTTAATACCGAAGCGATAATAAGATATCCATGATGTGGAAGGCGAAAGGGTGCGAAAAATAAATAAATAAATTATCAGAAAATACGAAAATATTCATCCAAAGCTGAATAAGTACAAATTAATAAATAATCAATTATCATTAATTATTAAGGAAAACACATTCTTATTGTGAAGTTATAATTATTCAGAACAGACGGTCTGTGATATTTTAAATACTAAATTAATGTATTAATTATAAATATATGCATATAAAATCAATTTTGTCGAAAAATATTGTTTTTAAAGGAGCTTACATTTTTATGATAAAAAATAATACCACCTTTAAAGTGTATTGGAATACATACAATCAGTTCTGCTTCAAAGATACGCTTGAAGCGTTTTGCAACACGTCTGTTCAAGCGAAGAGGTGTATTTGAACCGCGCGGTGCGAGACTTGTGTTTAGTTCCTATAAGTCTGCGACAGATTTTGCTAAAAAACACATGCACAGCTTTATTTGTCAATTTTAAATTTTTCCGTTAGTTTTGCAGTTTAGGTAACAAATAAACATGAGAACTGAATTATTTTTGTTTAAATCTACATATTTAATATAACAAAAAATATATATATTTAGTTTACATTTATTTTGCAAAGATTATATTTATGCACAGCTTTTTTTTATTATATAAGTGCACGCCCCTGATATAAAATCAATTTTATCCAAAAATATTGTTAAGGAAAACACATTCTTATTGTGAAGTTGTAATTATTCAGAACATAGGTCTGTGATATTTTAAATTCTAAATTAATGTATTAATTATAAATATATACATATAAAATCAAAGTTTTGTATCCCGGTGACGCAAAAACAAAATTGATTTTATATGTATATATTTATAATTAATACATTAATTTAGTATTTAAAAATATTGTTGTTGCTACCAAATAATGGAACGAAATATGTATCAATTTGAAAAACGTAACATATAAGTTCGAAAATGGGTCGTCAATGAACTGTGTTAGTGTAGCATAATCAGTTAATGCATATTTCCCTGATCGGAAGAGATCCATGTTCGAATCCCGGTAGTAACAATAATATTTTTCGATAAAATTGATTTTATATGTATATCTTTCTAATTAATACATTTAATTTGTATTTAATAAATTATCGTCCACACAAAAATACACATGCTTCATTGTTCATACATAATAAAAAAAATGTTTTACTTATATAGAAACATATAAAACATAAATAAATTATTTACTATAAATATGTTTAGGTACTTTCAAAGCTGTAGCAAAATATATCAGATTACCAAAAATATTAACATTTTCAATGATTTAAAATTTTTGTTTTGATATTATTTGTCTTTAATATTATTTACCTATTTGTTTGCCTCTTTAATGCTGTATTTTGAAATTATAATGGCATACTTGTCGTTTCTATTAGAAAATAAAATAAAAAGTTAACCTACGTAAAAAATTACACTATACTGGACGTACGAGTAGATCATTTTAAAAATACATTTCTTAAGGTAAGTGTTTTTTATTCACAGGTGATAAAAAAGTAATACTCTTTCTATATAAAATATTTATTTTAATAGAATGATACTATTTGCATCCTAAAATATTTATTAATAAAAATAGTTTTATGATTAATATCTACTTAGCTATTCGTCACATTAAAGTGTTTTAACATGACAATAAATAAACAGCAGTAACGTTAAAATTGTAAAATATGTATGATTTCTATAGCACTAGGGTGAATCACGACGTGAATTTTAACGGCGTCACGTAGTTATAAGCCTCTCTTCAAGATCTTCAATTTTTTCTGTCTTCAACCCTTTTTATCGATCTGTTTCCCGTCACTTTTACATATTTATAACGTGATGTATTTAAGAGAATTACACTTGTATTTTAAAAAATATTTACCAACGTCATCATGTTTATACAACACCGCTTGAATATTCTGAAAATAAATAATTAAGTTAATAATAAAAATCATTATAATAAGAATAAAAATAGTTTGACAGAACTGGTTGAGAGCTTTCAGGAAATTGTCTATTATGAGCGGAGGTGGATGCTAAGCCCTCGCTATAATATACAAAGTACGTATTTATAATTATATTTGCTCAGCACATGGCTTTTTGTACCAACACCGTCTTAATATGGGAAGATATTTCAGCCATGTGTTTTTGACACCCCGTTAAAGCGATTTTCACAGAGCTCTTCGCGAATTAAACGAACCTGTTTATTATTTGAAGTACTCTTCTAATATAGTAATTACTGGGGAATATTAAGTCGTGTGTTCTGTTCTCGACGTTTCAAATGCATCTGATTTTAATGTCATGGTTTCATGGAATTTAATTACGATCTTAACGTACAAACTGATAATTACATGCATTTACAATTAAGAATCGTAACCTCTAATTATTATATTGTGTATATGTGAGTCCATACTACCTGTGCTTTAAGAATAATTAATGTCAAAAATATGTCATAGAATAATTATTCAATATTGCTATTTGTTTGGGACACATATTTATTTGGTGTATAAATATTAATTAGTGAACGAAAATAATGCACTGTGCCTTCGCCCGCTTCCCTTCCATTCCCATCCTCGCCGCCGACCGGTCGATTGGCGACCTTGAACCAATAAGGTTTTACGTGAAAGGTACAGTTTACAATATTAAACAATCTCGAGACTTCGCATTTATACTGTGTCGGAACCTTTGACGAAATAGTGGGTAAAATATACAATCCACATCTTTGGAGATGTCAGCAGAATTCGGATTGCGGTTTGTACTTATTCCTTACTGTTCTGAATTCTTTCGACACCCATGCTTTGTACCCAACACTATTGTTAATAAATATTTCAATGTATGTACATGTAAATTTATAATTTTATAAAGTTCCGAATTGTATTGAGCAGGTGTTCAAAACTTTGGTAGATCAAATTAAATATTTTTCCTGGATATGAAAAGTATCCAGGCAGCAACAAAAATATTTTTTGAATAGATAGATTTTTCTGTTTATCTTTCTAATTGTTTCGGACCAATGGACCAATTGCAGAAATGTTGATGTTAAAATTAGTGAGCATTTGAGATGTCCAAATAGCAACAACTATTCTAAACTCGCCAATCATCATTTGAAAACAAACCATTATTTTGACATTAACAAGGGTTTAGAAATTTTACTTACACGTACCAAGGGTTTACAGTTGGATAAATTAGAAATTTTAGAAATAATAAAATGTGTTGTTCTTTTTTTGAAAATAGTCACATTTTTAATTTGTTTTCACAGTACCTAATCAATTTATTTATTAATTTCCTCCCACTACTTATATTTACAGTTTGCGATCCTGCGATTGTATCCTGAAGAAGGGATCATTGGTCCGGAAACATGTTGAGTAATCATTAAACAGTGGTATAAACAATGTGTTTTCATTATTAATATAAAATTGCATTTATTGAAGAAGTATTCATATTTTATTTCATTTTTTGTATTATATATATACAATTTTGGCGTGCTGACTAGGGTTGCCAACCATCCCGGATTGGCCGGGATTGTCCCGGAATTGGAATCGCTGTCCCGTAAATATTATTGGAAATACTCATGAAAATATAACTTTAAATTAGTAATTATAAAATTTAAGATTTTAATTTTTTATTATTATTATTATTATGTAATATATATATATATACGTGTGTAATTAAGTTTCTATAATAGTTAGGATAAATAAAAAAATGTATATATATATATATATGAAAAATTGAGTTTTGAGCTATTTGTCCCGGAATTGTCCCAGAAAATGTTGACAACCCTAGTATTAACGAGCTTATGGCATTAAAAAGATTAAGACAGCCCCTGCAACAATGCTGTATATCGGTTCAGGGCAGATCTGAGTTATGAATGCCACAACGTAGTATATTTTAAAGTAAATAAAAATTTTGTTAAGCCCATTTTCTAAGTGAGCCTCTCTGCAACAACACTGTACATCATCCAAGAATGCAGATGCTCCATTTATCTATCAACATTTATAAAAACTGATATACAGTGTTGTTGCAAGGGAGGGGTCTAAATTATAGAGATTGTACTAATATATATACTAATTGTTTTTTATGTAGTGTAGGTATTGTTATTTCTTTGCACTCCTTGCTGCTGTCTAACGGTCGACCTGCCGCCTTGAATAACTAAATAATTATGTCGAAAATATGTTCTAAGCTGTTCTAAATGACATCGGTGAGATTATATTTACTCGAAGGTGTATGCATAATTTAAAAACTTGAGTTTTTACAATACCAACATAAATAATAATACAATACCAACATAAATAATAATACAATACCAATATAAATAATAATCATCCAATAAGTACTTGTAAATATGTATATGTACATGTATATATAAAGGTATGTATATGTATATATAAAGGCGATACTATAAATAACTCTAATCTAAGTGTTAATATCTTAAACTTTAAAATAGATAATAAATTATATAACTATAATAAACCCATGAGATAAACTTAAATGTGCCTACCAAAGACCAAATAACATGTTGGCGCTAGACCGCGCGTAGCTAAAACTTTGATTATTAGGCTCGAATTACCAAGCCATCAAAGTATCGAGTTTCTAAATAATCGATCAATGCTCTTTCGCTATCAGAAAATGATATGTGTTGTAAGGTTGATGTTTACGCGCTTTTATACTTTCATAAGTAGGCCTGCTTTAAAATTTTTAACATGTGTATTCTATTTGTGTGGATTTAAAAACAGAAAACAAAAGCGAAGCTGCTTCTGAAAAGAAACAGTTTTTCGGTTATTTTTTCTTTGTTTTGCTGTATTTTTGTACCCTGCGTCTAATGAAAAAAGATTATCATTTATTAAAGTGAAAAAAGTAATTCGAAATGCACTGAAAATAATCAAATAAATAATAAATATGTAAAAAAGGGTGACTGATTTTGTAAGATGTACGGGATTCGAAAGCGGCAGGAGCGGAAAGAGAGTTGAAGAACACGAGTCAAAGAGAATCGAATTTTAAAAGAATTCCAGAAAATAGAAACCATACCATAGTGGAAGCAACATAAAGGAAGGCCAAGGAAGAGGTGGACTGACTGTGTAAAAGAGAACTGAAGCTGGATGGAAGGGTCTGGAAACTAGACAAGAATGACCAGGGATAAGAGTCGGTGGAGACCACTTGTGAAGGAAGCCAAATCCCACCCTGGGATGTAGTGCCGTGGAAGAAGAAGGTGCTTTTAAAATAGTATACATCCTAATTTTTCTGTTTCCGAGATAAATTTATATAACTTAATAATCACATATGTGAAAATAAAATATTCATCTTTTTATTCTACTCGTTAATTAACTTAACTTGAGATGTATTTCATCTAAAAAGAATTGATAATTATGTTACAAGGCAAAACGCGTCTCAAGTAAATGAACGAGTAAAATAAAAAAATATGTATAAATAATAAATAAAAACACTTTGTTTTGTTATGAAGCAGTTTTAATCATCAGCGCTGAGATATCTGGAATGATCACGCTGTTACGCAGGCGCGCACGAGTCACGTGCCCAAGCACGAGCACGCCCGTGGAAGAAAGAGATGGGCAGTCACGGGAGGGCAAGGAGTGTGGGTACACGTATCTGCGGCGGGAATACGTATCCCTCCTAGGAGAGAGTGACTAAAAGAAACCGATACAACACTTTCGTAGCTGCGCGCCTGACCTGATATTAACCTCGATATATTTTCTCCACCGCTACGGCTGCGCTTCGTCTCCCATCGACCATCGCCTTGACAACTTGGCCAGGGATCGGACAATCCATCCAGGAACGGTGCCATCTCCCCGGTGAGTCGCCTATGGATTTGAACCAGCATTCCTTTTTTGGTGGCAACCGTTAGTCAAGATCCACCGGATTTTAGTTCAGGTTTAATTCATACCAAAAGCCTGTAATGGTCAACCCTTATATGTGTTAATTATCTAGTATATAAGCTCAATTGTCTTTTGTTACTTTCGTCATTAACCATCGCCCAAGAGGCTTCTAAATATTATCCGTTCGTTATTTTATTGAACCTATCCTTTTGGTGGCCCTCGGGGCTGCGATTCCATCCCAACTTGACAACGAGCAGAAGGAAACATTCTTCGTAACAGTTTAAACCACTATATATTGATTTATCAACATGTTTCAAGACTAATAATCCCTTCAAATAGGACACAAATTTAATATTAAAATTAAAAATATAAACATAAATAAAAAACAAAACTATAAATATTAGTGATAAGTATAGTAACTTATTAGGAACTACCGCGAAAACAAATTTAAAAAGTAACTATTTGTTAAAAGAATTTGGTTATTTATAATTTGAAGGGACCATTGATCTTGAAACATATTGATAATTAAATGTATTAATTATAAAGATTTACACACAAAATAAATTTTAACGAAAAATATTATTATTGCGCTACCGGGATTCGAACCTGGATCTCTTTTCCAATCTTGGGAAGGTGCATTACCAACTATGCTACAGCGACAGTGTTTTTGACGAAAAATTTTCGAAACTATATGTTACACTTTTTTAAATTGGTACATTTATAAAACAATAAGTTGTATTAATGTGTTCAAAATTTAATAAAAATGAATTGTTAATTCTGGCGTCAGCTATCGATTTACTCAAAGGTATTTGAGATTCCGTAAAAACAATGTAGATGGCTTTCAAATATGGAACGATAAATGTATTTTAGTCTTTTATTTTATGTGTAAATAGAATTTGTCACAGTAGCTGAGAGACTATTGATTTGTAGCGAAATATATCATTTCTAAACGTTTGCGACGCAGTTAATATATTTTTTTATTTATTTAAAGCCTTCTTTCTAAGCCAAAAATGTTAGTAAGAAATTTTCTCTCGTTCTTCAACAGGATTTTGTTTATTAAAAAAAGGAAAAATCGACTAAAGTACAAATTTAAACAGGAAATACGAGAAAACATGTGGCCATTTTCCCAGGACTCTTTGCCAAGGTATATGTGATAGGGATTCATTTTCGCAAAATGTTGCATTTCCGCGGGGA
Organism: Eubasilissa regina; assembly: GCA_022840565.1. NCBI lineage: Eukaryota > Metazoa > Arthropoda > Insecta > Trichoptera > Phryganeidae > Eubasilissa > Eubasilissa regina. Next base: position 25,593,595 of record JAINEB010000011.1, on the reverse strand, counting down.
AATTATGTTGGCGCTCCATATGGGAGAATTGAGGAATAGTTTGAGAGGACTTAGGGAGGAAAACATAAATCTTTTATTGAACATATACTTACATACTTAAATAAATATTATGTTACGACGGTTGTCTTACGCAATTTTCATGCTCATGTTTTCGATTGTAAGCAATTTTTCTTACTAATTAATTTACCCAGTAACTGCTTATTATTAATTAAATTACTGAGTCATTTTAATACTATGTTTTTTTAATTATATTTAAAGGAAATATCTGGAAGTATGCCTTATTACAGGGCTTACGACCTGTCTTCAGCTAGCTTGAGTGATTACTTTACACAATGTAACGTTCACCATTCTCATCCATTAATCAATCTCCGTATCTATCAAATTTTTGATAATATGTGTAAATACTTTGAGTATAACTACACTATCGCCATCTATGGAATAAATTTGATATTCATTTCCCTGAAACAACATAGATATCACAATGAGAATCTAATTATTTTTTTCAAATTATTTAAAGCAATATTATTTATCTCTAAAATGTTCTAATAACACATTAACTGTTAATTAACTGTTAATAAACTTTATACTCTATTCATAGAGTTAATAAAATAATGGAAAAAATATGTTGCGTAAAAGCATAGAAACAGGATATTCGGAAGGAGGTTTGCACTCACCACCATCCAGTTCTTCTGGCACCCTCAAGGTGGACTGTAAACTATATCACTTTCATCGTTCAGGGGTCCTAGTCCTTCAGATTGCACTGGATTAGACGCGACGTCTCAATTTCATACTATACTTCGATTCATTAATTACGGTTCAAGGTCGCCGTTCGACTGACGCGGCGGCATGCCGGTTGAGGAAAGGGAGGGAAGGCGGAGGGCACAGTACACTACCTTCATTCAAGAATAAATATATGTCCCAAACAAAATATTTACTGTAATTATTTTAATATGTATTTTTAAATCATTGGTCACATTACCGTGTGCGAAATTTTAATTTTTCAGATAAAGAAAAACAATTTATTGCGTATATTAAAATGTAAAATTTTCCACTGTACATTAAATAACTTACTTGAGTTATCTTTTCTTTACGAGACTGACTTAACTTTAGTAAAATGAAATAGAATAAATCAACACCTAGGTTCAGATACTTCAAAATAAATAATAGAAGAAATTTTAATGTAATGATCTACATCAAGTTCGAGCTTGATATCTTTAAAATACGTCTTGTATCAAATAAAGTGAAATAAAGTTTTCTTTAAGAATTACTATGATTGTTCGTAGTGTATTGTTTTGTTTAAAAAGTACATTATAAATACAATATTTCAAACCTATTATCTCCCGAGGGAAATCATTAAGTTTACTGAAAAAACCTATAAAATCTCATCTGAAGCCCTTTGTATGGATATGTTGTTTTAACCCTTATCTTTTTCTTTGGCATTTGATAGCTTAAGTATTTATATCTGACCTTTCTGGGAAACCCATTTGGCTTATAATACTATAACAAAATAACATGAATCTTCCCGTATCAAAAATAAAATCTTTGTTTGCTAGAAAAATATTGAAAATTTACTTAAATAAAGTAAATAAAATATGCTGGACATTGAATATTTTATTTAATCTAGGTAAATAATATGATACTTAAGGTATCCACTAATATATAAAATTATTTTAAAGACTAACTAGAATATATTTTTAACATTATCATAATTTAATGTAAGATAATAAGATTTGTAATCTGGGGGAAAAAATAAAAAATTTGAGAAACAAAATCACGTAAATTTCTTTGAAAAGTATTCTTATTACGAGGTTTTTACATTTGGATTTAAGGTACTTTTATTGTATCTATGTATATGTATTGTACATGTTTAATACAGTTAATGAATATATTTATTAGGTTAGGTCCCAGACGTTGCAATTAATATAATATGTGAAAATTAATGAACCAAATAAAAGTATAATTTATACCAGGTTTCATAGTTTTGTTTTGATAAAAATAATCGATTAATTTAGGTTTATATTTCAAACAACTCCTTGAATACCATACTCCATATAAATTGAAGGACGTCTCCCAGAAAATACAAATGAAATGTATTAATTAGGAAGATATACATATAAAATCAATTTATCTAAAAAAAATTGTTGTTACTACTAGATCTCTTCTAGGAAAACACATTAACCGATTATACTACACCAATAAAGTAAATTGACGACAAAGTTTACCAGATAGGAAGAGATCCGATTCGAATCCCTGTAAAAACAACAATATTTTATCGATAAATTGATTTTATATGTATATCTTTCTATGTTCTACATTTTGTAAAATTACATCTTCACAATAATAATGGGTTCTACTGAAAAAAAGTGAAAAAAATTAGTAGAAAAAAACAGGATCGTGATACGGTTAAATTGAAAGAAATAAGCAATTTTTTAAAAATTAACCGGTTTTTTTGGGACCCCATCTTTTAAGTATATAACCTATTTATATACATTCATTAAAAGTAAAGTAGATAAACTTCTTTCATATCTTCAATGTCAGTCTCGGGTTGTTTTCTTTTTTCTATCTCTTTTACTGGTGTAACTATCATAATGAGATATTATTTCATTGTTACTAATTAATTTAGATTCTTAAAAGAATAAAATTCAATAAAACCATAATCTTACAACAGTTCATTTATGTAAAAATAATTATTAATAAGTAAGAGTTAATTTTTTAATGTACATTATCCAACATTCTAACATAATCATTATACAGTGCCTACATTAATAATTCACTAATTCTACAACACTCTCACTACATTTTTTTTCTCTATTTTTATTTTTATTCCTGTCAAATCTTTATATTTCATGAATTAAATAACACCACAATAGCACGAAAAAACCTGGCTACTTTAACACAGACGGTAGTCTAGCAAAGTAGCTATAACAATGCTGTATACAGAAGAGGTGGAGTCTACTCTATCCCACACAACAAACTACGAGTATATACTTAATTGAAATATAATTTTATCTTATGTTTATCATGTTATAATATAATATATTCATCTCTATTATAATAAAAACATGTATGTCAATAAAGTCTAATAAATAAATTGTGAGCTATGGAGCCGGGGGCTCTACACCTCCACCGGCTAGTTCAGTGGTACACATGAGATGTGGATCCCGCCAAATCAAACCTATCAAAACTCCTTAACTTACCAACGATCTCCCAAATCTGCGTTTGTCTCTCGAGGCAAAAGAAGACTAATTTGAAATAACAAGTGATAAAGGTATTTTTTTCATAATAAATTAAAATTTTATTGCCTAATGAACAAAATTTAAAACATTGGACTTTACTTGGCAACAACCATGAAATAGTGACCAATTTAATATCATAATGTACATTTTTACGGTAGGTTAAAACGTGGACAACAATATTTACAGACAGACGATCCTCCGTTCCATATTGCATGATTCATCTGATAACAGCGCAACCCGCACCGAAGCAATAGTGTCTCACTTTAAATTTAGGGTCTGTCAGGGCCAATCCTTCGCCAGTCAGAAAATATCCAATGTCTTGCCGGACAGGACCAAACCCTCTGCCCACCCAAATAATATCCAGTTTGGGTCACAACACCCATCCAAATATGCAAAAGACCCTGGTAGGAATTAATCATCAGCCAGGATCGAGGATACACAAACCCGTCATATCGCCATAGAATACTAACTCAGCAGCCCGACAAGACAACAATTCTCTATCCAGGTAGTGAACTCCTTTTACAGATTTAAAATGATTGGCAGACATCATTGCTGCCTCACTTGGCCGGGCTCCAATCGATGTCTGACAGCAGCGCTCTCACTTCCCGCGGCCCGGGTGGGCAGGCATAGATTTTTTATTTCAAAGATTGGTTATCACCATTGTAGAACAAAAATTTCCTAAATGAATTTAGTTATCGAGGCGAGTACTATAGCATAACGTTATACCATATTTATATTATGCAGTACATTCCTCCATAATTACCCAGAACATTTTACAGCAGATGATAACAGCATGTTAGAAATAACATTTTTCTAATATTAAATCAGGCATGTTATAAAAACGCTAGTAATCCAGAGTTAATAAATATGCCACCATAAATTATTAACAAAAAACGGTAAAGTGGCGATAAAAAATGTATTGCTAGTTCGTTATGGACTACCCTGTATATTATTAAATCTGCTAATAGATTTTTTACCCTTCTTAAAATAATGTACGTGTCTCCCCGGTACAGTACGACACAAAAGTAATATTGTATAACATCGTGACTAGGGTGGCAATGGCGAAAAAATCGTAAAAAAATCTGATCACGTCCCAAACTCATACTCTCTGCTGACCTTTCATATACAAATGCCTACTGGGTAAATCCTCCCGCGATACACCCCTGGACTGATGCCCTACAACCCTATTCCTAAGTAGGACCAACATACAAACTATTACATTACATACTACTCTTATATTTTTTTTATAAACTGATACATTTTAATACAAATTAAATTAATCATCTAGAAATATAAACAAAAAAATTCTATCGAAAAAAATTTAACAAATAAATATTTGTTCCGCAGATAGATAGATATACTAGCGGTTCACGATAGAGTTCTGATACCAACACTGATGAATAGAAGTGAGTCCTGGAGCTGGCCGAAGAGGAACGAAAATAGACTGAATGCAGTGGAAATAAGATCACTTAGGCGTATATGATATGTGGCAAATCCATAAAGACAGAGTAAAAAATGAAGAAATAAAGAATTTAAACTGTAAATAACAATATGGTTGCTTGGTGTGGGTTGAAAACAAAATAAAATAAAAATTGTCATTTGTGATAATCTAGTTACCTTTATATTTTTGTCTCCAATACATTGATAAAAGTCATTCTGTATTTTCATTAACTTCTTAACTATGCTTTTATTCTGTAGAGCTAAAACTGTACAGATATTTGCTTTGGAACAGACCTGTCTAAAAAAGCAAATACCTTTATTTAAATGTATTATTTTTATTAAGGAAAACACATTCTTATTGTGAAGTTGTAATTATTCAGAACATAGGTCTGTGATATTTTAAATTTAATTACAACTTCACAATGAGAATGTATTTTCCTAAATAATATATGTTGTATCAACGTGTCCAAAATTTAATAAAAATGAATGAATGAAATCGGTTTACTCAAAGGTATTTGAGATTCTGTAAAAATAATGTAGATGGCTTTCAAATAATGGAACGACAGGTGTATTAATTTGAAAAATGTAACATATAGTTTCGAAAATTTGTCAAGAAAAATACTGGCGTTATAGCACAAAGGTAGTGCACTTCCCCGGATTGGAAATGAAGATCCAGGTTCGAATCCCGGTGACGCTAAAACAATATTTTTCGACAAAATTGATTTTATATGTATATATTTATAATTAATACATTAATTTAGTATTTGTATTATTTTTATATGAAAAAAAATAAAACAATCAATAGATTATCTTTGTCAATTATCTGTCAGGCGTTGTAGTAATGTAGGTCTAAAGTTTCATACGTAATGAATGCAACATTCCCCTTAAAGCTAGTTTTGCTGATTCTCCTCGATTCTCGATCCTTTTGTTTAATTTGTACAAAGCTTGCCTACAGGGTACCTGGAAATTGTTGAACAAAATCTTATTCTACATTTACATCATCTCAATTAAGTTGCCACCACTTCTTTAAAACAAACACATGCTGTTCAGCTGAAAGTTTTCTGTTCATTGTGTATTACTTGTAACGAACTAACAATGAAGCCGAAAAAGATAGCTTATTTTCTTCTGCCACTCCTAAAAATAGCTAATTTTCTTCTCCCAATTTTTCATAAATCACCGCCATCAGCAACGAATTCTATAATAATAATACCCCACTAGTAGAAGTTCCGCTAGTCCCTGCATCGCGGCTAGGGTCTAGTGTAGTATACTTTGTCTTTATTTCCAGTAAGAAAAAATAAAATATTAATAAAATAATACATGCCATATACACGCGTACACCTAGAGCTACTTAAATTGAAATATTAGACATCAGAGACATACAATTTATAAATGTATAAATACTTTAAAATATTAGACATCAGTTATATCTATTGCACAATGCGGAAATATTGTAAATGAATACTAATATTCATTATTGGTCTTAATTGATCCTGTACAACATAATTGACAACAAATTTAAAATATCTTCTTGAGCCTCAATCGTTCAACATATACTGGAACTACTTTATTCACTACGGCCCGGAAAAGCTCTACAGACCGGCCAAACCATTGCCATAAGTTCTTCAGTCATTTTCACGCCTTTTATTTTTATGCCCGTCTCTTTTTCCTTGTTTTTTCGTACTACCCTAGTCACCCTTCTATCCCTTAGTCTGTGTGTATTATTACTGTATATTTATTGTATTACTATAATCATTCAGTCCATTGTATCTTTTACACAATTTAATTTAAGATTTATATACGGGGGTCATAGGTGTAATGAGGAATGTTTTGGTTGGCGGCCCTACGTCGATGCTCGGACGCTTATGCACAGAGTTGCGTTACACGTGTTCCGCACAGGAAACAAGAATGCAGACAAAGGTGGTTCGCTGATTTCAGCTTCTCTCAACCGGTGATGATGATGATGATTATGAGGTCGAAAGAAATGAAATACAAAAGATGTTCAATATAGGTACACTACGGCCGCAAAATCGAGAATGACTGACGCATGCAGAATACTCTGTTTTTATTCAAATTGATAACAATACATATAGTCGTATTTGCAAGTACCTACACTGCAATAGACCGCTGCTGTAACATCTAAGACGTCTTTGTTTTTCTGAAATCTATTCCACGGATTTTTCGGCGCCACGTCGATGATTACACCTTTAAATTATTGGCATATGTCTTATATCAATTATATGGCGCCTCCTCGGCGAGTAATTCTGTGCGATACAGCACGGTCGCCTATTGAGCAGTAAAAAAATGCCAACGAGTAGGACTATATCGGAGCTTTTGCTTATAAACGGTCCTGGGTAAATGGTGGGTCTGCCCCTCATAGCCATGAGGTTCTCCTTCTTCCGGAGCCCCGACTTCCAGCAATATTTCCCTGCATTATGAGATGCAAGATTTCATACTTCTCTGAATAACTCATCACGTGTCAAAAATAACATATTTTTCAAAATTGTATTATTTTAAATACTTATATTTATTTTTTCATCCGAACGATAGAATTTCACCAACTTATTTTAAGTAATCTTCTGTAGATCCACATCTCAAATGCTTCAAATTGTACAATCAATTCTTTAGTAGTAAGTCCATGTTTTCAATCAATCCATATAATAATATATAGAACACAGCATCTGACTACTCGCATTTGTAAAATAAAATTTACATTTTGTCTGCAGTACATATTTTTCATGCGGATTTTACGAGCTTGCCCAGTCCGGCGTTTGATTTCAACAGAAAATTGAAATTATTACAAACGATGATTTGTGCAATAATTAAAATTTATTATTGTTCATGAAAGGACTTCGAGGGAATATGAAACTGCTTCCATTAAAAAGGTTTTAATCAAGAATTTCAGAAAAGGTTCGCGTGATGGCTAAAACCATAAAAAATTTTACAATAAAATCATTGACTTACAATTTAATGTGAAAATATTATTTATAAATAAATAAATATTATTTCACCTATGAAGGCACTGTTATTAATCAAATATCAGATAAATTTTCCATAAAATATAATTAAAATATAGCTTTTTCTGTATGAGATATCTGATATTTGATTAAATATTATCAATGTCAAAATACGATATATACTCCGAATAATTTATTAGGCGTCCTTAAAATGCAACGAACGTGTTGGCGTCCAATATATATTTATTAGGAGAACACATTCTTATTGTGAAGTTGTAATTATTCAGAACATAGATCTGTGATATTTTAAATATGAGTTAAATGTATTAATTAGAAAGATATACATATAAAATCAATTTATCAGATTACTCAAAGGTATTTGAGATTCCGTAAAAATAAGGTAGATGACTCTTTCAAATAATGGAATGATTAAATGTATTAATATCAAAAAGGTAACATATTGGTTAGAAAATTTGTCGCTAAAAATATCGTCGCTGTAGCATAGTTGGATAATGCACCTTCCCCGGTTTGGAAAGAGATCCAGGTTCGAATCCTGGTGGCGCAACAACAATATTTTTCGATAAAATTGATTTTATATGTATATCTTTTTAATTAATATATTTAATAAATATTTCCAATATATATGAAAATACATGGTGAGTTATGTTATTTTGTTGTATAAAGAAGGTTGTAATAAGAGTGAGGTTCGTCTTTCATGCGAGGTGAAATCATTTTTACCATAAAGAAATACGAGGACAACTAAACCCATCAAAGTTTTCTTATTAGAAATAGTTTGTCTGCACTGCACTGAAAATATCATTTGTACACTGGAAGAAGCTGAACTGGAGCTGTAGCTGGAAATCACGTAGCAAAGGTATTTATGAATTTATGAAGTTTTCTGGCGCTACCTTTGACAATATTTTTATGAAGATCGATGCGGAAAAATTGAAACAATTTTTATAAAAAAACTTTTTGTATAGCTAAATGAAAAAGTAGGACACGTAGAGAAAGAATAAAGTTTAAAGGAGGCAATAAAAATACAAATATATATGAACAAACGAAAAGTAGAAAATGCACTTGATATAATCAATATTTCTTCTATAACCCTCAGCATACCATGATATAAAATATCCGCGTGCTGCCACGACGTAGACTTGTGTTACCATAAGGAATGTAAGATTTTGTGGGTAACACGTATTGTACTATCAGACTCGTCTCATCACCACATCTTACAGAAATGATATTACGCCTTCGCTTCCTCCTTATCATAAATTAGTGTGAGAGAGACATAATTATATTTGTACTTTTGTTATTTATTTGTATTTCATTGAGAAGTTAATGTGTATCTCTTTCTGTCTTATTAAAAATTGTATTTTTTAACGCAACTGACATCCAAAGAATAAATTTCACATCAGATAGAATTATAAAATAATTATTTTTGGTAGAATTCAATCTACATAATTAGTGTTTTACAAGACATCTCTGTGTGCAAATATTTTTTTTAGAATTAGATAAAATATGAATTTTATATTTCAAGTATTTACAGAAATATTAGACGTAGACTTGCATTAGAATGGCATAGGTATGGAAAGGTTAAGGCGTCTCTTTACATATCAGTACCCCAGAGGTAAACTGTGTTAAGTCCATTTTTTTTAATGATGTTATCTCCTATTTTTTCTAGAAATTAGTTTATCTTTCGTTTGGATAAACTCATTTAAGTTCATAGTTCACGGATTTCTATGTTTTTATTTGCATTGGAACCTTTAAATGGATCTACTGTAAAATTTTATTGACTTAACACAGTTTACCTCTGAGGTGCTGATACATAAAAATGAACGTATTCCTTATCTGCCTGTTCTCTATAAGAAAACAAAAATAGTTTCTGATATAAATATATAATTATAAATATTTACTGTTTTCCGTAGAACTCCATAATCACATATGTGAAAATAAAACACTTGTTTTTTTATTCTACTCGTTTAATTTATTTGAGACGCGTTTCGCCTTGTAATGGCATAATCAAGAGATTGAAGATCTCAAATAAATTAAACGAGTAGAATCAAAAAACAAGGGTTTTATTTTCACATGTATATATTATTGAATGACACTTGTTCAAAATTTCCTTTTGCATTTATGAATTCTGAGAAAAAATATAGTTACCCTACCCCGGACACTTTCCCGGATATTATATCATCCTATGTCGGGACTAAAATTATCACAACAATAAAAATATTTTTTCTTAACACGCCAACACTTCATCTATCTCTTTTAAATTATAACATAATCTGAATCTCACACATAGACTACTAGTGTCCTACAATATTAATTATCAGAAATAAAATGGTAATAATCTCAACAGTTATATACAATTCTCATAAATGTTATTTTCATTTTTGATATTTTTTCGATGAAGGCTTTGACATTACTAGAAATAATAGTAATAATAATATTGGATATTTTTTATAGCTATATTTTCGTAAAAAAAAACTAATCTCAAGGGCGTTTATAGCAATGGATATAATTATTCTTTAATTTATGTTTTTTTTTTAACACTGCAAGTCATGAGACCCAATTACTATAGTAAAACACATCAAAAAAAATACCCAGAATATTACGAGAAAATCTCATTGTGTCCTCATCAGGAATCGAACTTGGAGTCCCCGGTATGAGAATCCAGTGTAATGTTTAATGGTTTACGAGGACCGCCGCATTATATGTACATATATTGAGGTCCACCAACATCCTTCTTGATTAAGTTACAGAATATATAAAATGTGAAGAAAAAAAATGGCGAAAACATGAGAAGTGTTCACATCTCTCCATTTTTCTATTCGTTCTATACAACGCTGAAGTGTTAAACAACACTTGATTTTGATTGATGAAAGAGAAAATAGGAAAATGATTTTTGCTATTTGAATTGGTCAGTTCTAGTCGGGCGTTCGTGACCTTTCATTCACACAAATATTCTTTCCATCGAAATTATTTCTAGCTACTAATTACACGTCACAAGATTAATTAGTTAACGTCGTAAATAATATACAATTCAACCACTAAAGCAACGGCATCAAGAATATCTTGGCACCCGTGGGAGCGTCTCGGGTATTCCTCGCGTGTCTAGAAATTAATAAATTGCTCGCGCAAAAACACTTTTCTGAGTGAGTGTTATCAAGACATCACAACCCTGGCGTAACATACAGAAACTAATTAGGGAAATGCCCGGGAAAACGTTTACCCTTTTCAAAACTACCCCTTTACGCCCCGCTGCTCATCTTCCCGACCTCTTACCTGCCCGTTACAGCCCCGTTCCTCTCTTCACATAGTATCTGCTATCATTATGTGGAAATTTATTTTTCCTTTCAGCATTTTTCAGAAAAAATAATATTTTCCTCGGTAAAAGCAAATAGAGATTAGCGAGATCTTGGGAGAAAACTTAACATTGTAAACAGTTGAATATATCAGTTGATACGTTTCTTTTGTGAGCAAATTCTCTAGCATTAGGGATGGTAATACGCACGCACAAAACACAACAATATTTTGGTGATTTCCAAAATACGTAACTCACGTAGATAAAAAAAATTATGATACTTATAAATTAAACTTATTGCCGGAATATGGATGCAGTTATCATACCTGTAACTGATCACGCAACTGTAGGCAATTTTAAAAAATAATATATGATAACTGGGATATAATAACTAATTTTTTAATTAAATCTTGTTAAAATTCACATTATATTGGTGACATTGTCATTAAATACATCACTGAAAAATAACTAATCTATTTCAAAATATCTAAGCAGACATTAAAACTTAAGCCCAAGACTTTATAATTTTCTCCGGTAGAATATTTTTCTCTATTGATTGATTTTATTTGATTTACCGACTCGTTTCAAAAATACTGTGAATTTGTTAGTATTGCGTAATTATTTTTATATTATTTTTCGAGTTAAATCTAGCTTTGTAGATACGATATAGGAATATACTTTTTAAATTATGATACCAACACGTTAACTGTCAATCATTCATTTTAATCTATTAAAGTATTTTTGAAAACCAATACAAAATTGTCAAAGGTGTCCTTCGTTTAATACTTACTACCCGTTAGGTCAAAACAAAGCACGTCCGGCGGTGGTGAGTCATCTTAGACGTTTTCGGTTTTTCAACCGTTTTGTGGGACATATTTTATAGATATTTCATTTTAAATGTGATTTAATGAAATTGCATGATGTGCCGTAATGTTTCTGCTAAAAAATTAAAGTTTAACTTTAAAAATAATACGAATAATGTACTTATTCTTACGTCCTACACGGCCAAAATACAAACATCCACCGAACATGTGATCTTCTCATCGGAACCCGAACAGGTAGTGTCATAAAACTCAAATAATTATATTACTGGCATTATCTAGGAGCCGCCAGACGGAAATAAGTGAAAACAAATACATGGACGCATACCTGGTATCCTTTGTCTACCCGCTCAAAATGTTAACAATATATATTTCGGTGTAAGCGCTGAGTTTCAATCTCGTAAAAGCGAATAATTTTTTAGCGTTTTTTCACATTTTTATCAATAACTCATTTGAATCTCGTCCGATAACACTTATTTGTATCTCAAATTATTTGAAAATATTTAACAAAAGATTAGCTATAAGGAAAACAGCATTAAACGAATATTTGTAGCGTAATTCATATTTTTACAAACACCCGGGTCAAATCTGACCCACCATTGCGGAGTATGCCTTAATGAAAAATTCAATAAATGAACTGTCAGAAGGCGGAAATTAATAAAAGATACTTTTCATTGTTCGTGTATCAAAAATGTTTGGAATATTTTTATAATGATTTAAAATGGTTGTTCAATTTAAAAATGACATCGTTTTGATTATAATCTTCCGGAATTGAGACGTTGTTATATTGGACGGAATCAGAGTGACTGGTCAGAAAATCGCAAATAAGTCATCGAATCTTGACTGGTAGAATGAAGTCTAACGCCCCTAGGAGGGGTTTGTATAAACAAATGATGTGCGTAGAGATTGGGGCCTATATTGAATATAGAAGAAGGCACACGTGGTGTGGAAGAAGTTAAAGAAGAAGCGGAAAGCAACTCTGATAAGATAACATCAACCCTGACCGAAGGAGAAATGAACGATTGACTTTATTTTAATACGTACCAAAAACACACAATTACTAGATTTTCACCAACAAAGGAACTGTAAATAAACAAATAATAGATATCACGTAGAGACGAAGCTATTTTTTATTATACTTAAGGGAAATATATGGAAGTATGGATGGACAGGGCTGTCAAAATTTGATAGATATGAAAATTGATTAATGGGTGAGAATGGTGAACGTTACATTGTATAAAGTGATCACTTAAACCAGCCGAAGACAGGTCGTAAGCCCTGTAGTTACCCATACGTTCATATATTTCCATTAAATATAATAAAAAATAGCTTCGTCTCTGCGAGATATCTATTATTTGTTAAATTTATTGTGATGTCTTTGAGATTGTATGATTGTGTGCGTGAGTGTGTGTGAGTGCCGCACCGCTGACGTGCGTACGTGCAAGGCAATAAAGAATGGCACGGGCTCTTTCTCTGCGTGTTCATTGACTCAATCGTTTGACTTTTACTAATGATATATCTCGTACTAAATTGTATCAAATTGTAACAAATATATAATTGTCACAAAGTCTATTTTTTGGACCTTCACATTACGAGATATACACTGAAGACATACTTAGAAGACAAGTACGTAACATTTATTTTAATTAGAAAATAAACAATTAATATTCTTGAGCGGTATACCCAAGTGAGTAGGCAAAATTATTGAGGTAGGGGAAATGACTTGGTGAAGAAGTCATGGGGAAGTCTTCATCGAGAAATGTATTTATGGTAACTGTATTACCATTTGTCATGGCATATTTAGTTATATTTTCCATCGCTTTATATATTAAGAAGTATGCATTAATGAAGCTAAAATGCATTGTTTTTACTTTAAATCATAAATTACCGGTGCATTCCATGTTAATGCAACGTTTAAAGAATAAATACAAAAATTAGCTAATAATAAATAACATTTGTAGGTATTTAGTTAAATTCAGATAAACTTTAAAAATTTTTTTTTATTCATCCAAAATACTGCTAACTGCAATAGTGTTTTAACAAATACATTTATGGGCCCTCTTGCAAAAATAATTAATCTTTTTTCATTTTTTTATGAAAATGCTTTGACTTTTTATTATTCACTTATATCAGAAGTTATATGAGATTTTATTTAAAACAATAACTTTATAACCTATACACTAATATAATTATATAAAACTTTTTTTTTTAATAATTAAGATAATATTAGCATTAATTAATTAAGGCAAGACTGCTACTATTAAAATTGTTTTCAATGTGACAGAAAAATTTGTTAATTATACATAATATATTTACTTATGAAAATTTTTTTTTGCGTTATTTTTCCGACCCGAATTGGCAAAAAAAAAAGTAAAAATAAATGATAAAAATAATATTTAGAAATAAATTATTGTATTTTTATTTAACTTATTTTTATATTGTAATTGAAGCCCTAAACGGTATGATATTTATTTAAATCTTATTGTCATGTGATTACGAAGCATTTAAAACAGTATATAATATTTATTTAAATCTTATTGTTATGTGATTACGAAGCATTTAAAACAGTATGTAATATTTATTTAAATCTTATTGTCATGTGATTACGAAGCATTTAAAACAGTATATAATATTTATTTAAATCTTATTGTCGTGTGATTACGAACCACTTAAAAGAGTATATAATATTTATTTAAATCTTATTGTCATGTGATTACAAAGCATTTAAAACAGTATATAATATTTATTTAAATCTTATTGTTATGTGATTACGAAGCATTTAAAACAGTATGTAATATTTATTTAAATCTTATTGTCATGTGATTACGAAGCATTTAAAACAGTATATAATATTTATTTAAATCTTATTGTCGTGTGATTACGAACCACTTAAAAGAGTATATAATATTTATTTAAATCTTATTGTCATGTGATTACGAAGCATTTAAAACAGTATATAATATTTATTTAAATCTTATTGTTATGTGATTACGAAGCATTTAAAACAGTATGTAATATTTATTTAAATCTTATTGTCATGTGATTACGAAGCATTTAAAACAGTATATAATATTTATTTAAATCTTATTGTCGTGTGATTACGAACCACTTAAAAGAGTATATAATATTTATTTAAATCTTATTGTCATGTGATTACAAAGCATTTAAAACAGTATATAATATTTATTTAAATCTTATTGTTATGTGATTACGAAGCATTTAAAACAGTATATAATATTTATTTAAATCTTATTATCGTGTGATTACGAAGCATTTAAAACAGTATATAATGTTTATTTAAATCTTATTGTCGTGTGATTACGAACCACTTAAAAGAGTATATAATATTTATTTAAATCTTATTGTCATGTGATTACGAAGCATTTAAAAACTATCAATAAATTAAATGTCATACAAATTTAACAATTTATAACTCCATAAATAGCTCTATAAATTTTAACAGATATACTTTTACGTAAATTCGTGTACATATTAAAAATTTGACAGTGTTCGACCAGAATTTGCAATACGGTCCTATTAAACAATCAATCTAACAATCGTAGAGCTTCCATGAGAAGCCGTATAAAAGTGAACGGTGCAAGAGTCGTATCCCAGAACATTGGAGTGTAGTGTTTCTATCGTATATATTTTACATGCGATAAAATAGCATAATGATGTGATAGGAATATAACTAAATACGATTTTTATTTTAATTGTTCAGTAAACTAAGTTAACGCGTTAAGTTATTTTGTGAGATCCTGTGGAGGTCTATCGCCTCCACTCTCGCCAATACCGCCCGATGATACTAAACGTACCCTAATAATACTGGTGCGTGAAACCAAACTCCCAGTAGTTGTAAAATATCTCACTACCGACGCCATGTGACGGCACAATCGCGACCAGCAAAGGTCGGGATGGCCGTCTAACGAACCTCAGAAATGAGTCCGTAAACTTTTGTTGTACAAAGTAACTACTTCATATGTAAACTATGTCTGACAACAAACCATGTGTTAACTATAAGTAGTTTTTCGTTTTTACACATACATATGTAGAGACCGGAACGCGACCCATAATTCTTATCCGTTTATTCAAACACTCCACAGCTATTTAGTGCCGAACTGTACCGATCAATTGCAGATGTCAATATAGACAGACACCTCCAAGAAGTCAGCGAAAACCAGGTACTTCTCTTCGTCCCATCATTTCCCATCCATTCTAATCCTTGTACTTTCAATTGCAAATTGACCCGCGATAAACGTCAACTTTTATATGATTTAATTAAATACCTTTTACTAGTCACAGGATATACGCTCACTTGCACATTCATATACACTGCGATATACATCAACACGCGTGAGAATTGAAGAAAGATAGGACCTTCAGTCTCACTGTGTACAAAACCTTCCGAATTACATAACCTACAAATATCAGTCACTCCATCCAAGTGACTCGACAACTTAATCGCGTGTATTTCGACTTATCATGAGATAATTTTTTACCCACCCACACAATACACTTTACCCCATACATAACTCAACGTATGTGTTTACACAAGGGGTGGAGAAACGGAATCTGGGAAGGGTGATAGTAATCAGGTATAGGAAAGCACTATTCACCTGGATTTTCTCTCTTGTACTCACAGCTTCTGAATATCAGGAACCTTCTTCAATTATCAGCACGAAGAATTGTAATCCACAATAGCGGTACCAGCACGCACACCCGAGGAACCGAATACACTAGCAATAAGTAAACTTTACAACAGATTCAAGTTAGTGACGAGCACATAACAGGACATCCGCTCTCCTTGACAGTTCAAAAGTCATAGACAATACACAAAAAAGTCGTCCTCTGTGATGAGGATAAAGAGGGGAGGGGACAGATAGGCACAGAAAACATAGTGGAACATCTACGCACGCGATCATCAATCTGTGGATCTGTCATAAATGGCGAAAAGTATGTATTGTACAAAGATTACTTTAATTTAGTAAAAAAAAATTAAATAATCATGTTACATCACAAAATAACTAACATATCAATTAATTTAAATATGTCGACTTTTCGAAAAATTGTTTTTTGTACCGTCAAAAAACTGTAACTCTTTATTTGTGAAACGAACGAATGCCTCCATTCTTAAATAACTCCTTATTAAAGAAAGGTTCTTCGCAGCATAATACTTTCTAGTGATGAGCTAAACCGTTATTGTAACTGTGATTGTGTAATTTGTATTCAATGGTAACAACGACTGATATATGAGATTTAATTGTTAGAGATTTAGTTTCTATTATACCAGTGATTGCTTGACGAATTACGAATAACAAGTTACTAATCATCATTATAATCGAACACAAATCTCAAAATCACAGTCACAATCACGGTTAAAATAACGGTTTAACTCATCACTAATTCTTTCACGCTGAAATTATACTGTTTTTTTAATGGTGTCAATGATAAAAAATATACTCAATTCAACATATCAAGATACCACAGTGGATTAATACTCAGTTTGGTATGTACCGGCAGTAGTCAACTAGGGCGGAGTGGGGAGGGGTGACCGGAGAGGCGGGGAAGTACCGCAATAAATTATTAGAGATGGCATAGGTGGATGGAAACAGGGTACCAAACTAATAAATCCCTTTAATTCTGCTTGCCAGCTCAGTATCTTACGTTCAGATTAACTTATAAATTAATGGTTTACATATTCAATAAGGTTCTAGTGATTCTTTTCAATATTCATTGCATTTGTAAAATCCGAAAGAAATCTGTTTTTTTAACGTATTTTTCTTGACTACGTTTGCAGAATTTTGAAAAAAGGATCATTTTAATTTTAATATATAAAATTGAAATAAACTGATGAACAATCTAAAGAAATTTTTCATAATTACTCTTCAGGATCACGTATTGCGTGATAACAAAAGTTGTGTCCGTTTTTTTTTAAATGAAGAGGACAACCTCACAATAACAAAAAAAATACGAAAAATTATACAATCCATTTTACACCATCGATTTTTTGATCCCTTTGTGATAAAAACCATGGCGAATTTATCCCTTTGATTGAACGCAAACAGAAGGTGTCAAAAGTGCTCACTTTTGTTTACTTGACATTCCATTATGAAGGCCTGTAATTAAATAGATCCTAGACAATAATTTAAACTTCAAAGAACACAGAACCCTCTTAAATAATAAATTACGCATTTTTTTATTCTACTTTTATATCCTTAGACAATATTGTAATTTGCAAACTCTTAAAATGATATACCGTGCATTAGTTGAATCTATAATACAATACGGAATACTAGGTTGGGGAGGAACTTGTCCGATACATCTCAAACCAATAATTACAACTCAAAAGATAATAATAAAAATAATTTTAAAAAAGGTTAGACATTATCCAACCAAACAAGTTTTTAAAGACTTTAAAGATAAAAAAAACTATTTTATTTCATTGTTTTATAAAAGATAAAATAAAAATTCACCACAACTGTCAGACTCGGAGCAAAACTAATGAACATGTCATTTTAAAAATGTCTATATTAGGAATAAGACAAAGACATGCATCATACATTGCTCCTAGAATTTATAACCAATTGCCAAAATATATTAAATAAGCATAAATGTGTACAAAAAAGAAGTTCTAAACTAGATGGACTTCAACATTATTAAATAATTATGTATTTGACATCTTTCCTTAGTTCTAATCTGATCAATTTTTCAAATTTTTTTATATTTGTTTAATTTTTACATTGTATTATTATAGATGTATGTATATATATTTTTTATTAGTTGTAAACAATTTCTTACATCTGGTAGACCTTCATTGTGTTTTATATAAATATTGATAGCCACCCCCATAATTCAAGATCTTTCTTATTTAGGGGTGCATAACTCTACTGTTGTTTTTATATTGTCGAATTTATAAATAAATAATAGTAAAAAGGTAATACTTGTAACGTAAAAACAAACACAATATCTTGTAGAACAGAAATTTTTTTCTCGAATGAAGTATAATCTTTACCGATTTGTTTTATTTGGTTTTGAGATGCGATGCTCTCATACACATAGAGCGCATATCATGGATGAATGTCTTTATTTTGCAGGAACTGAAGATCAAGGATAGACTTTCAATCAGAATTAGACGAAGTTTTTTTAGCATCTTTCTAAAAGAGAATATTGCTTGGAGAAGCTTGTTGTGGTGGGTCATATCAAATGGTGAAGAAAAAGAGAAAAATCCTTCTCTCATTAGACCGACCAAGAGGAAAAGATAACGCGTCCTCTTTTGTTGTAAAATAGGTTAAGTTGGAGAGTAAATTGAGCAGAGGGGACCTAATCATGTCCCTGTTCTGCTTAGTTCGTGAGAAATCCTTTACGAGGATATAGTATTGTCCTCTAAATCATACCTCTCTAATCAGTTGTGTGCTTAATGAAGAAGTTATTGCAAAAGTTTCAAAATAGTTTGTAAATTATAACAAAAATACATTTACCGTATGTGGTTTAATTTTAGAATTTTTTAGCAATACCACTAAATATTTTGTGACAAGAATGGCCAGGGATAGGAGTCAATGGAGAGCACTCGTGGAAGAGTCAAAATCCCACCCTGGGATGTAGTGCCGTGAAAGAAGAAGAAAACATAATAGTAATGTATTAGTTTTATAAATCAAATTATAACACCAATATTTGAATATGTCCAATAACACATCATTACTGGATTTTTACCTACAAAGGCACTGTTATTTAACAAATATCAGATATCTCATAGAGACAAAGCTATTTTTTATTATATTTTAATGGAAAATATATGGAAGTATGTGGTAATTACAGAGCTTATGACCTGTCTTCGGATGGCTTAAGTAATCACTTATATTTATATTATATATATATATATATATACAAAAATATATATTTATATATATATATAATTAAGGAAAAGTCCCGGTGACGCAAAAATTTTATATGTATATATTTATAATTAATACATTAATTTAGTATTTATATATATAATGGAAAAATTTCGGTCCATAGATGGCGATGGTGTAGTGGTACTCGAAGCAAGTCCACATACTAACATATATACAACTTTAAAAAATTTGGAGTTTGATGGGTGAGAATTGGTGAAGTTGGTTAGTATGTGGACTTGCTTCGAGTACCTCTACACCATCGCCATCTATGGACCAAAATTTTTCCATTCATTTTTCCTTTTTTAAACAGCATACATATCATCACTATGAGAAACTGATTTTTTTTAAATAATTTAAAAGCATTATTCTTTATCTGTAAAATGTTTTTTTTATGTATTATAATCAATAATTTTAAATTTTTTATATATTTTCTTATTTTGACCATTATATTATATTAGCATATATATATAAAGTGGTCACTTAAGTCAGCCGAAAATAGGTCGTAAGCCCTGTAATTATTCCACTCTTCCGTGTATTTTCCATTAAATGTAGTAAGAAATAGCTTTGTCTCTATGAGATATGTGATTTTTGTTTATTATCGACTGGTTATTTGTAGTTAGTTAATATTATTAAAAGGCTATGCGTGGTACTCGTAATTGAGTTGATATTAGCTTGCAGGGACCGGATGGTAGGTGTTCATTTAATACACTGTGAACTCTTCCGAACCGAACCGTAAAATCTTATTTTATAAATGCTTTTGCTAATATTGAATGTTTTTGAATGTTACTATTTTTAAAAAATGATATCTGAAGTTAGACGCACAGTACTACAAAAAAAAAATGTAGTTTATATCAAAGAAACAATCTACACATCATCCTTATGAAAATATAATGATAATATATCAACAAATACGTATATTTAGAAAAATTGTAATTGTGTAAACAACTTTATGAAACAAATTATGAAACCATATTATGCAGGAGCATTTTAAACACTAATTCATTGATAATAAAACCTTTTTTATTCGTACATCGCATAGACCAGTAAATGAATAGACATGAAATAAAGTGTACACATAGGAGAGGGGCTTATAACATTAGTTGCCAGACGAGGGATGTTCATTGTGAAAACATAAATCCGACAATTTGACACATTTAAATGTGTCAAATTGTCGGATTTATGTTTTATTTATATTTATGCAACAATAAAAGTATTTACACTTCAAAAATTAAATATTTGTGTAAAAATTATATTGTCAGCGTTTAAATTTTCGTTCTAATCGAGTCATATATTTAAAAAAATTCGCGTAAAATTTATTACGTAAGTGGTATCAAAATGATCAGCTGGTTGACACCAAATTGAAAATATTGAGACAAGGAATTTCCCTTAGTTTATATCTATATATTTGGTAGTCTGTGATAAACACAATGTGATTAAGCTGTACATAAAAATATTTGAAGTATTATTGAATGCATTGCCTAATAAATGCATTTTTGGTATAGCCTACCGTACTTTGTGATTGGTTTTCAGTAGCCACTTTATAGTGACGTACATTATAGCTTTAGTAGTTCTTGTAGGAGGTTGACACAGTATAATAAAACAGGGTTATCACAGACTACCAAATATATAGACATGAACTAACAGAAATTCATTGCTTCAATATGACTCGATTGGAACAAAAATTTATATGACAATATAACATGTTTACACGATGACAAAAATACATCTTGTTTACACACAGATTTAATTTTCGAAGACTAAATACTTTTACTGTTGCATAAATGTGTCATAAACTATCGGACTTATGTTTCCACCAAGAATGTAGAATTTCCCTCGTCCTGCAACTGATATTTCGAACCCTTATCCTATATGTACTCTATTACTATATATCTCCTACATCTTCTATATCTCCTACATGTCTATTCAAAATATTTTTTACATTTTTATTTCGAGATTTTGTTGGCATTATTTAATCTTAGTACCTACTTCAATGGTATTCAGTATACTTTAATGTCTTTCCATCTGACAATTGTATAAAATTGATTTTTTTTAGCAAATCTATACTACTCTGAGTACTCTACATGCGGCTAGATCGCCTAATCTACAAATACAGTGTGTCCTAAAATTATTTTTCATTTTGGTTAATTGGGTACACCAACGCAACGAGCGGGAGAGGGGCAGGGGTTGTACCGATCGCTAGCCGCGTCCTTTGGAATTCATTCGCTATGGAGCGTGTCCTTACCAGTCGTTCGTAAAATTTTCCCTGTAAAATTAATATCCTGACGAGGTGACAAACTGGGCTTCACATAGTCCCGACTGGACACCAATGGACTTTTTCGTATGGGGCTATATTAAATCAAGAAATAACAGCAATCATTGAAAATACGTGCCTCCCGTTTAGAAGAGCGCCAGCAAAATAAAGGATCACATTTAAAAAACTTCATTTATAAGAAATAAATTCCCAGGGACTGTACTAAAATGCAAAATAAAATGTTTTTATTAAATCCATCCATTATTTTATTTTCCCATTACAGAACTTTTATTATGAAAAAGACTTTTGAGACAACTTGTACAAGTGCTACAGCGCTAACCATGTTGACACTTTTACTAACAACCTTATTATTATGCACAATTGGAAGGATAAAAAAGTCTGAATTTCGAAAGATGATTTTATCTAGGCGCAAACACCTTATACACAGTATCATCTACTTAAAACGCAATGCTTATATGTAACTTAATTAAATTATTACTATAATTAAATTAAATTTTCATTTTATAAATATTTTTTAAGAAGTTCAGTCGACGCTGTCCAAGCTGATTGATTGTTACTTCAGGAAATATGGTGACAAGTTATATTTATTGTCAGTACTATTATATATTTAGAATTGTAGGGGATGAAGAAGACGAACTATAGTAATTATTTTTTTTATAAATTTGACAGAATTATCTCATGACCCTAGCTTGAATTCTATCACAAGGCTGTATCAAAAATAGCAAGTAATTTTTCACCACTCTTTGGTTCCACACAACATTCCATCAGGATAGCGATGAAAAAGCAGCTCGGCACGTTTAGGAAATTGAAAGCATAAATCTGAGTTGATTATCGAAGCTTACGATCAATACAGTTTTGAAGGAAGTCGAAAAGGGATCAAGGAATGTGCATTTTACGTGCCTGTGTAACATAATTCAAACTTTTCTGTCGTTTTTTATATCGGTCGCAACAGTTACTGCTCATTTTTATAGTTTTATATTTACGTCTTTGTAACAAATACAGAAAAACAGTAAATTAAAAAATAAGACCTGTAATACTGGTAAAATAAATAAAAATAGCGGTAATATTGATAATAAGACTAATTAATATCTCTAAAAAATTTATTTATTTTAATCAAAAATTAAAACACTGTACTTCTCATCTATTCGAAGTATCATCGAATATGCCTCACACGTACGTAATTCAAGCTACATCAATAGAATCGAAAAATATAAAATATCTTCCTGAAATATTTTAATATTCGTAGTTATCGAACCTTAACCAGCACTGCTGAGTCATCTATTATTTTCAAAATTCACTACAAATTAGAAGAGACACGGCCGATGTCATCTTCCTACATAAAATAGCCAACTCCAAAGTGGACTATCCTGATTTAATCGGACGCATATCCATGCGAGTGCTATCTAGGTCAACCAGAACTAATCTAACATTCAACCTTCCACATTGTAACACAAACAAAACTTATTTTTCTACCGAGCTTCCTTTTATTTCATCTCACAATTGAATGAATTAGACATTTTCAATTAAATCAAAATTCAATTTATTTTTATTACATAGATTTCCCTATCGCATTTTCTTTTCCCCTCACCCTCCAGTTCCCTTGGAACATATTATTTTTTATAATATTCATCTGACCTCTGTTTATATTTTTATTTTCTAATTTTTCTCTCATTTCTCTTATTTTGACTGATTTTTTTGTATTCGTATTCAAAGCAAAGATATACTTTAATAATGGAACAATTTCACAAATATTTATTTCGAAGTAGGTAGACTTCAAGCTTAACACGATTTTATAAAAATTCCAAACAATATTTTCTATAACAGTGCAGAATTTGCACATTTTCGACTCGTAATTTAATCAGGTATCCACCCATAAAATATTGTCGATTAGGTATGTTACACCCTGTGTATATATATATATATATACCCTGTGTCACATTTTATATTAAAAGAAGAATATTATATATGTTTTATAATTATGAATTTTAAATTAACAATCTATTCGAGAGGTCAGTGAAAAAAAAATACACGTAATTTTAATAATGTAAAATACTTAATTCATGTCATAAAAAATTGTAAAACTGTCAAACAAATGAAAATTAAATAAATCTTACATGTGTTAAGTCACTATTTATCACAGTCTGAGAATTTAATAGCTTATGATTTAAGAGGTTTAATCTTTCAATTCTGCGCTCTTGTATTGGCTCGCCTCTGCGTCACGTCAGCCGAGCCAGCTTTCTGGTAACGTCACCGCGAGCCCGAGGGAAATAAGGAGGAAAGATTTAACTCGGTTAAGCATTTCATACATGGTTGGGGTGGCGGGGGTGGGGGTTGCAGAGGAGGATATCCTCAGATCTCCAGCGCTTGCCACCTTATTACCGAGAGGACGATAAATGCATCTTGTTGCACGTCATTCTCAATAAGAAGCAATCTAGTAAAATCAATATATAAGTAGACCAGATAAAATCTTCTTAAATTAGTATTATGAAATTAACAGCACCTGAATTGTTATCAGATAAAAATAGTTCCCAGACTATCATACTGTTTGTATATAAATTTTAATGAAATTATTACTACGCAAACATGTACAAAATACATATTTTTAATACTAATAATAGTACAAATAAAATAGAAATACATACAGAAAAATCTATTTATCGAAAATATTTAGTTGCTACCGGAATTCGAACATGGGCCTCTTCATTGAATATTTTACATTTATTACTTGTATTAATCATTAAAATATGAATATATTGTACATATGAATTGATAATAATATTTTTATTTTTTGATTCATAGCAGCAGAGAAAGACATATACAGGGCCTTTCAATAGGGTCTTTCAATAAGGATCCTCGATTTTAAAATGTAAATAAAACAAGTTGTGTGTGAGATATCCACTCAATTTTTTATTTATTTGGAAGTATATTTTACAGCATTAAGTATGGAATATAATGTTGTTCAAATATTTGCCGCGGTTTTGCTTCGTGGCACGTATTCGAGAGGTCCAATTATTAATGACTTTGTCGCATAAATCTGGCTGAATTTCCCTCAAATCGCTCGTGCAGAATGTCCACCGTGGCATGTGCTGTGTGGCATGTAGCGCCATCCTGTTGGAACCACATATTAGCGGTATTCATATCATCCAATTTAGGCCACAAGAAGTTCTTTATCGTCGATCTGTAGCGCTCGCCGTTGACGGTTATGGCAATTCTAGTTTCGTTTTGGAAGAAATACGGATCGATGATTCCGCCAGACCAAAATCTGCACTAAACAGTGACTTTCTCGGGATGTATTCGATGCTGATGTATCTCGTATGCATTGTTATTGCCCCAAAACCTACAATTTTGGTTGTTCACATATCATTTTTTGGGGAAATTTGTGTCAACTTCCAACTGCTCCAGAGCCCAATCAGCGAATACACGGCGTTGTCTATGGTCATTTACCTTAATTTCCTGGGTAAGTTGGATTTTATACGGATGCAGACTCAAGTCCCGACGCAAAATTTCCCAAATCGAAGTCACAGAAAGGCAAGTTCTTGTGAACAACGAAAAATTGACTACCTTGAATTTTCCCGTACTTTCTCACGCACAGCAGCGAGGTTTTCAGCAGATCTTGCGTTTTGGTAACGTACTGGTATTTGCCGATTATTTACTGAACTGGTTGACTCGAATTTGGCACCAAAAGTCGAATAGTTGACTCGACAGGACGGTTGTGGCGAGGATAAAAATCACGTACTGCGCGGAACGTTTCTCGAAGTGTCAGAAGTTTCAGTGTCTTTGATAATAACATTTGATGATTTGCACATGTTGTTCAACGCTATAAGCTTCCATGGTGATTTGCCGTATACTAATACTAAACAATTGACAATAAATTTGACAGATGTCACTTTAACAACACGGCTGCTATAACCTAACAAATTTCGAGCATCCCTATTGAAAGACCCTGTATATGTCTTTCTCTGCTACTATGAATCAAAAAATAAAAATATATTTCGGTACCCTGCCTGCTACACAAGTATTTTACTGTATTATAGCAGATAGTGACTTTCCGGTAAACAAAGTGCAGTGTTCAATGTACAAATAAACATGTAAATCAAGATGCGATTAGATAACATAATAAATACATTGAAAAAACTTAAAGTAACTAAATGCATTGTTCAATGTATAAATATATATATATATAAAGGGTTTTTCATTAAGGGCGCTCAAACTTTTTTTTAAAATAAAACAAAAACGAATGAATATATCTAAAAAAAAATTATTATGTTTTGAAGTATATTTAGTGGCAATTATGTATAAAATTCAATTGCCCTCGCATGACCACCGCGGGCACGTTTGCAGAAGTCCAATCGTTGAATCCAATTTTCCACCACTTTTTCACATAATTCGGCCCGAATCGCACCAATTTCGCGTTCAATATTTTCTCTTAGCTCTTGTAACGTCGCCAGCTTGATGGTATGGACCAAAAATTTAACATAGCCCCAAAGAAAATAGTCCAATGGTGTTAAATCGCATGATCTAGGCGGCCATTGAACTGGTCCATTTCGCGAAATAACACGCTCACCAAATTTGGTTTTCAATAAGCTAATTGTTGCGTGTGCCGTGTGACTGGTAGCGCCGTCTTGTTGAAACCATATATTGGCCAAGTCCATACCTTGCAATTGAGGCCAAAAATAATCAGTTATCATGGAGCGATAACGATTACCATTCACAGTAACATGACGATTAGCATCATCAACAAAAAAATATGGTCCAATGACACCTCCGGCATGTAATCCACACCAAACAGTGATTGTGTTTCGTGAAGCACGTGTGGATTGGTACCTGCCCAATAATGCATATTTTGCTTGTTTACATATCCATTGAGCCAAAAGTGAGCTTCGTCGCTAAAGATGATTTTTCGATGGAATTCAGTATAATTTTCAAATTGTTGTGCAGCCCAATTGAGGAATTGGCGACGCTTCAAATGGTCAAGCGGCTTTAGTTCTTGTATCAACTGGATCTTGTATGGATGTAGGCCAAGATCTTTTCGCAAAATTCGCCACAATGACGTCACAGAAATGCCCAATTGTTGAGAACGTCGTGTTAGTGACTCATTTGGGTCATCAAGAACAGATGCTCTAGCGGCGGCAATATTTTCCTCACTTCGTGCATTTCTTTGTCTCACTGGCACTGGAACATTGTGTAGCGACAATGTGCTTTCAAATTTTTGCATCAAACGTTGAATTGTTGATGTGGCAGGCAAGTGATGACGATGATAAAATGGTCGTAATGCTCTTAAAGTTGCGGTGAGCGAACGCGAATTTTGGTAGTAGATTTGAATAATTTGCAAGCGTTGCTCCAATGTGTACTGCTCTATGATGATTTGCCAACTAAGTACGAGTGTTAACCTCAAAAAAAATTGAAGAAATATGGCGTAGTTTCTTGTCCCTGTTGAAAGAAAGTTTGAGCGTCCCTATTGAAAAACCCTTTATATACATATATATATATATATATATATATATATATATATATATATATATAGAATAAAACAAGATTCAATAAGATAGCATATAAAATATATGTATAAAGAGGAAAACATAAATGCATTTAGATATCATATAAATATAATGTACAATGTATATAAAAACTAAAAAAATATTATATAAAAAGTTAAACAGGATGCAATTAATGGCATAAAAATATAAAACATAAAGTAAGTGCAATATTCTATTTATAAAAAATTTTAAAACTAAGTAAAGTAAGAGAAAATAAATAAATAATATACAAATATGAAGTAAGAGTGTGTAAAATAAGTAAATAACATACAAATATGAAGTAAAATTATGTAAAATTGTAATGCTGAATATAAAACGATTAAAAAAAGTTTACTTAAATAGTATACTAACACAACTACAAAGAAGAGTAGAAAATGCAATATTCAATATATATGTACTGTTGTAGCAGTTTTAATCTCATGTTTGGGCTTTTAAAAGTTCTTGGCCATAATTTTTCTCCATTTCGTGGAGCCAAAACTGCACTTTTCTTAAAAAATATGTAAGAGTATGGTTGCAATTTTTCATGTCTGCATTTAGTGATTATTGTATAAAAATGCTAAAAATGAAAACAAAAACATTGATCATCACTAACGACAGCATAAAGACGCATAAGACACGTTTAACTCGGCCAGCGCACGCTCTTTCACTAAAGTGGCATCCGGCACCCCGTGCCCCGCGCACTGGGCTTTCCGCATCACTCTGCACATACATACGTAATGACAAATTCACGTCAGGTTCTTAGAGAAAACATTTTTTATTGTTGCGTATAGTAAATACTTATATATTGTAATTATCTTATCTAATAGATAAAAATATTACCGAAGAATATTTAAAATATGAACTCTGTATTTAGTATATTTACAGAGATATTCACATAATTAGAGGCAATGTCAACTCAGTTTACGTCACCGGAGAGAAAAGGTTAAATAATATTTTGTCCTAACGGGATAAACAATCGTAACTCATTCAAAGCGATCATATCTTTATAAATAATTATCATTAGCGTTGTTATAATGGTTTGAATCATTTAAATAAGATGAATAGGAGACATCCTTGGGAAATGAGATAAATGACTTTGCCTCAAAATAATCCAGCGACACAAATCATACAAACGTGAACATGTCAGAAGATGTATTTAGATTCCAAAACTAGATATTGCCTTCAAAGTATGACAGAGTGTCTCACCGGATCGATGGTAATATATTTCCCCTTTTTATGATCGATAATAACTAAAAGGCAGAATAATGTATTTAACAGATTCCAAAATGGAATTTTTATCATTAAAAGACGCAATATTTCGTGACCTCAAAATGGAGTCACATTCACTTTCCATCGTGCTGTTTCTTCAAGAACAAATAACTGAACCCTGCAATAAATCTAACCACTGCAAGCCCTATGCCAGTGTGTCAAAAATTCGGAAAATCTAACTTAACTTCACAATACGAACATGTTCTTCTAATAATTATTATTTTAATAAATAAATTTTTAAATAAAAAATTTTAAACTTTAGAATAATGTGATATTTATGATTTTAGTTGGTTAATTTGACAACCCGACGAAGGAAATGATATTTTCCGAAAAAGGTTGGTATTTAAAAATAATTAATTTATTAAATGCTTAAAAACAATGGTAAATATTCTATTTAAAAATTAATTAATTGCCTATTTCACAAATTGATACCCAGAAGAGATTGATACATATGTAATGTCGTAATAAATTCTAACGTTGTTATCGTGTAAATGCCTGGTGGTGGGACATGTGTTCTTTGGTGTATGTGATATTGGTGAAAGCTGGCGTGTCGCCCAAAACACTGTGTCGTGTCACCTTTGTCACGCGTGTCACCTTTGACCAAAATATTATTATAATTATTATTTTTTTTTTTTTTTTTAATAAAAAAAATATGAATCTTAACCACCAAGTTAATATTACTAATTTTAAAAGTATTATTATTATTATTATTCGACCATATTAGGCGTCAAAGTGATAGCCTAGAAAAGGAGATTATCCTGGGAACGGCTTTGGGCCGAAGAAGTCCTGGAAGAGTAGCGAAGCGGTGGATAGATGCGTTTAATAAATACTGGACTGAATACTATTGTTCTATTGTTTTTTTGAAGAATCTTCTTCTAAAATACTCCTTCATGTCAGTATTAATATAAAGTTGCCTCAATCAAATGAGATGTTCCGTAAAGGAAACAAGAAATGTAGTCAAGAGTCTACAATGACACAATCAAGAATGGCTTTCCCACCTACAGAATACCCTGTTTTATTTCAGTTACAATACATACATTTGTATAATTTTTCCCA
The DNA here is from genome assembly GCA_022840565.1 of Eubasilissa regina. NCBI lineage: Eukaryota > Metazoa > Arthropoda > Insecta > Trichoptera > Phryganeidae > Eubasilissa > Eubasilissa regina. The sequence continues at coordinate 25,563,835 of JAINEB010000011.1, read as the reverse complement.
CCATATTTGCAAGTACCTACAATTATTTTTATCAAGAATATTTATTTATTAGACTTTATTGATATACATGTTTTTGTTGTAACAGAGGTGAACACGAGTATATTATAATATAACATGATAATAGGATACAACTATATTGCAATTAAGTGTATACTCGTAGTTTATTGTGTGGGATGGAGTAGACTCCACCTTCGATATATACAGCATTATCCTGGCTACTTTTCAAGATTGCAGGCAGTTTTTTTCGTGTTGTTATATATTTATTTTTTTAAATGTTGTGGAACTAGTGAATAATTAGTGTAGTCACTGTATAATGATTATGTTAGAATGTTGGATAGCGATACTTATGATTAATCTCTACCCAATTGGATCATATTTGTATAATCTTATTGGAAGTGAACGATTTCCAGTTGGTGCTGAGTGTGTTATACAGTTTTGGAGCTAAGAACATGTAGAATCTTTGATAAAATGTCATTGTTGCTCTCAGAACTGGCGTGTAGATGTGATGTATGAGATTTGGCCAACTGGAAATCGTTCACTAATATGATCCAATCTACCCAATTGGGTAGATTGGATCATATTTGTATAATCTTATTTGAAGTGAACGATTTCCAGTTGGGTAGATTGGATCATATTTGTATAATCTTATTTGAAGTGAACGTTTTCCTGTAGGTGCTGAGTGTGTTGTACAGTTTCGGAGCTAAGAACATGTAGAATTTTTGATAAAATGTCATCTCTTGGAACTGGCGTGTAGATGTGATGTAATGTATGAGATTTGGCTGGCAATGCACCTTACCAGGTCCCGGTTTGTGTAGAGTCGCTCTGGCTAGATGCAAAGTCTATATCTACCGTTATACCACTCTTCCAGGTATTTTTCGTTCCAAAGTTATGTCCAGGATAATAATAAGTGGTTGAAGAATCAGAATATTTTTTTGTTCACTGTTATATATAGTATAGGACTTGCAATGCAATCCTCGCAATCTGTGCATGTTTTGGGGTATTTGAAGACCTCGTACTAATTCAAAAATCGATTTAATATGTACATCTTTCTAATTAATACATTTAATATGTATTTAAAACTATTTTAATTGCACTTTTGAAATTAGCAAAATTAACTTTGTGGTTAAAATTCATATTTTTATTTGTTAATTTTTATATCGGTAAAACGGGTAGAAATTTTAATATAAGAGTAAAGAAGCATTTGAGATATTTGAACAATAGTGGGTTTTCAGAATTTGCTAATCATTTGATAGAAAATAGTCATGGTTTTGATAAAAAATTGGGATTGTCAATTTTGCATGTAAACGGTGTTGGTCACAAATTAAATAATTTGGAATCGTTGGAGATAAATAAGGCACGTAAAACTAATCAAAAAATTATAAACAACCAACTAAACTTAACTACGAGTCCCATTCTAAAATTTTTTTCCTAAAAATTATTCGAGTAAATTTGTATTAAGTAACAATTTGAGTTAGATACTATATTTATTTTATAAATAATTGTTTTTTTTTAAGAAAAAACAATAATACATGTTTTTTAGTTAGTATTGATATCCTAAAGAAGAAAATGGTATTTTTCGAAATCGGTAGATGTATTTAAACTCAATAAGTGGTTAATAAAACAAAGTTAACAAATAAAAATATATATACTTTTAAAATTAGCAATATTAACTTGGTGGTTAAGATTCATATTTTTTATTTATTATCTTAGTTTAATAACCACAATTGAGTTTAAAAAACATCTACCGGTTTCGGAAAACACCTTTTCCTTCTTCAGGATATGTCAAAACTAACTAAAAATATAGCATTGTTTTTCTATTTATCCAGAATCTATTTTTAAATTTAAAAAAAAAACTATTATTTAAAAAGTAAATTTAGTACCTAACTCAAATTGCTGCTCAATACAAATTTAGTCGAATAATTTTTAGGAAAAAATTTTAGAATAGGACTCGTAGTTAAATTTAGTTGGCTGTTTAGAATTTCCTGATTACTTTTACATGCTTTATTTAATTTGTGACCTACACCGTTTATATGCAAAATTGACAATCCCAATTTTTTATCAAAACCATGACGATTTTCTATCAAATGATTAGCAAATTCTGAAAACCCACTATTGTACAAACATCTCAAATGCTCCTTTACTCTTATATTAAAATTTCTACCCGTTTTACCCTACCCTAAATTTTTTGGATCTAACATTGATTAGAAATAATAATAAAATTGAGTTCAAAATTTTTAGAAAACCAACTTTTACAGATACTATCATACACAATGAATCTAATCATCCATTATCACATAAACATTCAGGGTTCCACTCCATGATACATCGTTTAGTCAATATTCCTATGTTAACATCCAATTTTAATATTGAATTGAATACAATTAAAAAAATAGCAGTTAATAATGGGTATAATACATGTTTGATAGACACTATTTTAAAAAATAAATTAAAAGAATATAATAATCAGTTTTTATATAAATCACAGATGAAACATTATGATAATAATGATAATTGGCGTAGGATTTTATACATAAATAACTTTTCGAAACAAATATCTAAACACCTACAACGAGATATTAGACCAGCATTTTACACAAATAATAGTATAGGAAATTTACTCATAAATTCTAAGGACAAGGATGATAAATTTAACAATTCTGGCGTCTATAAACTTAGTTGTAAGGATTGTGCTGCATTTTATGTTGGTAAAACGGGTAGAAATTTTAATATAAGAGTAAAGGAGCATTTGAGATGTTTGAACAATAGTGGGTTTTCAGAATTTTCTAATCATTTGATAGAAAATAGTCATGGTTTTGATAAAAAATTGGGATTGTCAATTTTGCATATAAACGGTGTAGGTCACAAATTAAATAATTTGGAATCGTTGGAGATAAATAAAGCATGTAAAAGTAATCAGGAAATTCTACACAGCCAACTAAATTTAACTACGAGTCCTATTCTAAAATTTTTTCCTAAAAATTATTCGACTAAATTTGTATTGAGCAGCAATTTGAGTTAGGTACTAAATTTACTTTTTAAATAATTGTTGTTTTTTTTTTAAAAAAAATTTAAAAATAGATTCTGGATAAATAGAAAAACAATGCTATATTTTTAGTTAGTTTTGACATATCCTGAAGAAGGAAAAGGTGTTTTCCAAAACCGGTAGATGTTTTTTAAACTCAATTGTGGTTATTAAACTAAGATAATAAATAAAAATATATATTTTAATTGTTACAGTCATTGTGATCATTCAAGTTTCTCTATTCAAATAATTTTCGAAAAACTATTCCAGTCGGTCAAATTTCATTTGCCATGATTGCCTTTATCTTATAAATACCCCCTTGCACTTTGAAAGTTCCGATTGAAGTGAGCTTGATTTAGTTGAATACTTGTGTAAATGAATTTCGTATTTTGTTTCTCGAATGATCGATCTTGGAGATTATTTATTTGAAATATTATATTCATTTTCATCACAGCTACGCGATAAATATTCTCTTAAAATATATCAATAATTCTGTCGACACGGGTGAATTAATCAAAATATTTTCTATTTTACAAATAGAAATATGTAAAATTGATAGATTTGTAAGTGTGCCCGGCTTAAGAGACGGACTTTGTGGAATCCCCAGGGAGAGCTTACTCCTTTGTCATGTTAAATGTTCAACAGATCGGTCCATTTAGATAAGGACGGCCAGCATCCCAAAGCGAGATTTGTCAAAGAAATATTTCTATCGGAGAGAATAATAATACAGAAATGTGCCCTGATTTTCAATAAAGCACCCGTTCATCTTGTTTATTAAGAATTATCTAAGAATTGGTTGTTCTATAGACGATTTTATAGATGATTCGGAATTTTCTTAATCTAAAAGTGTACAACGATTTTTTGCGTAATCTGCAGAAGCAGTTTTTTTTTTTAATAAATAATTAATGTCATTCTAACTTTGGCATTCAATTAAATACCAATCTCAGCAATATAATATTATTAAAAGTATATTTTAAGGTAACTAAAATGGAAAAACACAAAAATTTATTATACCTACATATTATCAGATTACACAGAAAAACAAAAACATTGATGAGTTCGTATTTTTTAGTACGATAAAGTTCTATCCACTGCTGTATCTATTCCTGTAGCTTAAAAATGTTAAAAGTTGTTGGTACTCGTTCATAATAAAATATATATTATAGTACCTACTCGCCGATGGTGCCCTCTATGCTTAACATGTCACAGCAATGGCAATACTGCCACACGGAAGGATCTTTCTCTAAGCATTTCCGTTAACGAACAGGAGAAGCGCTGTCTGCATCTCGTGTAACGTATTCATTACAAACATGTGATTCCACATTTAAAAGGAAGGGTGAGGATAATTAAATCTAATGTTACGTATCCGTATTACATTATGTCATGTTATGTAAATGTGTTTATTTCTTTCATGATGTAAATCCCTTCCTGACAATGGATCTCCATCCTAGGGAGGCGCCATTTTCATACGATTCATCACTTATTAATCATCACATAGTTCAGGGCTCTCATACTATGAGAGCCCTGAAGGATTACCCATGGACCAGGCTAGGATGACGATCATGATTTCGATCCATCTGTTCAAATTATCTCCATGTGGAAGGAGAAACCATTACTTCAATATCTCGACGTGAACAACGTTAACTCACAGGATTAACCCAAAATTTTATATTTATCGTGGAGCAAAACTTGTCCAGTGGAATTCGACTTGATGACTTTCTATAAATAAACCTTTCTATAAATAAACCTTTCTATAAATAAACTTTTATTACGTTAGGATTACTGGTCATTTGTCCACCTATTAGTGGTATTGTTAAATATGAGTAACAGTTACTTTTTTTTGCTGTGGTTAAGCTAGAAGAATAAATTCCATTTATGCCTCTTAATGGAGCTACTTTGTGTTTTAAGCTGTAGTTTTAACGAAGTGATTCTTTGTAAATCTTTTCTCGTTTATTTTAATTGGGTAATATTTTTTCTAATTTATAATGTTGTAAATTTTTATCTTATTTTATTTATTTTCCCTTAAGAATGACTGTTGAAGGCAGGTGGGAGATATAACAGCCAATTTCGTTCATAGTACTGACCAATCTCATATTCTCATATATTATGAGCTGACTTATGTCGCGTACGTCATAATATATAATTAAACTATATGTAAAAACACAATGTCTTCATGTTATTATTATTTGTTTAATTATTGATAGGAGTATCATGATTTATTTCAATAATTTATGAAGTGCTTTCAATATAGTAAGTATATACTGTTTTCCTATTTCTTATCCCTTCGAAGAAAAATTAAACGTGACGTTAAGTTTATATATTTTCAATTATTAACATTACTTTAACAAAGTTAACAATTTTGGATTTATATTCAGAATGGCGTTTTAACTAAATTATTAATTATTCTATAGAGTATTAGTATAAATAATTATTATTCAATAAAGTAGAGAAGTAAAGAAGGATTAATAATTGCTCCGTGAAGTATTAGAATAAATTAATATTCATATATATTAATATTCATTATCCATTAAATATTAATGTAAAATGTTTATTATTACGTGAAGTATTAGAGTACACACTAATGAAATATTGGTGTTTTTTACTGAGTTTATCAGGTAATTTTAATTAATGTTAATGAGTTTTAATTTTTTTTATTAAAAATCACTAATTAACTGAAAAATATTTGGTCAATTATCTAGCCTGTCTAATGTCATTTTGTTAAATATCATTGTAATTTGTATGTTGGATTTTTGTTAAATATTTTTTCCGACTCATTTCAAATGTGAAGTGCATCACACACGGGAGTCAAGGACCCTTCAAATCTTTAACACAGGATCTTGAAAGGACTAAACACGTCTTTAAATAAATGAGTGACGTTTAATGATTCTGGAATTCTTTCTTCATCTAAAGGATGCTTTTGAAAATCTTGGATGTTCATTTTATTTTTTATACCTATTGTACCGTCGCGCATTTACATTTCAATATTAATATTATATTACATGACGTATTTAAATTTCTGAAATAATGAATATAAAATAAACTTATTCAAATATAATGTAAACAGGAATATATATATCGTATTAACGGAGTTTTGTTCCAGTTAAAAATTAATTGATATTATATTCAAAATACAAATTAAATATATTAATAAGAAAGGTATACACATAAAATTAATTAAATCGAAAAATATTGTTGTTGCTACCGGAATTCGAACCTGTATCTCTTCCAATCCGATAATTCAACAAAAATAAATTATTAATTCTGGCGTCTCCTATCGGTTTACTCAAAGGTATTTGAGATTCCGTAATAACAAAGTAGATGGCTTTTAAAAAATGGAACGATAGATGTATTAATTTGAAAAGTGTTACATATAGGTTCGAAAATTTATCGTCAATCCACTGTGTTGGTACAGAATAATCGGATAATGCGTGTTCCCCGGATTGGAAGAGATCCAGGTTCGAATCCCGGAAGCAACAACAATATTACAATATATTTAAATAGTAATTAAAATATCACAGACCTGTGTTCTGAATAATTACAACTTCACAGTAAGAATGTGTTCTCCTTAATGATATTATATTCCTTCCTATATCGAATACGAGTATATAACGCAGATTATTTTTTCAACTGGAAATAATATATTTACTTATACCAAAGATTGAATTATTTTCGAACGATCATGAAAACCGAATGTACCTATTAAATCATGACTTTACATAGTTACATCAAATAATATAGATTGGTATACACTTAGTAATTCACTATCACTGCCAAACAAGTTAACCTGAGTTTTTTTAACTGGTTTATTTTTTCTTATCAAATAAACGTCAAACGTGATCTCAGAATTCTGAACCAATGACTTTTCTTACTGCGTTTCAGGATCGTGATAAAAAATATCACTTCGTTGACGGTCAGATAATAAAATACTCCACTTTACAATTCTGATGTCAAATCTTTGATCTTAAATCTGTCAATCTTGACAGTCCACTGGTTGGGCCTTCTCCGTTAAAGTAGTCATATTGACACTGACTGTTGCATTATTGTTTTCAAAGTAATTGCATATATATGATGCCTGCTTAAACATGTATATATATATATATATATATATTATACGTATAGATACACTCGTCTCTCGATTTACGCGGTTTTAATTTTACGCGGTTTTTAAAATCAAACATGTGTCACTGAATTTCAATAACATTTTTCATAAATGGGCTGTTAAATTTCAGCGAGACCTTAAAAATATTTGTACGCCATTCAAGAAATTTACAAGGATTTAATTAAATATTATTAACAGACTTATCTCGAGCGAACCCGAAAAAAAAATTGTTTAATTAAAATATAGCATTGAGGATAAATATTAATAAAATTAATATTCTGCTTTAAATAACGTACGTGTTATACATTTATTTTGAATTATACTTCTATGGTATATACTCATTTCACATGGTTTTTTGGAACCTATCTTCCTATTTTATATGAACTTTGAGTCTCGATTTACGCGTACTTTAATTTTCTGGAGCCTATCTTTAATTTTTGTATGCATTATATAGCTCGATTTACGATGTTTCGCTTTACGCGGAATTTCCTGGAGCAAATCGAGGGATGGGTGTACTTACTTAATACATACTCTACGGTGGTGGGTCAGATTTAACCCGGGTGTTTGTAAAAACATGAATTACGCTACAAATATTCGTGTAATGCTGTTTCCTTCAAGCAAATATTTAATTAATTATTTTAAAATAATTTGAGATACAAATAAATGTTATCGGACGAAATTCAAATGAGTTATTGATAAAAATGTGAAAAAAACGCTCAAAAACTGACCCTTAACAGTTTGATTGAATCTCGGCGCTTACGCCGAAATTATATTGGCAACATTTTGAGTGGGTAGACAAAGAATACCAGTTTTTGTTTTCACTTATTTTCGTCTGGCGGCCTCTAGACAATGCCAGTAATATAATTTTTTGAGGAGCGTTGCGCCTACCTGTAAGTTTTATGACACTACCTGCTCGGGTTCCGACGAGAAGATCACAAGCTCAGTGGATATTTGTATTTTGTAGGGCGTCTCTTGATGCATGAGAATATGTACATTATTCGTAATATTTTTTTAATTTTTAACTTTCATTTTTTAGCAGAAACATTACGTTACATTACATCATGCAATTTCATTAAATTATTTTTAAAATGAAATATCTATAAAAAATCTCCTACAAAACGATTGAAAAACCGAAAACTAGAGGTGGGTTTAAAATAACCCACCACCGCCGGACGTATTTTTTTTTGACCCACCGGGCTGTAAGTGTTAAAGCAGCATCAATACAGGTTCTTTTATCTTCTATGTCCATTGTTATGCCTATGTTTGAAAGTTTCAAAACGCAAATCAGAATACTAACGTGTGCTCATTGTTATGAAAGTGGTCTAAATCAAGAAATTGAAAAAATAACTTATTGAAATGAAATGATTATATTGCAAATTGTGGAAAATTTGAAGCGTTATGTTCAGTGTATTGTTGCGATGTTCAACGGTATTCCGCTAGTGTTTACATTAATAATAGAGTAAGTCATTTCAATCTTAACTATTTTATTTCCTTATAAGCTACATGCAACATTTATATGTCGAAATAAATTATAACTTTAGTAAACTAAATAAATTTTGTAACATTATGTTTTGCAATATAAAAATATTTTTTAATCAATTCAAATGCAAACCTTTAAATATCTCGAAACGAAAGAAACATGACTTTTATCACTTTCATAATAATAGGCATGCATATTGTAGATTTTTATTTATAAATAGATCTTCCAAAATAATTAAGAATATGGATACTATGATTTTTTTGATACTTCACGTGATCATAATTAGAGATCCTAGTATATATTAATTAATATGATACGAAATAGTAAATCATGGATAGAAGTTAATTTGTTCTCTGAAAAATTTATTAGTTTCTCTAAAAATAATTTAAATAGTTGTATTTATTTATTTTAAAATTAATTCAAAAAAATTATTTTAATATAAAATAATATAATACAAAATAAAAGATCTTTCCTAAAACAACCAAAAGGTTTGGATTTTTTAAAAATTATGATGTCATTAATGAATTTTTTTACACTTCGCTTACGCACACCACACACTGAATTACATAAATGTAATAAATCAATTTTGCATGTAAACGGTGTTGGTCTCAAATTAAATAATTTGTAATCGTTGGAGATAAATAAAGCATGTAAAACTAATCAGGAAATTGTAAACAGCCAAATAAATTTTACTACGAGTCCTATTCTAAAATTTTTTCATAAAAATTATTCGACTAAATTTGTATTGAGCAGCAATTTGAGTTAGGTACTAAATTTATTTTTTTAAATAGTTGTTTTTTTTTTTTTTAATTTTTAAAAAAATTTAAAAATAGATTCTGATCAAGAAACAATGCTATATATTTTTGGTTAGTTATGACATCCTGAAGAAGAAAATGGTATTTTTCGAAACCGGTAGATGTATTTAAACTCAATTCAAGTCGTTAATAAAACAAAGATATTAAATAAAAAATACATAAATGTATTATTCGCAATAATACTCCTGAAATTTTTTACCTTATATAATTTGGTATATATTTTGGGTGCTGGAAAAATTATGGTATTTTTTATTTATTATCTTTTTTATCATTCCTGTACTTGCTGCATAGTTATTTCTTAATATACTCGTAGTTAGCATCCAAAAAATATTTAACTTATTAAGGAGAACATATGCTTAATGTGAAGTTGTAATAAATTAAATGTATTAATTAGAAAGATATACATATAAAACCAATTTTATCGAAAAATATTGTTTTTGCTACCGGGATTCGAACCTGGAAAACGTACATAACCGATTATGCTACAGCACACAGTGCATTAACGACAAATTTTCGAACCTATATGTTACATTTTTCAAATTGATACATATATCGTTCCATTATTTGATAGCATTATAGATGTATCCACTTGAAAAGTGTAGTATATAGGTTCGAAATTTGTCATTAATGCACTGTGTGCTGTAACAGAATCGGTTAATGCACGTTCCTCTTATTGGAAGAGATCCAGGTTCGAATCCCGGTAGCGAAATAACAATATTTTTCGATAAAATTGATTTTACATGTACATTTTTGTAATTAATACATTTATTTTGTATATTTAACTTATTCCATGTAACTTTTAAAATATTTTAAATGATCTATAAAGATTTGAGCTGCATAAATCATTCGCTAGTGGACGTGAAAAACGAGATAAGTAAAAAAAAGAGAAAATTGAATATAGCATCTTAACTCTTCGATTTTCGAACATATTTTATTACTTTCCTTTTTTGTTCAGCACTAAGGATTTTTTGATGATATTGCTAACAAACTGAACATAATTTTTAATTAACGTTTTAAAAAGTTCTAATGTGTATGAAGCAATTGGTCGAATCATCTCATCTATCTCACTTGGAGAAATGAATATGACATATATTTATTTAATCTGATTTTTTTGATAAAGGCAAATATTTTTTTATTATTTTGAGAATATAATTGACAAGCCAAAAGAGTTTTTTTTACTTCGGTCAATTTTAACAGAAGCCGTACATTTTAGTCCACATTTCATTGGTCATCATTAGCCCTGCAATCTTACTCGTGACTTCGAGATGCTGAACTGCATACACAAATTCTGACTACGTAATCATCTTCCTGGAATTGAAGAGGATAACCTGGAAGAGTTTTAGAGGAGCCACAATAATGATATTTATTATTTTCACATAGAACAATAAAATATGAGTATTATTAAGAGCGCACAAGCAATTGTGTTAAAATTAAAATTATTTAATAGTTAATGCCTTATTCTCCTGCTTATTTAAATTACGTCAAATTGCAGGAATAAACAAGCATCTAAAATAGCAGTCCCAACATCATAATTACGATAAAACAAAATAAAATATTATTAATGGAAAAGCAAAGAAATGGAATTCAAAAACTAAATTTTATCGCTAGAATACATTAGGTCAATGATTTAAAAATTATATCTATTTAATAAGTGATCTTACTATAAATAAAATAACAATATTACTCAATGAGCTAAACTGAAATAAATTAAATATTAGAAGCGAATTCCGATCTGGAAGATTTATAGAACAAATTAATATTCCAAAACTAAAGTATACCGCAACCCAAAATCACTATATTTATCAAGGTATCAAATTCTTTAACAATCTCCACATCACAATTAGTAAAATTACAGACTTATAAATTTGTTTCAAAAAATATATACACAGACTAACAGACACATAAATAATACACTCTCTTATATACTCCTTCTCTATACACGAGTCTTACTCTCATAGAGAATAAATAAAAGTAAAAAGAAATTTGTATCTTACTGATTATGTTTAAAAATATATTGTATCTCATTGTATCTTGTAATAAAAAAATATAAATAATAATAAAAAAAACTATAATAAAAAATATAAAAAATTTAAATGTTTTTTTTTATATTTGTCCTGTACGTTCAAAAAGCGGTATCTTTAAAAAAATATATCCATTTTACGTAAGTACCTATGCTTAAAACAATAACTTTGAGGACAGATATTTTTACTCTTAAACTAAAATAAACTTTTTATTTGACTACCAGATTTTAAATACAAAACTTGGTTAAGTTTCACTGATGATGTTTTAAGAATAGTCTTCTTTTTTACATCCACTAGAGTATTCGTCCATTAATTTGATCGTCAAGTTAAAGATATCCTGACTCTCCCATGGCTTCTACTGAGATAACATCTCCGCGTTCACTGCACTCTCAGATGATATCTTGATCTCTCAAGAACAGTTTGGAGAACAAAATATGACGTGCTCTGAATAATCTACCTGACAGCTGGTAACCTCTTTAACTCGGTCGTCTGTCGCTACCGAGTGTAGAAGAAGCGAAAATAACTGCTGCGTCACCATTACTCAAATGATGCTTTATGGTGTGATCTGTTTTCAGGGTCTTCCAGTGAAGAGTGTGGATACTGGATGATGAAGATGCTCGAGGAGTCGCTTTTTATTCAATTTTTAATATTCAGTGAAATTTCCATATTTGTCAGCCCTTATATTCGTCTGATTCGATATTCGTCACATTTTGAATGCACGCAAGGAAAGTCGAAAGTGATGGCATCGAGAAGGAGGAATACTTTTAAGTAATGAATGTTTGGAACAATTAAATGAGTTTGTGTATTTGGGAAGTATGTTTGATAGAAAAGGAAAGGCTGAGAATATCGAAAAGAGGGTGACTGCAGGGAGCAAAGTGAACGGCGCTTTGAATGGAATTATATCTAACGGGAACTTATCAATCGAGGCAAGACTAGCAGTACACAATGAAATACCGACACTGATGTATAAAAGTGAGGCCTGAAACAAGCAGAAGAGAAACGAAAATAGACTGAATGCAGTGGAAGCGAGATCACTCAGGTGTATATGTGGCAGATTTATTTATGATGGAGTAAAGAATGAAGAAATAGGGAAAAAATGTAATGCTGATATCTTAGTACAGTGAGTAAGATTAAGAATGGATCACATAAATGGTTTGGTCCTGTGGAACAGATAAATGAGGAGAGAATGATAAGAAAGATACATGACGCAAATATTGATGGCACCAGAAGTAGAGCACGTCCGCAAAATACTTGGCACGACCGGGTAAACCAGATACTGGAGGATGGTCCTGTTAGAAGCCTCAATAATCGGCGAGCTTGTATGAGAAGATGTATGAATGTGGATGAGACGAGAATTGTGTGTTAAGACAGAAGAGTGTGGCACTCTATACTATCTGCCTACCCCTGCGGGGAAACAGCGTGATGGTAAGTTAGTTAATTGGTTAGTTGAAATTACATTTTCAAAACATTATTCCACAGAACTTTCTTAATATTTTTTATTATAACTATCAATTTACATTATCATACATTATATACAATTTACAATTATCAATAAAAATGACATCTCAACGGCACAAAAAAACTGGTTACTTTAACACAGACGGTAGTCTAGCAAAGTAGCCAGGACGATGCTGTATCTATTAGAGTGGCGGCCTATTGTATTCCACTCAATAAATTAATAAACTTAATAGCATTGCAATTGAATTAAATATATTTTTCAATACTTGTCAATGAAGATTTATCCAATCTTATCTAAACATTATTGATTTTCGAGATATTTCCAATACATAATATATTGCGAGGGTGAAGGTCGGCGTTCTACCCTCTCACCGGCTAGTCAGTGGTGAACATAAGATTTGCAAGTTTTCCACTTCAGAAACGCATACCCACTTTAGTTTGTCACATTCTGCCTTCATCCTAAACTGGGAAAAATTTATTTATAATACCTGGAGGAGATAAATGAAAAGATGTTATTCGTTATATAATGGAAACTAATCTTAAAAAAAAGTTAGAATCAAAATACAATTCATTATAACATATCTTAAGTTCGTAGGGACGATCTTCATGCATGTTGGTGACAATAAGATGTTACAACAGATGGCAACACTTTGGTCCATGCTCGTCCGTGCAGATTCCATCTCCATGACCCATCATCGTAGTTAGTTCTCAGCATCCAGGCCGACGCAATAGGATTCGTAAGTACAATTGTAGAAATTAATATGTAATGTAGCCCACAGTAATAACGAAATTGAAGCCGAAGTAGTGAGTGTAACCAAAGGAAAACGTCGAGTTTTCTGTAAAGATTATTCAACACTCGATTAGATTAATAAATTATAGTAAATTATGCACTAGAAATTGAATAACATAAAAGTATTTACTCTTTTGTTACGTTGGATGCTCACGGTTACATCTCAGATCCTCTGGCCGCAGCAGTGAACCGCGTAATTTTGGCAGCTCTGAGCGATGAATTGAAAAAGAACCATAGATGGTGACCGATTTCATAACCTTCAAAACAGATCGCCAACCAACCTGAGGGCATTATTCGTGATTACTAGGTACTTGGCAATAAAACAAGTAACGGGGCAATTTCAAACGTGACATCATTTTGTAATGTCACAATATAAATAATAACACAATATTTTCTTCAGTTTCAAAATTAATGTGAAAATGCAAGCAACAAAATACTGTGAAATAACTACACAATTATGTTAATATAATACACAGTGCAGGATAGAGCTTTAAAATGTCTGGATACAATTGCAGTCATTTGTTGGGGGGATGTGTTTTGTCTCTTTCATTTACACGTGGTTTATAATAAAATAAAGGAGTCCCAAAAAATTTATACACACTATAAAAGGTTATAAATTGATGTAAATGTATGTTTATTTATCAACCCATTAGAATAACAAGATTCCAACTAACATTTTGGGCAAATTTGAGTTATTGCGTGAAATGGGTTCCAAGTGCATTTTTCTGTATTTCTTCCGTACATATCAACTCTATTTAAGGAAATAGCAAGAGCTGAAAGTTCCAACTGCATCAGTTATTTATTTCAATTTATGGATCATTATTGTTAATTTACAATATTTCTATTTATTTTTAATTTCCCTGGTCTCACAATGGTCATTGATAATACTGAAAATAAGTTAAGACCTTAAAACTGATCATATTTGCATACTCAAAACAAAATATACATACACTTTTGAGCTTATTATCTGAATACAGTGTCAGGGTGAGAAGGAACCTTGTTATTCTGAGGAATCATTCTTTCAAATCAAAGAAGATCGATTAAAAAATCGCAAACGTTCTAACTTGTTCATTCTGGACCATAAATTTTTGATTGCGCAAATGACAAACATTTTTTATTTGGGTGCATTGCACCTTAATAGCTGCCTTTTATTCTTTGATTTATGTCTGTTTTGCACCATCAACCATATTTTTCACTTGTCTTCATAAAAATGTGCAATGGTGCGAGGTCCGGAGATTGTGAGGCATATTAAATTATACCTTTTCAACCAATTCATCTCTGGGTATGATATTTATGGCTGATCGCGGGTCTATCGTATTCTGTCGATAAGGACTGTTAACTCAGGTTGACTAGATACTAAAATAATTTTTTGACTTTTGGAGTCAGAAGGAATTTTAGGTAAAAGTAACATCGGGAATGTGAAACCGTAAATAATCATACCTTATGTATTGCCTTGTAGTTTATTGAGTGGCTCCTGGTTGTACAAATATACGATGATAGGTAGGTTGTATAAGGTTACAAGGTTTTTAACTGCTTGAAAAATTAATTAATTATTCGAATAAAACACAACTATGTTTGTTTCACACTAGACTTCCATATTAATCCATATTATCCCCGCCCGAAACCACTTTTACTTTTCACTGAAACGCTCCTTTTCCCAACGCTGCTCTCGTACTGCCAACACTCCCCCCCCTCTTAAAGTAGTCGATAGTCCATTGTCTTGTTTTAAGATTTAGTTTATTACTGAAGATGGCGCAGTAAGTGTCGAAAGTACTTTATGATGTGGCTCACTCTTCCAGTCGGGGATACCTACCGATCGACAACTATCCCGATCGTTCTCCACAAAATAGGTCCTCATATTGCGATAGTACTGAGGATGTGTTGTAAATAAATCTCCTCGCCAACAAATAAAACTTTTCTAATGGGCTCACTTAAAAATGCAATGGACGCTCGATTTTGGAACTCTTGTCTCATGTGTATACATTTAATTGGGACAGCCTGTATAGCATTCCACTGCGCAGACTTTGTATGTATGTAATATATTTACAAACACTGCTCGCTACATATTTCGCAACGTAACAAGTCAAATAAACATGAAACAAACTAATAAACTAGTGAAAGTTTACACAATTTTACATTTTTCAAGGCACACAATTCTGTTCGGTGCCGTAATGCGTGTTCTTGTCTTGGAATAATATGTGTTTTTATTTTACTAGCCCTTGTGTTTTACATTTTTCTGTATTATTATTTACCGCGACTGATATGCGTGTATTGAAATATTTTCTTTACTTAAAAATATAAAATACATGTTTCAGTATTGCTTACACAGGGGATAGGAATATGAAATATAGGAAGGGTGATATGAACATAGTTTAGGGTCAATTAAGGCTTAAAGACCAACCAGGAATCACGACTTACCTGGATTTTCTCTGCTGCAGTCACACCTCTCCTGAACTGTAGGAACAACTTCGCTGATTCACACGAAGCACTCTGAACAAAACCGACCATACGAGCATATAGTAGGACATTGATAATTCAAAAGTCATAATTAACACACAGCAAAAAGTCGTACTCTGAGGTACAGGGTGTAGGGAGAGAGGAGCAGATAAGTAAAGTAAACCTAATGGAGCATCCATACGCGTATGGCTATCGGCGAACTATGGATTTGTTATAAATATGGAAAAAATATTATAATATTAAAAATTTTAACTTTGTGAGTATTCTTGATGACAAGTGTAAAGTTTATATATGTTTATGAACCGTAAGTATAATATAACCACCTGGGGCTAGAATAAGGCTTCCCCAAGTACCTCCCAGTTTTCTCTGTACATTATTATTCGCCTAGTGTTTTCACAGAGCTTGATGATTTCATCAGTCCAATTGGTTTTAGAGTAACCTGTCGGCCTTTTGATTTTCCTCAGGTACCGTTGAATGACCGCGCAAACGCAGCAACAAATCCAACGATTGTTCGCCTTCTGAGCTATGTGACTATTTTCTTGGTGTTGGCCATTTATTTGGCCATTGTCTTATCTACGCGTTTCTTTTTTTGTCTCTTCCTGAGATACACAACTTTCCATGCCTTTATGGGTTACTTTTAAGTTTTTGGACCTCTTTTGTAGAAAATCCACGTGAGCAGTGGAAGTATGCATTGGTCGAACACTTTGAACAAAAGTGATCTTCTACTTTCGGTATCAGATACAGTCAGTGGTGTAGTGCTAAATAAAAAGGTACCATGGCGGTATTTAATTTTACCCTCACCCCCCCTTATTTCATTATATAAAAAAAAGTATTTGTTAATATTGGAAGTTCAAATGTTTAAATATTAATATGAATGAAATATGAATATGAATGATCTTTTGTAAACGCTAAAACCATGCGTACGTCAAAAAAACCATGCGTAGGTCAACAAAACTATCGAGCTGTCAAAAAAACTATGTAAAATTAGGGGTCACTGTTTATTTGTATTCACACATTTCATTTGTCTCCAAGTCCGTGTGGTCAGTGGTTGAAATAATGGGATTTTTCCGCGTGCCCAGCTGATCCAATTCTTAAAAAACAAACCAATAAATTTCTTTCGTTATGACGTTTTGTGAAATGCTTCGGTCGTATATATTTTTTTTGCATTCTCGTAATATCCGTCCACTGCACGATATTTGATGTATGAAAATGTACTTGAAAAGTAAGTCGCCCTGGCTTCACTGCACCACTGGATACAGTATATTATCACTTTTGTACAGGCGTCATGTACAGGTGTCCGAATGCATTCCATCACAGCACTGCTCTGCAAACAATGTCGTCAGGTAGTCAGGGATCCCTCCAGTTATAAATATTTTTTGTGGTCCTGTAGATATAATTATCGACGTCTTCAAGCTGAGATCCAAAACATGAATGTGTATTTAGTGGAAAAATTAGTTAATCACTTTATTAACAGTTTAATAACTTAATGCAGCCTGCAGCCTTTTCTTATTTACTCAAGCCATTGTTATGGCTCTGTTTACACTTTAGAGATTTTTTTTTAAATCAACACTCTACAGCCATAAAGTGGCGAAACGCACCGACCTATTTCAATACATCGTGATGGATAAGTTCTAGAAACGGGCGAAGGCCAGCTACTTCTTCGCAGACTGTTATTTCAACAACACCTCAAGCGAGCTACTCCAGTCTACAACTTTATTCGCGTAATTAACTGTAACTCTGTTTTAAAATAAATACTAAAATAACTACTCACACGTACACTGTCATGTACACTGAGACATGTATCCACACGTGTGACGTATTGAAGAGAGTTAGGTTCTTCAGTCTCACCACACAAAACCTTCTGATCCGAATCGCATAACCTACTTGACTCGACAACTCTGGTTATACATATCTATCACAATTAGTTCTATTGCAATAACCCCTATACCATGAATGTCCATCCAGGGATGTAATTTTGCCTTTGAAACGCGAAATAATTACGTATATAATTAATAATAAGTACTGTTATATTAACCCATCATTCGCGTAAATGTTTTCAATATTTAGATGTCAGGCATTTTGCATGCAGTTATGAGAAATATCATTAAAAGATTCACATATTATAACGATGAAAATTAAAGTTATTTACAAAAATCATAAAAATATTATTACTGTGTAAAATATAAATTTAAATTAGTATACATACGAAAATTTATTTAATTTTTAAATGGGAATCTAACTTTGGTCTCTAATTAAAATCAAATAATGTCATCGACTGTAGAGTAGTTAGAACGATATGATGACATCTATAACTTAATTTGAATTATAAAAGTATGTACTTCTGATTTACTATTTAGAGCTACTGAAATCATATGTATCTTTGTTTTAAATGCTCTGGTTTATGAAGTAATAAATAAATATGACCGTTAATTAAAAATTATTATTAAGGAAAACACATTCTTATTGTAAAGTTGTAATTATTCAGAACATAGGTCTGTCATATTTAAAAACTAATTAAATGTATTAATTAGAAAGACATACATATAAAACCAATTTTATCGAAAAATATTGTTGTTGCGCTATCGGAATTCGAACCTGGATCTCTTTTCCATTTCGGAGAAGGTGCATTACCAACTATGCTACAGCGATAGTATTTTTGACAACAAATTTTCAATGGCTTTCAAATAATGGAATGATAGATGTATTAATTTGAAAAAGTGTAACATGTAAGTTCGAAAATTTGTCGTCATAAATACTGTCACTGTAGCGTAGTCGGTAATGCACTTTCCCCGGATTGGAGGTTCGAATTCCGCTAGCGCAACAACAATATTTTTCGATAAAATTGATTTTACATGTATATCTTCATAATTAATACATTTAATTAGTATTTAAAAATTATTACATAATACATACCTTAGCTCAAATTACATCACTTCGAATTTATGCCGGTATCAAAATTTTCACTAACAAAATACGTCAGCGTTGCTTACAACCGAATGACTCGACGGAGAGGCCTCAACTACAAGCACCAATCAAGACTTGTTAAATGCTACGTCGTTTGTGATAAGTACTAGCGCTATATAGCGGCAGTTCTCAGATATTAGGTTACTTCCCCCTACTTTTTTGTTTCTATAATAAATAATCATTTGAATATTTACATGAAGAATCGGATAATTATTTTTATCAAAAATATATTTTAATGAACCAGTTATTTTATGGTAGAAATGGATTATCAGTTCGTTTCTCGGTGAGTTCTAAATTTATTTATTTTTATTTTAATTAATTGCTCAACGAATCCTAATCAAATACATTGTAGAAATTTCCCTACGTTGAAATCCCTAAAAATGTAATCAAAATTATTATCATAAAATTTAGACCGCTTAGAGGCACAAGCTAGTGTTTTAAATGAGGTTAAGAGTAAGAGAAAATGTATATATTTATATTATTGATTGAATCTGCGTTAACTTTGTAGAGTTTCATCATAATGGATTTAAATAAATCAAATAATGTTATAACTCTACTTGAGCTTATTAGCACTACTCGAGTTTCGAGAGAAACAGTAACTCTCATCGATAAAAAGTAAAGCAATACACTATCTCACATGTCGATTAAAATTACTGTTTCTCTCGAAATCTGAGTAACTCGAGTAGTGCTAATAAACTTAAAAAGATTTATAACATTATTTTATTTATTATGTATGTATTTTTTAATAAGCTGAAAACAAAAATGGCAATTTTTTAAGCGCACATGTAAACTACATTACTTTTGATTAATTCCGAAATCCTGAATCTCCCCATTCCATCAAATGGCTTCGCACGACCCTGTCGTTGGAGTTCAGTTCAATTCCAGGCTCGGCGGGCCCGCGGGGTGAGGGGCGCGGGGCGTTGCGGCGCTTTGGGGAAATCATATTTTTATGGAGAATTAGTTACAAACACGACAAAGGCCATAAAACCACCTGCCCGGGGGTGCACTCACCCCCTCGCGTGCTTGCAATATCCGAACCGCCTGAAGGGTTGCAAAGGCATTTCCAGCTATTATCGCGTGCGAGACTACATACATACACCTATGCACATTGTATTTTACAAATAAAAGGTTTTTGAATGGCGTATTAAAAATGTATACGTTTCTTTTTTTATTTTATTCTGTATGCAAGTTTATGGTGGAAATTTCGAATTAAAAAAAAATATGACGATACTTTTCATCACACCTTTTCAAGTAGATAATACTGAAATATAATGTAAGTGTTGTGAAAAGAACAAAAATACATTATTATAATAGAAATGTACTCTTTCGATCTGAAACCAACTATTCATAAATTTATAATTGATATTTAAATTTTTTTTATTAATAAAAAAAAATAATGTGTATCTACTCTGTCATATACACAAAATTGTGCGCATATTGAAAGCACTGTGAAAAGTAAAGAGTACACTACGGTAAAATAACGTGTAAATCAAATTCAGTGTGAATATTTTTGCGAACAATATATAGTACTTGTATAGTACCTGCCAAATCTTATATGATTTTCTTCGGGTGTTATGTTTATTTTACAGGGGTGCACTCCATTTAATTAAAAAAAACTTTGCAAAACTATTTAACTATAAAATTACATATTAAATTATCATATTAATGTCTTAAATAGAATCATGTTTTAAAATGACGCAGCTGCGCATGTGTTTTGCACAACTTTTTGCAAAATTCGCCCCAAACGTATATCGACTGAGTAGCTTATCGGTCTAGTGGTAAAGACGCTGGCATAAATCTTAGGTTCGAGGGGGTTTGCACCTCGTTCCAGGAGACCAGCAAGTTAGTCCTAATTTTATAAAAAGCACAAAAAACATTTCTGAGGATAATAAATTGTCGTCCCTTTAGATATCCATCAGATCTTATATTTAAAGAATACATAAGACAAATCTATATCTTAAGGCTTGTCTAATATTTCTATGCTAACAACAACTCACCCAAACAATAAATCATGGACATAATACAAGACAAACAACGAACATCTACCACTGTCCAACATTCCAACATAATCATAATACAATACATACACTAATAATTCACCAGTTTTACAACACTCTCAGTACATATATTTGTTTTATTTTTTTTTATTCCTATCGAATCTTATCTTTTATCTTTCTTGAATTAAATAACACCACAACACCACAAAAAAACTGGCTACTTTAACACAGACGGCAGTCTAGCAAATTAGCCTAGACAATGCTGTATATATCAAAGGTGGAGTCTACTCCATCCTACACAATAAACTACGAGTATACACTTAATTGCAATATAGTTGTATCCTATTATCATGTTATATTATAATATACTCGTGTTCACCTCTGTTACAACAAAAACATGTATATCAATAAAGTCTATTGAAAAAATAGTACAATCGTTTGAAAATAGTAATAATATTGACGTGACATGATGTGATGTGTTAACATCTCCGTATGCATCTCACATAGTATCACACGAGACCGCAGAAATAGCGAGTAATTAGCCTTGACGAAACAAATAACGAGATCGACTTCTGACCTCCTACCGAATAACAGGTGGAGAGAGAGACGAAACAATGACGGCTGAGACAAATACGAAGCCTGGAAGCCCATAGTAAATTTAGGCGAGTTTGATTTCCGAATTTATCCACGTCGCTCGCGTCGGAATGGCCCCGAAGAGATCAAGGCGAGAGGTTCGACTCGTGACGAGGCGGGACAGCAGGAACACCCGGCCGGCAATCTGCAAGTATGGGGTAGATTTTTAAAAATGCAGGAGGAAGAGTTTTATACTAGACGTAGGAGGAATGCTACTAAGAGCAATGCCATTAACGGAGCAAGGTCGATTGTCTTAATCAAGTAACGGTAATCCAGGCGTGTGACAGACACCGCACTGAACTAAACCGGTGACGGTGCGTTAGCGTTCGATCCGCCAGAGCCGGAACGCACCGTAACAATGTGTTTCGTGAACGCATCTCTATTCGTAATAGTATGTTTTTTCTGTCTTGTTTTCTTTACATGTTACATGTCATTGGAATGTCATGGCCGGCAGCGGTGCTCTGATGACTGCTCAATTTGTAATTAATTTTATTTTGTCGTTTTCCTTTTTCCGGGGGCGTGTTCTTTTTCTCCCTCGGCTCCTCGACCAAAGCTACATTTTCATTTATCTGTTTATCTACGTTTATTTGTTAATATGTTTGTTAACTAACAATAAATAATGGATCGGGGCCAATAAGGCAGCTGTGTGGCTCTGTCTTGTCGCTATATGCAAAACGAAATCGCCAGCTGCCTATTACCATTAAGAAAATGCCAATCTGTCTGCGAATGAGTAGGACCATATAGGAGCTTTTGCTTATAAACGGTCCTAGGTAAGCGCCGGGTCCACCTATCCTCAGTGGCTTAAAATATATATTTTTTAAATATATGTATCCTGAATACATATCTTCACCTGAACAGAAGAGTTGAAAAACAGCGCAATAGAAGAAGACATTAATGTATGCGTTTTACTACATTTTAAACGAGACATAAATATACATTTATCTTTTTTTTTTTCATTTCTACATTTTTAATATTGTTCAAGAATGGGACCCATATAAATACATAAACATTCTTTCGAAATAATGTATTATTTCAGCAGAATACAACCTTAGTGATGATACAACCGATTTATCTTTTACAGTATCTCAACTCTTTAATAATTCCACGTACTGTATATACAATGCATTAAAAATTGTATCGAATTCATTGGGACTCCATCTCTACAAAACCACCTGACAAATTGGTGTCTTGTTCGGAATTCACGATAAAGTAATTCCTAAAATTATTATTTCGATTATTTGATTCGTCACCGTATATGACAAGACAGAAAAGTCAATTAATCTGAAAAATTTGTATCTTTTACATATCGACCCTTTAGAATAACAAGGTTCCATCTGACACTGATACTGTTTTGATATATTAAGCTCAAACGTATTAATTGAATTTCAGCATATGTTCATGTATATTTTGTTTTGAGTATGCAAATATGATCAGTTTTAAGGTCTTAACTTATTTTTAGTATGACCACTGTGAGATGAGGCAAATTAAAAATAAAATAAAACATTGTAAATTAACAATAATGATCCATAAATTCAAATGATGCAGTTGGAACTTTCAGCTTTTGCTTTTCCTTTAATAGAGTTAGTGTGTATAGAAGAAATAAAGAATAATGTATTTGGAACCCTTTTCACGCTATAACTCAAATTAGCCCAAAATGTTAGTTGGAACCTTATTATTCTAAGGGGTCAACATAATTAACTAGAGACTAAAGTAACGATAGGTCACAAATCACTCATGTTTGTATTTTTGT
Source organism: Eubasilissa regina (assembly GCA_022840565.1). NCBI lineage: Eukaryota > Metazoa > Arthropoda > Insecta > Trichoptera > Phryganeidae > Eubasilissa > Eubasilissa regina. Next base: position 25,540,349 of record JAINEB010000011.1, on the reverse strand, counting down.
GTTCCTTAAAAAATGTAATTTTTGCTTTGCCAGTAACCTAAAATAGTTGAATACGTCTAAAACACGGTTAAATAAATATAATTATTTATCGATAACGCCAGTTTTAAAAGAGAACTCGCAAAGGATCAGCGATGCACGAAAAAAGTTAAATTAAAAATCCTGGTACTATAAATTTACATTGCCCATCAATTACATCATCGATGCAAATGAAACATTTTAATTGATAACTTTCCTTTGAGACCCGAATGAGCGCGGAATGAAAAATAAGATATAATTCACGTCCATTCGATGGCGTCCATTTTGCGACTGAAAGGTTTTCAGTGGAATTATCTCGTCTCCATTACACCCGAATGGTCCGAAATCGGTGCGCGGCATAAAGAGACAAAAAATGAAATGAAAATTCAAAAGAAGCGGTGAGATAAATCTCGGAGAAAGAAAAAGGATAACTCTTTTATCCGCGATGCTGCGCGACGGAAAGGGAGTTCATAATTCCTTATACTCTACCGAGGACGGAAAACAAAGTTTTCCGGGAAATAAAAATATAATTTATGCACAAGGAAATGTGTCTAGCGCAGGTGGGAGAATCCGGAAGCTTCTGAAGAAAATTCTGAATATTAGTAAGCCGGAGAAAGACCTGCTCGCTTACCCTTTGAGATTTTTAAAAAACTTATCGTTTTCGAAGATGTGTGTACACTATAGGTATATACTGTGAGCTTTCTTCATATTTTTATTCCGGCGACTTTTCGAATAAATGTTTTTTTTTAAATAAAATGAAAAATTTTAAGTTTTTTTTTAAATTTATTTCCTTCGTGCCCTTGTGGGCTTATGCATAAGAATCAATTTTTATTTAATTTAAAATATAACAATACATTTTTAATTGACATTTCAATATAACAGTTTAAATATAACATAACATAAAAAAATAAAAACTAAGTATAATTTACATACAAATATTTCTTAATGTCAATGTCAACGAAACTCAATTTGTTACCAATGCATCCGCGATATTGGCGTGTTAACAGCATAATTATGAATAAGTGTACCAACAAAAACACTTCATGTTGTTTCGTTTGAGTTGGTACTTTAAGATAAAAAAATTCTAAAACTTTAATATTTCGGACATGTGATGAAACATCCGGAGAAAATTATCTGAATTAATTTTGCATCACGAATCCCTAACCTTCAGCAGATGTTAACTATCATTACTTTATTTACTGCGGCCAGGCCAAACTTTCCTTAGTTCTTTAGCCATGATGTTCTTCTTCAGCCACGATGGCTCCAACTTCCAGCATTATTTCTCTGCATTAAGAGGTGCAGGATTTTTCTCTACATCTTTCTAATTAATTAATGTTAAAACTGTCACTATGTATGTATGTATGTGTGCGTGTATGTAATGAGAGTGAGTAGATGAATGATAGGAGAGAAGTATTATCTGGAGGAACGGGCCTCTTCCATATCAGCTCTCCAGAATAACTAGTCTATATATAGTCAAACTTACAAGGACATACTGAGTTTATATTCTAAAGATTGGGACCCAAAGTAGTTAGTCAGTAAGCAGGGATAAAACCCTTAAGGAATCTTTTGATACTAGGAAAGTTATCACAATTAATTTAATTTGTATAAAAAATATCACATGACTAAATTATGAAAAACTGCAACAAAGTAATAATTATGTGTTCTCATTAAAAACATATAAGTTGTATCATCAAAGTTTATCCGAATTAAATAAAAATAAATTAATTTAATTTTAGCATCTCCTACCGTGTATTACATACGGGCATTTGAAATTCGTCGGAGTATAAATTTGATTGCGTTTAAAAATGAAATAACCCATGTAACGATTGTAAAGAATTGTTAAAAAAAAAATTTATTGATGTGGCGAAATTGGATAATGAATTTCGCCGGATAGGAAAAGGTCCAGATTTGAATCCTGATTTAATTTATCTATACAATCATTTATCAATTAGATTGAATTCTTAATGAATATTATATATCTTAAATGATTTGTTAATATTATGCTCATATTTTACTTACACCTAGTTCTACCAAATATTGTGATCTTCATACTGAATTATATTATACAATGCATTTTAGAGTTCAAAAATAGTTTTTTTTTACTACTGTATATATTATATTTATAATATTTAATGCAGCAACTACCACACTGAGTTTATGTGAGGAATGGAAACGGGTTCAAAGACAACCAATGATAAATCACTGGTCCGTGGTGAGTTCTGCTCGAAAACAAAAGTGCCACGATGATATTATATAGTTTCGAGAGTCAGTGTAATATAGCAAAATTCAATACAAACCCTAAAATCTTAAGCAAAGTGTGTTTAACGCTCAAATAAATTAATTGCATGCAAGTTGAAGATGAAACATCCCCTTAAATGAAGTTAGAACTGGAGGGTTTCTTGGGAAAGCTTGTAGATAATAAAGGATTTCCAAATGCCTGGTCAATTCCCAAAACAGACATCCCCTCTTCATTTAAACTTTAGCAATAACAAGATGGAGTGGCCAACCCTATCATTTTAGCCTCGGGTAGTGGTTAGTCCATTAATTCTACCCTCGCTATCACGCTGATAATAAGACACACTTGACATAGGGGTGCTTACGCCCTTAAAGGACATCTTCAAGAATACATGAAGGGACAGAATACGCCATTAATGTAATGAGCATGTTGTAATAAGACACTAATAAGATTCTGTGTAGCTTAAATCTGCATTACGATCTTTATTCCTTCATTTTTTACAGGCCATCAAGAGTTTGATGAGAAAAGTCCTCCTCGTAACCAACATCTTATCGTCTCCTCACATTCTTTTAATAATAATCAGAAACTCTACTTTATTTTTTTTGTTAATATATAATTTTTTAATACAAATTAAATGTATCCATTACAAAGACACACAGATAAAATCAATTTAACTAAAAAATATTTTGTTGGTACTGGGATTTGAACCTGAATCTTTTCCTATTCTGATACGAAGTATTTTTCCAATAAATTGATTATATCTGTGTATATTTGTAATTAGTACATTTAATTTGTATTAAATATCCCAGACCTATAATCTAAAAAATTGTATCTTCACAATAAGAACGTATACTCTTTATACAGATTGTCGGTCTGCTTGACTTTCTCACACTAACGAGACACAATTCATTGTTCTATTACAGTGGTAATGTCAGAACTCATGCATTAGATAATTCCGCTATACCCTAATGCATTCTTTGGGAAATGAATATGCGGAGAGAGTCGAAATTTTTGCTGTAAATTTATTTTTAATTTTGATTATATGAAGCATTCTGACCCTATGCAATTTTTTTCATTGTGTATTGTACTTCTGGTGAAATTTTCTGTTATTTTACAAATTATGTTAATGCCTGAATGGGGCGTGTATAATAATAACAAATATATATATGCAATATTCACCTCAACGATGAAATATATTCGTCTATCGGGGTTTATTATAGCGCAGATAAGAAAATAGCTTCAACAATCGATGCGAAGACATATGGAGGTGAACGAGACAAGATCGATACATCAAGTCAGAAGACTGGCTTTCTGTTTCCTCTCCTGTGGAGAATTGGCATAATTTAAGTTAATTAATTTGTTAGTTTTAGTGCTGATAACATCTGGATACAGAACCATGAACGTAGGGCTGACCACTCTAGGTTAAATGTATACATATAAAGGGTGTCCAGCGGAAAATTTACAAGTTTAATATTAAATAAAAAAAACAATTGTAATGTTAATCTTTTATTTTATTTATACAAAATTTTACGTTTTATAAACAATAACAATGGATATTTTCTTGCAGGGCCAGAATCGTTCAAGGATTGTTGCTGTAAACTCTCAACTTAAGGTATCCCCACAAAAAATAAGTCGCACGGTGTAAGGTCCGATAAATTGAGGTGCCCAGGGTATGTCTCCGTACTTGCTGATTAATTTATTGTAAAAAATTCCCCTCACCTTCACCGACGAAACTCTATCTGTGTGTGGAGTGGCCCCACTTTGCTGAAATTATGTTCTGTTATTGAACCTGGGAAACAGCTGCAGTTGCGGTACCAAAAACTAGTCGATCATTTGGCAGCAGCGACTATCTCTCGCTGGTTAAAAAAATAAGGGTCAATTATCTCTCGGGCAGAAATTGCACACCACACTGTCATTTTAAGATAATGCAAACGTTATTGATGGCATTCCCTCGGATTGTCTGGGCACCAGTATCTCATGTTCTGTTTATTAACATAGCCATCGATATGAAAATGTCCTTCGTCAGTAAACAATATAATTCCAAGCGTTCGTGCTGTTCCAAAACGTTCCAACATCGTTCTCGCTAAGGTTTCACGTAAATAATCGTCATTTTCGTTGAGAAACTGCATGATTTTCAGTTTATATTGATTAAACTGTAGTTTATTTTTCAAAATAACGTGCACTGTTAATTTTTTTATTCCAGTACAGGTTGCAACCTTCCGTATCAATTTACGCGGATTGCACATAATTTCACGTCGAACTTGAGCCACATGTTCTGGGGTCACTGCTGACGTTGATGGTCCCAAAAGAGTTTGATTAACCACTGTCCCTTCTTGTCTGAACTTTTGAACTCAACACCAAATAAGTTTCATGCTCGGCCCATCACTTACGCGTTCAATATTATAGTGAGTACAAAAAGCGCGACGCGCACGGACTAATGAATCGCCGCACTTTAAATATTCAGTGACTCATTAGTATATCAGTGACTAATTACGACCATTGACTGGCAAATCAGCAAATCACGCGTATCGAACAATGCCCTTTCTACTTTCATCACCCTGATGGTTTACGAGCAATTACAATTTAATATTGAAATTTTTACGTTGGACATCCTTTATAATGATATATAAAGAGCAATTTATCTTATAAGGTAATAACAAAATTTCAAGTATTATTCCATACTTTTTTGCCACATTGAGATTCGGCCGCACATAAAAGCCATTACAGATCCCTCGATAATATTGTTTTGGAAGATTTATATCCTTATGGTCTTCTAGTAACCCTTCAATATCTTCATCCATTATTCCATCCCTAATAAACATGTTCCATGAATTCTTTTAAGACTCTTACTGGCTCCAAGTATACGTTTTTAGTGTTAGGTACGCCAAAAAAACATTAAATTTTATCATGTTTATCGAGAGCAGCGTGCCGGTAGTGCGTACGCGCGATACTATAAAACGAGCTCTGACATGAGCGAAACCACTTCTCTGCCAAACCTATGCATCGTGACGTCTTCCGCTCTAACATTAATTCTTTGCTTACCACCTCGAACGTAGATAATCACGTGATCTTATGTAATATTTATGGAATAAACTCAGTGTCTCGTTTAAGTACTACTCATTATTTAACGTCGCTGTCTCAATTTCTCAAATTCTAAACTATTACACAGAATTGAGTATAGTATATATAACCTTAAAAAGAGAATAGCAACGCCTACAGAATAGCTACAGATACAATAATAGCCGTGACTGAAATGTAGTATTTATATTTTGCATATATATTTATCTGTGAACTTTTTTATTTTTTTTGCTTTTCTTTTAATAAGATAAATATTATTTTGTAATAATAATAATAACAATAATAATTTGTGTAACGCCATTTTCGTGAAAACTTTCACCTCTAGGGCACTTTACACATAAACTGTTTATAGTTTTTTGTTTTTAAAATTAAAAATTGTTATTTTCCTTTATGGAAATGACTTTTTGAAAGGGTGCGTTTTTAGTTTCTTCTTAAATAAAGTCTCCGATGCACTGTTTCTTATGACGGAGGGCAAATAATTCCGCGCTTTTGGGCCTGCCACCGCAAATGTCCGTTTATTAAATTAAGACTTAGCAACGAGGCTGACCTCAGGGGTTGACATCTACCGTTCAAATTATCTGAGATACAAAAGTTCTTAAAGTTACAGAGGCGCCATATTATGTGTCGCCGTGTACATCAATCGGCACAATTTAAATTCAACTCTTTCAGGGAATCGGAGCCAATGTAGCTGATGTAAAAGGGGTGTTATATGAGAGAATTTGGAGACTCCGTATATTATCCGTGCAGCCGCATTTAGAATAGATTGTAATCTATTCACCTGAAACATTGGCAGGCCAATATAGATGCTATTACAATAATAAAATAAGTATATTCCTTTATACTTATTTATTATCTTTATGGCGAGTGAAAGTAGTTAATTATTCATCATTTTTATCATTCTAATCATATCCAGCATCAATATGTATTAATAAATATAATCTCTTATTTGTTCTGTTATTATTATGAATACATCAGATAATAAATACTCTTTGAATTAGGAAGATGATTCAGGATTCAAAGACATATTATAAAATGTACATATTATATTAATCTACCGGACGGTATACATTACGTTGCAGTTCAATTATGAAATCTATTGTTACTTGAACTACCTGGTTATTGCATTTACGGAAGTTATTCTGTTAAGAAATACATATTTTAAGTGAAAATTAAAGGGTTATTAGTTCTGTTTCAATTTTAGTGCGTATTTCAGCCGCTATTATATTAATTATGTTCCATTTCTTACTTACTTATTATGAAGTAGGATAATTTTAACTCAATATAACCTAAAAAAGTTAATTGGGGAAAATTCGATATAATTTATCAATTACTCTTGATAATATCACTATTAGAAGAAATAAATAAAATAAATAGTGACTTCATATATGAAATATCCGCAGAAGAATTACAAAAAAAAAACATATGTTATTTTTAAAGGTATACACACTAACTACCAAAAATAAGACTTTATAAATGATATTCTGCTTTAAAACAATGACATTAACTAATTATTCACCACAAATAAATTTAAACGTATATTAGAAATCAAAAAAATAACAAAAATACACAATTATGAAATGAGAAAAATATTTTTACTGAAAGGAAGAATAAATATCTGCTTCCTTAAAATTCACGTCGAAGACTGCAACCCACTCATGCAATGTTATCATTACCTAACTTTCGGCCATACACCTATACTCTGTACAAAAAAAATGGATGCACCTAAATGTCTACACTGTTCAGAGAGTTAGTACGTAAGAGTAGGTATTTCACTTTTAATGTAATTTAATGGTCCAACCCGTAATTTTATGAAACATGCATTAAGCAAGTATGTACAGGTGGTATTTTTAAACTTTACTGTAACTGTTCAATACATTTTTGTTTCTATCACACTTTTTTACTGGGCACTCTCGATTATTTACATGGTTTACTCAGTTATTTAAAAAAAAATGTAATTTGTATACAGCATACGTGCCATCCATAATAATATTAGATTGCCCTGTCTATTTATATAGCTTTCTGGACGTCTAGGACGCAGTGTAATTCATTATAGCTGTTAGTGCTTGATTGAACTGCCAGGTCTATAAGTAGGGCAAAAAGTAATGTTAAGATTAGTTCTGTTTTCTCTTTTATACATTCAATAACCAATAATCGTATTACGGCTGGCAAATATATTGAGCATCTGCCATCCTGTCATCTCATATATGTCTCGTGGTCATATCGCGTCGCACTCTATGGTCACAGTTTCTTATCTATGATCTATGAACTGTCAAATTATGACATAATAATGATTTGTTCGTATTTTTCAAGAATGTTTTTAAGTGGATTTGCAAAGGGCGTTTTTTTAGAGGTGTAGGACTTTAAAATGAAATAGAATACATAATAAATCGTAATAATGCCCATGATATTGGCTTTATTGGAATGATAATTTTATACCATTAGTATTTAAATGTGATTTCGTGCATACGGGCGCCGCGGCTGGCTTGAATAAAGCGCAATCTAGAAGTACACACAACTTTTGACCACTTTTTCGAGCAGCTGAGGCCGTATATCGATAATAACGCGACTAATCTTGGCTTCTAAGTTATCTATTGTCTCTATTTTATCGGCATAGAAAATAATTCCAAGATGTTGAATAACACGATCTTGGAGGCGAAATTATGCGTTCATCGAATGATTCCTTCAATAAATTGATTATGACACGCACTGTGTAGCTTGTTGCGCTGTCTTGTTGAAACGACAGCTCGCTCATCCACAATAATGCCACTCAATTGAGGAACGAAAAAGTCGAAAAATTGCTTTGCACAATGGCGAATCGACTCATTCGGGTCCTCCTCAATACTACGCTCCGCAGCAGCAACAGCTTCTTCGGTGCGCACTGTACGACATCTCTACGGATGCGTATTATTAATTAGAGTATGCGTGGTGCGAAAACGATCCATATTTATTCGAATTACTTGCTAAAATAGACGGTAAGTTTCGTGAAATAAACCACGATTTTCTAAATAAATTTGTAAGCATTGTTCTGGCAAAAGTCTATTCATGGTGAAATGGCAAACAAAACTGAAAATAAATCAGCTGTCAGCTGTCAAATTGGCTGTCACTGGAAAAGTGTTTTATTTCAAAGTTAATACGTGAAAACACGAAAACAGAATGCTATATAATATCGATTATCACGTTAGTGCAAAAAACAGAAAGCAATCGGCGGTATTGATTTCATATTTCAAACTAAGCTAAATATTAATTAATATGAAAATAGACTTATTTGTATAAAAAAATATGTTACGGTGCTAGCAAAATACGAAATATTAATGTTCTCAAAATAAGTCATTTCTAATTGAAGCTCCATGTTAATCTGTTGAAATCCTGAGTATTCAATGTACTACCTGAATTATATACCTTAACTGTAACATTAACATGGATTATAACAGTAAGGGGTCGTCTTCTTAGTAATGAAGATTGGTCCAGGGGATGCTCCATCACAGCCGAGCCATCTGAGTGCAGGAACGTAACGTAGAATATTAAACCTTCGATGAGTGCATTAAGTTTTCTCATTATGCATACAGAACCTTAGTGGTGAAGAATATCATCTACTAAGAAGTCTTTGTTACGAAGAAAATGAGATCTGAAAACTTTTCGAACACATATCTTTTATTTTATTTTCCTTGTTAAATGAAAAAGTTGAAAAATATGAACGAGCAAGGAATGAATTTTAGGTTTCAAGTTGGTTGGTAGGTTGAAACTGAATGAATATTATTGGGTTTGATCTAATAGTGTAATGATTCTGATGTTTTTCTCAATAGAATGTTGGGCAATTAAAGAGGCCTTGGACATTTGCGTACTCCGGAACGTCGATAAGGCTGTTATATTATCCGGCTCACAAGCAGCTCTTGAATCTCTCTCTGCCAATATTAAAGTTTGGCTAGAATCTGTTCAATCAGAAGATGTCTATTTAATTTGGACCGCAACAATAAACAGATGTCATCCATTTTAATTCCTGCACATAGAGAATTCATGGAAATTAATGTGCTGATAAACTGACCAAAAGGGCCACTCTTTCGGGAGTTTTCCCACATCAATTCCATATCCAGGTGTATGACGGACATAATATGATAAAAAAACGTACGAATTCTATTTGGACTGCACAATGAATGGATCAAAAATAATCATAAGGGTAATTTGCTTAAAATAATTCGAAGATCTATTACCCGCACTCCCTGATTCTCCAAAAGGAAAGTCTCCAAAAGAACAATTTCAAGTATCTCTAGAATGAGAATTATTAATAGATTCGTCAATGTGTGAGTGTGGTGTCGAGGAGAAATCCCTTGATCATATTTTTTTAGCCTGTTCATGGAGTATTACAGGCTTTTTTTACAGTAATCTCATCAATAGTAATTTTAACACGTGTCATCTTCTTTCCCTTAACTCGCCACATTTAATGTATACATTTTTTAAACTACAATAGACTTGTAATATAATATTTTCTATTCATTGTTTTAACTTGATTAATGGCACAAATCACTTTTAAATGGTGGATTGCCTATTTAAATGCAGAAGAAGAAGATTCTGTCGTAATATGAGGAAGGTTTAAGTGCTGGAATAATTTCTACATTAAAAAATGTTCTTATATTTAGAATGAAGACTATGAATAAATGATATCATGATTATTTTTCACGTGATGAAGCTGTCACAAAAATATGTACATAGAATGAATTTAATTAGTCAAACTGAAACTCTATGCAAGAGCCTACTTTTAGATTGTTTCAATAGATTTGCGTTAATACTCAATATTTTGCATACCAATCTATGCTTTTGTGCAATGTAAAATAAGGCTAATTTATTAAGACAAACTATAGATATCTCATAGACGAAGCTATTTATATTATATGGGAAGTATTGGTATTGCAGTACTTACGACCCGTCTTTGACTGGCTTAAATGATCACTTTACACAATGTAACGTTCACCAATTCTACCGACAATAAACCTCCACATCTATCAAATTTTTGAAACTTATATATATTGTAGAAATCCTTCAAGTATTTAATTACAACTTTTCTGTCGACATCTAAGGTTTGAAATTTGATATTCATTCCCCTGAAACAACATAGATGTCACTAATGAGAATATATATTTTTTTAAATTTATTAGACAACGGACATCATCCACGTCGGTCTTTCGTGACTGAGTATCATGATCTCCGTGAACTCTTGCACTCTTGACTAGACCCCTTCACTTTTCTCGGCATCCTGCAGATCTTAGGGAAGTCACTAGTCTGCTTTTTCCACTCGGTCGGTCCAACGAATGGGCGATCTTTTTCTTCCCCTCCGTTTTTTGACGTAGCCTACTATAATAGGCTTATTCAAGACATCTATTTTCTTGGCAGATGCCCAAAAATTAAAGGATTCTTAGGTAAATAATTGAGAGCCTATCCTTGATGTTCAGCTCCTGCAGAATGGAGACATTCATGCGTCTCGCCATCCATGTATCTCCAGCACCATATCTCAAAGGCATCAATCTGACATTTAATTTAACCAGTGATTTCTCAATTTATCACTGTAATTGTACTCCCGTCCACTAGATCTCTAGGCAATTGTCTCAAACATCAGACCACACGTTACAATTATGTCGAACCTAAGACATTAAAAAGTGTTTGACCGCAAATAGAATTGAACAGCATTTTCTTCATTTATAAGAGATAATAATTACCTTCCAAATAAATGCGATTATGACAATTATCCCCCCAATAAATAAACAAGATACAGAAAACTCACAAAGCCGAGAGCGTTTTGTCTTTCCGCTCTTATTGAATGTTTTAATTACACTCCGCCAACACATTAACAGGATTGTCTCGCCCGAGCGCACCCTCACAACTTCCCTTAAGCCCGTTTTGAAAAGCGGCTTAATGTCACTAAACTGTTCATTTCCCTTCAGACCCACGAGTTGAGATAATATTTTGTTCCGGAATAATCCTGATTACCATTTATTATTCTCAAACGGGCCCTGATCGGCGGCCCTCCTCGGTGATATAACGGCCTTTGTCGGAGACTGTGGCTAAGTGTGCACGCGTTGTGCGGACTGCGGACTGTGGACTGCGGGCCTTGCCAGCCCGGAGGTATTTCGCCCGCCTTGAGATAGTGGGTTGTGTATTTCATTCCTGACATTAGTATAATATTATATTATAATTATGAAGTATCAACTCATTATATATTACTAAAACAAATCAGATATGTCACTTATAAAGAAACATCTTTCGAAAAAATATAGCTGTTATTGAAATTTGAACCTATTTCAACTAATTATTCTCGTCAAACTTATTTTATAATAATATACATATTGGGGTACCAGTCAAAAATGTCGCATTTCGGTATGGCCCTTGTTTGATCTTCAGTCGCGTCCGTCTCGTCGAGTTGTCAGCACGTAATATATATTACTTTTGTTCCTTAACATTTGGAGATCATCTTTCGAAAGTTATTTTTATTTTTGTTAGCGATACATTTAAAATGGAAGGGTTTATACCAGATAAGAATTTTGTGCGCAATTGCTTGATCTACGAGTTCCACCAAAAAAACTCTGCGAGGAAGGCTGCAGAAAAAATTTGCAGTATATACGGTGATGTGATATCCATTCGCCAATCGCAAAAGTGGTTTAAAAAATTTCAGAGTGGGAATTTTGATACGGAAAACCAGCCTCGAGAAGAAAAGGTCTTTAAAGTGGATGATGACATTTTAATGTGTGAAGTCGAAGCAAATCCAACAAAATCAATTCAGCAGATTGCAGACACACTCGGATACTCCTGGTCGAGTGTAAAAGCCATTTGAAAAAAATCGTCGAAATAAAAGTTAAGCGACCCAGAATGCACGCAGAACACAAAGTTTTTTTTCAACACGACAACGCAAGACCCCACACTGCAGCAATTACTCGAAAAAAAATAAACGCCTTTGGCTGGAAACAAATCGATCACCCCCCATATTCACCGGATTTAGCCCCATCAGATTACCATTTATTTAGATCCCTACAGCATTTTTTATCGGGAAAAAATTTCAACAACTTAGACGAAATAAAATCTGCCCTTGACGACTATTTCAACCAAAAACCGAAACCAGAAACTTTCTATTCAAAGGGCATAAAAGTGCTTGAAAATAGATGGAAGACTGTATTAGAAAGTAATGGGGAATATATAATATAAATTTTTTCAAATAATAAATTATTTAAATTTATATTTGCCTTTTTATTTAAAATGCGACATTTTCGACTGGTACCCCTATATTTCTCAACAATAAAAATAAATCACTTTTTTAAATAGCTATGTTTCTCAATTGTATTTAGTTAAATCTACTAGATAGTACCAAAACTTCCAACTCATAAATCATAGATATTTTAACAAGAATACTTTAACACTACTAAATGTAATTTTTTTAATATGTTCTCATATTTTTTTAATAATATATATATATATTTATTTTTTTTGTAAAAAATAGAGATGCGTACACGGAATACATGTCACATCAATATTCTTACTATTTTCAAACTAACCTAAATATACTTGTGCTAAAATAGGACTAACTTGCTGGAGTCCTGGTACGAGGCGCGAACCACCGACCACTAGATCTCTAGGCCAGCGACTTAACCACTACACCAACAAGCTACTAATCTATTATATATATATATATATATAATAATTATAACCAAATACTTATTAATTTTTATTTAATATACAAAGTGTAACAGACCTAGTCCACAATACTTTATGAGTGGACATCTGACTAAAAAATATTCTTAGTGCCTAATCTCAACCATGTCAGAGATATAAATATTTCAAAATTGGAATATTTTGTTGTTTCCAAATTATACATTGAATAAAAAAATTTAAAGGACATAGAATTTTGAGTGGCTAGACTATTTTTTGTTACATGATTTAGGCCCTGAAGTAAAGATATAAATTAATAATGAAACAATTTTGCAAATATTTATTTCGAAGTACGTAGACTACAAACTTAACACGATTTTGTAAAAATTTCAAACAATAATATTTTTCTTAACAGTGTAAAATTTGCACATACTCCTTGAATATTTTCGTCTCCTAATTTGGTAAGGTATCTACCCAAAAAATATTATAGACTAGATCTTTTACACCCTGTATAAAATCTAAATTACGTATTTTGTTACTGCCTCACCGGTTTAAATCTGTTCAGACAACTTATTTTAGGAGTCTTGTCATTATTTTTATACACCAGAATTTTTTTTTTAACTTCGTTACAAAGTTTTTTTACAAAGTTATACAAATAAATGTGTAATAAACTAAAAAAAAGAAGACAATTTAGAAAAAAATATCATTTGCTATTGTAATATAGAGAAAGAACAGAAAAATTTAGGAAATATTCATGATCGATGTATAATATTTATTTACATAAATGAGTACAATAAGACCTACATATATTTTATTGTTTATCTACTAGTAATAAATTTAGATTTTGTGGAGAAACATAACATTTAATATAATTTTTTTTTTACATTTTTATAATATGAATTAAGAATTAAACAATATTAAAATTACATGTTTTTTTTTTGCTCGCCTATCCAAAAAAAGAGACAGGCTCTTGTACTTGGAGAGAGAGTGTTCTGTAATATTGTTTTTTTTTTCTAATTATATGTTTCTGAAGTGTTCAATTATTTTTTTTCTAAACTCTTTTATATTTTTTATTTTTTTAATTTGTGTAGGGAGGCTATTAAAATTTGTTATCCCTAAGAATGTAAAATTTTGCTGATAGTGTTTGGTATTACATTTAGTGATTTTAAAGTTATTTTTAAACCTCAATGATGTGCTTGTTTCAAATTTTACAGTGTTATTATCTTTAATTAATATAATAATGTGTGAATGATTGTTGAAGAATACTAATTAAATGTATTTATTATAAAGATATACATTTAATTAGTATTTAAAACATTACAGACCTATGTTCTGAATAATTACAACTTCACAATAAGAATTTGTTCTCTTTAATGATTGTTGAAGAGTTTAAATGGGGGTTATTTAAAGTGTATAGCGTATGTTTATGAGTGTTCTTTCCTCAAAATAGATGTTTTCTCTGCGTATAAGTAGGTTATTATTATACTATATTAGGTAAGATTTTTGAAAGGATAATTAGTGCATAAGGTGAGTGCATTGTTAACAATAAATTTAAATTTTACGACCGTGAATTGAACCTTGGCGTGAGGTTTTGAATTTTTCAATCATTTGGTAGGAATTTTGCAGCCCTGTTAAATTACACGCAAAGAACAATGTTTTTTTTATTTTAACTTAATTTTGCTGCCAGATAATTTAAAACAAAATTATGTAGATATACAATTATATTATATTCTTTAAGTATCGATGTTTATTTATTTATTTATTATTATACCCCCCCCCCCCCCCTTGTAAAATAACAGAAAATTACAACAGAAGTGCAATACACAAAGACAAAAATTACATAGTGTCAGCATGTTTTTACATAATTAAAAATAAAAATAATATGTGAAGTAGCAATTTATCCATCACCATTGAGTTGAGACGCAAAAAATTGTAATAGTGTATTCCTACAAAGAATTAAATTAACAGCAAAAATGTCAACTACCTCCGCATATTCATTCCCAAAAGAATACAGTCTGGGGACTGCGAAGTTAGCTAATGCTTAATTTCTGACATTACTACTGTAATAAAACAATGAATTGTGTCTCGATGACCTCAATAGCGCATAAAACTCTGGGGGTAGTCTATCATATCATTGATGATCCTGTATAGAAATATAAGATTGATATATACCCTTTGTACTAGCTATATGTCAACAATACAACATTTCGTTAATGCTAAAATTGACAATTTTGGAAATACCAACTATAATCTTTTTTGTGACACGTCACTATTATCATACATTAATGTTGGGGGGAAAAAAAAATTATCTTTAACTATCATTAGCACAAAATATCTTAACATTATAAAACAAATAATATGTTTTTTTTTTGTGCGTAGACATCAACCTTCTTATGTAGAGTTAAATATATTTAATAAAGGAGAATTGCAGATATTAATATGTTAATATAAGTGATGAGCTCAAAATCACTAACCGTGAGTCAATCGCTGATATTTTGAGTCGCATTCACTATCAGTGATTGAATATCTGGGAATATCGTGATTCGTAATTCTTTTTTTTTTAAATTTTATTCGTGTTTCGTTTTGAACCGTGATTTGGCGCATGTGTATATGAAACGAAAATATTCATGAAGAAATGATGTTATAACTCGTAATAAGCGTCATCTAGTAGATTCTACCAAAACTTTTTACGCATTTAACCGGAAATGCTGAGAAATATACTTGCATTTTTAAAGGGTTTTCATTCTCTTTGTGATGATATTAAATTTGATATATATTAATCATATATGCTGGAATATTTTTTTAACGCAAATGAAGTTTGAATTTTGCACGCGTATTAGTAATGAAACTGTGATCACAGTCGCAGTTTTCAATCACTGATATTATCAAATATCAATCACAATCACACCAGTGAGTCAAGAGTGGCATTTTTTCACATTACTAGATGATATAGAACATTACTAGATGATATAGAAAAAAAATCGTGTTTGATTTATGTGTTGATCAACAGTGGAGTTTTATAAAATGAATACCGTCCGTATTAAAAAAATAAAGAAATGTGTGTGTACGCCAGGTGTACTTAAATTAATTAAGTCTAACGTGTATTTTTAATCTGTTAAGTTAACAATTGAATTAACTTTCTTAACATTGTTAACTTTGTGTTTACACAACATGGCGTCGGTCCAAGACGGGTCCGGTAAACCTTTCCTTACATTTCGCCTGGAAGCTTAAATCAGTCAATACTTTACAAGTGACAAACATACGTAGGTACAGCCTACCGTTTCTTAGAGGGTGACCATCAATACATATAAATTTGTAAAATCATAAATGATTTATTTATGAATTACTGAATTGTACAACTTTAGTTGTATACGTTATTATAGTAACGTTATCGATAACACTTCTCAAATATAATATAAAAAATAATATATTAAATAAAATTACAATCACTTTGTACGAAACCATGAAATTTATTATACGTCAACCGGTTTCGCTTATCTCAAGCTTCATCGGGACGTATTTGAAACTAATCATAAATACAAAAAGAAAGCACTTATATATATATATATATATATATATATAAAGAGAGATAAAGAAAATAAAATTACAGAGAGAGACAGAAAACATATCAGACAGATAGACGGAACAATAAGAGGGGAGATAATAGATGTGTTTTTGCATATAATTTTTTATTCTGCCTCTTTTGATGTTCTATTCAACTATGTATGTATTCTGTCTCTCTCTTTCATACGTAATTTTATATTCATCTCCCTCTTTATGTATATATAAGTGCACTTTTCTTGTATTTATGATTACTTTTAAATACGTCCTGATGAAGCTTGAGATTAGCGAAACCGGTTAACGTATAATAAATTTCCTGGTTTCATATAAAATGATTATTATTTTATTTAATATAATATGTCAAACCACAAAGTGATTGCTTTCTACGAAAATTTAAAGAATTAACATCTTTAAATAAAATTTACTTCGTTGTTATACAATTACGAAATAAACTGTAGACAGTTATATTAGTTAATGTAGATAAATGTGCGTATGTGAGTTTGTTAGATGAACCAGAAGAATATATTGTGGTATGAGTGCAGAGTACCCTAAAAACTACCCAATCACTCACATGTTCATTTTATTATGATTGCGTAGTGTGTGTGTAAGTGTGTGTAGCTAGAGCAGGTTGAAGAAGAGCAATTACTTACGGTTGACACAAGATTATTCTTACAAATTAAAGATATACTACGCGGAGGAACGTTTCCTAGAAATTAACAGGAAGCGGGGTGGAGCTCACAAATAGATCTTCCAGATAGTTGCAGGCACTCGTATCCGACGACAGTTATTGTGGTATCGGTACCGGGTGTGTTTTTGCGGATGTTAGGAGCGCTGATTTTACGCACCGGTAAATTTAAGGTGCATTCAAAGATCATCGGCGGTAATGATGGTTATAAAGGCGATATAACTCCACAGTGTTAAATTGTGGAAGTAAATAAAAACGTATAGATATTTATTTATAAAAGAAATATTAGTAGCTTGTCATCATACACCTAATCTTTCATGTGCAACGCGACAGATTTAGTCAGGACTTAATCCGTACAAAATACTTATATTATTTTAAACCAATAGATATTTTACAAATTCTTCTTCCACGGCACTACATCTCTGGATGGAATTCGTCTTTCTTCATAAGTGCTCTCCATCGACTCCTGCCCTTGGCCATATTTCTCATGTTCCCAGATCCTACCATCCTATTATTGCAGTCTTCTTCCATACTAGTGAATACCACGCACCGTTATTGTGTTTGATTGTAATGATTGTCGGAGGTTTATATTTTAGTATACGAGTGATTTCTCAATGGCGAATAATCAGTTACGAACAATCGAAAACAACCATAGTCACAATAATGGTTTAGATAACTATTTAATCATGTCTATTCTATACAGTCAACCCACCTCTTATTTGGTCTACCTCTAAGTTGCTTTAGTGTCAAGTCATCTGAAATTCTTTTAACATGGCCAACCCATCGCAGCCTCTGGGACCTACAGAGTCTTACGTTTGTTTCTTGTTCATTTTTATTCTGTAATTTTCATTTTCTAATGTAGGTCTATAAATCTTTAACAAATTATAGTTTATAATATTTTGTGTTTATAAATTTAATAGTATGTTGTCAACAGTTTTCGCTTGTGTGTCGTAAATTATGGTATGTAAAAGTAAAATAGAAATGTTGTCATTTTTAAAATATTCATATGGAATCACTCCAGGCAATGGAAAGTGGTCATTTGATGTAACCATGTTAAGCTAGTAGGCGGGATAAGTACACCGACACCATCGTAAGTTGGCGATTAGCGTGGGCGACATTGTCGCCTTAGTTGGAGTCGCCAAATATAAAAAAAAATAACATTAAAAGAGAACGGTGTCATGAACCTTTGCACGGTGCAGAAATATAAATATGTAAAATAAACGTAATAAAATGTGATAAATAATTAAGAAATACTTGAAAGGTTTCTTAAAATAACTTTAAAATCAAATAAAACACACAGAAATCGTGATAATGGCTATGGTGTTAACGTTATTGGAAAGACAATATTATGCCATTATTGTTTAAATATGATTTCGCGCATACGGAAGTCCAATTTTTGATCACTATCTGGAGCAGCTGGGGACGTGTATCGGCAATAACGCAACAAATACCAGCTTTCAAGTCATCTGTCGTAACTTATTGAAACAATAGCTCTTTCATATTAATTTCATCCAATTGGGGAACGAAAAAGTGGAAAAATTGCTGTGCACGATGGCGAATCGACTCATTCGAGTCCTCCTCAATACTACGCTCCACTGCAGCGACAGCTTCTTCGGTGCGCACTGTACAACATCTCTGCGGATGCGTATTATCAATTAGAGTATGCGTGATACGAAAACGATCCATGATTATTCAAATTACTTGCTCGAATGAACGTAGCCCACAGTAAGTTTCGCGAACTGAACCACGATTTTCGAAATAAATTTTCAACCGTTGTTCTAGTGTAAGTGTATTTATGGTAAAATAGTTAACCTAACTGAGCACAAATCAGCTGTCAAATGGGCTTTTGCTGGAAAAAGTCTTGCCAATTCGAAAAACAAACCTCTAAATAAACAGCTTTTACATGTACGAAAAATTTGATAGTTGTGGCAGTCGCCCATGGGTAGAATTGGTGAATGTTACAATTATGTAAAGTGATCACTCAAGCCAGCCGAGGACATGTCGTAAGTGTGATGATCGTGGTGATTTTTTTTAACTACTTATATATTAATAATTCACCAACCGGTTTCGGAAACTATCATTTTCTTCTTCAAATTAACTAACCAAAAATATAATTATAACAAATGTAAAACTAAGAGAAGAACATTAACCACTAAGTTACTTCAATTTTTTTTTAAAAGTACAAATTTCTCAAGGGTGTTCACTCTGTACAATCAAAAAATCTGTGCAGAACAACAATTTCTGCAAAATTATTTGTAATTATATAATTTATTTGGTATTAAGTATATAATTAAATATTCCCATGTTGATGTATTAACTAGAACCATCTAGCGGATGACAAATAAAGCTACGTGTGTATATTTTTTTTTCGTCTTCTCTTGAGCAGACAAAATTGTATTTGAAGCGGACTTGAATATGTGCGTTTCAATATACTTTAAACGTTGTATATTTTATACCATAGAATATTTTAAGCTCTTTACTTAATAATGTTTCCCAAGAATTTTCCAAAAAAAATAGTAATAGTATTAATATTTTCCTAGAAAGTAATTACTTTGTGGTTTGAAATATTATGTTAAATAAAATAATAAGACAAGGGGCTATTAAGTATGTTTCCTTCAAAATCAATTTAATATTCATCAACGCTGTATTTTCTCCTCTCTTAATGTTCCATCTATCTGTATATGTATTCTATCTCATTCTTTCGCATATAATTTTATACTCTGTCTCCCTTGATGTTCTATTTGACTATATATGTACTTTGTCTCTCTCTTTCACGTGTAATTTTATATTCTATCTCACTCATTCTCACATAAGTGCACTCTTTTTGTATTTATGATTAGTTTCAAATACGTCCTGATGAAGCTTGAGATAAACGAAACCAGTTGACGTATAATAAATTTCGTGGTTTCATACAAAGTGTTATTTTATTTAATATAATAGTATTCATATTTTTCAATAACGGAAATTATTTCATAAAATATTGTTACGCCGTGACCTTCATCCGCTGATGGAATCCGGTGCACAACGCCACCAGCTAAACTCAGTCTATGGTACCTAAGGGTTGGTGTCAGAATGCCTATCTTAGATGTGTGGGGTGGTCTCAGACAATAATAACACTAAAGTCACATTATTTACACTTTATTCACATAACAGGGTATAATTGTCTTTTCTACACGCAGAGGGATTCTTAACTTTCCGTGGCCGGACCACACCATCGTCTCGTCTTCTGGAGGTTTCCTGGGGACCAATCTTGTCGTCATAGCGTGGACGGTGCTCGTCCCGCTTCCGTATTCGCTCGCAGCCTCCCGCTCGTTCCCGTGGAGAGTCCTTTTATTGACATTCACCGGCAGAACAAGGCTCAAATATCTCTTGTTCTTCCGTGATTATAAAATTCAGTCTTAATTCTCGCCATTTCTCGATCTTTACACCAATACGCTGAACTGGGCAGGGCGCCGCATCGCGTCCGCCACGATACACTTCTCTCCCCGGGCGCTCGTAACGATGTCCCCCTCCTTCCTCCGACCTCGCTCTACTTGCTCGCTCACTTGCTCGCGTCGGTAGATGTCGCCTTAGGTCTGCGCGCGTGATATCAAATGTTACAATATACTTCTAAAAGAATATTATTACCTATTTATTTCATACGAATACAACATTTATTGACAACACAGCCCATCGTATTACATTTCTATTCCTATCTTACAATTTTATTAATATTTTTATTATTATTATAACACTTCATAATTTCTTTATACTTTTTTTAATTCCATACAAAAAATAAATTGTGTCTGAACACGGGAGTGAAAAAATAAGGGATGCAGTGAAAGAGACAGGAATTGAAGGATCATCCAGAACCAGAAAACACGACCCACCTGTGAAATGGTCCTTTCGGTATCTGTGTCTTCTTCCACTGGATCCACAGATTTTCTGGCTCCAGGACATGTACTTCGCTATTTTGTACGATGTATTCTTGAACATACACTTTGGTGATGGTGCAAAGTATAAAACAAACCTCACTAAATCAGTACGCACGGTAATGAGAAACCGATTACGTACACGCCAACAATTCGCTCCCACGCGGAAGGAAGAACTTGGCGGCAGTCAACGCATCCCGCTATCTGTCAGTTCGATCTTCGAAGTTCAACTGTTACAAAAACCATAGAGAACACATCACAGAAAAATATCGTATTCTGGTATAGGGGGAGGGGTATGTCATGATCACATGCGCGCGCATTGCAACCGGTGATCTATGACTAAGTTATAAAGATCGAATATATAGATTTCCTAAAACGATTCTATTAAATAAATAAACATCGATGACCTCATATTTTCTAAAAATTTAATTAATTCAGAGCGTAAATGTTCGAAGCGCCTTAAATTAATGTATATACCTAATGGATAAATGATTAAAATTGTAATTGTAAGAATTTACTGATGATTATATTATATTATATTAGAAAAGGTGGTTATATTACATTTAAATTCTGCTTAATTATTAGTGTAACCATTTCGTTATTTAAATTAAATTTATCATTACAATATTACGATAAATACGCGTAATTTTCAAAAAATAAGTATTAAATGATTTTTTTATTAAATAGCAAAATGAATAGTTTATTTAATGTGATAGATATGCGTAATTTATATTTTTACGTTGGAAAGATGTTGCCTCCACTGCCAAAGCACTCTTGCGCGACTGGAAGAGCAAACACTCCAGCCTCCGAGAGTGCAGGAATGTTTCCGGCTAGCGAGTGTGCACAGGCCTTGGGAATTCATAAGATATTGTACACACCTAAAGCACTATCTACAATTAATTGCAGAAAACGTGCGCACATAGTATGGAATGTACGTTCATAATGTAACGTACGTTATTGACCTGCTTTGAGTTATATATAGTAGAGAACGTTTAACGTGAAAACGTTTTATATGAAAGCACGGAGTATGTCATAAGTCGGAAAACGTAATAATATCATGAAAAATGTAAATTCGCTCTCTTGACAGATGATAAATAACCTATAAATTTTATCATAGGTATATAAAACTTTTAGTCTGTCAAGTAAAACAAATACGTAGAAATGTTATTTTATGCAGTTTTCAGTAAGGATTCTGAAAAATATTCTGGTCTCCACCGAATGATTTCATATGTTTATTTTCGTTTAACATGAGGCAAAGAACGATACCGGCCGCATCACCAAATATATGACTCAACTTTAATTTGATAACAGTGAAATCTAATAATAAATAGTTAACTAGATAATGTATAAGAATCGCGGATAGACAATAAAAAACACAAAAATCCTATTTTGTCAGAATAGTGTGCATTTAAGTAAAGATTTATAGTAAGTAAGATTTATAGATCAACCTAGAATAATATTAGGTCGCAAACATAACCATAAATTATATTATCATGACAAAAAATTATTCAAGGCAGTTTTAATTTTTGACTAATGTAATGCATAATAAATGATAAAACACTTAACATCTCGCGTCGTATTTGACAGCGCGACTATAATACGATGCAAATTGTAACAATTGTGAAAAATTTGAAGCCTTTTTGAATTTAATTTAATTTAATTTGAATTCAGTGTTCTGTTACGACTTTCAATGATATTGCGATAGTGTTTATTTTGATAATAGAGTAAATCATTTCAACGTTAATTTTTTTATTTCCTTATAATTGAATATACATGTAACATTTATATATCGAAATAAATCATAAATTTGGTAGACTTAATATTTTTTTTAATTAATTCAAACGCAAACCTTTAAATATTTCGAAACGAAAGAAACATGACTTCGACCACGTTCATAATAATGGGCACATATATGAGTAAATAAGCGTTCTTGATACTTTTAAAAGAAAAATATTTTATGATTATATGATTATTACCTTGCCTTGTACGAGGTTTTCATATAAATACATCCTATTTTGGATTTATTACACGTCTTCTTCTTCTTTTAAATAGCTTCAAGGGTGATTTATGCCATTAATCAAGTTAAAAACTTTAAAATACTATATTGCAAGTCTATACCATTGTCGTTCAAAAAACTTTACTATTATATAGATTAAACGTGGCGAGTTAAGGGAAAGAAGATGACACAAGTTAACCGGGAGCTAAAAATTACCATTGACGAGACCACTGTAAACAAAAAACCTGTAGGTTACACGTCAGATTACTCCAAAAAATTAATAAGTAACATATGGCAATTCTGAACGGCAGTAAAAATATACATCTTTTTTTAAATATTTAAAATTGTAAGACTAAATGTTCGTTTAAATGATATCTGAAATGATCAATAAATCATTCACTAAACTATTGTAGGAGAATTTTAATCCACTTATTCGTACAAATTATTGGCTTCAGTAATTATTTAGTTAACCATTTCACAATGTATCTTAAAACTTTCACAAATCGTGTATCAGAAGTCACCCTACGTGTTCTTGCCAGATATGGAAACCTTAATTCGATAACTAAGTCAATAGAATAGAGGGTTCCGACATCATCATCATAATTACTCCTACTTATTCATTATAACTATTAACAGTCCACTTTACGCAGTTAAACACAAATTTACTTAATGTTTCAAGTGAAGATAAATATGTCTGATCAGAAACTTGGTGTTTCAAGAATAATAAATAGTATTTATTATAATACAGGCATCTTCAATCTTATTTACCGGCGCCAGCGTTACGCATAGACACCTGCAAAATCAAGAGGCCGGCCGAAGACATAATAACGATTTTTGAAATGCTTATTTCTTTGACATTGTTGAGATTAGGCACACAACCCTTGAACATTTTCGACTCGTAATTTAGTCAAGTATCTACTCATATAATATTGTGGACTAGGTCTGTTACACCCAACCCTTAAAAGAACAGCTAGAGGGGAGATAGGGGCTAGAAGCTAGGGCTTCCTTGTCGGTCCCACTCATCAAGGCTAATAAAAAATACGTGACTTTAATTCAATTACATTTTAACAATTACAAAACGAAAAAGGAGAAAAAATTCAAGATGGTTATTAGCAATTTTTTTTTTCAACCCTCCAGTGCTGTCTTAATTCATAAAAAATAAATCCATAAAAAACATAATATTACATGCAGATGGAAAATTAATGGAAAATCAAGGTGCAGTTGTTCAAGGTAAACACACACTCAAGGATAAATTCATCAAAAACACTCCCAAAAAAGGGACAGTGGACGAGACACAAAATAATTGAGTCACACTTACACGGACAAACTAATGGAGTTGCAAAAAACACGAGGCATGGAGAGTGAGAGGTAGGTGCGTAAGTGGAGACCCACCCACACAGGCCGGCCTGACTACCCACCTAAGGAGCTCCAACGCGTCACCCATCCCCTAAAAAATTTCTTATATAGAACAAGATTTGTCTCATTACTGATTAGGTCTGCATTCCTGGGCGGGCGGTGTCGAAATCCAGTCAAACTACCAATCATACGTTCACGTGCATCTCTAAGTATCTCACAATTCCACAGAATATGGTCAGGCGTCTACTCTCCTACATATACACCACGGGGCATCCACAAGTCTAAACTTAAGCAGCTTACTCCGAAATTGTCCACGCCTCGTAATCATCTGCCATTCAAAATTATTCAGGTCTGGAGGTTTTATGCCTTTCAACTTGACTGCGACGTTAGGAAGGAAGGAATGAGTCCTTCTTCCCTGCATTGCCATATCTCATCTATTTTATCACTTTCCAAGCATCAACTGCCTCATTCTTAGAACCAGACCTTTCAAAGACCCATCCGTTGGTCTAAAAGTAAAGGCTAGAAAAGTCACTTCCTGGCCCACTTGAAGATTCCTACGGGCCCTGGTCTCCAAGATTTCCAGGTCAGCCGGGAAGACACCCGCTATAACGGGTAGAGTTACCATGGGCACGGTTCTATACGCTCTCGTTAAGGCTATCAGAGAAATTCGCCGGTCTCTATTGGCGGCTGCCGCTGTAAAACCAACTGACATTCTGTGGGCCCAAACTTCCGCGGCGCGTTAACCATTGAGAGGCTACACCTTACCCTATATAGATACACGTGATTGGTAAATTAAGTATTGCAAACGGACAACAAATAATTATTTATATGAATGTTAATTAAGTTAATTCTTTCTGTGCTTTAGCTTTGTCTTATAGACTAGTCTAGACATTATCCTAATAATTTCACATCAGTAAAACAATAGGTCTGCACCAAAGTCCAGACAAAAAATTAAAATATGAATTTATTTTGTCTCTTTTGATCTGTTGGACTATTTTACAGTCATGAGTGCAATTCTACTCCTGAAATCCCTTAGATCAGCTTTTGAGGAAGACCAGGTTTGAAAGGGGAGTAGGTATTTGCACAATCTGTAATTACTTGCCCCTATTTAAATATTTACCATCTACTGACAACTATAAAAGGTAGAGAGGGCGGAACACTTCCTGAATGTAGTCTATACTTTAAATAAAATTCTATAAATGACACAAAGATGGGGATATTCAGTTACTCATTAAGTTTATGTTATTTGAATGTAGGTAATTTAAATGTTAGAAGGGTTGATAGTTCCTTTGAATAAATTTAATATACGTAATTAGAAATTACCCTTGTATACTTTCCAAGATAAATAAATAATATATTATGTAATATCTTTTTAACTTCTCTAACTGTAAACACGTCTTTAAAATCAACAAAACTCATACAGAAATATAGTAAGAACAAATTAAATTGACGTATTTCACTGATACAAAAATGAAGGCGATAATGTGATGAGTATAAGAGCTAGTGTTAGTTGGCTATCATCACTTTGTTCACGTAAAGTAAAAGCTCTAGAGCTGACTGGCCAAACCATTGCCACAAGTTCTTCTTTCTCCTTCTTCCAGGGTCCCAACTTCCAGCAATCTTTCCCTGCATTATTGAGCAAACGACTATCTGATGCAAAAATTGGCTACCACATGGGCGAGACAAATGTGAACTACATTAGTTATGCCGATGATATGGTTGTACTAGCGCCATCTATAAAAGGGATAAGAAAGCTTTTACAGATATGTGAAACATATGCCAGTGAACATACAATGGCAGTAAATCGGTCATAGTGGCGTTCAAATATGGAAAAGGGCCAAATAATATCCATCCCGTGTGGTAATTGAGCGTTCAAAATAAGGTCAAATACCTTGGCCATATATTCAGTGAAGATGGACAAGACGATGATGAATTCAGTACAACAATTCATATAGAATACTGTTTGGATTGGCGCGTTATTGCAGCGCATCTACAATATTTACCGAAGGCCGTATACATGGATTCGTTCCGCTTCTGAGACATCGAGTTGCGAGAGTAAAGATGCGGCTGGAGCTCAGCGCCAACTCTCTGGTGCAAGCGGCGCTCTCATAGAAAGCTGGTTCCCTGACCAGAGAATGGCAACGCCTACAGAATAGCTACATTTACAACAATGGCCGTGACTAAAGTAGTTATAAATGTAATATTTATATTTTGTGTGTATATATGTGTGAACGTTTTATTTATTAATATTTTCCTTAGTTTTCTTTTTTTTTCCTTTTTCTTTTTGATAGTATTATATTTATTTCATAACTTTAATGTATAACATAATATGTATTATCTTTATGGCGAATCGGGTTAAAAAAAACCTCATCACGCTGGAATAAACACATTATTATTATTATTATCATTATTATTGTTATTATGAGGTGTAAGATCTCGCACCTCTTCGAATGCCTCATTATTATTTGGCGGTTCCTTGGTGGCAAGCGTTTTAATGAGAATAATGAACTCAAAGACAGAGTTTAGACATGGTTTTCATCTCAGACGAAGACGAAGGTGTATAAAAATTGGTGCCCCGTTATGTCGAGTGTCTTAATAATGGTGGCGATTATGTTGAGAAGTAATTAAGGGTGTATAGCATCTAACCTAAAAGAGACACCAGTCCTATACATTAGCGCTCACGGAAACAAAAAAAAAATATTTACATATATTATAGTTAAACACAAATATACGTACTTTTAAAATTAGCAATAATAGCTTTGTGGTTAAAATTCATATTTTTTATTTATTTTATTTTATTTATAAAGCATGTAAAAGTAATCAGGAAATTCTAAACAGCCAACTAATTTTAACTACGAGTCCTATTCTAAAATTTTTTCCTAAAAATTATTCGACTAAATTTGTATTGAGCAGCAATTTGAGTTAGGTACTAAATTTATTTTTTTAAATAATTGTTGTTTTTTTAAAAAAATTAAAAATACTCGTAGATTCTGGTGAAGAAACAATGCTATATTTTTAGTTAGTTATGACATCCTGAAGAAGGAAAAGGTATTTTCCGAAACCGGTTGATGTTTTTTAAACTCAATTAGTTGTTAATTAAACTAAGATAATAAATAAAAAATACAAATATAGGTATTTTAAAAAAAATAGAGATGCATACGCGGAATACATGTCACATCAATGTTCTTACTTTTCAAACGAACCTAAACGCTTGTGCTATGAAAATAGAACTAACTTGCTGGTGTCCTGGAACGAGGCGCGAATCCCCGATCACTAGATCTCTAGGCCAACGTCTTGACCATTACACCAATAAGCTACTCGTATATCGATAATATATCGGATATTATATATTATATCCACAGTTAGAATAAAACTTCAATTTAGTGTTGTTTCTGTAGAAGACCGTTCATAGGGCGGGGTGATGTTATTTTTTTTCGGTACATTAGTATGATTAATGTCTGTAATGTACCATTTTTCAGAGCCATAAATCTAGGCCGGACGTTTCACAGTATTTTCCAATAGGATAAAACGATAGCCATCTGTCTTCTCCCACGCCAGCCGTTATATTCCCAATTGACCCGGCATTATAAAGCCATTATTTAATTATTCATCATTAAGTCGCTTATATCGGAGCCATTTGGCTTACACACAACTCTCAGTGTACGTATGTACGTATAATATATGTCGGCAAAGCTTAGAAGACAAACAATATAAAAAATCTTCTTGGCATTCGTATTAAATTTGTACATAGTATGAAAACGCATTTTTTCCACGCATTAATTTCTGCTTTGTACGGTTAAAATATTTTTACAATTGATAATTGTCAATACAAATTAAATGTATTAATTAGAAAGATATACATATAAAATCAATTTTATCGAAAAATATTGTTCTTGCTACCGGGATACAAACCTCGATCTCTTTCCAATCTGAAGAAGGTGCATTAACCAACTATACTACAGCAGAGTACTTTTGACGACAAATTCGAACCTATATGTTACGCTTTTCAAATTAATACATCTATCGTTCCATTATTTGAAACCCACCCACTTTATTTTTACGTTCCATTATTTGAGAGCCACCCACTTTATTTTTACGTTCCATTATTTGAAAGCCATCCACTTTATTTTTACGGATATCAAATAGCTTTGAGTGGTCCAATAGGAGATTTTGTCTATATATCTTATATCTTTCTAATTAATACATTTAATTAGTATTTAAAATATCAAAGACCTTTGTTCTGAATAATTACAATTTCACAATACAAATGTGTTCTTCTTAATAATAATATTTTCCGTAGTTCACATATTCTTTGAACACCTTCTACTCGCAATTACCTTAATTTAAACGATCATACTTTCATTTTGAGACATCTTCATAATTTTAAAGTCATTACTTAAATATATTTTTTTAACATTTAAATCATTTTGTTTATGGTAATTATTGGTATAATAATACTTTATTTTTAAATATTACATCAAAAACAAACCTATCACATCCCATAGAAAATATCCTAAACCAAAAAGTCAATTTTACAGAAAAGTGAAAATATTTTTATTTCAGGATTAATAACTGTTATATATCGAAGTACCTTCAATTTTTTATTGATACATAGACTCTTCAGAATCACAAGGTTCCATCTGACACTGACACTGTTTTGAGAAAATGAGCTGAAAAGTGTTTATTGAATTTCAACAACCAACCTTAGTGATGCAACCTTAGTGATACAACCCTTTTATCTTTTACCGTATCGATATTAGCAGCATATTTTGATACCGTATCGATATAACTCTCATTGGCTTACTATATATATATTTTTTAATGAATATTTTTCGCGCCACACAGTGTTCTGAATACACGTCTTCACCAGAACAGAAGTGTTGAAAAACAGTACAATAGAAGCAGACATTAATGTATACGTTTTACTATATTTTAAATGAGATATAAATATATATTTATTAATATTTTTCTTTATTTGATAACTTGAAGAATTTCTTAAAAATAATAATTAAAATTTTAATATTTTTCAAGAATGGAACCCATATAAATGCATAAACGTTCTTTCGAAATAATGTAATCTTTCAGCAGAATACAACTATAGTGATGATACAACCCATTTATCTTTTACTATATCTTAAATATTTTATAACTCTACGTACTGTCTGTATAATCATTAAAAATTGTATCTAATTCAATGGGACTCCATCTCTACAAAACCACCCGAAAAATTGGTGTCTTGTTCGGAATTCACGATAAAGTAATTTCTAAAAATATTATTTCGATTATTTGACTCGTCACCGTATATGATAAGACAGAAAAATCAAGTAATCTGAAAAATTTGAATATTTCACATATCGATCCCTCAGAATAACAAGGTTCTATCTGACACTGACACTGTTTTGAGATGTTGAGCTCAAAAGTGTTGATTGAATTTCAACATATATTCATGTATTTTTTTTTTTTAGTATGTAAATATGATCAGTTTTAAGGTCTTAACTTATTTTCAGTATTATCAATGACCATTGTGAGACGAGGGAAATTAAAAATAAATAAAAATATTGTAAATTGACAATAATGATCCATGAATTGAAATAAATAACTGACACAGTTGGAACTTTCAGCTTTTACTATTTCCTTTAATATGCGGTTAATAGAATTGGTGTGTATGGAAAAAATAAAGAATAATGCATTTGGAACCGATTTCACACAATGACTCAAATTAGTCCAAAATGTTAGTTGGAACCTTGTTATTCTAAGGGATCGACGTAGTGAACTAGATACTACAGCAGCGATAGGTCACAAATCACTCTCATTGGAAAATAGTCGCACAGCATTAGATATGGCATTTTTGCAGAACTCTGTCCACGATATGATTGTAATATTTATCTAATACCAAAAAAATTCGTACAGCCATAGAGTTCCCCAGAGGCGCACGTAGTCATATCGTTTGTACCGCCAGTGAATTTAAATTATATAAATTACTATACGTGCAATATTTTTTTAACAATTCCATGTTCTAACCATGCGTTGTGTATTGTATATGATTAATTTACAATACTTCTAGGCGCTGTAATATTTATGTATGGAAATATTTACAAAACACACACGAAGCCCAGATCAAGGTAAATTTGAATGTCACTGCTAAAACAATAAATGGCTATGGGCGGGTCATATTTGAAGAAGGCCAGTAATGGATATTTAATCACATATTTAATTTCTCTCTTTTCCAAAGCCTGCTTTGTCACTAAAATATATATAAAAAATATTGTTTTTTTTTGATATTTTAACAGAAATAAATTGACGACTAACAAATGAAAAATGTAAGTAACAAGTATTGATTTTTTAAATACTAACTAAATGTATTAATTAGAAAGATATGGCTTTCAAATAATGGAATAATAGATGTATTCATTTGAAAAAGTGTAACATATAGGATCGAAAATTTGTCGTCAAAAGTACTGTCGCTGTAGCATAGTTGGTAATGCATCTTCCTCGGATTGGAAAAGAGATCCAGGTTCGAATCCCGGTAACGTAATAACAATATTTCTCGATGTAATTGATTTTATATGTATATCATTCCAATTAATACATTTAATTAGTATTTAAAATATCACAGACCTATGTTCTGAATAATTACAACTTCACAATAAGAATGTGTTCTCTTTAATAAGTATCGATTTGCTTGTTTTTGTTTTCTTTTGTTAGTTTTCATTAGTATTTACCTATAAAATTAGTAGTATCTACCTATATTAATATAAATTATGTAAATAAATTCAATGTTATGTACGTTATATCATTTTTATTGTATTATACCGACAAACATAAAATGATGTTAGAAAACGAAATTATTAGAATATAATTAGGAAAGATGGAACAAAAATGAACATTATCCAAATTTACATAAATTGAAAAGAGATTTATCTATGATAACACCTCCCTAATTATACAGTTTACCTACCATTATTTGATATATGTGTTCCGAATTCGTAAACATTCATATCAGCTGCGACCAATGTTATTTATTAACATGTATTCTGCGTCCAAAATCCTACCTTTGCCTACTTGCCTTAATGTGAAATGTGACCTTAACGCCAACAGACGTCAACGTGAGCGATATTGTGTTCGATCTCGACATCGCGATGCCATTTGCGGTGTGGACCTTTTCAACTCCAGTGTACCAGCACTTTATTTTGTGTGACCATTGTGTGTAATGATAGTGTTAATATTTTTTGTACCGTGGATGCACATTGATATCGCCATCTTCAGTCGGGAGTGAAGATAGTCACCATCCACGTGCAAACATTGTACGACCACGGGGATTTGCGGAGGCATCATACTATATCATATAAAGTAAGGCGAACAGTCCTCTCTAAATCCCAATTCCTCGAGATCACTGGTCCTTCTTCTTAACCCCTATCTCCTCATCGACCTCTCCCTGTACCAAGTTCCCCTACTTTCCTCCCCTACCTTGCGGCGATTCCGATTTACGACCGAAATTGTCGTATTCCATTCCGCGATACACGCGACCCGGATATTGCGCAAACAATATGAGTATCGTACACATGCAACAATACCTACTCTCTTAAGTTATTTATGTCTGTCCGACCGTATAGCATTACAACATGAAATGAACTGTACAGCACAGCAACATAAAACAAACCAGAACTGTTGTCAATTCGGTGCGGTTGTCTGGTCAATAGTAAATTTTCATATTTTTTATTTATCTTAACCACCAAGTTAATATTGCTAATTTTAAAAGTAGTAAATTTTCAGTGATTTTTTAAAATAAATTAAGGTTATAAACATTATTAATTTTCCATCATTATTGACGTCTTGTTCTTATCTCCCCCTCATCTCCCACCACGACTGCGATCCCCCTTTTTCCCATCCAATAGCTAATTTATTTTAGTATTCATTTTACTACAGTGCATCTATCTAGACAAATGTACGATGGTATCGAAAACAGTTAATTCTCCTCGGTTAGTATAATGTTAGTTATTTATTTAAATTAATAAATTTTAATTTTATATAATATCTTGGTAATTGAAATCGGTTGACGTATAATAAATTTCGTAGTTTCATACAATGTGATTGTTATTTTATTTAATGCATCTAAAATTAGTCATCGTAAAAATAAGCACGTTAAAATGAATACTGATATAATTAATTAATTTCATTACCATAATGTTTACTATGTAAAAAGATAACATGAGTTTTAAAATAATAAATGAATTTGAAAATTTTTTGTCTCACATAAAAAAATATTTAGCGAAAGAAGGAAATATATTTATTTATTTTGGTACAACACTGGCCGTTCAATAATAAAATAACAATACTTTTCTTTTAAAATGAAATTTATTATATTTGTCTTTCGCGCAATAGATACAGAATATACGATCTTGATAAAAATTCTGGATAAACAAGCCCAATTTGTATACCAAAATCCAATCCCAAACTCAAGACGATGTTATCTGAAGATGCACATCACTATACACGCTCCGGCTTCCGATAGCTCCCGACAGGTAGCGTTGGGTGCTTCTACAAATTCAATTTGCCTGAGATTCAAGATACACCATCCCCGATAGGTACATCTGGAGGTAGTGGTCCGTGATGGTCCTATTATGGGGAGATAAAACTAATTTATGTTCATTACTTGGCGCAGATGAGCTCGATATTATGCAAGTATCCATTTACTAAGATAACATCATTATCTCGAGTAACATTTGGGTAGCGGTACTTGTACCGAAAATCAATCGGCTCGCTTTCACATTTGGGGTACTTTTTTTTAATTCTACGTTTTTCGAAGCATTAAAAAAAAAGCAAAATAATAGTAATTTCGAATAATAATAATAATAATTTCGAAGCATAAAAATAAATCAAAATAATATAATCATTACAAAAAATAAAATAAAACATCTTGTGTAATTAACCAAATCCATTATAATAGATATCTCATAGAGACGATGGGTAATTACAGAGCTTACGACCTGTCTTTGGCTGGCTTAAGTGATCACTTTATACAAATTCAACGTTCACCATTCTCACCCATTAATCAATCTCCATATCTATCAATTTTTTAAATTAAATTAGATTCTCATTGTGACGTATATGCTGTTTCAGGGAAATGAATATCAAATTTAGTCCATGGATGGTGATGGTGGAGTGGTACTCAAAGTGTTTCCAAATATTAACATATACACATCTTCAAAAAATTTGATAGATATGGAGATTGATTAATGGGTGAGAAT
The DNA here is from genome assembly GCA_022840565.1 of Eubasilissa regina. Lineage (NCBI taxonomy): Eukaryota > Metazoa > Arthropoda > Insecta > Trichoptera > Phryganeidae > Eubasilissa > Eubasilissa regina. The sequence continues at coordinate 25,506,634 of JAINEB010000011.1, read as the reverse complement.
TGGTGAACGTTATATTTATATAAAGTGATCACTATTTAAGCCAGTTGAAGGCAAGTTGTAAGTAAATAACCTTGTAGTTACCCATACTTCTATATTTTTTCATTAAATATAATGAAAAGTAGCTTCGTTCCTATGAGATGTATATTATTTGTTTAATAACAGTGCCTTTGTAGGTGAAAATCCAGTAATTGTGTATTCTTGGACATATTCAAATATTGCTAAATCCATAATAATACGGACCTTCAGGCAACGTTTTGACTTGTGATCGTTTATATAATTGTTACGTACTTTACTTCTTAGTACGTCTTTGGTGTACACCTCGTAATGTGAAGGTCTAAGAAATTGATTTTTTAACAATTAATCTTTTATTACAATAAGCTACAACTTAGTACATGGTATATCACTAGTATATGTCAAACTATTAAGCCGACGAACCGCAGATAAAAGAGACGCGCGCACTCCCGCGCGCCGTCTTTATAGCCACACATACCCACATCGGCGATGCGGCACACACACACACATACACCATTCCAAGGACATAACAATAATTTTATTTATTTTTATTACATTATTATATAGAGCAGAATTATTTCCATGATTTATCATAACAGTTGTAGATATTTCTGCACAGCCATGGTACATGACTAGCATTCTTGAATCGGGGATTTACCTAAAAATACTAGGGGTTTTCAGATTGACACAATAAATAAGAATTTTTAGAAATAAGAAAAAGTCTTAATAAATAACCAAATCCTTTCTGCAAATAGATACATTTTAAATTTGTTTTCACAGTGGTTTATAATTTGTTACCCATCCTTTTCCCTTCCCCCTCTTTTCTATCCTCTCCCACCGCTTATATTTAATGTTTTGTTTATGTCTATACTTGTAATTTTAATTTTAGTACACATTGTATCCTGAAGAAGGGACTATTGGCCCCGAAACATGTTGATTTATCAATAAACAGTGAAATAAACAAATTGTTTTCTTATTATTAATAAAAAATGTTATATTTATAAATTTGGCCTAAAATACTTCTTACATTAATGAAATATTATTTGTATATTCAATCAAATACTATAAAAGTATAATGTACTTTATTATATACTTTAACTCGACAAAATTTATACAGCTAAGAGCTAGTGATCTATGTACGTTTTTTGTCATTAAATGTGTATGTATTTTTTTTTAAATTATGATATTTATATACGTATCATAATAATATGTAATTAAAGCAAAAAGTTCTATACTTTAATTTTTTTTTAAATCATTTAGCTTATATTGGACTGAGTCATTGGATCGGTAAGTTAGTAGATAAATTTATTTTAACATTTTTTCATCTACCAACGAAGATCTTACCTCCCTTACTCCATATTCGAGATGATTATCGTGAACAATTTTAGCATCGTAAATACTCAGCGAGTTATCGCACATCGAATAATCGACTCCCACCCTGCAACAACACTGTATATGGTATTTAAAAATGTTGATAGAAAGAAGAAGCATCAGCCATCTCGGATGATATACAGTGTTGTTGCAGGGGTGCTCTAAATTATATATCTTAAAACTTTTCCAAGGCATTTTTGACCTGACTTCTTTATATTGATCTTCGTAAATTATTTCCACGAGTACCCCAAGCTTTGAACAGACGGTACTGTCATCGTATAGTAGAGGTGAGGGTTGGGACAAGCAAATTCGTTTCTTAACTGACTTCCTACTCTCGTGCACTTTGCCAAATTTCTTTGATATTATCATGATATTCATCAACTCAGATAAATCAATTTTAAGTAAAGCAGTTACTCTGTGACAAAAATTTGGGATCATTTGTCACACATGAATGTTACAAATTTCAATTTTAAATCGTTAGAAGTAAGTAAGGCATACAAAATATATATATTATAAATGACAAACTAAATTTAACTGTCTACTAACCCAATAACACCAATATGACTCTTAGTTTAGTTCGGACCTACTTTCAACAACGCCGAGAACAATAAGAGCCATCTAGTTTTCATTAATATCATAATTATGCGTTATTAAAAATTGAACTTGACCCTTTCTACCCTGACAATGTTTTAAAGTACTATTAACTTTATCTAGTCATAAATCTTACTGCGGTGTCAATTCTCTAACGATACTACTAAGTCTTCGTAAATAATAGTCTGCTCGATTTATTTCGACTATTAACACGAGATATTTATTGTTACGTCAAAACTGCGGCAAGTAAAATTGGTCAGTTGAGCATTGTTACAAGGTTAGATTTGTCGCGCTTGTATTCCTTGTGATTATTAATAGTTTTTTGACCTATTTTTTTTTTAATTTTCTAACTATTTTTTAAATATTTTATAATATTCCTGCAATGTGTTTTGGTACTATGCCTTTTTTTGTGTACGTCATGTAAGAGCTCACTGTACTTAGAAGTACCACAAATTATAATTAATAATATTTATATACGTAGATTTTCTTATTTTATGTTTGAAGAATACTAAAAAAAATATACACGCACCTAAATTTCATAATTCGGGGTAGAAAGGGTTAAAAAAAAACCGTACGTTTTTAAAAAATGGAAGGGTTGAACTAAATGATAAGATTTTTTCACACACCTAGCTTGAACTAAATTTGTATTATTAGGAGAACACATTCTAATTGTGAAGTTATAATTATTCAGAACATAGGTCTGTGATATTTTAAATATGAATTAAATATATTAATTAGAAAGATATACATATAAAATCAATTTTATCGAAAAATATTGTTGTTTCGACACCGGGATTCGAACTTGGATTTCTTTCCAAACCGGAGAAGGTGCATTATCCAACTATGCTACAGCGACGATATTTTTAGCGACAAATTTTCGAATCTATATGTTACCTTTTTGATATCAATACATTTAATTGTTCCATTATACAACAATATTTGATATGTATATCATTCTAATTGATATATTTAATTCATATTTAAATTTGTATTAGAGGTAACTGTCTAGTCCGATTTACATACATGCATGTATGTTTTAGTTAGGTTTTGTGACATACGTCAATGCGCTCGATATGCAAATCCTCGGTAACCCGCTCAGGAGCGTCGCGCCGTAGAGACTCGGCTCATGATGAAGCTTGTCTCTTGTTGGTTAGGGAAGGGACTTGAAATATACACCATGTAAATTAAAATTAATTCAAACCACGCTACAAGGAATAAGTAAGTTTTCGACTGCCCAAACTGAGCTACATTAAAAAGATTTGATTTAAATTATAAACTGTTGAAAATAGTTGCGATTCGTAAGAAAGCTTCTTTTTAATACTGTAACCGGTAGTACAAATAGATAACAGCATATAATAGCTTTATAAGCAATTCTTCATTGTCTCGTATAAGAGATGAATTATGCATAACAAAATAGAAAGAAAGAAGATGAATTAAGCATACCAAAATAGAAAGAAAGAAGATAATTTATCCATACCAAAATAGAAAGAAAGAAGATGAATTATGCATACCAAAATAGAAAGAAAGAAGATGAATTATGCATACCAAAATAGAAAGAAAGAAGATGAATTAGGCATACCAAAATAGAAAGAAAGAAGATAAATTATCCATACCAAAATAGAAAGAAAGAAGATGAATTATGCATACCAAAATAGAAAGAAAGAAGATGAATTATGCATACCAAAATAGAAAGAAAGAAGATAAATTATCCATACCAAAATAGAAAGAAAGAAGATGAATTATGCATACCAAAATAGAAAGAAAGAAGATGAATTAGGCATACCAAAATAGAAAGAAAGAAGATAAATTATCCATACCAAAATAGAAAGAAAGAAGATGAATTATGCATACCAAAATAGAAAGAAAGAAGATAAATTATCCATACCAAAATAGAAAGAAAGAAGATGAATTATGCATACCAAAATAGAAAGAAAGAAGATGAATTAGGCATACCAAAATAGAAAGAAAGAAGATAAATTATCCATACCAAAATAGAAAGAAAGAAGATGAATTATGCATACCAAAATAGAAAGAAAGAAGATGAATTATGCATACCAAAATAGAAAAAAAGAAGATAAATTATCCATACCAAAATAGAAAGAAAGAAGATGAATTATGCATACCAAAATAGAAAGAAAGAAGATGAATTATGCATACCAAAATAGAAAGAAAGAAGATGAATTAGGCATACCAAAATAGAAAGAAAGAAGATGAATTATGCATACCAAAATAGAAAGAAAGAAGATGAATTATGCATACCAAAATAGAAAGAAAGAAGATGAATTAGGCATACCAAAATAGAAAGAAAGAAGATGAATTATGCATACCAAAATAGAAAGAAATAAGATGAATTATGCATACCAAAATAGAAAGAAAGAAGATGAATTATGCATACCAAAATAGAAAGAAAGAAGATGAATTATGCATACCAAAATAGAAAGAAATAAGATGAATTATGCATACCAAAATAGAAAGAAAGAAGATGAATTATGCATACCAAAATAGAAAGAAAGAAGATGAATTATGCATACCAAAATAGAAAGAAAGAAGATGAATTATGCATACCAAAATAGAAAGAAAGAAGATGAATTATGCATACCAAAATAGAAAGAAAGAAGATGAATTATGCATACCAAAATAGAAAGAAAGAAGATGAATTATGCATACCAAAATAGAAAGAAAGAAGATGAATTATGCATACCAAAATAGAAAGAAAGAAGATGAATTATGCATACCAAAATAGAAAGAAAGAAGATGAATTATGCATACCAAAATAGAAAGAAAGAAGATGAATTATGCATACCAAAATAGAAAGAAAGAAGATGAATTATGCATACCAAAATAGAAAGAAAGAAGATGAATTATGCGTACCAAAATAGAAAGAAAGAAGATGAATTATGCATACCAAAATAGAAAGAAAGAAGATGAATTATGCATACCAAAATAGAAAGAAAGAAGATGAATTATGCATACCAAAATAGAAAGAAAGAAGATGAATTATGCATACCAAAATAGAAAGAAAGAAGATGAATTATGCATACCAAAATAGAAAGAAAGAAGATGAATTATGCATACCAAAATAGAAAGAAAGAAGATGAATTATGCATACCAAAATAGAAAGATATTTCCCATGTTTCTTTAAAAAATATTGAAACAAATTGTTTTCCAACATATTACCGGACCCCTTAAAGTGTAGACATATCTAGTTTCGGATACATCGCACTTCAAATACATTCAACTTATTTAAAAAATATATATATGTTAATGAGATGTGAAAACAGGATTAATTTGAGACTTCCAAAGTAGAGGAGAATTGAATACTCAATTTAACAATATATGAGTAAATAAGTCACTATGTAATGCTGGTATGTTTAATTATTTACCAACGCTCGTATGAGCTTTTACATACATTATGTATTTTATAAAGAGACACAGCCTAAACACATAAATATAGTATATTTAATACAGTTTTTATAACACATTTTCGATAATTTTGTTGATCTTAAACTTATTTCATTTAATTAAAAATAGGCATTAATATATGTAGTTAACATCAAATGTACGAACTCAAATACTAACTACTAATAAAAAAAAAAGAATAAACAAAGTAAAAATTAAAACACAGAATAGCCATACCCTAATATTATACAATACTATGTTTCCATATAGCATCAAAAACATAACACTTATATTTAAATATTAAACTAAAGAAATTAATCACCAAGATTGAATTCATTCCCGTTCCTGTGATTTTTTTAATACAAACCAAAGTGAGTTAATATAAGAATTATTTTTTATACTTTCATATTATTTAGTACTCTGAGTAGAAACACGGTAATAAAACAAATCAGACAAATCGAAATAAAAACTATAATTGACTATATGTTTAAAACATTAAATTCTACACGACAATTTAGTTAGATTAAGAAAGCTAAATAGTTTAAAATTAATGAACCTTAAAAATATACAAGACCCCTTTCAATTTTAAATTGACGAAATTTATAGAATGAGGACCAAATTGTCAATTTATATTTAATTTACTTCTAACTAAGCAATATAAGTGAGATCATGGTTCTTAACACAAAACTGAGACAATTTATTACATAATTACTAGCTTTATCCCTCATCACTTTTCATTTAAAATATATTGCTTATATTACCGCACCTTAATAAAGTGGCTGTAAGACATTTTACTAAAAAATAGTCATTTTTTAATGTTATACCCATTAGGCCTATTTCAGATTTCGTATTTTTGTATTTTTACGAGTATAAGTATCACCTTTTCCCCAAATTTTTTTTTGAAAAAAAAACCTGCGACTTATACACTGCAAGTCAAAATTGCAAGTTATGAAATATTCGCGTATTGTTAAGTCCATAAATTTAGGGTGCAACTTATACTCGTAAAAATACGGTAACAATTTCTGAATGATTTTTTAGTTTATCGCTAGAGACGTACAGTATTAGTTGGAAACTGAATTAAATATAAAATCGTGCAAGACCGAGTGCAGAATAAAATTCTTTAATGTGGACTAATTGCCAATGTTGGCATTGATTCTATATTTTCTTATCCATTTCTTTATCCTCTCTCTCCCATTTACAGGTTCCACTTACTTACTCGGTGTCTACATACCTCATCTTAAATTTCTAGTCTCTTATTTTAAGAGATTTCTTTTTCTTAAGCATAGGTAATAGAAAGAGAAAAAATAATTCCGAACAACTAAACTGTCAAACTAAACTGAAGAATGACAAACGTATTACATAATAACAATATTTGAATATGTTCAAGAACACACAATTACTGGATTTTCACATACAAAGGTGCTATTATTAAAAAAATAATAGATATATCATAGAGACGAAACTATTTTTTATTATATTTTTTAATGAAAATATATGGTAAGTATGGGTGATTACAAGGCTTGCGACCTGTCTTCGGCTGGTTTAAGTGATCACTTTATATATAAATATAACGTTCACCAATTCTCACCCATTAATCAATCTACCATAGCTATCAATTTTTTGGAAGTTGTATATATGTTAATATGTGGAAACACTTCGAGTACCACTACACTATCACCATTTATGAACTAAATTTGATATCCATTTCCCTGAAACAGCATATATGTCACAATGAGAATCTAATTATTTAGATTATTTTATTATCAAATAATTTGATAGATATGGAGATTGATTAATGTGTAAGAATTTGTAAACGTCATATTTATATAAAGTGATCACTTAAGCCACCCGAAGACAGGTCGTAAACTCTGTAATTAACCATACTTCCATATATTTCCATTAAAAAATAGCTTCTTCTCTATGAGATATTTATTTGTTTGATTACATAATACATTATCTTAAATTCCCGCAAAATATTTGTATACAGCCATAACAGTTGAACGTCGATCGAGGATACAGATGTAAGCGCTGTCATTGAAAAACAGATCCTAGAGGGCGGGCCGTGAGGGTGCATTGGGGAGGGGGCAGGGCAGAGGGGGGATGCACGGGAGGTGGCAGAGCTTTGGGGGTGGTTATCAATATTTCACCGGGACCAGATTAGCATACACATCTGCTGCGCCATTTGCAAAATAATTCATTTGCCATCTGAATACAGGTAATATCTACACTTTATATTTCAAGATTTTATCGTAAATTATGCACAGTTTACAATGAATATAAAAGTGTGCGTGTATGTTCTGTTATTTTAAAAAAAAAAATTACCTTTGTAATTTTTTAAATACACGATACCATATTTTTATTTATACCATATGCCCAAAAGTCACGCTCGATACTAGTATCTGGTGTCACGTCCGTCCATAGTCGTTTATTACAGATAGGACAGAAGATGAAAAAGCAAATATATTTTAAGTGCCTAAACAATATGCAAATATTTTATAACTTACAAATTTGATTTGCAGTATATAAGTCGCAAGTTTATTTTTTTCAATAAAAATTGAAAAAAATGTGCCTAAAAATACGGTATCTAAATCAAAAAGTCATTGTCATTTTAAATAAATAATATTATTCGTTTCTGATGATTAAATATCAATTTCTGTAGGGTTGTTCCAATCTATGCATTTATTTTTACAGCTTTGCATTGGTAGATTCCTAATTTACCGACTAGTCAGCCAGAAGCCAGACGAAGCGATAGAAAGATAGGGCCAGACTGGGGCCGGCTACTTTCTGCTGCAGCCTGAATCTTGAGATTGATGACCTTGAATCGCCATCCCCGCACCTATGCAATTAAAAAATTACATACTTATTATATCAAAAAATATATCAAAAAAAAATGTTAGTAGCTTTAAATTTAGCACATAAATATTTATTACACACTTGAAATTCGTAAATTGTATGAAAATGATCTATGCAAATACCTTCGATAGCTAGTTCTCAGGTTTTCGGTTGACAATAAGGACCCTTATGATATATGAATACTGCACTAACTTTTTTATTGTATTTGCTGTCTTTCTAGTCCGATGTTATTATTCTTTTAGCTGGTGGTTTATTTAGACCTCTGGACTGGTCGAAGCACAAGATGTAATTAAACCATCTGTCATTTACTGTCTTGGCTCTCCGAAAAAAGGCGGCAATACTTACATACACATATTTTCATTACAATAAATCAGGAAACCTAATGACACCAATCGAAGTAACAAGACACGTAAACAAAAAAGCTTAATTATTTTTAAACATGGAAATGTTTTATCGTACAGTAACTGTTGTACGCATAATAAATAATTGAACAGAATTGAATCCTCGAAAGTATTCGATCTTCAACAAAAACTTTACTTTTATACAGAAAGCCACCATTATACATTCAGCAAAAGCCTAATTCAGTCTCACTGCTGGTTGAAAACCAAAAATATTCAAATTCACGAAATTTACCCATAGTCGGCGCTTCCGAATCTGGCAGATAAACCGTACATAACATGCAAATATTCCCAAATCACATCATACATAAATCAGCTCGTGTGAAACAGGCATAGGCCATTGAAGAGGTACAGGTGTTTGCAGGTAAACTAACTCGCTTTGCATAAAGTGGGGCCGCGAGAGGCGAGCTTTAGTTTCGGAATATTTACATACTCAAACATCATAGCGGGAATAAATCAGAACTCTGAAACACTAGGTGTTCGTAGTCTAACTTTCCGATATTATCTGTGAATATTATCTATTAATATTATATTTACAACAGTACACTTTTGCGATCAATAGCACCGGCTGAAAATAAAAAGAAGAAACTTTATGAAAACAAAAATATTTTGCTCTCATAAAACTCCTTCCCCATGTATTCGATAAAACATCTTCTAGTTTTAAGCTTTAGTTTATTACTGATGAATTACGCAATATCCATGTCGCGCGTCCCGCGGAATGGAATACGACAGTCCGGTCGTAAATCGGAATCACCGCAGAGTAGGGAAGAAGAAATAGGGAAACGTGGTATAGGGAGAGGTCGATGAGGGAACAGGGGTTTAGTCAAAGGACCAGTGACTTCAGAAACCAGAAAAAGAGTGCTCGCCTTACCTTGAGTATAACATCTCCTCAAATCCCCGTGGTCGCTGCCTAAATCACACAATGATGCACGAGGATGGTAAGGATCTCTGCTCCCGACTGTAAACGGCGATGTCTATGTGCATCCACGGCACACACAAACAATAGACACTGTATATACAAATCACAGAATCACAAAATACAGTGCACTGTAGTTGAATGGTATTACGATGTCGAGATCGACCACAATACAAATATCGGTCAAGTTGACGTGAAAGAGATCTAGGATAGGGATTTGAAGGCGGACATGTGATAATAAAATTATTCGAGGCCGATATTACAAATGCTAAAGTATATATTTTGCAAATACGGAACAACTGAAGATGATGCATCGAAAAGTTTTAATTAAAGTGTAGTGTAAAGTAAATACTATTAATTTTAATTTTTTTAAATGTTAATTACAATAGACTTCCACAAAGATAATTATGAAAATTTTGAAATATAATATTACCTTAGATTTGTCAGCCATAATCTTCTTCTTTGATAGATATCGAAAGGAGAGTGACTACAGGAAATAGAAAGAATGGCGCTTTGAATCGAATTATATCTAACGGTACACAAAGGAGTCCTGGTACCGAAACTGATGCGTGATAGTGAGGCCTGGAGCTGGCAGAAGAGGATTGAGAGTAGACTGAATGCAGTAAAAACGAGATCTCTTAGGCGTATATATGGCAGATCCATTTATGACAGAGTAAAGAATGAAGATAATCGGAAATGTAAAGCTGATCTTAGTACAGTGAGTAAGATTAAGAAAGGATCATTTAGGTTGATTGGTTATATGGAACGGATGAATGAAGAGAGAATGGTAAGAAAGATATATGATGCAAGTATTGATGGTACCAATAATAGAGGACGTCCGCGGAAGACTTGGCAAGACCAAGTAAACCAGATACTAGAGGATGTTCCCGTTAGAATCCTTAATAATCGACTAGTTTATATGAGTAGATGTATGAATGTGGATGAGGCGAGAATTGTGTGTCAGGACAGAAAAATGTGACTCTCTATCCTCTCTTCAAGAATTCATCATCATGGTAATATAGCTACTTTAAAGAAATTATTCCATTCCTCTCGTTGTCATGGAGAGCGAGAAGGTTCCTCTGGATCCCTTCTAGCCAACGGAGTTGAGGACTACCTACGTGTGCTTGTGTTGAAAACTTTCATCAGACCTAGGTGCTCATCAATGGCATTAAATATTAAAAAATTGCTCGCTGTAGATCGGAAATTGAATAAAGTCGAGAATCAGCGTAAGCTCGAAGCTAGATCAGCGTACGCTCGAAAGGTGGAATATTTTGCACAGAGTCTTACCGTCACCAGTGGTGCCTAGTACGATGTGCTAACGACTTGTGCGATGCTGAGCTAGTTACTTGAATAATGTAAACGCGCCTTTAACTATGTGTGTTGCATTACCTTTACATATGTTTGTGCATATCTAACACCCCGTAATAATAGGCCACGCGGCACGAATAGTTCAATTACCCGGTGTACTAACCAGACCACAGTACAGTGTTATGTGTCCAGAGTAATTGATGACAGACGTTAGTTAGATATTAGAAACGCATATTGCAATCGTGATGAAACAGGCGAGAATGCATTGAGACGTGAATGCTAATGAATCCAATCAAGATGTTTTGAATGCACTACGATTCATTTTTAAACATGCTATGAATAGTCAAGATGCTAGCCTTATATGGATGCACACTATTTTAAGATAATTAATTAAAGAAATTTATTTCAGTCGCTTGGATTCAATGAGCCGCTTTTCTCTGTATATCTAAATATTTTAATAGTATTGGCCGTTATATATATATATATATATATATATACAATTATACTTCACGTTACTAAAGAGGGACTTTCTTAAATAAAACTACCGACTCTTTTTCTATTTTCATATTTGTGGTAACTTTGCAAGTACCACCAGAGTTTTATCCACTCTTTGTACTCTCGCGTCGCTTGTGTAGAGTCCTTGTAATAATTAAATTTATTATAAATAGTATTACAGTAGTTGACAATTATATAACTCAGATATATGCTAATAACTATTGCGAAGTGGCGATGGAAAAGAGACCCGTTCCCCCAGAGACGGCCAGCCATGTCCCCCACCACTCATCTATTCACTCTCCTGACACACACACATGCATAAATGTTCAAAGTGACAGTTCTCACAATATTAAATATGAAAGAAGAAAATTAAGTCCTCATTTAACTGTTAAATTCTGATGATCGGCAGATATTCTCTATATACATATATATGCAATATAGGTCGAATCCCGACTATCATTTGTTTTAATACATTTTTTGTGATTGAATTTAATGTATTGATTTATATTTAAGTATAATGTATTATTTAAAATTACTTTGTGGCCACATTTCATATAAATAATAAGATGTAATTATACTTTGTATAAACCACTATTTATTGACCATATAACATGTTTTGATACCCATGGTATCTTGTATACTGAAATTAAAAATACAAAACTATAAAGTGGTGAGTAACTAAGTAGGAACTAACGTGAAAACAAATTTAAAATGTGACTATTTACAAAGAGGATTTGATTATTTATAATGTTTAGCTTGCCATTAATACTTTTTCCTATTTCTAAAATTTTTAATTTATCTAACTGTAAACCCCTAGTATTTGTTTATATAATTTCTAAACCCTAGTGAATGTCAAAAAAATGGATTTTTTCCAAAAAATGATTGGAAAATTCAGAACAATTGTTGCTATTTTACGTTTTATTTTACATTCCTGACATCAATTTCAATATTATATTTATTTTATTTACAAATAAATTAACTACCCTATTAAGCATTGTAACAAGCTAGTGTTTAAAAAGGCCTTAATATATTTATGTTAAGAGTTCTTAGAGGATGAACCACGGAAGTCTACTTTTTACTGTTTATGAATTAAATATGTTCACCATGCGACCATATTCTGGACACCAGAAGTTGGTTGCAGATGTCACCAGCACCTTAGTCATTGTTTGATGGATGAATTTTTGTCTAGACCTTCCCCTATATTACATTTCTAAGGTATGTTGCGTTGTATCAAAGAATATGTTCTATGCATTGGTCTCTATTTTTCAATAGTGTTTATGGACCTCTTTTCTTTACACACTCCTCCGAACAACCTCATTTGTCTCACAGTCCAATTTATTCTTCTGTTCCACATTTCGAATTCTTCAAACTTATTTTATGTACGTTTTAGTGAATTATTTTTTCAAATACTAATAAAATGTATTAATTAGAAATATATACATATGAAATCAATTTTATCGAAATATATTGTTGTTGCACTACCGGGATTCGAACTTGGATCTCTTTCCACACTAAGGAAGGTGCATTATCCAACTATGCTACAGAGACTGTACTTTTAACGATAAATTTTCGAACCTATGTTACACTTTTTCAAATTAATACATGTATCGTTCCATTATGTGTAACATATGGGTTCGAAAATTTGTCGTCAAAAGTACTGTCGCTATAATATAGTTGGATAGTGCACCTTCCCCGGTTTGGAAAGAGATGCAGGTTCGAATCCCGACAGCGCAATAACAATATTTTTGGATAAAATTGATTTTATATATGTATATATATATGTGTTTCTAATTGATACATTTAATTAGTATTTAAAATATCACACACCTATGTTCTGAATAATTACAATTTCAAATAAGAATGTGTTCTCCTTAATAATTATTTTTTCGTATTTCTGTTAATATATGCTTCGATAATTTGTTTTTTGTATCCGAAAGCGTCATATGTGATTAAACATATTTTTTCCATAACATTGTTATAATGTATATATTATATGTAATAATGTTGAATTAAAAAAATAAGATAATTATTTATTATTTCTAATTTTGAAACTGTTAATCCATGACGGAATTCCATTTTTATGATTTAATTTTTTCCACTATTTATTATTTTATCATCACTGTAAAACACCCCTGTATTGAAATGTATAAATATCCTAGCTTAAGACAAAAATGTACCAGTCTGAAGTTGGCCGTGAAAGGCTGAAACCGGTAATGGTCATTAAATAATAAATAGTGGAAAAAAGTTACGCCATCTGCAAACCTGAACCATAGGATTAGTAAAAAAAAAACAAAACTGTTTCTTTTAAAACATTTCGCATTTCATTAGTCAGAAGTGCACTAGAGTTGTAATCCGCAAAGTAGTACCTACCTACGTACATCGATAGCTGGGAAAATAAATTATTAAAGCGACTTGATCACAAGTACAACAATAATACTCTGAGCGTTTTCCCAACTCTACAAATCGTTGTCAGACTGCCGATTTACTTTTTTTTGTACAACACACTGCACTATTATTTATTGCCCTGACAACATTTTTATATTCCTATTCGAGACACAGTGATTTTTCTCATATTAAATATAAGAAAATTAAGTTACGTTTACAATATAATAAATTGTACATTATGTACATTTTTTAAAATCACTTCACATACATATATAAAAATTAACTTAAACTAATATATATATATTATGTGGCGCCTATTTTCAAAACTTCAAAATGGATTTGGGATAATTTTAGTTAAATATGCGGTTTTGTTGATTTCTTGTCGGCTATATACATAACGCACGACTTCTCGCAAAAGCCACTTAAATCCATTGATATTGCACGTTCAAAATCAGAAGTAATTCCAAAATACCCCAAAGCAGACGTATTAAAAGTTGATATTCCAACTCAGTCAATCACAGTGCTTGTTGATGATCACGTGATCCAAAATCCAGTATGGCTGCCAGAATGATGTATACAGAAAAAAAAATTACAGAATTGTCTTTTTAAAAAATGCTGTTGTAATAACTAATATTTTGTACATGTGCTTTCAAAATATACGTTTTCATCCATAACTCAAAAGCACATAAAGTCGTTTTAGGGGGTTTTACAAAATATACTCGATCGTCAAGAAATTTTTATACGAGCTCATTTATAATATGAATTAAATATATTAATTAGAAAGATATACATATAAAATCAATTTTATCTATATATCTACGATATCTTTCCTAACCGAAGAAGATGCATTATCCAACTATGCTAAGGCGACAATATTTTTAGCGACAAATTTTCGAACCTACTTTTCGATATTAATACATTTAATCGTTCCATTATTTGATGTTATGTGTTCTCCTAATAAGAATATATTTATGATATGACTCGTTACTAGTATATGATGTGATATGTTATAGATACACGACACTTTAAATATATATACGTATGTTTTTTTTGATAAATGTAGTGTATTGCACAAAACTAAATAAAACAAATAAATAAAATGTGTAGTTATTGATTTTTATATTTTTGAAAGCTTTTGATAGTCATAATAAATAAATTATTTGCAATCAACAATATTTAAACTATCGGGACTGTATTGATTTTATAAGTTATCGTTAAAGTTGTTCTTTAACATAGACAAACAAATTTATTTAGTACAGTTTTGACGTTAGAGTTAAATACATTGATTTATATTTTAAATATTATTTATTATTTTTCTCACAATTTATTTTATTCTTAACGTCAATTTTAAATTAAAAAGTTAACTACTCTATAGAGATTTGTAACAAATCAGTATTTATAAAGAGCTTAATTTAGTGAGTAAGGTTAAGAAAGGATCACTTAGGTGGTTTGGTCATACGGAACGGACGAATGAGGAGAGAATGATAAGAAATATACATGACGCAAGTGTTGATAGCACCAGAAGACTTAGCACGACCAGAAAAACCAGATACTGGAGAATGGTCCTGTTAGAAGCTTCAACAATCGGCAAGCTTGTATGAGAAGATGTATGAATATGTATGGGCGAGAATTTTGTGTCAGGACAGTGGAGTGTGACGTTTTATCCTCTCTGCCTACCCCCGCTGGAAAACAGTGAGATACGACAGTAAGTAAGTTAATATATTTATGTTAGAGAATAAATCACGGAAGTTCACTATTTTTTTTATTACATTAGTGGAGGAGACACCGAAGTCTACAAATAATAAATTAAGTTATTATTAACTACTAAAAAAATCACAGAAGTTCTTTTTACTTTAATTTATATACAGCGAATGTAAAAAATCCTAAAGAAAAAGAAAAAAAAAATTGTCTCAGCTTCGGCGACATCTATACTGTTACATGAGAATAAATATTAAATTTTCAAAAAAAAAATCCATTGATGGCGACAGCATAGTTGGTAATAAATTATTTAAATATTCCAACATGATAACACATATACAACTTCCAAAAATTTGATAGATGTTGTAGCGTAGGTAAATAGGTGATCATTACATTGTGTAAAGCGATCAGCCGATGACAGATCGTAAGCCCTGAAATGCTCAAGACTTTCATAGTTCCCATGTAAAAATAATAGTTTCGTCTCAATCAGACATCTATATCTTAAAGAATCCTTATTATATTAATGCCACAAACACGTCCAACATTAAAGTTGTTTATATTCTAACAATTTCACGGCTCATTTGAGCTAGTCGATATTGCCGTCGGAAAGAAATTATATTTTGACAACTTTGTTGAAATTGTGTATAGCGACAAATTGGCTGAAATCACACACCTCAGCCGTGAAATATCTAGTCATTTAGAAAAACCTGAAATAATATTTACTTCAATTCAGCATATCTTATCATTTAGTTTAAATATTATACATTCACCTAATATTCACGTACCAGAATCACAATTAACCTCAATTCAGGAAGAAAATGTAGATATTACTAATTGTTTCGGATTCGTAAAACATATTTTTACCGCGTCTTACGAATCGGCCGCGACTCGTGCTATTGACACCTTTTCTCAGTCAAAATTCCCCGATCTTTCCTCATGCTCGTCTTCCCAGTGTGAATAATGACCTTGACATCTGCAAACGTCAGCTAGAGCGAAGTTTGTTCGATCTAGACATCGCGAGAGCATTAGCGGTGTGGATTTCTTCAACCCGGTGCACCAGCACTGTATGTTTGGATGTGAAATTTGTGATATCGCCGTCTTCGATTGGAATCGGAAATTCGCCCGCGTGCTGTTTGTGTGATCTCGACTGTTTCTGCGGGAATGACACGAGGTAAAGCAAGCAGTCCTTCAGATTCCCGATTCCCCGAGATCACTGAACCTTCGACTGGAATTCCTACCCATCATCGACCCCTATCCTTTATATCCAGGTCCCATACTTCCTTCCTTCCTTTCCCCCCCCCTTTTTCGGGATTCCGATTTACGACAAGAATCATCATAATCCAATCCGCGGGACGCGCAACCCGAAGATCGCGCAATTCGTTAGATTCGGTAGATTCTGATTCATACTACCTATATGTAGAGACAATAGCAATACTAAAATATATATTGGAGAAAGTATGCTACTCCGACTGAATGAAAAAAAGGGTAATATTAAGACGTCCCTACAGAAAAAGGGTTTTGTCGGTAAATATAGGACCAAACATATTTTTCTAGCAGATATAATTATAATACAAAATTCTCTGATGAATTTTTTAATACAATCTGCACTTTTTTGGTCACAAAAATAATAGAATATTAGATGGCAAATGTAGTTAACAAAATAAAACCACATCCATGCAGAAGACCAAGAAGGTTGGCGTTTTTTTATTTTGTACTGACACAAAACTCTTCCTCTGACTGATTACTGTCTTCTGCTAGACCTTCGTCCATCATATGTCAACTGTATGTCGTGTAATTGCACAGAGTACAACTCGTACATACGGCCTAAGTTATGATCCGTATCATGAGACACGCACCACGTACACGATGTTTGAATTTACAGCGAGCGCGACGCGTGAACATAAACTTCACCTAGAACTATAGTGTTGCCGTATGTACCCTTCAATAGCTAGTCCTGAGTTTTCTATTGGTAATGTTGAATACATTCATTCAATCCATGCAGATCTAAAATACACCAACATTGTGAAACTGGGCTGATAGTCGCCGGTGGTCGTTCTCCTTGCAGTCTCGTAGCTTCTAAACTCTGCTGGCCAGTCTCCGAAATGGGTACATACAATTCTTACATATACAATATTCTGCAAGTCAGACAACATAGAGAAGGTATTAAAGTTTAAAAATGTATTCCTTTTTAACTGCTGTTTAGGTGATTCAAATTCACCCAACTGACGAACGAATATCAATAATCAGTGGATTGACATTTTTTTATGTTTCAACAAGTGTAACGTGAGATAGTTAATCTCTGAGAATTGGTATAAACACATACTAAAAAATCTCATGTGAGCATAATCCCAGTCTCACATTAAATATTTCATCCGTGGACACGAATAATTAAGATAGGAATATCCTAACCTAACGGTCGTATACCGTGTAAAAATTTTGGAGCACTCTTCCTGCGTTTCTTCGCATTCCTGAATTCTCTGGAGTAGAAAATACACAATTTCCTCAGATTTAATTTTCATTGAAATACCGATGGAAAAAGAATACAAGAAAAAATACAGCACGCTCACATTTAGCAGGCCTCCAGAATTTGATAATTATGAATCAACAAAGCCCTGTTAACTAACTGTTATTTATGTATAATTTAACGAGTGCCTACTGATAATATTATTCATTTCCCCTATTTCAATTTTGTTAAAATTGCAAATTATGTTGAATACAGGAGAACTAAGCTCCCTCTATGTAAATTTGCTAAATTTAGTATTTCTTTGAAACCGTTAAGCTTGTTTTACTAAAAGCATTTGGAAATGTTCTATTTGCCGGCCCATCAGCCGCGGGCACCGATTCGCTTTGATTCGACAGTTCAGCGTGAAACGTGCTGGGCGCGAATGTGTTAAGTTCACATTTGAATCAAGTGTTGATACATAATTAACAGTCACCTTTTCTATGCAAATTAATGGCGTTTCGTCCAATAAATGGGGCATTATTGCTAATCACTAGACAGCGGTGATGGTAAGCCGCGATTGTGACGATGATTGGTAATTAAAATTTAATGATGATTGGTAAACTATGATTCAACCTATCATTACCTATCATTGCTCGAAGAATTACGAACAATTAGTTACCTAGCATCGTTACAATCGAACACAATCGGTCACAATAACAGTTTAAATAACTGTTGAAATAACGATTTAAATAACTGTTTAAATAACTATTTAAATAACTGTTTCAATAACTGTTTAAATATATTTTTAATTACTATTTAAATAACTGTTTCAATTATTTATTTTGATAACTATTTAAATAACTGTTTTAATTTATATTTAATAACGATTTAAATATGTATTTTAATAACTATTTAAATATGTAATTGATAACTGTTTAAATAACTATTTAAATAACTGCTTAAAATATATAAATAGCCGTTTAAATAACTATTTAGATAACGGTTTACATAAAACCTTCAATAACTGTTTAAATAACTATTTAAAATAATTCTTTATATAACTGTTTCTATAATTCTTTAAATAATTATATAAATAACCGTTTAAATATCGTTTTAACCATCACTATTAGTGCATACTGTATTGAATCAAAAATAAATCTAGGAAAAACTTTGTACTCGTATAAATATGTATACTATCTCCTGACAATGTCGAATACAACAGAATAGACCTAGACAGAGGAGCGCAGGGATGACGATTCCTCCATTCGAACCAACTGCACTATCGAGGGCAGCATTGCCAGTTGAATGTACGACTACATTTGGATGCAGCACAATTTACCATTTTTGCAAAACGGCAGCCTATGAGTAAGAATTCTACGAAAGCTGGGAAAATTGATTTTAAATTTAGATAGGCCCTGAAAAAGAAAACAACAAATAGAAACGTAATACCAAAAACCCGTTCTATTCAATATGACTGTATGTGACAAGATGTAGGAACGTTAGGAACCCTCGACTCACTTTCTTGGATCCTCGTTCCCATCAAAGGCTGCAGACCACTCCATTCAAACCTCTAAACTCACACAAATTTACAAATAATGTTCCCCTGAAAAGTCACATAAGTAAGCTAGTTTTTTCAACCAAATACTAAACAAGTGATCTGACATCCAATGTCGATCTCAACTTCGAAAGACGCCAAAGTTAGTACATTAAATTCTATAGAATTGCGAACCCGACGATAGCGCACGACATTTCAACGACAACAGGCAAAATTAGTTGACAGTAACCGGATGTTACTCCCAAACGAATTGGTGTCTACCAACTTGCTTATAATAAGTCGAACATAGGGTAGAATGAGAATTTTATGAACGATATTCAGTTGTGGCTTTCATAAATTAGTATAAAATTGTCCACTTACAAACTACGTATCATATTATATATAGAACAATATATATAGAACAATGGCCTTAAACAAAAATTTATAAATTGTATTTAAATTTAACTTTGATTTAACCACTGTGTTGTTTGTAAATATATCAATCGGTTTTGATACTAACATATCTTCGTCAGGACTGGCGTACAACCGAACTATTCTATAAAATTTAAACTAAAACCATTACGGGGTGTAGGCGGAGTGTTAGCAAGAGTGGGGAGGTGATTAACAGGCATATATTAAATAGCGGGTTGTAAAAAAAAAAACTTTAATAAAATTATGCAAATATTTTCATGGATAACTTCCATCGCTACATTCTTATAAAGCGTTCTAATAATAATAACATTAGATAATTTTGAAAGCGCCACTTTCGTAAAAAATGTCACCTCAGGGCACTGTATTTAAAATTTAAAATTGTTATTTGAACTTACGGATGTGTTTTTATAAAATGTTTCCTTTTCAGTATATTTTTAAACAAAGTCTCTGATGCATGGTTCCTAATGACAGAGGGCAAAGATTTCCACGCTTTTGGGCCTGCCACTGTCAACGTAAATACCCGCTCACTAAACTTAGACTTCTGGCAACGGCTGGTTCTACAACCCTTCCTGCGGCTGAAGTAGTCACTGACCTAAGCTTGTTAATTGCTGCTTTATAATCTACTATAATTATAATTATTTATTTTATTTGCTTCTGTCTTGACTTTGTTTAGGTTTATTTTTAAAAAATAGCCATCTCCAATGATGTAATTTGTTGAAAATAATATTTTTGTAAATCAAAATCTAAACAATTAACAATAACAAAAAATCATTTGTATGTATATAAGTAAGTTCTATTCAATGTATGTTGATTATTTTAGAATGCAACATTCTGAGATGGGTAAATCCATCTAAATGTATATGTATTCTATCTCTCTCTTTTGCATGTAATTTTATATTCTGTCTCCATCTTTTAAAATTATATATATATATATATATATAAAAAAAAAGAGTCCACTTATACATAATATATATATATATAATATATTATATATATATATAATATATATAATATATTATATATATATATAATATATATAATATATTATATATATATAAGTATATATATATATATATATAATATATTATATATATATATATATATACTTATATATATATAATATATATATATATACTTATATATATATTATATATATATAATATATAATATATATATATATATATAAGTGGACTCTTTTTTTTAAGCAAATAATAGATATCTCATTGAGACGAAGCTATTTTTTATTACATTTGAATGTAAATGTCTTCGGCTGGCTCTAGTGATCACTCTATACAAATATAACGTTCACCATTCTCACCCATTAATCAATATTCTCTATAAGATATCTATTATTTGTTTAATAATAGTGACTTTGTAAGCAAAAATTGTGTATTCTTGGACGTATTCAAGTATCACACTTATTTATTGTTAGTTTTAAATACGCCCTGACGAAGCTTAAGCTAAGCGAAACCGATTGCTGTTTAATAAAATTCATGATTTTATACTAAGTTATTGTGTTTTATTTAAACTATTTATTCTACTTCTTTCTTAATCTAAGTGAATAATCTTGAGTTCATAAAATGAGTATTTTCGTACATTAAATGGTCACAACGCTGTCATTGCTTAAATCTTCATTAACACCTGGCATATCATTGGTGTCGATGGTCTAAAATTAGTTTCTATCATCAATCAACCGAATTAGTAATTAGCGAATTAATTATAATCAATGAGTGTGTGACGTCATGCAGCATGATTGATACAAATGCATTCCTCCATTTCGGTGCAGCCAATTATGCAGCAAGGCTTATTTACTCTGGCCCCTGGCAGTAAGCTTGCAGTCTATGAGATGCAAAATTTGGGAAACTGCAGTGTTATAATCGGAATAGTTAAAAAAAATACATCACAAAGTATTTAAAACAATAATTTAGTTTAATTTGTCACTAAACATTAAGCAAAATTAAACAAAAGAAACTGTTATCAATTAATGATATTATAATGATTTACTTTCATATTTCTATTAATTACTAAAAAATAATAAATTTAGTTATACAATTTTTCACCGACAAAAAATTATTCTTAAACAGGTATAAGATAGTGTTGGGGATTATCACAGTGGACTGTATGAAATAAAATATGGAGAGAGAGACAGGATGACAAGGTACTTTGAAAACTACTACTGAACTTTTGTAGTCCCGCTTCTCTCTCCACGCTGAGAAATTGAAGGATCCCTCGACGGATGCTGGAAGTCACTTTTAAGAAGCGACCATTTTGCAAAGTATTCGAAAAAGGTGCAGGTTTATTTTTGTTATTTATTTTTTTTTTTTTTAAATAGGACTGAAACCAAATTAACACTGATTGGATGGATAGGTAGAACTAAGTATTTGTCGGAAGTTTGGAAGGAATCACTATCGTTATTAAGAACACAATTTCTCTAACAAATAGAGAGATAAAATGTTAGGGAGTAATAACCAAGTATATTTTCTTCAAGGATTGAAAATACTCATTTATAAACACAAAGACTTCTTCATACATTTATTTTATTTTATTTTGTCAACGTGTTATTAATAACTAGACTTTCCAGAGGCTAACATAAAAAAACGACAAATATTATATTACACAATTCAATTCAAATTAAATTAATAATCGAGAAAAACAAAAAAAAATCTATGTATCGAAAATATAATTTTTTTGCTACCGGCATACGAATCCAGATTTTTTTCTATCCAGGGAAACACTAATTGATTCAATAGATTACTTGTTTTAATTTTTTTAATAATTGTTTTAAAAATACCACAGAACTATGTTCTGAAATAAAACTTCACAATAAAAAAATATTTTCATTTAAAATAACACAATTAACCCTATTTAAAACTATATTAACTGAATTCTACAAGTACGCTTTCAATTTTCAATACATGAAATGCAAAATAGGTAATGCATGTGGACTCCAAAAAATATCTTAATTATAGCAAAAAATTAATTCTGTATACATAAGTTAAGCAAAAAGCATAAAAAAAATTTATAAATAAAATATTTTAATTTTTCCTAAAAAGTAATTTTATTTGTATGCAAAATTCGGTGCGTATATATTTTAGATTGAATTAATATACATTCTAATATAAATCAAATGCATCAATTAGAAAGATATACCTACATAGAGATAAACTCAATTTATCGAAAAAATATTGTAGCTGTCACCGGGATTTCTTCCTATTCGGGGAAGTGCGATAACCAATTACACTAGGTCAGCCTCGTAAAGAGTAAGAGTATGTGGATAATTGATATTTTAAAAATATATATTTGTAATTTTTACATAGAAGACTTTGTAGCTAGACATTGTTTTGTTTTTAAACGAATTCAACAGAAAATTTACATTCAAATGTATTGTCATTTTACATTTAAACAATAATACTTATAGATATAATCTGTCGTTCAAAAGTAAATTATTTATTTATTATATATATTTTTTAAATAATTTAGATATTGTGGTACGTGCTTCATATAGAAGAAATGATGTAACGACGCATAGGAAATTTGTTAACAAAAATAATATTTATTACATATTTTATAAATGTATTTATGGCCATCTTATTATGTTTTTCGCATATATGTTAAATATGTAACTGCATTATACAGGATGTAACAGACTTAGTCCACAATATTTTATTGGTGGATACCTGACTAAGTTACGAGTAGAAAATGTCCAAGGAATATGTACACTGATACGGAAAACATTATTATTTTTAATTGTTAACTTTATTTATTAACTACTTAATAAATTAAAATACGTCAACCGGTTTCGAAAAATATCATTTTCAACTAATCAATCATTATTCTTTACGTGAAACCTTAGCGAGAACGACTCTGGAACGTTTTGGAACAACACAAATGCTTCGAAACATATTGATTACTGAAGAAGCACATTTTCATATCGATGGCTATGTTAATAAACAGAACATGAGATACTGGTGCCCCGATAACCCAAGGTAACGCCATCAAAAACGTTTGGTGTGCAATTTCTGCCCGAGGAATAATTGGCTCTTCTTTTTTTAACCAGCGAGAGACGGTCACTGCTGACGTGTATTGCCGAATAATCGACGAGTATTTGGTACCGCAACTGCAGTTGTTTCCTGGGTTCAACAACAGAATACAATTTTAGCAAGACAGGGCCACTCCACATACAACTAGAGTTTCAATGGAAAAGCTGACGGGAATTTTTTCCAATAAATTAATCAGTAAGTATGGAGACGTACCCTGGGCACCTCAATTACCGGACCTTACACCGTGCGACTTTTTTTGTGGGGATACCTTAAGTCGAGAGTTTTCAGCAAAAATCCTTGAAAAATTCAGACCTTACAAGAAAATATCCGTCGAGAAAATGCTGCCATTGAACCAATGCTTTGCACTCGCGTGTTCGAAAATTTAAGAGTCCGATTGCAAGAGTATCTTGAGAGAAATGGACAGCATTTAAATTGTTTATAAAACGTAAAATTCGCATTGTTAAACTCCATTTTGTATAAATAAGTATGAGAATAACATTGTAGTTGTTTTTTTTTATTTAATATTAAACTTGAATATTTTCCGCTGGACACCGTTTATCGCTGACATGGTTGAGATTATGCACATGTCCCTTGAACGTTTACGACTCGTAACTAAGTCAGGTAACCACCCATAAAGTATTGCGGAATAGGTCTGTTACACTCTGTATATAAAAACATGTAACCGTTTAATTTACATATAGTAATAATTGTAGTTTTTTTAATGCTTTGCACATAATGTCAAAAAGATTAGAAAAGTAAATAGTATATTTTAATAATTTATTATTTTATTTTGTTTTTTTTATGTTATTCAATGTTATGTTTATTTACAATATTTGAATATGTCCAAGAACACACAATTACTGAATTTTCACCTATAAATGAAGCTAAAAAGACGAAGTTATTTTTAGTGTAGTGGTATACGAAGTGATTCCACACATTAACGTATATACAACTTTCAAAAATTGTATGAATCTGGAGGTTGATTGGGTGAAATGGTGAACGTTAAATTGTGTAAAATGATCTCTTAAGTCATCTCGTAAGCCCTGTAATTACCCAAACGTCCATATTTTTCCATTATTAAAAAATAGCTTCGTCTCTATGAGATATCTATTATTTGTTTTATATTTATTTAGTTTTAATTACAATCGGTCCGGAAGATGTAATAATATTTTTAAATAAAATGAGTCGACATATTCAATCTGATTTCTATGCATTTCAAACCATTTTTTTAAATATTTTATATTAGTTTTATGAAATTATTATAGGTACAATTAAAGACCTCTAAAATGAATGGAGCCATGTACAGGTCTAAATACGAGACGCTTTTATGAATTGCCTCATTATGCTGGTATGCAGAGACGAATGTATTGCTCTAATAAAATATGTGGAGTATGTGTGTCCGTATCTGTGAGCAGCATGATCGCGGTAATCGCGCTCGCAAAGTCACCTCAAGCCGGGGTCGTTAATCATTGGTGGCCAACTCATAAATACACCCCTGACCGGGAAATGGGAAAAGAATATTTATGTATTACACACGGGGGTAGATCAGAAAAGTCAGTGACTTCTCGTGAATAATATTTGTTCAAAACAATGTCTAAGAAATATTTTTTCTGTATCATTTAATAGGCGCAAATGCGCAAATATTTTTAATATTTCTTGTTCCCGCATTAAAATACTGTTGTGAACTAAATATATTAAAAGTAACTAACTTAGCATCACGCCATTTCCACGCGTGGTAGGCAGAAAGGATAGAACGCCATACTGACACACAATTCTTGCCTCATCCACATCCATACATCTTATCATACAAGCTCGCCGATTGTTGAGGCATCTAACAGAACCATCCTCCATTATCTGGTTTATCTGGTGGTGCCAAGACTTCCGCGGACGTGCCATCAACACTTGCATCATATATCTTTCTTACCATTCTCTCATTCATCCGTTCCATATAACTAAACCACCTAAGTGATTCTTTCTTAATCTTACTCACTATACTAACATCAGCTTTACATTATTTCCTTATTTCTTCATTCTTTACTCTGTCATAAATAGATTTGCCACAAATACGCCTAAGTGATCTCATTTCCACTGCATTCAAACTACTTTCGTTCCTCTTCTGCCAGCTCCAGGCTTCACTTCCATACCAGGATTCTATCGTGCACCGCTAGTCTTGCCTCGGTTAACAAATGCACACCAGAAATTGCACACCACACTGTCGTTTTTGGACAATGCAAACGTTTTTAATGGCGTTCCCTTGGATTATCGGACCACCAGTATTTCATATTCATTTTATTAACACAGCCATCGATATGAAAATGTGCTTCATCAGTAAACAATATTTCCAAGCGTTCGTGCTGTTCCAAAACGTTCCAGCATCGTTATCGCTAAGGTTTTAAGTAAATAATAATATTTTTTGTTGAGAAACTGCACGATTTGTAGTTTGAGAACCAGAAATTTATTTTCTACTGCTTTTGTCAAGCGAAATCGTTTTCAATGGTTGAAATATAGTTTTATTTTAAATACTAATATTTCATTTTATTTAAATAAAAAATGATGTAACAAAATAACAAAACCAGACATTTATTATTGTAAATCTTTTACAAAAATTAAATGTGTTTTATTAAATATTCACTCAAATTATACACCTCTAAAGTATGTTTGAACATATCCACGAACCGCTGCTGCACGCCAAAAGCTTGTGACGAGGATGGTGCTCCGACTTGAGGAAAAATAAATCCACCCACCGAAGACCTAACACCCAGTGGCGTAGCATTTTCTGGGCTAGCATCCTCTAGTGGTTAAAAATATATTTTCACGTATGAATTCGCAGATTTATATATCTGAATGTGTTCGATTTATGCCCGGGCAATTTATTATTTACAAGTTCATGATAAATTATTACGGAATAACTTTTAAGGTGTAATAATTTGGAATGTTGGAATATATTTCGTGTTAATAACATCTCTGCTCCGAGTTCTATACCAGAGAAATAAAAATTTTGAGATAATTTTCATATCTGGTATGGTCTCTGGTGAGTTGTATAATATATAAGAGGATATAATATGAATGAAAGTTAAATAAATAAAATTTTAAATTCGGGTGTTCAATAAATATTTTAATATCTACATTCCCTTAACATGGACGATAATTCTACGCTACTTGTAGTATTTTTTTGTCGTTAAATTTAAAACATATTTAGCTTACTTTTAAACTAAGGTTAAATTATAAAAAATATAAATATATAAGACATTTTTAAAACATTTATTACCTGAGTTAAATTTTTTTAAATATATATATTTTTTAAATGTTAATTTTTAAATAACTATTTTATTCGAAATATACATATAATTTACGTGTTTCTATCTTTGTTTCAGTGTATAATGTCGATGGCTTTAAGTGTAAATTTGTTACACATCTCTCAAATTTACAGAAAGGACAAAAAACTATATAGTTTTTTTTTAATTCATTAATATTTCATTTTTTCTTCTTAAACGATTTAAATATTATAATAGAAAGTCCTAAATATAATATTTACGAAATATTAACATTCATGTCATTTTTATCAGCTTTATGGGAGTTAACAAATTTGCAAGAATGCAGAAATTTGCAGAGGATGGTAAGAAAGATATATGACGCAAGTGTTGATGACACCAGAAGTAGAGGACGTGGAAGACTTGGCACGACCAAGTAAACTAGATACTGGAGGATCGTTCTGTTAGAAGCCTCAATAATCGTCGAGCTCGTATGAGAAGATTTATGAATGTGGATGAGACGAGAATTGTGTCAGGATAGAATAGTGTGGCGCTCTATCCTCTTCACCTACCCCCACGGGGAAACGACGTGATGATAAGTAAGTAAATTTCCATTTATGTGAAATGTAATTTACATTGGTTGTGCGTGTTGAATGTTTTATAAATTATTTAATTTGTATGAAAATTTGCATTTAAATAAAGTAATTTGTATTTATGTAAAAATATACATTTAAAATTACAAATTAATTAGAAAAAAATACTCACAGAAAAGAAAACATACAGAAATAAATTTTTATGAAAAAAAAAAAATACATTAACGAATTACTATGAAAAAAA
The DNA here is from genome assembly GCA_022840565.1 of Eubasilissa regina. Classification (NCBI taxonomy): domain Eukaryota; kingdom Metazoa; phylum Arthropoda; class Insecta; order Trichoptera; family Phryganeidae; genus Eubasilissa; species Eubasilissa regina. Next base: position 25,478,671 of record JAINEB010000011.1, on the reverse strand, counting down.
CGTAGCGAAATGCATTACTGTTGTTTATGAAGGTGCATGGAAATCTATGGGTATGATATTTTCATTCGTATCTATCGTTGATCATTGATTGTTTAGTTACGATATTTTTATTTTACTGTGTCCATTCTAAGTCTTCATTCGCTTCACCAAATTGATTACATTTAGGTTTATTTTTAAATTTGAGTCAAGTACGATTATGTTTAAAAGTTACATTATCAAGACTTCCTTGCCTATATTACCGTATTCCTTGTATATACAATATTGTAATACTCTTTATCATGTCAACAATCTGTTTTTCACAATTGAGTACTATCATATTTACTGTTTCCGAGGTAAGTTTTTAGAACTCTATAATCACATATCGACCCCTCAGAATAACAAGGTTCCATCTGACACTGACACTGTTTTGAAATAATGAGCTCAAAAGTGTTGCAAAATATACATTCATGTATTATTTTTTTTGAGTATGCAAATATGATCAGTTTGAAGGTCTTAAATTATTTTCAGTATTATCAATGATCACTAATAAAAAAACACTGTAAATGAACAATAATGATCCGTAAATTGAAATAAATTACTGATGCAGTTGGAACTTTTAGCTCTTACTATTTCCTTTAATAGAGTTGGTGTGTATGGAAAAATAAAAAATAATGCATTTGGATCCCATTTAACGCAATAACTCAAATTAGCCCAAAATGTTAGTTGGAACCATGTTATTCTAAGGAGTCTATATGTGAAAATATAATCTTTGTTTTTTTATTATATTCATGTATGGAAATTCTCAGAATTCCAATGAATAAATAATCTTGTCCCTTTTCATCTCAGGCAAATAAAATTGTATAGTTGTCCCCCATTAGTTTTAAATACAAGTTGTTGGGTTAAATTGTTATATTGATAACGCCCTTACAAGGCGAAACGCGTCTCAAGTGAATTAAACGAGTAGAATAAAAAAACAAATGTTTTATTTTCACATACGATACTATCGTCTTGTTTACGTCTAATGTATGTTAAAACATAACGTAAAACAGCATGAAATGAATCCATTACTGAAGTATAAACACACAATAATTATAATTTATTAATCACAGTAAAATATTTGAAAGAAATAAATTCCCCCTACCCCTATGACTGGCTGATAGGCGCGTATTATACCCATTTTAGTTCCACCAAAAGAACACCCAACACTTGTAGATATGATCTTTCGATATTCCCTGAAAAGCTCCGTGTAAACACGGAACCCTTAAGTGCCTCCGGAATCTGCTAAGTCATATTCGCTGTCAAAAGAGTGTTTTGCGAACAATAGATTCCTATAGTGTGCGCAAACAGCGCGAGGGAGCGATCTCGTGGGACCACAATCACCTGGGATTCTCCTGGAAACAGGCGCCGGTTATTATGTTCACCGGTTAAGAGAATCAACGCATAAATTATCATCTCAATACTAACCAGATTTGTTGGTATACAATACATATCATACGCTTACGTCTTGGCATACCATTCTTTTTATTTTATTTAATGATTCTTTTAAAATTAGCAATATTAACTATAAACTATGTCTATAAACTGTAACTATAAACTGTAACTATAAACTATGTCTATAAACTTACTTGCAAGGATTGTGCTGCATTTTATATTGGTAAAACGTGTAGAAATTTTAATATAAGAGTAAGGGAGCATTTGAGATGTTTGAACAATAGTGGTTTTCAGAATTTTCTAATCATTTGATAGAAAATCGTCACCGTTTTGATAAAAAATTGGGATTGTCAATTTTACATATAAACGGTGTTGGTCACAAATTAAATAATTTTAAATCATTTGAGATAAATAAAGCATGTAAAACTAATCAAAAAATTATAAACAAACAACTAAATTTAACTACGAGTCCCATTCTAAAATTTTTTCCTAAAAATTATTCGACTAAATTTGTATTAAGTAACAATTTGAGTTAGGTACTAGATTTATTTTTTAAATAATTATTTTTTTTAAAATAGATTCTGGTGAAGAAACAATAATATATTTTTTTAGTTAGTTATGACATCCTGAAGAAGAAAATGGTATTTTACGAAACAGGTAGATGTATTTAAACTCAATTCAGTGGTTAATAAAACAAAGACAATAAATAAAAAATATTTAATATTTGTACAAAATATTATTAACACTTTGATCGTACAAGGCGCGTTTTTTAAGTAAGTACCGATTTTTTTTTTATAGAAAGACAACATCATTTTTACAATACAACTTTTTCGAACGCTACACACCTTAAACCACTTAGTAGTTGGCACTATTGTTAAGGCTCTTGTCATAACGAGGCACCAATTTTTGTATACCTTCGTCATAGAACGACGCTACCTGAGATACTCCGATACTGTCGATACTCCGTCTTTGTTCATCATCGTCTTCAAAACGCTTGCCACCAAGGAACCGCTTTAAATGAAGAAAAATATGGAAATCACTTGGCGCCACATCAGGACAATATCAGCTGGTTTCAAATTTCGTGCATTCAAGAAACGACTTGCGGACGGTATTGAACATTTCAACCACTCACTACAAAATGGCCACACTATATGAATGTCTCTAACGTTGCATGTAGTGAGTCAACAAATGAATGAAACCATCGCACATGTGCTACATTGCAATTGCAGCGCAACACCGGGAATATCTGGCAACGGTACTTCGTACTTCCAACTTTTTTTTTTATAATTTTTTTTATTTATCAATTATATCTAGTATGTCTATTTAAAATTTTGCATCGTAAAATTGATAGTCCTGATTTATTGCGGCTAATCAACTGTCAGAAATACTAGAATCATTTTACCTTATTACTGTAACAATATTGGGACGGTTGCTCAGTTAAATTCTCCATTACACAGAATTCAAAACTTGGGTAATGAGTATGCAGATATTGCTGACGTATGAAACATAGCGTTACCGAAATAGAAAAGAATTCTTACATGTTTTTTTCTATGACTGACCAATCAGACGGACTGGACTGATTTGAGACCAACACAAGCTACAAAGAATGTTAATTAATATTTACATGTATAAATAAAAAATTTGTCGATTTTTTTTATATATAATTATTATGTGTGGATATATGAAATAGATTTATAAAGGTGGTGCTTGAAAAATTTATATTTTTACGGTGTATTATTTTAGCCATGATTTTAATTTTGATTATGAACTTCTTATTTTTATCAAATATTTTTCGTTTTTAATTTACTCTCTATTAATGTAATACATTATACATCTAGTATAAAGGGCTCTACAGAAGCCGTTAATTTAAAAATGAATAAATAATAAATTTATGCAATATCACAAATAGAATGCGGTCATCAAATGGTAGGTACTTTAACTATTAATACATACATTAAAATAAATACTTTGTTCCTCAAAACGAATTATTTATGCAATAAAATAATAAAAATAAGGTAAGGTTAGATTAGATATGTTTTATTTGCAAAATACATATTTAAATAATAGGACAAAACACTTTGTTTTAACCACTATTTATTGATAAATTTACATGTTTCGATACCTACGGTATCTTCTTCAGGAAACAATATATACTAAAATTAAAAATACAAGCATAGATAAAAACTAAACTATAAAAGTATATGTGTTGGGTAACTAAGTAGGAACTACTATGAAAACAAATTTAAAATATGGCTATTTATTTATCAATAAATAGCGGTTTAAACAAAGTGGTTTGTCTTATAGTTTATATAATATGTGGCCAAAAAGTAATTCTGCTAATATTAAAATACATATATATTTATTTAATGTACATTTTTTATCATAGTTATGCATAAACAATTCGTTTTTTGGAACAATGTAAAATCGAACTCATTTTTCAATACAATTTTTTTTTTTAGATCTACACATTTCACGTTAGACCAAGTAACGTAGTTGAAATGTAATTTTTAAGGAGAACATATTTCAAAACGTAGGTCGGTGAAATTTTTTCAAAACATAGGTCGGTGACATTTTTTTATTATTTCATCCCGGTAGCAAAAAAAATATTTTTTCGATAAAATTGATATAATAGTATATCAATCTAATTGATGCATTTAATTTGTATTAACAATATGTGTTGGCGCCGTTTAAAATTAATTAAACTCCATTAGGTTTTTTGGAGTTTGACTTGTTGCCTCATATGCATGAGGCCGAAAATTAATTGTATGCACATTTAATTTTCGGTTTACCAAATTTTAACCTGCGTATCTCCTCTTTCTTTCCTCGCCTATCCTTAAGCACAAGTAAGAAAGAAGATATTGCAGTGATTAAAGTCTTCTAACTGCAGCAAGTTCAATGCACTTGGAACTTTTGTACGTATAACTACCGTCGCTTCACTTCGTTTTACTCCGCTAACGCGTATAATTAATCTTACTTTAATTCTGCTTATACATTCGCGAGTGTTAGTATACACGCCACAACGCTTGTATTTATGGTGGAGAGGAATCTATCAATGAACCAGTATCCAGCAGATGAAAAGTAAGTTCCTTCTTTTTTTCCTCATATTTCTACTAATATGTAATTATACATTATTTACGCAAAAACGCTGTTACATACCTTTTAACATAAAATTTAATAAAAATATGTTGGTATATATGTATATATAATACATGTGGGTGTTTATCTTAAGATACTAGTATATTTTCTAGGTTAGAAAGCATTTCTTGTAGATGGTTGTGGGAGATTTATATCTTCTGCGAACAAGTACGGTTGTACGGTAACTTTTTACGGCAACGCCTTGACACACTCATATATGATGTGATATACACACACACACACTTATATATATATATATATGCACGCAATGCCTAGTGAGATGAATGGGCGTAAGGGTACAGTAAAACATCTACTAGGGGTATATTTTTACGGCTGATAGTAATATATGCATATTAGAGGAAAGGCTGTGGGGGTGGTCAGAGTGATTGTGGGGTTAATAAATATTTCCTAGGTTACCGATAAATCTCAGTTTTTAATAAAAATAATTTAAGTTATACATAAGAATGAGACCAAATAAAATTATGAATAAACACTTTTTACATACCTGTTGTCGCAAGTCGAGTACCTACTCCCTGTGCATTTTTTCCTTCCAATAAACCTTAATATACCTTTCCCGTTCTGGTCAACTAATTGTATAGGGATTTCGCTGACGGGGGAACAGATTGCATTTTAACACAAAACGGACAACATATGTGTTTCTTTTAACGTTCGGCAGTAGCGCCGCACGTAAAATCCGGACCACAAAAAAGATGCGGTGATCTACAGTATCCGCAATGCAGTGATATCTCCGTTCTTCACTAACTACAAAAGTGCGAGTCAACCGGAGGTGAAACTTGACGTCCAGTCCAGGACCGAGATCAAGGTGGGCCAGATCCATCTGCCAATATTCCTTTCTTATTCCAATTCGGATTGCGTCAACTAATCTTTAATTTTAATCGATACAGTCCACGGGTTCTTATTCCAACACATACCTCTTCTACGATACCTGTACATTGGTGCGCAGTTTTTACTAATTTCCCGCAGACAACGCAGCCAAATGCATACATTTTGCTTCCCCTGCCGCGGTGCCCGGTGGGGGAATGTCATGATTATCCGCCCCTAAAATTTGCAACATGTTACAAATAACCCCGTATAAATTCAGCATCAGTCAGTCCTGCTGTTGCCGTGTTAAATATTACAGTGATTACTGCCACATTAAGTGTAGTGTAACAGTGTAATATTTCAGTACTTTATTTATCGATTACAATAAAGGATTATTTACTGTATGTAACGTACCTAGTGTACAATGTTTTAAGGGTAGATATATATTAATAATACGGATCTAAAATCTTCAAGCTGTTAAATTATTTCGAAGTAGGTACATAGAATTAAAACTTGATACGATTGTGTAAAAATGTCCTACAATATTAAAGTCGGCTAAAAGAGCGCAAAATTAAGGTAATAAATGATCGTCTCTTTAGATATCCATCAGATCTTATATTTAAAGAGTACAATGTCCTAGACATAAGACAAATCTATATGTTGAGACTCGTCCAATATTTCCATGCTAACAACAACTCACCCCAAGCAATAAATCATGATTACAACACAAGACAAAGAACGAACGTCTACATACCAGTTCTACATGTTCTTAGCTTCGAAACTGTACAACACACTCAATACTAACTGGAAATCGTTCACTTCCAATAAGATTACACAATTATGGACCCAATGTATGATCCAATTGGGTAGAGATCAATTAGAAGCATCGCTGTCTAATATTCTAACATAATCATAATACAATACATGCACTAATAATTCATTAGTTTTACAACACCGTCACTACATATATATCTAACTGAAATAAACCCCTAATATTTGTATGTATAATTTTTAAACCTTTATTAATATAAAATGAATGGTTTGTTTCCAAAAGGTGATTGGAAAATTCTGAATAGTTATTTTTATTAAGGCATCTCAAATGTTTCTTAATTATAATATCAAAATTTCTGCAAGTTTTATCCATATCTGCAAGATATAGGTATCGAAACATGTAGAATAATTAATAAATAGTTGTTTAAACAGTGTATTTTGTATAATTTTTAATATAAAATGAGACCGCAAAGTAATTTTGCAAATATTTGAATAGTTTAATAACACTGCCATTCATCTACTTACAATACATCATACAATCAATTTGTTAAAAAATGTTAAAACCGTACATAGACATACGGTTGTTGCCATCTGACGTACGATAGATTAAACCACTTGAGGGACTGCCTGAAGCGTATTGAAAAAACTAGATATCTAGGAGAGGTGTTCTAGAGGTAATTATCTTCTGATTACCAAGTTAGTTAATAAACCCACCTTTGATTTGCGTTTGATGCTTATCTAGGTGATTCTGAACACTGTTAATTTAGTTCTCAAAAGGCAGGAGAAGTAATAAACAGTTGTGTAAAATTTGAAAGCGTATTCCACGTACTCGAAACGTAATCAATACTGCTTAGCGACAACAGAAAAAAACACCTAATGATCATACAAAAATTGTGCTTTTTTACACGGACGCTGTAGAAAACATTGCCAAAGAGGATTGTCTCGGCAGCCGAGCAGTAGACATTATGTAGGACGCCCCAGGGAGCCAGGACTGCGGTAGACAGACGTTACCGTAATTGACCATAAGGACCGGTACACTTGTCGAGTCCAGACGGCGGAGCGAGGATGATAGAGAAGAAAAATTCAAATTAAATATATTAATTAGAAAGATATACATATAAAATCAATTTAACGGGAAACTATCGTTGTTGCTACCGGGCTACCTGGAACTCTTCCAATCCGGGGAACGTGCGATAACCGATTATGCTACAGCACATTGAAGACAAATTTTTGAACTTATACGTTAGACTTTTAAAATTAATATATCTATCGTTCCATTATATAAAAGCCATCTACTCTACTTTATACCTTTGAGTAATCCGATAGGAGACGCTAGAATTAACAATTCATTTTTATTAAATTTTGGACACATTGATACAACTTACACATATATTATTAAGGAGAACACATTCTTATAGTGAAGTTGTAATTATTCAGAACGTAGGTCTGTGATATTTTAAATACAAATTAAATGTATTCATTATAAATATATACGCATAAAATCAATTTTATATGTATATGTATATTTTATATCGGTATTTATATGTATAAGATCCCGTGGACCGTATCGATTACAATAATGATTTCATTGACGCAACTCAAATCAGGAAGGAAAATAATGGCAGATGGATCTAGCCTACCTTGCTCTAAAGTCCTGGGTTGGGCGTCGTTTTCACCTCCAGTTGACTTACACATTTTTAGTAAAGAACCGAGATATCACTGCACTTCTGGAGCTGTTTAGAACACCGTCTCTTCGTGGTCCTAGCCTCATGCACGGCGCTGCTTTTCGGACGGTATAAAACACAATCCTTGACAGCACGGTGTCAGAAGGCAATTTGTCCCCCCATCGGCGAAATACATAAATAATTAGTTTTCCAGAGCGGGACAGATATATATTAAGGTTTATATTGGAAGTACATAATGCACAGGGAGTAAGTACTGACTTGTGTCAACACTAATTAATACATTTAATTAGTATTTAAAATATCACAGACCTATATACTGAATAATTACAACTTCATAATAAGAATGTGTTCTGTTTAATAAAAAGAATATAAATAATAATAATAATAAATAAAATAAATCATTAAAAGATACATATTTTCACAAAGCGAATACAATACAAAATTTGAATTACTTCACTAACTAATCAAATTACAGGAAGATCTGTAACTTCCGAGATATGTGCAGTACAACCGTATAATGTCTTGTAATATTATTGTGTGAAATGTGATATGACTCATGTACGACTTCCTCCTGGGGTATCGGCCGAGGGAGGACAGGCAAGGGTAGATATTTCATGTGGTCCCCTATTCATCCCCTATTGTCGGGGCTCTTAGGCTTCGGCGCGCCCTCTGGGGTCTTAGAGGGAAATTCAATTCCGCGGCGTACATTATTCTTTTTGCCAGGAGCGTTATTTCATTTTGTCTGCATGTACAATGTCAGTCTAAGTCCCGAATGCACAGACGTGTATCAACCTAATGGTGCCGAGAGAAGGTGACAGCTGGAGGTGTTATTGACTTACATAAATTATAATTCTATTATAATAATATTGTAATAAAATTAAACGGCATTGTTAAAATTGAATCGATTTAAAAATAAATTATCTAATAATAATCTTATAATAATAATCTTATAATTTGATGGAATCGAAGTGCAAATACATGAAAAATTTAAAAATAAACAAAAATATATACTACTTTTGAAATTAGCAAAATTAACTTTGTGGTTAAAATTCACATTTTTATTTGTTAACTTTGTTTTATTAACCACTTATTGAGTTTAAATACATCTACCGGTTTCGAAAAATACCATTTTCTTCTTCGGATGTCAATACTAACTAAAATCATATAATTTTTACCAGAATTTATTTTTTAAAAAACAACAATTATTTAAAAAATAAATTTAGTATCTAACTCAAATTATTACATAATACAAATTTGCTTGAATAATTTTTAGGAAAAAATTTTAGAATGGGACTCGTAGTTAAATTTAGTTGGTTATTTATAATTTTATACACGCTTTATTTATGTTTTATCGCTTTATTTAGAAAATGGTATTTTTCGAAACTTGTAGATGTATTTAAACTCAATAAGTGGTTAATAAAACAAAGTTAACAAATAAAAAATAAAAATATATACTGCTAAAGTAATTGAGACTTCACGTGTAAATTAAAAACATAAGAAAAATAAATATCATCATTACTATTGGCGCTACACCCTCTGGCAGGTCTTTCTTCCGTTAACCTATATTTTCTGATCTCCAAGGTAGACATGTCTTTGAGGACATTATCGTCTTATTTGAGGCTTTCCCATCCTCCCACGTTCTGTCGATCTGATAATGAGCAGTGGTTTCGATGTTTGCTATTCAATCATCTTCTCCAAACCATCGAAGTCTCCTTTTGAGAAGCTTAACTCTTTAAACATATTATAGAGCTCTTTACTGTGGCGTCTTCTATGAAATTAATTTTCTTAAACCGGTCCAAAAATATTTTCCTTCCCGTCCCAATAATGTCGAAATAAATATTTTATTTCTGTAAACACACGCAAAACTATCAAATTTCATTGATACATCAAGAAACCTAAAATTTTAACATTGATTTGTTTTGTAAACAACTCAATATTGTATTCCATAATTTGATTTTCTTTTATCTATAGTAGAGTATTAATTTGAATAATATTTGTTTTGACAAACCCAACTAGAATTATTTATTTCACTAAAAACGTAAATACTGCGTGTGGTATACGCAGCATACGACGGTCCATACAATCAGTCATCTGACGGCATTGCGGAGCAGTTTCTTTTCGGATATGAACAGTGCAACAGTACAAATCATTTTTAGAATTTATATGATCTGGTACTTGTTTTATTCATTAAGTTAGTATTACGATTGTGGATGACAATATTTTCCGAGAATCCATGTACGTGTGTCTACCTACAAACAAACAAATACATTTCCTGTGCGTCGCATTTAACGACAAAAAAAGGATACCTGCAAGCCATACACGTGACTAATTTCCACGTTTTTCGTATGTAAAAACACGTGTAAATATAATATAAAGGCCTATTTATGTCACGTTTGCCATTCATGGATAAATAGTATAAAAATCAAATTTGCCTGTATAAGACCCCGGTAAATATTATATATTTTTTATTTTTGAGAGATACGAATAGTACAATAATAATAAGTGATAATTATATGATATGTAAAAATATTACCAGTGCAGTTTCTTCGGAATTAAACATGCTAAGAAATAGTACATAATGAACTAAAAAATAGTACATTTAAACAACCTGATAAACAAAAAGATTTTTACACTAATATAAACATAATAAACTAAAAAATAGTATATATTTTAAAAAAACAGCAAACAAAAAAGTGTTTTTATACTGAACATATAAAGTGGAAAGGGTAAGGAGGGGAGAGAAATAGGATGCAATATATATTTATATATTAAAAATATATTAAAAATTTGGCGTAGTTTAATTTTAAAAGGAAGAAATTTATCGTTGTAAATATCAAAATTATTAGAAGAATTTACCGTAATATATTTCGACGTGGAGCGGAACCCAAAACAATTTTTTATGTAATTAGTTATGCCAAAATTTGGGTAAAATATATTATTTGATCGTGTTGGGAGTGTGGGACGGCTTAAAGTTATTTGTTCATAAATCTTGTAAATTATAAACATACATTTTGTAACCAGTTCTCCTGAATAAATCCAACGTGAAACAACTTGAGTTTTTATTGAAATCATGATACATAACCTTCGCGCATGTCTCTACAAATCATTATCAAACAGTAAATAATAGTTAGGTTGTACTTTGATAAACCAATTCCAATTTACTGTCACGATATATACGTTTGTCAACGTTGTCGATTTAGTACTTTACAAAACACAAATCCAACATTTCTTTTCAGATGTACAGGAACATGTGGAACTAATGATTTCGGATAAACTTACACGTGAGCTTTCATCCGTTCGATTCCAGTCCCGAATAGTTAAAACTATATTTAACACATATTTCATAATGTCACCATACACTACGAGAAGCAGTCGTATAAATTTTCTCAGCGGGAAATATTTCAAAACACATTTTCAGTATGAATAATATACTGTGGGGAAAAAAATAACGCCGACTTCGGCATCAGTTTCCTAATAACCTATTCATGGAGCAAATTGTTTTTTCGCTAGACGAAGTTCTGTTCCAGCATAATATATTAATAAAAATAAAAAAACTTTTATTATACGTACGTACTGCGTACATTTTGATGTACGACGCGTTCGCAGAAGTTGTACGGTGAAAAGTGTTCGCCATAAATATGTCACAAAAAGTTGTCGTGTTTCTCTATGATATTTGCTTGTTCAGCTTTGGCTTGAGAGCTTTATTCGTACTGTTTATCTAATTTACTACGTTAAGTATCATTACGTCTTGCCAGTGAGAAGGTTTGTGCCAACTGTTTTACGTATTTTTTTTATTTTCAATCTACGTGTACGCACCGCGACGTGAAGCTTTAAAATTGCATTTATTTATTCATTTTAAATTTAATAAATTATTATTATTACATAATTATACCGAATTCTAACAAAGCAAAATTATTTTATTTCTCTATTATTTTTACGTGGAAGTTTCGGGCATTACAGGGCTTACGACATCTCATCGACTGGCTTAATTGATCACTTTACACAATGTAATGTTCACCTATTTACCCGTGCTAACATATCTATCAAATTTTTGAAAGTTGTACATGTGTTACCATAATGAAACATTTCAATTATTTATTACCAACTATGCTGTCGCTATTTATGGATTTTTTTGAAAATTTGATATTCAATCTCATGTAACAGTATAGATGTCGCTGAAGCCGAGACTATTTATTTTTTTCTGAAGTATGGGGCTATATCCTTTATGTTTGTATATGAAATTCATTCGAATTATTAACATATATACTAGAATACGTCTGAAAAGATAGTATTTTCAATTTTTAACCAGTATATTTCACAATATATTTGAGTATGTCCAAATCTTTGTTGGAACCAATTACTGGGATTTTATTCTCTGGGGGATTGTCATCAAGATATAGATGTCTCACAGAGACGAACTTCTTATTTTTACATGGGAAGTATGGAAGTCTTGGACATTACAGGGCTTATGACCTGACAATCCCTCAGGGGATAAAATCTCAGTAATTGATTCCGACAAAGATTTGGACACACTCAAAAATATTAAGACCAAGGTTATTTATCATTTTTTTCTAAAACCACTGTAATCTCAGAAATCGATGATGTATAGTGCAATGAAAATTTTTAATAAAATTCCAGAAAACATAGGAAAGGAGGAGAAACTACATAGATCCAAAATGAAACTAAGCAAATACGTGAAAGATAAGCTGCAGTAAAAATGAACAATTTTGATCTTAATATGAATTAAATATATTAATTAGAAAGATATACATATAAAATCAATTTTATCGAAAAATATTGTTGTCGCGCCACCGAGATTCGAACCTGGATCTCTTTCCAAACCGGGGAAGGTGCAATATCTAACTATGCTACAGCGACAATATTTTTAGTGACAAATGCTACCATTTTGATATTAATACATTTTAATCGATCCATTATTTGAAAGAGCCATCTTTAACTTCACAATAAGAATGTGTTCTAATAATTTTGATCTTGTTTATATTAGAGCGTATATACAAATAATTATATATCCACTATATTGAGAATAAATAAATAAATATATTATACAATTTCAAATAATCTATAAAGTGAGTAATCTAAGTTATTTAAATGAAGACTAAAGCAATAAATTTGTTAAAAGAAAAAAATGAAATAATGCTAGCAAACAAAGTGTGCAAGGAAATTATTGTTAAATTGGTTTAAAATATTTCAAAAAAAAAAAAAAATGATAAGGCAGCATATGATCTTAAAATCCAAATCTTTAATTTATTACTTAAATTAAGGAAATTTTAATATAAGTTTTTATTTTACCATCTAGATTATACTATTTGATGTAGATTATCCTTCCCCTTGTTTGAGTAGAATTAAACAAACTATAATCTAATATTTACTTTTCTTCTCCCAGTAAAACAAAGTTTAGCCAAATTATTTTAGTGTCTAACCACAAATTCACTGTTTGAAATATTTTAAAAATGTATTAACCATATTTTTATTGAGCCCTAAATGAACAAAGTTGTTCCACCACAATTTTTCATTTTTCATTTAACGACCGCCTAACTCAACAAATCTGAACTCCTGCTACGTGAACCTGTTATATACTCATTATTAACTATATATTTAACTTTTCATGTACGAGGAAATGTGTATTAACTTTTTAATATTAATTTTCAATTGCATAAACTCTATCCGAGAGAACCATAATCGTGAAGGTATTTTTATAACACTTGATTTTTCATTCTGGTGTAATGTGATTAAATTAAATATAATTGAAATTTACAAAAAGTTGTTTTTTATTATTTTTTACGAGGGATTTATGCACGATGAAACTCTATGTGTTTAACTTAGTTTTAAAATTGTAGGTATATTAATGTGACATGTATTCCGTGTACGCTTCTCTATTTTTAAAATAAAATCTAATAAATATTAATTAAACAAAAATGTATGTATAAAAAATGCATATTTTCGTCAAGTATCCATAATAATATTACACTTCCCCATCTTCATCTGTGACCTGATGCCGACTTCAGTAGTGTCATTATGGCTGTATAGTGCTTGATTAAATGTCCAGGCTTATAAAAACGAACATGTTTTTAATATCTAGATTACTTAAATGTTTTATCTTTTATGCATACATAATAACAGTAGATTGAATTTGAAATTAAGTATATACTGTTTTTATTAAATACGAATAAGTAAAATATATGTATTTTAGCGAATTCGTATAGCTATCGATATCTGTCATATTTTCTTCTGTCTATGGTAAGGGAGAAATCTTACCATAGAAATTATCTATCCATGATTCTAATGTCATTTTTGTTTGTTTTGACAACTAACTTACAAAGATGGAATAATTTTTTAGCTCTGACCGCTTAGCGGTCACCAATGGCCACTCAAAGGCTACTACCGGGCACGAAACAGCCACAATAGCCGCCCGCAGGGCCTAGCAGTAAGCAATCAGTGAGAACTTATCTGCTAGTGTAGTATGATTTATCCATAATAAATGATTCTGTCCGTAATACAAATAAATATTTTTCCAAGAACTATAGGAAGTTAACTAATCGAAAATCTCATAAGTTTGATATTTAAAAATTTTAATGACGATACATCACCTGAAAATTCATTATCTCGATATTGAAAACTTGATAATATGTATTTTAGATGGATTTTTGTTTCATTGAGCTATATATTTATTTAATTCTTAACACAGTGCATACATAAGCGCTCCTATATATGCTTTAATATAAACAATATTAAAGTATTTTCTTTTACTACAAGCTATATTTTACATATTTGGTCAGTTTCATTTTAAATCTGGCACTTCATTAAAAAATTTCATTGCACTATACATCATCGATTTCTGAGATTTTGCCTTCTTCCTGAATGGCAGTCTCAGTCTATCCCTTCCTCTTGTACGATGCTCGTACTCATGTTAATTTGCATCAATTTTTCGTGTAAATTACCTAGCCAACAATATTTTAAGAGTGGATACCTATCTATTCACATATATTTTTTTAATGAAAACAAATTTTTATTGTAAAGTTGTAATATCAGAACGTAGTTCTGTGGTATTTTTAACACATATTAAATGAATCTTAACTCAAATACTTTTTCTGTGTATCTTTCTAATTGATTAATTTAATTTGTATTAACCCTTCCCAAACCATGCAGTAACACAAGTCTACCGTCATAATTAAACCTGTAATATTTCGGTAAATATATGCAACATAAAATTCATATTTTAGATAATCCTGAAAAAAATATTAGCGCTTAAGAAAGACCAGTGAAAAACCAATTATGAAAAGGTAATCGTACAAAAACAATTATTTTTCCATTCAATCCGTTGTAAAATTAAAACGTAGGTAAAATATAATTTGTGATATGAAAGACAGAGATCACACACTATTTTCACAGTGTAAAGAACAACAAACATACAAATATAATTGTCTTTTTTTCACTAATTAAATGAAGAGAGATAAGAAGGAAGGACACATTGTATACGACTTAATGAATGCTGTAAATTATGATTTTAATCATTTTTTCAAAATTGAATGCTCAATATTTAGAGTAAATTCGTGCCATTAATGCCATTTAACCTAATAAAAACATTTTTTCTAACAGTTATTTACGGTAACATCAGTTAACAGCGTGGCTGCATTCGGGTATTTTATATCATGGTACGGTAAAGGTTAATTATATTTTTCCTTCATTACATACCGTGTTGAAAACTTTCCATGCAGAGCAAAGGATGTAAGCGTGTTTCCTGAACTAGTCTGCTCACACACAAGTGCACTTACCAGTGATAAAATATAACACTTGTGTTGGCAACTTGTGAATAAAATCCCTACACAGTTGTAAATTGCCCGGGAGCAGAGAAAGTAGACGACAATGCGAGTCACAAGTTTCTCAGAGACGCTTTCATCAAATAAACACTCTTAGGGATATCTAGTTAGCGCATTGAATTATTAACACAAAACTTATCCTTGATAAACAACTCGTATATTTATGTTCTATGTTACTTGTTAATTCTTTAGTTTCGAGATTTATACAGTAAAAACAACAGTATTTATATATAAAATTGTTTCTTGGTAAATATTTAAGATGTCCAACCATAAAGTTACTGCTATAGACATATTTTAGATGCTATAGATATATTTTAAGATGTCTAACCGTAAATTTACTGCTATAGACTACAGACGCTGTTTTTAATATATGTTATTTTTAACACAGAATTATAGCTAATGAGAACTTGTTAACTGAGGGAAGACTAGCAGTTCACAATCTAGTCCCGGTACCAACAATTATGTATGGAAGTGAGGCCTGGACCTAACAGAAGAGGAACGAAAATAGACTGAATGCAGTGGAAATTAGATCACTTATGCGTATATGTGGCAAATCTATTTATGACAGAGTAAAGAATGAAGAAACAAAAAAGAATGTAATGCTAGTATAATGAGTAAGGTTAAGAAAGGATCACTTAGGTGGTTTAAATAAGGAGAGAATGAATTCGGATGAGGCGTGAATTGTGTGTCAGTGTGGCGCTCTATCCTCTCTGCATACCCCCGCAGGGAAACGGCATGATGTAAGTATTTCTTTAATTTTAACATTATATCTGTGTACAAAGTAAATGTCATAAATACTCAAAATAATTATTTTTTAACTGAAATTTTAATCTGCGTCGCACATTGTTATTTATTCATTATATTTATTAATAATCTTATTTACAAAAAAAAACTATATTCTGATGCAATGAAAATTGATTAACTATGAATATTACTGACTTATTTTATCATAGACGAGCATCCAAACCAATGACTCGACTATACATACATGAAGTGATTCTCACGCGAAGATTCAATATATTTTTATAAATCTTTGAATTTGATCATTGCAGTACACTATCTTAGTGTTGGAATATTTATAGGGAACTTTTTGCACTCGTGTGGATAAATGCCAAAAGTGGTCGCCAACTGAATACACATTTATGAGATACTTCGTGCAAGTACATTGATACGTGTCGCGTATCTCTAGCAAAAATGTACCACAAAAATTTGTAAATTGGCGGTCGAGTCTACACGATTAATGCATTGTGACTGAAACTTTCAAAGGTAAAGGAAAATACGTGACAAATTATAGACATCTCATGGAGATGAAGCTATTTATATTATATCATACAAGAAAATATTAAAGTATGGGTAATTAATTACAAGGCTTACGACCTGTCTTCGGCTGGCTTAAGTGATCACTTTACACAATGTAACGTTCACCATTCCACCCACAATCAGCCTCCGTATCTATCAAATTTTTGTAAGTTATATAATATATATTACCATGTAGAAACACTTCGAGTATTTAACTACGATTTCGCTGTCGCCATCTATGGTTTGAAATTTGATATTCATTTCCCTGAAACAGCATAGATGTCACTAATGAAAATTTTATATTTAGAAATATGGAAGCTATATTCTTCATCGGTATATATGAAAAATTATTAACACATTATATTAGAATACGCCTAAAAAATCAATTTTCAATTTTGTATATTTCTTATTTAGACTAGTATAATGATTACAATATTTTAGTATGTCCAAATATTTGTAAGAACACACGTAATAATATAATATAAATAGCTTCATCTCTATGAGATATCTATAATTTGTTTGATAACAATGCCTTTGGAGGTAAAAATCTAGTAATTGTGTGTTAATTGTGAAAATATGTAAAATTAAAGTTATAATGCAGACAGTATAATACACAAAATGCAGTTAAAAGAATTATTTCGCAAAGATTAAGATGTCTCACAGAGACGAAGACATTATTTTTATATGAGAAGTATGGAAGTCTTGTGCATTACAGAGCTTACGACCTGTCATCGGCTGGCTTAATGTAACGTTCACCTATTTACCCACACTACCACATCTATCAAATTTTTGGAAGTTGTATATATTAAATCAAGATGAAACATTTCACTTATTTATTACCAATTATGCTGTCGCCATCTATTGACTGTTGTAAAGTGTATTGTAAAGTGATCACTTAAGCCAGCCGATGACAGATCGTAAGCCCTGTAATGCCCAAAACTTCCATACTTCACATATAAAAATAATATCTTCGTCTCTGTGAGACATCTTAATCTTGATAACAATCCCCTAGGGGATAATACCCAGTAATTCGTTCCTAGAAAGATTTGGACATACTCTGAGTATTGTATATATTTCATAATGTAAAATAGTTTAGTCTCAGTATCTGCTCCACTTAATTTTAACAACCATTTAGAAACATTATTTTTAAAACTTTAATGTCACTTAAAGTTTTAATATTATTTCCAATTTGATTATATATTCTGGGAGCTTGAAAAATAAATAATCTTTGACCAAACGTAGTTTTCATTCTTGAAACGATTTTAAGATTATTTGCTCTTGTGGGGATAATATCTTTCAGTCTTCACAGATGAAGCGATTATTTTCCTATTTATTTTATTTATTTATTTATACATACATATTTTTGTTCTAACAGAGGTGAATATATTATAACATAATAAACATAAGACATAATTATACTCATAGTTTAGTATGTGGGATGGAGTAGACTTCACCTCTGATATATACAGCGTTGTCATGGCTACTTTGCTAGACTGAAGTCTGTGTTAAAGTAGCCAGTTTTTTTTTTCGTGCTGTTGTAGTTTTATTTAAATCATTGACAGGAATAAAATGAGAAATAAAATAATACGTATAAAAAAATAAAAAATATGTAGTGGGAGTATTGTAGGACTAGTGAATTATTAGTGTAGGTATTGTATAAATTATGTTAGAATGTTGGATTCATCTCACCTTTTGGATCATATATTGGGTCCATATTTGTGTAATCTTATTGAAATTAAACAATTTCCAGTTGGTATTGAGTGCGTTGTGTAGTTTTAGTATGAAAGCTAGTTAGTATTATTAGCACATATAATATTACATAGATTTGTAAAAATACACCTCATAAATTTTTACATTCCTAACTGTGCTTTTACTCTTTTCGACCGACTCTATTCAAAACTCCATCTAATTTTCTCAATTAAATGAATTAGTTAGAGATATAGGGTGATTTGTAAATTTGCTTCACTTTTAGAAATGTTCTCGGTAAGGTACGAATGGATGGGAGTGTGTCCTGAACAAGGACGAAAACATTCGGCAGGGATACAGTTTTAATAAAGTCGGCCGCACACACTAACGTACTACTCCGTACCTATTATTCTACGACCACTTTTCAAATAATCAAAAGGTACACTTTTTTTTGTATAATTCCACAGACCAGTAAATGAATAGGAGAGAGGTTTGGAACATTAATTGCGGGACGAGAGACATTCTACACACATTATTTATGGAAACATAAATTCTACACTTTATGACACATTTACGCAACAGTATTTACTCTTACTTGTATTAACAAGACGTATTTTTTACATTAATGCGTATTATATTGTCAGCGTTTAAATTTTTGTTACAATCGATTCATATATTTAAAAAAAGTTGCGGAGCTATTTGATTGCGTAAGTGGTACCGAAATGATCACGTGAATGACACCAAATTGAAAATATTGAAACAAGAAATTCGCGTTAGATCATGCCTATATCCTTGGCAGTCTGTGTGTAATTCCATGAACGGTGACGCGTCACCTGTCCTATATATTATACAATTTAATTAACTTATAAGAAAAAACAAGAAAGTGAACCTGATATCTCAGAGAAGCTAATGATGTTTTTTATAAATGTTCTTCCTAATTGTTATAGCCCATTTTTAGGAGTATTATTTTTTAACTGAAATTAATGACTACAAATATAACGCTTTACAAATGACTCATCTTTTAAAACTTGACGTGACTTATAGATGAGTCATGTTAAGTTTTAAAAGTATTCATGGTTGAAATCTATAACTGAACACTTTCGTAATGTAATGAAAATGTGCGAGACTTTTGGGTTAGAACTTAATGCGACTGAAACAAAATATATGTTCACTATTTAACAGAACACAGCTGACAAAAAATATATTTATTCATTCACAGAAACGGTAAAATTCACAATTAATCTTAACCATTAGTAAAGATAGATGTTATTCATATAAAGGGGATTTTTTATGATAAGGTAATACCTCTAGGAATAAGGAGTATTAATATACATCGGTTCCACCGGAAACTACCCAATTACTCATGGATAGAGGAAGGGGTAACTAAAATTTGTTAAATAAGTGGATTGTACGTGGTTATCCACTGTTTAAAAATGTTCTTATCCGCCAAAACAGCTGTAAAATATAATGCTACAGAACATAACAACTTGCAGAACTCAATAATAATATTTATTATAATTTTACTTTTTAAATTAAATTAAAAATAGATATAGAAACACGGCGAATTATTTTATGAACTGTTCAATCAAGATTCTGTATTAGCCATTTCATACCCTTTGAATTATCAATATATTGACCAGAAAAATAGATTGTTCTATTCGAGAACTTCAATAATTCTGTTGTTACTTGAAATATCTATATTTTAAAAAATCTACTCTATTATTTTATTGAATATAAATGCGACTTGTAACATTTGAGATATGAATCTTTAAAAAAATATTCCAAATAATCTGAATGGATAGAGTTACAAATAAAATATATTATGCTTTTAAAATAAGCAATATTAACTTGGTGGTTAAAATTCATATTTTTTATTTATTATCTTAGATAATAAATAAAATGATTCTGATTCGGATGAGTAAAGAAAAATAAACAGGTACCTATTTAAATCGATAAAAATCAGAAAACATTAATATCTCGTACATGTGATGGAAAATCGTTTATTGAGTAGCTTGTTGGTGTAGTGGTTAAGACGCTGGTCTATAGTGATCTAGAGGTCGCGCCTCGTTCCAGGATACCATCAAGTTAGTCCTATTTTATCATTTTAGCTTAGTTTGAAAATAGTAAGAATGTTGATGTGACATGTATTCCATGTACGCATCTCTATTTTTTTTTTAAATCTATGCTATCTTGCACCTCAAAATGCAAGGAAAGTTTGCTGAAAGTCGAGGCTCTGAAGGAGAACATCATCGCTGAAGGCTAAGGCAATAGTTTGACCAGTCGTTTGACCACGTGAACAAACTAATGAGAGGCAACACGATTGCTATCGTCCGTTGAACGGATAAGGCACGAGATGAAGAAGATGACTTATGCCACGTATTTATTGCTTTCTATAAAACTAATATATTATATTTAATAGGCATTTCAGAACAATTTTGTATGCGAATTTATAACCATGAGGTATATTAGATTTAAATTACACCAGAAAAATATTTTTTATAAAATATTGTAAAAAAATTCTCTTTGAACATCGCTGAACGTCGAACTTTGCCACGTCTGCGTGGTTTTATATTAAATTTTTCGTGTCGTCAAGAAACGCAACAATTTGCATATTTCTTAAAATTCAGTCCCACCTTGAGGAAAATTGTGTACACAATATTGGCATATCAACCTTCAAATGTAAAGGTCGAATTTTCCATGGCAGATTTGACCGCTGAGACTATATTAACCTTTGTAAAATGAGAGGATCGGACAAACTATTGTGAACCATAAAATCTCGCAATTGATACGGGGTGATGTTAACTCGGATTTGACTGGTTTGTCAGTACATTTCACACAAAAAATATTTTGGGGTGAAATTTTTCACAGAAGTGTTTTTCGCACCATCAAGTTAATATGTATTTTTGTTATTTTAATAAAATATACTGAGTATATTCATTTCTTAACTACCTGTATTTAACTAATAAAATAAAATAAAAAAATTGTTTAAAAAACAGACATGTACTATTAAAATTCCTTCGATAGCGTTAAATCCTGGTTCTGGATTTTCTATTGATAATATAAGACCGTGTCACTCTAGTGAGACATATCACCACTAATCTGGACAGTCTGCCGATCTCCCAGGTGTAATCTGAACTGCAGGCTGGTCCTCTGCCGATTCCTGATGAACATATGTTAATTTGGCCGGTGGAGCGTTTTTGAAGAGTAGATTGATTCCGATGGCGACTGTATTATTTCTGACACAAGTAGCAGCGATCCGCCAATACCGAGCAAAATCAAGCCTACATTTACAACAGAGTTACCAACCAAAGGATATAAAATACTTGACACTGGTACAAAATCTGTCGAAACCAGTTTAATTGTCCACCCCTTATGTCATTAATTAATTTCGTATCACGATCACATCTGTTCAATATTCTTATAAGTCTAATCAGTTCTGATTTACGCTCTCCCATAGTGAGATGTGGTGAGATTGTAATGATTTGTTCACCGACATGATATATTTTCTGTTTCATTACCAATATTTAACAATATCATCACAATAAATCAAACACGATTATTTTTATTCCATGTTTAATTTTTTACAAATAATTGAATGATCGATTGTCCTTTCACTTTGTCTGTTTGTCATCTGTCACTTAATTTGTAATAGATATAGGTATAATAGATAATGTTAAGATGTTTTGTGCTAATGATAGTTAAACATGTAATTTTTTTTTCTAGCATTAGTGTACGATAATGATATGTAACTAAATATATCATCCTTAGTGTTTTTAACATTGTCAATTTTAGCATTAAGGGAATATTGTATTCTTAATCACCTAATACGTCATATCTAACTTTGTAACAAAATTTGTAAAAAATGGAATATAAAACAAAAAAAAAAATTTATTTATTTTTTAATTAACAATAGAGTACAGTACACCAGATTCCCCGGAATAATGACCTATTAAGAAATGAAAGGAATCTCAGACATTTCTGGAAATTTATTATCGTGTGGGTTTCTCGCTGGGGGTTGCTGGGATGGACGATGCCGAGAAGAGCAGTGGTTAGAGAGACTGCCTCTTCTTTGCACATGGTGACATGATGAATTTCTGCCGGACTGTGACCGAGTTCTGCGACAGTAACACATAATTGTGACGTCTACCCTCCCCTATTAGGGGTGTTTGATTTCTATAGCTTCTTTCTGGCTGCCTTCTGAATTTAATGTGATAGCGAGTCTCACTTCAAATTGTATAGGTATAGCTCTAGTATTATAATGATAATACTATTAATAAAATATGTAATATTGACGAATCTAAATGAGAGCAAACAACTCACAAAACGATTCAGGATAGGGTGTAAATAAATATAAAAATAGAATTATATAAAATAAATAACGTCTGTATTCAAAAAATAAAAGAATTTAACAATATTCTTATATTCAATACGTAAATGATTTTTTCTTCTTTTGTGTTCATAAATTATTTTTTATAATATCATACTACGCCTTTTATTGTTCATGAAATATATCTTAGGCCATATTAAATCAATTAAATTAAATTGGGTAAGCGTTGAATCACAAAATTTCGAGAGAAAACTTCCTTTCCGAGAATTTGTCGAACGTTTAAGGGTTAGTCACCTTAGCCTGAAGTGTGACGGGTGTCCGACATTGCTGCCCTTATGAAACATTACACGTGGCATTCTGGAACATTCCGCCGCTAGGGGATGTACCAACAACCCGCTTTAATAACAGTTAACAAGGTAATCCAACTGTGAATGGTTCGGCAAGCATTAAATTAATTTGTGTTGCGTTATTATCACCTACGCAAAGCCATTGTTCAACTTGGCTAATGCACACATGGTGGAATAATAATATACTCGTTATTAAAAAAAAAAATAATATCCAATCAAATTAACGGTTATTCAAATACATGTGAAAAATTAATAACCTCTAATTGTATAAACAAAAACATTTTAAAGTAAACTAATACATCCAATCACATTATTTCTTAACAAAATTCAAAATACTGCTCTCTTTTAAAGTTTAAAACTTACTACTACTTACAATACGCACAAAATAAACACCCATCCATAAAAATATAGCTTCATCTCTATGAGATATCTATTATTTGTTTAATAATAGTGACTTTGTAGGTGAAAATCCAGTAATTGTGTGTTCTTGGACATATTCAAATATTGCTAATAATATAAAGGTAAAAATAATAAAATTGAAAAATATTGATTTTTCGTGCGTATTCCAGATAAAAACATTTCACAGACGAAGAATATTGGTTTAAATAAAAAAAAAATTCTTAAATTTAGTCCATAGATGGCGATAGTGTAAAGGTATTCGAAGTGATTCGTCATATTAACATATGTACAGCTTTCAAAAATTTAATAGATTGGGTGGAATGGTGAACGTTACATTGTGTAAAGTGATCACTTAAGTCAGCCGAAGACAGGTGGTGAGCCCTGTAATTACCCATATTTTTCCATTAATAAAAAATATATATTTATGTATAGATATAGATATCTATTATTTGTTTAGTCCCTTATTTATTTATCGCGAAGTAATACATCCTACTTGAGGTATTTAACTTTATGAAAATTTCAGATTAATATGTCAAAAATTATTACAAATTGACAAACAAAAATTTAATAGTTCTTTACTGTGCAGTAAATAGACCAAAAATATCTAAAATTAATACAACTACATCTTACATAAATGAAAAAAATACTTGCATACATATGAAAATGTTTGCAATTAGTTACTAAATCATAATACTTTATCTAATATTATAAATATGTTATTTTGATGTACGGTATCATTTTATAACTTAAAAACTTTATTTTTTTGCTTCTTTAAGAACACGTTGTTGGATTACAGAAATATAGCCGACGTTATATTTTTTCATATATAAACCATATATAGTGGGTATATAAAGAGCAAATACCAACAATAATATAAAATACAAGAAGGAATAATGGATGGTGGGATAAGATCTCGTGGACTGTATCGATTTAAATTAATGGTTAGTTGACGCAATCCAAAATAGAACAAAAAATTAAAAATGCCAGATGAATCTGGCCTACCTTGATCTCAAGTCCTGGATTGGACGTCAATTTTCACCTCCACTTGACTCGCACTTTTGTAGTAAAGAACAGAAATATCACTGCACTTCCGGAGATGTGTGGAACACCGCTTCTTCGTGATCCGGATTTGTACCTGCACACGGTGACAATTTTGAACCACAAAAAATGCCTGTTGACAGCTCGGCGTCGAAATGCAATGTGTTCCCACGTCGGCGAAATGTTCCCACGTCGGTTGTTGGTCAGTGCGGGAAAAGTGTATTAAAGTTTATTACTAAACTGGGAAAAATTTATAGTGACACCTGGAGGCGACAAATAAAAGATGTTATTCATTAGAAAAAGAAAGACATCTAATCAGAAAAAAAAAAACACAAGAATAAACGAAATAGAATAAAATTCAATCCACTTGACAAATCCTCATCTCGTCGGGTTGGGCGCGAGATCGACATCCTTCATGCATGTGACAACCAGATGTTAAAATTTGATGGATCCCATCTTCTTGGCTCCACATCATGATTGACCCTCAGAATTCAGGCCGACGCAATCGGATTCCTAAGCGTAATTTGTTGAAGATGATGACATCATAATAAAAAATGTCGTCTACAGTGAGGCGACTAACTCTAAGGTAACATCCAAAGGTAGAAATTAAAGTCAAACATCAGAGACCAAGGTCAAATCCAGAGGAAAACATTTTGTTTCCTGTAAATATTATTTACCATGAGATTAGATTAACAAATTAATAGTAAATTATTCACTAATGATTGAATAATATAAAATATTTACCCTCTGGTTATAGTGTATCACACACAGCTACATTTTAGTAATGCCAGTCACTGCTTTTCAACCGCCCAAATACGACAGCTGCCTCGATGATTTTGAAAACGAACCATAGATGCAACCGATTTTATAACCTCAGAAACCGAATGTGATACCAACTTAAGGATAACTATTTGCGATTCAAGGTGCTTGACAAAAAATAAGTGACAGGACAATTTCGTACGTGAATACGTACGTTTATAACGTGACAATATGCTAACATAAAATTCTTCAATTACAGTATATTTGAGTGCAGTGCTAACGGGAGTGTTAACGGCTGTTAGGAGCTCTGTTTTACGTACCTGTATATGCAAGATCGTCGGCAGTGATAATTACAGTGGAGGCAATAGATCTCTACATATCTAAATTTGTATTACATACATTTAAAATTAATTCCAAAAATGTCATTATTTGCTTGTTTTCATTTTGGGCCAGTGTAGAAAATAGGTACACAACGTCGGCGCACATCGTAGGGCTCTATGCTCTTAATGATTCTCTGGTTTTCAATACTATCGATTTCAATTTACTGGTAATTGCCGTTCGACCACACGACACATCATTTGCACAATACCCGGCCACGTGACGCGGTAACACTATACTTAAGCCATAATAATATATCAATGGCAAATAACCTTCGTCACAAAAGACTGATGGGAATCGATACACAGTACGAACTCGTATTGTTGAGGGATGCTGAATTCATATTTCTCTAAGGTTGTTAGAGATGTCAACGCGACTATTCGATATTTCACGTTTATTGAAGCAGTCGATCAATCGACTGATTTTTCACGTGATTGGAGTAGAAATCAGATTCGACTGCCGGGCTTATCGATTCATTTATTTTGAGTATGAAAAACAATGTAAGCGGGTCAATAAATCAAATATAGGTATACATAGATATGGTATCATGACAAAGTGGCATCATTTTCTCTCTCTCTCTCTCTCTCTCTGATTTGCTCATGTTGTGGAGAGCCATGGAGTTTGAAGAATGTTGCCATATCCTTGCAGGAATTTATATATCTTACCGGTGTGTAAACTAGAGCTCTCAATAGCCGTAAACATTCTCAATACCGACGCAAAGCCACAATAATGTGCGACCAGCAGACATCTCCAGAAAACGTCTCTGTAATTGTTAGCGTATAGAAAGTACATAGTACAGCTCAATCTGTAATTGCGCTCAACAGAAAACTAAGTGTCAAATGTAATTAGCTAACGTTTCTTGACCAGCTATGACCACACACATATTATACTTGAACGATACGCACCGAAATCATGAACATAGTGAATGAAGTGTGATTTTTGGGACACCCACCATCATAATCTTTAATCCTCAAAAATGTAAGGGCCTTATTAATACATAATTTTGCAGCACTAGTGGTAGGGATGTGAAGGTGGTCACCTAACCCCTTAACGTTTCAGGTTGTCTTGATCATTACACTTACCATAATTTATGGGACATTGGCTATTCATAAATCATATCCCTTTCACACAGCTTCAGTAAAGCAAGGGAGTCCCTAAACTACTTATA
This sequence comes from Eubasilissa regina, assembly GCA_022840565.1. Lineage (NCBI taxonomy): Eukaryota > Metazoa > Arthropoda > Insecta > Trichoptera > Phryganeidae > Eubasilissa > Eubasilissa regina. Next base: position 25,451,609 of record JAINEB010000011.1, on the reverse strand, counting down.
TACGTACCTAAAATTCCGAAGTAAGACTTATACGGCTCAAGAATTCAAATAAATCATCTAACATATTTAAAATGTCAATAGTGATGAAATATATATTAAAGATCAACATGCATATATACTGTTTATTTGGCTTGTTACTCCGATTGGCACCATTGGGTTTCCTGGTTGACGGTATTGTGCGTGTGTGTATGTGTGTATTGCCGCCTTTTTTTCGGAGAATGCAAGAAGACGGTAAACGACAGGTGGATCAATTACATCCCGTGAAACCTGGGAACCAGCTATACACAATCGAAACTATAATGCGATATATTATAAAAAGCAGTAAATCTTAATTATCTTAAAAATTGACAAAATAACGTATGAATATAAAAAAATTATAGAAAGCTATTTATGAGACACATTACATTATATTTTAGGAGCAATGTTAACTAAATCACAATCACGCCGTTTCCGAAAACATACTCAAAGAGGATTGTGCACCACGCTCTTCTGTCCTGAATCACAATTCTCGCCTCATTTAAGTTCATACATCTTCTCATACACGTTCGTCGATTATTGAGGCTTCTAATAGAACCATCCTCCAGTATACGGTTTAACTGGTTGTGCCAAGTCTTCCACGGATGTCCTCTATATCCGGTATCATCAACACTTGCGTCATATATCTTTTTTACTATTCTCTCTTCATTCATCTGTGATGTTCGGCAATATTAACATTTATTAATGAAAAATATCAATAAATATTAAAAAAATATTTAGTTTTAGATTCCAAATTGCCTTTGTATACCTACTACTTCTATAATATGGTTATTAAAAAAGTTTTAAATTCATTTTTAAATCAATTCTATCAGTTTCCAGCGTTTTCTTAGCAGCTCTCACTTTGTTTTTCAAAAATAATACAAAAAAATAATGATATTAAAACTTTTCAGACCTGCACACTTATAAAGTCCTCTAAACTTCTCTAGTCAGACTTCAGATAGAATATAATTCTGTCATATGGTCGCCTCACTTCATTGTTTACTCGACGGCGGTTGAAAGAATCCAGAGAAAGTTTTTAAGATTTTTTAATTTTAAATTAAATATACACTGAGGATATCAATTGCGATTATCTCCTTAGCCGTCTGAAATTGTTAAAATTATCAGTGAGACGTACGATGACCGACCTTATATTTCTATACAGGATCGTCAATAGTATGATAGTTTGCCCCCAGATTGTTGGTCTACTTGACTTTCAAGCACCATTGAGGTCATCGAGACACAATTCATTGTTCTATTACAATGGTAATGTCAGAACACACGCATTGCTAACTCCGCAGTTGCCATATTGCATTCTTCGGAGAATGAATATGCGGAGGTAGTGGACATTTTTGCTGTAAATTTAACTCATTATAGGACTACATTATTACAATTTTTTGTGTTTCAACTCAATGGTGACCGATAAATTGCTTTACTTCACATTGTGTATTTATTTTTAATTTTGATAATGATAAAACATGCTGACATTATATAATTTTTTCTTTGTGTATTGCACGTCTGATGAAATTTTCTATAATTTTACAAATTATGTTAATGTCTGAATAGAACGTGTATAATAATAATATTAATTGAAATTATAATGCTAATTACATGTATGGTTCATATTTTAAGTTTATCAAAACTATAAAGTGCATAAATTAGATAAAATGTGTAATAAAATTACTCACTTTGGTAAAAATGTTAACATTTTCATTATTTGAAATGTTCTCCGAATCCTCCCCACGAGACAAGAATAAAACGGGGAAATAATGTAAAATGTGGGGACATTACGTCAACATGTCTCTCCTTGCAAATATTCTGCAAAAAATACTTTTCTTCGTATCGGGCTACCTACCCCCAATGCTGAAGGTAGCAAATAGTAAACAATTGTACAGTATAGGGGCTGCCTACCCGCGAATTACCGAGGCTTTGTTGTCGCACGCGCCAGGAATGTAATGAGATTTGTCCGACCATCCCCCTCCGCACTATAAACCCAATATTAAACAACCCCTATTTGTTACCTTGCCACGTTTTTTGGATACTTTTTGCTCTGCTAAATATTTTTTACTAAATAGCGGCTGCTTAGAATTCTGCCGACTAAAGAAAAACTTTACATTTGTTTTATTACTCGGTGGGAACTTGACATTAGAATATTTCAAAGAGATTCGGAGAGGGAATACTTAATTATTGTGTAAAGCCGAGAAGTAGGATTTTTATAATACTTATATATAGCGAGCATACAAGCAAAAAAGCTTTGTAATACTAAAAATTCTGGGAAAAGAATATAAATTAAATAATCTATATAATAATATGGATCGTGAACATATATTTACGGATTTATTACAATTTGCGCCATCTGTGTACCAGAAGAAACTTTAATGACTTAGTTCTAAAAACTACTACGACAACCCACCGCTGTAGCCGTAGCTCTAGTAGCTATTCACATTACTCTCTTCTATTTTTAAGCTAGTGTAGTGTACTCAAGTCATACAATTGGCTATTTACTGAATTGAAAAATCCTTTCGGTTAATCCGTTTTGTACGGAGTCGTTACTCATGCTGTTTTTTAACAGAATAACATTTGAAAGGCTGCGTGCGCGAATTTTACTATCTCGTGTTGATTTCATGATCGTTCTTTGCATTTGGTGCATGAATTTGTTTTTGATTCGGGAAAAACAAAAAGCAATTGGCAGAACTATTTCCTATGTTAACCTTTAATAAAAATAATTATTTCGTTTAGTTATTACGTGAAGGATTTTCAAACAATAAAAGAATCATGTTCAATCGTAGAAAGTGTTCTTCCCTAGATTTCGGTATTATTTTACGTTAAAACTTTGACATTATAAATATTATTAATAGTACTCTAAAATTAAAAATAAATACATGATAGAGTCGTATAAACGACGGATTCATTTTGTCTAAAGACGTTGGCTAAACGAAAGTTCATAAATTGAATTACAAATAGTATAAATAATTGGTAACAGCATAACCTAAATCTATACCTACTGCCCGCCACTGCAAATATATATATGTTATTTATCTTGCAAAAATGTATTATTTTGTTGACTCTACACGTGAAACCAATAATGAATAATAACCTTAAATAATATAAATTTAGTAAAAGATTATAAGTAAAATCTGTTCAAAACCGATACACAGTGTTGTTGCAGGAGGGTTTCAAATAATGTCAAATAAGTTTAGCTGGCATTTTAAATGTCAAAGCGACTGTTAAACTATATTAGCACAAAGGAATCAATAGCCAATTTAATCGTTAACGTTTCAAATTAATTCCCTAAATAAAAATATTTGTTCCTTGATTACGCGTCTTCGTATTATTAGAAAAAATTTTTTTATTCATGTAATAGCGTTACTCGGGTTATAACATAATGTGTCTTAAGTAACAATATAAAAATGACCAAATTGTAAAATTATTTATATACAAACATTTAGTGACAATAATTTCAAAGTGATATCCCCGACAAAAAATTAACTATTTGAGAGCTATTAAAATAATTTAATTTTATGATTTTATCACACTTTTTTATATCATCTGATAGTTTATCCGTTTTCTTATATATTAATCATAAATAATTATAAAAAATAAAGACATACTTTGTAAAGAAACACAAAACAGAGAAAAATAAATGGCGACTGCGGAGCAAAATAATGTTACATTAATGATTATATAAAATACTTTGTTTAAACCACTATTAATTAATTATTCTACATGTTTCGATACCTATGATATCATCTTCAGGAAACAATGAATACCGAAATTAAAAAAATACAAGCACAGATAAACACAAAAATGTATAATGGTGAATAAGTAAGAACTAATATAAAAACAACTTTAAAAGATGACTATTTGCAAAGAGGATTTTTTATTTATGATATTAAGCTTACTTACTTACTTACTTACTTAACATCACGCCCTTTCCCCGTGGGGGTAGGCAGAGAGGATAGAGCGCCACACTCTTCTGTCCTGACACACAATTCTCGCCTCATCCACATTCATACATATTGTCATACAAGCTCGCCGATTGTTGAGGCTTCTAACAGAACCATTCTCCATTATCTGGTTTACCTGGTCGTGCCAAGTCTTCCGAGGACGTCCTCTATTTCTGGTTCCATCAACACTTGCGTTATACATCTTTCTTACCATTCTCTCCTCATTCATCATTTCCATATGACCAAACCACCTAAGTGATCATTTCTTAATCTTACTCACTATACTAACATCAGCTTTACATTCTTTCCTTATTTCTTTCTTATTTCTTATATATTAAGCTGGCTATCTTAATTCTAATATCAACATTTCTGTAAGTTTTACCTATGTAAAAATAATTGCAATCATTTCAAATTAATTTGTAAACCGTCATTTTTTTTTAAATATCGTCTCAATCCTTGTTATTTAATATATAAATTTTGATATGAGAAGGAGCATTTAAGATGACTAAATAACAATAACAATTCAGAATTTTACGATCACCTTTTGTAAACAAACTATTCCTTTGATATTAATAAGGGTTTAAAAATTATACATTCAAATACTAAAGGTTAACGGTTAGATAAATTTGAAATTTTAGAAATAATAAAAAGTGTTAATAGCATATTTAACATTATAAATAACCAAATTTTCTTTGCAAATAGTCACCTTTTAAATTTATTTTCATATTAGTTCTTACTTATTCACCATTTTATATTTTTGTTTTTATCTATGATTGTATTTTTTAATTTTAGAATACATTGTTTCCTAAATATGACACCATAGGTACTGAAACATGTCGAATAATCAATAAATAGTGGTTTAAACAAAGTATTTTGTACAATTATTAATATGAAATGAGGCCACAAAGTAATTTTGCAAATACAACGAAACGAAAAAAATACAGTGTTGTCAGGCATAGTTCAATACTCTGTTAAAAATCAGAATCTATATAACTTGAAGTACTGTCCTAAATAATAATCTTCTATTTTCATCTCCATTCAAATGGATATGAAAGGATTAAGCGGGCAAGTACTAAGGGGTGTTTTTTCAGAGGTTTGTTTTTCGAATTGGCAACACTTTTTCCAGTGACAGCCAATTTGATAGCTGATAACTGATTTGTGCTCAGTTTGATTTGTCATTTCACTATTAATAGACTAACGCTAGAAGAACACTTGCGAATTGTGCAAATTTATTTCGTGGTTCAGTTCGCGAAACTAACCGTGCGCTACGTCCAATTTACGGTACACATAATCGTCCATCCGAGTAAGTAATTCGAATAACTATGAATCGTTTTCGCACCACACATACTTTAATTAATTATATGCATCCGCAGAGACGTCGTACAGTGCGCACTGAAGAAGCTGTTTCTGCAGTGGAGCGTAGTATTAAGGAGGACCCGAATAAGTCGATTCGCCATCGTGCATAGCAATAGACTGATTACTGACTTTTTCGTTACCCCAATTGAATGGTATTAATGTGTAAGAGCTGTGATTTCAACAATGTGACACAACATGTCACACAGAGCGCTCCACAATCAATTTATTGAAGGAACCATTCGATGAGCGCATAATATCGCGTAATGGACCTGTGAATTGGCCTCCAAGATCGTGTGATTTAACACCTTTGGATTATTTTCTGTAGGAACGTGTAAAGTCGCTAGTCTACGCCGATAAACCAGAAACGATAGACAACTTGGAAGCCAACATTCGTCGCATTATTGCCAATATACGTCCCCGGCTGCTCCAAAAAGTGGTCGAAAATTAGAGTTCCAGATTGCGTTTTATTCGAGCCAGTCACGATTTTCATATGCACGAAATCATATTTAACACTAATAGCATAAAATTATCTTACGAATAAAGCTAATACCATGAACATTACCACGATTTTAATGTGTTTTATTTCATTTTTAATAGTGTGGGGAAGACTAGTATACTATCATTAAAATGTAAAACGTATTTTGTTGTCACAACTTGATCTGGAACTTGGAATGAGATTGGTACGATGTTATGTTTTCCCAGTACTGCTATGTGATGCAGAAAGTTGTAACCTCATTAAAGCAGTTTTTGAATAGTTGGAAATGTGGGTCTCCAGAAGCTAAAATGACATGGAATTTTACTGATAGCAACGACCCACCGAGTTGTCGGTCTTGAGATGATGATGATAATGATAATAATGAAATCTATTAGACAATTTACTATAAAGGTATAGAAAGAAATATACTTATTTGATGAAAATGTGAGAGAGAAAGGAAAGCACTTACTTTTTCGACTGCCGGATACTGGTTCATTTGCTTTTTCTTCTCCACCACAAGAACAAGGGCCGCGGGGTGTCTACAATGTTAACACTAGTGAAAAGAATAATTTTGTATGTGTATATAAGCGGGATTAAAGTAATATTATTAACTAAACAGCGGAATGAAGCGACGCTAGTGTTTCCGTATAAAATTCTAAGCTCACTGAGCTTGCTGCAGTTGGAACAATTTTAATTACTGCGACATTTTCTTTCTTCCTTGTACATAAGGATAGGTTAGGAAAGAAAGAGACCGAGATACGCAGGTTAAATTTTGGTAAATGTGTGCGGTTATACGCGTGAGTGAGGCAACAAGTCAAACGCCAAAAAACTAAATAGAATTTAATTCGTTTAAACGGCGTTAACAACACTATTTTTTTTTAGAATTTAGATAAATGTACGACTTCAAGAAAGGTAAGATATGTCAGAATGCAGTCGGTGGTAAATAGAAGCAAAACAATTTGGCAATTCTCATCGATTATTTTGTTCTGATCAGCTTCTCCTATCGTTTAATGCCGTAAAGTAGCAATATACGCTCCCTCTATTGGCTATTGGACCGTGGCACAAATTTCACCGGGAACAAAGGCCATGACGCCGGTCACTTTTGAGGGTTTTATTACAACCTTGATGGAGCTACATGGAACCGACGGCGTGCAACGATCATTGTGTTTGTTCATCGGGCGATGCGCTTTTTGGTCGAAATTCGGCCCCTCATAAATATTTAGGTTGAACCATTAGCCATGTCGCATATTTTTTAATTACAGTTATAAATAAAAAAAATTAAAACAATTGCTTACTTACTTACCATCACGCCGTTTTCACGCGAGGGTAGGCAGAGAGGATAGAACGCCACACTCCTCTGTCTTGACTTGACACACAGTTCTCGCCTCATCCGCATTCATACATCTTCTCATACAAGCTCGCCGATTGTTGAGGCTTCTAACAGAATCATCCTCCATTATCTGATTTACCTGGTCGTGCAGTCTTCCGTGGATACTCTCTATTTCTGGTGCCATCAACACTTGTGTCAAATATCTTTCTTACCATTCTCTCCTCATTAATCCATTCCATATGACCAAGGCCTGGAGCTGGCAGAAGAGGAACGAAAGTAGACTGAATGCAGTGAAAATGAGATCGCGTAGGCGTATGTGCGGCAGAACCATTTATGACAGAGTAAAGAATGAAGAAATAAGGAAGGAATGTATAGCTGATCTTAGTATAATAAGTAATATAAGATCAAGAGAGGATCACAAAGGTGGTTTTGTCATATGAAATGAATGAATGATCGGTGAGCTTGTATGATTAATTGTATGAATGTGGATGAGGCGAGAATTGTACATCAGTACAGAAGTAAGTGGCGCCTATTCTCTCTACCCACCCCCGCGAGGCAACAGCGTGATAGTAAATTAGTTAGTTACAAATAATTACAAGATTATATACAAAGATCCTTAAAACAGACTCATGTATTCGGACCACCGTGTTTTCAAAAATAATTAATACATGAAACTCAACGAACTACAACAAACACTGCCGTCTTGAAATGTTCATTTCAGCACTCAGCATTTGGGCACTAGTGACAAACGGAGCATATTTTATATTTCATTAAGTTAGCTTTGCACTAAATGATTACATCCTTTTTATTATATGATTAAACATTTAATTCGTTGCTGTTCGTGTTCAAGTCGTGACAAAAACTTCACTGTTTTAACCGGACATTGCGTTATTGTTCGAAACTCGCGTAAAATAGTAATTGATTGAAACCGTTGGTCTACGGTCGATTTGGTTTTCTCTATAGGATATTTTTTTGTTGACGTGTTATTTTCATGAATCGGCATTAATTTCGTTCTGCATAATACTGGTGTATTTCCATTCGACAACTTCAAATAATGAAGAGATAATTATCTATTCACGATTTATACAATGGTTATTTTAAGGACCATTGTTTTAAAAGATGAATTAATCCTTCCAAAAGTCAAAGTAAACATTCTGCAAATATTTTACGAAAATAGAATGAATGTGAAATATAAAATAATTAAAAGCGGTGTGAAAAGATGTGTGTTGGGCATCACACGAAGAGACAGGATAGTCGACATAATAGAAGGCAATGGGCAGGCCACGTCTCTCGGAGAACGAGTCATCCAGCATTGGATAACAAACGGCTGATGATAATAATGATAAAAATTTAACACTTACTGCCCGGTGAGTCAAAACATAACAAGTCCGGCGGTGGTGGGTCATTTTTGACCCACCTCAAGTTATCGGTTTTTCAACCGTTTTGTGGGAGGTTTTTTTTAGACATTTCATATAAAATATGATTTAATGAAATGGCATGATGTGCTGTAATGTTTCTGCTAATAAACAAATTTAATTAAAAAATATTACGAATAATGTACATATTCTCACGCATCAACAGACGCTCTACATAGCCAAAATACAATAGTTATATTACTGGTATTGTCTAGGGGCCGCCAGACGAAAATAAGTCAAAACATATATATGGACGCATACCCGGTATCTTTTGTCTACCCGCTCAAAATGTTGACAATGTATGTTTTGGCGTAAGCGCTGGGATTCAATTCGGCTGTCTAAGATCAGTTTTTGGGCGTTTTTCACATTTTTATCAATAACTTATTTAAATCTCGTCCGATAACATTTGTATGTATTTCTAATTATTTGGATATATTTAATAAAAGATTAGCTAGAAGGAAAACAGCATTAAATGAATATTTATAGCGTAATTCAAATTTTTACAAACACCCGGTTCAAATCTGACCCACCACCATAGAGTAATGTGTTAATGGAGTTCAAAATGAACAATGAATACATTAATAGCGAATTGAAAGCTGATCTTAGCATAGTGAACTTAGGTGGTTTTATCGTGCGAAATGAATGAATGATTAGAGAATATAAGAAAAATGACGCACGTCTTGATGTCATTAGAAACAAACAGAAAACGACATGACTTAACCATGCAAACTATATACTGTAAGATGGTTGTTATAGAAACTTCAATGAAAACATAAATATAAAGCTTATATCAGTTCCATAATTAAATGTTTCGTGTTCCGCACTTCGAAACTTAAAAAGAAATGAAATCTTTCTTGAAACATGAAAGCGGCTAGTTTGCTGATCGATCGTTGTTCTAAACTAAAACTCGTGTAGTTGCGTCTTGCTAGTTGGATATCCGCAGATCTTGAAGATTTCATGTTATGCTATTATGCTCTTTATAAGAGTTTAGAAAATTTTGTAGCACGCTGGGAGGACACTTGGCTATACGCTGTACACTATTGATACATTATTGGTATTAATACAAATACTACGTATAAATATATTCTGCTCCCTGGCATCGTTAATTGTATTATTTTATATTATCTTTATGTTATGTTATTATTTATTCATTTACTAATAAAGTGAGTCAACCGGAGACAATGAGTGTATCGCCCTGTTAATATTCAGGGCGCTATTGAACAGCTGCCTAGTAGCATTAAAAATGGCAACCAGGCGGTGAATGAGTAGAACGAAATGGGAGTCTCGAGCTTATTGCATCGGTCCTGGGTAAGCGGTGGGTCTGCCTTCATTGTAACCAGCAGTGAGGCCGCACAAGGAGGCTTGAAGGACTCCACACTGATGAGATAGCGTCAGGGTGATCTCCTGGAGAAGATCAATTCTAGTACAAGAGCGTGGCGGCCTGGACCAAGGTAGCGACATTTATTGCGGCTTCATCCCTTGGCAAACTGAGTATAAATCGATGTGTGCTAAATTGGTAACATTGTGGATCCTCACTAAGCGGAGAGTTTAATCATAAGAAAGAAGATTTCAGAGACAATTTTCGTGCTGCAATGTCGAGATTTGTTATATTTCATGTGAATAATAATGTGCAATGTGAAAAACAGAGTTTGCCTTTGAATCCATTATCATCTTGTTCGAGGTAGCAGGCAACACTAAAACTACAGCTTTCTGTCTTCTAGGGCCCAAAGGCTCCGTAACAATATATGTAAATCAATTTCATCTGAATGGACCACCTACTTTATCGTTACATCAAAAGCGTTATATAACACTATTAAAAAATATTCATATAGCGAAATTTTATTCTAAATTCATTCGCATTCAGAAAATGATTAAAAAATAATTAATTACATTTAAAATCTGTTTGCATCAATCATAAATCAAACAAAATGTTCAAATCAAACGAAAGTCTTACATTTAATTCATTTATTTTTATTTTTTTACATTCTCGCAATACTTTCGTGTAATGAAAAAGCTAATAAAAGCTGTTCTAATAAATAAAATAAAACGAAGGAATCGAGTGAAATTTCATTTCGTAGAATCTTTTTAATTCATTGAACAGTGGACAGATTACGATAATCATTAAGAGATGCTGCGAATCCTTTAGAAACTCCGACGCAGAGTAAAATAATTTATTATTTTATTCGACATTAGAGCTAATTGAATACACAACAAAGATATTTTAATTACGAATTTAAATAAAAGAAGGATTCTCTCGTTTCGAAGAATTTAAAAAATAAAACAATCATTTATTTTTTCTTCATTTTGAATGTACGCAAATACGAAAGCGACGTCACACAGCAGCTTACAGGAAATTGTAATTAAAAGTTGCTAACTAAGTTACCAAATTAATTTAGTCCTACACGCCTGTAGGGTTGGTGTTCATTCGTGGAACATAAAAATGCATTTATTCTCAATTTAGTGCTTTAATTTTTATTGTTTCCGAAGTAAGTTTGTAGAACTCCGTAATCACATTTTTGAGAGATAGATTATGCCCTTACAAGGCGAAACGCGTCTCATGTAAATTAAACGAGTAGAATAAAAAAACTAGTTTTATTTCAATGACTTACTACCGCTTATCACTTACTATTATTATTTATTTATTTATTTCCGTTTTCAATTCAATCTATATATATTTTTTAAATAATATTTTATTCTAATAATCAAATTAAACACGCACAGAAATGCAATCTTGCAACATTGCAACAACAGTCATTTAAGAGTTTCCTCCAAGAGTTCAAATTAAACGAGTAGAATAAAAAAACTAGTTTTATTTCAATGACTTACTACCGCTTATCACTTACTATTATTATTTATTTATTTATTTCCGTTTTCAATTCAATCTATATATATTTTTTAAATAATATTTTATTCTAATAATCAAATTAAACACGCACAGAAATGCAATCTTGCAACATTGCAACAACAGTCATTTAAGAGTTTCCTCCAAGAGTTCAAATTAAACCAGTAGAATAAAAAAACTAGTTTTATTTCAATGACTTACTACCGCTTATCACTTACTATTATTATTTATTTATTTATTTCCGTTTTCAATCCAATTCATATATTTTTTTTAAATAATATTTTATTCTAGTAATCAAGTTAAACACGCATGAAATGCAATCATGCAATATTGCAACAACAGTCATTTAAGAGTTTCCATCTAGGAAAATGAATTATGCAAGTGTTAGTTCTAGTCTGCAATCCTATTTATCATCTTACTAATAAACGTAAATGAATGTTTATCTCACTGAAAGAGCACAATTGAGAAAATCATGTCTTAAGAATAATGTCATCCATGTGCCGCTGGCATTCCTCAAATCTAGCACCTAGGTTTTAAAACACTCTATGATAGATACAAAGCGCGTGGATATTGGGTTATTGTGGCTGCTTTATCATTTATTATTAAGTTGATAGCAGCATAATGCTCGCGACTCAACAGTCCCGGATCTTCTCGTACAGACTTCTCTTGCTCTGTGGCCGTCCGGTTTTCTTCTTATTTAGCGTTGAATCGGTCTCCTCGAACTTCGACCTTCGAACTCGACATTCATTCATACTAGGTAATCGGTAGTCAGCGTGAAACAGGTGTCAAACAATCACGTAGGATCGTTATTTTACGCAGCACGTACTTTATTCTCCCGCGAAGCAATCAATTGCGACTAAATGTCGCCCACGTGTCCTTTCTTTGCGCGGTTCCCGCACAGAAGCGTTTTTAAAAGTATAAAAACTTATGGCCCACCCTGTATAATACTTTTTCTCTTCTTTTCTCAGTCATTTTTCTCGTGGTTGAGCGTCGTGGTACACTGACTATCTGGAACTGCGGATGCCGATTATCTGTCACTACATCTCCCGATCTGAGCCATATTTTTGTAAACCACCAGTTTCTTTGAACCGGTTCCAACTTATCTGGCGACGTGCCCGAAGTATGAGAATATGATTTTCCTATATGTTGTTGACAGCTTTGACTACTTTTCTTTGACATTTAGGTCCTGAAGGCTGCACGCAATGGTGTGTTTTATTATTTATTTATTATTATTATACACCCTCTATTCTGGCATTAACAAATATTTTTTTAAACAATAAAAAATTTTATCAGAAGCGCAATATACAAAGAAAAAATTTTTATAATATCAGCATGTTTTCATATAATCAAAATTATAAAATAAAAATAAATGTGAAGTAAAGCAATTTATCCGTCACCATTGAGTTGAGTCACGAAAAATTGAAATAATGTAGTCCTATAAGGAATTAAATTTACAACAAAAATGTCGATTACCTCCGCATATTCATTCCCCAAATAATGCAATCTGGAGACTGCGGAGTTAGCTAATGCATGTGTTCTGACATTACTACTGTAATAGAACAATGCATTGTATCTCGATGACCTCAATGGAGCGTTTTGCAGCCGGTGAAGAACAAAGCGACCAGTGCTAACACGATATGAGAATACGAAAACCAAAAAAATGTGTATTGGAGTCGGAGTCGGAAGCGTAAGGGAAAGCTGGAGTCGGAGTCTGTATTTTTTTCATCGACTCCACAGCTCTGAGTACTATATTTTTAGAATAACAACTTCAACTAGTCAATACTTGAATACAAATATAACATTTGAGTTCTATTATATAATGCGCCCGATATTAATTTATTTTATTACTCTAAATTTCATATTATCAACGATAAATCAACCTGCCGAATAATTCAAAAAATTAATATTAAAATCTTTGAAGTTCATTTTTGATGATTTTCTAAACGTTTAAATATATATAATATATGGAAAATAAAATAAAAATGTATACAAATAGTAAACTCCCCGTTTAAATTCACACAGCAATCAAGTTTATTTACCTTCGCAAAAAACCATGTAATGTCAACGCAGTTGCTGACGAATTGCCGTCGCATGTACAGCACTGTTCGTCACATAAAATGGGCCAAACGTCACATGAACTGCATTCTATTTTGTCACATAAATTTTTCCCAATTCACAAGTTCCACCATTATTAGCAAAGCAATTACCGGATGATGAAAAAATCCCTAGCATCGGTCCATTTGTGACGGGCCCTTTATATCCGGCAATTAAGGGACAGATGTTCCAATAAAATTATCAGTATTAAAAGTAGGGCACCCTTATAGCAACAAATATTGATTTAAGCCCCATATTTGAAATGTTCTTTGTCATCTGAATAATATCTCAAATTTAACCGGTGTTGGGCACAACTTCGTTAATGTTGATGTATAATATCAGTTACTTGATTTAATAATAAATAATGTATTTAATATTGTCGATATTTGTAGCGTTAACTTTGTGAATAGACATATTTTAAAATTGTATCTATTTATTTATTTATTTAATTCTTAACACGGTGCATACATAAGCACTCCTATGCATGCTCTAATATAAGCAAGATTAAAGTATTTTATTCTACTAAAACTTATATTTTACATATCTGGTCAGTTTCACTTTAAACCTATTCTTATGTTTTCTGACGTTTCGTTAAAAAATCTTCATCGCACTATTTGGCCTTCTCCCTGAATGGCAGTCTCAGTCTATCCCTTCCTCTTGTACGATGCTCGTGCTCATGTTGATTTGCATTAATTTTTCGTATAAATTCCGCCTATATATATTATATATTTAACTTTCTTTAAACCGCTAAAGGCTTCATGCTTACAATCTATAAGCTGTTACCAATATATGTTAGTATGATTGTGAGTGTATGTTGACTTACGTTGACTCCAGATCGGTTAGGCTTGATTTACCCAAATACTCCTCGTTTAAAAAATATTATTAGGTTTCACGGCCATTCAGAATTTTCTGCATACTGTTTTCTGGGCTAATCTGCCGTGTAAATCGTGTACAATACATGTACAATATTTTTTCGGTGACTATTATTTTTACTAAATCATGTTTAGCTTTAAGTCTACTATCTAATATCGAATAGTCTAATATCTCTGACATGGTTCCTCTTATTCCTACACATTCTCATTATGAAGTTGTAATTATTCAGAAAATAGGTCTGTAATATCTTAAATACTATTTTAATGTATTAATTAGAAAGATATACTTATAAAGTCAATTTTTTTGTTGTTGCTACTGATTTTGATTTGAGATCCCGTAAAAATAAAATAGATGGCTTTCAAACGAACAATAGATGTATCCATTTGAAAAGTATAGCATATAGGTTCGAAAATTTGTCGTCAATGCACTCTGTGCTGTAGCATAATCGGTTAAAGCATGTTCCCCGGATTGGAAGAGATCCAAGTTCGAATCCCGGTAACAACAACAATATTTTGCGATAAAATTGATTTTGTATGTATATCTTTCTAATTATTACATTTTGTTTGTATTTAATATATTCCTCGAACATCTTCGACTCGTGATTTAATCAGATATCCCCTCTAAAATATTGCGGACTACTTCAATTATCCCTTGTATATAGAGAAAGAATATTTTAAAAAACTAAACGTAATATAAGAGTAAAGGAGCATTTGAGATGTTTGAACAATAGTGGGTTTTCAGAATTTGCTAATCATTTGATAGAAAATAGTCATGGTTTTGATAAAAAATTGGGATTGTCAATTTTGCATATAAACGATGTAGGTCACAAATTAAATAATTTGGAATCGTTGGAGATAAATAAAGCATGTAAAAGTAATCAGGAAATTCTAAACAACCAACTAAATTTAACTACGAGTCCTATTCTAAAATTTTTTCCTAAAAATTATTCGACTAAATTTGTATTGAGCAGTAATTTGAGTTAGGTTCTAAATTTATTTTTTAAATAATTGTTGTTTTTTAAAAAATTTTAAAATAGATTCTGGTGAAGAAAAAATACTATATTTTTAGTTAGTTATGACATCCTGAAGAAGGAAAGGTGTTTTCCGAAACCGGTAGATGTTTTTTAAACTCAATTGTGGTTAATAAAACTAAGATAATAAATAAAAAATAAAACTAAACGATACTGAGGATGAATTTATTGTATTAGTTCGTAATAACTAGTAAATATATACTAATTAAAGTAAATGTTTTAATGTTATTTTTTTAATAATTTAGTTTTACTCTTCTCCCTAGTAAAACTTTTATTATTCTGACATTTTCTAAAAGATTCTCCTATATTTTATCGTAACTTAAAGATATATGATACATACATACATATATATTATATTAGATAAACTACATTGAATTACATGGAGTTGATAATTTACGTTCATAAATGTAACAAACAGATCAAAATAGATCTTGAATAATCGTAAGACAGCTGTATATGATGTTTTACGCCATAATAATAGTTAAATATTACTTTTAAAATTAGCAATATTAACTTGGTGGTTAAGATTCATATTTTTTTTATTTATTATCTTAGTTTAATAACCACAATTGAGTTTAAAAAACATCTACCGGTTTCGGAAAACACCTTTTCCTTCTTCAGGATATGTCAAAACTAACTAAAAATATAGCATTGTTTTTCTATTTATCCAGAATCTATTTTTAAATTTTTTAAAAAAAACAACAATTATTTAAAAATTAAATTTAGTACCTAACTCAAATTGCTGCTCAATAGAAATTTAGTCGAATAATTTTTAGGAAAAAATTTTAGAATAGGACTCGTAGTTAAATTTAGTTGGCTGTTTAGAATTTCCTGATTACTTTTACATGCTTTATTTATCTCCAACGATTCCAAATTATTTAATTTGTGACCTACACCATTTATATGCAAAATTGACAATCCCAATTTTTTATCAAAACCATGACTATTTTCTATCAAATGATTAGCAAAGTCTGAAAACCCACTATTGTTCAAACATCTCAAATGCTCCTTTACTCTTATATTAAAATTTCTACCCGTTTTACCAACATAAAATGCAACACAATCCTTACAACTAAGTTTATAGACGCCAGAATTGTTAAATTTATCATCCTTGTCCTTAGAATTTATGAGTAAATTTCCTATACTATTATTTGTGTAAAATGCTGGTCTGATATCTCGTGGTAGGTGTTTAGATATTTGTTTCGAAAAGTTATTTATGTATAAAATCCTACGCCAATTATCATTATTATCATTATGTTTCATCTGTGATTTATATAAAAACTGATTATTATATTCTTTTAATTTATTTTTTAAAATAGTGTCTATCAAACATGTATTATACCCATTATTAACTGCTATTTTTTTAATTGTATTCAATTCAATATTAAAATTGGATGTTGACATAGGAATATTGACTAAACGATGTATCATGGAGTGGAACCCTGAATGTTTATGTGATAATGGATGATTAGATTCATTGTGTATGATAGTATCTGTAAAAGTTGGTTTTCTAAAAATTTTGAACTCAATTTTATTATTATTTCTAATCAATGTTAGATCCAAAAAATTTAGCAATTTGAGTTAGGTACTAAATTTCATTTTTAAATAATTGTTGTTTTTTTTTTAAAATTTAAAAATAGATTCTGGATAAATAGAAAAACAATGCTATATTTTTAGTTAGTTTTGACATATCCTGAAGAAGGAAAAGGTGTTTTTCGAAACCGGTAGATGTTTTTTAAACTCAATTGTGGTTATTAAACTAAGATAATAAATAAAAAAAAAGTTAAATATTACTTTTAAAATAAGCAATATTAACTTTGTGGTTAAAATTCATATTTTTTATTTATTATCTTTGTTTTATTAACCACTGAATTGAGTTTAAATACATAATATTAATGCATATAAACATATATTTTTGTTTTTAGTTAGTTATGACATCCTGAAGAAGAAAATGGTATTTTTCGAAACCGATAGATGTATTTAAACTCAATTTAGTGGTTAATAAAACAAAGTTAAATATTATAACGGCGACAAACAATAAGTTTTTAATACTAATTAGATACTCAGAAAATAACAAACTAACTTTTATTCACAATAATTTAAGCGATACATATATAGTCGTGCACTCCTAACGATTCACAAGATCGACTTACTATTGGGTATATATACTATAATATAAATAATGAAAATATTTACATTATTAAAGAGAACACATTCTTATTTTGAAATTGTAATTATTCAGAACATAGCTCTGTGATGATTTAAATACTAATTTTTAATGTATTAATTATAAATATATACATATAAAATATTTATATGTACATATATTTAATATTTACATGCGAATGAAAAAGTCTTTCATAAATAATAAGACAAAACACTATTTATTGATAAATCAAATGTTTCGATATCTATGATATCTTCTTCAGGAAACAATGTATACTAAAATTAAATATACAAGCACAAAATAAAAGTGGTGGGTAACTAAGTACGAACTACTTCTTCTTTTAAATATACAATCCACCATTCAAGTGTGATTAGTTCCATTAATCAAGTTAAAAACTTTGTTTTATAGAAAAAAGTACAATAATATTATAGGATAGAAAATACTATATTTTTCCATGAATTCCCTTATGTGCAGGAATCAAAACGAATGACACCTGTACCAATTAAATAGACATCTTCTGATGGAACAGATTATCTCATTGTGTAGTCAAACTTTTATATTAGCAGAGACGGATTCAAGAGCTGCTTGCGAGTCGGAGAATATAACAGCCTTATTGACGTTCCGGAGTATGCAAATGTCCAAGGCCTCTCTAATTGTCCAACATTCTGCTGAGAAAACCGATGAACGAACTACTATGAAAATAAATTAAAAAGGTGATAATTGATTTATCAATAAATAGCGGTTTAAACAAAATGTTTTGTTTTATTATTTATATAATATGTGGCCACAAAGTAATTTTGCTAATATTAAAGAAAAAATCTTTCGTTTATTTATTATGCTTTAAACGATTCATACGATATATTTGTGTATTTAGTTTAATACTTCATCTGTCGATGAATGTTACTGTTTCCCTTGAAACTCGAGTAGTGCTAATAAACTCATGTAGAGTTATAACATTGTTTTATTTATATCCATCCATTGGGATATATATAATATATTTAATTATTAATTTATTTTGCTTGTGATGGTCTCAAATTATTAAAATATCGTGTGAAGTATTTATATTGTTTTCTGAAAGTAGATAAAATGTATTATTTATATTAAATACTGTAGAAAGATGAGCGTTTTAACCAGCATTAGATATAGTTCAAGGGTAATAAATAACAATAAATGTATGGAAGGGTAATTGAATGTTTTTTATATGAGTGAGACCCCACACGAGGAACAGATACACAGGTGTCACTGACATTTGGGTGGTCCAGGGATCTTCAACATTACAACTTATTAACATTTCTTTAAGCGTGTTACTTGAAAAATATTTTTAAGAACACATGATTACTGTGAAGTTGCTGTTTTTTTTTTCAGTAAACAATTCTATAGTATTTAAATGCAATTTAAATTAAATACAATTTTTAAACATTTTCATGATTAACGCAAGATCAGAGGGCCATCGTTTCGCTCATGACAACGTAGAAGTACTACATGTATGCAAAAAAGAAAGAGAATTAGACATTCTAGAAATTTTAGAGATTAATATTAATAATAATAAAGTACTTAACATACAAACACCCCCTATTACATCTCCCCCTTTTGTTCATATTAAACCCCGCTCACAACCACTTTCGCCTCCCTCTCCCCAACACCGCTCCAATACCCTCCCCCCTCTCTCGTGTAGTAACTATCGAAAACGTTAAAATTTTTAATTAAAGTGTAGTGTGAAGTCAACAACGTTGTTTTATTTTAATAATTCATTAAAAGTTTTTTAAAAGTAAATTACACATTAAATGTACCAACTAGAACAGAAAAAATCAATTTATATTTAGTTTTTTCAAATATTTTAGTTGCTACTGGGATTCGAACCTCGATCTTTTCCTATCCAGAGAAATGCGTTACCAGTTACACCACGCCAACTGAGTAAGTTGACGGCAAATTTTCGACCTTATATGCTGCAGCTCTTTCAAATTGATACATCAGATATTCCATTTTTAAAAATCAATCAATTAATTACAGCAAGAAGTAAACTTTACAATACTTAGCTTTAGTTAGCGACTAGCACATACCAGAATATTCACTCTCCTTGATAATTCAAAGTCATAGATAAATACACAGGGGGGCGGACCCCACGCTCACCCAGGACCGATCCAATAAGGTCAACGCTCATATCTCGGTCTTATTCATTCGCCGCCTGGTTGGTATTTTTTAATGTCACTAGGCAGCTGCTCGATAGGGCCCTGCATATACAAGCTGTCCGGGATACGCGCATGGCATCTCGCGCTCATCAAGATTGGCCAGACCATGCTGGACGACCCCATACTTTCTGTAGATCCTTCTATAGGCTCCGCGGAGCGAAGCGAGTTCTTCGATCTACCAGGTTGCCCTTTTGTGCCTACCCATCGTGGTATATCCCATAAAACTGATTCACAGCACCAATAGGTAAAGTAAATATAATGGAGCATCCAAACGCGCACGGCCATCGACGATCTGTGGATCTGTCATTAATACTGAACAAATATATTTATCGAAGAGATGTTGAGCTTCCCTGGATATGATGGCACACTAATGTGAGGCGTGCTGCTCTTATTTGTCTCGTATGCAGCGGAGTACACGTTGATTAAATATCGATAAAACTCTATCAATATCTATCCATCCGATAGAGTAACGCCCTCGGATGTGATGCGAGCCCAGAATATAAGGCACAGTAAGTGCATGGGAATTTTCAGATTCTAAAAAGCTGGATATTCAGGGTTAATTTTTTTACAATATACGGATTGTGCACCTTGCATATATTTCGGTTTACTAATGTTTGATTTCCTAACATTCACTACGGCATACAAAATTTAATATTATATAAACTCTGATGAATAAAAGTTTAATCCATTTAAAGGGCTTTTTTTTTAAAGTTCGTTATTCGAATTGGCAACACTTTTTCCAACGACAGCTGACAGTTGATTTGTGCTCAGTCTGGCTTGCTATTTCACTATGAATAGACGTACGCCAGAACAACGCTTGCAAATTGTGCAAATTTATTTCGAAAATCGTGGTTCAGTTCGAGAAACTTCCCGTGCTCTACGTTCATTTTATGGTTGACATAATTATAATAACCATGGATTGTTTTTGCACCAAGCATACTCTAATTGATCTGCAGAGACGTCGTACAGTGCGCACCGAAGAAGTTGTTGCTGCAGTAGCGTAGTATCGAGGGTTGTCCATCCACTTTATGGAAGATTTGTAAGATGCAGAAATATTTTGGTTTACGAGCTAACAAGATCCAGCTCGTGCACATAGCGTGCGCTACAATCAATTTATTAAAGGTATCATTAGATTAGCGCATAATTTCGCGTAATGAACCTGTGAATTGGCCTCCAAGATCGTATGATTTAACACCTTTGGATTATTTTCTGTGGGGATATGTGAAGTCGCTAGTCTACGCTGATAAACCAGAGACGATATATAATTTTTAGGGTACAATATACGTCCTCAGTTGCTCCAAAAATTGGACTTCCAGTTTGCGGTTTATTCGTGCCAGCCGCGGCGCGCCAATATGAGCAAAATCATATTTAAACATAAATGGTATAAAATTATCTTTCCAATAAAGCCAATACCATGGTCATTTTATGTTTTATTTCATTTTAAAGTTCTACACCATAAAAAAAAAAACACCTTTGTTATATGTTAAATAAAACGCATTATTATTATTGTGAAGTTGCAGTTTTTCAGAATTTACTTCTGTGATATTTTAATATATATTAAAAGTACGTTTATATTTAATTTGTTATATATTATACGTACTATATTATATTTCCCATATTATACCATTCATCTAGTATTTTAATGACTCGGTGTTTGCGTGTATGGCTAGAGTGGGTAGTTTGTTAATGAAACAGTACTTATAATAGTTAAACGTAATTCACTAAAGGCGGTGCCGAGGTGCATGCGAATAGATGTATCTGAGGAGCTGGCCAGGAGAAGAGTGGTCGGCTCTAGGTTTCTTCAGAGTGGTTGCGGAGCGATGTATTATTGTCTGATTTTCTGCTAATACCAGTTGGACTGTATGGCAATCATATTAATGCTAACGCGGCCATGTCTATGGAGCACGAGCAGGGCCACTACAGTATAATATACATCAAGCACACACTATTCAAAATGAGCTATTTGGACCTACTGAAACTACCTACTTCCTGGAATTTTACAAACGGTGTTCTTGTGTATCAACTTTGAGTTATATATATATATATATATATATATATATATCTAATTAATTATTCTGTCATTCCACTAAAAGACATTCTTGAAAAATTGAGATCATGTTTACAATAAATAACTATTGAACAAATGTAAAGTGTTCCGAATATATATTAATGCGGTGAAATGATGCATAGAAGAACGATCCATGTCATCAATTTTTGGATATTTTATATGAAATTAAAACTGGACGACTGGAAGAAATAAATTATACATGCGGGAAAACGATTATTCGAGGAACGATCGATGGAAATTTCACTGTATATGTTTTTTCTTGGACATAATTCATTTTAAATTGAATATGTATTTTCTTACTGTTATTGAATATATAAAAAATAAAAATTTAAGTCATTTAAACCTAAAGATATTAAAAACACGACAGACATATTCG
Organism: Eubasilissa regina; assembly: GCA_022840565.1. Taxonomy (NCBI): domain Eukaryota; kingdom Metazoa; phylum Arthropoda; class Insecta; order Trichoptera; family Phryganeidae; genus Eubasilissa; species Eubasilissa regina. Next base: position 25,429,435 of record JAINEB010000011.1, on the reverse strand, counting down.
CTACTTTGATATTTTTTCTTATTAGCAAAGACACTAACTGTGAGAACTGTCATTTTGTACATGTGTGGGTATGTGTGTGTGTCAGGAGAGTGAGTAGATGAGTGGTAGGGGACAAATATTATGAGAGGCCGTCTCTGGGGGAATAGCTCTCTTCCACCACAGCTTCACTTGAATAACTAGTCTATCTCTGAAGTGTATAATTTATAATTATTGTGATACTTGCTGCAGTAAACTTAATATTGTCACATGGACATAATGAGTTTTATATTACGAAGAATTGGACTCGGAGTAATCAGAAAAATCTGGTGATACTTGGAAAGTTACCACATTAACATGTAAATATATTAATTTCAATCTACTGTTTGTTTAAGACATCGTAATCTACTGTTTGATTTTAGTGACAAATGTAGGTAGTAAACCATACTACTGGCTACTTTAACACAGACTTCAGTCTAGCAAAGTAGCCAGGACAACGCTGTATATATCAGAGGTGAAGTTTACTCCATCCCACACAATAAACTATGTATTATGTATGTTTATTATGTATCCACTTCTGTTAGCACAAAAATATGGATGTCAAAATATATATAAATAAATAATATTTACCAACCGTGAAATCCAAATCATCATATTACCAACAGTCATTTTTTTTAAATGTTCCATCTTTCTCTTTAGAAACAATCCGCCAAACGCAAATAGCGGAATAATATATCTTTACATCTCCCAAAAATGTCTTTAGGTTTGATTTACATTTACCTCCAACGGGTCCAAGTCGAGAAGAAATTGAAAAATATTCTCCGCGGTCCGTTACCGAGATGTATTTCCGTTATCAGTTCCGGATTTGGCCATAAATTGAATGAAATAGCCCACCTGGAAGCTTCCGGAATATATGTGCCTTACCTAGCAGGCAACCATAACTCCAGTTCGGTTTATCGGACGACCGGATAAGAGAAATGCAATATATTTTGCGAGACAGTCAAGCCTGACTCGACATACTGACTTCGGAGGAAAAAATACCAAGAGGAATATATTACAATTTTATTACACTCCATTGGCTGTTTATTTATTTAGGTTTGTATCAAAATAACCTACAGCTATTTCGCTCTTTAGGTAGGTCCCCTTCGTACAGAATTACACATTCTTATGTCCTGAAAATTCTCGCTTCATCCACACTCGCATTTCTCCTTGAACGTAATATTCATTTTCATCTTTTCCACATTCGTTTCACACATTAATACAGTAAAATATAATGAAAACAGTGTGACATTTTAAATTTTAACGGCGGTGAACCGCTTTACCGACCCGAGTGGATGCAGCGTATGTGTACGAAGAGAAGGGAGGCTACGGTCAGCGACAGAGTTTAAATATTATCGTCACAACAGATCAAGAGATAATTAGGACTTAATCTGTCCTTGAAAGTCAAGAAAACTCTCCGCGGGAGCAAGCGAAAGGCTGCGAGCGATTCCGGGGCGAACACAACCCACGGCGTAGCGTCAATATTCATCAATAGTGTATTTCCCTAACCCTTAATATTCCGACTATCTGTATATGTATTCTGTCTCTCTCTTTCGCATATAATTTTATATTCTGTCTCCTTTCAAGTTCTGTTTAATCACATATGTATTCTGTCTCTCTCTTTCACATGTAATTTTATATTCTATCTCCCTCTTTATGTATATATAAGTGCATTGTTTTTGTATTTATGATCAGTTTTAAATACGTCTTGATGAAGCTCGAGATAAGCGAAACCGATTGACGTATAATAAATTTCGTGGTTTCATACAAAGTGTTATTTTATTTAAAATAAATAAATCATATATAGATACTATAACATAATTCTTTGATGCTCCAAAAAAAACAACAACACGAAGAACAGAATATATGGAGAATATTCATGTAGTTCCATTATTTTTTACCTACATAAAAAGATGTCGTATTTGTTTTATCCAAACCTATTTCCATATGTATCGATAATCCTAGATCATCTTCATATGTTATATTTTAATTCTTTAATCCTCATTCAATAACAACGAAAGTTTTTTTCCATAACCAATCAAATCTATCCTATCGTCTAAAACATTGTTCTCTCAACACTTGGTGGTCCACTATGCCCTTTCGATATGAAGCAATGTTGGTTTTTGAAATTGGTGTGTTTACTAAAAAGCTCCATCAAATAAATGTAGAAATTATTTTGATATCCCTCGTTTGAAGTCTGTCTTATTACGGACCCCACCACGGAAAAGTAATAAAATTAGCAATTTTTTTCAAAATTGGCATTATTCTAGCTAGGCCGCTGAATAAAAATGTGATTATTATGTCAATTTTTCCCGAATTGGGGAGCAAATATCGTCAATGTTAATTTACTACTTCCCTGCGAATATAAACAGGGTGGGTTCAGTACACCTCTTAGTGATTTAAAAAATATTTATGATTAAATTCTGACAGGATTTAAGAAGTACTCGCATTTATAAAACATGACAACAAAAAATATTGGCCACGTTTTTTTTTTATTTATTGACCAGTTTGGTTTAGCGCATATCTGTATATACTACTCCGAATAAACGAACATAAGACCGCTTCGAAACTTTTATAAATAGTTATCCTATATTGTGTTTATGATTATGTTCCTTGCTGTGTGCGGTATCGGATCTATGGAATAATACTCGCACGTGTAACAATAGTATTTAATCTTAATGCCTCTATACAATTCAGTACAAGTCAGTATTATATGTTATTAGTTCAACGATTCAGAGGCGATGAACCGCGGCGCGATACCTCTATCTCTTTCACGCGCCTCATTCTTGCCAACCTTGCTCACATCTCGCATTCATCTCATAGATACATCACATAAAACGTATAACTATCAGTTAAATTTATTTTAAACTTTCTTGGGATATTTGGGATAAATATCACTATTCAACATAAGTTTATTTATATTTAAGTTCTTCGTCGGTCACTTAAATTCCGCCCTGTTGCCAATACTCCTCCACGTTTCTCGGCATCCCGCACCAAAGAAGTGCCATTTGCTTTTTCCACTTGGTCAATCCAACAATCTTTTTCTTCCTCTATGTTATTATTTTTTTCCTATTTCTATGTCCACTCTACGTGCAGCATTTGCCTAAAATACGAATCAACATATTATATCAAATAAATTTAACCACAACATTAATTTATTGTAATACAATACTGTATTCATCGTTTTGTTTTTACAATTGCTAACAGCCTGAGTACCTGCATGATGTAATAATACCAACCTAATGTACTAACATCTTCAATATTTAATAATTATAATTCATGAATTGAACGAATAAATAATTTTAACAAAACATAAACATGTGAACATTTTTCATAAAATAAGAAGAAATATTCTATTTTACTTATATTTTCATATTCTTAATATTATAATATATATATATGGATTATTTACCCATGTCGCCTTATTTATTATAGAGTCTGAGATATAAGTAACTAAAATAAATGTCACTGTAGTTACTGATGCATATCATAAATATGTGTTGAATATATGTGTTGTGTCTGGCTCGCTTGTGTGTGTAGTCCCCGTGTTTGCTACTGCGCAACGCACGCTACGCAAGTGTCATGGCGGCGCGCGGTTATACCTACGCGTTTACTGCATTTTTGATAATAATTCAATTATTGTCAACGAACTGTTTTAATATTTGTTATTCAGTAGATTTCCTCACTCAACCTTCACGCTACTATCAGTATTCATGTTAAGTAGCTACTACCTACTATTAGCCGCATAGGTTGTGTGAAATAGATCCAAGTGCCCATTTTGGTAGTTACTGTGCCGACCCTGAAATCATCAGCGCCGAATATTACTGAGAATGTTGTCTACACTGCACATGGTCCGGCAATGATTGGGTCACGTTTGAGGATAATAATCCCAAAGGATATCATCATGGGAACCCTATCTATTCCCAAACGGGGTTATGGTACAGTAAAATAATAAAGTATATTTTATTCGCAACTGAAGTCGGCTGATATTATTTTCATTTGGTTGGCTGACCATTAAATAGGATTATTTGTAGATCTTCATTTTTAGTAGTTTATACAAAGGAACTTCTAAAAATTTATTTGTCCCGTTATGTTTTGTGTTTGTTGGTTTTTACATATTTTTTCTGTCGTTGATAATTTTATTACAAAATGCAAAAATAAATCAGTCCTAAGAATTTCATCATGCTTTGCACTTTTGTACCGTAAAATTTTAATTAAAGTAATTATTTAGTTTATAGATACGTAATATTTAATTGTAACGCGAGAAGTATACATTGAAGACACCCATGGCCTGCGTTCTCCATGCAAAAATTAAAAGAAATATGGCCGCTTGAAAGTTTTTAAAAGACTCCGTTGCAACAGCACTGTTCCGAAGAATAATAATAACTTTGGTTTCCATGTTGCGTAATATTTTGGTTTCTATGAAGATGAAGTCGCTATAAATAGCACTTCCTGTAATTGATTAACAATTATAGAGTAAAAACTAAATAACATGATTTAAAGTAAAAAAAAAAAATTCCATATTACTTGAGAAATTATGCAAAAGAATAAGATTGTTTTTTAATCAAATTAAATCTTAATAACTAGCTAATAATTGTTTAATAATAAAACCAAAATTTTCATTTTTAGCAAACAAAATATTACTACAAAAAAAGCAACAATGACTTTGATCATAAAGAAACCACGACTACGTTATTTCCCGTTTTTCAAGCATAAGGCATTTTAGAAAAATCGAGATATATCAAATAACTTGTGGAGATTGTAACAAAACATACATTGTACAAAATACAATTTAAATACGCGAATTAAAGAACATCGAATTCGCTAATCATATCATAGATACCAACCATTCTTCGACATCCACGATCTGTACCATATAGGGGAATAATACTGAATAATCTCTAAATGATAGAAATCCAAAAAAATTTGTATTACATCATATTTTTAAATCCTTCACCGCTTTTATCAATATTTTCTATAAACAATAAAGCCACTCCCACCCTTACGTGCCCCACCGCTCCAATAATCAACTGTATTTAATTTTAGTTCAATTTACACCTGTAGATGGGAAGAACAGCTCTTCCTGAAACTAGTTGGGATACAACTCAAAAAAATGTGTGTGTGTATAGTACAAAGTGAAAATAAATATAAATCATATATTTTTTTAATATTATAGAATTAAGCTTTCAAGCGTCTCATTTATTTCAATATGTATTATTTCTTTTAGATCGCATTACTAAAAAGAATCGTTTAAATTTCATTGGATCTATGCTCACTACTGATACAGATGTAGAGGTATTCTATAAAAGGCTGTCAGAAAATTGTCTCTGCCTACTTCTAAGTATATGACGTTAGATATATATGTATGTAAGTATAACTGTTATTTTTTTTATATTTTTGTAGAAAGCAATCACTTTTTAGTTTGATTGTAAATTAATTTAATATCCATCAATAGTGTACTTTCCCCTCCCTTGACATTATGTCTCTCTCTTTTGCATGTATTTTTATATTCTGTCTCCATCTTTATGTATATATTACATAAGTGCGCTCTTTTTGTATTTATTGTTAGTTTTTAAATACGCTCTGACAGAGCTTGAGCTAACCGAAACCGGTTGGCGTTTAATAAAATTCGTGGCTTTATACAAAGTGAGTGTGTTATATTTAATCATTTTTTTATGTTCACAATCCACAATTAAGTAGGTACTCAAACATGTAAACCGATATCTAAATCATTATCCGCGTCGGTTTCTCATGACTGAGGATCGCGATTTCCATGAATCTCCGATATCTAAATACTGGAACTTAAAAACATAAATATTCAATCAAACCCACGATTTCTGGATCAGACGTTTACTATAATGTGTATATTGCAGCTATGAAAAAGACGCGGAGAATATGGTAATCTAGATATATCCACCATTCAAAGTTAAATATGTATTTATTTTTGCAACTATAAAGAACAATCAAACATGACGAACCCATGAATCAGCATCATTAGCCGTGATGATGAATTCTGTAATGGAATCCGAAACAGAAATGAAATGGAAACAGAAAACTCTGCACAGAAGTTTCCTAAATCATAACAAATTAGAAGAATCAATTAAAATATTATAGAAAAAAATATATCTACTGAAATGATATTTGGTTACCATCGGAACATCATCTAGGAACTTTATTATGCCGTGAGAACGCGTTGGCATTATGCGACATTAACCATTTAATAATGGAACGATAGATGTATTAATTTGAAAAATGCAACCTAAAGTTTCGAAAATTTGTCGTCAATGCACTGTGGTGCTACAGCACAATCGGTTAATGCACGTTCCCCGGATTGGAAGAGATTCAGGTTCGAATCCCGGTAGCAACAACAATATTTTTCGATAAAATTGATTTTATGTGTATATCTTTCTAATTAATACATTTAATTTTTATTAAAAACATCACAGACCTATGTTCTGAACAATTGCAACTCCATATATATGTTTGATAATGCCATGTATTACTGTGCCGAAACGACGGCCTAGATTTCCCCAACGAAACTATCTACAAAAAACGCGATCTAACCTAAAATAGACGGCAGTTCCATATATATATGGTCTTCTATAACTTAAACTAAAACTTCTTAAAACTATATCCCAATCTAGGTCAAATCCTCGATTATTGTTGAATTAGGTATTATTAGTGCAGAAAAAAATACCGTCTAGGGGATTCTTAGCAAAACCACATTTCAAAAGCGTCAAGTTTTTTACTCTCGCTTGATCTCAATGTCAATGTATTCATTTCATAGACACATTAGGGAAAAAAATATCTATTAAATGATAATATAGAAAATTTGTCGTCAATGCACTGTGTGCTGTAGCATAATCGTTTAATGCACGTTCCCCGGATTGGAAGAGATAGAGAGTGCAAGTTCGAATCCCGGTAGTAACAACAATATTTTTCGATAAAATTGATTTTATATGTATATCTTTCTAATTAATACATTTAATTTGTATTAAAAATATCACAGATCTATATTCTGAATAATTACAACTTCACAATAAGAATGTGTTCTCATAATAAAAATATATTGCTGCGTCTTTAACATCTGTCAAATGATACCTATTAGATTCCCTTCAATAATTGTATCTGCATATAACCATCAAATAATAACACACTTCTATTTATTGAGGGTACTAAAAATTCAGAACCTCCGCGAACATTTTAGTCTGACCATGTAAACTACAATAGATTCCCACTAGACGATGGTCCAATTAGTATCCAGAACATTCGACGAGCGTGCTGTATGAATGAATAGGGATGAGAGAGTTAACGGCATTCAATCATTTCTGCCTACCCCCGCGGAGAAACGGCGCGATGATAAGTTAGTCATCCAGTTAAAATGGGAGCGTGAGATAGTTTTAACGGGGTGTCACAGAGCCAGGTATAATAGTATTGGAAATGTGCTGAACATCCCGCAAGCGTGTACCAATTATCGTCTATTAGAAGGAATGTCACTTTTTATACGAAAACCACCACTAATGAACGTGGACTCCACGTGTGGCATCCTCTGCAGAAGATTCTCAACATATTAAAAATCTTATAATTAAATTAATTCAAATAAATATGTTATTAAATCGGTTTACTCAAAGATATTTGAGATTCTGTAAAAATAATGTAGATGGCTTTCAAATAATGGAACGACAGGTGTATTAATTTGAAAAAAATGTAACATATAGGTTCGAAAATTTGTCATGAAAAATACTGGCGTTATAACACAATTGGTAGTGTACTTCCCCGGATTGGAAATAGAGATCCAGGTTCGAATCCCGGTGACGCAAAAACAGTATTTTTCGACAAAATTGATTTTATATGTATATATTTATAATTAATACATTAATTTAGTATTTAAAATAAATATGTATTTTTATATCGACTAACACTATGGTTTTTTTTTTAAATAAATTGGGAATAAGAAATAGAATAAATCATTAAACTAGATACTAAAAGATGGTCCAGTCAGAAGCCCCCACAATCGACGATCATGCATGAGAAGATGTAAGAATGTGGATAAGGCGAGGTTGTGGGGGCAGAAAAGTGTTGTGACCTATCTATTATCTATTATCTGCCTACTCCCGTGGCAAAACGTGGTAATGGTAAGTTAGTGATGGAAGTAAGAATATGCACTTAATTTTTATGAATCAAAAATACCCTAATTTAGTGACCAGCGTGTTTCGCAATTTATTGCCTTGGCCATGTTAGTTACATTGGTTATATTGCAAACGATGTATCCAATATAACTAACATATGTATGTGTAAATAATCGATATTAATGTGTATGTATTGTAATATTTGAATTTGCGCGCCGAGTAGCCTACTTTGCCGACTTTTTTGATTGACTGTCTAAATGGACGAATCAAGGATGAGAATTAGACTCTGGCGTGCAGCTGGACAAGACGATTTTTTTCCGCGCCGCCCTCCAGTGGAATATGACGGTGGGAGATGGCTTAAAGTAAGATCACGGCAGCGGACCTAGAGATGGATGATCATGGTCTATCCGCGGATTGAGGAGAGACCCTGCTGCAACGAGCAAGGAGGCGGCATGCGATCGATGGCTGATAGATGAGCGTTATGGACAAGGCTGAGATGAGATGGTGTCCAGTGGTGGAGCAAGAGATGAATCCTGGCGCGGGTCCTCAGCTGCTTCGGCACGGATATTGGAAAATAAATAAACACTGTAAATAGAAAAAATTTAATTTAAGTGACCTCCCTTAAAGGTAAGTTGACCTGAAGAACGAAGATCTAAAGAACATTTTTAATGCATCCAATATCAGGATTAGGGTAGTAGATTTGTAAATAAATGTGTAATTTGAAAATCAGAATGCCTTTGAATCAATGATCATCCCATCCGAGGTAGCAGGTGACACCAGAGCACACCCACACTTGAGGACCCAGACTGAGCTAGATCGGTGGGGGCCTCTATGGCCTCCTATCCTCCAGGGTCCAAGGGCACCGTAACAGTATATTTAATCCAAAAATTTCAATGTAATAATAAAAAAGTGATACGCTCATGTAAACAAAGATGACATTTTTAGCTACATATTTTAGTTACAGTATTAAAAACAAAGTACTTTATAAAAATGTATTAATAATTCATAATCCTATTGTATAAATCTGTCATCTTTATCGTCCCTCGCTTTACAACCCACTACGGGCCCTGACATTCTTAAAAATACTCCTCCACTGGTCTCTGCACTTCCCGCTACTAATTATATTGTTTTTCCCCCTCATTTTGAACTTACTCCTTTGTCTTCTTTCAGAACTATTACTGAGCAGCCATTTTGTGAGGCCTCCCTAATTTTATGAGTTTTGTAACTTTTGGCTTAGCATACAGATAGAAAAGTTCTGAATAAAACTGAAATAATATAAAATAATAAACATTTCAAATATTGTATATTAAAAATGTCGATCGGACCCTTTATTTAACCTCTAAAAATGTGACATAATATTGACATTACGATCTGTGATTTATACTAATTTGATGATACAATTTTTTATGACTAGCAACAGATTAACAAACTTTGCTTCAAACATATGTCTTGTTTTCAATACGAAGCAGGATTCAAACTTCCTTATTTTTTTGACGCTCTTCGCCAGACATCCCCTATATTTAATATTCTAACCCTCTCCTGTCCGCTACCCCTCGCCGCAGTCTTTCAGATAAACAGGTGTCGCTACAAGCTTTATTTATTTTGTTTGATTGAAAATATTTACAATTTACAAAACGTACAATGACTATCTATATATTACGATACATAACTCCATCAACAAATTTTTGCTAAAATAATATTAAATAACATTATTAATAAGAATAAGAAATGGTTGCTAAAATACTTTGGTAATGTGGAACTTATAAGCGAGGAGAGGTCAGGTTAATAAACCTAACCTAACCTAACAAGATAGTAAAGTAGATATACTAGGCGATGGCATCAGGAACAGAGAGCGCCCACGAAAGACCTGTGGACGTCTATCGCCTCCCGATCCAACAGTCGCAAAAAAACTCGCAATAATCGACGTCGGGTGCCAAAAACATGCGTCCAGAACCAACGAAGAATCCACTCATGAAATTAACTCATCTCGCTGCTGCCTTCGAGTTAAGATCTCCAACAAATACTCATCTGTGTAGACTTTTTAATATAGATATATTTCTAAACTAACAATCAGCCTTAAGTAGTTTTTCTCTTTTTTTCACAATACTTATCCACGATCATTATCAAATAAACACGTGAACGCTGGGTGAACTATATGGGGCACCCAGTGCTCACGTATTAAAACGACATATGTACGAGTAATCATTAACAAAATGCATTTTTCCCATAGACCTGACTAACTACCCATAACTACATAAATCAAATACTGGAGGACGTTCCTGTTAGAAACTTCAATAACCGAGGAACGTAGATGGGAAGATGAACAAAAATTGATGAAGTAAGAGCGGTGCGCCAGGAAAGAAGAGTGTGGCGTTCTATCCTATCTGCCTACTTCTTCGTGGAAACGGCGTGATGGTAAGCCAGTAGTTGGTTAAAATATTTACTCTTATTATACAGAAATTCATGTTCTTATTTTAGGTAATTAAATTGTATGCATGATTATTTTATTATATTGTTTGTATGTTTATAAGTTTGAGTCAACTTATCACAAAACATAGAACGAAATAAAAAAAGAATAAATAAAATGAATTTCATAATCAAAATAATTGGCTTAGGAACGATTTTGGATTTGCCGATATATTCCGATGTTAAATGCTTTAATAGTAATGTTTTTGATGCTGTACCGAGACAAAGATATAATTGATTATGGTATTTAAGCCATTCTGTGTTTAACCAAATTTATTTTCTGCTTAATTTAAATAAAAAATTGCCATGTTATATACTTCTATTCAAGTTAATATTATATACTTCTACAATTTTTTTTTGTTTTCATCAATTTTTTAATTTATTTTATTTTTTATACAAAGACGGGGTGTAATAGACCAAGTCTACAATATTTTATGGGTCTGAATTACGCCTAACTAAATTACGAGTCAAAAATGTTCAAGGAATATGTGCCTGATCTCAACCATATCAGATTTCGAAAAAATCGTAATTACGAGATTATTTCGATTAATTGAAATATTTTATTGATTTCAAATAATAAATTGTAACATTTCGATGACATATTGACGAGGGCGCCATCTACCGACGCGAGTAGGCGCGGCTAGGTCGGAGGAAGGTAGAGGGGGACTTCGTAGCGAGCGCCCGAGCCGAGCGGTGCGTGTGGGCGGACGCCCTATTGGAGGACTATTTTCGCGACAGAACAAGAGATTTGGGCCTTGTTTTGCCCGTGCAAATCATGTAAGGAGGGACTCCACAATGACCGGATGGGTGCGGGGTAGTATTCTGGAAGACGAGATCACTTCAGAGAGACCAAGGCCACGGCACCCCGTGGCTAACAGGGTAGAGATCGAGGTGTGCTGAATCGGCGACATTAGTGTCCTCACTAGGAGGAGAGTTAACATCAAGAAAGAAGATGTCAAAGAAAGTTATCGTGTGTAGAATTTCGGGTGGTTATGTTATGTGATTAAAGTGTAAATAATATGTTATAAGCGAGTGTTATTATTGTCTGAGACCTCCCCCACACATCTGAGATAGGCATTCCGACACCAAACCTTAGTGACCCACAGACTAAGACTAGCTGGCGGCGTGGTGCGCTGGCATCCCGTCCTCTGGTGACAGCGCATGACGTAACAATATTAAATACAAAAATTAAAGATCATATAATTTCAAGCGAATAGACTTCTTTTTTGTTAAATGATTTAGAGCCTGAATCAGAGATGTAGATTAAAAATGGATAAATTTCGCAAATATTTATTTCGAAGTACCTACGTAGACTTAAAAGCAAATCATGATTTTGTAATAATTTCAAACAATAATATTTTCCATAATAGTGCAGAATTTGCACGTATTCCTTGAACATTTTCGACTCGTAATTTTGTCAGGTATCCTCTTATAAAATATTATGAACTAGGTATGTACTTGTGTACTTTTACTGTATTGTGTAGTGTACGAGCTGCACCCATTTTTATAAATAATTTTATTAAAACCGATAAGAGCGTAAATGTAATACAAATAAATTAAAAAATATTAACAATAGCAAGTAATATGCAAATAAAACATATTTAAATCACGTGTAAGTTAAAATAAATTATAAACTAATTGCTTTGTATAAAATTAAATAAATCGATTAAAAATCTTCTATTTTATTTTAATTTTTTTTTTCTTTTTTCTATATATTCGATATATTCAATTACAAAATTATTAACATCAAACCAAATTTAGAACAGAAAAAAACATTCTCGCATATTTTAAATCATAAGGCAATGTCTTCTATACTCATAAATCCCATATTAAGCCTTGTACTGGAATGCATCGAATTAACCAAGCAATATGTTCTCTGGAATACGATATCTGAAAAAAAATACAACTATTCATTTGTGTAAGCCATCATGGTATTGATACTAAAATTTCCATGTCCGAATAGTGTCACTAGCGGTTTCTAAAAAATGATTATGAATCTTACCTGCACATCGGTGCAATGCTTAAAGATCTGAATATGATGACCTTTAAGCAGAAAATATATAAAAATATCGGCAGAATTTATACGAAAAATGTATGCAAATCAACATGAGCACGAACATCATACGAGAGGAAAAGATAGACTGAGACTGTCATTCAGGAAGAAGGCTAAATCTTAGAAATCGATGATGTACAGTGCGATGAAGATCTTCAATGAAATGCCAGAAAACATAAGAAAGAACGAGATACTATGTATTCAAAATGAATGTAAGAAAATACGTGAAAGATAAGTTCTAGTAAAAATAAACAATTTTGATCTTCTTTATATTGGAGCTGTGTACAAATAATTACGTATGCACTATATTAAGAATAAATAAGTATATGAAGAAAACCCCAAAGGGCCCCACCCTATCCCGGAATCGTTTTGAGAGCTGATTGCTCTCGCTTCGATTCCATTCAACAAAGCAACACGTTTAAAGCTTTTATGGAATATATATTAATGTTAGAACAGTTAGTTACGTTTCAGCAGTTACCTTAGCTTCATAGTTTTTTTTTTATTATCCTTTATTATAATGTATGGCACATTTATTATATTTGGTCATTATTACATTTAGTCATTGTATGATGTATGTAGGTTGGTTCCGGTGTCGCCATACCAAATACACCATACCTATAAAATGTATATCAGTTTAACATGCGACTTATGTTAAATTCAGAAGGCAGTCAAAAAGAAGCTATAGAAGTCATGCATACCCAAAACGGGAGGGTAAATGTCGGTCACAGTCCGGCAGAAATACACCCTGTCGCAAGAAAGTGCGAGGTAGAGCCAGTGGAATGCTCCGTTAGGTCTCCCTAGCTACCGCTCTTCCCGGCATCGTCCATCCCAGCAACCCCCAGCGGGAGACCCACACCCTAATAAATCCTTTTCAACATTCCTTTCATTTCTTAATAGATCAGTAGTTAAGAGCAGAGTTAACTTTTAGATTATCTCTTGTAATCTCTTGTAATTCATCGTCATCTCCCTCTAAGCTTCGCTGATGCTGATATTAATACGTGACAGCGAATAGAAGAATTGGAAACGCTCGGGGAGGCCTTCATACAGCATGATGATGATATACACATTTAAAAACACTGGCTATTAAAACAATATCTTATTTAATCCATGAAAGAGCTATACTGTGTGATTTATTCACACTGCTATAACATTACACGCACGTATTGACGCACACAAATCACGGAAATCCGTCTAATTGATGGATCGCCAGTGTTGTGTATTTCGAAATTGTCAAGAACACTCGAAAATAAATTAATATTCACGTTCACAAAAGAATTTTTGATGAAAAGCTCCTAGCTACCATATGGGTCCAATCTATACGGATTAAAAACGCAATAAATTGCCACATCGTTGTGTATTTTGTGAGTTATTCCGAATATTGGTCAGAATCATACAATCAAAATCAATTTTTATTAAATACAAATTTAAACCCATTTTCGATAATAGTACGTATGTATATATATCTTAACGGGATATGAAATACTAGACTGTGTATAATTACAACTTAAACAATAATATTAAAAATAATTCTTGAAAAGACATCTTTTATTTTATTTATTTGTTCATTTTTTATAAAATATATTTTTTTAATAAATTTAATACAGATCTTAATCACGTATATTTATATAAATGCCGAAGCCACCCCCATAATTCTATATCTTTCTTAATTAGGGATGTACGTATTTTAAATGTATTTAATATATTTTATGTGTGAACTTAATTCTTTCTTAATAAATTCTAATATTTTTTAATAATGTGTTATATATGTCGACTTAAATACAGCATTAAATATTTTATAATTGTGACAAATAAATAAATTGTAAACATCTAGTTGATCATATTTTCTATTTTTTGAGAAATAGTTGTTTGGTTTAATTCCAAAACTTAAATATACTAAAACCTAATACCTAAAACTAAAAAATGTTATAAATCATCGACATTAATAGTCTGATTGAGTTGGTTTTAAATCATTTAATATGGCTTGTGATATCCTAAATCATTGAACCTGTTATATTTCAAATTATCAATATTTTAAATATTAATTAAGTGTGTTAATTATAAAGATATACACATAAAATCAATCTTATCGAAAAGTATTATTATAGAAAGATATACATATAAAATTAAAACAATAATATTTATCTATAAAATTGATTTTATATCTGTATTTTTCTAAACCATATATTTATTTTGTATTTATTTTCAAAATTATTAATAAAAACATACTCGTAAAGGAATTATGATTAGGATTACTATAATGACTATATCTTAACTAAATATGTCACATTAATTTAGAAATATTTTTTAATTAAAATATAAACATGTACACTGTCATATTTGTCATATTTAATATTGTTCCCTTTTTTGTACATTCCTCGACAAGAAAAAAAATCATTAAAATGTCCATTGGCACGCAACATTTTCCCAATACACTCGCGCTCACCCTCGGAATTCACTATCTACGTACATCTATGCTACGTAGCTAGTGGTTTTATTATACAGGGTGCAACAGACCTAGTTCAAAAATTTTGACTCGTAATTTAGTCAGGTGTCCACCAATAAAGAATTGTAGACTAGATCTTTTACACCTTGTATATAATATATTATACATTCGATTGTTATAAAATATTTTTCATTAACTGAAATTCGAGATTAATTAAATGTGTGTATCTACAAAAATACCACTTGAAGAAATAATACTACAAGAAAATATATAAGTAGGTATTTAAAAATAACTATGTTTATTTGTAACGTCTGTAGATCTATGATCAAATGTATGTGTGTGTAAGCATGAAGACGCCTGTCGGGGGATCATGTGTACGAAGGACCAGCAACCGAGCTCGGCCTCTTTTTGCTCCGCGTCACTCTCAGAATTTAGATGTAAAATAATATTTAATATTATTAGAAATGAATATTGTAAATTGTCACATTAAATAATAGCATATTATTCTCGTCACCACATCCAACCCCAACTCAGGAGATAAAAATACATTATTAATTGCATATTAGTATTATTTTTCTTTTCTCTTTATGTGATAATTTTTCCATCTCATGTTGGTTCTCTCATTACTGAATATCGTGACCTTCGGGTTGTGACCTGTTGTGTCGTCGACTATTATCCTTTCTTTGCACCCCGCAGTTCAGAGAGCCATTGCAATAGGATAACCAGATCTAGTCTACTTTTCCGGTTTTTTATATTTCCAGTCCAACGCCAATTCTCTTTGCGGACGATGTGTCTGAAATATTATATGATTATTAAGGAGAATACATTCCTATTATGAATTTGTAATTACTCAAAACATACGTCAATGATATTTTTTTTTAAATACAAATTAAATGTATTAATTAAAAAGATACACATACAAAATCAATTTTATCGAAAAATATTGTTATTGCTACCGGAATAAAATGATATCTTTCAAATAGTAGACCGATAGTATATCAATTTGAAAAGTGTAACATTTAAGTTCAAAAATTTGCCGTCAATGCATTGTGTTGCTGTAGCATAATCGTTTAATGCAATATCCCCATATAGGAAGAGATCTAAGTTCGAATTCCGGTAGCAACAACAATATTTTTTGATAAAATTGATTTTATACGTATAACTTTTTAATTAATACATTTGATTTTTATTTTAATAAATTATACGATTCGTCTCAGACTAGAAGAAAATCTATCACGGATCCCGATCTATTCCATAATTGAGTCATTATGGTACGTACGTCTGTCCAAGGTATTCTAAGTATTCGGCTCCAGCCCCACATTTCAAGGCGTTCAAATTATTACTGAACACCTTGCAATGCATAACTTTGACCAATCTAAACAATTTTTTATACAGTTACTCTTTAGGACCCTGCACAAAAAAAATAGGCACTCTTCCTCTTTCCATAACCAACCCACCTCCTTACCCGTATTGCATTGAATGCAATTCCTTTACTCGGATTGCACTCTGGGTCCCCAAGAATATAAAAATCCAAATGGATCATCTCTTTAAGGCCTGCGCAAGACAACAATAATCCACCCACACAAGTCCACAATTTTAACTTTTAACTAAATTCAAATCCCGCGCAACGCCGGGCCCGGTCAGCTAGTTTTATATAAAGTGAATTTGTTTAACATCACAATAACGTTAATTATTTACTGTAACCCGCAAACAAAAAATAAACAAGTTGCCACGGAATTATGACGTCGCGTGCCGTTTGTAATATACGCCGCAAATTAAACAGTATTTAGGGCGGGACCTATTTTAATAACTCTATTACAATACGCCGTCCACTTAATTACTTAAATGTCTGGAACTCTACCCCAATCGTTGATACAGAAAATATTTTAAAAAAAAAACGACATAGTACATCAATATTCCTGCTATTTTGCCAACTGAACCGAGTTTCTTGCCTGCCGTGCAAGAGAAAAATAGCTCTACGGGAGTCGACGATCAGGACGGGAGCAAATTCCGACCCCTGGATCATTAGGCAAGCGTCTTGCGGGAAGGCCGTAGCTTGTAGCGTTGTTTTGTAAATAAACCAATAAATTACATGAAAATTCCAACTAGAATTGGAAGCGCACAGAATTTTATAATAATATCTCATATAAAAACGACTCGTGTTTTTGTGAATCTCGTACATTTTTAGGATATTGTGTACTGTAATATGTTAAATGCTGAAAGGATCTAAAAAATCTTTTACCACGTAAGAATTCGTACTGTATATATTTTAGAATATCCGTATGTTTGTCTATACATATACGAGTATGTTCTTAGGATATGTTATTTGTATAGTTTATTCGATGATCTACATCATATAGAATGTCTATAGACAACATTTATGGCTGCATTTCTGGGAGTGTTTAATGAAACGTATTTACCTAGGTATTGTGACTTAGTAATAATTGGCAGTAAATAGATTTAAATCTGCGGTAAATGAGTAAATTTGAATGTTCCATCAGGGCAATACTTCAACACATTTATGTGAAAGACTTTTTCACCATAAACCAAAACACCATAATAGAATATCCACTCTGGTGGGCCTAGATCCCGTGGACTGTATCGATTAAAATTACTGTTTAGTTGACGCAACCCGCATTGGAGCAAGAAAGGAATAATATCATATAGATCTGGCTTACCTTGATATCAGTCCTGGGTTGGATGGCAATTTACACCTCCAGTTGACTTGCACTTTTGTGCTGAAGAACGGAGATATCATTGCATTTCAGGATGTTATAGAAAACCGCTTTTTTGTGGTCCGGATTTTACGCACGGCGACACTTTCGATCCATAAAAAAAGCCTGTTAACATGTCCGCATCGAAATGCAATCTGTCCTGTTCGGCCGAAATCCCTAAATATCCGTAAAAGAACAGATATAAAGGTTTATTGGAACGACGGAATGCCCAGGGAGTACTCGACTTGCCCGATAAAATTTATATTAATTAAACCAAGAAAAATATGTATTTATCATTCGGAATAACAGAGGTGGAACGGATTACGACGCTAATGTTCTAAAGAGCCTCGCAGAGTAGTACTTTGACTATTTCTTCCTGTAATATGCAAGTACATACATAAATTTAATTTTCAACAGCCTTTCACATCTTATATTTTAATTTTCTCGTATTACCAAAGAGTATGAAATATTAAAATTCCAAATTACTTTTCAAACGTAAAATTTTAAATAAATCAATCAATAAACAGTTTTCGTGCTCACTCGTGTTCTCACTGTAATTTTCAAATGATCCCAACAGCTCCGGCAGCTATCAGCTAACCCAACCATAATAACTCGAATAAAAATAATTTATTAATTAACTAATTTAAAGTATACGAAGGGGACCATTATATTTTGATGCAAAATGATAAAAGCAATATTAAATATGGATCATAATGAAACAACTCAATTTCAACAACAGCTGGAGATACTTTAGAGCGCTTGGGGAGCCGAGTTGATTTATCTACATCGCTGTTAACTATATAATTATACTTTATAGAGATATTATTTTAATTATTCTAAAAAATAGTGTCGTTATCAAACTGTGTGTAAAAAAAATTGTAATTATTATTTAATTTTAACATAAAAGTATAAAATATACGTTCAATATTATTTTTCAATTATATTAAAAAATCTCTTACATTTCTGCAACATCGTGGTATAACCTTCTTCCGTCCATTTTCTAGTAAAGATGCGTGTACACCTTTTTCTCGAAACTCGCGTGGAGCACAGTATTAGTGATGGTAAACCGTTATGTGACTGTACTTTACGAATAATCAGTTACCAATCATCGTTATAATGGAACACAACCACAGTCACAATAATGGTTTAAATAACGATTTAATTGTGAGAAAGATATAAGATATAGAAAGGAAGTTGACTGCAGGGAATAAAGTGAACGAGTCTTTGAATGTAATTATATCTAACGGGAACTTGTCAGCCGACACAAGACTAGATATACACAATGAAGTCATGATGCCGACACTTATGTATGAAAGTGAAACCTGGAGCTGGCAGTCCAGGAACGAAAGTAAAAGGTGTCCAAAGAAAAATTTTCAAGTTTAATATTAAATATATAAAAAACTGCAATGTTATTCTCATATTTTATTTATACAAAATGGAGTTTAACGATGCGGATTTTACGTTTTATAAACATTATCGTCTAAATACCGTCCATTTATCTCAAGACACTTGTAATCAGACTCTTAAATTTGCGAATACGCGATAGTAAAGCGTTGGTTCAGTGGCGGCAATTTCGACGCAGATATTTTCTTGTTGGTCTTGAATTTTTGCTGTAATCTCTCGACTTAAGGTATAGCTACACACCACACTGTCATTTTTGGACAATGCAAACGTTTTTGATGACGTTCTTTTGAGTTGTCATGGCATCAGTATTTCATGTTCTGTTTATTAACATAGCCATCGATATGAAAATGTGCTTCGTCAGTAAACAATATGTTTTCAAGCGTTTGTGCTGATCCAAAACTTTCCAGCATCATTCTCGTTTCACGTAAAAAATAGTCATTGTCATGTTGATTGTTATATTCCAGTACAGGCTGCAATCTTACCTAACGATTTACGCGGATTGCGCATAATTTCACGTCGAACTTGAACCACATGTTCTGGCGTTGCTTCTGACATTGATGGTCCCGGAGGAGTTTGGTTAACCATTGTCCCTCCTGTCTGAACTTTTGAATCCAACACCAGATAAGTTGCGTGCACGGCCCATCACTTACTCGTCGAATATTAAAGTGAGTACAAAAAACGCGACGCGCACAAATCAATGAATTAAATTACGCACTTTAGATATTGCTCAACTGCGAACGCGCTGTACGCTCTCAACCAGTGACTCATTGTGACGAACAATACCCCTTCCACTTACCTCACCCTGATGGTTTACGATCAATTACAATTTAACCTTGAAATTTTTCAGCTGAACACCCACAGACTAAATGCAGTGGAATATGTAGCAGCCCAATTATATTTATGAGTAAAGAATGAAAAAATTAGGATAGAATATAAAGCTGGTCTTAGTGGTTAGTGAATAAGATTATATGGAATGGACGATGAGGAGAGAATGGTAAAAAAGATATGTGACTCTATGGCGCGATCGGATAAACCAGTTACTGGAGGATGGTTTTATTAGGAGCTTCGGTAATTATTGAGTTCTAATCTAGTTTGTATAAATATGGATGAGGTGAGAATTGTATTTCAGGATAAAAGTGTGGCGCTCTTTCCTTCATCAGAACGTATTTAAAACTGATCATAAAGAGGGAGATAGAATATACAATTACTTATGAAAGAGAGAGACAGAATACATATATAGGTAAATAGAACATCAAGGGAGACAATATAAAATTATTTGCAAAAGAGAAACACAGAATATATATACAGATAGACGGAACATTAAGGGAGGGGAAAATACAGTGTATTAAATTAATAGATTGATTTTAAAGGACACATATATTTAATATCCATCAACATTGTATTTTCCCCTTCCTTAAGGTTCCATTTATCTGTATATGTATTCTGTATTTCTATCTCCCCCTTTATATATATAAGTGCACTCTTCTTGTATTTACGATTAGTCTTAAATACGTCCTGATGAAGCATGAGATAAGCGAAACCGGTTGACGTATAATAAATTTCGTGGTCTCATACAAAGTGATTGTTATTTTATTTAATATAATATGTCACACCACAAAGTGATTGCTTTCTACGAAAATATAAAAGTATTATTACATTTACATATCACGTATTTGTGTATTTTTTATTAATCTTTATAAAACCTATTTAACACTCAACACACTAAAACACGTTCACCTTGCGGTTCATTAAAAACATTGATACAAGTGTGCATTCTCTGAAAATACGAAATCGATACCAGTTTTATTTTATTTGTTTGCTTTGAAGCAACAACGTATTCTGGCAAGATTACATCCTATTGATGTATGACGTATATGCTCCCTGGCTGGGACTCATATACGTATATTGATCTACCTATCCGAGCACTACCTAATAATTATTTTATTCAGTCACATTGTTAAAATTTCTCAGACGGAGGACAATTGGGTGATCTGTGCATAGTTAAGCGACGATAACTGACGGGTACCAGAGCCATGAAACTTCTCATCACGACCTGTGATGATCACGGAATTCCCCTCACTCCCCCCCACCCCCCCACTCCCCGCCAACCCCACCTGCCGACGGATCGCCAAATTACTTCATCACACAGAGCTGGCTTGACGTACGTTCGGAATGCTCCACAACATCCACTGAAACAATAAAACTGTAATAATTTGTATATTATATTTTATTATTTATTTTGAACTTTTTTTATATTTTTATGTGACATAATTTTCTGTCGGTACTGATAATTCTAAACATTAATTTAAATCTGATTGTTGAGTACGTAAAACCGTTAAAACAGTTAAAATGAGGGACCGTTAAACTATTATTGTTACTGTGATTATGTTCAATTTTAACTGTTCGATCTTTATTTCTTATTTATCGCCCATTATTGTCTATTACCTATCCATTACCCCCTCCCTATAACCAGAACACGATCTTTTATGTGGTGTGTTTTCTATGGTTTTTCAGTTGAAAATTGAATTTGAATCTTCGAACTGTCAGGTTATCGTTTATCGGTGGTACGATAGGCTGTGGAATTGATAATTATCATCCATATATGTGGGGCTGATAGTGTATTGTTGATAGGTGTAATCGGTTCCTGGCTACTGTACGTACCGGTTTAGAACTTTCATCTTGTAATTGAGCATAGTGTTATATGACACTTTCGCGCTATCACCGAAAGTACATGTCCAAGTTTACTTCGTGCTGAACAACATTGTACAAGTTCTGGAGCCAGAAGACCTGTGGATCCAGTGGAAGAAGATCCAGATACGGAAAGGAGCATTTCACAGGTGGCTCGTGTTTTCTGGTTCTGGGTGGTCCTTCAGCCACCCCCTTTCCACTTTTCTGTCCCTCGCCCGAATTCCTTCCATCCTTGCGATGCGTATCTGTGAGTGTGTGCGGGGGGTATAAAGGGCGACGCGCACCATGCGCGCTCTCTCTCTGCGTGCTCTTCTGTATTATCGTTCGACTTGTATCGAAATTGTATTGTATTTTAATCTTTTGGACCATCCACAATTACGAGGTGTACACTGAGGACGTACTTAAGAAAACAAATATGTAACAGAAACGATGATTTATTTATTTATTTAGACTTTATTGACATACATATTTCTGTTGTAACAGAGGTGAATATATTATAATATAATATAGTAAATATAGTAGTTTATTATGTGGAATGGAGTAGACTCCACCTCTGATATGATACAGCGTTGTCCTGGCTTCTTTGCTAGACTGAAGTCTGTGTTAAAGTAGACACTTTTTTCGTGCTATTGTGGTGTTAGTTAATTCAAGAAAGATAAGGATTCGACAGGAATAAAAATAGAGATAAAAAAATATATGTTTTTTTTTATTTATTTCGTACATCGTAATATCATACGTATTAATAATTTAACTATAATCACAGTCACAGTTTTCAATCACTGCTATTATAGATTATCAATCACAATCATCACCAGTGAGTCAACAGTAGCATTTTTCTCATCACTAGTCACGAGATACGTAGGTAACAATCTTCATCAATACATTTCTAATAAGTCTATATTACATTCCTCGTTATTATCGAGTCTCTGTAGCACACATGAAAATTGAAAAGGCAAGTGTGTGAACCAACATAATTTTTTTTAAGTAGAACTCATTTTTGTTGAGAATTTACATTTTCAGAACGTAGCTTTTTTGGCAATTTTATTGTTTGTTTGATAGCAACATTTTAATACAAATTAATTGAATCAGCTAGAAAGATAGGGCGATTTGATTGTATGCTGTTTATTGTACGCCGATGATGCAGTACTAATGGCGAATAATGAACAAGAACTACAGAATCTGGTGAGTAGAATGTACGATGTATGCAAAGAAAGCGACCTCATGATGAATGTTAACAAATCGAAAGTGATGGTATTCGAGAAGAAGGAAAGCAAGACACCGTGCAAAATATTTGTAAGTAATGAATATTTGGAACAAGTAGACGAGTTTGTGTATTTGAGAAGTATGTTCGATAGAAACAGAAAGGCTGAGAATGATATCGAAAGGAGGGTGACTGCAGGGAATAAAGTGAACGGCGCTTTGAATGGAATTATATCTAACGGAAATTTGTCAACCGAGGCAAGACTAGCGGTGCACAATGGATTCCTGGTACCGACATTGATGTATGGAAGTGAGACCTGGAGCTGGCAGAAGAGGAACGAAAATAGACAGAATGCATTGGAAATGAGTTCATTTAGGCGTATATGTGGCAAATCTATTTATGATAGAGTAAAGAATGAAGGAATAAGAAAATAATGTAAAGTTGATTTTAGTATAGTGAGTAAGATTAATAAAGGATCACTTAGGTAGTTTGGTGAATGAGAAGAGAATGGTAAGGAAGATACATGACGCAAGTGTTGATGACGCCAGAAATAGAGGACGTCCGCGGAAGACTTGGCACGACCAGGTAAACCAGATAATGAAGGATGATTCTGTTAGAAGCCTCAACAATCGGCGAGCTTGCATGATAAGATATATGAACGTGGATGAGGCGAGATCTGTGTGTCAGGACAGAGGAGTGTAGCGCTCTAACCTCTCTGCCTACCTCCGCGGAGAAACTTCATGATAGTAAGTATGTAACTAGAAAGATATTTATATAAAATATATATTTTTTTAATTGTTATGTATATCTTTCTATTAAAATACCACAGAACTGTGTTCTGAAAAATCTGCAACTTCACAACAAAAATATGTTCTTCTTAAAATATATTATGGAAAAATTATCTATTTGTTTGCGTTTTTGAATATTCTGCCCGCTGATACTATATGTTCATGATCAGTGCACCCAAATAAATTGTTTGTTGAACTACCTCATATCCTGCTATTCTGGAAGTTTATTGTGATCCATTAGCACCACGCACAATCAATATTTTCGTTATACCATTAAATGTATTCAAAACAATTTGAGTAGAATATATTTATAATTTTATACCAATTATTCAAATTAACATTTACTTAGTCTCTCTTCTTGTTCGTGAGTTTAATATATTATGTCGGAGTAATAGCTAGTTCGTGGTTACAAAAATATTTATCCCTATGCTTCTATACAATATTATGTAGGTTAATATTAGATGTTTATGGTATTATCCATCTATCGGTCATTTATCTCTTCAACGCGCTCATCGTACCAACCTCGTGCGCGTCTATACATTTATCGACATAGATACATCGCAGTTAATTAGTCATCTTTGATATCAACCAAACGCATGTACACTATTTCTTATACATATTATATATTATTAACGGTTTGGTTTACTAGGAATTTATAGATATCTCTTAATTATTAAAAATTAACATGAAAATGTTAACAAAATATTGAAATATCGCCTTTTTGACAGTTCAATGAAAAGGTTTTACACATTTATATTCATAGATCTGGTTTTGCTCCAAAAACATAAAATAATTCTACGAGTAGTTCAGGCCGAGGGCAATAGACGTGCCGCAGGTCACAAATTGAAAACGTTCATGCACAATCTTTTTCGTAATCTTTAGATTTGCCAGGACGTCATAGTGACAGAAAAATATTCTGATCTTTTGTAAATCCTCGTGCGACTGAAGAGCTCGATTCGTTCTGGAACGAGCCTCGAACCTCCGACCGCCAGAACACTAAGCGAGTATCGTAACCACTAGACCACAAGTATTTTTAATGTGTTTTATAGAATTGTTAATTTTATAACGTGATATATACCTGTCTCGCTCTGGCTAACTAATGACTTAGGGATTTCGCCGACATGGGAATAAATTGCCTTCCGACACCGAACTGTCAAGATCTGTGTTATTTTTTTACCGTCCGAAAGCAGCGCCGCGCGTAACGCTAGAACCGCGAAGAGACGGTGTTCTCAACAACTTCGGAAGTGCAGTGATATCTCGGTTCTTCACAAAAAAGGTGTGAGTCAACTGGAGACTAAAAAGATGCCCAACCCAGGACTTTAGAGCAAGGTACACCAGATTCACCCGCCATTATTTTCCTTCCAATTCGTCCAATCGTGTTCAAACGCGTGACTTTCTATTTTTCGTAAATTGGAAAGTGACGGTTTTGTTTCTAAACCCATCAATTGCGATTTAATTGTTCAACACTGAAACATTTTATTAGACCATTTCAATGTTTGATAATTTAATTAATGTGCAATACGTTTTCTAAACGTGAAAACCATTTTTATTTGTGTGATTTTCGTCAAATTTTGATGGATGTTTAATTACCATTCGTAATTTAATTAGTATAAGGTGGTTCAAGGTATTGTGCGGCGTGCGCTAGCTCGACTCGGCGGGCCATCGTATTGTTTCGCCGCAACTTCCCACAGGTCAAATTATAGGTTGCGTTACTTCGTACGTGTATACTGTATACCCTACCCCTCCTCTTCCTCAACACTATTGCACCGGCTCGAAGGTGATCGGCTCGCGCACCGCACTTATAGGCTCGATTAGTGCAACGTGATCATTTTTAGTTATTCATTTTAGTTATTTTTTTAATGCTAAAAGGCAGCTGTGCAACTTCGTCTCGACGAACAACTGTCATCTCAAAAACTCTCGCAGTCCCCGACATTTATTTATTAAGATTTACATTACAATTGACTACATTCACGAAATTAAATAAACAAATAAATGGAAAGGAACAGTGTATAAATATTTCATACATTTTCATCTTTGAGAGAGATTCGTGTTTCGGTTTCAAATGACAGCAAACAAATGTAATGTACAGGGTGAATATTATGTTACAGGCCAACTTTATATTGCCGCCATTTTGGTTTGGCAGATATTTATCAGTTTGCATTTAGTAGTCGTAGAGAATAATTAATTACAATTTATTATGAAGTATCTTACGTCTCAACAACGTGTTAAAGTCATTAAAATAATTTATTTAAGTAATGTTGTGATCATTAATGGTGATCTTATATGAAAACTTATTGGTAGCCGAATTGAGTCAGTTTGGCCTGCAACACATGCGGTTTCAACATAACGGTTCTACCTTACACACAGCCCGAGCCACACATGAAACTTTGCGAGAAATTATTCCCGGCCGCATAATGTCAAAAAGTGACGGCTCCTCGATCACCTGATTTGATGGTTTTTGACTATTTTCTGTGAAGATACTTGAAAGAAAATATCTACGCTAATATGCCAACAACAATTTCGATGCTACAGGATAATATTCGAAATGAAATTGCTGAAATAACACGCAAAGTGTGCGAAAATATTATGAAAAATATGGTTAAAAGTGCACGCATTTGTGCCGCTGCCAGAGGCGACCACTTGACCGATGTCATATTTCAGACATAATTGTAATAAACAAAGTAATCGATAAATAAAAAACATCGACCTGGAACATAATATTCACCCTGTACCTATTATATAATCTACATGCTTAATCCTTTCTAAATGCAAGAACCCTGAATCATACCACGTTGCTATAACTTTAATATATCGACGTATTTATGAAAGCTAGTCGTAGCGCAGTGGATTGAGTAATGGGAGGAAAAAAAATTAACTAAACCATACATAAACCCATTTATTCAGCGATATCTTACTCTGCTTTTCGCCCAACATGGGCTCGTTGCACACATTATCGAATTATTTAAAAGCAGGCTTTTGTATTACTGTGATCACTGTCTCACTTGCAAAACCAACCGATACGGAAACGCTGGCCATGTCGATTTACATGCAATCACATCTAATGAATATGGCTCATAAAATAGTGATCTAATAAAATAATTTTTCTTCACAGCAAAGACACGTTATTTTTTTTCAATAATTATTTCACACATAACTAGTAGTGATGAGCTTAAAATCACGAACCGTGAGTCAATCACTGATACTTTGACTCACACTCACTACCAGCGATTGAATATCTGAGAATATCGTGATTCGTGATTCATTTTTTAAATTTATTTATCTTTAGTAGTGAATCGTGATTGGGCGTACGTGCATATTAAACGAAAATATTTATCAAATAATGACGTTATAATTCGTGATAAACGCCATCTAGTAGATTCTGCTAAAAAGTTTTACCCATTCGACCCCGAAATGCTGAGAATTTGAACCGAAAAATCGACACATTTCTTAAAAGGTTTTCATTATCTTTGTAATGGTATTATTATAAATTAGATATATATGCAAAAATATGATTTATATGCAAATGAAGTTTGAATAATATAAGTAAATACACTAAAAAATTTATTTGTATTTATTTCATGTATTGTGATATTGTGCAACCCATGCGTATTAGTAATGAAACTGTGACCACAGTCACAGTTTTCAATCACTGATTTTATAGAATATCAATCACAATCACAGCGGTGAGTCGAGAGTAGCATTTTTTCTCATCACTAATCAACTAGCTGTCATGATATACATATTATTATTTTGTCGCATATTGAATTGAATAAATAAATAAATCGACCAAAATACAGTTTTGTCTGATCTTATCACGTCACCCTGCTGTTGCCGATGAACTCGCCCGAAGTACAAACGAAGCTTGCAATTTTATTATTAAGACATTATCTCTTGGAGTGGATTTATGTTACAGGATGATGAAAAAATCATTTCGACTTATAAAACGTACATTAAACGTACGTAAGTAAAATTTCTTATGAGCAGTGTAAACATTTTCACTCTCGTTTTTACCTTATGGTTTATTTTTACATTTATTTCAAAAATATTTTGGAGATTCCAGGTACCGATCCCGGTAGCGGTAGCGCTTTACAATTTCATTATTACGCTTTTGATCGGCATCCGTGCCAAATTATCGTACAAGAATATAATAATGCTGATTGTATTGTTAAATTAATTGATTATTAATAAAATCAACAAGGTAACAAGAATTATCATTTTACTTTTTCCCATAAATAGTTTGGGAAAACTTATGTGCATTTTTTGAACTCAAATATATAAAATATTTGTTAGGAGTATTAAGTATATACCAAAGTAATTGTATACACCAAAGAGAAAAAAATAGGTTGATAAAAAACATAATTATCCAGTGATAATATACGTGTATCTAAGACATACAGCATTATGACAGACTGTAGGTCTGCTGTAGCACAGCTTCGGGACGCCAAAATGTCCCATTTTCAGAACGAGAGCAACCCACTGTAACAGTTTCAAAAACGGGCGCAAAAAATCCGACGGCAATACCTTCGACGTGTGTTATTGTAGTCAATCTTAATTTCTTGTACATGAACCCTTCATTTTAGCAATGCCTAAACGCAAATGCACTTTTAATGTTAATTACGTTCTTACATTTCACATATTATTTATTTTATTTTCTGTGGTCATTTTAACATGTCTTTTTATCTCACTTTCTAATCTGCTTATGATCCTAAACCAACACATATTACTCTCTACGATAACCAAAACTAATATACTAAGTTATATCAAAATCGCATGACTGTGAATTTTACGTAATCAGTTCCTATCAAAATAATATTAATCTGATTCAAATTCCACACGTACTTGACTTACGGCTTTAATCATTAAGCAAAGTCTAAGTATCCGGTATATAAATTAATAATTAGCACAAAAATTAGCAAACAGTTTATAAATATTGACATGTTCAGTTTTTTTCTAAATACTAAGACAATTTTGTGGCCTTAACTATAAAATGAAACTTACAGAATAAAAATGAAGCACGAGATTGATAATTTTATCGAGCGAGAAACAGTCAAAAAATTCTGAAATCGCATGGGCATGACCAAGTAAATACCCCAGTGAAAGCGACCAAGAGAACAGGTGGGCTAACTGTCTAGAAAACCAAGCATATTGGTCCAGCAGTTCTATCTTATATTATGTCCTTAATCCTTACATAAGAAGATATAATTAAAGAATTTGGTGTACGCGTTATGTGGCATTCGTTCGTAGCAGGTCTCCTTATTATGAGAAATAAGAAAATATAAAAGGGTGTTTATGACAAGACATGAGTTAGTTATTTAGTGAATAAATGTTACATAAAAAAAATTCTAGTAGAATAAATTGAAACTTTAACATATAATAAATTTTGTACGCCTTCAGTTCCTTTTGAATAAGGCAAGAAGATCTTTAAACATAATAAATACACATTCAAATATTTCAAACTAATCTTTAAAATAGAACTAACTTACTGGTCTCCCAGGCTGCAACTCAAACCTTCGGCTAGTAGGCGAGTTACCTACAGGAAATAAATATTTGTTTTTCTCTATTGGCAAGACCACAACTTATCTAAAAAGCGAGTATATTTTTTTTGGACCAGACACTTTTGTATCAAACCACTTTTTTATTGTGCTATATATCTTGAAACTTCGTAGACAGTTCAACGTTCCGGTAGCACCGGCGGTCCACTGAGAACAATCTAGATATAATTAATGTTATGATATCCAAGGTGCTCTTCTTTTTGAAGACAAGATCGGATATATATATATATCCGATCATTTTATTATTATTTATTGTTATTATTATTTTTAAGGAAAACACATTCTTATTGTGAAGTTGTAATTATTCAGAACATAGGTCTGTGATATTTTAAATACTAAATTGATGTATTAATTATAAATATATACATATAAAATCAATTTTGTCGAAAAATATTGTTTTAGCGTCACCCGGTGACGCTAAAACAATATTTTTCGACAAAATTGATTTTATATGTATATATTTATAATTAATACATCAATTTAGTATTATTATTTTTCCCTGTTAATTCAACTTAATTAATTAAATTGATATAGTATAAAACAGTTAGTCTGTGACAATACACATAAAATACATCGTATTATTGTGATGTGTAAATAGTTAGCGTAGTTCATTACAATGACATCTATCGATATTTCAACCAATATGGCTTGTGATTTCAAAACTCCTACGGTCCAGATCTTATATAGTTAAAGTTTTCACCAACAGATGGCTATTTCTTTTGTCTATTTTTAAATTTAATAAATAATTACTTAATTTTTAAATAAATACATAAAATTACGTCTAGCTACAAAGTTATCGCTATAAAAATTTAAAATACCTATTTCGTCTCGTATTTGTGTATCTTAATATGTATTATGCAATTCTACGATGCACATTGTTAATGTATCATATTTTAAGTTCTCTAGTTACAGATAAATATATAACATAAATTCCAAATTATAAAAAAATTGTGTTATGGTCTCCAGTGGCATCTTAAAAAAATAGCAAATGTATCTCGGAGATACGTAGATATTTATATAGGCTTTTGACCACATGCAGAAGAAGGATTCTCAGTACATGTTGTTACAAGAAACGTTGAGCGTCTCGAGATCAAAAGTGATCACAGGAACATTTGAAGAAGAAAGTGATCACAGGAACATTTGAAAAAGAAAATGATCACAAGCACATTTCAAGATGAAAGTGATCACACGGACATTTGAAGAAGAAAGTGATCACAGGAGCATTTGAAGATGAAAGTGATCACATGGACATTTGAAGAAGAAAGTGATCACAGGAGCATTTGAAGAAGAAAGTGATCACATGGACATTTGAAGAAGAAAGTGATCACAGGAGCATTTGAAGAAGAAAGTGATCGCAGGAACATTTGAAAAAGAAAATGATCACAAGCACATTTCAAGATGAAAGTGATCACACGGACATTTGAAGAAGAAAGTGATCACAGGAGCATTTGAAGATGAAAGTGATCACATGGACATTTGAAGAAGAAAGTGATCACATGGACATTTGAAGAAGAAAGTGATCACATGGACATTTGAAGAAGAAAGTGATCACAGGAGCATTTGAAGAAGAAAGTGATCGCAGGAACATTTGAAGAAGAAAGTGATTACAGGAACATTTGAAGAAGAAAATGATTATAGGAACATTAGAAAGAAAGCAAACAAGAAGACAGTCTTCTGCAAGATGATAGTCCAAATAAAGGAGTCAACAGGGTCCTTTTTAAACGCTGCAATCAACATGACTCAGGACAGGGAGGAGTGCAGACATATTGATCACCAAGTTCCAAATGTTTCAGGGGACCACGACGCTCGGCATTATATATACAATGATGAAGAAACAGAAGATTGTATGGGCATCTTATTACTATTCGTATAACTAATAAATAATTTCATAATATAATATGATTGTAATTCATAATATAATATGATTTCATAATATAATATGACCTACACACCAGTTCCGAGAGCAACAACGACATTTTATCAAAGATTTTACATGTTCTTAGCTCCGAAACTATACAACACACTCAGTACCAACTGGAAATCGCTTTATTCCAATAATATTACACAAATATGGACCCAATATATGATTTAATAAAATAGAGATGAATCAGATGTATGGCTATCCAACATTCTAATATAATTTATACAATACCTTCACTAATAATTCACTAGTCCTACAACACTCCCACTACATATATTTCTATTATATTTTTATTTCATTTTTACTTTTTTATGCATATTTGTAATTCTCTTTTTATTCCTGTCGATGACTTAATTATCACCACAACAACACGAAAAAAAAACCGGCTACTTTAACACAGACACAATCTAGCAAAGTAGCCAGGACAAAGCTGTATATATCAGAGGTGAAGTCTACTCCATCCCACACAATAAACTATGAGTATAATTATGTCTTATGTTTATTATGTATTCACCTCTATTAAAACAAAAATATGTATGTCAAAATATATATAAATAAATAAATTGTGAGGATTCTTATTATTATATAATATTATACATAATACGTTGGCTATTACGACCCTAAATATTTTGAATTCATGTATGACCAGACGTGTACAAGCAAATATTATATATGAATATGTATTTAAATAAATATGTATGCACCTGTGCAAATGTATATATTTCCATATAACTTATATCCGTTAATAAATGTGTATTCAACAGCATACAGTATGGCACTGGCGATGATAACAGCCTGTAAAACGACAAAATTACATAATTGAAATGTATTTAATTAAGTAATATACGCGTAAATGAAACAATGAGTACATCTATCTTTCGATTTTTTTAATAAATTTTTAATAAACTCAAAAATGTATACTGCCAATAGAATGCTTTACCGATTAAACTATGGCAACATATGTGACTAAAAATTCTGAATTCAAGTCCCAGTATCTCATTTTTTATTTCTTGATTTGTTCTCTGAACCTATATATAATATGTATATATATATATACATCTTATTTATTTTAATATTAATTGTGTTTTTTTCAAATTTTCTTAAATTATTGTAGACTTACCTAAAATATCGAATAATGTAATGTATCGAAAAATAAATTAGAATATATTTATTGACTTTTTATTTCATTTATTTATTTCCATGTAAGATCTAAAATTAATTACAATTATTTTTATCTTTTAAATCCCATATCCGCTCAACTAGATGAATATTTGTCTCAAGGAAGACTTTGTCCACATTTAATCGTGGGAGTAACACGCCAGACCGATATTATTTTTAAACGCTTAATTGTTTATTAATACATATAAATAAGAAGGAAAGTTAGAATAACATTATATCCTCAGTGCCAAGATGTGTTAGCCATATTTTTATTGCCCTTTTATTAATTTGACTTTTTCTTTCCGGGCCATTGCACAAAAGAGGTGTGCGAAAACTGGCATTTCGTTGACCGTTAATGACTTAGTTAATAATTACAGATGTGCTCACGTAAAACGACAATATTCTATTTTATAAACCAATCTAAACAATTGTTTTATGTTTGATACATTGGATTAACTTACTGGTCTCCAGGGAGGAGGATCGATCCCTCGACCACTTTGTCACTATCGTTAAAATGCCATATGTTTTACTATATTCAGGCTTTTCTCGATTTACGAACTAGTTCCATTCCTTGAGACCGTTCGTTATGCGTCAAAACACTAAATATGCATTTTTTGCGTATACGATGCAATCGTGTAAGTTAGCGATCATTTTTACATATAAAAAAGATTGTATTAAACATCAAATGTGTACGTATTATTTTAACGATACGTTGCGAATGTAAAATAAGTTGTAAAATTACTAATAAAACACAAGGTATGTATAGTAATAGTTTATTTTAATTAAAAACAAAATGATATAATATTGTACATTCAACTTTTATTCGTTCAAATTTTCACATGCGTGTCACGTGTCACATTGCGCAATCGAGGTAGATGGTTGAACGTTCGTATACTTCTTTTAAATATGAGTTTATGAAAAACTACACAGTTGGTTTTAATTTTTCATTAAAAGTCTCTTTATACCTTGTCAGTGAATCATAAATGCCTCTGTTCACTTTCGCAATTCTCTCCATATTCGAGTCCTGTTCTTCAAACATTGCCAGTCCCGTCATGTTCATCATAGCGAATGTTCGTAAATCGAGAACTGCATGTACACCATTTGTTAACGCAAGTCGAGACTCTTCCAATAAACCTCAATGTACCTTTTTCACCCTGGCCAACTAATTACACAGGAATTTCGGCCGACGTGGAACAGATTGCATTTCGGCGCGGAGCTCTCAACGGGCTTCTTTTGTGGAACGAAAGTGTCGCCGTGCGTAAAAATCCGAATCGCGAAAAAAAAACGGTTTTCTACACCATCCAGAAGTGCAGTGATATCTCCGTTCTTCACTGCAAAAGTGCGAGTCGAGTGGGGGTGAAAAGTAACGTCCAACCCAGAACTGAGATCAAGGTAGGCCAGATCCGTCTGCCATTATTCATATCTGAATACAATTCGGTTTGCGAAACCATAATTTTAATCGATACAGATCGCGGGATCTATCCCACACTGTTCTTTTGGAAACATGGAAAAATTTAATAGTATCACTTAACGATTTGAATATTTTGGAAGCAGTTTACGAAAGGCCACTGATTTTGATACGTAGATCTAATAACCAAAATGATTTTGGTGCCGACTGCATGGGCAATCGTTTGACAGGCCCAATCGTTTGAAGCGCGCTTATAATCGTGTCACGGTATGATTAAATCTAAAAGAAGGTAAGCAGGAATATGTTGGGGAACCAATATATGCTGAGCTATGGGATAAGGTTGAGAAGCTGACACAAGGAGCCACAGAAACGGCTGTGGAATCGGTTTTCAGTCGATAACAGGATAATCTTATAGCACCGGTATACGGTGTGTCTCGGGACACGGTGTAGAAATCGGAGCAAGTTGATAACTTGCGCAGATGTTACCCTGCCATGTACGTGATGTCTTCTATGATAGCATTTTTGAGGATCCGTAATCACACAATATTATTTTTCTTTTTGTGTCACTTTCTTAGTCGCTGATGTCTCATAATCAGATTGATTATTAGATGTATTTTTAAAATTGGAAAAATTAACTTTGTGGTTAAAATTCATTCTTTTTATTTTTAACTTTTTTTTTTATTAACCACTTATTGAGTAAAAATACATCTACCGGTTTCGAAAAATATGATTTTCTTCTTCAGGATGTCAATAACTAATAAAAAACATATGTTATTGTTTCTTTAACAGAATCTATTTATAAAAAACAATAATTATTCAAAAAATAAATTTAGTACCTAACTCAAATACAAAATTTCTAGACTAAAAATTTTAGAATGAGACTTGTAGTTAAATTTAGTTGGTTGTTTATAATTTTTTGATTAGTTTTACAGGCTTTATTTATCTCCAACGATTTCAAATTATTTCATTTATGACCTACATCGTTTACATGCAAAATTGCCAATCCCAATTTTGTATCGAAACCATAACCATTTTCTATCAAATGATTAGGAAATTCTGGATATCCACTATTGTTTAAACATCTTAAATGCCCCTTTACTCTTATATTAAAATTTCTACCCATTTTACCAATATAAAATGCAGCACAATCCTTGCAACTAAGTTTATAGAATTGTTAAATTTATCATCTTTGTCTTTAAAATTTATGAGTAAATTTCCTACATTATAGTTGACGTTTAGATATTTGATTCGAAAATTTATTTACGTATAAAATCCTACGCCAATAATCATTATTATCACTTTTTTTGTCTGTAATTTATTAATTAAAATTAATTAAAAAATGATTAACGCCATAAATGTACTATAAATATTTAGCATTAAATATAAAAAAATGTATAATTTTATAATTCGGAGCGTTCATCGAGTCATATATAGGAGGTTGCATTATATAATACAACCTAAATTTTTATCTTTTTTTAATTAGTAAGAAAGAGACTATTATATTCGTATGTCTATTATTATTTTCACTGTAAAATTAATATGTATGGTGTTTTTGTCAGTGTATTAATTTTGTAACGGATTGAATTGAAAGATAAGTATTTTTATTGGATTCGCCTTACATACTTGATTTTTCACAAGTGATTTTTAAGCATAAATATTTTCCTTCAATTTAACCAAAATATGAATTGCATGTTGCGTGTATTTACCGAAATATTCCAGTATTAATTAAAGCGGTAGACCGGTGACTGCATGGTTTGGGAAGGGTTAAATGCAATTTTTTTAATTGTATTCAATTCAATGTTGAAATTGGATGTTGGCGTAGGAATATTGACTAAACGATGCATCATGGTGTGGAACCCTGAATGTGTGTATGATAATGGATATAATCGATGATTAGATTCATTATCTTTAAAAGTTAATTTTATAAAAGTTTTTATTTCAATTCTATTATTATGTTTAATCAACGTTAAATCTAAAAATTTTTGGATTGAATTATTTTCCATTTCTAACGTAAATTGTATTTTATTATTATTACATGTTTAACTACAACGGGATTGGCTGTTTGAAGCATGACACTACATTGGTTATATTGTTATATTTACAACAATATTTTCTTTTTCTATTGTATGCTTTTATGTTAAAAATCTTGGTATCAGTCTCGGTATTGGCAGTGAAGGGATGGTGCTAGAAAGGGTTGTGGAGGATGGGTAGAAATGGATGGCGGCAGTGGTTACCGTGAATGTGTAGATTTCGGTTCTAGAGGAGTTGATGGATTCACACAATTATATTGACACACAATCAAGGAAAACATTTCAATATGATCGCTGCTACAACTCACAAAACAGTTTTTGCACTCTTCAGTTTGACAGCACTGAGAACCATGACAGTAATGACGTCTGCACCTTCCATTTATAAATACTTCGTTTTCTTTACACGTTGAAGATTCTTCCGGAACGCAAATAGTGTTATTCCATACCAAACCTTGTGGACAAACGCATCGCCCATTATCGAAAATCATCGTTGACGGACACACGACGCACTGGCCATTCGCAAATTGCGACCCGGTTGGACAAACGGCGCACACGCCGCTGATGGGAAAACTACCGGCACGGCACGGCGTACTCCGCGTGCAAGTCCCATCGACTTCAGTTGTACCGACTGGACAAATTTTGTTGCATGTATTCGAATCGCAAGTATTTCGTCGAACGCAGAAACCGTTCTGTAGTTGTGCATTTACTGGACACTGTGCGATAGGTTGCGGCGCGCATCCGCCGTTGTACCGAATCATGTTAGATCCGCAGGTTGTCTGCGCTTGACAATTTATCGAGTCGCCTTGACAAGTTTCGGTCGGAACGACGCAATTGTGGTTGTTGGCTGAGCACGACCGCGCTACCATTTGATTCAAACAAATGCCGTTTGTGTACGTGTAGGTAGAAGGACACTGAGTCTGAGTTGCCACTTGACAATAGCCATTACTGTAAACGCTGTTCTGTGGACAAATATTATTGGACTGCGGTAGACAGTAAGAATTGTGATGGTACGTTCCCCGGGGGCATTGTGCAGTGTTCGATGAACATGAACTTCCGCAGGTAGAAGGATTTTGGGAACACTGTGTCGATGAACACTGCGAGTTACCTCCGCACCGAGCGAAGGAACGAAAATCTGTCCCTGTGCACTGTGCCTTAATTGCTATGATGCAGCAAGCAAATAGTCCACAAATGGGCAGTAAATTCGCCATCTGAAAAATAAAAATTTTATTATCAACGCAAAAACATTAAATTCAACCACAATGAGTTTTATATATACCTACACCAACCGGTTTTGAAAAACTTCTTTTTAAAAAACTAAAACCATATGTCTAATTATTCTTATGTTTTGAAAATTGAGTATAATATAATTTTAAAATATAAAAATCACCAACAGTGAGTCAATCACTAATATCTTTGAGTCACACGCACTATCAGTGATTGAATAGTTGGGAATATCGTGATATGTGATTCATTTTTTTATTATATTAATATTTTGTTGTGAATCGTGATTCGGCGCATGTGAAAATATTAATGAAGGAATGACGTTGTAATTTGTGATAAACGCCATTTAGTATATTCTGCCAAAACTTTTTACGCATTTGACCCGAGAATGCTGAGAGTTTGACCCGAAAAATAAACTCACATTATTTTTGTGATGATATTAAATTATATATGCTAGAATATGTTTATTACACAAATGATGTTTGAATACTATAAGTATGTACGCTCAAAATTATGTTTTTATTTTTTTTATTTCTCGTATTGTGATATCGTGATCACAGTCACAGTTTCAATCACTGATATTATCGAATATCAATCACAATCATATCGGTGATTCAAAAGTAGTATTTTAGTAACTCTAGTTAGAACCGGTTCGCGCAAACCGGTTGTTAAATCTGGCAACCTGACGTTGAAACATTTATTATTGAAAATAAAATAAAATATGAATCATGTGTGTACACCATGATCACCATTCTTTAAAATCTTGTATGGTAACAATTTCTAATAATGTATCATAATTTAACGGACAATTGTTTTTTTTACCATTGTATTTATGATGGTATAAAAACATCTTTAGCTAGTTCGATTCCATTTGATGTTATTCTAAGCTGAGGGTGTTACATTTCACAAATTAATTGAATATATTATATTGGATATATTTTTTAGTATTGCTAAAAATTAATGGGACTAAAAAATATAATATATGTATATTATATTACAATGTATTATATAAAAATATAATACATAATTAAATGTATTAATTGGAAAGATATACATATAAAATCAACTTTATCGAAGAATATTGTTGTTGCGCCACCGGGATTCAAACATGGATCTCTTTTTCAATCCGGGGAAGATGCATTACCAACTATGTTATAAATAATGGAACGATAGATATATTAATTTGAAAACTTGTAACATAGGTTCGAAAATATGTCGTCAAAAATAATGTCGCTGTAGCATAGTTGTATAATGCACCTTCCCCTGTTTGTAAAGAGATCTAGGTTCGAATCCCGGTGGCGCAACAACAATATTTTTCGATGAAATTGATTTTATATGTTTATTTTTCTAATTAATACATTTTATTATTTATAAATATCACAGACCTATGATCTGAATAATTACAACTTCACAATACGAATGTGTTCTTCTTAATAATAATATAATATGTCTTTATTATATTACAATGTATTATACGATAATATTATATATTTACATTATAAATTAGTTATATGTATTTTTTGCAAAACTGTTTGATGGTTGTATTGGGAGACATAACTTTATTTAACAAAGATAAACTCTTTGAGAAAAACAAAACAGTATTAATGAATGTGATTATATTATATAACGAAACATTCCGAAATTGACAGTTTTCTTCAATGACTATTATGTAGGTGTATTTTTATAAATTGCGAATAAAATTGTAATACTGATAACCTACAGCCATTATAACGGCGATTCTAACCTCGCACGCAGTCGCCAGAAATAAGATAAAAAATTATCATCTCTCAGTTCGAAAATAAAATCTAGAATATTTGTTTTCAAACTATTATTAAAAGTTAAAAAATAGAATACCAGAAGAATGCCAGTAAGTATATTACTAATTATTAAATTTAAATTTTTCAGCAGTTTTAATACTTTTCTAAGTTGATTGAAAAAACTATTTATTGTTTCCGATGTAAATATGTAGAACTCCATAATCACATTTGTGAAAAGAAAACAGATGTTTTTTTTTTAAATTCTTCTCGTTTAATTTATATGAGACGAGTATTGCTTTGTTAGATTATTATAAATCTTACAATTTATCTCAATAATTTGTATCTAAAGGGTGTCCAGCGAAATTTTTTCAAGTTTAATATTAAATGAAAATAAAAACGACAATAAATTTGAATTAAATATATTAATTAGAAAGATATACATGTAAAATCAATTTTATCGAAAAATATTGTTGGTACGCCACCATTCGAACCTGGTTCTCCTTCCTAACTCGGGAAGGTGTATTATCGATGCAGATTTTAAGTTTTATAAACAATATCGTCTAAATGCCGTGCATTTCTCTCAAAACACTCTTGAAATCGGACTCTTAAATTAGCGAACATGCGAAACCAAAGCGTTGGTTCAATGGCAGCAACTTCACGGCGGATATTTTCTTGTAGGACCTGAATTGTTTGAGAATTGTTGCTGTAAACTCTCGACTTAAAGTATCCCCACAAAAAAAAAATTGCACGTTGTAAGGTCGTAAGGTCCGGTGACCGAAGAGCCCAGGGTATGTCTACATACTTCCTGATTAATTTATTGGGAAAAATTCCCCTCAGCTTCTCCATTGAAACTAGCTATGTGTGGAGTAGCCCCGTCTTGCCCAGAGATTGGTCACCACATTGTCGTTTTTGGACAATCCAAACGTTTTTGATGACATTCCCTTGGATTGTCGGGGTACCAGTATCTCATTTCTGTTTATTAACATAGCCATAGATATGAAAATGTGCTTCGTCAGTAAACAATGTTTCCAAGCGTTCGTGCAGTTCCAAAACGTTTTACATTAGTTATTTTCGTTGAGAAACTGCACGACTTTCAGTTTGTATGAGTGAAATTGTAGTTTCTTATTCAAAATAATGTGCACTGTTGATTATTTATTCCAGTAAAGGCTGCAATCTTCCTTATGGATTTACGCGGATTTCCCATAATTTCACGTCGAACTTGAGCCACACGCTCTGGCGTCGCTGCCGACGTTGATGATCCTGAAGGAGTTTGGTTATTCATTGTCCCTTATTGTCTGAACTTTTGAACTCAACACCAGATAAGTTTCGTGCTCGGCTCATCACTTACTCGTGGAATATTAAAGTGAGTACAAAAAACGCGACGCGCACGAACCAATGAATCACCGCACTTTAAATATTACTCAACCGCGAACGCGCAGTGTGCTCCCGACCAGTGACTCATTGCGATTGGCAAATCAGCAAATCACGCGCGTCGAACAATACCCCTCCCATTTACCTCACCTTGATGGTATACGATCAATTACAATTGAAATTTGAAATTTTTCCGCTATATATTAATATTGGTTGGACTGAAGGATAGCTATACAATTTTATTTATATTAGGTGAAAAGAGACAACATTATGCATTATAATTCTAAAGGTTGATATAAATTTTGTGTGATTCTAGTTATTCTAAGTAAAAATTATGTTTCAACATTAATACTGTTTTAATTCAAATTAATAATGTTAACTCTTTTCATATCACGTAATAAAATTGATCAGCTGTCCTTCAGTTTAAATTAACAATAATATAAATATAAATTGAGTTAAATTATTAGATCGATAATGCCTAATGTCCTTACAAGGCGAAACGCGTCTCAAGTAAATAAAACGAGAAGAATCCGAAAACAAGTGTTCTATTTTCACACACGAGACCAGATAATGTAATAATTATTGAATTTTAATACGGAATATTGTACGAGTATCTGTACGCTATGTCTTCATCGTGTGTATATTTTTTTCGGAATACGTCGGTTGTTTAACAATTTATTTATTTATCAACGGCATTATTAAACTCACATTAACAACAAGAAAAAATAGACCTTACCTTCAATGCGCTCGCTAACAAAGTCTTCAAATTATTTTAACAAACTAACAACAATTAAGTATTCATCTCTCGAATACGTCCGTTGACTAAAAATTAAAATACGTGGGTCATTTGAATAGTTCGCGACCCGATATTATTATTTTAGAAATTATTTATATTTTTTAATATAATCAATCTTCTTGAACTTTAAATACTTTCCAGTGTCAATATCATATTCTGAAAGTGTCATTCTTCAAACCCTCAAAATATCCGTCCACCAAAGTATTCACCGATGATACCAAGGATGTTTTAAGGTTTTGTAACCAGTGATAGTAAAATCGTTTTTAAACCGTTATTTTAACTGTGATTGTGTTCGATTATAACGATGATTGATAAACGAAATTCTTCAAGTAATGACAGGTACACTAAAAAGTAAACATCCAACAGTTAAATCTTACTTACCAATCATCATTAAATCTCACTTACCAATGATTGACACAATCACAGTCACGTAACAGTTTACCATCACTATTAGTAACAGATGAAAGTCATACAAACCTAAAGTCTCTTTATATCTGTGTTACAAACGTGTTAATTTTTTTAGTAGTTTATGAGATAATTAAAAAATGAAGTTATAGATTAAATCAATTTAATATCCATCAACATCCCCCTTACTTTACCCCCCCCCCACCCCCCCCCCCCTCCTTAATATTCTATTTAACTGAATATGTATTCTGTTTCTCTCTTTATTTTTACTTTTAAATACGCCCAAACGAAGAGGTATACGCCTCTGGGTGGAGAATATCTATATTTCCGTTGTTTTGAGGTTTTTTTTTCGAATTGGCAACACTTTTTCCAGCGACAGCCAATTTGATAGATGACAACTGATTTATGCTCAGTTTGGTTTGCCATTTCACTTATTTTGAAAATTGTGGTTCAGTTCGCGAAACTTACAGTGTGCTACATTCATTTTACGGTCGACCTAATCGTCCATCCGAGCAAGTAATTCTAATAACCGTGGATCGTTTTTGCACCACGCATACTCTAATTGATAATACGCATCCGCAGAGACATCGTACAGTGCGCACTGAAGCAGCTGTTGTTTCTTCAAAATGATGCCTGCCAGAACGTTACAGTCAATAGAGAGCGCTATAAATCCATGTTTACAGGCTTTTTCGTTCCCCAATTGAATAGCATTATTATTGAAGAGCTTTGGTTTCAACAAAATGGCGCAACATGCCACACAACACGCGCTACAATCAATTTATTAAAGGAAACATTCTGTGAGTATATAATTTCGCTTAATAGACCTGTGAATTAGCCTCCAAGACCGCGAGATTTAACACATTTAAATTATTTTCTGTAGGGATATGTGAAGTCGCTAGTCTACGCCGATAAACCAAAGGCAATAGACAACTTGGAAGCAAACATTCGTCGCGTTATTGCCGATATACGTCTCCAGTTGCTCCAAAAATGGTCAAAAATTAGACTTCCACATTGAACTTTATTCAAGCCAGCCGCTGCGCCCATATGTGCGAAAACACCACGGCCATTGCCACAACTTTTATGTGTTTTATTTCATTTTAAAGTTCTATTCCTCTAAAAAAAAACACCTTTCATTCCAGCTTTAATCAGTAGCTATAAATCGATGAAAAAGATAGGTATTATCTTACTTAAAACGGTTCAAATAGTATTAAGAAATGGGCATTCAATTGCGTTAGTATTTAACAAACGCGGCACCCATCTTACCAATAGCTTTCTCGTCCGTAATTATTTGGTACCTACTTAATGCATTTTTTAACTCTTTAAAAAATTCCATTAGTGTTACCATTTTTAAGATATTTTTTTTATCTCAGCGCGATGTTCAATTTTATCAATTTTAAAAACCAAACTTATGACTACATTAATTTTATTTTTCACAGCACACTACTCGATCAACTGACCTGATATTTTGCAGCTATTTAAAAAACAGGTGTAATACAACGCAATATTCATTTAGATTAATTATCGATATTTATACCAACATCTTATTGCGTACTTTTCAAATGACCCTTGTTCAAATAAGCTTTATAAAATTATGTATTTCCGCAATGAATAAATATTCAA
This sequence comes from Eubasilissa regina, assembly GCA_022840565.1. Classification (NCBI taxonomy): domain Eukaryota; kingdom Metazoa; phylum Arthropoda; class Insecta; order Trichoptera; family Phryganeidae; genus Eubasilissa; species Eubasilissa regina. The sequence continues at coordinate 25,386,295 of JAINEB010000011.1, read as the reverse complement.
ATGTACTATCTCATTTACGAGCGGCGTTCATTTTTATCTTTTGCAATTTTGTCACTTTGTGGTGTGTCATCTTTTGGGTGACAATGTAATTATAAATCCACATGATATATAATATAATATAATATAATTATTAACCTATGAGAGAAGATTTATTTTCAGGTATTTATTATAAAGTTGTATTATTAGCAAACAAAAATTGGTGATAACGGATGCCCGACAACCCCGACAGCCATTTCCTGGCAGACCAACAAACCATCTGCCGGAATACCCAACTTTAATATTCCTAGGCTAAAATTTTAATATGCAAATGTAGATATTTATTTTTCGAAAAAATATGCAAATATATATATATATTCAGTGGAACCTCTATATTCGTCATTAGTCTGTTCCTGGGGGGCTGACGAATATGGAACCTGATGAATATAGTAACCGTAACAAATAACTGAAGTTCAATTAATTCGTTCCCAGCACCCAAAAATAATACACAAATTAATAAACTTTATTAGGAAAACACATTCTTATTGTGAAGTTATAATTATTCAGAACATAAGTCTGTGATATTTTAAATATGAATTAAGTATATTAATTAGAAAAATATACATATAAAATCAATTTTAAAATAAAGTAGATGGCTCTTTCAAATAATGGAACGATTAAATGTATTAACATCAAAAAGATAATATATAGGTTCGAAAATTTGTCGATAAAAATATTGTCGCTGTAGCATAGTTGGATAATGCACCATCCTCGGTTAGGAAAGAGATCCAGGTTCAAATATTTTTCGATAAAATTGATTTTATATATATATTTTTCTAATTAATATATTTAATAAATTTTATGTCAAAACTTTATCTTTATTGTACTGAGGAAACATGATGGTAGAAGCGGAAGAGGAAGAAAGTTACTAATATTTAGAAGGAGACAATTTAAACATCAGATAACTCTAATTCTGGTGGTGGTTTTCGTTTGCCGATGATTCAGTAGCACTCGATTTAACAAAGAACTCGCCCAATGTTGCCTGCTTCTGGCTGTTTTTCAAAATCTTCATGAAGTGGTCAATCACATTACCACTGAATCCATTTATGTTTTGGTTGACTATGGCAACATTTGGGTGCCACGTTTCTACCATATTCTGCGTTTTGGCCGGGGGGTGGTAGTGACAAATATACATAAAAAATATTAATATAATTTGTTTGTTATCAAAATGTGACGAATATCAAACCAGACGAATATAGAGGTTTTACTGTACGAGATGTTGGCTTGTCAAGGTGTTGGGCTGTCAGAATGTTGAACCAAATCCATGTTGAACAAGACTCTTCTCCGAGTACACACATAGAACTCGGTGTGCTTCAGTCATTTAATTTTTCCATGTATTCATTTAATTAAATATGATATTTTATTATTAATATTTTTGGTGATAGTGATGGTGGATTCAGCGGTGGTCTGTAAATACATTAACGAAGGGCTCGCTTAATCTCAGAGCTATTCGCGGTGTTAAGGGGAAGGGGCGTAATTTTGTATTACTCTTATGTATAATTAATAATGTAATAATTATTAAGGAAAACACAGAACAGACGGTCTGTGATATTTTAAATACTAAATTAATGTATTATGTATTATTTTCGACAAAATTGATTTTATATGTATATATTTATAATTAATACATTAATTTAGTATTTAATATAATAATTGTTAAATCAAACGAAGACGCAGAAATAGGTGCTATTCTTTTCGCTCCAATATTTCAAAACAGAACGCTGGATTGAAGTTGAAGTTCTCCTTAGAGAATGATGGTACAGAGTAATAAATATTAGGAACTGTCCTCAGAACTGTGCACAATTACGGTAAAGGGGAAAAAATGTGCACGTGTGAATTATGAAGAATAATCGTTCAAAGCGTCTATTTATCATTATAAGTTTCATAATATTCATTTAAACCATCTACTGAAATTGCAATTAGGTGCAGATTTGATTTAATTTAACAAGGGGCTGTTACGAACTTAAAGCATTCAATTAAGTTAATTTATAATACATGGTTACCCCAAATATGATTTTACACGGAGATAGTGAAATCAAGAAATCAAACTGTCGAAATGAGATATTAATGAACCGAGAGAGAAGTACTGCGATAAGGAAGACCTTCGGCATAGAGTCCTTGTTTTTACATAGAAAATCTCAATTAAGCCGACTTGGATACGTCTTACGAATTCCAGACGAATGAGTGGTGAGTTTTCCGAAACCAATTTGAGATAAACAGCAACAAAGACCTAATGGTCCTTGATTGGTCGCGAGACAAGAGAGCGAGGTTTGCAACTTTGGGCCCACGATCCTCCTAGAATAATGAGATGAAATGGCAATGATGATGATGAATTGTAAAAAAAATAATATGAATATGTTCCTACGTACTTAATAAATTACATTATTGTTCAACCCCACAAGCTAGCACTCCAGAATTCAATTCAGGACATAACTAAAACTACAATTTTTTTCGAAATATATTATAATTTTTAATTTAACATATTATAACTTTGTATGTTGCACTTTTGAAGAAGTAAAAAATACTCTTTAACAGGTAGGCAGGCAACCCTAATTACTGAGGCGCATTTTTTATAGCGTTCAACAATTCATTTGCGCACCCCTGTGAGGCTTCGTCAAGTCTTATTTCACGCACGCAATCTTCATCTCAATTAGCATTTCAATTATTTAAAGATTTTTTTCTTATAGCGATAATGGAGCACTTTAAACCATTTTTCTTTTTTTTGCTTAAAGTTTTATGTTATATACACATTGTTATTGTGTTATTTGTAGAATATTTACTATTTAATTAGTTTATTTTAAATGTAAATATAATACAATGTAAATTTTTTTTTCGAAATATTCCATAAATTAAAATAAAAGTTCAATTTTAAATTCAATAAATGTATTCGAATTTATTTAATGTTTATTAAACAATTATTTTGACATAGGTATTTGAAATTTAATATAATTTTTCAATTTATTTCATTGTAAACCTTTTTCGCATTTTTCTCAAACGCAGATATTGGAATTAATTCAATATATATATATATATATAGTACACACTTTATGTTGACAGGTTATTTATCGTGTAAATTTTTTTAATTTGTTACATAATGTTTGATTAACAAAAGACAATAAAAACTATAATATCCTTACAGACAAATGTTAAAAATAACTCAAGCGCGGCTGAGCACAGACATCACGCTGATAGTATTATTATCTAAAAAGTTAATTTGTTAATACACTCTAGCAGTCTAAATAAGCCCTCTGAACACAGTTATTTGGTATGGATTGAGCATGTGTGACTGAAGTATTCGGAATACATACATAACTTGAACACCCTCCAGATTTTTGCTGATATAGTTCTTGTTGTGCAGGTTGTTGATAAACAATACGTTCTTGTTGTTGGTAAACTACTGGCAGTGGTTGTTGATAAACTACGGATTGTTGATGTTGTTGTTGTTGTTGATAAACAATAGGTTGTTGTTGTTGTTGTTGATAAACTACAGGTTGTTGTTGTTGATAAACTACAGGTTGTTGTTGTTGAAGAATTGTGGGCTGTTGTTGATAAACTACATGTTGTTGTTGTTGAAGAATTGTAGGCTGCTGTTGATAAAATACACGTTGTTGTTGCTGTTCGACAATCGGTTTATGCTGTTGCATAACAAGGGTTGGTTGTTGGTACACTATGGGTTGCGGTTGTTGTTGTTGTTGATATATTACAGGTTGCGGTTGTTGAACAACAACGGGTGGTGGTTGTTGAACAACAACGGGTTGTTGCTGTTGTTGATATATTACAGGTTGCGGTCGTTGAACAACAACGGGTGGTGGTTGTTGAACAACAACGGGTTGTTGCTGTTGTTGATATATTACAGGTTGCGGTCGTTGAACAATAACGGGTGGTGGTTGTTGAACAACAACGGGTGGTGTTTGTTGAACAATAACGGGTTGTTGCTGTTGTTGATATATTACAGGTTGCGGTCGTTGAACAACAACGGGTGGTGGTTGTTGAACAACAACGGGTGGAGGTTGTTGAACAATAACGGGTTGTTGCTGTTGTTGATATATTACGGGTGGCGGTCGTTGAGCAACAACGGGTTGTGGCTGATATACTACGGGTTGTGGTCTTTGAAACATATTCGGTTGTCTAACGTATGCTGGAGGAATTTGCACATGTACAGGTCTGAAGTGTTGAACTATAACTGGTGGCGGCTGTTGCACTGAATAATGCTTAGATTGCTCTAAGTAATCATCATCGTCTTCTTTAACAATCTTTGTTTCCTCAACATCATTGGATTGTACTCTTTGTGTACATTCGATTCCACATGCGTGGTGTCTCCGTTTATAACATTTATATTTGTCTTCAATTTTTTCACATTTTACAGGATCTATTATCAAACAGCAAACCGAATCATCCTTCTGAATTTCTTTTTCCTTTTCAGTACTGCGCAATTCAGTACGATTGTACGTTTGCGAATTTTCAGAAAAAGATGCAGAATGCATCATAACATTGTTGGTATTCGTATTAGTGATATTTGTAATAACATTTTCGTAATTCGTGTTGTTCATAATATTTGTGATGTCAACAATATTTGAAATATTCGGCGTCACCGCGGGTAACTGTGTATTATCATTTTTAACTATTGTTTCGGTTGTTCCAAATTTCGGAGTTAACGTTGAAGGTACTCTTTCGATTTCAGGTTCCACGATGGGCACTGGTTCGCATGCATTGTTTATTAAAACTGTTCCCGGAGGACAAACGCATCGTTCTCCGCTATAAATCATGGTCGGCGGACAATCTACACATTGACCATTTAAATAATATGAATTAATAGGACATGTGACACAGATCCCGCCCATCATGAAACTGCCCTCAGGACATGAAGTTTCTCTAACGCATGATCCACCAATAAGACTACTTTCAGATGGGCATGTAGGAGCAATATTCTGACGTACACATATACCATTTTGAAGGATACTGGAAACCGGGCAGGAAGCTACACTGAGTGAAACACACGACCCGTTGTACAACACCGTCGAAGGTCCGCAGACTGTCGGAGTTTGGCAGCTCGCAGAATTCTCCGCGCAGATAGTGGGTGTAACGCCACAATTCTTCGAATTAGATGAACAAGATAGAGAAGCTTGTTGATTCAAGCATATGCCGTTAGAATATACGTACGACTCGAGGCATTGAGTTTGCTGTTCGGCTTGGCAAAATCCATTTGAGAACACAGTGTTCTGAGGGCAGACGCTCGATGACATCGGTACACAGTAGTTCCCCTGCTTGGAGGTTCCCGCTGGACAATGATAAATACTGGTCTGACAAGATCCTCCGCACCCAGAGGTCTGTTCTAAACACTGGGAGGAAGTGCACTGTTGCTGTTGTCCACCCTGACACTGACTAAAGGACCGGAAGTCTGTTGCACCTCCGCAAGACTGCGCTCTTGCGAAGTACGAACAGTAGACCAGAAGAATGCATAACATCAATGCCTTTGCCTGAAAAGGGTAAATTAATTTAAATAATATGATAGTTACATCGAAACCTCTTAAAGTTTTAATGAAAGTGTGTCAGGTTTATGACACAATATTAATTAATATTTAATCATAACTCTCTACCACTTGACACACATGTATAAATGTTTTTAGCTTATCATCCAACAAATAAATATTTTGAGACCTTCTCTGCACCAACGATGCATAACGATTTTTAGAAATGCTGATACAGATAAATATTACTGTGGTAAACTTGGCTGTACCGCCAGCTTACTTTGAAGTTCTCGCCTCTATCGTATTCCAGTTATCTCGGGTAAGGTTTCTGGATATACAAACTCGGTCTTTTCTGTGATAATATCCAGTTTATTCGTACAAGTCGTACAGAGATAATTACAATCTGAAGGTGCTGAGATGAGAGAGCCCGCTCTCCGCTAATGCGGCGCCTTATAATCGTTCGCGTCCCGTCCCCCCCTCACATTCACACCTTCTTGGCGGACACACACACACACAGTGACAGTTCTCACGATTATACATATTGAATGAGAAATCTGTAAAAAAATTTCTAATGAACCTAGATCAACTTTTATTGAAATCGACATGTTGGTCTACATTTCAACAGCCATGATGATAGCCATTGCATATACTATCCTTTTATTAATATCGAGGTAGTGAACAAGAGTGAAGAAAATAATTTAGGACTCATCTAAACAATGTCCACCAGAATAATTTGGATCTGTGGTGAACACATACAAAATAAATTTAAAAAAACAATTCGTGGGGATGAACCCTGCAATTGTATCCAAAACGTCGGTCATAGAGGTCGGGGATGCACGGTCAAATAACCCATAAAAGTCTTCACAGAATATTCTCGTATTTTTAATGTCAGATCTTTAATATCCGTCTAATGACACTATACCCCTATCTTCATAAAATCATCACATAAAAATATATTTCTATTTTAATTAAATAATATAATATTTGATCTTGAACCATTTTATTATGTACATACACTAAAGTAAACTAGTTTCAGTTGGACTCAACCTTCTTCTGGACAATGTATTATAGACTAATCCAAGTACAGATTGTTAAATAGAAGGTTAAAAAGACAGAACAACCGTATATCAAAGTGGAACAGAGAATCAGGTAGGGGTGGGAGAGAAGAGTAGGGATTACATAAAAACAACTTTAATATCGGACTATTGGATAAATTTATTTAGTTACTTAGTATCTGACTGTACGTAATAAAGTCATTTAAAACTAAACTTTAAACAGCGTGTTTGCTTTCTTGGAAAATGTACTTCTCCGTTTATTTAATCGTTATAAGGGTGTTTTTATTTGTGTACTTATTTATTTATTCTGTTATGTACATCTGTCTAACCCCACGGAGAAAATAAGGCTTGAACTTTAGATTTAACTCCTGAGGTATTTTTAGCATAGCATAACTATCTAAATAATCAGAGATAATAATGCGCTATTGGGGCGACTTTTATGAATTTCACTTTTTTACTTTTGAACGTTTTTAGATTTTTAACATTTTACAATATTTATTTTCAGTTAGGATAAAATTCAAGGCAAGTGTATATATTTATTATATTTAATACCTCTTAGAACAGAAAAAGAACAAACACTCCTAGGTTATGAAAGGTTATGATTATAATCAGTAAACTAATAAAGCTAATAGTATTGGCTCCAATATAGATAGTTATTTATATCGAAGCTCTACATATAAACACTTTTATCTTGAGAGCAACTGTATCATATTGTATCAATTTCTGGTAGAAAATACAATGTTATATAAATCAGCGGGGACTACTACTGATATTTCGAGATACTCTACAGACAAACAGTTTTAGTTTACATAGTTAAATGCGAATTATCTCAATAGTACACCTAGAATAACTCATTATATAGAACCAAACGAACAATGTTTAAACTGTCATTCCTTACTGTATTGTGAATGAAAATAACTACTCATTGAACAGTTTGGTGTCTGATTTAAAAACAAAATGTACATTATTTCAATAGTACACCTAGAATAACTCATTATATAGAACCAAACAAACAATGTTTAAACTGTCATTCCTAACTGTATTGTGAATGAAAATAACTACTCATTGAACAGTTTGGTGTATAATTTGAAAACAAAATGTACATTATCTCAATAGTACACCTAGAATAACTCATTATATAGAACCAAACAAACAATGTTTAAACTGTCATTCTTTACTGTATTGTGAATGAAAATAACTACTCATTGAACAGTTTGGTGTATGATTTAAAAACAAAATGTACATTATTTCAATAGTACACCTAGAATAACTCATTATATAGAACCAAACAAACAATGTTTAAACTGTCATTCCTTACTGTATTGTGAAAGAAAATAACTACTTATTGAACAGTTTGGTGTATAATTTGAAAACAAAATGTACATTATCTTAATAGTACACCTAGAATAACTCATTATATAGAACCAAACGAACAATGTTTAAACTGTCATTCCTAACTGTATTGTGAATGAAAATAACTACTCATTGAACAGTTTGGTGTATGATTTAAAAACAAAATGTACATTATCTCAATAGTACACCTAGAATAACTCATTATATAGAACCAAACAAACAATGTTTAAACTGTCATTCTTTACTGTATTGTGAATGAAAATAAATACTCATTGAACAGTTTGGTGTATGATTTAAAAACAAAATGTACATTATTTCAATAGTACACCTAGAATAACTCATTATATAGAACCAAACAAACAATGTTTAAACTGTCATTCTTTACTGTATTGTGAATGAAAATAACTACTCATTGAACAGTTTGGTGTATGATTTAAAAACAAAATGTACATTATTTCAATAGTACACCTAGAATAACTCATTATATAGAACCAAACAAACAATGTTTAAACTGTCATTCTTTACTGTATTGTGAATGAAAATAACTACTCATTGAACAGTTTGGTGTATGATTTAAAAACAAAATGTAAGAATGCTTTGTATCATAGGAAGCATATTTTTAAAAATAATACTTGACAATTGAACGACATTTATATCTCAATATGTTCGTATAATTTATGTAAGTTTATAATTATCTTCTTCAACTTTGATGTTACTGTAAAAGCATTGTCAATTTTACACCGTTTATAATAATTACCCAAAACAAAAATAAATTATTCTACAAATTTAATTCGATAAAAACATACAGATATTATTAGGTGCACCCACACAGTTGCATAAAAAGCATATCCAAGTGTATACAGATCTTTTTTTTTAATATAGATATCATTAATTCACATAAATTACGATATAAAATAACTTTCAGGTGTTTGCCCAACATACCTGATTCATTTTTAGATATTTATCACAAAAAATAATGCTCCTCTACACATTTATTATTTAAAACATGGCTACAGCCATTCACGCTACAGCGTGAATACTCTTCAACGACTGATTAAATACGTTATTAAAAAAAAAAATAATAATAATAACTCTATATAATAAATAATTATTCATAATTCATTCCAGAAATCAAAAATAAACCGCTTATCATATAAGAAGGTTAAGAGATCATCTCTTCTTTCAGAGCAGGGTTACAACCTGTAGACCGCATACAAAATCATTAAGAAATTTCTCTTATCACTTTCAAATATGTTTCCTGTTGAAGAAAAAACTTCAAAAGCAGGCTTATTCATATATTTCTAACCTTCTCTATACGTTTTCATTCCATGATACTGGAATTTTACTTCTGTATCAGTGTGGTCTTCCTATCGTCTATCGTTGAGGCATCTCATGACACAATTTGAAGGTTCTGACGTTTCCATTAACGCTACTTATTCTTTCAGTAAAATTCGATACAATTGACTTATTTACAAATAGTCTTCCTTGCCATCGATGAGGCATCTTATGATACTTACAATTTGGAAGTTGTGACGTTTCCTTAATGGAAACTACTTATTCTTTTAGTAAAATTCGTCACAAATCGACTTATTTACAAATAGTCTTTCTTGCCACCGATGAGGCATCTTATGATACTTACAATTTGGAAGTTGTGACGTTTCCTTAATGGAAACTGCTTATTCTTTCAGTAAAATTCGTCACAAATCGACTTATTTACAAATAGTCTTCCTTCCCATCGTTGAGGCATCTCATGATACAATTTAGGGGTTGTAACGTTTCCATTAACGCTGCTCATTCCTTCAGTAAAATTATATACAAATCGACTTATTTACAAATAGTCTTCTTTGCCATCGATGAGCAATTCCATAACACATACAGTTTCAGAATGTCAAACAAAATACTCACAATTTTTTTAATTCTATTTCGTTTTTGTAGAATAGTTCGGCTTTTCTTCTTATGGCGGTTGAGACAAAATCATCGATATTCTCCAAAAGTTTAACTACATACTTTTGGAGCATTTCGATTGGACGCAAAACACCAATATTCACAGCTGTGCCCATTCTCTAGGCAATCTTATTAATAACTTTAGCCACTTACCTTAATAAAGTAAATGAATTAGACATATTCTCCAATTCATTCCTTCTCTATAAAAGACTTTTCTGCATGCATTCGAAACTGAACCTGGAAAGTTCTATTCGAGGAAGCGCGTGTACCGTTTTGGAAAAATTATATTCTGTAATCTTTCCAATTGATACATCTATTATTCCATTTTTAAAAGCAATCAACGTTATACAGAGGTAAATTCCAAATATCTTTGAGTAAAATACCCTAGGTGACGCCATAATTAAATTAATTAATCCATTTATTAAATTTGTTAATGTCATTTAATAAATACAGCACCCGGCTTGAGAATTTTAGTTATAAACAATATCAAGACACTACATTAACAAATTTATTATTATTAAAAACTTTTATGTTAAAAAAAGTAAACAATTATTGTACATGTTATTTACCATTGAGGTCATCGAAACAAAATACGTTGTTCTATTACAGTGGTAATGTCAGAACTCGTGCATTAGCTAACTCCGAAGTCCCCAGAATGCATTCTTTGGGGAATAAATGTTCGCAGATAATAGACATTTTTGCTGTAAATTTAACTCTTTATATAACTGCATTATTACAATTTTTAGTGTCTGAACTGTAGTGGTGACGGATAGAATGCTTTACTTCACATTATATATTTATTTTTAATTTTAATTGTGAAAGGACATGCTGATATTATGTTTTTTTTTTCTTTTTGCACTTCTGGTGTAATTTTCTGTTATTTTATAAATTATGTTAATGCTAGAATAGAGCGTATATAATAAAAATAAATAAATATTCAGAGAAAGTCGTCAGAATGATAAGAAATTATTATATTTTGATTATTTTATTGAAATTTTACAAGATACAAACATAAATGAGACTTAAAAAATAAACTAACATGTGAGTGAATGTTATTTTAAATATGAATTAAATGTATTAATTAGAAAAATATACATATAAAATCAATTTTATCGAAAAATATTGCTGTTGCACCACCGGGATTCGAACCTTAATCTCTTTCCAAACCGGGGAAGGTGCTTTTTCCAACTATGCCACGGCGATAATATTTTTATCGACAAATTTTCGAACCTATATGTTACCTTTTTGATATTAATACATTTAATCGTTCCATTATTTGAAACAGCCATTTACCTTATTTTTACGAAATCTCAAAAAATCCCTTTGAGTAATCCGATAGCAGACGATAGATCTTTCTAATTAATACATTTAATTAGTATTTAAAATATCACAGACCGTCTGTTCTGAATAATTACAACTTCACAATAAGAATGTGTTCTCTTAATAATGTTATTTTTGTATTCCGTACAGATTTTTGTGAAGCTATTTAATACTAAAGTTGTACTGCAGATAGAGAGATTCAAGATAAGTTCCTCGCATAATCATACATACATTTAGAATGACACATGGATAAGAAAGACGTTTCAACATGATTCGTTTGACATTTCACGAAACAATTATTACACTCCACAGTGTTGCAACATCGCGAACCATAACAGTACTGTTGCTTGCACTCTCCGTTTATAAGTATTTCGTTGGCTTTACACGTCGAGGGTTCTTTCGGAACACAGATAGTGCTGTTAAACACAAAACCTCGCGGGCAAACGCAATGCCCATTATCGAGAATCATTGTCAAAGGACACTTAACACACTGACCGTTTGAAAATTGCGAACCGGTCGGACAAACGGCACAAACACCGTCGACAACGAAACTGCCTGCAGGACAGGGCGTATTCCACAAGCAAGTGCCGCCGACTGCAGTCGTGCCGGCTGGACAGTTGTAGCAACTATTGCAATTATTCGTGTAAAAACGGGATTTTGCTCCGTTCAACTGTGCGTTATTTGCTGCGATACAACAAGCTATTAGTCCAAAAATAGGCAGTAAACTCGCCATCTGAAAAATAAAAAATATTGTATTAACATTTTTAATGTAATTCTTTTTAAACTAACGGAAAAACCACGCTTGATGCTATGTTCTACAGGTGAGTATTGTGGCCGCTAATCTATATTTCAATGCAAATCCTTTATTACATTGCTTTAACAGTGCGACGTGTTGTGTACTTTGTTCCAGTAAGAAAAATGTCATTGAAAGCTTAAACATGAAGAATATAGTGAACTTAACCCTTCCCATACCATGCAGTAACACAGGTCTACCATTATAAGTAAACCTGTAATATTTCGGTAAATACATGCAACATAAAATTCATATTTTAGATAATCCTGGATAAAATATTAGCGCTTAGGAATGATTAGTGAAAAACCAATTATGAAAAGGGAATCGTACAAAAACAATTATTTTTTCCATTCAATCCGTTGTAAAATTAATACGTTGGTAAAAATACCATTTGTGATATAAAAGACAGATCACACACTATTTTCACAGTGAAAAGAACAACAAACATACAAATATAATTGTCTCTTTCTCACTAATTAAATGAAACGAGATAAGAAGAAAGGACACATTGCATCGGACTTAATGAATGCTTTAAATTTTGTTATTAAGCATTTTTTTCAAAATTGAATGGTCAATATATAAAGTAAATTCGTTCCATTAAAGCCATTTAAGCTAGTAAAAACATTTTTTCTAACAGTTATTTACGGTAACACGAGTTGACAGCATGGCTGCGTTGGGTTATTTTATATCATGGCATGGTAAAGGTTAAAGAAATAACTAATTAACTAAAATCGCAAGTAAATACGATATTTTGTATAAAACCATATAACTTGTACCATTTTACTATATAGCATCTAATATTTTACAAATATTTTTTTTTTCCTTCTACAAACTAACTATATATAACCAACTATAACAGAATTTTCCAATCACCTTTTGGAAACAAACCATTCGTTTGATATTAACAAGGATTTAGAAATTATACATACAAACACAATTACAATTTTTACAATTAGATAGATTTGAAATTTTAGAAATAAGAAATAGTATTAATAGCAAGTTTAATATTATAAATAACCAAATCATCTTTGCAAATAGTCACCTTTTAAATTTTTTTCATATTAGTTCTTACTTATTCACCATTTTATAATTTAATTTTTATCTATGCTTGTATTTTTTAATTTCAGTATACATTGTTTTCTGAAGAAGATACCATAGATATCGGAAACATGTAGAATAATTAATAAATAGTGGCTTAAACAAAGAGTTTTGTCTAATTATTAATATTAAGATTTTTTACTGGAATATAAAGTACACTATATGGTGCATTGTTAAAGCAATGTAATAAGGGATTTCCGCATTTAAATAAAGATTCTACGGGAATTCTGGCCGCGCAGCTGTCACAATAGCCGCCCGCAGTGCCTAGCAGTAAGCAATCGATTTCTTGCTGCGAGTGTAAGATAATAACTATCTGAAGTAAGACTTGACGTCAATACGATATTCGGGACCTCCACTAATATCGGACTTCCTGAGTCAAATTGAACTGACTAAATGCCTGTTGTCAGATACGTGGGACGAAATTCTTGTAGTGTTATTATTAATCTTTTAAGTGTCAACTCTATTTGAAATGGAAAACACTACATAGGGTAAGACTAAGCTTTAAGCGTCTTGACTTATCTATCAAAAGCTGGGACCTGTCGTCCACAGATGTCAAAATGATTTAAAAATATGATTTTAATTCCTGCGAGTTTTCAAGGTCCAAAAGTGCGTGTTAACACGCTTATAGTTTGGCGTGTTAACGCGCTCATGGCAATTACACGTTTAATAGAATGACCATAAAAAGTAGGGCGTGGTATGGCGTAAAAGGGAATGCAGGGAAATGTACACCGGCTAATCGCAAAAATCTTTTTATTTATAGCACAATTGGCTCATCTGATTAATAATATAGTCATATCCGTTTAATAAAAATTAAGTATGTGTAAAGCTTTTCGTTAAATTAAATATTTTACTAAATGTGTAAATATTTACGTATGACGAATTCTATCAATATTGAATAATATCAATAAAATGGAATCTTATCAGTTATTTCAAATTAAATGGCAATATAAAATGTTAATATTCAGCACAAATAGTTGTAGATGGAGCTTACCTTGCAATGCACTTACAAACAAACCGTTCGAACAATTATGGAAATATTTTTAAGAAACTAACAACACTAAATATACAGTGGGGTATCATATTATTACAACCACAAATAAGGAAATATTTCATGTTAATAATACTTCCTATATATGAATTCATATTATTATTTAAGCATAATAATCATATTTGTAAATATGAATTAAGTATATTAACTGGAAAAATACACATATAAAATCAATTATATCCAAAAATATTGTTGTTGCGCCACCGGGATTCGAACCTGGATCTCTTTCCTAACCGGGGAAGGTGCATTATCCAACTATGCTACAGCGACAATATTTTTAGCGACAAATGTGTTACCTTTTTGGTATTAATACATTTAATCGTTCCATTATTTTTACAGAATCTCAAATACTTTTGAGTAATCTGATAGCAGATGCTATTTTTCGATAAAATTGATTTTATATGTATATCTTTCTAATTATTTTTACAGAATCTCAAATACTTTTGAGCAATCTGATAGCAGACGCTATTTTCGATAAAATTGATTTTATATGTATATCTTTCTAATTAATATATTTAATTTATTTGTAAACAATGTAATTAACGCCTCCCCCTTCGCACAAATAATGACTGCGAGCCTCATGCGCGTGCCGGTGTGTTTCAGTCCAATGATGTGCTTTCGTTGTCATCTGCAGAGTCGATCTGGGGGTTTTTGTTGGACATCTTCACACGTAACTCTGTTCCTTCAAATAGTAACGGTAGTCTATTCTACACACAAATATCTCGAATTTTGCTATCCTAATTGTAATGCTCTTTCTAGCATACCTCCCGACACGTTTTGGGGTATAAAGTTGGTTTACATCCTTTTTTTTCTTAATTCTGTCCATTCTTAGCGTAATTAATGAGTTGTAATGTACCCCGAATTTCCGAAAATTTTATATAACAAATATCTTTAATTTTGTCCATTGTCACAAAATATCAAATTTTAAAACAAGTCAACCAACGCGAATGAAAACACAATAAAGAAAATTAAAAATGAAAACTCTACAGGATACACTAAAAGACACTCACACTAAATAAGGAATACTGACACGATATATCATCCAAATTTTTCAGCAGTCAAAAATTAACTGACGCACAATATTCTCAACTATATGCAATTCCATAGATACATCCTAGTGTTGTCACATACAAAAAAGTTAAATACTAATTAAATGTATTCGTTAGAAAAATATACATAAAAAATCAATTTTATCGAAAAATATTATTGTTGCTACCGGGATTCGATCCTGGATATCTTCCAATCCGAGGTACATGCATTAACCGATTACGCTACAGCATACAGTGAATTGATGACAAATTTTCGAACCTATACTTTACACTTTCCCGAACCCACTTTCCATTATTTGAAAGCCATCTACTTTATTTTTACGGAATCTCAAATACCTTTGAGTAATCCGATAGAAGATGGCTTTCAAATAATGGAAGGATAGATGTATTTATTTGAAAAATGTAACATATAGATTCGATAATTTGTTGTCAATATACTGTGTGCTGTAGCATAATTGGTTAATGCACGTTCCCCGGATCGGAAGAGATCCAGGTTTGAATCTCGGTAGCAACAACAATGCTTTTCAATAAAATTTATATCTTTTTAATCAATGTACTTAATTATATATATATATATATATATATATATATATATATACAATAATTTAATTCCCAGAAGTCAAATATTCATCACATTTAATGTATTTATGTGGAAAATTTAAGATGGTTCTAATAATATGGCGGCCTACTGTACGTCCGTTGGTCAAAAAGAATTGAAATACTTGATAAGCTTGATAAAATTATCTTTCTCCGAAATAAATTAATATTTAAATGTACTATCGCTTTTACGAGCCGTGTTTATTTTTATCTAATGTCTAATGTTCACTTTGTTATAAATATCTTGAGGATGGTATAATACGTGTAAGTACAAAGCCACATGTAAAGGGTGGTCCAAATGAGACTAAAGGGTTAACCTTTTAACTGCCAACCGTATTTGAAATGGAAGACATCACATAGGGTCTTGACTTAAAAGCGTCTACCAAAAGCTGGGAACTATCGTCGATAGATGCCATAATGATTTTAAAAAGATGAGTTTAATCCCTGCAAGTTACATTAGTGTCTGCAGTGCGTGTTATCGCTCTAATGGTTTAGCATAAAATGCAAAGTTTGGCGTGTTAACGCGCTCATGGCATTTAAAAGGTTGAAATGAATGGCATATTGCACGCGTGTCCGAGGGTAAGGGTTACTGTACCATTTGAATTTTATACGGAAACATTTTAAGATTCAATTTCAAAATTTGTTGTGGGGATATTGTGGAGATCCCCAATCAAGTAGAACGTCAACAAGGAGAGACAGATAGATCGTCGTTTACAACCTCCACAACTGTTTCAGTGCGCACAAATCGATGAGTGCCTCTTCCTAGAAGATCTGCATTGAGTCCCGTTCATCAAAACGGGAGACTAAGTATTTTTGTTAAGTTGAGATATTTATTTTATAGTTAAATAGGGTGAATATTATGTTCCAGGATGATTTTATTTAGCTACCATTTTGGTTTTACAGATATTTTTCAGTTCGTATTTGGTAATCGTATAGAATAGTTGATTTCAATTTTTATGTTGAAGTCATTAAAACATTTTATATCAATAATAATGGCAATGCTGCAATGCATCAATGGTGATCGCTATCGTCACATATTAGAAAACTTCTTGGTGGCTGAATTGGATCTATTAGGCCAGTAATATTACCATAGTACCACCTCACACACAGCCCTAGCTACGCTTGAAATTTTGCGAGAAATTATAATTTAAAAAATCTAATTATAATAAATATTATTATTGAGTTCTGTTAGTTTGCGTAAGCATTATTTATTTGTTACAGCTGTTTCGGTTAAGGTCATTTTCAAACTGAGGATCCATAGTAGAAACTGAGAATAATGCTTAAGCAAACTCGCAGAACTCGATAATAATATTTGTTATAATTTGATTTTTAAAATTTTATTAAAAATAAACATGAAGTTCCACAAACTAAACACAATAGCAATAAAAAATAATAATATAGTGAAGTGTGTTATATTGTTATAATAGGATTAAACATTTCAGCAAAGTAAGACATATAGTTCGGTATAGTATTTCACTGTATTAGAGTAGACAGTGCATGTAATAGACAGTAAGTAAAGAGTAATAATCAAGATCCCAGGAATTTACTATCCTAACTTTGGACCTCCGATCCTCTTAAAATGATAATGATGATAAACACTTAATAATTTTCTTTTTTTTTTGTACAATAATTGTACACTGCTATAAACAAATTAAAACCAGAGTATTTTTCTAAATATTTTATGTTTCTTTGATTTTACATATCATAAATTTGTTATTTTACTTTTGAAGAAGTTACCCCAAGCATACCCCTGATACTGCTGCTGTCAACTTCAAAAGCTGCCGAAAATAAATACAGTGACTGCATAGAATTTTTTTAATAATTTAATAAATTTATTAATGTGCAATATTATTATTTTTTTGTAGCATAAATATTACATACGAAAATAATGGTAATTACTTTACTAGACGTGGTTCTGTTCTACAGCAATTACGTATACCGTTTTTAAAAGTTGTTAAGGTATAATTGTTATAAAGTAAGGTAAGTAAGTATAATGTATGTTATGTAAAAAAAGTACATAATTCTGCTTTCTACCCACATCAAGCAACCACTTTGTTATTTTTGGTTTAAAATCGTTAAGAAACTTTAGACACTTTAGGCACTTTAGACCCTTTAAAGTCTAGAGGCAATTTGTTAAATATACGCGGTGCACAAAACAAGAAAGTTCGTTGACCGAATTTGGTTCATTTTTGGCACTGAAAAGTATCCTAAGTTTTTGCTTCTAGTTTTCTTTGAATCGGGTCGTGGAAGTAAAGTTAATTATTTTTTTTAAATAGTTTTAAAATTGATCTGGTAAATAGTTATCTTATATCCAAAACTTGAAATGATTTAAATAGTTCTTCAAAGTTACGTCTAAATGACCTCTTGTTTATTTACCCATTCTGAGCCTTAATTAGAGAATCCATTGAAGTAAGAGCTACACTACCCCATGCACTATTGCGTAACTGATGAGACTTTGACAAAGTGAATAGTATACCATTTTTAATAAAGTCATGAAACTGAGTAAAATTTTGAAAATATTAATTAGTTTTCTTACTTTGGAACTTACTCGATCGATATGAGAAGCCCATCGTACGTAGAAGCACAATAAACTTTTTTCCTATAAATAATTAAAAGTACATTTTATGGTTATTATTGTAACCAATGCGAAAAAGAAAGAAAAATTGATTCACTAAAATAAAAAAAAACCTTTTGTAGTTTAATTTTCTTTAATGCTTTTTATATTATTTCAATTTCATAAACGTATTTTAAATACCAATTAATTGTATTAATTAGAAAGATGTACATATAAAATCAATTTTTATAAATCCAATCAAATATTTCGATAAAAATTGATTTTATATGTATATCTTTCTAAATAATATTTAAAATATCACAAACCTATAAAAGTAAAAAAAAGTTTTTAATTCAATGTTTTTTATCCTTCCTCTGTGGGACAATGAACTCCTCACCTAGAGAGGATAAACGGCCAAATAGGTAATAATACCTTCACAAAAATGCATCTTACATCAGATAGGATATCTAATTAATAGTAGGTTATAAGTGCATCTATAAAAGTAAAAACAAAAAAAAATTATAAATTTAAACTAGTGACAGTGAGACTGCACAAAAAATTGGGGCGACTATGTGATTACCTTATAATAATCACGGTCTAAAATATATATATGTTTGATTTAAGGTTTCCGCAAGCACTAGTGTGTAGAACTGGCATCTCTTCTAGATTAGATCGCGTTAAATAATAACTATGAACTTAATAAATCAACCCATAGATGGCAATGTAGTCATTAAAAACTAACATAATATGAAGGAAAGTACAGAGTTGGTTAGTAATGGGTTGACTTCGAACTAAAGTTAATTCGACTATGGGAGATTTATATCGCTTGCAAAAAAAGTACGGTTGTATCGTAATTTTTTTAGTCAATATTGTAAAAAACACTTAAACATAGCAAAAAAAAACATAATGTAAGTAATTATATGCATTACTTATATTGCTTTTTTTTACATAAAATGTGAAAATAAATATTTTGACAAGTAAGGTTTGTCTACATAAGTTGTAAATAGAAAATACACGTTCAAAAATAAATAATTTTCTTATTATGCATATCAAAAGGTACATAAAACTGAAATATAAAACGTTAATAATATACACATGTATCAACAACAGCATGGCTCAGAAATGACTGAAACATAGAATAATAAATGAATAATGTGCTGGGCAATGCTAAAGTTAATTTTATTGTACATTCTGGCAGTTTAGAAAAGGCCATGTTGACCGCCGAACACAGTTACTTGAAAAAGTTTGAGGTTGTATAACTGAAGTATTATCAGTGCATATATCACTTAAACAGCCTCCAGTTTGTTGTTGATACATTACTTGTTGTGTAGGTTGTTGATAAACAATACGTTCTTGATGGTAAACCACCGGCTGTGGTTGTTGATAAACTACGGGTTGTTGCTGTTGATAAATCACAGGTTGTTGCTGCTGCACAATTGTAGGCTGTTGTTGATATATTACAGGTTGCGGACGTTGAACAACAACGGGTTGTGGTTGTTGAACAACAACAGGCTGTTGTTGATATATTACAGGTTGCGGACGTTGAACAACAACGGGCTGTTGTTGTTGGTATATTACAGGCTGCGGACGTTGAACAACAACAGGTTGTTGTTGTTGATATATTACAGACTGCGGACGTTGAACAACAACAGATTGTGGTTGTTGTTGTTGATATATTACAGGCTGCGGACGTTGAACAACAACAGGTTGTGGTTGTTGAACAACAACGGGTTGTGGTTGTTGAACAACAACGGGTTGTGGTTGTTGAACAACTACGGGTTGTGGTTGTTGAACAATAACAGGCTGTTGTTGATATATTACAGGTTGCTGACGTTGAACAACAACGGGTTGTGGTTGTTGAACGATAACAGGTTGTTGTTGTTGATATATTACAGGTTGTGGTCGTTGAACAACAACGGGTGCTTGTTGATATACCACGGGTTGTGGTCTTAGAAGACACTGACCATAGGACCGGAAATCTGTTCTACCTCCGCAAGACTGTGCTCCTGTGAAGGGCAAAGAGCAAGCCAGAAGAATACATAACACCAGTGCCCGTATCTGAAATTTTTTAATTAATTAGGTATATAAATGTAATGAATATGAAAAATAGTTAATATATATATATATATATATATATATATATATATATATATATATATATATATATATATAAGTATGACCAAAATGTGTAAAAATTGTAAATCTAAGTTTATGAAAACACAATATTTAATCATAACTATCTACCACTTGACACATATGATCCAACGGCTCAATTTAAAAAACAACAAATAAAATCAAATATCTTGGACTAATCATCGATATAAAGAAAGATCAAATTTGTCAAGTTGTTAAAAAGATTAGAAAATTAATGTACATATTTTTAAGAATCAGAACATTATTATCAATAAAAAAATGGTACTTGGTATACTATATTTTATTCAATCCACATTACAATATGCCATCATTAGTTGGGGATCAGCTTATAGTACTACCTTCATTCCATCAAAAAAATTTAAAAAAAGATTATCCGACAAAATTTTTTTTTTGAAATTCAATGTACCATCATTTTGTGATCTATTTAAAAAAAATTCGATTCTTCAAATATTAAAAGAAAAAGAAAAATAACATTTTATTCCTGAAAATCGTACTAGGTTTAAATTTGTATTTTCACATTAAAAAATCAACACATTATTTGCACAACACCACTATTCACACTAGTGATGAACTCAAAATCACGATCCGTGAGTCAGTCACTGACATCTTTGTGTCACACTCACTATCAGTGATTAAATATCTGGGAATATCGTGATTCGGCGCATGCTCATTTGAAACGAAAATATTCACGAAGGAATGACTTTATAATTCGTGATCAGCGCCATTTAGTAGATTCTATCAAAACATTTTACACATTTGATCCGAAACGCTGAGACTTTAAGCGTTTTTATTCTCTATGTGATGATATTAAATTAGATATATATTAATTAAATATGTTAGAATATGTTTTTTACGCAAATGAAGTTCTAATATTTATTTCGTGTATTGTGATATCGTGCAGCGCGTGCGCATTAGTAATGAAACTGTGATCACAGTCGCAGTTTTCAATCTCTGATATTATCGAATATCAATCACAATCACACCAGTGAGTCAAGAGTAACATTTTTTCTCATTACTAATATGCACATAATACGAAAAAAAAATTTAACAGCTTACCCGAAAACATGAGGAAGATTAAAGATACTAAAAAAATAATCAATGCTATCAAAAAAACACTTTAAAGATAAACATGTACCCCGAAACATAAAACATTTTTAATATTTTATTTTATTATAAGCTAGTTATTATAAATAATTATTATTAATACATACTCCTCTTCTCTGCACAAGTATATCCTTTTTAGAGATGTTTAGCACAACAAAAGAAAAAACTATTCGCATTTATCTCTATCTTAACGTCTAACAAATTAAAAGTATTTTTTATAAAATAAATTTAGCCGTCGTGTTGGTTTACATTCCGGCGGTCACTAAAATGCGCTACTCTCTTGTTGATGTAAGGTCATGAACTAGAGAACGACTACACGAAGCAGAAAATAAAACTTATCCATACAATATTCATCAGAGAATTTAGTATTTGTAAACACATACGTTTTTTTAAAAAAACCATAATTATCCTCAAATCAGCGATACAAAATACAGTCGTTTTTATATCTACGCTGAAATTTCTCAATCACATTATTAACATTTGTTAAATGATACATTTTTTTTATTAATATTAAAAATATAATACAATATATATATATATATCCACTGATTATTCATACATATATTTTAATATTTGTTTCTTCTCTATGATAGTAAGACTCTTGTATAGAGAAGTAGTATATACGAGTTAATTTGTGTTTCAGTTAGTCTGTGTACATATTTTTTTTACTTCAGTTACAAATTTATGATAGTACGTAATTTTTCTAATCGTGATAGGGGAGATTGTTAAAAATTTGATGCCTTGATAAATATGTTGATTTTGAGTTGCGGTATATTTTAGTTTTGGGATATCAATTTGATCTCTATATCTTGTAGATCGGAATTCACTTTTAAATTTAATTGATTTTTAATTTTGAAAATTTGAATTATTGAATTTTTTTTGTGTATGTCTACTATTTTTGGCACTTTAAAATCTGTGAAAAGTTGTATACTTGGATAGTCTTTTTTTTAGAATAATTATTATTATCATTTTTTGAGTGATGTGACATTGGAGTTTTATATACACCTCCCCATCCAATAATACCGTATTGCATTTACTACACACCCTATAAATGTATCTTTAATTTGATACAATTTATGATATCCGTATACTTGTAGTTAAAACAGCCGCGTAAATATGTCAATACAGTCAATGCGGTACATTGAGACCCACGATTGACAGATCGTGAATCCAAATATCCAAAATGACCCAAAACGTCCAAATATCCAAAATGACCAGACCCAAAATGTCCGTCACTTACAATTCTCGTGATATAAATACTTTTTTAGAATATCTGGTTAGTGATGTGAACACATATTTTTTTATTTTTTTTTATTTGTTAACTTTGTTTTATTAACCACTTATTGAGTTTAAATACATCAACCGGTTTTGAAAAATAACATTTTCTTTTTTTCATTTTAAAAATATTGCTAATTTCAAAAGTGCACTTTTTTTACACCACAACAGCAAAAAATTAAATAAGAAAAATTATCTTTCACGACCCGTAAAACATCCAGCTTAAGTGTCAAGCCAGAGGTCAGACCCAGCCGCAATGTAAAAATTACCTGTAAAGCGAAGCGAGGATTTTTTTCAGTTGCAAGCACACCTCACAACATAATTTAGATTAATTTTTTTAACGATAGAATACAATATTATCCACATCCCTTACACATTACTAGAGATAGCAACCACACGATTATGCTTTATACCGGGACCATTTACACTTCTGTATCTAAAATCTATATAAATAATTATTTTACGTGTATCTTTTCAAGATATTAATATATAATTATTTAATTTAAATGACTAAAAAACTTTATTCTGAAATTGTAACATCACAATAAAAAATTCAGTAAAATATTTCATTGTTACGTTCATATGTTAATATATTATTATATTAAATAAAATAACAATCACTCTGTATGAAACCACGAAATTTATTATACGTCAACCGGTTTCGCATATCTCAAGCTTCAATAGGACGTATTTAAAACTTATCAAAAATTCGAAAAGAGTGGACTTATATATACATAAAGAGGGAGATAGAATGTAAAATTACATGTGAAAGAGAGAGACAGAATACATATATAGTTAAATAGAACATGAAGGGAGACAGAACATAAAATCATATGCGAAAGAGAGGGACAGAATACATATACAGATAGACGAAACATTAAGGGACGGAAAAATACAGTGTTGATGGATAGTAAATTGATTTTAAAAGAAACATACCTAATATATACAAGGCTTAAAAAAATATTTAATAAAAATTAAATGTTATTTTTATTTTATTCAGGAAATATACAGTTTATCAGTAAATACAAAAATCATAATAAAAACTAAACAATAATTAAACCAGTTACGTTTTCTCAGAAGATATAATACACTTTATACAGTGAGTACAATTTAAAATTTAAAAAGGACTTTAACGCAGAAAAATGAGAGAAAAAAAATTTAGAACAAAAATATAAACAGAGAGATAAAAGTTATAAAAAAGAAAATATACGAAGGGAACGTGAGGAAATCTGTGTGATAAAAATTAAATGAAGGCCATTAAAGTGTATGTATTGAATATAGATTTAATTAAGATAACTAGAGTATTGAAAATATCTACTTCGTTTAGGTGTGAATTGAAATATAGTGGTGCTCGGTAGAAAAATGAGTTCTGTTTGGCATTGGTGTTGCAATGTGGAAGATTAGATGTAAGATTAGTTCTGGTTGACCTGGCTGGCACTCGAATGGATATTCGTCTACTCAATCAAATCAGGACAGTCTACTTTAGTGTTGGCTATTTTGTGTATGAAAATAACATCGGCCATGTCTCTTCGAGTTTGTAGTGATGGAAGTTTGAAAATGATAGATGACTCAGCAGCGCTGATTAACGTTCGATATCTACGAAAGTTAAGATATTTCAGGATGTACATAATTTACGATGTACTTTAGAAATGTATTGTTTATTCATTGTCCAAAATAAATCTTAATTTTAATCACCATATAAGGTTTAACAACCAATTTCAATTTTTTTTCCTTAATGTGCCAGATATTAGGTATTTCAATTTAAGATTATACATTAAATATCCAACAGTAACTGTATAAAGTGTATTATATCTTTAATATTCAATTCCGGTAATATATAGATTTTTTAAATCAATTTTTAGTTGCACCACATTATGTGTGTCCAAGTATGTGGAAACCATTTTATAAAATACGACCAAAATTAATTCACATAAGTTACGTAATGCGATAAATTTCAAATTTTTGTCCAACATACCTGATTCATTTTTAAATGTGTATCAAAAAAAATATAACTAATTTTTTACTTAATGTGGTACATGGCTAAAGCACGAATACTCTTCAACGACTGAGCCAACAATTAATCAAAAAATTAGATGCTAGAAACGATTCTCAAAATGTATTAATTAAATATAATAATAATAATCATTCTAGAAATAAATGACTTATCGTACGAGAGGTCAATAGATCATCTCTCATTTCGGAGAAAAGTTACAGCCTTATTTTGAAATCATTAACACAATTATCATCATATTTTAATCAATATATTTTTTGTATCTAAAAAAAATCAAAGGCGGGTTTATTCATATATTGCAAACCTTCCCGATCCATCTCTTTCTCTTATCCTGATACTGGAATCCTACTTCTGTATGTATATAGTCTTTCTTGCCATAGCTGAGGTATCCTATGAAACTTATTGTTTAGAGATTGTGACGTTCGTAATGTGGAACCACAAAGATGAACTTTATTATTTTGGTTAAGTTGATGTGATGGTGTGTATAAAAAAATAAATTTAATGTTCTACTTACATATTCTAAAAATATAATGCCTCCGCTGATGTGATTCCTGAAAGAAATAACGAATGTGCATTCTGTGGTATATTGTTAGTGTGATGTAGGGAAGATTGAGACGTACGAGACAATTTTAGTAAAATTTGACAGTAGGATGATTTATTTTTTTATTTATTTAGACATATATAACATCTCTATAGCTAACAAAAAAAACAGTTTGTTACATATATTTTACACATATTTTAAAATGCATTGCCCAACTAGGCAAGCCTGTTTTAGGGCAAATTGGTAAACAATTTATATTTCACAAAATCAAATAACTCTTTGAAGGCAAAACACAATCAAATAGAATACGCAACATACACGACAAGTAAACGTGAGAATATAATATATATATGAGAGAAAAAACATACCAATGTGTAAAACAATATGTAGAATGTAAGCACATATAAGGTAAAAGGAAATATTCAAGATTAAAAGATACAAAATGTAGTTATAGAAATTATTTCGTTATATAAAACAGCCATATGGAACGGATGAATGAGAGAATGGTAAGAAAGATATATGACGCAGTTGATGATGGCACCAGAAGTAGAGGACGTCCGCGGAAGACTTGGCACCACCAGATAATCCAGATACCGGAGGATAGTCCTGTTAGAAGCCTCAATAATCGTCGAGCTTGTATAAGAAGATATATGAATATGGATCAGGCGAGAATTGTATGTCAGGATAGAAGAGTGTGACGCTCTATCCTATCTGCCTACCCTTGCGGAGAAAGGGCGTGATGGTAAGTAAGTAAATAAGAAAGTAAAATAGTTTACTTCCAGTATCTGCTATTCTTAATTTCAACAACCAATTTGAAACATCAATTTTAAAAGCCTTAATGTCATTGAACGTTCTAATTTATTTAATTAATTCTTTGACCAAAAGTAGTTTTCATTCTTGGAACTATTTTAAGATTATTTGCTCCTTTGGGATAATATCTTTCAGTCCTCACAGATGGAGCGCTTATTTTCCTATGAAAGCTAGTCAGTATATTCAGCGCATTTAATTGTCTTATATCCAAAACCTGAAATTCCCTAAAAAGTGGCTCTGAAGGATACGAAAATACGATGTATTATACATAGGTTTGGAACAGTTTTATAAGAGGAATGGTAAATACTTCACGGGCTTCGCAGCTTCGCTCGGCATGTGGTCTCCCGTTAAAAAATAAAATAAATGTTAAAAATTTAGAATTGTTTTTCCTTTCTATTTTATATCTCAAAACATTTCCGCGATATTTAAGATTAGGTATGATTATGTAATAATGTAAAATATATTAGAAAAATATTTACGTCTCCTCGATTTTAAATTGTTGACACTAAGTATTAATAATTGTTTTTATACAAAGTTCACAAGTCAGATAATTCATTGGAATGTACAGTACACTCCAAACTAAGAATGCGGATTCACTTTAATAAAACAATCATTATCACGTAATCGGTACAAAGTATTAGTTTATCAATATTTTAAATATATAATCAGTACTAATTGTAAAATAGAAGTAGTTACGTAATTAAATGGTGGTACATACATACTATAGGGTGTCCAGCGGAAAAATTTCAAGATTAAATTGTAATTCCTCATAAACCATCAGGGTGAGGTAAGTGAGAGGGGTGTTGTTCGATGCGCGTGATTTGCAGATTTGCCAATCGCAATGAGTCAATGGTCGGGAGCGCACCGCGCGTTTGCGGTTGAGCAATATTTAAAGCGCGTAATTTAATTCATTAGTTCGTGCGCGTCGCGCTTTTTGTACTCACTTTAATATTCGACGATTAAGTGATGGGCCGAGTACGCAACTTATCAGACAAGAAGGAACAATGGTTAACCAAACTCCTCCGGGACCAACAACATCAGCAGTGATGCCAGAACATGTGGCTCAAGTTCGACGTGAAATTATGCGCAATCCGTGTAAATCGATAAGAATAGCAGCCTTCACTAGAATAAAAAAGTCAACAGTGCACGTTATTTTGAAAAAAAACTACATTTTCACCCATACAAACTGCAAATCGTGCAGTTTCTCAACGAAAATGACTATTCTTTACGTGAAACCTTAGCGAGAACGATGCTAGAAGGTTTTGGAACAGCTCGAACATTTGAAAACATATTGTTTACTGACGATTAACATACTGTTTAAGTGTCCGATTACAAGAGTGTCTTGAGAAAAATGGACGGCATTCAGACAATACTGTTTATAAAACGTTAAATTAGTATCGTTAAACTTCATTTTATATAAATGAAATATGGGAATAACATTGCAGTTATTTTTATCACAGTAACATTTGTCATTATCAAGGCGTTACCTTAAAAAATTACTGTACAAATTAACACATCTATCGTTCAAATAATTAAATAATTTGAAATGTGTAATATATAGGTCTGAAAATTTGTCGTCAATGCACTTTGTGCTATAGCATAATCGGTTAATGCACGTTCCCCATATTGAAAGAGATCCAGGTTCAAATCCCGGTAGTGATAATAATATTTTTCGATAAAATTAATTTTATATGTACATCTTTCTTATTAATACATTAAATTTGTATTTAATAAATATTTAATTCGCTCTGGCAAGCATGTATCTTTTTGATCTGGACATTTTTGTTCCAAACCACTTTTCCATTGAACTATTATATTTCTAGTATACACGTCAATATTTCGGCAGCGCAGGAGGTCCGCCGAGAGCAATCTAGGTACAGTGAATAAACAGAATCACAGGCATATTTCCATAAATGATTTTTTATTAGTTATTTTATAACCCCATTTTCATGCTTAAAATAATTATAATTATTACCAATTCATTCCAGTGACATCTGTCGATATTTCAGCAAAACGGGTAGTGATTTCAAACTCTCAAAAAGATTTTTTAAGTGTGTTATCTAACTGAAGTTTTCGCCGACAGATGGTATTTATTAGTTTGTCAATTTAAAGTAATTATTACTAAGTTAATTTTTTTTTAATTGTAATTAATATTACCCACATTAGCCACGTTGATTTTATATTGAATCGACGAGGTTAATATATTTATAGTACTTTTTAAAATTAATAAATATGTTTAACAACAAAGTAAAAGCAATAAACGTTAAAAATACTTGTCTCGCTGTAGTGCTAAGTTAAAACATTTTTTCTAACAATTATTTACGGTAAGACGAGTTGACAGCATGGCTGCGTTCGGGTATTTTATATCATGGTACGGTAAAGGTTAAATAAGTTTATTTAGTTTCAAAAAATTGGTGTAATTAAGAAAATTATTATACGATTGTGAGAGTTATTAAATATATAGTTATATTATAAATGTACATTGTTATTATTTCAATACATTGTGTTTTATTTAAAATATTCATTATTTTGAGTCTCTTTCTACGACATTTGTTTACATTTTATGTGACCTTAAACACTTCATATACATATTTGTGCACAGGTATTTGCACCTCAGTAGTTGACACTTTTCTGGTACATAATTGTATCATTTAATAAATATTTCTTCAATAGCATACTGCGTGACACTGGCGGCGATGACAGTCTGTACAACCTATAACAAAATTATATTATTGTGGATACAAATAAATATAGAGGTAATAAAAGTAAAATTTAAGATTTATCGATACACCTACTCGTAATTTTATTTTAACGAACAATTATAAAACAGATTTACTTTCATGTTAACAACAGATTTACTATCATGTTAACAACAGATTTACTTTCATGTTAACAACAGATTTACTTTCATGTTAACAACAGATTTACTTTCATGTTAACAACAGATTTACTTTCATGTAAACAACAGATTTACTTTCATGTAAATTAGTTAATAATTATGCTTATATTTTTACTATTTTCCAAGTTAAATCAAGTGATTGTGCTATAACTTGAGGATCACTCCTTCGATCACTGCCGTAAAACCTTACAAGCAGGTATTAAATTTGAAAGTAAATTTTTCTAATACAGACTAAATTAATCAATTAGAAAAAAAATATATATATATATATAGAAAAGATCTCTTTAAAAAAATAATATTTAATTGCTACCGGGATGGACCTCTTCCTATACGCGGATTTTTGCTATAGTAATTGAACACATTTTTGAACTGAAAATTTTGAAATCTTTCTAATTGATACATATAATATTCCATTTTTAAAGCAATCAACTTTACATTGCGGTTAATCTCAAATACCTTTGAGTTGATTGCGCTAAAAGACCCCGGAATAAACTATGATTCAGCTTACATATTTTTAAGGAGAACACATTTTTGTTGTGAAGTTATATTTTCAGAACATAGTTCTGTGATATTTTTTGAAACAAATTAAATAAATCCACTATAAAAATTATTTATCGGAGAAATATTTAATTTCCACCGAGATAATATTTAATAATATTAATGTTGTCCTTAAAAATATTTTTTTATAAATACGTAATGTTATTTTGAAAATATAGAAAAAGAAAATAGTGTTACTTACCTATTTGAACATTTTGAGAGCAGTCGACAAATGGCCATTTACTTTGATATGTACATCTAGGTGGGCTCAGTGCAGGATACCTACAGGCCCAGTTGTTTGAACCACACGAAGATCCTGAATAGGGAACCTGCACGGGGTAAGGCTGGGGATAAGGCTGGGGGACCGGCACAGGATGAGGAACCCTCACGGGGTAAGGCTGAGGAACCAACACGGGATGAGCCACGGGATAAGGCTGAGGAACTTTTTGAATTACGGGATAAGGCTGGGGAACTCGGTGATAAACAGGATAAGGCTGCGGTACCGATACATAGCGTACCTCGGGATAAACTTCAGGTATTTGACCTCCATTTTCACAATCAACGCCACATGCGTGATGTCTTCTATGGTAGCATTTAGATTCAATACATTTTCGAGGCTCTATGATCACACAACATTCTTCGTCTTGTTCTTTTTCATTAACGGTCACAGATTCCTCATCACAATGTGCATTTTTGCAAGTGTTATCATTACGAGATTGATTGTTATAGCTTCCTGAGCGAGTGGCCAAGTTAATATTATTTATATTAGTGTTATTTATATTTGTCACAACATTCTCAATATTTGTATTATTTATAACATTGTTTATGCTTATAACGGTATTTTCTTCTCCTGTTATAGGCCTCTCCGTTAATGATCCTGGATTCGGTTTCCCTGTCGGTGGCAGTGGATCAATTGGAATTATTGGATACACGCAGTTATGAAGACACGTAGCTAAGGAAGACGTTTCAATATAAGTCATGTAACAATTCGAGAGACAGTTATCACACTTTTCAGTTTTGCAGCATCGGGAATCAAAACAGTGCTTAATGCACACGCCGTTAATAAGTTTCTCATCACTTTTACATTTTGTAGTTACTTTCGGAACGCAGACTGTGTTATTCCACACGAAATCGTGTGGACAAGAGCAGTGTCCATTATCGAAAATCATCGTAAAAGGACACTTAACACAATGACCATTCTCAAAATGAGAATCTGTCGGACAAACAGCGCATACGCCGTCTTTATCAAAACTACCCTCAGGACACGGTGTATTCCGCATGCAAGTCCCGCCGACTTCAGTCGTACCGACTGGACACATTTTTCTGCAAGTATTCGATTCGCAAGCGCTTCGTCGAACGCAGATACCATTCTGCAGATCTGTGTTGACTGGACATTGTGCGACAGTTTGCGGGACGCATCCTCCATTGTGGTTAATCATGTTAAATTCGCAGGTCTGACAATTTACCGAGTTGCCTTGACAAGTATTGGTCGGAACGACACAATTGTGGATGTTGGTTGAACACGATCCTGCCGCCATTTGATTGATACAAATGCCGCTCGAGTACGTAAATGAAGAAGGACATTGATTCTGGGTTGTAACTTGACAAAAGCCATTATTATAAGCGCTATTGTGTGGACAAATATTATTGGATTGCGGTAGACAGTAATAATTGTGATGATACGTTCCTTGAGGGCATTGTGCTGCGTTCGAAGAGCATGAACTCCCGCAGAAAGAAGGATTTTGGGAACACTGTGTCGAAGAGCACTGCGAGTTCCCTCCGCACTGGGCGTGAGAACGGAAATCTGTTCCAATACATTGTGCATTAATTGCTACGATACACCAAGCTAATAGTCCAAATAGTCCAAAAATAGGTACTATACTTGCCATCTGAAAAATAAAATAAAAAATTCGTAATTAATCCTTATAACTAAATTATGAACTTTATTAGGAATGTTGACGCAATTTGAAGACTCCCCGTGCATTCCAATAATCTTTAATATATCTTTCCCGTTCGAGAGTGGCGCCGTGCATAACATTCGGACTACGAAAAAGAAGCGGTGTTTTGCAGCATCCGGAAGTGCAGTGAGATCTCCGTTCTTCACTACAAAAGTGCGAGTCGATTGGAGGTGAAAATTGACGTTCAACCCGGGACTTTAGCAAGATAGACCAGATCCATCTGCCATTATTTTCCATTCTGAATTCAATTCGGGTTGCGTTAACTAAACCATAATTTAAATCAATACAGTCCACGAGATCTTTTTTTCGCAAAGTATATAACTCATTTAAGTTGGATTTAAATATTTACGTCTGACAAAATACGAGTAAGTATTTAAAAACCATTAATTACTTAAAATTTCAATCTGTTCTATTGTAGTGTTCAACTTTGAATAAAACTCTCACTACGTACTGGAACAAACAACATTTCATTATAGTAGAACTTGATACTACCTTGATTTGGATGAGCACCTTTTATTGCGTACAGGATAATTTCATTGTCTTCTTATTCTATCGCAGGTTCTAGTTTTTTAATCATCATGATATTTTAACTAATTTTTAATGATTTGTATTTTATATATACGTGAAAATTACATGTTACTATTTAAGAATGTACTCCGACAATAAAAACTCGGTATGTATTTTCACGTTACATATATTCCAAAAATTTTACAGGCGTCTAAGGTGTATATAGGCACAATACCTGTCTATTTAGTAGAATGTGGTGGAAGTGACATACATTTATAAAGCCACGTGTTGCTACATATTAAGTAAGGTGGGAATTGGTCGGGTGTTCGGCTGCAGGTGTTCTGTTTTTCTCCGTTAAATACGGCACACAAGAAATGTCGCATATGGCACCTTATGTACTTGTCTGTAGTAGATAGATGAATTCTCGGTTATCCGCTTTCGTAACACCTTCATTGATGTGCATAAATCCATTTAGTATAAATCAAAAGGAAATTGTCCCCGTCTTTTATTTTATCAACATAAATCATTTTTAACCAAGTTAGGAAGAAATTAAATTAAGTTATTATGGAATATTCGAAATTTGATTCGTTATTAAATGCTTTAAAATACTTACTTGTACATATAACATTTCAAATAAATAAAAAATATATATAGTACTATTATTTACGAGTATCTTATGCTTCCGCTAATGGAAAGTGTATGAATGGAGTGGAATGGAAGTGTGCATCTATCACTATTGTTCCTAAAAAGGAGACAGAGGAGACCTCAAAAAAAAAACAAATCGCCCAATCAATCTTTTACCAACCTACAACATAACGTATTTATTTCCAAGAAGCTGGTACTCATACAAAAAAAAATGTGCATAATCATAATTTCTGCAAAATTAAATAAAAATAGAGTGATATATTACATAAAATAACATAGCTTCATCAGGACGTATTTGAAACCAAACATAATCATGTATTTTCCCCTCCCTTAATGTTCTGTCTATCTGTGTATGTATTATGTCTCTCTCTTTTGCATATAATTTTATATTATGTCTCCCTTGATGTTCTATATATTTGTATGCTGTCTCTCCCTTTCACATGTAATTTTATATGCTGTCTCCCTCTTTATTTATATATAAGTGCACTATTTTTGTATTTATGATTAGTTTCAAATACGACCTGATGAAGCTTAAGATAAGCGAAACCGGTTGACGTATAATAAATTTCGTGGTTTCATACAAAGTGATTATTATTTTAAGTAATAAAATATTTTTTATGTAAAATTGTATTTATATTTAACTCTTTTTACAAACGTATCTTCATCAGGACTGGCGTACAACTGAACTGTTCCTCTCCTACCAACTACACTCTTACTAAGACTCCGCCCACACCACGCAATGGATGTCAGTTGATACCGTAATGGAATTCAGTTCAGTTGTACTGAACTATTTCATAAAATTTAAACGACACCCATGCAAGTGCGATAAAGTGCGTCATCCGGAGAAATATACACCGGCAAAAATTGCAAAAATATTACTTAATCAAAAATTATATATAAATATTTACATTTACAAACTACACGAATATTACACTGTTTGCTCTACTAAGCAATCCGTGTCTTAACTAATTCATCTTTTCAATTTTCAGAAGTTATGCAGTAGACTTTTTCCTTAAAATATTAAATATTATAAGACGTTTATATTAATGTAAAATTAATAAACTGAAATTTTTTGCCATAAATAAGACAATTAAAGACGGCGACCATTAAATTTGTTTTCAGTGTG
The DNA here is from genome assembly GCA_022840565.1 of Eubasilissa regina. Taxonomy (NCBI): domain Eukaryota; kingdom Metazoa; phylum Arthropoda; class Insecta; order Trichoptera; family Phryganeidae; genus Eubasilissa; species Eubasilissa regina. Next base: position 25,352,413 of record JAINEB010000011.1, on the reverse strand, counting down.
CCAGAAAAATTTATAAGTACAGAAAATTCTTACATATAAAGAATTTTTTTCTTACGCGTCCAAAGCCAAGGTTTTGAAAATAAATCTAGATTTAAAAAATGATCAAAAGGTTAAAATTAATAGAGTTATAAAATGTTAAATTTGGATGGCATTATTTCATTTTCTGATAGTTTTAAAATACTTCGTATTCATTAAAAAAATCGATTTTAATATATACATTGTTTTTTTTTTTTTTTAAATAGAGAACACTTTATTATTGCGAAGTTGTAATTTTACAGAATATATCTTTATATGTAGTTAATTATATAGATGTATCTCATTATAGTTATAAACACAAATTGTTAAGTTAAAATTGTTAGATTGATAATGCTCTTGGAAGGTTCTTCTTCTCTAGTAAGTTAAACGAGTAGAATAAAAAAACAGGTATTTTATTTTCACATCTGTGATTATGGAGTTCTACAAATTTACCTTAGATATAGTAAAAAAAATTTTATTACAATATTTTAAATCAATCTAAATTTGATTTATTTTTACATTATTTGAAGACATTTTTATAGCCGATATGTCACAATAATGATTTTTTTTTTTATATATGATATTTTCTTAATCATTATTTTAATTACACATTTTAAATAACATAACATTTTGTAAAAAAAAAACTGTTCATCCTATTTATAACACAGTTTTTTGAACTATGAAATTGTAAGGTTTTTCATTAAATTTAATTGTACCAAATTTATAAATACTCTATAATACAAACATCTTTACGTTAATATGAATCTTCGTCCTTATATTTTTTTCAAGGAGGCTATCAGTTGATTCAAAACAAACGGCATTATAAAACTTAAACAAAATATAAATTGTAGTATATAGAGCTCACCTTTCGATATGCTTGCAATCAAACCGTCATGGAATTATATAAGAAACGAACCACACTAAATTTACATCTGCATCACGAATACGTCTGACGGCCAAAAAGAATTGAAATACTTGATAAGCTTTAAAAAAATTATCTTTCCCCCGAATAAATAAATATTCAAATATACTATCTCTTTTATGAGCTGTGTTTATTTTTATCTAATGCAATTTTGTCACTTTATATCGAAAGTCTTTTGGGTGACATAATATAGTTATAAAATTAAAAATTCACTTGTGTAGTATACGCGGGAGGTGTATTCGACTGCAGAGAAGCAAATATTCAATACTTCAATAAGTACTGGTAAGTTTCGTTAGAAATATGAATAAATTATAAGACAAAACACTCCGTTTATATTTACTACTATTTATTCATAAATCAACATGTTTCGATACGTATGGTATCTTCTTCAGGAAACAAACTTGATTTATTAATAAATAGTGGTTTAAACTAAGTGTTTTATCTTATTATTTATATAATATGTGGCCACAAAGTAATTTAGCTAATATTAAAAAGGCAATGTAAATAAAATGAAATCCCTTATATTTATTTATTTATTTATTGCACACGCCCTATTTAGGCATTACGGGCGAGGTTTCAATTTTCCAGATACAAATTCGAGAATTTCTACATGAATTTGATATGGTTTCAAGACGATATTAATAGTTAAATTCGGATATGTTCTAGAGAAATAATTAATGATGCTATATGTTATGTAAATCGTGCGAGAGAGAAACGTTTGGATAGAAGGAGACGATAATAAAATTGTTGATTTTCTCGCATTCAAATATAATGAGTATCTAGAGGCTTGTCCATGACTTATCCAAATTTTTCATATTAATATTATGGAATAAGTATTGTCATTTGAATTAATTTATCGAAAATTAAACAATTTTTCGACATACCTAATTCATATATGTTATGAAATCATACAAAGTACCTACATATATTTAGGTGATGGCTTAAATCAACGTTCTAAATTTAAAATTATTATATCGGCTTCAATTTATTATTTTGTATAATATTATCGATTTGAAACGCCACGTTGCCATTTTGGGGATATGTCTGTTTCATAATTATAAACTATTTATGAAACAGACAGCTTTGTTTAAAATGCAACAGTGTTATATATAAACGAAATATTTAATTCCGACTAACATAAAAATTATGTACATAATATGTTTACTTTGTTCAAGAAAAAGTAAATCAGTAAAAAAAAACATCTAATTTATGAAATTTGTTCCTAACTTTGCGAATAAGTTCAATATTAATTTAAACCGTGGGTAAAAAATATGCGTGAAAACATATATTTTCGACATTTTTAAATGAAAATTATGACCGCGCGGATTCCACAACCGTCACGGCCGAATCGAACGGCGTATTGCAGTTCTGTTGGACAATTAAAATTATCGTATTTTATAAGACTTATATTATTTAAAAACGTATGTTTTCACTAAAATAAAGTATTTTAAGAACGTCGAAAATTTATAGTGTGTCCTGCAAAGTGAATGGTTTATAACACTATTATTTTTTAATATTTCGTTTATTTGTCTTGATTGAAATTTGTCTCCATAATCTTGGCTTCAACATTATAAGAAAATATATTTCGTTTATGCAACAATTTACTAAAATTAACACAATTTTGTAGCACGAGGAAAATGCATTTAATGGTCGCGGTCTTTCTTATAATGCTTGTACTGTCTAATTATTGTTAACAACATTCAGTTTATTAGTTTTAAATGAGCATAAAGGTCCTAAGTGATAGTTTTAAAAAAACTCAAATCTAGTGTATAACTTCTGATATAAATAAAAAAAACCCACTTTCGTAAAAAACGCGAAAATTTGAATTATTTTAAAATTACATCAGAAGCGCAATACAACGATAAAAATTATATCAAATCTGCATATTTTTCATAATCAAAATTATTCTTTTTAAAATGTGATGTAAAATAAATGAAAATGAATAAAACAAAACAAATATTCATTGAGTATCGTAGAAAGTTGGAAGCGTTGTAATAATTTGTAAATTACACACAACTAATCGACAAGTATAACATCATAAACATCAGGTGCGAACACACTTGAGATTAGACAATCAGTAAAGCACTTTATCCGTCACCATTGAGTTGACACACAAAAAAATTGTAGCAATTTAGTCCTATTAACAGTTAAACTAACAGCAAAAATGTCGACCACCTCCGCATATTCATTCCCCAAATAAAACTGGGGACTGCGGAGGTAGCTAATGCATTTGTTCTAACATTGCCACTGTGATAGAACAGTGAATTGTGTCTCGATGACCACAATGGTGCGTGAAAGTCAAGCAGACCACACTACACCATCAGTGGCGCGCAGTTGGTGTAGATTTAGTTTATACTGTTACCAATGACATTATTACAATCATATATAATATACCATATTGTCATGTATATTATTTCGCCACAGTCGATATACTCGTGACTTAAATTATTACATCTGCAAAAAAGAAACATCTATACATCTACGCTATAAAAAATATAGCGTGCACACAATTTTTAACAAGACTTCTTAATGAGCCACCTTTTTCGAAGGTTGGCAACCACGTTGCGGTATATTAATTTATCCAGTATCATCGATATTGAACCATTTTTTTTTGCACAACCAAAATAATCTCCTCTACATAATGAGTTATAAAAGATGATATTTTTCATTGCGTGGAATATGTGCAAATCATGCAGCTTCCCTTGATAATTGTTATATAGTACATAGATCTCTTGACTTATTTTTGCGTCTTAATAAATTTTCGTTAGTAATATGGTCAACCCATAGAAGCTTTATAATGGTAATTTCTCTCCTAGCGAACAAATAATAGCATTTGTCCTTAAAATTGGACAAAAGATTTTTATTTACTTAATAAAAATCAAGTTAAGTTATTGAAAAAATTAATTAATTATTCAAATAAAACACAATATTGTTTACACCACACAACACTTTAATTAATTAGTCTTCGACGCTTACTGCGTCATCGTCAGTAATAAACTATAGCTTAAACTAGAAGATAGACTATCGGGAGGTTATTTTCTCCCCTTTCTGCATATGTGTAGTACTTCTACGTTCTCATGGGCGAAACGATGACCCTCTGATCTTGCATGGTCTGCCATCATTGTTTATGCTGAAGTTATTTATCCCTTTAAGGTGTTCTTCTATTCGTGGGTGTATTTTCCTTCCAGTTTGTCCAATATAAGATGATTGACAGTTCTTACAATAAATCTTGTGTACTCCACTATTATCCATAGGATCTATTCTAGTTATATTATTTAATATATATTTTCTAATGCTATTGTTGGTATAAAAGGCTAGTTTGTACTTTTTTATTTTACATAGTTTAAGCAGGTTTGTGGTTAGTTTTCCCGTTGAAAAATTTCTATGCGAACACATTGGTAACGAGTACGCGGATATTGTTGATGTATGAAATATAACATTACTTAAATACAGATCAATTCTTACATATTTGCTTATGACTGGCAGATCGGAGGAACCGATTTTAGACCAACACAAGTTGCACGGTCATGTACTATTGTTTTTTCATACATGTTTTGGTATAATGTAGAGCATTTACATTATTTTTATTTTTCTTCTCTGTCTCGTTTATTGATATTATTTAAACATTTATATGTATATTATTGTTTCTCATATCTTGTTCACTTTCATTGTTAACTTTATTTGATTTCATTTTTTTATTTTTTTCATATTATTAACGTAAATATCTTTATTTGTTGTTTTGGTTTTGCATTTACCCTCTTTCAAATTATAATGAAATGGGCATCCAAAATTGCAAAGTAAATTACTGTCGAGTACTTACTCGAACTTAATTTACTGTAACAATCATATTCGGTAAAAATTCACAATTCTGAAATGGCCTATAAATGTATATTTATATATTTACTATTCACAATGGATGTAAAAACAAATACTCTTATATAAGACTAGCATTTAAAAAAAGATTATATGGAAACCTTGGCCGGTCACAATAGCTGATTACTTTTCTTCTAGTATTAGTTGAATATTAATAGATATTGAACTTAAAGTGACTAATTTAATTAATTCTTATTTATTTGTTTGTAAATAAATTAACAGTAAATACCTATTTGAAACTGGTATCTCTTTAAGTTTAGTTCGCATTTTTTGTATATGGTTTCCTATAGGAGGTTTCCTAGGCCGAAGTTTCGGCACGGCGACATTGTCAAAGTTGGACTTGGTTCAACTATGAGATATTTATATCTCCTGTTTACAAGATCCAACCTAACCAGTTGAAACATATATATTTATAGTTCCATTAACATTCTGTGTAATATATATATATTGTTACTAACGAGACACAATTTTTAATAGAAAAGTGTTTATTTATAAACAAATTTATTTATTTATATTTTTTATGTTTACGTATTTTTTTATAAACATCTTATTTGATGGGAATGTCCTTTTTAATATTTATCTATAAAGTTTTTTTTTTAATCAATACAAATTAAATTAATCAACTAGAAAGATATACAAAAAAATATATCTATCGAATAAATATTTAGTTACTACCGGAATATTTTTAATATATTAAATAGATTATTAGGTGAAGTTGTAATTATTCAGAACACAGGTCTATGATATTTAAAATATGAATTTAATTAATTAATTAGAAAGATATACAAATATTATTTTACAATATTTTTCGATAAAATTGATTTTATATGTATATCTTTCTAATTAATATATTTAATTCATATTTAAAATATCACAGACCTATATTCTGAATAATTACAACTTCACAATAAGAATGTGATCTCCTAATAATAAAGTTGTATCAATGTGTCCAAAATTTAATAAAAATGAATTGATAATTCTGACGTCTGCTATCAAATTACTCAAAGGTATTTGAGATTCTATAAAAATAAGGTAGATGGCTCTTTCAAATAATGGAACGATTAAATGTATTAATACCAAAAAAGGTAACATATAAATATAAATTTGTCGCTAAAAATATCGTCGCTGTAGCATAGTTGGATAATGCACCTTCCCCGGTTAGAAAAGAGATCAAGGTTCGAATCCCGGTGACGCAACAACAATATTTTTCGATAAAATTGATTTTATATGTATATCTTTCTAATTAATATATTTAATTCTTATTTAAATAGATTATATCTGTATATCTTTCATGTTGATTCGTTTAATTCTTTTTTTTGTTGTTATAACTTTTATGTATATAATATATACTATTGTATAAAATGACATGTAAAATATAAGACATAAATGACAATAAAGTGAAAATAAATGTAAACATTAAACCATTTTTAAAAAAACCTGTTTTTATAAAATTCGTAAACAAATAAAACTCAAAAGACAGTGCAAATTTTTGCATACCCTTTTTTACATAATCATTTACCAAATTTTTTGATACTTAATGAACAGATAATTAAGAAACTATATAACATATACATATCATAACTGTTTGTATAAAATCAACTACAGCATGGCTCAAAAACGTACGCTTACATCTGGATGCATGTATTTTTACATAGGTATACTTTGATAATTATTCTTGTACTGGGCAAAATTGAAGTTAATTTCTTGACACATTCTGACAGTTTAGATAAGGCCAGCTTGATTGAGCAACACATGTACTTGGACGAGGTTCAGTACACGTACCACTTAAACAGCCTGCCGGTTGTTGTTGATACATTATTTGTTGTGCCGGTTGTTGATATACAACAGGCTGTGGTTGTTGGTAAACCACAGGTTGTGGTTGTTGATAAACCACAGGTTGTGGCTGTTGGTAAACCACATGTTGTGGCTGTTGGTAAACTACAGGTTGTGGCTGTTGGTAAACCACAGGCTGTGGTTGTTGATAAACCACAGGTTTTTGCTGTTGAAGAACTAATGGCTGTTGTTGATAAAATACACGTTGCGGTTGCTGTACCACAATTGGCTTCTGTTGTTGCACAACAACGGGAGGTTGTTGATACATGACAGGCTGCTGTTGCATAACGACCGGGGGTTGTTGATAAATTACAGGTTGCGGTCGTTGGACAACAACGGGTTGTGGTTGTTGATATATTACAGGTTGCGGTCGTTGGACAACAACGGGTTGTGGTTGTTGATATATTACAGGTTGCGGTCGTTGGACAACAACGGGTTGTGGTTGTTGATATATTACAGGTTGCGGTTGTTGAACAACAACGGGTTGTGGTTGTTGATATATTACAGGTTGCGATTGTTGAACAACAACGGGTGGTTGTGGTCTTTGAATCATAACTGGTTGTTGCAAGTATACTGGACGCATTTGTATCTGTACAGGTCTGACTTGCTGAACTATTACAGGTCTAGGCTGAACTGGAACACGTCTAGGTGGTGCTGTATACTCTTCTTGAACATCCTCATTTTCAATGATTTCGTATTCCGTACTATTATACGTTTGTGAATTTTTAGAGAAAGTTGCAGAATCTAATTTAACGTTATTAATATTTGTATTATTGATGTTTGTTACAACATTTTCATGATTCGTATTATTTACAACATTAGTGATATCAATAGTATTTGTCAGATCAGACGTAACCGCGGGCGAGGTTATATTATCATCGTTAATCATTGTTTCGGTTGTAATAATTCTTGGAGGTAACGTTAAAGGAGTTATTTCGATTTCAGGTTCTACAATAGGCGCTGGTTCGCATGCATCGTTTATTAAAATTGTTCCTGGAGGACAAACGCATCGTTCTCCGCTATAAATCATAGTAGGTGGACAATCTACGCATTGATCATTTAAATGATATGAATTAATAGGACACGTGACGCAGATTCCGCCCTTCATGAAGCTGCCCTTAGGACATGAATTTTCTCTAACGCATGATCCGCCGATAAGACTACTTCCGAATGGGCATGTAGGAGCAATATTCTGACGTACACATATACCATTTTGAAGAATACTGGAAACCGGGCAGGTAGCTACACTTTGTGGAACACACGTCTCTTTGTACAACACCATCGAAGGTCCGCAGGCTGTTGGAGTTTGGCAGCCCGCAGAGTTTCCCGCACAGCTAGTGTGAGTGATAGGTGTAGAAGCTTGTTGACTCAAACAAAGGCCGTTCGAGTATACGTTTGATCCGAGACATTGAGTTTGTTGTCTCGCTTGGCAAAACCCGTTCGAGAATTCAGTGTTCTGGGGACAGACACTTGATGACATCGGTACACAATAATTTCCCCGATTGGAGGTTCCCGCTGGACATTGAAGAATATTTGTCTGACAGGATCCTCCGCACCCAGACGTCTGTTGCAAACACTGGGAAGACGTGCATTGCTGCTGTTGTCCACCCTGACACTGACTAAAGGACCGGAAGTCTGGTGCACCTCCGCAGGACTGCGCTCCTGTGTCGGATGAACAGCAGGCCAGAAGAACACATAACACCAATGACTTCGTCTGAAAAAATAAATTATGTTTATTAATTTAAGGAATAGTTTTAATAAAAATGTGTCATACTTTTAAAATTAGCAATATTAACTTCGTGGTTAAAATTCATATTTTTTATTTATTATCTTTGTTTTATTAACCACTTGAATTGAGTTTAAATAAATACATCTACCGGTTTCGAAAAATACCATTTTCTTCTTCAGGATGTCATAACTAACCAAAAATATATAGCATTGTTTCTCCATCAGAATCTATTTTTTTTAAATTTTTAAATTTAAAAAAAAACAGTTATTTAAAAAATAAATTTAGTACCTAACTCAAATTGCTGCTCAATACAAATTTAGTCGAATAATTTTTGGGGAAAAAATTTTAATGGTGTAACGTTTTAATTATAAAAATATATTACTTTTATATGTATTCACTTTATACTACACACATACAATCACTGCTTGTTTTGGAAGAGCCGTCCTTTCCATCTAATTTATTTCTATGCCTTATATTCAGTGTACTGTTACGACGTTCAACGGTATTCCGCTAGTGTTTATTTTGATAATAGAGTATATAAGTCATTATTCAACCATATTTTTTTTATTTCCTTCTGGGCTTCGAACCGGAACTGAACCAAAAATCGGGTATCGTAGAAAAACACTATTTTTGTCGGAACGAAAACCGGAGCTGAACCGAAAAAAAAAATACAAAAAACTACATGTTCAAAAACGCGCTTTAACACAATCTTACTCTTCACTTTAGTTATTATTTTATTCTACGAGACAGTTTATAGTATATTTTTCTAGTTTTAATGAAAATTTATTCTAAAATATTTTAACAATTAGAGGTAACTTTCATCTTTTTCAACTCTCTCTTAACTTCAACTATGAATATACGAATTTGTTTCGTTCACTTATATTTTGTATATATATATATATATGTTGTGATGTTTGCGAGAATCCGAGCGAGATGTCACTTTTTTGGTTGGAACGCTCGAAAAGAGGGAGCGGATCGAGAGAGCCGCGCTTCACAGGAATATGGCGGCGAGAGATGGCGTCAATTAATAGTGGGATCACCGCGGTGGATCTGGAGATGTATGATCCTGGTGCGCCCGCGGATTGAGAAGAGACCCCGTTGCAACGAGCAAGGAGGAGGCATGCAAGCGATGTCCGATAGATGGGCGTTATGGACAAGGTTAAGACAGGATGGTGTCCGATCTATCTCCTGGAGCAAGAGATGAATCCTGGTGCGGGTCCTCAGCTGCATCGACACCCCATGGCCGAGTTAGCTGATGTTGGTAAATAGATAAACTCCGTGAATAGATAAAAGTAAATTAAAGTAACCTCCCTCAGAGGAAGTTGATCTAAAGAAAGAATATCTAAAGAACATTTAGACGTGCATCCATTGTAGGGATTAATTGTATAATGTGTTGCAGGAGAGTTACCTTTGAATCAATGATCATCCCATCCGAGGTAGCAGACAACACCATAGCACACACACGTACATTTGAGGACCCAGACTGAGCTAGATCGGTGGCAGCCCCTATGGCTTCCTATCCTCTAGAGCTCAAAGGCACCGTAACAATGTTTCGTTTAATAAATACTATTATTATCATACATAACATACTTCTAGTTCTAATTATTATACCTTAAATTAATTATTAATTTGTATTATTTATATTATATTATTGTATCAATTCTTGTAGAATGCTTATTACAAAATAAGGAAAAAAAAGTCTAAATTATTCTTGAAAATTAATTTTAAATACAAATAAAAACATTTGAAAAATTAATCACTTAGAGCTAAACCGAAAACCGAATACCGAAATTCATTATTTTTTCCGGAACGGAACCGATATATCTGTTTTTATTGAAACGGAACGAAAATCGAAATGAAAAAAATAACGTTTCGTAGCAATGATTTTCTTGCAAACTACATGCCAAATTTATACGTCGAAATAAATTATAAATCTAGTAGACTAAATAAATTTTGAAACAATGTGTCGTGTAATATAAAAATATTTTTTAATCAATTCAAACGCAACCCTTTAAATATTTCGAAACGGGAGAAACGTGACTTAGACCACTTTCATAATAATGGTCACATATGTAAATGTTATATACATGTTAATATTGTTAGTATTCATTATACTTATATTTTCATGAACATATTCTCAAATACCTTTGGTTTTATTCAAAGGCTTTTGAGCTTCGCCATAAAAATTTAAATAGTAGATGTATCAATTGATAAATATTACAAGAATATATATTCAAAACTTGTATTCGAAAATGTATTCGATTACTATAGCGAAAGCGCAGAACGCTCATTCTTCAATAGGAAGTGGTCCAGGTTTGAATCTCGGTAGCAACTAAATATTTTTTCGATTAATAGATTTTTTCTGTATATCTTTTTAGTTGAACCATTTAATTTGTATTAAAATATCACAAACCTATGTTCTGAAAATGCAACTTCACAACCAAAATGTGTTGTCCTTGATTTTATATAATATCAATGTAAATATAAATGCAACGATTTATATTTACCAGTAATATTTCGTGAGGTGTCAATTTTAATTTAAGTTTGCTTTTACGTAAAAGAAATAGGCGCTTATCGCTTATGCAAATAATTTACCAAAGTACAATAAACTTAAAGAATCTTTTTTATCACATTAATAAAAAAATAATAATGTTAATTTTTTTACAACAAACAATTGGCTATAAATATTTTTAAATATACTCATGCCATGTCCGGTTTCAGACTTTTTTATTAACCTTCCTGAATTTAATTTGTGTAAAAATTTGTATACACTGTGTGTAATAATTACTACGGGCGCCTCATCTTATTTTAAAAAAATAATAATAATGCGACACCTGTTTTATTAGAAAATCAGAACTATCTAAATAATTATCGACAACCACGCGCTATTGATAATGTAATATAGGTACTTCTTAGGTATAATAAGTAGTTAATTTTTTTTTTAAATCACATCATTCTCAAACATCGCCACATGATTTAAAGTATATTTAACTATTTTTAAAAATCGATCATAAAGTTCTATTAACTTCTTAAAATTATATGTTTTTAGAAAGTTGTAATAAGAACATCGTCAACATAAATATTAAATCATAAATAAAATCATTATATTTTTTAAATTATAGATTTTATTTTTGAACCACGTTATTTAAAAAACATATAAAGTCACAAAAGTATAATATATCTAGGTGATATTATATAGATTATTCAACTTAATAAGTTATTTTATTAAAGTAAACTCATTAAATGGTTAAAAACAAAATTAAATACTAATTAAATGTATTAATTAGAAAGATACACATATAAAATCAATTTTATCTAAAAATATTGTTGTTGCTACCGGGATTCGAACCTGGATCTCTTCCAATCCGGGGAATGTGCATTGACCGATTTGATTTTATATGTATATCTTTCTAATTTAATATATTTAATTAGTATTTAAAATATCACAGACCTATGTTCTGAATAGTTACAACTTCACAATAATAATGTGTGCTCTTTAATAATAAAAATAAAGTTAAATAATCTACCTGTATTAAAATTAATGTAAACCACAAAGTTTAATTTGCAAATATTAAAAACGTGATATTAAATATATATATATATAAACTGTAATTAAGTCACACAGATTACAAAATAAAAATAATTTTAGGTATTTGTACAACATACCTTTTTCATTTTGAAATATATGTCTTCAAAAATAGAACTGTTCTACACTTTTTACCTAATACATGGCTATGGCCTGAATACACTTCAACAACTGAAATTATAAAACCATATTAATGGAATAAAATGATAAAAAATTTTCTATGTTGAAAACAATTCATAGATGTATTATTTCAACATTATAATTCGTACCAGAAATCAAAAATGATTTTTTTATCAAACGAGGAGGTCAAGAGATTATCTGTCATATCAGAGCAAGGTTACAACTTGTGTATCGCTTATAAAATCATTAACAAATTATTATTCGGAGAACACACTCTTATTGTGAAGATGTAATTATTCAGAACAGACGGTCTGTGATATTTTAAATATAAATTAAATATATTAATTAGAAAGATATACACATAAAATCAATTTTATAGAAAAATATTGTTGTTGCGTCTGCTATCAGATTACTCAAAGGTATTTGAGATTCTGTAAAAATAAGGTAGATGGCTCTTTCAAATAATGGAACGATTAAATGTATTAATACCAAAAAAGGTAACATGTAGGTTCGAAAATTTGTCACTAAAAATATCGTCGCTGTAGCATAGTTGGATAACGCACCTTCCACAGTTTGGAAAGAGATCCAGATTCGAATCCCGGTGGCGCAACAAGAATATTTTTCAATAAAATTGATTTTATATGTATATCTTTCTAATTAATATATTTAATTCATATTTAACAAATTATTGTACAAATTTTTCACAATCACTTTTAAATATTAAATATATATATATCTATATCCGTTTTGAAAAAGTAGAGGTAACCCTATTCATCTGATTTCGGAACATGTTCTTAAAATCTTCCTAATTCATCTTGTTCCCAAGATACACCAGTATCTGTGTTGACTTCCCTGCCTTGTCAACGGCCGTAGGCTGCTGGGTGTTAAGGGTTAGGCCTTGAAATTATAGATTTTTCTGTCACATATCGATTATAGAAGTTCTGTTGACGTATATTCTATTCTGTTATAAATAATTACTATGATGTGATGTATTTATTACAATTTACAAATTATTCGATCATCCCATAAATAATGCGGTATTTTATAACTTCTTTTATTTTTCAAAAATAAGATAAACAAAGTTCTTTTTTTTAATCTAAAATAGACTGTCTTTCATTTACTCTTCCATCTATCTGGTGGACTTGCAAGGCTCTTTTTTCAAAATTCATTTAGCCGGTACTGTTCTGATTTTGTCTACAGAATTCGATTTTTTCCGGAATAAATAATAATCAGATAGTGCAATGTCTGGCGAATATGGTGGGTGGGGCATCGTTTCCAAAAAAGGTTTATCTTGAGACGAGATAGCAAAAAAGAGCACACATTTACTCTCTGCATGCGATTAGACTGAAAGTTTGTGAGGAACCCATTGACCCAAATTGCTGACATTTCCGATGGCACGCCGGTATCGATAAATGGTTAAATGACCAAATCGAACCTTATTTGCTAGTTACAATGGAATTTGTTCCACCAGCTTGCACTTATTGTCCGATGCCCATATACTGCATTAATATTCCTCGCACTTTATGTTGCGTTGTTGCCCTTATTGAACTCAAAGCAAAGAATACCGAATATTTTCCTGTGTCACTTCCATTGTAGCTTTGAAAAAATAACTGTTAAAATCTAACTGCACTTTTCAAAACTTACACTAATAATCTAAAACCTGCTTTTATATCAGGTAGTAATTTTACCTGATGCAAGTAGTTTATCCCATTCCCTTCCTCCTTTTAGTTTATGTAATTGAAAAAATCGCATTATTTATAGAATGACCCAATATATTTTTATATTATTGACGGTGTTGAAAAAGAAATTTGAACTCTGGTATTAATTTGTTAAATAATATTACATTTTCTAACTCATTTTTTTTCCTCTCAATATTCCCGTTACAACCATCCCTCCACCTGCCGCCAGTAACTCCAGCCCCTTCCCCACAATCTGTCAGTACCTAATCACTTGTATGTCTACCACCTAAGCCTTGTTTCCTATATTTAGATTAATACTTCACTTGTCAATGAGAGTTACTGCTCTCTCGAAACTCGAGTAGTGCTAATAAACTCATGTAGAGTTATAACATAAATGTACACAGTGTAACTAGGTACTAACAGATGGAGGGGGAGGGGGCGGAGTTATTGGTAGACGTTAGAAGACTAGTTGTAACGGGAATATTGAGAGTATAAGAGATGAATTAGAAAATTTAATATTGTTTAACAAATTAATACCCAAGTTCAAATAACTTTTTATTTCTAAACTTTCAAGATTATTCATTTTATTACCTTTACACGTGACGGGGTGGAGAAGTTTAATAGTATATTAATGAAAGGAATAATTATTATCCACGATGTGGTTCGCGAATTCGGAAAAGCTGTTAATAATTCGACAATATGTATGTCTACCGCCTATGCCTTGTCTCCTACATTTAGTGTAGTTAGTTTAATACTTCACCTGTTGATGAGAGTTACTGTTTTTCTCGAAACTCGCATAGCGCTAATAAACTCAAGTAGAGTTATAACATCGTTTCATTTATATCCGTCCATTATGATGAAACTCTACAAAGTAAACGCCGATTTACTTTAAAAATATTCTATTTGAACACATTTCAATTATTATAATATTAATAAATTATTAATTGTTTCTACAATTTGAACCTTCAAATGCTAGGATCTGACGGGTTTTTTTTTAAATGGAATTTCAATTAAGTTCTGGCTTCGCTCGCGATGATATTTCTTCACTCCTGGTTGAAATGATGTCAACATTTTAGAAATATTATTTTTGATATCATTAAACAGTTGAAAATTATAAAGATATTAATATTCTTGTTGCTACAGAGATTTGGTTCCGGTAGTAACAATAATATATTTTGATAAAATTGATTTTATATGTATATCTTTATAATTAATACATTTAATTTATATTAAAAACATCACAGGTTCTGAATAATTACAACTTCACAATAAGAATGTGTACTCCTTAATATAATATTTCTTTATCAATGTAAAATGATAAAACGCACTTTATTGTATCAATTGTTCAATTATGAGATGGATATGCATAGTTAGGCTACACAAGCAGAAAACATAAAATAGAAAATGGTACAAATATATGTTTGCGTCAGTAATAATTGTCACAATTAATATATAAAAGTTTAATCAAAATTTTACTTATAAATATCTTAGATAAGATGAGGTATATTAATTTGAAAATGATCTACCAAACCAGTTTTATAAATCATAATGTAAGAATTAACACAATTATATATAAGAAATTAATCTGATGAATTGGGAATCAACTCGCAGAGTTAGAATTAATATCATGATGAATCATTTGCGTTATAATAACTCATTAGCAGATAAAGAGGTATATCTAGGCTCAGTAACAATAAGTTTATTATATAACTTTGTGGTAACAAAAATTCACTATGTTTTTGATATCAACCACCGTTCCTACTTCAAGGTAAACAGATACCAACTTAACATTACAAAATACATTAGTGTCAGATGTTAAAGAGGTGTTGGATGGTTGACTGGGCGGGAAGGGGTTAATAAATTGTGGGGGGAGGGAGAGAGACGGGTGATATGGTGAATGGGAACACATTTAAGATAGGACTGTAGGTTAGATTTTTATCCAGAAACGGATACCAAACGGTGATTTTTTAAAAGTGAAATGTTATCTAAAAAAGAGACTTCTTAAACTTATATTTTTATTTAGCAGTTATTCCAATAAAAGCTAAATATAACGATATAATTAAAACATGTTATTCAAAGGTCGATTCTGAGTTATGATCTTTCAATGATCGAACCGTAAGTCATGGTGACTCAGTCTATTTTTCCGACATTTCCTCGAGAGTCGATGAATTGGCATTATTGATCCATGGATTCGGAATGTAATAGGGATAAGGCGGTGGATAGTATCCTTGCTGTGGATATGGAGCGGTATATGCGGGGTATGATGGTCTAAACATCGGAGGAGGAGGAGGGTAAGGATAGTAAGGATACTGATACTCCTGACTCTGTGAACCATTAATTATGATCGGAGGAATTATTGCATTTCCGTCCAACGGATTATCACTGTTGCCTGTGGAATTGAATATGCTTGTATCGTTTAGAATGTGTATTTCTGAGACTCCATCTATTGTTGGGTAGTATTCTTGGGAGTAAGCTGGATATGGGGGTAAGTACATTGGTCTCTGTTGAAGGTATTGCGATTGATAAATCATGGGTTGAGGTTGAGGAATGTACTCAGGCTGAGGAATGTACTCAGGTTGAGAAATGTACTCAGGCGGAGGAATGTACTCAGGCTGAGGAATGTACTGAGGTTGAGGAATGTACTGTGGTTGGGGAATGTACTGTGGTTGGGGAATGTACTGTGGTTGAGGAATGTACTGTGGTTGGGGAACGTATTGTGGTTGGGGAATGAATTGCGGTTGTTGAACATACTGAACTTGTGGAGTAGGCTGAATTTGTTGTTGATATATATTTTGAAAGTTGTTAAACTGCGATGTACCGTACGGAGAATAAGACGGTACTCCGAAAACGGGGTCCACCCTCTCGTTCCCAAAACATCCGTATCCGCCGCAGGCAGTCGCAACTGCCGGCTGCGGAACGTAAATTGGAGGCGCGTGGTAGTATCCCGGCTGGTAATACGGTCCTTGCCTGTATAAAGATCCACTTTGGTAACCATCATCGTAGCACCCAGTGCAAGAAGGCTGGCTTTTACCGTGATAACGTTGGAATCCATAACCGTAGTGGTCGTAGCAGCCGCCGCAAGAACTGGGCTTCCTGCCGCAAGAAACGTAGGGCCACGTATTTTGGTAACTACAACGAGGACGGGGCTGAGGAACGTACGCCACAGACGGCGGACAGGAACTCGGAGACCCGACGCAAGGCTGCCGGACTTGCGAATGCACCGTGGCCGCTCTGCACTGCTCCCCGCACGTGTGGTGCCTTCTGTGAACGCACCGAACACCTCCCTCTGTTCCATTATGAGTGCCGTTGATCTTATGGCACACTTTGGGCTGCACAACCACGCAGCACTTCTCGGAGCTCTGAACCATGCTCTGCTGACTCGAAGAATTCGTTCCAAGATCTAAATTATTGATGTTGGTATTATTTATGTTGGTGGGAACGTTCACGATGTTTGTGTTGTTGACGATGTTTGTGAGTTTAATGATCGTGGTGACGTTTGGACTCCTGGCGCTGGAAGCGCTCGTCTCTTTTTCAATATAAGTGGTATCATGGTTGTGAATAATCGGAGGCTGCACGATATTTTCAGTTTTGCACGATTCCCTGCAGCGATCCCCGCATGAGAAACCGTTGCAACTCGCCGCGCAGGTGTTGATACAGTTGTGGCTGACTGCCGGTTGGCAACTAGGCGAGTTGCATGGCTGAACAATGTTTTGATTGCAATTATTTCCGCTGCAGACCGGTTGAACTGAATTACAATTACTCCCAAAACAGTTCGAGGGAACTGAATTGCAGATCCCTCCATTACAGGTTGATGATTGAAGAGGAATTGCCTGAACTATCTGTGGTTCTACTGAGTTGGCGTACGCGCAAGATGCGCGTTTCGTTCTATTTTTACTTATACATTTAATGTAGGCCTGGTATTCAGTTTGAGTACATTCGATATTTTTTTCACAATCTTTATTGGATCTCTCAGCACCGGATATCGATACTGCGGCCAACGCCAAGCACAGAAGGAGCAACTTCATCTGAAATTGAAAAAAAAATTATGTTTATTTATTTGCCTTACACGGTTGCATTCATAACGCCAGTCACAGAGACATACAGTCTACACATTTTAATATGTCTATAAAATAAAAATTAGGTATAATCATAAAAATACACAGTTAAAATAATTCAACAAATTAATTAAAACACAAGAACGTTCGATATATTAGTATAAATAAAAATATATAATATTTTCATAGAACGCAATCAATAGCAATCACTTTGTATGAATCCACGAAATTTATTGTACGTCAACCGGTTTCGCTTATTTCAAGTTTCATCAGGACATATTTGAAACTAATCATAAATACCTTTTTTAGCTCTGTTCTAATGGCTTACAGAGTACCGGACTCAAAGAGTCCCTTACTCTTTCATCATGATGTTGCCATATTGGGCCGATTTAAAAATGAAGTGGAGTTATTATTAAATTATTTGATTACAAAAATACGTAGATTTAACTGTTAGCTGGGGCAGGAGATAATAAAATTGACTTTGGGCGTTTTATACACGATGGTAACCGAATGTTGTAATTTGACAGAACGTTAATTGTGGGGTTTCGGTGCTTTGGGAGGTCAGCATAGAAAAGCTTGGAAAGAGGTTTAATGAATTCTCTTACAGGGGAAATGCCCGAGTCGTGATGGAGTTGTGTTTTCCTGATCCACCTTGGGGCCTTCAGCGCGAGTCTGATGACCTTGTTTTGGAAGGATTGGAGTTTATTTATGTGTGTTTTGGCCGCGTGGCCCCAGACGGGGGCTGCGTACAGGAGTATAGGCCTTATTAATTATTAATGGGTATATAGGCCTGCCGATTAATGGGTACATGGCGCAGAGTACACGTATCCTGAATGTGTTTGCACCAGGTGATTTTAGAGTCCAGCGTAACACCAAGGTATGTGATGTCGCTGGTCCAGAGGATTTTTTTTCCAAACATTTTTATACTGATGTTTTTACTTTGGATTTTCGAAGTACGATGGGAATACATAGTGGCGGCACTTTTCAAGGGATTGATCTCGACTCACCATTTTTTGCACTATTCCTCTATGGGGTTGGCTTGTCGTTGGACTCGTTTAATTGCTAGAACGGCATTTATGAATGACGCTAATACGCCGGTATCATCGGCAAATTGTGCAACCGTTGTGCTGCTATCTAACGGGGGTGGCATATCACTAGAGTAGAGTATGTATAATAGAGGAGACATTATTGAGCCTTGCGGGACTCCTGCTAAGAGGGGACGTGTGAACGAGAGGATTCCTTCCAGTTTAACCCTAAACTTTCTATATTGGCAGGGAAGCTGGCTGTCATTAGAATTTATCTCCGAGAGATACATTGTTTATCTGCATTGTAGAGTAGGCTGTTGTGCCATACTCTATCAAAGGCTTTACTGACGTCGACCGACAGGAATGCCGTAAATTGTCTGATGTAATGTAGAGTGCCTACGCTGGAAGCCGTGTTGGAAGTCGGGGATGAGAGCTTTCTCTTCCGTGTAAGCGTTTAGTCTGTTGACTATTATTCTTTCTAAAATTTTGCCTGTGGATGGTAATAGGCTTATGGGGTGGTGATTTTTCGGTAGGAGGGGGTCCTTTCCCGGTTTCGGTATTAGAATAACATCTGCAAGCTGGAAGGCGGAGGTGAAATGATAAAGGCGGAGGGATGCATTGTAGATAGCTAATCATAAATACAAAAAGAGTGTACTTGTATATACATAAAGAGGGAGATAGAATATTAAATTACATGTGAAAGAGAGAGACAGAATGCAAAATGCAGATAAATAGGACGTCAAGGGAAACGTAATATAAAATTATACGCAAAAAAGAGAGACAGAATACATATACAGATAAACAGAACATTAGGGGATGGAAAAATACAGTGTTGATGGATATTAAATTTATTTTAACATCCATAAACGCTGAACTGTCGTTATGCAAACTTGAGTCAAATCTCTTAGATAAATCTCATCCATTGACAACAGCCATTAAGCTTATTATACTATGCAAATGCGAAACTTGGAGCTTCATGAAGAAACGAAAAATTGAATATAAAATTATTAAGGAGAACACATTCTTATTGTGAAGTTGTAATTATTCAAAACAGGCGATCTGTAATGTTTTTAATACAGATTAAATGCATTAATTAGAAGGATTGCATACAAAGTCAATTTCATCGAAAAATATTATTGTTGTTGTCGGGATTCGAACCTGGATCTCTTCCTATTCGGGAAACGTGCATTAATCGATTATACTATACCAACACAGTGCATTGACGACAAATTTTCCGAGATACGGCACTTCACCGGATAGGAAGGGTTCCTGATTCGAGTCCGTTAAATTGATTTTATCTGTATATCTTTCTATTTGATAAAAAATATCACAAAACTATTGTTCTGAAAAACCACAATTTTACAATAATAATGCGTTCTCCTTAAAAATAAAAAAAGACTTCTGTCGGTGAATTTTGATATAAATGGCAGCGGGTAAAATAAAATTGACTTAAATACTAAATTAATGTATTAATTATAAATAATATTTTTCGACAAAATTGATTTTATATGTATATATTTATAATAATACATTAATTTAGTATTTAAAATATCACAGACCTATGTTCTGAATAATTACAACTTCACAATAAGAATGTGTTTTCCTTAATAATATATGTTGTATCAATGTGTCCAAAATTTAATAAAAATTAATTGATAATTCTGGCGTCTGCAGTCGGTTTACTCAAAGGTATTTGAGATTCTGTAAAAATAATGTAGATGGCTTTCAAATAATGGAACGACAGGTGTATTAATTTGAAAAATGTAACATATAGGTTCGAAAATTTGTCAAGAAAAATACTGGCGTTATAGCACAATGGTAGTGCACTTCCCCGGATAAGAAATAGAGATCCAGGTTCGTATCCCGGTGACGCAAAAACAATATTTTTCGACAAAATTGATTTTATATGTATATATTTGTAATTAATACATTAATTTAGTATTTCAAATATCACAGACCTATGTTCTGAATAATTACAACTTCACAATAAGAATGTGTTTTCCTTAATAAAATTGACTTATTTCGCAACTAACACCAATTTTTAATGACCAATTTATATCAAAAAGAGATATGTTTGACTGTTCATAAATTAACACAATGTGTAAAAACTATACGAGAAGAAAACTGCATTCAAGATAGAAAAAAAGAAAAAATCAAAATGCCTGAAATCGTCCAGCATGTCGCGGTGTTAGTGTGATATTGTGTCAGATTCGCAGAAATGTTTCTGGTCACTATTTACGACCCGCGTACTACGACAAAGTTATGTCTATATTATGGATTAAATAATAACAATGTTTTATCGGAAAACTCATTGTTAAAAATTATCAATTTATATTACCTTCAAATAGTTTGTTTAATTAGATACAAGGATTTATTTTACATCCAAAGCCGTTTGAACGACATCCGTATCTTTAAACTAGATTACGCAATAATAGGATATTTGTGAATCAATGTCTATTTATTACTTGAATGTCGACATAGATAACAAACATACTATATTTTTAGCCTCACCTATTTCAAAATTAATATAAACAAAAACATTATAAATTCAGTATATATATTAGAGTTTTTAAATCATAAATATTTGATAAATTTAAAACAAAATATAATATATATGTAATATACATTTTAAATAGTTATTCTAAGATCATACGGCGGCTTTGAACTATAACCCGAGCAGGGGCGTGCAATGCATACAAGCACAAAAACTGTGCATAACTAAAAATTCTGGGAAACAAATATAAATTAAAAAATTGGATTAACATTAACGAAAACATTATTTTTCAATTAGCGCCATCTGTGTACCAGTAGAGACTTCAATTGCTTAGTTCTAAAAACTCAAGAACTCTCACCGCTGTACTCATGGAGCTCTTTTTTATTCACCGCATCGTGCTATTTACATTACTCAGTTCTGTTCAGCTAGTGAATTACTCAAGTCATTATAAAATTGAATTGAAAATTTCTTTAGGTTGATCTGTTTTATATGGAGTCATTACCTAAGCTGTTTTTTAACAGAATAACATTGAAAAGGGTTACAACTGCGTGCAAATTATTGAAGTGTCTACTTCCTCTTTTACTAATTCGCGAATTTAACTATCATACTGTTTTTAACCTGTTGATTTCATGATCGTTCTTTAAATTTGGTGCATGGATTGGTTTTTGATTTGATAAAAACAAAAAGCAATTGGCAGAACTATTTCATACGTTAACCTTTAATAAAAATAATTATTTCCTGTAGTTATTACGTTATGGATTTTCAAACAATAAGTTAATCATGTGCGGTCATAGAAGGTGTTTTTAAAATGTCCATACATTTTTTATATGGATAAGAAAGTATTATTTCACGATAATACTTAAACTTTAAAAACACTATTAATAGTACTCTAAAATTATAAATAAATACATGGTAAGGTCGTATAAACGACGGATTTATTTTGTCCAAAGACTTTGGTTAAACGAAAGTACATATATTGCATTACATATATTATATATGATTGTATAATATCATTGGTAACAGCATAACCTAAATCTATACCTACTGCACGCCACTGAACTCAAGAATGGCTGTTAACTCAGACACAAATAAAATGACAAAACTTTTTAAAAAGGCTCCGGTTCATCTATGTTAGCGATTTTGCTTAGTTTTTCAGTTTGTAAATAGTAAAAAATATTAAATTGTTGTCATTAGTTAGTTATTTACTTAAGCAACGGTATTCACTGATTAGTTAAACAATTGTTAATTATCATAATAATGTGAACATGTTGAAAAAATAAATTTCGATCCCTTAAATTAAACATATGTGTATATGTTTAGATATTTATTTGTGCATTTATTTGTAGAAGAGTTAGGGATTACTATCAATCGGGCTAAAGATTTATTAAACAAAAACGTTTGTTTAATAACGTGTTTTGAACCCAGCTCGAAAAAAGGAAAAAAAATTGAAAGATAAAATGAATTCGAAAACAAAAATCATTAATAAACGTAAAACTACTTAAAAATGTATTCATTATGAAAAAATACTGAATTTCATTGTAGAGACGTCCAATACAGATAACTTATTGTCTTAAAATTATTATTAAACATATTAACATCGCTAGCCTTCACGCGGATACTAATTATTGCTCTAAAACTATTATACTAATATATAATAAGGAGAATATTAAATTTCAAAATCACAATTAGAAATCACTCAAAAAATGATAATAAAAATTATACAAAAAAAAAACTATCCAAGTATACAACTTATACATACAAAAAAAAAAGACTGTTTTTCTATTTAGTATTTTATCCAAAGTAAATGAATATGTCTTTTACAATATGCCGAAAGAGTTTATTAAAAAAATACCAATACATTAAATAATTTTCAATATTTCGAATTAAATCCGGATACGCGGATAATGAGTTTCGATAAATCCTAAAAATCAAATTTTCTAAAACAGCTCCGTTCGCAAAACAGCAAAAAAGGCTGATAATTCAGAAGTCACTTTGAACGGAACTCTGTATCGTCTGCCCTCGCAATTCGAATCTTCGACCTATTTACACACATTTATTTCACTATATTTTTTACTTATTACCTTTGTTTTATTAACCACTGAATTGAGTTTAAGTACATCTAACGATTTCGAAAAATAACATTTTCTTCTTCAGGATGTCATAACTAACTAAAAACATATATTATTGTTTCTTCACCAGAATCTATTTTAAAAAAACAACAATTATTTAAAAAATAAATTTAGTACCTAACTCAAATTGTTACTTAATACAAATTTATTCGAATAATTTTTAGGATGGGATTTTAGAACGGAACTCGTAGTTAAATTTAGTTGGTTGTTTATAATTTTTTGATCAGTTTTACATGCTTTATTTATCTCCAACGATTCCAAATTATTTAATTTGTGACCAACACCGTTTATATGCAAAATTGACAATCCCAATTTTTTATCAAAACCGTGACCATTTTCTATCAAATGATTAGAAAATTCTGAAAACCCACTATTGTTCAAACATCTCAAATGCTCCTTTCCTCTTATATTAAAATTTCTACCCGTTTTTACTACGGGATAACAAAGATCATACATAAAAAATATGAATTTTAACCACAAAGTTAATATTGCTAATTTTAAATGTATTTCAGTATAATTATTCATCTCTAAATTACTTCAACATCATCACTATTGCTATTCTTTAAGTACTCTCATCTCCGAAGGTCTTTCGTTTTTTTCGTTATCGCGTCTATATATAGTAATCAGACTGCCCCTCCTTAGCCGGCGCCATTTTTTTTATGGCGGTATTTCTTATCTTAACCCACATAAAAGAATCTATTATCTTACATCAAAATGTGGATTTATATTATCTGTTTAGATACTGTGTGGGAGAAGAAAATATATAAGAAACAGTGTGTTAAAATGAGAAAATAATCACACACACTTAAGCATCGTCAAGCATTATTTTCAGACCCAATGGATGGAATCACACTAAAATGTCGGATAATTGTATTTTGTTCGGGACAACTGATTCTTCAACTCCACCTGTGCTTAACATGGAGTGTATTCTCAGTGGGTGCACAAATTATTAAACCAAATCAAATTCCAATCAAATCTTCACGTTAAGGAAAACACATTCTTATTGTGAAGTTGTAATTATTCAGAACATAGGTCTGTGATATACAAAATATATACAAAATTGATTTTATTTGTATATATTTATAATTAATACATTAATTTAGTATTTAAAATCTTCATGTATTGGAAGCACAGTAAAATTTATGAATTTCAACAGTCATAACTATACAAAACAATCTAGCAGTTGATAATATACGAACATTTTATAGTATTACAAAAATTTTGTAACATTTTGAGATTGTATGACAAAATATTTGATATATCAAAGAAAAATGCTACCTTTTCATTTAAAATTACGTTCACTGTATATATTAGTGTGCGCTATGCGTTTATATAATACATAAGTGATATAATACATAAGTTTACATAATACATAAGTGAGAAGAATAAATATCATCACGTAGCTACAACTCATTAAGGATCTCTACCTTCTCAAACTGCCGTCCATCTTCACATATGATTCTCCAGTAGTATACTGTGACAATATGTTTTCTTGCATTCTTCTCAACATTGTCGTTTGATCTTCTTCGAGGTTTTTCTCGAAGGCGCGACTTTTATGGTTGTTGATGCTGTGTCATATATGGATACCTTGAAGAAGAGATTCTTTGGACATATCCGGCCTAGTGTAATCAATGGATGTTTAATATAGCCGCGTTATCCGATTTTTCGATACACCTGATTTTCCGTTTTGATTATATATTTTAGCCATTTTATTAGATCGAATTTTTGTGATTCTATAAACATTCAGTAGAACTACTTTAAATAGATTTTCCTTAATTCTATTAAAATTACATTGATATTGAATTTACGTATCCCGCAAAGAAATTGCAAAGTTTTCCGTTAGAAAACTGATTTAACTCAAGACAACATTAAAAAATATAAACAATATGATACGGAAATGATTATTGTCTATCAATACCTATAAATAAATCTTTTTTTAACAATGTTATCACTAATTAAAGTTATCGTAAGATTGAAGATAGCTATTTCTAAAATCTATCAATTAGTTTATCTTAACGGTTGTGAAAGAAAAACACTCTTACGGCACGTGAACAGTAGGGTGAGACTATAATGTCTCGTCTCGACAACCATAACCTAAAGGTCGGTGTGTATTAGTCGGTCATTTTGCACTGCATACAGAACACAGTAAAATACAGCTCTGTACTGTCCCTTATGTTACTTTTTTTTTACCAGGTTTTCGCATTTTACACGCTTTCGAAATTACAAACCCTGCAATATTGTAATAAAACAAATAGTTTTAAGTTAAGATAGTTAAATACGGCGAACTTTTTATAGTTGTTTCAAAAGTCATCTGTCACATTGATACATTAAAAGTTGCAGTATAGGACAATTAATCATTCAATATCCCGCTATTTTAGTGATAAGATTTCGTCCGATGATGATCTCGATCGAAAAATAATTGCCAGCAAAGTGACAGATTTCGAACGCATAGGCGAAAAAGTCCATATATAAATCATATTTCATGATTATTTGTCACGCCTCATCTACGCTTCGACAATAGTAAATTTGACGTTCGAACGACCCGCAAACGATTTTAACCACCGGCGTTAGTAAAAAGTTACCACAGTATAAAGTCACACAACCGGCCCTGATTCTTTGCAAACAATATTTTTAATGTATTTATTAATAATAATTATTATTATTTATTTATTTAATTCTTAGTACAGTGTGTTATATTGTGTTATATTACAATCAGATAAACATTTCAGAAAAGTAAGAAATATATTTGGGTACCCTGCCTGCTACACTAGTATTTTACTGTATTATAGCAGACAGTGTTCTTCCGGTATAGTAGTAAACAAAATGCAATGTTCAATGTACAAATATATATATATATATAAACAGTTAAACAAGATGTCGTTAGATTAGATACATACTTTGTAAAACTTAACCTTAAAGAAGTGTAAAAAAATATATATATTGAATTACTTAATTGCATCTTGTTTTACTCTGTATGCATGTATTTTTATATGCTATCTAATTGTATCTTGTTTTACTCTTTACATATCTAAGATAAATGATTAAAATTTGAGGTGTATCAAATACGATATAAAAGCTGTACTCACCTTTACAAGATGGCCGCCAACTCACTTCCCCGAAGCTAAAATGTCAATGATCTCTGTCGCCAAAAATGTCTAATCGATCGCGTGTTATCTGTACTGTGGATGCGTGTGTGGGCATTTTTTATCATTTCCCGCGTACCTGGACTCGTACAGCTCTAATGTGTGCCGGCAGATTATCTTGCTACAGTGTGGCCCCGCAATAAAATAAATAATAAGACAAAACACTTTGTTTAAACAACTATTTAGTTATAAATCAACATGTTTCGATACCTGCGGTATCTTCTTCGGGAAATAATGTATTCTGAAATTAAAAATACAAGCGTAGATAAAAACAAAACTATAAAGTATTAATGGTGGCTAACTAAGTAGGAAATACTATGAAAACAAATTTAAACGGTGAGTATTTGCAAAAATGATCTGGTTATTTAAGTAGATATTGTCAAAAGAATGTGTTGTGTATAACCATAGATGCCGGGAGAATTCAGGATACAGAAGGTGTTTGGCACTCATCATAATTTGGATTCAGCTGGCACCTCCAAAATGTGGACTGTATATTTTTTGAAATACTATTCTGAAATACAAAGGTTTTTTTAGATGTCGACGAGTTCCGACACTGTATAGACGCGAAGTCTCAAATTAGTATTATAATGTAATCATTTAGATAAACGTATACAGCACTCGTTCAAGATCGCCAATCAACTGATCGGCGGCATGCTGGGAGGAGAAAGGAATGGAAGGAAGGCACAGTGCATTATTTTTGTTCAAAATAAATATGCATTTACACAAATAAATATATGTCCCAAACAGAATGGTTTGTTTCCAAAAGGTGATTGGCGAATTCAGATTCGTTGTTGCTATTTATTATATATTAAATAACAAGTGTAAAGATGATATTTTTAAAAAATCGGGGGTCTACAAATTAATTTTCAATGATTGCAATCATTTTTATATAGGTAAAACTTGCAGAAATTTTGTTATTAGAATTAAGGAGCTCTTGAGATGCCTTAATACTTGTGTTGCAGTGTGTACCCTCCGATAGCTAGTCCTGGGTTTTCTATTGGTAATATTGAATTCATTAATTCAATTCGTGCAAATAATAATACTCCAATGTTTGTGAAATTGGGCTGTTAGACGCCGATGGTCGCTCTCCTTGCAGTCTTGAAACTTTTAAACTCTACCAGCCGATAACCGATAATCCGAAAAAATACAATATAAAATGTTTTTATATCACCATAATGCACATATTCCAGATATATACCACAATGCACATATTCAAAATTTATACCAGGCTTACCTATCAAAGTATAAAAATGCGTACACAACTTGTATAACTTTTAATGCTGCAATGACTTGTTTTTATACTTTCCCAAGCAGGTAAAACCCACTCACAGACATGTTTGATACTGGCTTTTCTAATTCTTCCCGTTGGAATCAAATATTGACTTGTTCCACTTCTCGCGAATTGCTTGCTTGAAGGGTTGTTGATGCAGACATCCAGGAATCAGGATATCAGACCTCCAGGAATATCTGCCAGATGTGTTTTCATACCTGCAGCAACCACAATTTCATCCCACCTTCATTCATCCTTTAGAATGACAATGAATAAGCATTCAAGAGGAATATATTCGACAGCAATTTCTGTTTTAGGATTGTCTCTGAATTTCGACAGCAGTACGCGTAATACCCAATACCCAAACGTCACGTTCGATACTATTGTCTATTGTCACGTCCGTAGATAGTCGTTTATCATAAATAGGATAGAAAATGAAAAACTAATATGTTTTATAATTACCTAAAAAATGTGTGAATATTTTATTACTTGCAAGTTTGACTTGCAGTGTGTAAGTTGCAGATTTTTTTTTTAAATTGAGAAAAAAGTGCGACTTACACTCGTAAAAAAATGGTATTTTATTAGACAGTTGAAGGCTTCAGATTTATATACATTTTTGTCATTCCAGGCAACGTTTTTTCTAGTCCTTGTATCTTTGCATTAGTTATTTTGCATTACCTAGCCGGCTATTTCTATTCACGTGGAAGTTTTCCTTCCACGTGAATTGAAATAGATGGCTTGTTCCTCATTTAAAGCACCCTCCGTCCATTGGCAGCGTTTGTCAAGCGTTATTGACTTTAATTGAGGCGCAGTTCCTCTCATCATCAGTACAGTATCGACAGTAAAGGCAAAGTGTTAAGGAATATTATGTTGCTAATTAGTGTTTTCTCCAAATTTAAATTCTATTGTATTTCAACGGTTTCCAAATTGTTAATTATTATTAATCTTTTATAAGGTACTGAGTGAAGAAGTTTTACTCCATGAATATCGAAAGAGTGGTTTGTTTCAGTTATGTGGTTAGATAATTCCGAAAAGTTGTTATTTTTAGGCTATGACGATGTTCCTTTATTCTCATATTTAGACACCGTCATGTCAATTAATGAACTTATTAATCGATTTATTGAGGGGATAAATAATTTCACAATATACACTCTTGTATATATTTGTAAAATAAATTTTTCTAATAAGAGTAGAATAGAGATAAGCTGTCATGACGTGAAAAAATATTGTTGAAGAATATCTAAACACGAATATTTATTTGTACAAAATTTTTATTAATAAATCGCAAGAGTAAATTAAATGGTTGACGTACAATATTTTCGAGTTTTTGGCCATAAAAAATTAGATTTTTGTCAAAATAAAATTACAGTAATATTTTAAGTTGGACGTAATTAATATATTTTTTTAAAACTCTGTGTGAAATTCTTTGATTAATTTATCATCGACCAGTTTCGAAAGTACTATACAGTATAGCAGTGACATTAATTTAATCAAAGTACTTCATACAAAGTTTATTATTTTTTCTAATTAATGTTAGGTAAGATTATTATTACATATTGATTATATTTTATCAGCTTTACATTCTTTCCTTATTTCTTCATTCTGATGTTAGTATAGTGAGTAAGATTAAGAAAGGATCACTTAGGTGATTTGGTCATATGGAAAGGATGAATGATGAGAATGGTAAGAAAGATATATGACGCAAATGTTGATGGAACCAGAAATAGAGGACGTCCGCGAAAGACTTGGCACGACCAGATAAACCAGATAATGGAGGATGGTTCTGTTAGAAGCCTCAACAATCGGCGAGCTTGTATGACAAGATGTATGAATGTGGATGACGCGAGAATTGTATGTCAGGACAGAAGAGTGTGGCGCTCTATACTTTCTGCCTACCCCCACGGAGAAACGGCCTGATGGTAAGTAAGTAAGTTATATTTTATTAAAATGCTGACCACCTATTTAAAATATTGATATATTGTTTTCTGATCATTGACCATTTAATTATATTTTGACATCTTGTTTTAAATAATGCTAAGCGGCCGTTTCTGAAAAGGGCTAATTATTAACAGTATCTATCACCTACACAGCTTCATATTGATAAATAAATGTTTATCAATACTTTTCGTTAGGTTTGTATTGTACGAGTGCGAACTTTGTACCAAAAACAAAACTCTTGAAAATTATTTATTTAAAATAATTTAATGACAACAATTCATTGGTTTAGGATTATGGATGCGTGGATAATTAACGAAAGTTATCAAAAAGTTGACTCAAACCGATACCATGACCAAATTCCATTTCCAAAAGATTAGAATAAACAATACGAAGATGTCAATAATTTGCTGAATGTAATTGGGTCATTTAATTTATTAATATTGGTACACCATTTCTTTTCACTCATTATTTGTATATTTTGTTAAAAAATATTTCCAACCGTTTCCGACTTTGATTGCTCCGGTAATGCTGCGCTCAGCGTATAAATTTGGTGGATGCCCACCAAATTCCATCCACGCGGATGAAACTTGGCACTTATTTTGAACAAATTTACGTGATATTTTACACCCTTTTAAAAGGTAAATAAGGAAAGTGAAATAATGAAATGCAATTAATATTGCAAATAAAACTTAATAAATAAAAATTTGCTTTTACCACGATGAATTTTTATTTAAAACAATAAACATGTTTCGGAAGCGATGCTACAAGAAATGTACTAAAATTAATTTACAATTATAGAAAGGTAGATTTGTTAATTATGGTAGGAGGGGGTTAAATGGGGGCATGGCTACAAATTAAGTTGGCTCCACACTAGTGATGAGAAAAAATGCTACTCTCGACTCACCGGTGTGATGGTGTTTGGTATTTGATAATATCAGTGATTGAAAACTGTGACTGTGATCACAGTTTCATTACTAATGCGCATGCACCGAACGATATTACAATACGCGAAAACATCATTTAAAGCGTATTTATTTATATTTATTACGTATAAATTAAAACTTTGTTTACCAAAAAAAACATATTCGAGCATAAATAATCAATATAAATCTAATTTCATAAATGAAATATCGTAAAATATTTTGGCAGAATCTACTAGATGACGCTAATCAAATTACGTAAAATCTGGTAGATGTGCTGATTCTAGTAAAAATCGATGTAAATTGAATCACTATATACAATCACTGATAGTGAGTGTGAGATATAAGTGATTGACTCACGGTTTGTGATTTTGAGCTCATCACTTCTCCACACGTTACCAAATATATAAATATGAACCAACGCAAGTTCCTTGTTTCAATATTTTCAATTTGGTGTGATCAATTTGGTACCACTGACACAATCAAATAGTTCCACAACTTTTTTAAATAACGAAAATTTAAACGCCGACAATGTAATATACGTAAATGTAAAAAATACGTTTTGTTTACACAAAAATTTAATTTTCGAAGAGTAAATACTTTTACTGTTGCTTAAATGTGTCGTAAACTATCGGATTTATGTTTCCATAAAGAATGTGTGTAGAATACCCTACGTGCCGTAACTAATGTTCCAAACCCCTCTCCTATATGTACACTTTATTTCATCTCTATTTATTTACTGATCTGTGGTAGGCACAAAGTAACTACAATGGAAATAGATTTAAGAGAGGGCTATTTACAAAATTAATTTAATTATTTATGATATTTAAGTTTTAATTATCCTAATTTCTAATATTACTAGGTTATCCAAGTGAAAGGAAGCATCTTTCCCGAAACATAATAAATAAAAATTATTCGTAGTTAAAACAAAATGTTTAATTATTTTATTTATAAATATTGTTTTTATAAAAGTTTTCTATTGTACTAACAATATGTCTTTTGTTACTAATTTAATATCCTGTGTCCACGGGATTTATTTAAAATTTTCGACTAGAGACAATCTCTGAGATTCGGATTTTATTCTCGTGATATTATTTAAAGAGAACTCTCGGTTTTCGTAGTTCCCGTGTACACACCATATCTCATAGATTTATCATTAACCATTTACGTATGGTTCGTTATTTAAATTAATTTGAACCTTCCGAAGAGCAAATAATAAATGTTTGTAATTTAATGAATTTTCTGTTTCTTTCTACCAATCTCTAGCTGATACATGTACATAGTACTGAGATTTATCACAACTAACTATCAGGACCATAATAATAAAATATCAGTATATAATGATAAAATGTCAAATTATGCAATTTTTGTGAAACTAATTGTTTGTTTGTTAGTATTTTTACTGTGTTATTTCTGCTACTTTTAATTGATAATTTATTTGACTTGTTTGTTCAACATATGATTGTATGTAAAATTGTTATATCTATAACGCACCGGGATTTTTTACAATCATTATAATTTTTCACCAAACAGTTAGTTCATTGACGTCGAAAATCTTTACCCACTAATTTTATATCACTTCATAATGATAAAATAATATTTTGTTAAGATACTAACGGCAGATCCATTTATGACAGAGCAAATAATGAAGAAATATGGAAAGAATGTAAAGCTGATCTTGGTACAGTGAGTAAGATTAAAAAATGATCACTTAGGTGGTTTGGTCATATGAAACGGATGAATGATGAGAGAATAGTAAGAAAGATATAAAGAATACGTCTTCGGAAAACTTGGCATGACCAGGTAAACCAGATGGTCCTATTATAAACCTCAATTATTTTGGAGAAATAAAGTATTTAAATAAAACTTTAAATACTAAAGATAAACAATATTTTGATAGTACACAGTTTTCTGCATAAATCCTGACTACCGATCACACTGTTAGTATCTTTGACTTCTCGTGGTATCGTCTATGGTATAGATAGAGCTATTATATAATTACTAAAAAAAATTCTTTCAAATTAGGTTGATTTTCTACAAACTTTGGTCATCATTACTCATAGTAATTCCTTCAAAACTTGTAAAGATAAACATTATAACAAATGTATACATTTTCAAATAATTAGACAAAATACTTTGTTTAAACCACTATTTATTGATTAATTATTATTCAGAATTTTCCAATCACCTTTTGGAAACAAACCATTCTTTTGACATTGACAAGGGATTATAAATTATACATACAAATACTAGGGGTTTACAGATAGATAAATTTGAATTTTTTTAAATATAAAAAAGTGTTAATATTATAAATAACCAAATAGACACCTTTTAAACTTGTTTTCATATTAGTCCTTGCTTATTCACCATTCTATGGAATTGTTTTTATCTATGCTTATATTTTTAATTTCAGTATACATTGTTTCCTAAAGAAGATACTATAGGTATCGAAACATGTTGATTTATCAATAAATAGTGGTTTAAACACAAAACATTTTATCTATTATTTATATAAAATGAGGCCACAAAGTAATTTTGCTAATATTAAAGAAGTATGTATATATTTTTAATCGTATTTTCAATATATATTCATTTATTTGCTTTTTAATAAATCATTAAATCACATAGAGTGTATTCACATCAACGAGATCTTCAAACCATCCAAAATAGTGGATTATTTATAAAATTAAGAAGTCACATTACGTAAAGCGAGAACTCTAGGATTCTTCGAAAGATCTTCGGTGGAACATTGACCAGAACTCGACAAGATGGCCAGTGATGGGCGGACACAGAGAAGATAAATGCAGGTGATAATGATTAGATTTATCATATAAGATTTCTCTATCAACAAAAGTATTTATAATTAAAGAAGCCATTTGAATTCAAATAATACTGCGTATGCATTGTTTGTGCCACTGAACATGTTCACAAGCACATATAAATGTTATTAGGAGAACATTTTCTTATTGTGACGGTCTGTGATATTTTAAATACTAATTAAATATATTAATTAGAAAGATATACATATAAAATCAATTTTATCGAAAAATATTGTTGTTGCGCCACCGGGATTCGAACCTGGATCTTTTTCCTAACCGGGGAAGGTGCATTATCCAACTATGCTACAGCGACAATACTTTTAGCGACAAATTTTAGCCATGAAAAAATTACTCTAAATATTGAGCAATAAATTTGAAAAAAAGATTAATATAATATTATAATTCGGAGTATTCATCAAGTCCTATACAACCTTCATTCTTATATATTTTCATTTATTCAGTGAAAAGGTATACAATTAAATTCGCACGCTTGTTATTTTAATGGGTGATATTTTTCTGTCTTACCACAAGTGATATTTTTGCCAACGTATTAATTTTACAGTAGATAAAATAGAAAAATAATTATTTTTATTAGATTTGCTTTACATAATCGGTTTTTCACTATTCATTTCTAAGCGTAAATGATTTCCTTAGGATTGACTAAAATATTGTGTTGTCTGTATTTACCGATATATTTAGGCGGTAGACCTGTGTTACTGCATGGTTTGGGAAGGGTTAATTATCAACATTGCAATTAATTAATCATTGCGGTGATGATACACATAGAGCGATGTCTGTATCACTTCAAC
This sequence comes from Eubasilissa regina, assembly GCA_022840565.1. Taxonomy (NCBI): domain Eukaryota; kingdom Metazoa; phylum Arthropoda; class Insecta; order Trichoptera; family Phryganeidae; genus Eubasilissa; species Eubasilissa regina. Next base: position 25,318,054 of record JAINEB010000011.1, on the reverse strand, counting down.
TTTACTAAATATGTTATATTCTATATGTACAAGTAATTTAACATTTGACATTTAATTGAGCATACAATAATACATATAACACATTTATTAGTTGACTGTGTGGGATGCAGAAGATATCCACCTCTGATATTTGAAAACCTTGTTCTGACTACTTTACTAGACTACCGTATGTTTAAAGTAAACAGTTTTTTCTGTACTCTTGCGGTATTATTTAATAAAAGTTAGATTCGACAAGGATATAGAACAATAAATAGATACAATAAAAAAGTGTGTCGTAAATTATTGTATTATATTGTGATTAAGTTGGAATGTTGGACAGCGATGCCTTTGACTGAAATCTACCCAATTGAATCATGTATTGAGTTCGTAGCCTGTATTCAGAATACGACGGTAAAGCCCGCGCTTTCCTTTAAAATTCTATAAACAAGTAATTTGTATAAAAAGTCCGCACCTGACAAAGGTATGACGTCACACGTTAAAATCGAGGCTCACCTTGAAAATTTGTATGGAGTTTCATTTCAGAGTCACATCTATGCAAAATAAAAGGTAACCACACACCTTTGAACTGACAGTTCCAGAAAGGTAATCGCCAATTATCTTATATTTTGTTGATGTCGATATTATGGACGATATTTTCTTTAATTATGGAGAATTTTAATATCCTGGATGACTATATGAATGAAATGGACAGGCTCGCAGCAATTTGGCGTTATTTACGCGACTTTGAGAACCTTGTCGAACTGTACAACGGGCGCGACTTCAAACTGAGGTTTCGTCTAGAAAAACAAACTGAATTGAAATAATAATGCTTTTATTCCTCCGATTATACTTATATTCAAAATACCATAGCTAAAATGATTTTCAAAAAAAAGTATTTTCACCTACGAACTCACTGTCATCTGAGTGTTCATTATGTTTAATGTGTTCGTCACTTAGATCACCGTCACTTTCAGGAAAGTCACTATTATCGGAATTTCCAATATCATTTTCGTCTGAAAGCTCTTGAAGAATACGTGGAATATCACTTAATATTCATTTACCAGCCATAACTATAAAACACTAACATATATAATAACAGTTAGATTGTAAATGAAAATTTGTCACAATAGCCCCCTTATTTGCGTCACTGAATACGGAGCGGTGATGGTGAAAGGAATAAGACAATACGAGGGTGGTGATGTTAAAACAGAGTAAGGAATACATGACACAGATAACTTTATAGAATTGCAGAATTTTCATGTGCACTCAAATAATCATCGATGTTGTGAAAAAAGGGTTAAAACTATAATTAACAACAATAAGAATTCAGGGATAATACGAACCGTGAGTCAATCACTGATATCTTTGAGTCACACTTACTGTCAGTGATTGAATATCTGGGAATATCGTTATTCGTGGGAAATTTTTTTTTTTGTTAAAAATTCTAATGATTTTCTGACGCCGCCGTTTAAATCGATTATCGCGTGAATCAGAACGATTTTGTTAATCGTGATCACACTCACAACTCACGCTGTACGGCCATACTGATATTTAATATATCAGTGATTGTTAACCGTGATTACGCGCATGCGTAAATAAACCGTGATCAGTCACAAAATTACTTATTGATATTTAGTTGTGAACTGTGATTCGGAGCAATGCGCATTTGAGAATATTTATGAAGAAATGGATTCGTGATCAGCGTTATCTAACCGAAACGTTTTACGCGTATTTGCTGAGAATTTGACGAGAAAAATAAATGTACTTTTTTAAGCGTTTTCATTCTCTTTGTGATGGTATTAAATTAAATTTGTATCGATTATTTATGTTTGAATACGTTTTTACGCAAATAAAGATTTAATAATATAAATAAATAATCTAAAATTATGTTTTTATTTTATTTCTTGTATTGCGATATTGTGCGATGCATGCGCATGAGTAATGAAAAACTATGATCACAGTCACAGTTTTCAATCTCTGATATTATCGAATACCAATCACAATCACACCGGTGAGTTAAGAGCAGCGTTTTTTCTTATCACCACCTGTAAATAATGCAAGTTTTCCGGGAAAAAATATTACTTTAAAATTAAAACCCACAATTTCCAATCACACTGTAGTCAGTAATTGTGTTACTAGGGGGGAAAAGGACAGCAGATAGCGACAAACACCAAAATATATTTTTTAAATAACCTTTCGCTATTGAAGGCCAACTTCGAATTAATAAATAAATTTTTTGAAAAGGCTATATCTTCATTAGTTCGATTTTATAGCGTTCTGTCTAACAATTTTGACGACCATTATTGTCATCGTAATCAACAGTAGCCACTATCAATCCAATGCATAATGAAAGCCTCCCCACAACTCTGTCATCCTCTTCGGTCGTACTACTCAAAAATATTATACATATGTCCATCAAATATCTTTGCCTCTTGAAATGTGGCTCACGCAATGCTCATAATGACATATTTGACTTCTGTCGGCGCTCTAAACCACGTGGTTCTTTTCATACACGACACAATTATTTATAAAAATATATAAGAATGACTAATATGAAGAATCGCCTAATTTAATTTTGAAAGGAAGGAAAAAAAATAGAATATATTGTCAAGAATGTTATTATTTTTAATGAAAACATAATTTTAAAACATACTATAATTATGTGACACTTTTAATACTAATTAAATAAATCAATTAGAAAAACTTGAATCAAAGTTAATCCAAATTTAGTAAAATGAATTGATTTAATTCTGGCGTCTATTATTCAAAGGTATTTGGGAATTATTGCATAATTGCAATAAAGTTCATTATATTTGAAAAATTTATTAAAATATGTATCAATTATAAAAAAATTAGGACAACACATTCTTATTGTGAAGTTGTAATTATTCAGAAAATAGGTCTGTGATATTTTAAATATTAATCAAATGTATTATATACATATAAAATCAATTTTATTGTTGTTGCGCCGTCGGAATTCGAACCTGGATCTCTTTCCAAGCCGAGGAAGGTGCATTATCCAAGTATGCTACAGCGACGATATTTTTAACGACAAACTTTCAAACCTATACGTTACCTTTTTGATATTAATACATTTAATCGTTCCATTATTTGAAAGAGCCATCTAACTTATTTTTACGAAATCTCAAATATCTTTTAGTAATCTGTTAGCAGATGCCAGAAATATCAATTCATTTTTATTAAATTTTGGTAGATGGCTCTTTCAAATAATGGAACGATTAAATGTATTAATATCAAAAAGGTAACATATAGGTTCGAAAATTTGTCACTAAAAATATCGTCGCTGTAGCATAGTTGGATAATGTACCTTCCCCAGTTTGGAAAGAGATCCGGGTTCAAATCCCGATGGCGCAACAACAATATTTTTCGATAAAATTGATTTTATATGTATATCTTTCTAATTAATATATTTGATTCATATTTAATTACAAAAAAGTCTAAAGAATATAAGTTCGTCATAAATTTGTCGAGAACGTAATGGGTTAATATGACGAAATAAAATACTTGAGTCAAGCCTGATGTGATATAATCCATATTATTAATAACTTAAATACACATTACCCTTTTTGTCTATACATATTTTATTCGGTACAGGGTGAATACTATGTTCCAGGCCGATTTTGTTTGACCACCTTTTTGGTTTAGCAGATATTTGTCAGTTCATATGTGGTAGTCGTAGAGAGATTTAATTACAACTTATTAGAGAGCATTTAATGCCTCACTAATTTAATGCCGAATTGGGTTGATTGGGCCTGTAACACATGATTTAAACACGATGGTGCCCCCTCATACACAGCCTGAGCTACGCCTGATCCTGAGATATTGACTGGCCTTCTTATCACCTTATTTGATGACTCCCGACTATTTTTTATGATGGTACTTGAAATTAAAGATCTACGCCAATAAGTCAATAACAATTGCGATGCTATCGGATAATATTCGAATAGAAATTGCTAAAAATGAATGTTATTAAAAATATGGTTACAAGAGCACGCCTTTGTGCAACTGCTAGAGGTTGTTCTTTGTCCAATGTTATATTTATTCATAATTGTAATAAATCAAGTAATTAATATATAAAAGAAAAAATTTAAAAATATGTTTTATTTTCTGGTTATTTAAAAAGAATATCGACCTGGAACATAATATTCACCCTGTTACTACTATAATTCGATGTGTATTTATTTGTATTTGCAGATGAAATAGTCAAACTTTCGAAAACATAAGAGAACCTATAGGAGTGATTAAATTGCTTTAGCGAAAAAACTACACAGTACTGTTTTCAAATGACGTGCGACAGGATAAGAAATTGATAAATGCATAGGCTAGAACAGCAACGTTCTATGGTCAAAAGAAAGCAGAGCTAAACAATAAAATGACGTTCTTGTGGTATAGCTTAGTTTGAAAATAGTAAGAATATGGATATAACAACACAGACTAGTAAATAAATAGACATAAAATAAAGTGTACATATAGGAGAGGAGTTTGGAACATTAGTTGCTAGACGAGGGGCATTCTACACACACTATTTGTGGAACGGTATATGTGTTAATTTGAAAAATGTAACATATAGGTTCGAAAATTTGTCGACAAAGATACTGTCTACTGTAGCACAGCTGGATAATGCACCTTCCCGGATTGGAAAGAGATCCAGGTTCGAATTCCTGTAACAACAACAATATATTTTTCGATAAAATTGATTATATATGTATATCTTTCTAATTAATACATTTAATTAGTATGTTCTGAATAATTACAACTTCACAATACGAATAAAAATAAATTTTTCATAAAAAAGGAGAAAATCTTAAAAAGGCATGCAAAATTAACTTCTATATATGGAGATATTTTATATTTTTGCAGAAATCAATCACTTTGTGGTCTGACATATTACACTAGTTTTATTAAACTAACAATTAACATTTTTAATTTAATAAAACTAATGTTGTTAGTTTTAAATACGTCTTGAAGAAGCTTGAGCTAAGCGAAACCTGTTAACGTGTAATAAAATTCGTGGTTTCAAACAAAGTGATTTTGTTTTAGTTAACCGTAGATATTTTATTTATGGTCAAAGATTATCATCGCAAACATAATAAATGAAGAGAATGACTTTATTTGAGGACCTCAATAATTACTATTAACTATTATTTGGTGGAATCTGCCTAACTAGTAAATTCAGCAAATAAATGATGTAATATCCACATTCCAGCATTATTCTCCTTCAGCAAACACCAGATAAGATAACGCCTTCAGATATTTGCAAGTGACACTCGTGCGGAAATGTTGTGTTTGTATTTATCAAATATTGCGCCTTTTTGTATAAAAAACATTAAAATGCCAAAATTACATAATAATAATAAAATTAGTATAATATGATACTTTTAAAATGAGCAATATTAACTTTGTGGTTTAAATTCATATTTTTATTTATTATCTTTGTTTTGTACTAAATTTATTTTTTAAATAATTGTTTTTTTTTAATAGATTCTGGTAAAGAAACAATAACTTATGTTTTTGGTTAGTTATGACATCCTAAAGAATAAAAAGGTATTTTTCGAAACCGGTGGATGTATTTAAACTCAATTCAGTGGTAAATAAAACAAAGATAATAAATAAAAATATGTATAATATGTGATAAGAGCCGTGCTACACGACTCCGCATGGTACAATTAAGAGATATTTTTGCAAAACTGACTCATTCGACCTATTACAACACTACTTATTTCACACAACACCTGTTTTCGACACGGTATTGTCAGCCAGTACCTATAAACGACACTGCTTTTGACACGGTACTACTAAAGATCGTGAATGGTCGTGAAAATCTAAAAACAATGAACTAAGAAAAATAATGAATGTGCAGAGTTGTGTTTGATTATAATATTATTATTTTTCTATAATTTACAACTAGCGCCGGCGTTACGCACAGGTGAAGCACGCCCCTTTCTGCGGCGACCTAATCAAGGGGCGGCCGAAAAATATTTAAAAATTGAAAAACAAATTTCCAAATTACAAAACGATAATACTGAGTAATAAAAATAATCCAGGTACAAACAATCCAATACAACAAATCGAATAAATAACATAATAGGTATTTCCTAATAAAGCAGTAATTTACAGTCAACACGTCTAGAACGTATATTTTTCAACATTCCGGCCTAACAAAATACCGCCCCTAACGTGTGTGGCACGCGGGTGGCCAATTTAGAGGGGGCCAATTTATGGAGATGGTTTTTCAAATATTAACGTTGAGTTATCAATCGGGGCGGGAAAAAAAATAATTTTGCATGTGGCGACAAAAAGTCTAGTATTTAAATATGTCCATGGTAATTATGAGTCAAAGATTCTTTAACACGCACTCTCTTTTTGTATTTTATTAAGTAATCGCAAAAAACTATTGTAGGTTTCAAAAAAAAAAAAAAAATTTTTAAATGTAATAGATTACATTAATAAATAAATATTTTAATCATAAAATATAATTAAATTAAGAAAAACTCAGAATAAGTCTGTTTTGCAATTAATTTGAGAGCCGTCAAAAATAGATAAATGTAGCTGTCTTGTAAAATAATGTTGGCAGGTATTAAAAAAATTATTCGTATATTATTATTACAAGATAACTTTCCGTACATAGAATATGATGTATTATTAGGATTACTTTATACAAAATTGTGTTCAGTCATTCGACAGCAACTTCCATACAAATTAACTGCGCTGCCATTTTGTCACGCGATCAAACGGGCCGTTCCTATTGGTTGAAATGGAATACGTCAGTTTTGTTTGTAACATTTTATGGAATTAGACGGATTTGCTTGAAACTTTATTTTTTACAGGTTTTTTTTATGGGAATTAGTAGCTTTTGGTCTATTTTTTATCACATTCTGTTTCCTACGTTAACCTTTAATAGAAATAATTATTTCCTTTGGTAATTACGTGAAGGATTTTCAAACAATAAATGAATCATGTTCAGTATAGAAAGTGTTCTTAAAAACAGGATCTATTTTGTCTAAAGACGTTGGTTAAACGAAAGTACATATATTGTATTACATATATTATACATGATTGTATAATATCAATGGTAACAACATAACCTAAATCTATACCTACTGCACGCCACTGAATAATATCTATCGTCATCATAATTGGCATAACAACCCTAGGTGGATCTTGGTCTCCAAGAAATTTCAATCTTTCCTTATCTTGCAACAGCGTCCTTGGCATAGTCTGATCATTGAAGTTTAATACTGGTCAAAATAAGAAAATATATAAAAATTGAAAAATTGGTTTTTCGGTCGAATTTTAGTATAATATACTATGTTAGAAACATTTTACAGACAAAGAATATTGCTTTAAATAATTTTAAAAATATATATTAAATTCTCATTGTGACATCTATGCAATTTCAGGGAAATGAATATGAAATTTAGTCCATAGATGGCGAAGCTGATTATACTCGAAGTATTTCCGCATAGTAACACATATACAACTTCCAAAAATTATATATATATATATATATATATATGTATGGAGATTGATTAATGGGTGAGAATGGTGAACGTTATATTTATATGAAGTGATCACTTAAGCCAGCCGAAGACAGGTCGTGAACCCTGTAATTATCCATACTTCCATATCTTTCCATTAAATATAATAAAAAATAGTTTTATCTCCATGAAGACATCTATAATTTGTTTAACTGAAGTTTCAGCCTACCGATCAGCTTACAGATCTGCAACGATGGCCTGTTATCGAAGTACAGGACTCAGAATGGACCGAAGCAAAACGGAAAGCCATTCTCGTAAATACTGCTCCGGTTCATGAGAATCTCGCAAATATATCTCAAACTCGTCATATCATTACGTTTATCAATAAATTTAAATTATTCAATAGAATTAAGTAAAGTAAAAAAGGTGTCAGTCAGCTGGCGATCCATATGTATGTATTGTAATATAATGATGTAAATGTATACTTGTTTATGCCTTCGATAGCTGATTCTTAGGTTCCCGATTAACAATAAGCACAGCACACATATGATATATGAACTGCACTAACCTTTTTATTTTTGCTGTCTTTCTGGTCCGATGTTGTTGTTTTTTTGATCTCTGAACTGGTCTAAGCACGGGATCTAATAAGAATGACCGTCTTCTTAGCTTTCCGAAAAAAGGGCGGCAATACTCACACACACACGTGTATATTATTATAAACCAAGAAACCCAGTGGTGCCAATTGAAATAATGAGGCGCTTAAATAATACGTTTTGATTTAAAATAAATATAATTCTGGTTATTCGTTACATTATCCAATTCCTTCTCCATCGAAGAATTTGAAGAATATAGAAATCCATTCTTCTTGAAAAAGTCAATGGAGCTCAAGATTGTATCTTATACATAATTTTACATACATTAATATCTCTAGCACTAGATAAATTAAGTATCATAATACAATTTAAAAATAATATCATTGTGAAGATGCAGTTTTTTCAGGATATATACGGAAAAAACTAAATTATCGAAAAAATATTTTAGCTGCCACCGGGATTTGAACCTGGACCGTTTTCTATACGGGGAAATACGTTACCTACTTTCGCCACACCAACCGAGCAAGTTGACGACAATTTTTCGAACTTGTATGCTGCAACTCTTTCAAATTGCTACATTTGTTCTTCCTTTTTAAAAAAATTAACGGGTCTATCGCCTCCACAGCCATCATTACCGCCGACGACCCCTGAACCCATCTCACATTTACCGGTGAGTAAAACCAGAGCTCCTTCCAAATACCATCTCCAGGACACGCTTCTTGTGAGAACGGTCACTTTGTAAATGTATGTGTGTGTGTGTGTGTGTGTGTGTGTGTGTCATGAAAGTGAGTAGATGAATAGTGGAATACAAACCTCATAAAAGGCCGTCATTGGGAGTACATTTCCATAACCAACGCATTGCCATAACCGTCAATGGCGAGCGCTACAGATCGATTATAAGCAACTTCTTGTGGCCTAAACTAGATGATATGAATACCGATAACATATGGTTCCAACAGAACGGTGCTACGTGCCACACAACACATGCCACGATGGACATTCTGCACGAGTGATTTGAGACCACGGTTAACACGCGCGGCGTGACATGAACTGGCCACTGAGATCGTGCGATTTAACGCCTTAAGATTTCTTCCTTTGGGGCTATCTTAAATCGCAAGTCTTTGCGAATAAGCCGCAACCAATTGGCACCCTCAAAGTCAACATAACAAACGCCTTCTAGCAAATTCAGCCAGATTTATGCGACAAAGTCATTGAAAATTGGACCTCAAGAATACGTACCACTAAGCAAAATCGCGGCAAATATTTGAGCGACATTATATTCCACACTTAATGCCATAAAATATACTTTCAAATAAAAAAAAAATGAGTGGATATCTCACACACAACTTGTTTTATTTACATTTTAAAATCGAGCATCCTTATTGAAAAACCCTTTATAATTTATATTACTATATAACGTGTTGAAATAAACGTATAATATTGATACCTGGAAAGTGTCACTTGCAAGGAATTGGGACCCAAGTAATTAGACAGCAATCAGAGGATAGAACCTCAAGGGAATCTGGTGGTAATCTAAGATTTATCCCACTCTTACATGTAGTCAACATATTACGCTTTTATATTTCTAAACTGTAACTATGCTCAACAAGTTCTCCCCCCTCCGCTCATCAACCCTAAGTAGCACGTAGTCCTTTAGTCTTAAGTTTAGTATTAGTAACATTACTGAAGATGATGCGTCAGCATTGAAAACGTTATAATACGTAAAAAATTAGTTAAAGTAATCAGTGTTTTTATTTAAATTATAAAGTTATAATTGTTTCATTAAAAAAAAAATATTTCTTTTAAATAATTGTAACAATCGATTGAGTTTAAGGTATTTGCGAATATGAAAAAAATACATTAAAATGCAAAGAGAACTTGGTTTCCCAGCATCCACAGAACGATAGCTAAAATTTATTGTAATTTTGATCCAAATGTTTGTTTAATTTCTATGTATAGCAAGCAGGGGCGTGCAGTGTATACATGCAAAAAGTTGTGCATTACTAAAAATTCTGGAAAACAAATATAAATTGAATAATTGGATTACCATAAATGAAAACATTACTTTACAATTAAAGCCATCTGTGTTCCAGTGGAGACTTTAACTGCTTTGTTCTAAAAACTACCACAACAGCTCACCGCTGTATCCATAGCGCACTTGTGGATTGAGCTATTCACATTACTATGTTCTATATTTAAGCTAGTAAATTACTCAAGTCATAGAATTGGCTATTTACTGAATTGAAAATTCCTTTCGAGTGCGTTTGATGTATTTGGTGCATAAGTTTGTTTTTGATTTGAGAAAAACAAAAAGCAATTGGCAGAACTATTTCCTACGTTAACCTTTAATAAAAATAATTATTTCGTTTAGTTATTACGTGAAGGATTTTCAAACAATAAAATAATCATGTTCAGTCATAAAAAGTGTTCTTAAAAAAGTCTATACATTTTTAAGATTGATTTTTATATGGGTAAGAAGGTATTATTTTGCGTTAAAACTTAAACTTTAAAAACACTATTAATAGTACTCTAAAATTACAAATAAATACGTGGTAGCGTCGTATAAATGACGGATTAATTTTATCTAAAGACGTTGGTTAAACGAAAGTTCATAACCCTATGTACGATATGTATTGTAGTACATATATTATATATTATTGTATAATGTCATTGGTAACAGCATAACCTAATTCTATACTTACTGCACGCCACTGATAGCAAGACAGTGATTCCTGTTTTATTGCGCATCTCAAGCATGTGCAGAAATTTTTTTATTTGTCCTATCGGTAGATTTTTTTAACTGCATAACTAAAAGACACATCAAATTTGTATAATCAGTCCGGAACACTAATTGTCAGAAAATATAATTAGTTGAATCCGATCAGTTATATTAAACAAAATAATTATAAAATCATTGTTTAATCCATAAAATAAACAACGCTTTTAAATAAATGCAACAAATATTGTATTTTTTTGTTAAAAAAAAACCTTACAAATTTAAGTGTGCTTTTATAATTAATTTATAGTATTATATCATAGATATAAGAGTATAATTAATTATTTTACAGTATAGCATTCCAAGTTGTACGAAGTTTGTATGTATAACAGAAAAATGTGATTATTATGCCTCCGTGTCATAGTTAACAATCGGATAATTTATTTTCTCAGAGACAATATTTTGTAGTAGATCTCCCAGGAATCCTTTACCAAATTCTCGGAAAGTTTCGTACATTGCTCCATTAAACTGTAACAAAACAAAGGTACAGTTTATAAAAAAAATCGTTAGATTTATTTTAAATATTCATTTAAAATTTATTTTCATAACAACATTATTTCTATAGCTTGCATCAAATATAAAAATCTTTAGTACCAATATTATAATTCATTTCATTTACATGCAAGCCTGTTGGTCTCTTCTTACCTCGCTAGGTACATGTAGAGTATCTGTTCTGAGGTAAGAAGCCATAAGATTCCATAAGTTAGAGTATAAGTTGAAAGTAAGGTAACAAATTAAATTATATGGTAAAAAACAGATAAATCGTTTAAATTGTTAAATTAAAAACACCCTAGTCGCGGTTTCTAACGGAGCCGCAGCCTACTCCTACAAATTCATCAACAATTCGCATCCTCGGATGCTCTGGCGTCTGCGGCTGCAGCTACACCACGGGTCCGGGGCAACCCCTAAATCAAATAACTTACTTCTGTACTCCCCATGGCCTATCTGACCATCCTCTCTTACGACAACAAAGGGGAGAAAGCAGCGGCGTAACTATGCCAATGCAACGCATTGGGACCTACATTAGATAGAAGTTAAATTACTATTATAATTCATTTAGCATTAATATTATTGCAAATGTCCATACCTTTCCCAGAGTTAATTGTAATCCATAGGCAAGAAATGAAATTATTAAACTTAAATATTTATTTTTCACGTGTATTCTGAAAACATTGTTGATATATACAGCAACAGTGGGTTGATGTATTGTTATTTATGTATACAGTAACAGTAGGTTAATGTATTGATATATACAGCATCAGTAGGTTGATGTATTGTTATTGATGTATACAGCAACAGTAGGTTGATGTATTGTTATTGATATATACAGTAACAGTAGGTTAATGTATTATCATAAATGTATAGATGTATACAGCAACAGTAGGTTGATGTATTGTTATTGATGTATACAGTAACAGTAGGTTAATGTATTATCATTAATGTATTGATGTATACAGCAACAGTAGGTTAATGTATTATCATTAATGTATTGATGTATACAGCAACAGTAGGTTAATGTATTATCATTAATGTATTGATGTATACAGAAACAGTAGGTTGATGTATTGTTATTGATATATTGATGTATACAGCATCTAATATATCGGTTTAATAATTGCCGTAAAGTGAAAATCGCTTTAAAGCGAAGGAAGTATTTTTTAAATTACAAGTGCATGAAAAAGCCTAAGAATACTTTTATTTTTTTTATAAAAGTGTTAATATTATATGAGAAAAAATACTTTCTTTGTTCTTACTATATTAATCACGTAATCTTGAATAATATTTACTTATTTAATGACTATATTCCTATTACATACATACTCCTAGAGCACTAGCCACAAAATAGTAACGAACCGATCTCGCGATGACGGTAGTGTAGTAGTTCTTCGGTTGGAAGTCAATTCTCCCCTTGGCGGTAGTCCCCGATATATCCAGATAACTCGTGAAGACGTCAGTCTCCAAGTTTTTCTTCATCTGTAAAAACGTTGAAAAGATATATGAGTATAATAATTTAATAACGAAATTTGCATTTCTTTTTGTGCTGTACATTTTTCAATGGATAGATTTTTCGGTCTCTCGAAGTGATTTATCTTGTTTATTACATGTCATAACATGACCATTTATTTTATTGAACACAAAATGTTATTTAATGTTTACTTTGACATCGTTATATTTTAGTTATTCGAAACACACCTATCATAAGGGTAACCGGCTTAAAATAATTCAAAGATCTATTCCCCGCACTCCCTGTTCTCCAAAAGAAAAGTTTCCAAAAGAACAATATCAAATATCTCTTGAATGAGAATTGGGTATTGCCAGGTAGCCTCACATTTATCCAGATTGAACTTAAGAGATTCCCCAATGTGTGAGTGTGGTGCCGAGGAGGAAACCCTTGACCATATCTTTTTTGACTGTCTATTGCGGATCATAGGTTTTTTACAGTAATCTCGTCAATGGTAATTTTCAACTCCCGGTTAACTTGTGTCACCTTCTTTCCCTTAACTCGCCACATTTAATCTATATATTAGCAATTTTTTTGAACGACGATAGTATTAACTTGTAATATAATACTTCCTATTCTATAATATTATTGTACTTTTTTCTATAAAATAAAGTTTTAACTTGATTAATGACACAAATCACTTTAGAATGGTGGATTGGCTATTTAATAGAAGAAGATTAAAACACACCCGCAGTACGACTCATTTTTCAAACTAAATTATTATATTTGTATTCTTAACACTATGTTTTAGAATCGGGCGTATTACAAATCAAATGAAATAGAGGTAATCTTTATGTTGATTATTATTGCCTATTTAAAAGAAGAAGAAGAAAATGACAATTCATTTATAATATTATAGATATGTTATTTAATGGCATTATTGTTATTGTAGTTCGCTTGTCATGTAAAACACAATATATAATGTAACAATATATAAAATGTCAATAAAATTTTATTTTATTGTGATACTTTACAGGGTGTGCCAAAAGTCACTTTACTATTTAAAAGTTTAATTACTTTTTGTATTTTCATTATTTTTTAAATTTGTCTTTTTCATGATGTTTAACACACAAGTTGTCAAGTTTCCATTAGCCATAATTCCCTTCAAAGCGCCGTTCACTTTAGTCCCTGCAGTCACCCTCCTTTCGATGTCTTTCCGTTTCTATCAAATATACTTCCCAAATACACAAACTCATCTACTTGTTCCAAACATTCATTATCTACAAGTATATAGCACGGTGTCTCGCTTTCCTTCTTCTGGAATACCATCACTTTCAACTTGTTAACATTCATCATAAGGTCGCCTTCCTTGCATATAGGCTATTTATTATCGTTGGTTAATTAGCTTTTTAACTTCATGAAAGATAATGTTTGATTCATAAAATATAATGTTTGATTCATGAAAGTTAATGTTTGTTCGCATAAACAGGTAGTGCCAAAAATTGTGAGATTGGCAAACATTAGTTATTTTATTGTGTCATGTATTGCAAGCTTACAATGACATGTATCAAATATGATTGTATATGAAAATATGAGTTGAAGAGTCGCAAAGGCCTACGAAAAAAAATCGCGTGCGGCTCGCGAGCCGCGGTCTGCCAACCCCTGCACTAGACCAACAAGCCACTCTTTAGCTCTGTTACAACTTCTACACATTATGACATGTTGGTTGCAATGAGAAATGACTAAATGTAAAGTCAAGCCTAATGTCGTAATGTCACATGTAAGAAAATACTTACATTCATTTGGTATGTGACTTCATCCACTTTAAATATTCCTGTAGCCTTTTGAACGCCGGTTGATAATTCGGCTTCCATATCATAAGCGTAGCTCAGTCTTTTGAAGATGACTATGGCAGATACAGAAGCCTCAAAACTTGACTCCGATAATGAGCTAGTGATCGATTTGGGTTTTATGTAGACGTCGTCGGTACCAATAACGAAACCGTTAAAGTAGCGAAGATTCCCCACCACCTCGTCACCGTACATGGCTTCACTTTAAATTAAAATAATAACAATTATAATTAGTGCTATCAGAAATATTTCTAATGAAAACACTTACAATGAATGTGTTCAATAGTGACCATAATACTCTAATTTTTATATTGAGTAATATTAAAATTGTTTATGTAAATGCCTTCGATAGCTGGTTTCCATATTTCCGATTAAAAATAAGCACACATATGATATATGAACTGCACTAACATTTTAATTTTGCTCTCTTTCTGGTCCGATGTTGTTGTTCTTTTAGCCGGGTTGTCTTCTTTAGATTTCCACCGACCGAGGTTTATTTGAATCGCTGGACTGGTCTAGGCACGGAATGTAATTAAATGACGCCTATCGGTTACCGTCTTCTTAGCTTTCCAAAAAAAGAGCGGTAATACTCACACACACACATGTACATTATTATAAATCAGTAAACCCAGCGGTGCCAATCGAAGTAACAAGACGCGTAAACAAAAATTATAACAATAATGCCAAAAAATTTTTTAAACTCAGAATTTGGGGCTCCATAAAATTGATGAAGCAAATATGTAATATTCGCTATCGTGGTGACTACATATTATTATAAGCTTATATTTCGACATCTTTACAAATGTTTTTCTAAAAACTGAGCCTGTTACGGTCTGATGCGCAGTTGCTGAATTTTGAGTAATAGGGTGATACATTTTAGAGAAAGAAGAGAAATCAGTTACTTCCGAATGTTACGTAAAAATGTTACGCGACTTGATAAACTCGGAAAGCTCACACAGCAAGACAATTAATAAATTTCCCGAGAAAGATGTTTCCCGAACGGCTTATTTAACAACGAGGTGACACCCCATGGCCTACACGGTCAACCAATCTTGCAACATGTGTGATAAATCTTAGATTTTCACCAGATTCTATACTCTGATTACTTTCTAATTACTTGGGTCTCAATTTCAGTCTTTCCAGGTGACAATAGTAAGTTTATTGAACACGCTATTTAGTAAATATAAATTATACACGAGATTACATATAGAGATTGACTAATTAATCAGAAGAAGCTGTGATGGAAGAGAGCCGGTCCCCCTAGAGACGGCCTCTTATAAGTTTCGTACCCCACCACTCATATACTCACTTTTATGACACACGTACACATATATTTACAAAGTGACAGTTCTCACATATAGGAAAAACGAAACGGAATTTTTATACTAGCAATAATAACTTCTACCAAACCACCTTTTAGAGACGTGCCATAATTTCGTAAGAGAAAACAACATTGAAATTTTACGTCCTTATATTGGATAATTTACAAAGTCTAAAAATCAAAAGATCACAACACTAAGTCCAATATAATTAACCAATTAAACCTTACAAATAACCCGCTATTAAATATATTCCATATTTCAATGCCACCCTGTCAATCACCTCCCCACTCTTACCAAGACTCCGCCTTCACCCGAAACGGAAGTCATTCAAATTTTATGCAATAGTACATTTGTACGCCAATCCTGAAGAAGATACATTAGTATCGAAACCGGTTGACGAAAAAACAACACAGTGGTTTAAACAAACTTAAATATAAATACAATTTTTTGGTGAATATGTAGGTAAATAGTTAGTTTGAAAACAGTGAAAATTTGAGATCTTTTTACACCTAAATTATTTTATGAGAAAAAATCTCTTTTAAAAATAAATCGAACCCTCGCCCCTTAGATCAGTTGTCACAGCGCGGTCACAGAGATAGCTTCCATTTTATAAAATGTGAATCATGGCGAAGATTTTTATAACCTATAAAATAATATATTGTTTCTTACTTTATTGTAAAATTTAAGTCATTCATAAGCATATTGCAAAAGCCCTCATCTTCCAAGTCAAACATCAGCATTTGGAGAACGTCTTCAACATATTTTTCCACATTTTCCAATTTAGATTGTGATAAACCTTTAAAAAAAAAACATAATAATTTATCATAAAATTAATTATAAAACATCCCAATTAAATATGTCACATGACATATTCCCTGTATCACAGACTACCAAATATAATGACGTGAACTAAAGCAAATTCCTTGTTTCAATATTTGCATTTTGGTGTCACCCACCTACGCAATCAAATGGCTCCGAGACTTTTTTTTTCAATGCATGTCTCAGTTTTGCTGATTTGTGTATTCATCGAAATCTGAATCAATGTGCACGCCCAACAACTTAACTGCATTGTTGAATATGGAATCAATATGCAGAGTGGCCTAAAAAAAGTGAGAACATTTCGTAAAATGTGATATAATTACATCAAAATTAGTTTAACTATATCAACAATAGCTTAAATAATCTACTAATTTAATTATTTACCTATATCACATTTTATTTCGACAATTTCCGGACGCCATCTTTGATTATTAATTTTACCATTGTTTATATTTGGTTTTTTCAAATTGTTGCCAGAATGACAAAAATCACTGCAGAAGACCGTATTCTGATTAAAAATTTGCGAATTGAAAAACTAGGAAAATGATCAAAGAGTTTCAAAACAAAGCCTGGAGTAAAGTTAGACATTATAGCATAACTGGACATTACAGCATGACGGAGCTCCATCTCACACAGCCAGAAATACAATCAACTTTCTTCGTCGTGAGAATGTTAATTTCATTGAGCCAGGCATTAGCAATTACAAATATTGTGCAAAAAAAATTACATTAAGAATTATAATTAATTATACTATGTTATTAAGGAGAACACATTCTTATTGTGAAGTTGTAATTATTCAGAACATAGGTCTGTGATATTTTAAATACTAAATTAATGTATTAATTATAAATATATACATATAAAATCAATTTTGTCGAAAAATATTGTTTTTGCATCACCGGGTTATGAATCTGGATCTCTATTTCCAATCCGGGGAAGTACACCACCAATTGTGTTATAACGCCAGTACTTTTCATGACAAATTTTCGAACCTATACGTTACACTTTTTCAAATTAATACATCTGTCGTTCCATTATTTGAAAGCCATCTACATTATTTTTACAGAATCTCAAATACCTTTGAGTAAACCGACTGCAGATCCCGGTGACGCAAAAACAATATTTTTCGACAAAATTGATTTTATATATATATATTTATAATTAATACATTAATTTAGTATTTAAATTATACTATGTTTTGAAATTACGAGATGTTCTCACTTTTTTTGGGCCACCCTGTGTACTATGATCCGATTGGGTAGACATTTATCGGAAACAACGCTGTTTAACATTTCTACTTAAACTAATATAAAAAACAATACAATTAATTTTAGATTTGCAACGCATTCATTATATTATCAATTTAATTGTTTTAATAAAATGACATTTCAACGGCACGAAAATAGCTGACTAATTTAACAACGACGGCAGTCTTCCTAAATAGTCAGAACAACGCTGAATCGCTGAACCGTTACTGCATCCCGCTCAATAATTAATAAATTAATAAAAGTATAAATTAAGTATACACATTATATTATATTTTTCCATGTTCACCTCTGACGTAATAAAAATAATAATGTACGTCAATAAACGTTTTTATGATTCTGATTATTATTATTATAATTAGTGACATCTATTGATGAAAAAATAAGTTCCCAAATTCAGATAAGCCTTTTTTATTAAGAAAGTTTTTAAAAGGGAATAGATATGTCACTTTTTTGACTATCGTCATTAATTCGAATATAGGTGTAAAGTCACATTTTCGTTTGTAAAATAATCCTATCGTTTCGTAGTGCGATCCATTTTAATCTCACTAAATTACCAATCACGTAATTGAATATCTCCTTATTTGCGGTATCTTTAGTTATCCAATGGCATTATCAGTGATCGACACAATTATTAATATTAAAAGTGTAAAAGACAAAGAAATAAAATTTGATTACATCTGATATTAATATGAGTGTCGATTCAATATCGTCTTAGCCTTTACCATACCATGATATAAAATACCAGAACGCAGCCATGTTGTCAACTCGTGTTTCCGTAAATAACTGTTAGAAAAAATGATTTTATTAGCTTAAATGGCTTTAATGGCACGAATTTATTGTAAATACTGAGCATTCAAATTTGAAAAAATTATTAATAATATTATTTATAGCATTCATTAAGTCCTATACAATGTGTCCTTCCTTCTTATCTCTCTTCATTTAATTAGTGAGAAAGAGATAATTATATTTGTATGTTTGTTGTTCTTTTCACTGTGAAAATAGTGTGTGATCTCTGTCTTTCATATCACAAACGGTATTTTTACCAAAGTATTTATTTTACAATGAAGTGAATGTAAAAAATAATTGTTTTTGTACGATTCCCTTTTCATAATTGGTTTTTCACTAGTCATTCCTAAGCACTAATATTTTCTTCAGAATTATCTAAAATATGAATTTTATGTTGCATGTATTTACCGAAATATTACAGGTTTAATATGATGATAGACCTGTGTTACTGCATGGTTTGGGAAGGGTTAATGCATAGGTAAATGATTAAACGTATCAGTCAGTGTCTGAAATAATATTGAAAAAAATTATTAAAAATCAATCTTCCCTCTTTAATAATATTTTAATTCATCATTTTATGTAGCGTGTGCACGGATAAGATTTATCTGAGATGATACATTACGTTTTTTACCAACAAATCTCTGAGACAAGAATCGTCAACATAAAAGCGGTAATAACAAATTAAAATAAATTAATGACGTCAGCGCAAAATTAAAGGACGTCACTGTCGCGGAGGGGAGAAACGAGAAGTAAGAAGGGGAAGAAAAGCATTTTAGTTCATTTACAACATTTCAATATTACCAAAAAGCAATTTACCTTTAACAACGACAAACAAGAGACAGAAATGTACAGTCCAAGTGATTAATTTATTCATTTTAATGTACGTTTTTTAATACAATACTCAAACGTGAACCCGCGCGAAACACTGATTTGATTTTTTATTTAATTCGTAGCTTTTGATAAGTTAATCACCGTTTTATCTCGCATCTAATGATTGTGAAAACAATTCATAAAATGTAGGGGAGGTACGTACAAAATGTTGCATGTTACGAAAACAACGAAATTTACAAAATGACATGTACGGACACGGGAATTATTTACGAAACCTTTCTCGTTTGGTTTCAAAAACTTCTTTAGAGGCGCGCTAAGTCACGTAACATAATCTGCCGAGACTTTGACGATGAACGACGACAAGTGTAATTTTACCTGACTTCGAGTTCTCGCTGGGTGCTTCTGTTTTAGAATAAAGTAAATAAAATTGTTACTTCTCGATAACTGTTTGATTTTGTTGTGGAAGCACTAATCGCCTATTCAGATATGAGTTTTTCACAATAATTTTAAGGCTTCCCTTTCAAAAATAAATCATATTTCCGCATTTTTTTAACGAAAATGTGGGGGGTTTTTAATATTAATTTATATCAGGAGTTATACGCTAGACTTTTTTTTAAACTTTTACTCAGATATGACCTTTACACTAATGTAAAACTAATAAACTGAATGTTGCCATAATTAAAAAAATACGAGCATTATAAGAAAGACCGCGACCATTAAAGTTATTTTCTGCATGCAACAAAATTGGCTTAATATAGAAAATTCTTGCATATACGAAATATATTTTCTTGTGTGTTTTTTAAAACACACATTAATGTGATCGATATAAATATTATTTATTATAATTTTTCTAATAATATTTATAAGTTTTTGACATAAATCTTATAAATAAATAGTTACTGAAGCCTCAAAACACGTTATTAAATATAATATATTATTTTAAAAAATATGTTTTCACTAACACAAAGTATTTAAAAGTCGTAAATTGATCATATGTACTGCAAATTAAATGGTATACAATATAATCAGATTTTAGTATTTTGCTTATTTGATTCAATGCGGATTAGTTTCCGTAATCATAGCTTTAAGATTATAAGAAAATAAATTTCGTATATAGAAGAATTTTAAGGCAATTTTCTCACAAGCTGAATATTAATTTAATGGTCGCGGTCTTTGTTATAATGCTTTTTTTTTCTTAATTATGGCAAATAACATTCAGTTTATTAGTTTTTTCATTAGCGTAAGGGTCATATCTAAGTAACAGTTTTTTAAAAAGTCAAATTTAGTGTAGAACTTTTGATATAAATGAATAACAAAAAATCACATTTTGCTAAAAAAAACGCGAATATATCTAATGTTTTTGAAAGCGCGCCCTTAACATTTTTTAAAAAAATTCATCGATATTAGGATATGTATCTACGAACATAATGACATACTATTCTGACATACACGAAGACATTGTTTGTCATTTCAGTTTATCAATTTAACATCATCTAAGAAAACCGAGTAGTATAATTATGAACTTTGTACTAATTAATAAGTTTTACTTTTTTTTTAACGTGTCATTTTGTCCATATTATTGGACAAAATGTATTATTCTCTCTTCGTCTTAAAAATGTATTAAAAGTTTTGTTAGTATTATAAAGTAATTTGCTTTCATTCATTTTGATAGATGACGAACTACTGTATAAGAAGACAGCATATTTTGTTTAATATATGTTTTAAATAAAGATTTATGACTGATTATTGTCATAAGTCAATTTCTGGAACAAGTTCTTACGCGTCATATATTATCAATGGCATACCTCCAGAGTGTCTCTAGTCATCCGTGACCAAGTTTCTCCCACCTCTCGTATCCACACCCCGGACGCGTTCAGCTAGCTTCTGAGGTTTCTACAGGCCGTAAAGGACGCTATACCTCCTTGTGAGATTACTGCCCATTTAATCGATCTTGAACACATATTTTGGCAATTATCATCGGATGTTTAATAACATCTATGTTTTATATTGTTGCGCTTTCGCAGACACTGTATGAATCGTGTTTATTTCGATGCATGTTTGGGGGTTAAGCGCGGTGGTTAAATGAAATACATGTGATTGGCGTGTGTCGGTTTATTGTGACAGTATGATGAAAACAAGAAAGACATAGAATGAAATGAATGAATGAATGATGTAGAAGGTGCGTATGTATTACGAAATGAAATGATGTATGTTTGACGGTCTCGCTCGGCGCTCCCGGGCCGGCAAGACCGCCGTTGTAGAACGATGAAACTAGAGAGACCGCCTGGCGATGAATTTCGAGCCAGGCTTGTATCAGCAGCCGGCAGCGTTGTCGTTAGCGTCGATGCCGACTGAGATGGCGGTGGATTTGAATTCTGGTCGCTACACATGTAATTTACTAACGGTTCCCCGAATTCAATGGGTCTCCACTGTAATGCCGTAATAATGTATCGTCAAGCAAATGGCCGTAATAATGTATCGTCTAGCCTTAAACTACATCGTTATTGCCAAAATACTATTCTCGCTAGTGTTTCAACAATCACCATAAAGTTGCGAGTATCCGAAACACAGTTCTTCAAAACCGATAATGATCTCCTTCGGAAATCAATCTCAGATATAGTTAAATCAGTGAAGCTGTTCTCACAGCCATCAGTTAATCATGGCGTCGTCATGCATTCCTCTACAAGACGTACGACATTTAATATCTAATTTCGTCTTAATATACCGTCGCGCTATATTTATCCACATCAATGGTGCCGGTCCACAATCAACTTCGAAGATGTGGATCTTTATGGGTTTCCATCGGCTTCCTTTCCGATTATCTCCTGATGATTCTGTTCCCACTTCCCAGAACGGAGGTCACCTCTGGTCATCTCCTTCATATGGGACCTTGGCTGGTCTCGTGCCTAGCAGCCTTCATCCTCAACCACTTGACTTCACATTAAGGTCAAACCTCTCCATACTCACACCGTGTTAATTCGCTATTCTATTCCATTCTATTCTTTCCATTTTAGCTTCAGTGTTTCAGTTTAAAAAGAATTTCTCTGTTTCAGTCTTTAAGGTCCTTTCATAATAATTTTAAATGTCTATATTACATATTACACACCTCAGCATCTGGCTGAACAGAATTGATCTTATATGATAATAATTGTTGCATATTGTACTTTTAGTTTACTAAAATTGTTATCTTGTGGTTCCCATCCTCATACCATCTTAGTTAAGTAATACTCGAGGCAACATAAAATTTGTTTACCTATGGTAATAAGTGTTTTATTATAACTGTAACATATTTTATTTGAAATGGTTTCACCACAATATAGAGGTACCATGACTGATTAGCCGAGCACATATCATGTCGCTTGCGTCCCTTACCGGGCAGAACATAACCAAATATGTAAGTATTAGACGAAAGAGTCCAGTGCAATAGAGGAAGTTTAAAGCTTAAATCTAAATTCCGACGAGAAAAGATCTCTTACAGTATATCATTTTGTACGTACTTCCTGTACATCTTAAAAATGCATATCGTAAAAAATTACATGCATTTACCCCTTATTATCGTAACTTTGAGTATCATTTAAATTATTTAATTTTTTGCTTATCAAAAGAAAACTGCGCTTCAGATTATTAGAGCATTGTGTAATCACTAAATGTCATAGGAATGTGCAATCGTTGTCTCTTTATATTATCTAAATTCTGGACAATCATTTATCATATATAATATATTGTGATAAATGAACAAACATCCTACATCATAATTTATATCATTATATTGTAACGGAATAGCAAACATCAGCCGGCCAAATTCCTGGTAAAAGAGAAATCCTTGGGACCTTCGCTCGGGGCGCGAGACCGCATGCAACATGTACAAAACAATAGTTTTTTAACACCAAGCGGGACTATTGAGAAGGTCATTATTTTAGAAAGCTGCCCTTGGAACAAACGAATATTGTCATTTTTTACCAGGAATAGAGATCGGGTGCAAGCCGGGAGAGGAGAAAGCTGACAGGCCATTTGAACCAATATGTGGGAAAAGGACATCTCTCCCTTAGGGTTACCCTTAAGTGAGAAAGAGATGGAACCCAGAAATTGGGTATATAAGGCCCAGCAAATCCTAGAGAAGACACTTGGAGTGGGGGTGAGTCGCTGGACCCTGGTTATCGTGATAACTGGTATACCGGACGAACCCGAGGGAGGCGCATCTAGGGATGCTGGCGTTTATCCTGTTCCTTGGAACTCGGTACGTTGTTTACCCTAGATGGCGCGGATGAGGAGGAGGATAGAACGTCTGAAGACTCTGGGCCATCCCTCTTCGGACGGAGGCTTGAATACGGAGGACGTTCTATCGGAGGTAGCGGAGGTGACCGGTGGAGGAGGATAGAACGTCTAAAGACTCTGGGCCATCCCTCTTCGGACGGAGGCTTGAATACGGAGGACGTTCTATCGGAGGTGACCGGTGGAGGAGGATAGAACGTCTAAAGACTCTGGGCCATCCCTCTTCGGACGGAGGCTTGAATACGGAGGACGTTCTATCGGTGGTAGCGGAGGTGACCGGGGGAGGAGGGTCATCGGCGGCCGATATCTCCAACTGGAGGTAGCGGAGGACTATCGGGTCAGCACAATAAGGGCTTCAGCCCCGACAACGCTGACTCCGAGAGTCTGAGGTGCTCCGGCATCAAGGCCAGGACTGGCGACGTCCGTAAGGACTCGAGCAGGTGGGGCGCTCAGGAGGTCACTTTGTGACCAGTACCCACAGAGCATCATGATGGATTGGAGGAGGGCGCCGTGGATCCGCCTTGCGGGGCGCTCGGAGGCTCCAGTCGCGGAAGGTGCTGAGGCTGTGCGCAGCCTGTGCTTTGCCAGAAGCTGTCGAGTGTGTGGGCCGCTCAGGGGTGTGTGTCACGCCCAGAGCTCACGGTGCAGTCGGAGTAGGGAGGAGGACTGCTGGTAGGTGGGGCATGCTGGCAATAAAGTATCCCGTACGGATGAAGTCCATGCGGCGATGATGCCCAGACCTACAGAGCATCGACCTACGATGCTGAGGCTGAGGACAGCCTGTGTGTCTGTTAGACACAAGCTCTGCAGAAGCTGTCGAGAGTGTGGGCCGCTCTGGTGGATACGCCTATCCAGCGTATCAAGAGCCCACGGAGCAGCCGGAAGTAGGGAGGAGGGCTGCTGGAGCAGGTGGGGCGCTCAGGTGGAGGTATCACGTTCGGAGGGATACCGTTCGGTGACGGCTGTCCGGTACCCACACAGCCTCAGGAGGGGTCGAGGGACGGCGCCGGGGATCGCGTCGCGCGGATCCAGGAGCCATTGACCCCGAGGATGGCTGGTTTAGGTTAAGCTTAGATTTAGATTATTTGTAAGGTAGCTCTTAAGTATTAGGATTACTTAGTTAATTAAGCCTTAGCTTTTAAGTTATTTTAATGTTTGTAATACATGAATCTATACAACCAGACTTCTCTTTGACAACCTTCCCGGTTCCTATCCCGAATATCAGCAACCTGTGTGATAAGATGACTTGGCGTGTATTGTGTAACGGCGCGCCGGCAGACTGACAACCGCTCGGCTGCATGAATTGAGGAAAGCGCGTTCACCTCGTCGAGGTGGAATGCGTGGATTTCCGGGGGTGGGATGGAATCGGTGCGCTTCACGCGCCTCACCTTAGTCCCCCCCCCATTTTACGTTACAATATGTTGGATCGTGTCTAGCATATACAGAGTTATAAAAAAGTAATAGGAGTATATAGAGAAAACAAGTTTTTGTACATATAATTTATAATCATTAAATTTTGAAAATAATATCCTCAAGATGGCGGCCATTAGCAGCAATACACCGTTGGAGACGATCTCTGAATGACGCGGGAGTGTGCTGTTAACTTCTTCAATAATCGCTCCCTTGACTCTTACAGGGTGTTAAGGCGACGTTTAAACTTATTTTCCTTCAGATATCCCCAAAGAAATAAATCACAAATGCTCAAACCTGGAATACCCGGAATGTTGAACCATCGCTGAAAAGCTATTTGCGTCGCAATCACATCAATTGTTTTCAAAATACATTCGCGCGGCAAACCCCCGACGTGGTCCGGTCCAAACCATGTTGGCTACTGAAATGGCGTCACCGACAGAACAGAGAGAGACAACGTGCACTTGCTTCTCTCCACCACCGCCTGAACATTGACCCCTCCTAACCGCTTAGACGGTAAAGATTTTATCTAAGTAATAATTATAAAAAAAGTTAAATCTATTATATAACTTCTGATATAAACGAATAATAAATATAATATTTTCGTAAAAAACGCGGAAATATTAAATATTTGTGAAAGGCGAGCCTTAAAGATAAACTAAAATATGTTATATATATTTTTTCACAATCAGTCTAGTACAACACAAACTGTTCAAAATTAATTCAGGTAGTTCTGACCACCACTACATTAAAACAGGTTAACTTTAAAATTATCGTTTACACCATAAAATAAAGTTTAAAAGAAAACAAATTCAATAAAAATATGTATGTAATTAATATAAATTTATTAAAAAACAATCCAATCCAAATTGTAACATCCATGAAGAAAAATAATAATATTATTTGAGTCGCAAATAATTGTCGCATCACTAATTTATTATAATTCATTATTTTGTATTAAGTATAGCGTTCCAAGTTTTCCGACGTTCTCAGATGTAAAGGTCCTTGTTGGTCTGTATCATTTTCTTTGCGTTTATTTTCCATTCGTGTCATAGTTAACAACCGGAAAATCTATTTTTTCGGACACTATGTTATGTAGTAGATCTCCCAGGAATTCTTTACCAAACTTTTCAAAATCTTTGTATACTAAGGCCCCGTTGAACTGTAACAAAATAATTTTTGATTTATGTTAACCTTTACTATACTGCGATATAAAATACTCGTACGCAGCCATGCTGTCAACTCATGTTAACGTATGAAATTAGAGTATTAAACGTGAAAAAATGGTTAATGCCATAAATTTACTTTAAGTACTGAGCATTAAATATATAAAAATATATAATATTATAATTCGGAGCATTCATCAAGTTCTGTACAAATGGAGTGTTACGTAATTTCTTCCTTCGCCTCGGCTTCATGGTCAGGGGGGAGGCATATAGCCTAAATGGTTCTTTTTTAAAAAAGATTATCAAGTCAATTGGTTATGAAAAGAAATCACAAAAAAATTATATTTATAATAAAGTTTATTGTATTTGTGACTTGCATGTATTAATTAAAACAATAAAACACATTTTACCTACTTATTATTAATAATACAAATTTAAAAAAATGATAACTATTAATTCAACACTATTTGCGAGCCCATCATGCCAACATGAAGTTAATTGCCAAATTTTGTGTGTGACTCTTGTTTAATATTTACTGCAGGTCCCTCACGTAAGGGATTACCTTTCCGGTGATGTCTTCCACGTGCTGATGATGGTCCTTGAAGTAATTTGTCGCCAATAGATGTGATGCCAGGGTAGAGTGACGAAGTTCGGGATTGACCACCAGACGATGTCCAATTAACCAGGCAAACCGGGACTCTGGACGCGATTTTCTCAATCACAATTTGCGCGTACCGTATATGATTTATCTTGGCTTTTCACGGGACCTTGACTTGATCGGATCATGAAAGTTGAGTGCTTTCACACAAACGATTAAACGCAGAGGACATCATAGTCTAAGCTTAAACTCGAGGCGCACAGTTTACATTTACCCCGTAATTACAAATTACAGAGACGATCCTAATTTCGTTTTCTAACTGAAAATTAGATCGAATTTACGGAGCGATCTCTCCCGGTTGAGCTTGGTGGAAAGACTGCCACATGAAGGTGATGCATCCCTTATGGTGCATTTCACTACGTGCCGAAAATCGTGTACGCCGGATTTATTGGCGTTCCCACGCCGCCTTGGGGGTCTAAAAATACCGACTTTTATGGCTGGTTCGTCCCTTACTTTAGCTAAGTGCTTTTACAACCTTGAACACCAAAATATTGTTTTGGGTGATTTTGCATTTTAACAGGAGGTTGCATTACATAATACAACCTTCATTTGTATCTATCTTCATTTACACTTATACACGAGTCTTACTCTCATAGAGAAGAAACAAATGATTATTGAAATTGTATTATATTTTTAATATTAATAAAAAAATAAAAATAAAAAATTAGTGAGAAAGAGACACCATTGTGTTTGTTATTGTTTTCACTGTAAAATTAATGTGTTATTTATTTTTGTCTTGCCACAAATGGTATTTTTGTCAATGTATTAATTATACAATGGAATGAATTAAAATTTTTTTTTTTCGTAGGATTGATTGATTTTTCACTAGTCATTTCTAACCGAAAATATTTTCCTTCAAATTAACTAAGCGTATGTTACGTACATTTACGGAAATATTACCAATTTAATTAGAGCGGTAGACCTATGTTATTGCATGGTTTGGGAAGGGTTAACAAAATACATTTTGATTTTTTATAAATATTATTAGCAAAATACTATACCATCACCATATACGAGGAATCAGAAGCTAGTCTGCTTAACAAATACAAACAAAACTGGCGTCATCTCTCGATAAAATGCAGGTACAATTTTAACGCCACAAAATGGCGTTAATTTCTTTCAATGCACTTTTTTATAAATTCCCACAAAATTTATTAGTTATCTATGGCTGTCTTTGTGTACAGAAGTTTCGGTAAATGTGGCAATACAATCTCAGCAAAACAAGATCACAACTAATTTAAAACAATTAAAATTAAACTTGATAATTATTTTAATAAAGAACGATAAAATTACTCAGTTGTTTCAATTGCGAGAGACATAAAATAATGAGATGAATCTGTGGAGCATATTTATAAAAAATAATGCCAACCAAAATACTTTTGACACCACTTAACAATAGTCATAGTTAAACCTTAATTATAACCATGATTGGTAACTGATTATTTGTAATTCTTTCACCAATCACTGGTCAACTAGAAACTAAACCTTCAATAGTTATATCTTAATTAACAATCGTTATAATCGAACAATCACAATAACGGTTTAAGGACGTTCCCAAAACAATCACTTTTCTTACAATCCTTTTGAAACTTTGAATACACATACTTATGAGTGTCTTTTATACGTAGAAATTTTTTTCAATAGTCCTTGCGGTAGTAAATTTGTAAATATTGACTATTAAAATTTGCATATTTAACTTACGAACCATACCCCGATCGATGTTGTAGCGCACGTTTAATTGAATAGCAATAGTCATTTTCTAACGATTGTTTCGGAAAACTGAGAATCATTAATTGAAAATTTAACAAATATCTTTCTGTAAAAATAACTAAAACGTTTTGTTATAAAAAATGTTAAAAGTGAGCTACTTTTGAATGGTTTTGACGTTTCCTTTTATAATTTGAATAGTTAGAGATTTTTGAACTTCTGCGCATGTGACCGGAAGCGAAAAAGTACACTGTACCTCAACTATTTTTTATTCTATTCATAGTAGTTCATAGTAGTTTACATACGGTGGAATCTTCTTGAAGATTGAGTACAACTGCTCTTTGGGAACGTCCTTAAATAACATTTTAACATTATTACTTTGCACTTACATATTTATTGCATATTTTGTAATAAGATTTCACAATTTTAAAGGACCGTGTCCATGGAAGGATACATGAAGAGATTATTTTAGATTTAGTTGAGATACATCTCGACAACATGTGATTTTGTACTGGAGGTAATCTCTGATATTTGCTTGAGAGTGATAGAAAAAGACAAAAACTCAAACCAGTGAGCACGACATTCGATCTAACAGCGAGATTTGACACAATCGTCAAATGAAACCAGCATAGATTCGTAGAATTATCTATTCTGAAAAGTTAGAATAATGCATTAAACATATTACATTAATACAAGGAGTTCAATTACAAACATTTATTCAGTTATAACTGCTGCTGGGATGATTCAAAACCACTCAACTGACATTTGACATTTGACGTTAGACGTACATGACAAGCGTAAAGTAAGAATCTCGTGGACGCAAAATTCGTATCTCTAAGATTGTCTCCAGTCAAAAATCGTATTCGCGGACACTGGCCACAGAAGTGAATCTCGAGAACAAATACAAATTGTGAATTCAGTTTTATTCCGACCTTGTGAAGGAACAGACGTCTCAAATCCGGTCGAAATAATAAGAATTTTTTTACCTTTTTATGAGTACTATAAAAGAGCGCTAGAATGAGGGGTCTACCCTTTCCTGGAACCGTTGTAAAAGTTTGCAACTTATTTTATCGGTTCCATACACGATGCTACAGAAACGCGAAATCTACACTTAATAAACACAAAAGAAAAACAACCTAATGTTAGAAATTGCAAAACGAACAGAAATTTTAATTTAGATCTTCCTGCGCTCTTTTAAGTGCTATCTTCATTTATTCTTAGATACATGTATACAACAACATTACAAACAAACATATAATCAAGAAGATAATCCGAAGGACAGAGACCAGTGGGTACAAGACAACCATCAAACGACTTATCATCAAATACACTCTCCCGTGAAGGGACTTGGACGAAACACAATGATGCATGAATCACGCCATACACGGTACAGGCCAACGGACTTACGCACGATTTTGTTCGTTTTAAAAGTGAAGTATCCGCGTTCTCGCTGACACGATCTTGTCATCATCTGCCTAATATGCCCCATCTCGTAGTCCACGCTTTGATGAAATCCCTTTACAGCTTGAAATTCCTTACATTACTCTGATCAGGCCGACCATTGAACCCAGTCAAGCCCCCAATTATACGATCACGAGCATCCCTCATTATCGCTCAATACCACAAGATGTGTTTCAGAATGTTCCTTGTTATGTGTACTTACTGTAAATGATTATTTTTCAATATCTAACGAATACTAAATAGTAGAGTAACGAACCTTTCTGGCGATTACGGTGGTGTAGTAGTTCTTCGGTTGGAAAGCAATTCTTCCATTCCCGTTCATCCCCGATATGGAAACAGAGCTATTGAAAATGCCAGTTTTTAGGTTTTTGATCATCTGAAAAACCATACCATTAATTAAACCTTTATATATTTTTAAATAATAGCGGTCTGGCTTGTTAATGCTACAAATAAATGTATGCAAAGTCTGCCCTGAGACAAGTCTTCACCTAGTAGGGCGGACATGGAATTTAAAACGATTTAATTGTATCTGTAATTAATTATCGCTGTTTGGAAATAAATAAATAAATAAAAATAAAAAAAGTTTATTTTGACAATTTGTCATACCCGGATCTAAAGATTTGACACGTCGACTCCATAGAATAACATGGTTCCAACTAACATTTTGTGCTAATTTGAGTTATTGTGTGAAATATGTTCCAACACTATTTAACGAATATTAAAGGAAATAGCAAGAACTGAAAGTTCCAACTGCATCAGTTATTTATTTCAATTTATGGATCATTATTGTTAATTTACAATGTTGTATTTCATTTTTAATTTTTCTCATCTCACAGTGATCATTGATATTACTGAAAATAAGATAAAACCTGAAAACTGATGTATGTGAATATGTGTTGAAATTCAATTAACACTTTTGAGCTCATTATCTCAAAACAGTGTCAGTGTCAGATGGAACCTTGTTATTCTGAGGGGTCGACGTGTCAGACAACGTGGATTGCAAGCGCTGGCCTTTTAATAAATTAATTATAATCTTATTTATTGATATCTACGCTTAATCAAATAAGCAACAGCTAAGATTATATATACTAATTAAATGTATTAACTGGAAAGATATACATACAAAATCAATTTTAACGAAAACTATTATTGTTACCCTATCGGGATTCGAACCTGGATCTCTTTCCAAACCGGTCAAGGTGCATTATTCAACTATGCTACAGCGGCAGTACTTTTGATGACAAATTTTCGACCCCATGTGTTACACTTTTTCAAATTAATACGCTATCGCGCCGCGGCAGGCTCGAATAAAGCGTTATCTGGAAGTCTTTCTAGAGAAGCTGGGGCCGTATATCGGCAATAACGCGACGAATTTTAGTTTTCAACGTATCACCACGGAAAATAATCCAAAGGTGTTAAATCACATCATCTAGAAGGTCAATTCACAGGTCCATTATGCGAAATTATGCGCTCATCAAATGTTTCCTTCAATAAATTGATTGTGGAGCGCTCCGTGTGGCATGTTGCATCGTCTTGTTGAAACCACAGCCCTTCCACATTAATGTCATTTAATTGGGGGACGAAAAAGTCAGTAATCATGGATCTATCTGTAACGTTCTAGCCGGCATCATTTTTGAAGAAACACGACGTCTCTGCGAATGCGTATTATCAATTAAAGTATGCGTGGTGCGAGAACAACCCATGGTAATTCGAATTACTTGTTCGGATGAACGATTATGTCAACCGTAAAATGGACTTAGCGCACGGTAAGTTTCGCGAACTGAACCACTATTTTGGAAATAAATTTCCACAATGTGTAAGCGTTACTTTAGCGTAAGTCAATTCATAATGATACGGCAAATCAAACTGAACATAAATCACCTGTCAGCTGTCAAATTGGCTGTCGCTGTAGAAAGTGTTACCAATTCGAAAAACAAACCTCTAAAAAAAACACCCTTTATGCGTGTGTGAGAGAACGAGTGGGGAGCCGATCTAATAAGAAAAATAAGAAAATGCTCACATTTATATTGTAGTCAATTTCATCCGTTTTAAATATTCCTATTGCTCTTTGAAATCCGGCTCCCAATGTGGCTTCCATGTCATAGGCGTATCTCAGTCCTTTGAAGACGATTTTTACTGATAGATGAGCTTCAAAAGTTATCTCCGATATTGACTGCATAACCCCATTGGATCCTTTCCGAACGTCGTCGGCTGCTAAAACGAAACCGTTAAAGTATCGCAGGTTCCCCACCACCTCATCACCGTACATGGTTTCACTATAAATTAAAAATAATCATTTTAAATATGAATTAAATATATTAATTAGAAAAATACACATATAAAATCAATTTTATCGAAAAATATTGTTGTTGCGCTGGCAGGATTCGACCCTGGATCTCTTCCTAACCGGGGACAATATTTTTAGCGACAAATGTTCGAACCTATATGTTACCTTTTTGATGTTAATACATTTAATCGTTCCATTATTTGAAAGAGCCATCTACTTTATTTTTACGGAATCTCAAATACCTTTGAATAATCTGATAGCAGACTCCAGAATTGTCAATTCATTTTTATTAAACTTTAGACACATTAATACAACTTAATTATTAGGAGAATTCATTTTTATTAAATTTTAGACACATTGACACAACTTTATTATTAGGAGAACATATTCTTATTGTATTATAATCGAATCCCGGTGGCGCAACAACAATATTTTTCGATGTATGATATACAGTTTGCTTCAATAAACCGGTATGGTAGTATTTACAATGCATGATATACAGTTCGCGTCAATATACTGGTATGGTAATATTTACGATGTATGATATACAGTTCGCTTCAATATACTGGTATGGTAGTATTTACGATGTATGATATACAGTTCGCGTCAATATACTGGTATGGTAGTATTTACGATGTATGATATACATACAGTTCGCTTCAATATACTGGTATGGTAGCAGCGAGTCTACGGAAAAGTAAGCGTTTTTTCAGATTCACACACCGAATACTTCTACGGAATACGAACTATTTATTGAGCTTTTGGCCGATGTGCGTCGAAAGATTTCGAAACACAAACTTGTTTTGTACATCGCCAATTTTAATACGTATACTAATACATATTAATACATCAAACGACAGTTACATGGAAATAAGTCGTAAGGTTTCGGAAGACTGAAAGTTAATCTCCGAGGAACTACTCGTATGCTGTTGGATTTCTATTTAAGTAGCGGTTTAACGAATACGAATACCAAATTCGAACATTAAGAGGAGACATACCGAAACGAGATAGTCGCGAATCAACTATCCTCGTATATGCTTATGAAGAGGAGATCAGAACTGGACACCGATCACATCCTTGCTCTATGTAAAGTGAAGTATAAGCTCTTTGTAATAAAGCGACGTAGACGTGATAAAGAGTGCCGGTACTAAGATAAAGTAGATGGACGAGCGGCTAAACAAAAATATCAGATAATGTTTAATAAAAAGTTAATTTCACAATAGTTAATGAATGAAGTTTGTTCCAGAGTGCGGTTGTGGAGTCAGCCAGCAAAACACGTAAGACTAAAAGAATCTCAAAGAGAAGAAACTAGCTGACCGCATATTGGTAAACAGAAGGAAGAAAACCGACAGAAGTACCTTGATACCAATATCTGAGCCCAGGAGAATGGTAAAGAAGATCAAACACCAAGCATGAGAACATTTTGGTTCTAAGTTGGAACGTAATTATATAAAGATAACATAAATTATACAATTATTTACCACACGACGGAAAACCAACAGCAAACAGTTCAGCGCCTGCGCTACGGGTTGTCAACTGTAATAAAGGGTATCAAGAACGAATAGGAAAACTTCAACGGGATAGAAAAGAAAATGTTGGAGAGGTAGAAAAATACTTGGATAAATCCATAAGCTTGACGAGTTACAGCATCCAGTAAGAGTAAATGGACAACGCCATAAAGTCCAAAGAAAATAGAAAGGCAGCAGGTGAAGGTGAAATAAGGCCTGAAATATTGATAACTCAGACTACTACAGTTTCAATCGCGCGATTAGCACAGTTTGGCACACAGGTACAATAGTCCCTATTTTTAAAATCGTGATAGTAAAATTTGTCAATTCAGAAGAATCACTGTATTGAGTCAGCTAGGGAAATTCTGAAAGACAGATGTTTCAAAACAACTAATAATTAGATACATTAAAGTCATTGTAATCTTAGATCCGAAAAAACCACGGTGGATAAATTGTTTGCAAACTATTCAGAAAAAATGGGAATATGGAAAAAGAATCCAGAGTACCAGTCATTGCTGAAAGAATTAGGTTAATCAGTTACCAACTATTGTTACAGTCGGACACAATCACAAAAACAATAATGGTTTGAATAACAATTTAACCATCACTAATATACAATAATATAATTGTTCTTACTTTATTGTAAAATTTAAGTCATCCATGCGCAGATTGTGATAGCCCTTGTATTCCAAGTCAGATATCAGCATTTCTAAAACATCCTCTACATATTTATCCACATTCTCTAATTTTGTTTGAGTTATTGTACCTTTAAAACAAAAATATAATTATATTTAACTTAATAATAATATACAAGGGTAATCGGCTTAAATTAATCCGAAGATCTTTTCCCCGCACCCCTTGGTTCACCAACAGGAAAGTCTCCAAAAGAACATTATCAAATATCTCTAGAATGAGAATTGGGCATTGCCAGGTAGCCTCACATTTATTCAGATTGAACATAATAGACTCCCCAATGTGTGAGTGTCCATGTCTTGACCATGTCTTTTTTGCCTGTTCATTGCGAATCACAGGTTTTTTTTACAGTAATCTTGTTAATGGTAATCTTCAACTCCCGGTTAACTTGTGTCATCTTCTTTCCCTTAACTCGCCACATTTAATCTATATAATAGCAAATTTCTTGAACGACAATGGTATTAACTTGTAATGTAATACTCCTTATTCTAATAATATTGTTGTATACTTCTTTCTGTAAAATAATGTTTTAACTTGATTAATGGTACAAACTCTTGAAGGGTGGATTGACTGTTTAAAAGAAGAAGAAAAAAAAATATTCATGTGCTCTGTCCCGGCTTATCACGCGTTTCACGAGTTTATTGTTGATAACTGTGAAAATTTGGAAATAAACATTAAGCCTTCAATAATAATTTAAATTTTCGCGTTTTTTGCGAAAATTTGAGGTTTTACTATTCATTTATATCAAATGTTATACACTAAATTTGACTTTTTTTGAAATTATTATTTAGATAAAACTCTTTATACTCATATAAAACTAATAAACTGTATGTTATTTGCCATAATTAAGACAATACAAGCATTATAAGGAAGACCGCAGCCGTTAGATGCATTTTCCGCGTGGTACAATATAGTGTTAATTTGGTAAATTATTGCATAAACGAAATATATTTTCTTATAACCTTGAAGTCAAGATTACGGAGACAAATCTCGATGATCCAAATTCACAAAACGTTAAAAATTAATAGTGTTATAAATCATTCAATTTACAAGACATTGCCAATTTTTTATGTTTTTAAAATACTTTTTTTTAATTTAATTTAAAATGTTTTAAACATACGTTTTTAAATAATATATTATATTTACTCACATGCTTTGAGGCTTCAGCTACTATTTAAAACTAAGTTTTGTATCAAAAATACAATAATATATTTTCAGTCTTATAAGATACGATAATTTTAATTGTCCATCAAACTTTCAATACGTCGCTCGATCCGGCCACGACGATTGTAGAATCCGCCCTGTCATTATTTTTGTTTAAAAATCTCGAAAATATATGTTTTCACGCATAGTTTACCAACGGTATGAATAAATATTGAACTTATTCACAACATTAGTAGCAAATTTCATAAATTAGGTACTTTTTTACTGATTTTAAGGGAAAACAACGTTTTCTTGAACAAAATAAACATAATAGGTAAGGAACACAGAAGTCAGCCCACCACTGTCGGCCAATGTCGAAGATACCTCAGAGTTTGTGGATCCAAGATCTTCAGATACCTGAGCCATACGAAGAACAGTCAACTATGATATAATCCTACACCTAATGGCCAATCTAAACTTAATTTTGCAAAATTACTCTTTAAACCCCTGATCAAAAAATAGGCACCCTCCAAATGAATACCCCATACCCTTCCTCAATATAAATGTGTATTATATTAAATGCTGTCCGTTGCAAATTTCACTTTATGTGATAAAAATTATTGTAAATATATTTCTAGAAGATTAACAGATTTCAGATAAGCATTTCATATTGACGGCAAGAGAACGAAACGGCGAACCCCTACATAACATTTACATCAAATTGTGATTAAAGAACACTTAAAAAAAACTTCCCGCGTCTTGTATTGTATGTGATTCTGTTGAGTATGCAGAATAAAATGACGTAACCGATTCGTATTGACTTTGAGACAGGGGGACTACCGAAATCAAACGGCCACCAAAAAGGTAGAAATGTTGTCAACCTTAAACTCTTGTACATGCAATTCATTTTACTTACATAATAATATCCTTTGTAACATTCATGACGTCAGCACAAAATCAATCGACGCCATTGTTGGTGGGCCGCTAGCAAGGGGAAAGACTACCAATTATGAGGAAAAAATGTTTTAAAATTAATATTAGCGAGATACAACATACCTTTAACAACGATAAAAAACAGACAAAATTGTATGGTCCAAATTATTAATTTATACATTTTAATGTACGCTGCGAATCGGACACTCGTACGTAAACCCAAATGAATTGCAGATTTTATTTGGTTAAATCATGTCTTATGGTGAGCATTATCACTGAGTTTTATCACTGTTTTATCTCTTATCTAATGTTCTCGAAAATATTAATGTATAAAAATTATTTTAAGTAGATTACTTATAAAATGACGAATCGGTGTTGCTAGTGGTGGTTTCCGTCCTCTTTGTAGTGAAATTTTATTTATTTATTTATTTATTTACATCTTATCGTTTTGAGAGTTGTTTACTTTCGTTTTGATTCGTCATGATTACATATTTATTTTATTACATTATTATCACACCTGTAAAATTAGACGTGAGACTCGTTATCACATTAAATTCAGAAGGCAGCCAGAAAGAAGCTATATAAATCATACACTCCCAAAAGGGGAGGATAGACGTCACATTTATGTATAGCAGTCGCAGAACTCGGTCACAGTCCGGCAGAAATTCACTCTATCCAGGTCGCAAGAGGTGCGAGGAAGGGCCAGTAGAATGCTCCATTAGGACTCTCTAGCCACTGCTCTTCCCGGCATCGCCCATCCCAACAACCCCCAGCGAGAGACCCACACCCTAATAAATTCCGGAAATGTCCAAGATTCCTTTCATTTTTTTATAGGTCATCGTTCCGGGGGTTCCGATAACCTATTCCTTCTAATTCCGCAATCGTGATCTCACGTACATCATTCAATCACGCAGTCCCAGATGTGCTCCGTCGTTTGCCTCACCTAAGCGCAAATACACCACAGTTCACGGACAAGTCCTAAGTCGAAGAATTTACTCATAAAATGCCCATGACCCGAGATCATCTGCATTTCGTAGTGGTCCAGCGCCGGAGGATCACCCTCACCTTTCATTTTCACCTCCACCTTTCTTGCCACTTTCTCAATGTGGCTATTCGTATTCGAGCAACCGGAGCTTGGAATCGATCATCTGAGGGCCAGAGAGTTGTTCCAAAACGATCGACCTCCAGACCGTTCTTCAGGGAACGGCGAGCCAAAAATTCCATTACTTCGAGGTCAGGTGTAGTGATAATGAAAATTTAGAGAATTCTATATCTTGGAGGAGTAGCAGAAATAACATTATGGAACCGTGTGAGAAGTGCCGATATAAGGAAGACCGTCAGCATGGAGTCCCCTCTTGTACATGAAAGAAAGATCTCATTTAAGATGGCTTGGATACATCTTGCGAGATGCATCTTCTTGGCAACTCCTGGCGGGTTGCTCCTGGCTAGGTAAGCTGGGATAAACAGCAAAAAAGACTGATGAAGACAGATCTGGTCGTGATTGGCCAGCGGCGCAAGTCAGAGAAAGATGGAAGCTGCTTTGCGGCCGATAGTGGTCGCTACGCGGTCAGGGCTTCCATAGAATCTGTATTTCAATGCGGAAATCCCTTATTATTTTGCTTTAACAATAGTAGATTGTGTATTCCTATTATATTGCTTTAGATGAAATATAAATTCTACAGAAAACCATTGGCCACGTAGCCGGCTTTCGCCGATTACTTTTCTGCTAGTGTATTCTGTATTGCCCTCCCTAGAATTGTACAAAGGTGTTCTTACGTGTCTTTGAAATATATATATCGACTTAAAGATATCCTTGAAAAATGGAGATTGTTTACTTAAATGATTATTTAACTAACCTAAACATAAAAAACAAATATAAACATTAATATGTCACTCGCGTTGACATGATTTGACAGTGCGACCATGTATACTCATCATACATGCCCCTTCTGGCGCCTCACATACCTGGCCGTTTAACCAAGCACTTTGTAACCAGTGACACTATCACTACAGTTCTAATTCAATACATAGTCAAAGATAAAAGATGCGCTATAATATCATGAATTAGAAAACGTAGAATATGTTTTCTAGTTCAATGGCTTCACTTTTGGAAATATTATTCTTCAACGCATCAAAGATAAGTACTTGTAAGACATATAATCTTCTTAAGACATAATATTCTCTATGCAATTTAAGTAACAGTATAGTAAAATAAAATAAAAATTTCGTAATATTTTTTTGCGAATAATTTTAAATGTTGCATTGTATTCAATAATATGATTTAATTAATTTTTTATGGGTGTCTATTTGTTTGATGTGCCCGGCGATTAAAGTGACGCGAATTTCCCCATATTGTGAAGAAAAAAAACACTTAACGCGGTGCATTCCTTAAGGGATTATCAGCATGGGTAACAGGGCCGTACAACCAATTAGGATTAGGTGAAAGTGTTTGCTTTCTTGGGGGAATTAAGGGACATTTTATGACGGTCCAACCCCAAGAAATGCATCTAATCCTAATTGTATATTGTTGAGGACGTACCTTTCCAAGGATAATACCCGGTCGGAATTTTTCGCAAGCCCGCCAAATTATATGCATTCTCAGAATGCCGACAAGACCTTCCAACGTTTTAGTATTTTCCGATTTTAGTATATTAACAATAGACTAGGGTAATTTTAATGGTATAGCACGTGCGACCGACCTGCCCTTACGATCCGCGCACACCCTAAGCCCCTGAGGGTTTAAAAAGGCCGGACGCGGCGGTGAACAAAACACTTGGAGTCGAACACTTGCAGAGAACACTTGGAGTTGAACACTTGCAGTCAGCACTCGCAGTTAGTCACAGGACTTAGAGTCAAACAGTTAGCAGTCGCAGTTGAAATCGGACAGTTACACTCGAGCGGTCAGCTAGGCTCGAAGAATTAGACACGTGCAGTGAGACCCGAGAAGTTACACTCGAGCAGTCAGTTGGGCTCGAGGAGTTACACACTTGGAGAAAAGACTTGGAGTAACACTAAAAGAAGACATTTGGAGTTGGAAAGTTACACTCGAACAGTCAGTCAGACTCGAAAGTTAGACACGGAACAGGCACTTAGTCACGGGGAGACGGCTAACACTCGAAGACGTGGAGGAACGCTTGGAACAACAGGCGAAACTAAGACTGGAAATTAGTGCAACTCGAGCGGAGGTGGAAGGAAGGTAGTGCAGAGGAGCTGGTGAACAAGACCGCCCACCAGAAGGACGGGATCGCAGAGCGGACTTGAAGCCCCAGTCCCGCCCAGACCGCGCCGTCGGTCGCCATCCGCGCGGCGGACATCGATCCTCGAAGCCCGGACCGACCGAACTTAATTAAGGTAGAGTTAAGATTAATTTAAGATTAGAATTAAGTAGACCGTAAGATAAATTAAGATAATTTAGCCTAGAATTATTTTCGTCTCCTCGCTTAACCAATCGAATAAAATTGTAAATATTATACTAAATTATTGACTTATTGATTTTCATCCCCGCCTCCTTCTCAGTGACCAACGTTGCATTGAGATACGATGATCGGGCAGTGAGGAAAGCCCGACGCCGTATCATGTTCTTATAAATAATTTAAAAAATTGAGGTCTTTTCAAACGCGATCAAATTATACTAAAAAGCGAAAAGAACAAATAGGAACAAATCTTGTTTTTAATGTGTAGTATAAGCGGAGAAATTTTTATTTAATTATTAAGAATAATTTATTTTTACAAAAAAAAGAAAGAAAAATGGAATTTACTTACTTACTTACCATCACGCCGTTTTCCCGCGGGGGTAGGCAGAGAAGATAGAGCGCCCCACTCTTCTGTCCTGACACACAATTCTCGCCTCATCCACATTCATACATCTTCTTATACAAGCTCGCCGATTACTGAGGCTTCTAATAGAACCATCCTCCATTATCTGGTTTACCTGGTCGCGCCAAGTCTTCCGCGGACGTCCTCTATTTCTGGTGCTATCAACTCTTGCGTCATATATCTTTCTTGTCATTCTCTCCTCATTCATCCGCTCCATATGACCAAACCACCCAAGTGATCCTTTATTAATCTTACTCACTATACTAACATCACCTTTACATTCTTTCCTTATTTCTTCTTTCTTAACTCTGTCATAAATAGATTTGCCACAAATACGCCTAAGTGATCTCATTTCCACTGCATTCAGCCTACTTTGGTTCCTTTTCTGTCAGCTCCAGGCCTCACTTCTATACATCAGTGTCGGTACCAGGATTCCATTGTGCACCGCTAGTCTCGCCTCGGTTGACAAATTCCCGTTAGATATAATTCCATTCAAAGCGCCGTTCACTTTTTTAGCTTATTTAATTAATTTTATTAGCTTTCGCTTTAGAAATTAACTTAAATATACTTTACTTTGAATTATTTAATTTGTCCAGTAGAACACAAATCGTTAAAAAATAAAATTATACGATCCTGACTAGTCACTACCTATTAAAACAGTATAATTTTAAAATCATTGTTTATTCCATAAAATAAATTCAAAGTTTACAAGAAATCAAATAAAATATTATAAAAACTAGTATTAGAAAGTTATTGTAAAAATAAACTAATACAAATTAATAATCAACAAACACTTTGTATTTATTTAAAAAAATATTTGTATCCAAAACAAATAATCCAAAACAGAACCAAAGAGTGGACTCAATACTAACAATCTTCATTTAATTTTTGTAGTGATGTTACCGCAGAATACAAAAGTCCTCATTTTGCAATAGTGTCATAGTTAATAACCGGAAAATTTATTTTTTTGGACACTATATTTTGTAGCAGATCTTCCAGGAATTCCAACTTAATTAAATTAAAATTTTCTAATAACATCCCGTTAAACTGTAACAAAATAACTTTTTCATTTAATAAAATACATTTAGATATTATATAGGAAAACACATTCTTATTGTGAAGTTGTAATTATTCAGAACATAGGTCTGTCATATTTTAAATACTAAATTAATGTATTTATTATAAATATATACCTATAAAATCAATTTTGCCGAAAAATATTGTTTTTGCGTCACCGGGATTCGAACTTGGATCTCTATTTCCAATCCGGGGAAGTACACTACCAATTGTGTTATAACACCAGTATTTTTCTTGACAAATTTTCGAACCTATATGTTACATTTTTTCAAATTAATACACCTGTCGTTCCATTATTTGAAAGCCATCTACATTATTTTTACAGAATCTCAAATACCTTTGAGTAAACCGACTGCAGACGCCAGAATTATCAATTCATTTTTATTAAATTTTGGACACATATATCACAGACCTATGTTCTGAATAATTACAACTTCACAATAAGAATGTGTTTTCCTTAATAAATATATACATTAATTTAGTATTTAACATTTAGACATATTTTAAAAATTGATTGTAAAGCAAAACAGTAACAAAAAGGAGTAAGAATTCAGTGCGCTCAACAATCCTCGTCCTCAGTATTCTTATCGTAGGCTGTCCCTCATATCCTAAAGGATTGTGAGATCCACAAGAATCCTGGATCCACAGTTCTGAGGCAACTTAGACTTGCTCGGGCTGACTTCCGCGCCCTGTTTGCCCTTCCCCGTCTGTGCCTCTTCTCCTCCTATCACCCTTCGAAGTTTTGCATGCCTCTGTATACGATTGCCCTTAAGTTAGGCCTTCTTGTGCAGCTTAATTTTGGCCTTTTGATGGTTCTCTTTCAGATGATCTTTGATGCGTTTTTTTTGTCCTATGTGAGCGTTTACCCTATGATAGGCCAATAGTGTATTATATCCTTTGGTAATCTAGATTTAAATATTTTAACATGTGACTGACCTATCGAAGTTTTTATTAATAAGTAAATTAATATTAGCTCAGACAAACGCAGGGAGGCTGGTTAAATTACAAGGAACCTGATACATAAAAATTGTATAATTTCATTATTCAATTTTAACCTATAAGTATCTTTTATTTTTTTAAATTAACTTTTTTTTTAAATCCCACTGATATACACTAAACACTTATATTACTAACAATACTGAAATTAAATATGCACACCATAATACACGCCATAGATGCAATAATCTTTATAATTGGACAACTCCAGGTCTAATAAATAGTATCCACAAACGAAACAAAATGCATATGAAAGTTAAAAAGTACCCAAATGACATAAATCTTTTAAAGCATACAAAACGTTTAGAAATAGACGTAAATTTTTACTTAAGATCACAAAATGAGCTTATTACGAAAAAATATTAAAGAAATCAAAATGGATTCCAAAAAAATATGGCAATTCATCAATGACTCCACGCATAAAAATAAACACAATTATTCGGCCATAGCCAAAATTTAAGACCAGGACAATTTTCTATCTGTTAAAGAGAACCTTAAACTTTTAGCTGATGAATATGTAAACTTGGGTCCCAGACTAGCAGATAGCATTCTTAAACCCAAAAACTTAGATATAACATAGTTTTAATTTTTACCGAATTTCTCAAGTGAATTGTCCACTCTAATTTCGTCTCTACTTACGAACTGCGCAGTGGGATACGATACGATATCCAGTTTCACAGTGGAAAAAATCAAAGACTTTATCTTGAATCTCTGCTACATATATTAAGCTTCGCCTAGAAACAGGAATAGTACCATCACGTTTAAAAGAAATAGTTATTTACAAGAGTGAACATAATCAACTACAGACAGATTTCTCTGCTCAGCTGTTTTGCAAAACTACTGGAAAAATCAGTGAAAAAGAGACTCATAGAATATCTTGAGACAAATAAAATTTTATCTGAAAATCAATTCGGTTTCAGACCCAATATGGGAACTGAAGATGCTGTTGCAACACTATTTGAACACACTATCACAAACATAGATAAAGGACGCCAAGTACTAGACTAAATTAATAAATAAACTTAATAATATTGGTATCACCGGCAGTCGCTTTAATTGGTTCAAAAATTATCTTGAAAATAGGAAACAAACTATATCAGTCAGTGCCAAAAATAAATACCAAAATTTGGTCAACGAACTTTCTTGTTTTGTGTACCGCGTATGTTAAATTCTTAGTTAAATTCTCAATAACAACCCAAAACAAAATTTAAAGAAGTATTATTTATTAGTTGATGTTCCCGATTTGGGTAAAGTATCTTTTTTTCTTTAAAATGTTCAGACTTCACCAGATCTAGATCGGCCATTTTATAACTCTTAGAAGTTCTTATTCGTTTTCTTTTCCTCCTCTGAATGT
Organism: Eubasilissa regina; assembly: GCA_022840565.1. Lineage (NCBI taxonomy): Eukaryota > Metazoa > Arthropoda > Insecta > Trichoptera > Phryganeidae > Eubasilissa > Eubasilissa regina. The sequence goes on along the minus strand of JAINEB010000011.1, from coordinate 25,273,908 downwards.
TGACTTAATTTTTTTGGCTAAATCTTTATTGGAGAACTGTCGATCATGGCTCTCTAAAACGTCTGCGGCGTGCGGCATCATTGTGAATCGGCGTAAATGGGACCATCGCGAACCAAGGTCTAAATTCTATGTATCTGGCGCTAGTAACCAATGCGTAATAGTAGAGTAACAAACCGTTCTCGCGATGACGGTAGTGTAGTAGTTCTTCGGTTGGAAAGCAATTCTTCCCTTCCCTTTCGTTGCCATTAGGAAAACAGAGCTTCTGATAACGCCAGTTTTTAGGTTTCTGATTATCTAGAAAAACATGTCATATTATAATTATAACCCACCAGCTACAGCTTGAAACAGTTTGCTGTTACAGATCTGAACCTTAGCTGGATAAGAATGCCTATAGTCAATCCTAGTATGTACGGTCTGTTGTTATTCTGGTGTCGCTCGTACATACTGCAATGATCTTCCCATTTTCATAAAGAATGATGAAAAATTAAACTATTAGAACACATTCTCATCGTGAAGTTGTATTATTCAGAACATAGGTCTGTGATATTTTAAATGTGAATTAAATGCATTCATTAGAAATATTTACATTTAAAATCAATTTTATCGAAAAATGTTGTTGTTGCGCCACTGGGATTCGAACCTGGATCTCTTTCCAAACCGGGGAAGGTGCATTATCCAACTATGCTACAGCGTCATTATCTTTAACGACAAATTTTCGAACCTATATGTTACCATTTTCATATTAATACATGACTCTTTGTGATGAAGATGATTCTCGGGTTCGTGGGCTAAGAGCATCGCCACCAGCGGCGTAACTACATTATCGTATCTCTTTCGCATACTTATTTGTACCAACCTTTCACGCGCTCTAGCATACATCAACCATAGATTACACACACAGATTACAATTATACTAATATATTAAAATATTTTCTATAATTTACAAAAATGTAAACGATCTCCCTTCCTAAACTTGAGATTTCTCTCTCATAGACTGGAAGGAATTTTCTTGATCAAATCATTACTGGTGATCAAAAATTGATAGCATATTTCATACAAAGGCGATGGGTTGACGAGGATGAATCTCCACAGCCATAAACCAAAATATTGAGATGAGATCGATGCAGTTGTGGCGGGAGGACAATAACATATGTGGCCCATGTGTCTAACCTGTTTTAGCTGCGACATCAGAATCAGAAGCAGTGTGTGGCGAACAGCCTATAGAGGTTACCCAGTGTGGCGGCCTCAACCCAGTGTGGTCGGATGGAGAGGAAAGTTCGTGAAGGAAACGAGCGTCATTCTACTCCTGTAGCTAGCAGCATCACTTAATGTTCCTCTAAACGTAGTAATTTATACTTATTATAATATCAGATTTAAGAAAACACTCACCTTCATTTCATAATCGAGTTCATCGATTTCATATATTCCTATAGCCTTTATAATTCCGGCTGTTAATTCGGCTTCCATGTCATAAGCAAATCTCAGTCCTTTGAAGATGATCCTTGATGATACAGAAGCCTCAAAAGTTATCTCCGATATAATTTCATTAATCGAAAATGGTTTTATGTTAACGTCATCAGCTGCAATGACAAAACCATTGATGTAGCTCAGGTTCCCGACCACCTCGACACCGTACATGGTTTCACTGTAAATTAAAATTAAATTATTATGTATAAATTTTAATTAAAATAATAATAATATTATATAAGTAACGCCATTTAATGCATATTTAATAGGTGGTACACCGGTGCACATACATAACAAAAATATTATTATATTTATATTAGGTAATATTAAAATTCTAATGAAAATTACTTTATTAACTCTCAAGGGGTTCTCGACATGTATTGCGCAGAACTCAAGGACTCCACCGATAAAATTTGGGGCTTCATAATAAAAATAATTATTGTTCTTTCATTTTTAATCTGTTTTTTATTGTATTTTAAAGAGATTATTTTTGATTTTTTGACAAAGATTTTTTAGGTAGGTCTACGGAAAAGAAACAATATTTTAGATTTTTTTTAAATCATGTGCGCGCACAATCTCCGGCCGACCCCAGATGATCGCGCGGGACAGAGAGCCGAGGGAAAGGACGGATGGAAGGAATTAAGGACAGAAACAGGGGGGTTCAAGAACCAATCGACACCAGAAAGAAAAACGACATACCTAAGGTGTTCCTAGTATCTGGATCTCTTCACATACTTCGTTGATAGCGCGAAGTGAGACGGCACACACCATGCACAATAGCAAAATATACAGTTCAACTATCAACCCAGATCAGGTTAGAGCTTTACAATTAGACCTTGTACATGCTTGTACTTTAAAAAATGTAAATCACAGCTACTATTTTTATAACTTACTATCTTAAACATCCTGTGTCGCGCGGGTAGTAAACTTCCCCTCCCGCATGATCCTTTACCAACCCGAAACATTCCACCATCTGATGCTATAAAAATCCGCCACTTAAGGGGGTATCTTTTCTGCCGTGAAAAGATACCCCTTAAATCATTTAGATTCGCTGGCATGTATTTTATATATATATATATATATATTATATTTATATAAATTATTTAAAACTTTGTTTTTAACAACTTAATGAGTTAAATTACACCAACTAGTTTCATAAAATAAAATTTCCTTCATCAAGATGTTAAGTAAATTTTTAATGTTTTTAAAATCTTATTACTAAATAAAAACTATTTTAAAATAATAATTATTAAAAATAAATATAGTACCTAACTTAAATTGTTACGATGATAAAAGATATGAAAATTGACTTAATGATACAAAATTATTGAAAAAATTTAATAGGAATTATTTTTTTGTTTAGGTCACAAATTTAATTGGCTTTTTATAATAATTTGGTTAATTTTACACGCTTTAGTTACTTCTCATGATTCTAAATGTTATGTATCTGAATGTCATGGATCTAAATGTTATGTATCGTGAATACGTGTCGCGTACATGTTGGTAATAGTGACGCGAGTGAAAGGGATAAAAGATCGCCGGGCGCTCGGGCGCGCTCTCTCACATCGGAGCCGTGGCTGGAAACTTGTATTGTATTTATAGTTGTAAGTTTAGTATAGAAAAATACTATTGTCACATCGTCGTGTTATTCGTGTACTGTCTAATTCCGCACATAATAAGGATCGAAATCAGTTAACAGAAATCATAAAATGACGCCGCCGGCTCAAAGGATATTATACTAAATTATTCAATTTAATTCATGAAATGGTTAAAAACAATAGTTTAATTTCCTCATTCCTACAACTAATTCTATACCTCGTTCCTAGTTATTTCACTTTTAAATTTATTCAGAGTGATGTTATTGTTACCTTTTAGTTAAAACTCCTTCTGCGGACATGACGGGAGAGGAGTCATGTCACGACATACTGAATGCCACGAGAAAGATTTCTCCTGTGCAATGAAGCAGGGGTATGAGTTGGTCGCTGCCGCTAGACAGTACCCGACGAGATGATTTTTACAACCAAGGAAGACGTAAGCAATCCATGAAGAACCAAATGCCAATAGATGACCCAGCCTTCCTGATGTTTCGGCGAGTAAGAGTTACCAGTTTTAACGGGTGCCTTGGACTGGCTAAATTAAAATGAAGACTGTGAATCTCTGCAGCAATGGACAATTACTACGCGTTGTTGTAAAACTGGTTGTAAAAATGAATTTTGTTGTATACTAAGAATTTAAAACTTATGATTTTTTTATTGTACGATTAATCTTTCTTTACATATTCTGATTTAAGACAAATAATTTTCTATTGTAGTACATTTGTTTCTTTACATTTTTTTATTTAAAACTAACGGTTTTTCTGCTCGTGTTTACCAATTTATTTCCCAAGTTATTTTTATACTACATAAACTGTCAGGTAACAAACTTATGTGTGCTATTTCCTACTAAGATTCCGCATTTCTAAGAATCAAGTGTTCTAACACATTATTAATTGTACAAAATTATGTTCATTTACTTCTGGAAATAATAGTAAATTTCATTATTTTATTATGGCAAAATTGCCGATATCATCTTTTTCATCACATCACATTTTGTAATGGAACGCTTAATGATTTATATTTTAATACTATATTATCTTGTTTCTTATTATATTAAACTTGGTGATTAAAATTTGCAATAATCTTTTTATTTTTCCCTGAGAATCCTGGCTAAAGTGAGAGGCAGGAGATTACGTTGAATTCTGTAAACCAGACCCACGCACTTCATGCAATCCTCTGAGCAAGCCGGTGGATGTGCATACATGGCGTCATATCGTGATAACCACACGTCATAATATAATTGATGCGTTGCATGCTATCTGCGTTAAAAATACCACTTTTACCACGTAAAAAAGATCACATATTAATTTTAATTAAAAGAGATAAAAATGAAGATCATGTTAGATAAGTCTTTTGACGATTGCGTTATAAGAATAATATTTGAGAATAAAATGAACGTTTTCAATTATTATATTTATAGCAACTATGACATTAACTATTTTAAAGTCATTTAAACATGTAAAAGCATTTTATTTCCCATTGAAAGTGCTTACAAAACTCTAATTTCTTGCAGTAACACGAGTTGACAGCATGGCTGCGTGGGGTATTTTTAGCATGGTATGGTAAAAGTTAAGTAAGAAAATTATAAATGATACATAAAAATGTAAAATTAAACAACAAAGAAGACGAGAGATAAAAATATAATGTTTCTTACTTTATTGTATCATTTAATTTTTTCAACAGCAGATTGCGATAACCCTTGTATTCCAAGTCAGATACCAGCATTTGCAAAACATTATCTGCATATATTTCCACATTCTCTAGTTTTGTGTAAGATATTGTACCTTAAAACAAAAAGCCTTTAATAATAATACAATACAAATTAAATTAATCACTCAGAAAGATGTACAAAAAAAAACAATGTATCGAAAAATTTATTTAGTCGCTACCGGGATACGAATCTGAAACTTTTCCTATCCGGGTATTACCATTTCGATATATCAACCGATTGCATTTGCAATAAATTTAAACGATTTAATCTTGGCGTCGCCTAGTGTGTATTACTCAAAAGTATTTGGGATTCATTGCAATGTAATAAAGTTGATCGGTTTTAAGATTAAATCCTAAATAAATTATTGTAGTAATACAATCAATGATGTCAGCGCAAAATCAAGCATTTCAATTTATATAAAACGTTTCAATATTACCAAGATGCAACATACCCTTAACAACAATAAAAAAGAGACAAAATTGCACAGTCCAAATGATTAATTTATACATTTTAATGTACCCTTTTTAATACAATACTCTAACGTGAAGCCACACGAAACACTAATTTTATTTTATTTAAATCTTATCTTTTGATGGTATTATCTCAAATATAATGTTTTCGGAAAAATTATCGTTATATTTTTTAAAACGCAATATATTTATTATATAATTTCGATCATACAGATAAGTACCACATACTAGTGCTATCACTGTTTTAAATATCTTTTGAATTATTTAATTTTCAAAGATAAGTATGCTTCAAATTCTTGGGATATTGAAAAATCACTAAATGCCATAATAAAAAGAAAAAGAAACGGTCGTTACTTAATTAAGTTGAATGTTTATAATTTTTTAATTAGCTTTACACGCTTTATTTATCTCCAATGATTCCAAATTATTTAATGTATGACCAACACCGTTTACATGCAAAATTGACAATCCCAATTTTTTATCAAAATCGTGACCATTTTCTATCAAATGATTAGAAAATTCTAAAAACCCACTATTGTTCAAACATCTCAAATGCTCCTTTACTCTTATATTAAAATTTCTACCCGTTTTACCAATTAAATTTAACTACAAGTCCCATTCTAAATTTTTTGCCTAAAAATTATTCGACTAAATTTGTATTAAGTAATAATTTGAGTTAGGTACTAAATTTATTTTTTAAATGATTGTTGTTTTTTAAAAATAGATTCTGATAAAGAAACAATAACATATTTTGATTAGTATTGACATCCTGAAGAAGAAAATGGTATTTTTCGAAACCGGTAGATGTGTTTAAACTTAATAAGTGGTTAATAAAACAAAGTTAACAAATAAAAATAATAAAGTAAAGCTTTTGATGCAATTATAAACCATATAAAGGCATGTGCCACACATAGTTTCTCTTCATTATGTGAGATATAAAGTATGTGATATGCGGTCTCAATTTCGACTCGAACTGATCGCGCATCCTATCCATGCCATGAATAGAGAACACCAGGCCTCGAACTTCACGTCACCTAGCTACATCGGCTCTTACAAGTTACACAAGTTATCGGGTGAAGCCCACGGGCCGCTTCATGAGAGTATCTGGGCCGATTGTGTGATTAATAGTATGTTTTTAGCATGGTAACTTTTTACTAAAACCATTACAGAGTCGTTGATACATCAAATTTTCTAAAGTCAATGATGATCAAAGACAATCTCGCCTTTCAGTGTTGCAAGGTGAAATATGCTATATTTTATGCTTCATCTGTGGCTTTATTCGACTCTGCGTTCGACGCCTGTCATTATTATTAAAGAACGAGATCATCATCGAATGAACTACTGTCACTAAATCACTAAATGAATCACTAAAATTGCGAGATATTGAATGATTAATTGTCGTACACTGCAACTTTTAATGTATCAATGTGACAGATGACTTTTGGAACAGCTGTGAAGAATCCGCCATATTTAACCACTGATTCTCGTTGTTACTATCGGATATCAGAGAGCAAAATCAGTTTTGGTACTACGGGATGTACTTTCGAGAAGTAAATATTTTTTACCAACGATCCAACAACCCGTTTTCGCAAAAAAATATTACTTTAGTAACTTTTTTTACTATAGTATAATGTTACTACTGATCACGTAACCGGCCCTTTTCTGCAGGGGAGGTTGGATACACAAACCAATTGGTTTACAAACTATATTTAAACATAAGTAGCCTACCCACATTTCTCATGAGATTCACTATTTATATGGCTCTATTCTCATGATACTGACAAGTTTCCACTTCTTCAAGTTATCACAAACGTGGCCATGGACGCCTGGCATCTCCCGCTTTTTCTTCCACATGGCGTCCGGCTCTGCCTCTTTTCGCCATCTTTTTTGGCCCACTGCTCTCATTGGCCGATGTGCTGGTTACTCATCGGTCGTAGCAGGTTACACGCACAGTGTGATATTCTACAACTGACGTCTGGTGGGCGCCACACGCGGACGCATGCATCTTATAATGTCACAATGAATATAAAATTTGAAAATACAACAACAATGAAAAATAGTACTTGTAGGGATAAGATCCCGTGGACTGTATCGATTATAATTACGATTAGTTGACGCAACCCAAAGTGGATTCAGGAAGGAAAATAATGGCAGGTGGATCTAGCCTACCTTGCTCTAAAGTCCTGGGTTGGACGTTGGTTTCACCTCTAGTTGACTCGCACCTCTTTGGGTGAAGAATCGAGATATAACTGCACTTTCGGAGCTGTTGAGAACACTGTCTTTTCATGGTCCTAGCGTTACGCACGGCGCTGCTTTCGGACGGTAGAAAAAGACTTGACACAGATTTTGACAGTCGGTGTCAGAAGTCAATGTCCCCTCGTCGACGAAATCCTTATGTAATTAGTTGGCCATAACGGGATAGGTATATATATATTGAAAGGACAAAATACACACGGAGTAGATACTCGACTTGCATCAACAGTGCAAAAAAAAAAAAGTTGATTTTTTTTTACAAAGATGAAAAACGACACTAGTTTACGCTGAAAGAAAAATTAACCATACTAGAAAAGATAAACTCGTGAAAGGTGACGTTGCCAAGGAATTTAACATTTATTTATTTATATATATTTTGACATCCATATTTTTGTACTAACAGAGGTGGATACATAATAAACATACATAATACATCGCTTATTGTGTGGGATGGAGTAGACTTCACCTCTGATATATACAGCGTTGTCCTGGCTACTTTGCTAGACTAAAGTCTGTGTTAAAGTAGCCAGTTTTTTTTCCCGTGCTGTTGTGGTGTTATTTGGAATAAAAAGATAAATCAAATATAAATAAAAAAGTAAGAATAAAATAAAAATATAATAAAAATATGTGGAGTGGGAGTGTTGTAGGACTAGTGAGTTATTAGTAAAAGAATTGTATACATTATATTAAATTGTTGGATATCCATGCTTCTGATTCATCTCTACCTGATTGAATCATATATTGGGTCCATATTTGTGTAATCTTATAGTAATTGTACGATTTCCAGTTGGTACTGAGTGTATTGTATAGTTTCGGAGCTAGGAACATGTAGAATCTTTGATAAAATGTCGTTGTTGCTCTCGCAACTGGTGTGTAGATGTTTGTCGTTTGTCTAGTGTTGTGTCCATGATTTATTGCTTGGGGAGAGTTGTTGTTAGTATGGAAGTGTTGAACGAGTCTCAACATAAAGATTTGTCTTATATCAAGGACATTGTACTCTTTAAATATAAGGTCTGATGGATATCTAAACGGACGGCCAATTATTACCTTGGGAATTGTTTTTTGTGCTTTTTTAGCCGACTCCAATATTGTTTTTGCTGCTCCTCCCCAAACTAAAATAGCATAATTAATTAAAGAGTAGCACAGTGCAAAGTACACCGATCTCAAGAGTTTGTAATCAACTATACTTCGAATTTCTTTAAAAAAGTAAATTAGTTTTCTTATTGCACATTGCACCATCAACATTGTCGACCATTTTGTAGGACTTATAAAAAATTGAAGACAAATATTAAATTCTTGTTTTACTGTGTCTACGCGATGTGGTCATTTCATGATGCCTTTGTTATTTTTTACAATATTTCGAAAATCTTTTTCATATTCGAGTATAGTACAGTATATATATGTTTCGCTATATATATAATTCGCTATAATGGTATTTGATTTGTATCTACTACACTGCTCATAGTATTATACGATAGCTATATAAGACTAAGTAGCTCGAATCATAAAGGATCACTATAATTATTGATGGATTTAATTATAAAATAAGTTATGGACATGCAGTAATTACGTACTATAATAAATTTGTAACTGAAGTAAAAAAAATATGTACACCGACTAACTGAAACATAAATTAACTCGTATATACTCCTTCTCTATACACGAGTCTTACTCTCATAGAGAAGGAGTATATACAAGTTAATTTCTGTTTCAGTTAGTCTGTGTATATATATTTTTTTACTTCAGTTACAAATTTATGAGAGTACTTAATTACTGCATGTCTATATCTTATTTTATAATTAAATTTAAAAATTTATATATATATCCACTGATTATTGAAATCGTATTATATTTTTAATATTAATAAAAAAAAGAAAAATATAGAAAATAAAAAAAGTGTGAACTGTTTAGATTTGACAAACAAAAAGAATATTTGTTTTTTTAACATAAGTAATACAAAAAAAAAAAATCACGACATTAGTATGACAATAAAATTTGAGCGAATAAAATATTTGGGTTTTCAATAAAATAACAACTAGCAAAATAGCAGTGAATTAAATTTGACATTTTCTAGTGTGGAACCGCATCATTAAGTTTGACAATGTCCTTAGAAGGAAAATGATGAAATGAAAAATCAAAATAAAAATATAATTTAATTTATTAGTAATGTATTATTTAATTACTACTTATAATGAAGAAAGTGAAAATACGGTTTATTATTGAACTGGCTGATAAGCCCATCCAAGGATATGTGAAATTAATAATAATAAGGCCGGTTGTATAATCAGTCGTAACATTTTACTATATGGTAAAAAAAAATTAAAATTTGCGAAAATGAGTTGTTTGGTCGTTGGTCAAAAATGCAATGGTTAACTAATTTTACTCTGGAATATCGGATGGCAAATATCGAAAGTAATCATTGGTCAAATATGGCGGACACTTCACAACGGTTTCAAGAGACATATGTCACATTGATACTTTGAATGTTGCAATATACGACAATTAATCGTTCAATATCCCGCTATTTTAGTGATGACAGTTCGTCCGATAATGATAATGATATTAAGATACGTCAGCACATAATCCGAAAAAATATCTGCAAATATTAGCATACTATATTCAAGCGATATTATAAGAAAATGGTCGCACATGTCATGTTTCTAAATTTGTTAACTATGTTGTCAGCTGAGTGATGTTAACAGCTGAATTCCGTTGTTCGAGCATGTATGAATGACGAGCCTCGGTTTAAAATCTTCCATAAATATTGATAATTTTAATTTGTGTTTATGATGAAAACAATTTATGGCTCATCTTGAGAAGTAAACAGATATTTTGCAAAAATGTAATTATAATCTAATTTAGAATAAGAACGATATCTATCATACATGCATATAAACAAACTATTATATTAATAAACAAATATCATATATCTTATAGAGACAAAGCTATTAAATTAATTACAGAATATTAATTAATTAAGATTGAATGGTGAGAATTGGAGAACGTTATATATGTTACAGTGAATCTGTATTATCAGTGAGAATATATTTTCACTGATGAAAGTATATTCACTGAAGTATATGTATCAATGAAGATGCAAATTCACTGGTTACATTTAATGAGTTTGTATTCGTTGACAAGCGAGAATACACCGCGCTGGAATATTTGGCTTTAAGTGTCGATGTGTCGTCCTACAGCATGGCAACAAATAGTTTGGTGACGTGGGTGGCGTTTACAACTGTCACTTTTATTTGCTTATAGTATTTTCGGTTAGGTTCAATTACGGGTTAGGGTAGAATATACATTTGCTTAAACCTGCTAGTAAAGTTATATTTCCACCAGTAGAAATATATTTCCTCTAGTGGAAACGTATTCGGATACGATTTCACTGAAACATCAGTGAAAATATATTCTCACTGGTAATACACATACACTGTAACATATGTATCATGTGATCACTTAAACTGGCCGAAAACAGGTCGTAAGCCCTGTAATTACCCCCATACTTCCATATATTTTTCCATTAAATATAATAAAAAATAGCAGAGGCAAATGCATATTTCATAATTAATTGTCCCACGCTGCGAGGTGAGATTTCTATGTTTTGACAATAGTAAATTTGACGTACCAATAACCCGCAAACCACGAGCGATGGTTAAAAGTTAAGTATTATAATAAAATGTTACTATTGTAAAAATATACAACTGATCACGCAACCGGCCCTTAAAGTTGAAGGTAGTAAATACATTTATTCAAGTAATTTATCAGTTCGTGTTCTTTACTCTCAATGCGAATAGCGGCAAACCTATTTTCAATTTTCTTGTATATCTATTAGAGAAATTTTATATAATTGAATAATGGGCATCTGCCTGGCTTTCTACCGAGTTTTTTACTTTGACAGCATCACTAATTTCAAAATTATAACACCTGCATACTGTACGGTAGATGTGCTTATAACTTTCTTGATTTCGGAATTACTACCTAATCATATATTGAGTTATGTAATTTCATTAGTATCATTTCAATCGTTTTTGTATCCATAAAATGATTTCACAACGGGTGACAAAAAATAAAATAAAAAACTAGTCAAAATTAGTGTTAAAAAATAATGTGACTTTCAAAATGTATAAAGATAAAAATGAACTCGTTTAAACGAGTAGATCATTTTTTTTATCGATCTAACGAATTGTTTTGTAGTGTAGCCTTGACAATAGAACAACTTTACGATTTTCGCAGATGTTGTAAGTTGGTCAATATTTTGATGAATTATTTTGCATTTGTGTCAAAATTTATGGTCGGAAAATTTATTTTCCCAGCCACTATCTTCTGTAAAAGGTCTCCCAGCAATCCAGCACCAAATTCTCCAAAATTTTCTTTGATGACATCGCTTTTTCCGTTAAACTGTAATAAAATAACTATTTAAATAGGAAATAAAATACATTTAGATATAGCAAAACAAAATAGTTAACGATGTCTCAACTTTTAGTCAATCAGATGTTAACCTTTCCCTTACGGTGGTAAAATAAAATCGCGCGTTACGGTGCTGTGAACTCAGTATACATGTTGACTTTTGCGATTTTTAAGTCGGATAAATATGAATATTTTACATTTATTACTTTTATTAATCATTAAAATAATAGTTTCCTTACATATATAAGTGAATATTTATATAAATTATTGTGTATTATATAACATGAGCTATATGATATGTAATAGTAACATGAGCTGTATGGTGTATAATAGTAACATGAGCTAAAGCGTTTCGAGGATTATTAAAACTTCGGAGTCTGGACCTTGTGGAAAAGATGGCTGAACAGCAAACTCTATACTCGCTGAACAACAGTTCAAGCAGAAGCTTAGACGGAGCGATGTCCTCAAAAACAAGGGTGCATTAGACATCTAAAGAGATACTGAAAGATGAAGATTACTGGGGGGGATGATGATTTCATGAGGCCCATCTGAGATTGCAGAGCCAATAGTGGTTATGTCATAAATCATGACTAAACTATTTCTCAAATTCTTTCACAATTCTGTATTTCTATTCTCTCACAGATTTATATGTGAAAGTCAACAGACATTTTTCATTCATCGCCATATACAACATTTAATACAAGTGAATATTATGTTCCAGGCCGATTTTGTTTAGCCACCATTTTGGTTTGGCAAATATTTGTTAATTCATATTTGGTAATCATAAATAATTATTAATTACAATCTATTATGAAGTGCTTAACGCCTCAATAATATATTTAAGTTATTAAAACATTTTATCTAAATAATCGTTTGACTTTTAGAATAAAATCATTATGAGTAACGAAGCTCATTTCGACTTGGCGGGTTTTGTTAATAAATAATACAGCCTTTATTGAGGTTCTGAAAAACCTCAATTAATATACCAACGACCTTTACACGCACGCAAAGTCACTGTATGGTGCGACATGTGGGCCAGCGGAATCATTGGGCTCTATTTCATTCAGAATGCAAGAGGCGATGCTGTAACCAATAATGGTGATCGTTATCGTCACTTGTTGGAAAACTACTTACTGGCTTAATTTGGTTGATAATTCCTGCAACATATGTGGTTTTAACAAGACGGTGCCACCTCATACACAACCTGAGCAACGCTTACAATTTTGTGAGAAATTTTTCTCAGTCGCGTAATGTCAAAAAGTAGTGATATCGACTGGTTTCCTTTATCACTTGATTTGACGACTCCCGATTATTTTCTAGGAGTATATTTAAAAGGAAAGGTTAACGCCAATAAGCCAAGAACAATTCTGATGCTACAAGACAATATTTAAAATGAATTTACTGAAATAACACGCGAAGTGTGCGAGAATATTATGAAAAATATGGTTAAAAGAGAACGTATTTGTGACGCTGCAAAAATGACTATTTAGCTAATGTCATATTACATACATAATTGTAATAAACAAAGTAATCTATAAAAAAAACAAAAATTTTAAAAACATTTTATTTTTTAGTTATTTAAAAACAACATCGGCCTAGAACATAATATTTACTCTTTAGAATGCACCCAATTGAACAAATCACCGATCTTGGGCTGAAGATGACCTGGAAGGGAGTCATGACAGTGAGTAGATATGCACATTACACCTGGCTGGAGAGGTCTTGGAGTCAGGTGTGAGGGTAACCCAGGACCAGGACTTGTGGAGGTGTATGAAGAGTCGAATCTCATCTGATTAATATCACTATACAGTGGAACCCCGGTTTTACGTACCCAGAATTCACATTTTCCCGCTATTTGCGTTCAATTTTTACAATCCCATTTTATTTCAGTACATTTAGTACCCACTTTTATATTTTCATTTCCCGCAATTAATGTTAGAAATATTTAAAATTCAAATCAATTTATAAACACATTTAATTAAATGCGCGACGATTTAAAATATTTGAAATGAATATTAGGAAGCAGAAATATGTTTTTCTATTTATAGACACGTGTGCACCTGCAGCGCTCGTGATCAAGGTTACACGATGCAATTGGTGGGGAATTTAGCGAATCAGAGGCAGGTAGACTGTAAATTTGTGCTTGTGATATAAACGTGTCGGTCGTCTACATACAATTTCGATTGTCGTGTGTCAATTTACATTTTTTTAATTTTTTCGCTAAATCCCTTCAAATAATGTTAGGAACATTCTTGAAAAAGTGAATAAACACAAACAGGTTCACGTATTTGAATCGATTGAAAAAATTGCGATGCAATGTGTACCATGGCGAAAAAACGCATGTACAATACGATCTTCAAGATACGATGAAATGGAAGAAATCTTTAAAGAGTGGTTTGTCAGCTCGCGTTCCAGCAATATGCCAGTCAACAGTCTATCATTTAGGAGAACACATTCTTATTACTCAAAGGTATTTGAGATTCCGTAAAAATAAGGTAGATGGCTCTTTCAAATAATGGAATGATTAAATGTATTAATATCAAAAAGTAGTACATGTAGGTTCCCCGGTTTGGAAAGAGATCCAGGTTTGAATCCCGGTGGCGCAACAACAAAATTGATTTTATATGTATATCTTTCTAAATAATATATTTAATTCATATTTTAACAGTCTATTTATTCAAGATATGGCCCTGCACATTGCATCTCCATTAAATATCGAAGGATTTACTGTATTAAATGGCTGGATAGATCGTTTCAAGAAGATGCATTCTGTTGTGTATACATCAGTTTGCGGGGAATCTCAGAGTGTTGATTTGGAGATGGATCCATCCAATTCCAACAAAAGAAGATGCTATGAAGCATATTGAGGGCCTTAAAAGCTACTTTACTAGCATTGAAAACGTACAAGACGCGACTTTCTTATCGATTTATAAGATCAAAAGAGCTGTAAAAACGGGGTTCCACTGTATATCTATAATTATTGAAAAAGGAAAGAAGAAGAACTAGGATGAAAAAATACTAAAATAGAAGACCACCGTCATAACGTTCATCTTCTTTCAGGGCACCCATTTTAATTTAGTCATCTGTTATTTAATTTACATAAATATAGTAATCTATTTATGACAGAGTAAAGAATGAAGAAATAAGAAAAGAATGTAAAGCTGATGTTAGTATAGTGAGTAAGATTAAGAAAGGATCACTTAGATGGTTTGGTCATATGGAAAGGGTGAATGAGGAGAGAATGGTAAGAAAGATATATGACGCAAGTGTTGATGGAACCAGAAATAGAGGACGTCCGCGGATGACTTGGCACGACCAGGTAAACCAGATAATGGAGGATGGTTCTGTTAGAAGCCTCAACAATCGGCGAGCTTGTATGACAAGATGTATGAATGTGGATGAGGCGAGAATTGTATGTCAGAACAGAAGAGTGTGGCGCTCTATCCTCTCTGCCTACCCCCACGGGGAAACGGCGTGATGGTAAGTAAGTAAGTAGTAATATAACGAACCGTCCTTGCGATGATGGTGGTGTAAAAGTTCTTCGGTTGGAAATCCATTCTGAGTTTGCTACTGACTGACATCACTTCACAAGAACTTGTGAAAACTTTCGTTTTTAGATTTTTTGATATCTGAAAACATCAACCCATATGTACAGAGTGTTCTAAACTTTGAATATATATATAAAATAACATTCTAAACAAAACATGTTTTATAAAAATTTTATCTAAAATTCTTCATTACTGGGATGTAAGTATGGGAGGTTTTGAATTTAGTAGGGTACATGTCGATTTTTTACTCATGGCACTATACAGTCGGCCACTGACCAATGTGTTGCTAGTATAATTATTTTTATTATATAATATAATAGTACCTATATATGATACATAAATTTGTTAAATGTTTAATTATTTTATGGATAGGTAATGGAATAATATTAATCACATCGTAATAATAATAATAATAATAATAATGACCCTTCATCAGTTGAAACTAGCTGGTGAAGTAAATAAAACAACGCGTCACGCGCGATGTGCACAACCGATACAATGCGTGAAGTGCGTAGTTGCACTACTATCTAGCGTGAAACTGTCATATAACTGTGTCTCTTTCTAACTTAGATAGCGTTTACGCACACATTGACGTGTATTGATACACAACACATTCTTGAAGTGCCATAACCAAAAGATCGACCTGCATTTTATTGAGTAAGGAATAAGAAGAGTACAGAATATGGCAGAGCGGTCTCAGTCTTGTCGGAATATGCGGCGGAGCGGATTAACTGTCGTCGGCGAGCGATCGGGCCAGAATGCGGTTTCCCTCCGCGGAAGTCTGCACCCTGAATGTAGGTGTCACTCGTATTTGTTAATCGGCTGGAAGCGGCGATACTGGCGGTGAATTTAAATCGTCGCCCCCCACATAAAAATAACATATTTATATCTCAATTAAATGCTGGAGACGTCCTGTCAGTTCTGTGTGTTGATATTTTTTGCAGCGTTCAACAATTTAATCCGCACCTAAACACTATATTTCATCAATCTCAATGCTTATTAATCCATCATAATTTCATTTTTTTATGAAAAAATTTTGTTCAAAATCTCATTCAATACCTGTAATCAATATGATGCTCTTTTAGAACATTTTGTATATTATATATAAACATAATCAATTCTCTTAATCCAAAAACGGTATGTATTTCAATAAATACATAAAAAAATTCAGTAACAATTGTTTTCAATGACGTTTAAATTGCAATAACAATTTTAATAATTGTGTTGTCCTTGGAATGGTGGGATGTCTGTGTATGTATGCCGCACCGCCGGTGCATGTATGTGTGGTTACAAAGACGGCACGCAGGAGTGCGCGCGTCTCTTTTATACGCGGTTCATCGGCTTAATAGTTTAACTAGTGATGTGCCTTGTACTAAATTGTAGCTTATTGTAATAAAAGATTAATTGTTACAAAGTCTATTTCTTGGACCTTCACATTACGAGGTGTACACTAAAGACGTACTAATAAGTCAAGTACGTAACTGTAATATTAAAAAATAATACCAATAAAATCAGAATCACAATTATTTCAGATAGGTTCTTAAAAAATGAAACAAAAATAATATAATTTTTCATGGAAGTACTCACAAATATTTGATACACGACTTCATCTGTTTTAAAAATTCCTGTAGCTCTTTGAATCTCGTCCATCAATTCGGCTTCCAAATCATATGCATAGCTTAACCCCTTGAAGATGATCTTGATTGACACAGAAGCCTCAAAAGTCTTCTCTGACAATGCCTGCCCAACCGGATCGGGTTTCCTGTAAACGTCGTCAGCTCCAATCACGAAACCGTTAAAATAGCGTAAGTTTCCCACAACTTTTTTTCCGTATACGGTCTCACTTTAAATTGAAAATTATTATTATTAGTAAAATACAATAAAAGCATCAACTGTAACATATTAGAATATAAAATCAATTAAATCAAATCAAATTATTTACTAGGTATTAATTATTAGCGAAGGGCAAAACCTCATTTCGTAATGAACGTTTCACGAAATGCACGTACACTAACATGAAGCGTTCAGTATTTTGATACCTGTGAGAACTGTAACTTTGTATATATGTGTGTATGTGTGTGTCAGGAGAGTGGGTAGATGAGTGGTGTAGGGGACAAGCATTATAAGAGGCCGTCTCTGAGAGAACGGGCCTCTTCCATCTCAGCTTCTCCAGTATAACAAGTCTATCTCTGACGTGTATAATTTATAATTACAGTAATATACTTAAATTGTTACAAGAAAATGCTGATTTTATATTCCAAAGAACAGAACCCAAAGTAATCAGTCAGTAAGCAGAGAATGAATGAGTAAGGAATCTGGTGATACTTGGAAAGTCATCACAATACCGCTGGTTGGCTTACTCCCGATGCAGGTCGAAATCGCTTCGCACTTCATACAGTTCAATGAAGTATAGTGTAATCATAATTTAAACTGATACATATTATATGCATACATATAGTCGTGCAATAAATCTCTTGGTATTCTTATAACGTGTATCAGATTTCTCTCGCGAATTTACTGCGAAACGCATGGATTATCACCGCTTGTGTTTCACTCCCGGATTAGAATGACGTATCTAGTAGGTACATACTAAGGATTCCAATACCGGCAATACTGAAACCGGTATTATTTTCGGTATTACCGGTATTACAAAATAAAAAACCGGTAAATACCAAAATATATTAATTTTGTAAAAAATTAAATGTTTTAATTATATTTGCAGTCGTATTTCCTTGGTGACTGGCATTTCATGGTCTACATTAACACAAAACAAATAGGTACACATTTCTGAGAGCCTTCTTTATTTTATGAACCCCAATATATCCAATTTATCTGGACGGATTTGAATCGGCGAGTGGCCGTCGGAAGTAATTCCGATACATTTGGCGGCTCGTTTTAATAGCAGGTCAAAAAAAGGCATATAAAAAAAATTGTAAATAAATGCATTCTATTTGTTTCCTGTTTATTGTTATATAATATTTTGATTTAATAAATGTAATGTAATAATTTGAATGTACTGCAATCATTTGTATTGTAATAATTTAATCTAATAATTTGTAATGTAATAATTAAATTTAATAAACTGTTTGATTTCCTAATTGCTATTCAATTGTATCGATTAATAAAACAATTTTAAAAAAATTGTATTGTGTATTTTTTATAAAATTTAATAAGTTTAATGATTATGAAAGTAATTAATAATTAAATAAAGTATGTTATCAAATTAATTAATTATTAATAACCGATAGTTAACAAATTAATGATAAATGAAACAGTTGGGAGAATTAATAATAGAAGATGAATAAAAGAAGACGGTAATACCGTCGATAGAAATATTTTTTTCGGTAATACCGGTATTTGCAAAAGTCGGTATTTTTGGAATCCCTAGACTATATACGTATTTTTAATAACTAGTGACCAAATTCAATGGAAAGATCACCTTAGAAATGGGCGAATATACGTGTACGGTAGAGGACACAATATTGTAAAATTAAACAACATTAGAACCCACTTGTTTATGCATTATAATCGGTTAAAACATAACTTTTTTAAACAAACCTAAAAAGATTTATAAATTGCCTAAAGTTAATGAAAATCTATGTATCTCATAGTTATCATGGTTAGTAAGATGTTACCATTGTATGTTTTTATTAGTCCGTTCTGATACAGTAGTATTTAAATATTATTGAAAATGCAATGTTATATATTTGTTTAAATGAATAGTGGAGTATTTTATTTCAATTAAAACAAAATTTGCAGTACACCTACAGCCAACTGAGTTTTTATTATTCTGACAATTCTATTATTATTCTATTATCAATAATCTCAATAGCAAACTGTCACAACCCGTCTTCCCATTCTGTTTGAAATTATAGTCGTGTTAAATGATAAAAATAATAACTTAGTTGTGTATGTAGTATACAGTTTGTTTCTGAAATAAGGAAGTCAATTATTAAGAGAACTATGAATAATGTTACGTGACTTACTTTACTGTTGAATTTAAGTCGTTCATAAGCAAATTGCAAAATCCTTTGTCCTCCAAGTCGTGCATCAGCATTTGAAGAACATCTTCTACATATTCCTCCACATTATCTATTTTTGTTTGTGTTATCAGACCTTTAAATAATAATAGTCTCATCAATAATAACACTATTAATTTCAATACCAAATTTGATCAACGAACTTTCTTGTTTTGTGCACCGCGTATATTTAACAAATTACCACTAGACCTTAAAGGATCCAAAGTGATTAACAATTTTAAGCCAAAAATAACAAAGTGGTCACTTGATGTGGGTAAAAAGCAAAATGAAACTAACTTGTCTTATGTGCTAACCTAACAATCTACACATTAGTGTGTCCAACTATATTAGAGACAAAAATATTTTTATAACTTTTTTTACAATAACATTTTACAACTTCTGATTGTACTTTTTTTACATAACTTTTTATAACTTACTTTACATTATGCTTACTTACCTTACTTTATAACGATTGTACAAACAATGACAACTTTTGAAAACTGTACGGGTAATTGCTTTAGAATAGACCACGTCTAGTAAAATAATTACCTTATCAATTATGCGGACTTTCACTGACAATGGATATAATTTTTTTTAAATGATACAAAGGACCCTACGCTTTCACTGAACCGTTATATAAGTTATATGTATTATACAAAAAAAAGACGAGATGTTAGTTTATGAATTTAAAAACTATACCTTTCGACGCCCCTATGTGCTTTGTTTATTAGTGACAACATACATACCGTTATAAACTTAAAAAACAATTTTCAATATATTAGATTATACATACATTCACTGCCACTAGCATAAATGAGTGATATTATTACACAAAGCATAATAGGACAATGAAACAGTTTAAATATCTCGAAAACCCTGTGATATTCATAAGACCTATGATGGGTTATTCTGATTGGGCATGGTCTCAGCTATCGATGGTTTTCGTTTGGACATCCTGAACATACAACTGAAAAATACTTTTTTTCACTTCAACGTCTTAAAGTAGAGGTATCATTTTAATTTCTCAGTATTATGCACAGCCTCTCAATTGACATCGATAATACCGAGTTTACCACCGATTGCTCATTTCCCTCTTTCATGTTCGTAGACAACATTGTCATTCGTGCCTTATATATTTTGTATTACCAAAGTATTAAAAAATTATTCGAAATATCTAAAGTAGGTCAACATATTATGTCAAAGTACCTATATAGTAAGTTGTCTTTGTACATTTTATGATTTTAACTAACATGTTAAAATTAGGACCGGATGACCATTTTAGACAAGGCATCTTCGTGTGATTTGAACATTCTGCACCTTGTTTATCCCAGCCATATTAATTTGACATTCTGCACCTAGTATATCCTTGTCCTATAATTTAAACATTATGCACTCACTACACCCCAGCCCTATGAATTGAATATTCTGCACCTAACGTGTCCCTATCCCATGAATTTAACATTCTACACTTAGTGTATCATTGTCCTATAATTAAAACATTCTACACTTAGTGTATCATTGTCCTATAATTAAAACATTCTACACTTAGTGTATCATTGTCCTATAATTAAAACATTCTACACTTAGTGTGTACCAGCCCCATGAATTTAACATTCTACACTTAGTGTGTCCCAACCCTATGAATTAAACATTCTGCACCAAGTGCGTCCCTATCCCATGAATGTAACATTCTACACTTAGTGTATCATTGTCCTATAATTTGAACATTTAGTGTGTCCCAGTCCTATGAATTGAACATTCTGCACCTGGTCTTTCCCTGCCCTATAAGTTAAACATTCTACACCTAGAACTTGTTCGACGTGATTCCGCGATAGGGCTGTATTAGTCGTAGCCGAGGCCACTGAAATGTACAGGACAGAACAACCTAATATCATCTGATGGCCATGTACGATATATTAGGTAAGTTCATAAATATGTGCCGTTGCAATATTGATGTAATGAATTTTATCTTCACCATTATAATGCACTACTTGTTCTCATTTAGATGGCAATTAATTAATTCGTTCCTCGAAAAATTCATGAAAGGAAAGTTTACTCAATTATTTTTTAGTGATCTTGATATGTTGAAATTTGTACATCAGATGAGATCAGTATGTTTGAATTTTTACAATGGCAAAGATACACTTTGGAGTTTGACTTTAATACTTGTATACATCATACTTAGCAATGTTTACACAACAATATTCCTTTGTTATTAAAAAATACCAACTATCAGCTGAAAGCAAAGAGAGTAAATTTAATAAACTCCTTAATTATAACGTCGCTTGTTTATGAAACATTATAATTTAATATTAGCTAGTATTTTTAATATTTTAATTGAAACTTACTTGCTACATGTGTGTTAGAATGATTTAATGTATAATATTTTTAAATGTATACCATAACCTAAGAAAATTATTAATATGACGTAATTTGTTGCTAGCCAATACGCTCGTCGTGGCTTGGCTGTTTTATTGTTGGCGCAAAGGGAATAATGTTAGAGGTTAGAGGAAGAATTATATATTCTAATATAACCGTGATTGAGCTTACCTTGAATAACGACCAAAAAAAAACAGACATTTACGATTCCAATGATTAATTTATACATTTTAACATTCGCTATGCGAGCGAATACACTTTATCCGTAGCCCTACACGAAATACTGATTTCATTAAAATATTATAATATTTTAACGATGTTAATCTACAATTTACCTCATATCTCATGATATAGAAAACATATCTTCAACAAATAAATAAAATATTATTGTAATTACGATAAAGCCTTATTATTATTATTGTTATTGTCTTAATACTCATCAATTGTATTATTAATGATTATAATTTTTTTTTTTTTTTTTTTGAACGATTTTTTAATTCATTTTCCAATCAAATCAAATTAAATATAATAATTAGAAAGATACACATATAAAGTTCATTTTTATCTAAAGATAGTGTTGTTGCGCTACCGGGATTCGAACCTGGGTCTCTTTCCAAACCAACTATGCTACAGCGACAGTACTGTTGACGACAAATTTTCGAACCTATATGTTACACTTTTTTCATCTATAGTTCCATTATTTGAAAGCCATCTATTTTGTTTTTGTGGAATCTCAAATCCCTTTGAGTAAACCGTTAGCAGACGCAAGATTGCCTCCGTTAAGTTCCCATTACATATTATTCCATTTATTATCCATTTCCTCCTTCCTTTCGATGTATTTCTCGGCCTTTCCGTTTTTATCAAACGTACTTCCCAAATACACAATCATCTACTTATTCCAAACATTCATTACTTACAAGTATTTTGCACGTTATCTTACTTTTCTTCTTGAACTGTAACAAAGTAATGGTGTTTAACTTATCAAAATGTGTAACACCATAATAATAAAAGGTCTTTAGTGAAAATTCCAAGGCTCACTACAAATTTAAATTACAAATAAAAATTAAATAACTGAGAAGTCAAAAAATTAATTAATTACAAAATATTTTTAAATAATAAACATAACAAACTTTATTTTATACAAGTAAATAACACTTTTGTTGGTATACATTTTTATACTATTTTTCGTCTACGTTAAGTCACGTTATTTATTTTTATGACCATGAGGTCTTTCGTACGTTGCCTTGGTATCATAATTTACAACCGGAAAACTTATTTTTTCAGCCACTATCTTTTGTAATAGATCTCCCAGAAGTCCATTACCAAATTCTCGAAAATTCTCGTACAAAACACCGTTAAACTGTAACAAAAGAACTGTTAAATATTTCATAATGTTTATAATTTTTCCTGTCTCCTTGATTAAACATAATGTACACATATATACAGTGAGAATTCTTTGTCTTGATTTTCTTTGTGAGAATTGGTTTGTCAATACAATTAATTTCATTAACCACTTATTGAGTTTAAACACGTCGATCGGTTTCTAAAAATACCATTTTCTTCTTCAAGAAGTCAATACTTAAAATAAAAACATGTGTTGTTTCTTTACCTGAATCTATTTTTAAAAAACAATGATTATTTAAAAAATGAATTTGATACCTAACTCAAATTGTTACTCGAATAATTTTTATGAAAAAATTTTAGAATGGGACTCGTAGTTAAATTTAGTTGGTTGTTTATAATTTTTATAATAGTTTTACATGCTTTATTTATCTCCAACGATTCAAAATTATTTAATTTATTTTACCAACACCGTTTACAAGCAAAATTGACAATCCCAATTTTTTATCAAAACCATGACCATTTTCTATCAGATGATTAGTAAATTCTGAAAACCCACTATTGTTCAAACATCTCAAATGCTCTCTTACTCTTATATTAAAATTTCGACCCGTTTTACCAATATAAAATGCAGCACAATCCTTACAACTATGTTTGTAGACACCAGAATTGTTAAATTTATCATCTTTGTCTTTAAAATTTATGAATAAATTTCCTATATTATTATTTTTGGTACCACGAAATCTGAGATATTCCCGAGTTCATAAATTATATAAACTGGACCGGGATCCCGAGATTGCTTTCCCTATCATTTAGCTATTAGCTTTATTATAATATATTGATAAAAAAAATCATAACTTTTTTTAAATTTTATAAAATATGAACCGGACAATGAAATAGCGCTCGGTGATGAATTAAGATTAAACCTGACGTATTGACAAATCGAAATAATCAATTTTGCGGAAAAGGTTAACTTTAATCCAAGTTGAAATAACTGGTTCTAAATATAACGAACCTTTCTTGCGATGACAGTGGTATAATAGTTCTTAACTTAACTTTAATCCAAGTTGAAATAACTGGTTCTAAATATAACGAACCTTTCTTGCGATAACAGTAGTATAATAGTTCTTCGGTTGGAAATCAATTCTCCTTTTGCTACCTGCAGACATTATCTCACAAGAACTGGTGAAAACGCCAGATTTTAGGTTCTTCCTCATCTGTAAATAGCATATAAATGTATGTTATGTGAATACTTTCTAATGAATACTATAATATACACATACTACGCTTGTACCCTCTATTTTTTTACCATCCTCTCCTCAATCATTCGTTCCAAATAGCCAAACCATCCCAGAAATCTTTTCTTTATTCTATTGTCTATGGTAGATTCATTCTTATCAAAGTAATGCATAAATGTTTTAACTCTTAAACTAATAAACAAATATCAGATATCTAATAGAGGCAAAGCTATTTTTTATTATATTTAATGGAAAATATATGGAATCAGGGGTAAATACAGGGCTTACGACCTGTCTTCGGCTAGCTTAAGTAATCACTTTATATAAATATAACGTTCACCAATTCTCACTCTTCCATTTCCACATTGACCAAATTTGCTTAAGTTGTACATATGTTAATATGTGTACTCGCTTCAAGTACCACTACACCATCGGCATCTATGGACCAAATTTGATAATTCATTATTCCCTTTTTTTAAACAGCATATATGTCATCACTATGAGAATCGTAAGCCATGTAATTATCCCATACTTCCATATATTTTCCATTAAATATAACAAAAAATAGCTTTGTGTCTATGAAATATCTGATATTTGTTTGATAACAGTGCCTTTGTAGGTAAAAATCCGGTAATTGGTCACATTACCGGATTTAAACTAGTTTTGTATTACCCTGACTATAAAACAGACGTTCTGAAACCGGTTGGATTAAATATGAAAATAACTGTTACTAAAGACAATTTTTTCTGTTTTTATTATAATATCATTTATATTCTAATTTAATATACCGTTGGTAGTAAAATATCAGATTTACCGAACACACACAACCCCAACAGATTAACATTCGTTTAACCATTTCGACTATCTCATGCATGGTAAGGTCTTCGACAATGCAACTGCTGCAGAAAGTACATTTTCAGATTATATAAACTCCAAAACTACATAATGTTAAACAACCTGAATAAAAAACGTGTACCCAATCAAATTAATTGGCCAAAATAGGTAAATTCTAATAGTGTTAATCGGCAATTATTTTCTTACCAACTTTTTAGATAAAATATCTAACACAAAACTACTGCTTAATAAATTTAATAATATTAATCATATTAGGACATATTCTTAGTGTGAAGTTGTAATTATTCAGAACATAGATCTGTGACATTTTAAATATTAATTAAATATATTAATTAGAAAGATATACATATA
Source organism: Eubasilissa regina (assembly GCA_022840565.1). Taxonomy (NCBI): domain Eukaryota; kingdom Metazoa; phylum Arthropoda; class Insecta; order Trichoptera; family Phryganeidae; genus Eubasilissa; species Eubasilissa regina. The sequence continues at coordinate 25,248,271 of JAINEB010000011.1, read as the reverse complement.
AAATCAATTTTATCGAAAAATATTGTTGTTGCGCCACCGGGATTCGAACCTGGATCTCTTTCCTAACCGGGTAAGGTGCATTATCCAACTATGCTACAACTAATAATTACAACTTCACAATAAGAATGTGTTCTTCTAATAATAAAGTTGTATCAATGCGTCCAAAATTTAATAAAAATGAATTGATAATTCTGGCGTCTGCTATCAGATTACTCAAAGGTATTTGAGATTCCGTAAAAATAAGGTAGATGGCTCTTTCAAATAATGGAACGATTAAATGTATTAATATCAAAAAAAGGTAATATATAGGTTCGAAAATTTGTCGTTAAAAATATCGTCGTTGTAGCATAGTTGGATAATGCACCTTTCCCGGTTTGGAAAGAGATCCAGGTTCGAATCCCGGTGGCGCAACAACAATATGTTTGGATAAAATTGATTTTATATGTATATCTTTCTAATTAATATATTTAATTCACATTTATTATTATATTATCTAAAATGCACAGATACCTGTAAAAATTTGACACTTTATTTTAAATTATCCTGAAACGTGGAATAACCCAAAATGAACCCAAAAAATTATTTGATTTTGTTTGTAAGCAATTACTCACATATATTTTGTACTCGACTTCGCCTGTTTTAAATATTCCTGTAGCTTTTTGAGTTCCATTTAACAATTCCGCTTCCATGTCGTAAGCGTAACTCAATCTTTTGAATACGATCGTTGCTGACACAGTAGCCTCAAAAGTTACCTCAGATAACGATTGACCAATCGGACCTCGTTTAATGTAAACATCATCAGCTCCTATCACGAAACCATTAAAGTATCGCACGTTACCCATCACCTCTTCCCCGTACATGGTCTCACTATAAAATAAGAATACATATACAGGTGAATATTATGTTCCAGGCCGATTTTTTTTGGTGGCCATTTTGGTTCGGCAGATCAATTCGCATGTTGTAGTAGTAGTAGTAGAAAGTAATCAATTACAATGCTGTTGAAGCATTCATTGTTGAAGCAATGAAGCATTCATTGCTTCAACAACGTGTCGAAATAATTAAAACATTTTATCTAAATAATAATGGCAATGATGTAATCAATAATGATGATCGCTATCCTCACATGTTGGAAAACTTTTTGGTGATCGAATTGTGTCGATTGGACCTGCAACATATGCGGTTTCAATAGGACAGTACCACTCCATACACAGGCCGAGCTACACTTGAAACTTTTCCCAGCTACATAATGTTAAAAAGTAGTGATATCGACTGGCCTCGTCGATCACCTGATTTGAAAGCTCCCAACTATTTTATGTGGGAGTACTTAAAAGGAAAGATCTACGCCAATAAGCCAACAATAATTCCGATGCTACAGAACAATACTCGAAATGAAATAACACGCGAAGTGTGCAAAAACGTCATGAAAAATATGGTTAAAAGACCACGCATTTGCGCCGCCGTTGTTAGAAGCAGCCACTTAGAAAATTTTATATTTAATACATAATTGTAATAAATGAAGTAATCAATAAATGAAAATTAAATTAAAAAGTTTTGTTTCAATTTTTAGTTATTTAAAAACAACATCGACCTGGAACATAATATTCACCCTGTATTATGTATTAGGATGGTAAAAAATATAATTCATAAATAAATAAAAATATATTATTTTACATCACTCGGTAAATTTAAAAAAAAAATTAAAATATACAGTGATTCTAAAAGAAAAACACACACAAAAATGTCACTACACAGTTTAAAAACTATTATAAATTCACTTTATCCTATATAAATACAATAATAATAATTGTGCACACGCAAAATATACTTCACTAAGTTCAAAAAATAAAGGTTCAGAGTTTTATAAAATGTTACGAATTCAGTGTAGAAAATAGTTATTGTCTTGTGTAAACACACCATTGCAATACCCAATATATGTATAATACATACATATGATTTCGACCGAATTGTACAATGTATGGATGTATACTAAACTAATGTTTACTTTACATGGGATATTCGACTGTGTTAATACATTTTAGCTATAGATATAGGGGGAACACAGCATTGGACGTGTTAAGAACGTGAAAAACGATGTTATCCGAGAATTTACGTACATGCTGTACCTACCTACAAACGAACTAATACATGATGTACCATGTATAACGTTTCCCATGTGCCGCATTTAACGACAAAAAAGAACACCGGCAATCTCCTAATTTGTCGAAATTTTGTTTAGTTGCACTCTAGGACATTCGATTAACGAATAGATAAAATGATACTCATGACTTATTAGTATAATTGGTATTCGAAAACTGTGACCGTTATCGCCGTTTTACGATATTATCACAATATACGAAAGAAAAAAAAAACAACTTTCTAGCTTACATACGTAAATAAAATTCAAGATTAAAATATAGCAATCAGTGACGACATTTTAGCTGACGATATTTTCAGATACTCAATCACTGTTAGTGATTGTGACCTAAGGATATCAGTGATTAACTCGGTTACTTTGAACTGCTCACTGAGCAAAATTTACAAGGATAGTATTAATTGTATTCTGTGATGAGTTGCAGAGTCGCACGACGCGCGTCTTACTATTTCTGATTCCATGACAACTGCTTACAACACACGTACACGGAAAGCATGTGAGCATATGGTAATTGCACGCAATATTGTACACACGTAGACATGTGTACACCGTGACAAGTGCAATGCACACAGTTAGCTTATTACTCTGCTATCGTAACTTTGTATTATGGGGGCGACGTGAATGTCAAACAACTAGTGTTGTCAGTGATCAAAACTGACAAACCGAAATATTTAAGTGCACTGACATCACTCAGAGATGACAGGTGACAAGCTCCATACTCCCGCACATCTCTAAATAATAAACGGCTAGAATAAAAAGATTAACTCGTGTAATTTAACCTATCATAAATTTAACTTAACGTGGCTCCCAAATTGTACCCACCAGCCATTTACTTTATTATATTTTAGTATTATTATTAATACCCATATATCATAAATCAAAACCAGTCGTTGATGATAGTAATTAAGTATAGTGTATAATTTTTTTCGTTTAATTCCTTCTTATCATGCAAAGCTTATTACCTTCCACACAGTTGTAATTAAATAATGGATAACATATAAATATTTAAAAATAAAAATCACAATGGAAGTACACTAATTGATTTGTAAAATATTTAAAGACTATTTTCTCTGAAATTTTGCCCATACGTTTTTATGGGTTCGATGGTATTTCCGGACAGGATGTTTCCGGAGACGAGTTTTGCGGAAATATTCTCGCGGACACGGTGTTTCCGGACACTGATTATTCCGGACGAAAAATATTTTTAATATTATAATAATTTTTTATTTTTTTTTATACATAGTACAGTGTTGTATTGTTATAATTGAATAACATTGCAACAAAGTAAGACGTATATTTAGGTACCCTGCCTGATACACTAGTATTTTACTGTATTATAGCAGACACTGCTTTTCCGGTTTAGTAGTAATGTTCAATGTACAAAAAAAAAATATATATATATATAGAGAGAGAGAGTAAAACAAGATGCAATTAGATAACATATATACGAGTATACAACGTAAAACTTAAAGTAAATGCAATGTTCAATGTATCAATAATAAAAAACGGTAAGTAAAATAATAATAAATAAATCAATATTATACAAATATGTAGCAAGAGTGTGTAAAATAAGTAAATAAAATACTATTAAGGAAAACACATTCTTATTGTGAAGTTGTAATTATTCAGAACAGACGGTCTGTGATATTTTAAATACTAAATTAATGTATTAATTATAAATATATACATATAAAATCAATTTTGTCGAAAAATATTGTTTTTGCGTCACCGGGACATAAAACAAAAACATAAAGAATATTTTTCGACAAAATTGATTTAATATGTATATATTTATAATTAATACATTAATTTAGTATTTAAATAAAATACAAATATGAAGTGAACTTATGTACAATTGTAATGTTTAATATTAAAAGGAATTCCGGAATAATCAATGTCTGCAAAAATAAGTCACCAGAATAGTCAGTGTCCGGAAAGATCCGAGCATCGTCGTTTGCACTCATGTCTTCAGCTATTAAATACGTTGACCGTTTTTATAATATGTTTAAAAATTTATAACTTACTTTATTGTTAAATTGAAATCGTTCATTAGTAGACTGCAAAACCCTTCTTCTTCCAAGTCGAACATTAGCATTTTTAAAACATCTGCCGCATATTTCTCGACATTCTCTAATTTTGTTTGAGCTATATCACCTTTAAAACAAAATTAAGTTATTAATAAGAATATAATTTTGTAGATATTTTGTCCTTACTTGCTATACGCCATACAACCTAACCAAACCATTATCTAAAATCTGAAAAATAAAACAAAATTTACCCAACGCAATTACGTCATTTTAACGTAAAAAAAAAAAAACAAATCAAAAAGACAAAAAGGCAATTCTTCAAAACCTGCATCTGGAGCTAAGTGTAATGTGTACTATTCGGATTTTTCCGGACAGAATGTTACCGGACATGACCCATATAAAATTCTCTATTAGATGTGCGAAATTAAAAATTGTATTCAATGGACTATGCAATTCGATTGTTACACTGAACTCGGGGAACTGAATTGAACACTGAACTTCAAATGTTCCCGTTGAAATAAAAAAAATTTACAATATAATATATTGAAAATATGTTTTTTCCAGAATAATCTGTGTCCAGAAAGATCGTGTCCGCAAAAATATGTCCGTAAAAATCAGTATCCGGAAACACCCTGGCCACAAAAATCACCAAACCGTTTATTTCCAATCCTATTTCTAAAACAAATGAGATATTTACATTAATTTCTAGACAAAGGATTTAAGTATACAACGCCCAAAGATTTGATAGATCGTTGTGTTTTTTAGATTTTATTAGAGACAAATAAATAAATAAATTCTGTCACAAAGTGTTTAAATAAAATAACCTACATGCGAGAAAAATATAATTTTCACTATAAAATGCTTATGTATACACGTATACATATGTATAAATTGATTGCAATATTTTAATTTATGTTGTAGAATTTATTAAATATAATTTCAATGTATTTAAATTATTGATCAAACAGCGCAACATAATGTTTATGTTTTATGATGTGTTCGTCTCGTAGTATTTCGTTCTCTATAAAAAATGTCGATGCCAAATATATTATTAATATTAATATTGAAAGTGTCGTGTACAATGTTTTACTGGAACAGAGTTTTCCATTAATATCGCAAGTTGTTATTGATTGTTCGATACCAGCGCGTAAGATGAAGATGTCAAAAGTTAGAAGGGAGAAGAACACTTTAATCACTTTCTATCATTCCAATGTTATCGTGCTTTTGCTTACCTTTAACAATGAACAGAAAAAAATATATATTTACAATTAAAATAATGAATTTATGCATTTTTACACAAATGACGAATAATCCGTGATCCTACACGAAGAACCAACGACTTCACAAAAATCTATAAAATATGTACATTGATGAGTTTTATCAGCGTTTTATCGCGTATCAAATGAACTCAGAAATATTTTTTTATAACCTAAATAAAAAATGGGATTATCTCATAAAATTATGAGCACTTACTACATTTTTTAAATGTTACGTGAAGGAAACGGATTATTAAATAAAAATATTTTCTATAGTGGCTAATGATGTATGCAATAGCCCAATATTTATATGGTTTAACCACGAGATTCGGTTTAAAATAAAAATCCCCAAAATTCTACAAAGAAAACTATTTATAATAACATTTTGGGCACTTTCTTTAATCAGGTAAATATAAAAACGCACTTTGTATTAATTTTATTTTATTTAAATCCCATCATAATAAAAGAATAAAAAAATTCCATCTAAGTACTTAAGTATTACTTCTTCAATATCAGCGAAATTACTTTGTGGCCTCATTTTATATACATAATTAGACAAAATACTTTGTTTAAACCACTATTTAAGCACTTGAGATGCCTAACTAGCAACAATTGTTCAAAATTATCCAATCACCTTTTGGAAACAAACCATTATTTTGATATTAACAGTGTTTTAGAAATTATGCATACAAATACTAGGGGTTTACAGTTAGATAAATTTGAAATTTTAGAAATAAGAAAAAGTGTAAAAAAGCTAAATATTATAAATAACTAAATCTTCTTTGCTAATAGTCAGATCATGAATTTGTTTTTATATTAGTTTTTACTTATTCACCACTTTGTAGTTTTTTTTATCTATACTTGTATTTTTAATTTCAGTATACATTGCTTCCTGATGAAGATACCATAGGTGTCGAAACATGTTGAATTATCAATAAATAGTGGTTTAAACGAAGTATTGTGTCTTATTATTTATAATCATGTCAGTCAAAAAGTATGCAAATTGACATCTACTTTTTCCGCGACACAACATCCCAGGGTAGGATTTCGCCTCCTCTCCGCCGACTCCTAATCCTGGCCACTCTTGTCCAGTTCCCAGACACTCCCATCCTACTCCAGTTCTATTTCACATGGTTAGCCCACCTCTTCCTTGGCCTGCTTCTATGTCGCTTCCACTGGATCATGATCGTTGGTGTCCTGTTATCTGGCAATCTTTCCGCGTGGTCAGCCCATAGTTCTCGGGATCTAGAGAATCTTACAATTGTTTTTTGCTCAATCAAATTTTTGAGCTCTGTTTTATTCTACAAGTTCTTCTTTAAATTCTAGTGTAGGTCTATAAATTTTTCTTAATATTTTACGCTCAGACAGTTAATTTGTTTTCTTCAATTTGGGTTAGGCACGCACTACGTTTCACAACCATAAGTGACTACGGATCTTACTATAGTTTTGAATATCAGCGGTTTGCTTCGATGACTGAGTATTTTCGACCCCGGCAGTGTTTTTCTTACTTCACTTATCTAACGATGTTTCAAATTCAAAATTATTGGTTATCTGCTTCTGTTTGAAATGATTGATTCAAATATAATGTTTCTGTTTTCTGATGTGTTCGTCTCATAGAATTTCGTTCTTTATAAAAAATGCCGATTCCAAATATACTAATATTGATATTGAAAATGTCATACGCGATGTTTTCAAGTTTGTTTTACTGGAACTGTATTTTCCATTAGGGTGTGGGTCTCCCGCTGGGGGTTGCCGGGAAGAGTAGTGGCTAGAGAGACCTAACGGAGCATTCTACTGGCTATTTTTCGCACCTCTGGCGACCTGGACAGGGTGAATTTCTGCAGGACTGCATGACTGAACTTCTGTAACACATAAATGTGACGTCTACCCTCCCCTTTTGGGGATGCATGATTTCTATAGCTTCTCTCTGGCTGCCCTCTGAATTTAATATGATAACGAGTTTCACGTCAAATTGTACAGGTATAGCTCTGGTACGATGATACCGGAGCCAATCCACGATACCATTAAGATGTTAATAACTGAATGTAATAAAATAAAAATGTAATATTGGCGAATCGAAACGAGAGTAAACAATTCCCAAAACGATTCGGTATAGGGTGTAAATAAATAATACTGTATTTTAGGAATCAAACATAGGATAAATAGTAACTGAAGTATTAAATTTTAATTTTTTATTTGGTGTTATCAATATTGAATGAGTGAAAAATAATTTAATTAATTAAAAATTAATTATATACACACTACTTGATTATAATAACGCTTCTATGGTATTCACTGTGCACTAAATTATAAAATATATTATTTTTAATATTTATATTGGGCATTTTTAAATAAAATAATTATAATTATTTATTTCCTTGAAGCAGAGAATAGTCATATTTTTAACAAAATACTAAAGACAGTATAACAATTATTCTCGACTTTGAATATTCCAATTTAATACTCCTAAGGCAGTGAAGGCAAACCTTTTTATTTAATTATATATAAAGAAACAATTTACTTATTCATTAAAATTATTTTTTATATAAATTGAACTGAAATACGGAACACATAAATATTTGATTTGATGTCAATTGCACCCAAAACAAATTGATACAAATATAATATGTGGTGATAAATTCAAACGTTTTTGTCGGCTAGGCGTCTGGTGGCGAAACACGTGTTCTTTGGTAACTCTGATATTAGTGAACGATGGCGTGTTGCCCAAAACGATACAGCGTGCCACCTTTGACACGCGTGTCATAGGTTCGCCATCACTGTCGTAAGGGGTAAAATGAGATTAATGCAAAGCATAAACGTTTTCAATTAGTTATGGTTTCAAACAATACTAAAAAATGTAGGTATCTGCTTAGCAAGAAATGAGTTTGTGTGTGACTTCGAAGAATTGAATTATATTGCAGACCCGAAGATTCATCAAGGACCTTGGTGACTTTTATGTACGTATGATACATAATGATAATATTTTACGACATGCCTTTTGGTAAGACTATACATCTATTTATTAATTTTTATTTGTTACATTGTTATAAGAGTGAAATTAATTATCAAAAAAAAAAACGATAATCCATTTCATTCCAGAATATTTAAACCAATAATAATAAGACTTAATCATAATTTTATTACTTAATCTCATTTACCTTTTAGTATTATATTTACGTTATAAAGAAATGTTTCCAGACATCGTTAGATATGAAATAAAACGCTGATAAAATTCACCAAAAGATATGACTAGAATTGGTTCGCGCAGATTCGTTTATTAAAATACATATAACGTTTCAAATCACTTTATTTATTTATTTATTTATATATATTTTGACATCCATATTTTTGTAGTTACAGAGGTGGATACATAACATACATAATACATAGTTTAATGTGTGGGATGGAGTAGACTTCACCTCTGATATATACAGCGTTGTCCTGGCTACTTTGCTAGACTAAAGTCTGTGTTAAAGTAGCCAAAATTTGATTGATCACTTTGATTGTTTATTATAGGCAACTAAACGCCGAAAAGAAACACAATTTCTATAATTCTATGATTTTTTCATACATGTCTTTTTATTTATCAGACTCCTTCGTTTTCTCTCCTGATCCAATTGATAACTTAAATTCGTTAAATTCACAGTTCATAAACAGGCGCATCTTCAAATTTTATAATGAAATGTAAAACAGTCGCAATAAATGTCATTTAAAATATATTACCTGCTTATCTATATACATAATACGCGTATAGATTTCTGATTAAGATATTGCATGATTCATGATATGTTAAATAAGAACACGTTACATATCTAGGGCCACGTCGTTCGGTGGACAGACAATCTTAGACAAAAAGGGGAATCGAGGAGACAACAGGCCGTCTATTGAACTGGTGGAATCATCAAACTCTGCGATAGTACGTGACGGGGAATTAACAATAGACGGAGAAAATGGGAGACACTTGGGGAGGCCTTCATCCACCAATGTACAGAAAATGGGTGGTGATGATGACATGTCTCACACGTGTATCATACCACCCCAACATAGAATATATTTTTTCCTACATATTTCATCCTCTTTGGTGTCCACAAATATGCTAAATACGCGAAACAATGTTATATATTAAATCCCCACCCGCGAACCTCCTATTAAATGTTATGAATATTTCCAACGCGCTATTTCTAACGTTCTATTTTGAACGGAATTTTGTGGTACTTGTTATACGGGGAGCCTCTAATAAAACATAGTCTATTAATTAAATTTTAATTAATTAAATTTTTTTTAATTTTTAACTACATTTTTAATTTTTTGTAAAAATTAATTAATTATTCCAATAAAATACAACGTTGTTTATTCCACACTTCGCTTTAATTAAAAATTAAAACGTTTTCGACGCTTATTGGTTTATTACTGACGATGACGCAATTTTTTAAAAGTTAAGTTCGATGGACTACCACAAAGTTATGAAATATTACATAGTCTGTTAAGAGAAGTATTAATATTAGATAGACATAGTCACGTCATTCGCTGCCGAGGTTAACGAATGACATCTCGTGTATGTACATTTAAGTCTCCGATTCAATTATTAAAGGGGAGAGGAATAAGGGCCGAGCCCTCTTGTCTCCGACATATGAGGTAACAACAATGGCGTAAAAAATTTTTGGGGGGACCTTATTGAACAGAGAACATGTTGAAATTGTTTTTTTTTTTAATTTCAGGTAATTTTAACTTTTTATATAATTGTTTAAAGTAATAACAAAACTGGATAAAGTGTTTTACATTTTATTTTTATTTTTAGTGAATCTTTTTATAAATTTTGTTCAATAGGGTAAAGAAGTGAAATGGGATGAAGATGATGAGGATCGGATGAGGGATCATATAGGCCGAAGGAGTTTATGGAAGAGTTTTGGATGTAAATTAATTTAGAATAAAATTTAGACGATAAATCGTGTATGTATCGTTTGAGTTAGGATATGTTTGAGTCTTTGTGAATGATTGAGTTTCTGATAAACCAGGGTGAGTTTGTGATTCTCCTAGGGATGTAGTTTTAAATAAATAATTTTGAACAGGTTTTAGCTAACGTAATGTCATGTAATCTAAAGCATTCATTTTTCAATTCTAATTAGATTCTTAGATTCAGTAATTTACAGTTGAGAGCCATCTTTTTGAATCTCGCGTGGCCAAATTTGTCAAATTGAGTTAAATAAACATAGGGCCGGATTTATCAAATGTAGTTATTCCATTCGAGTTATGTATATGTATAAAATTCGTGTATAGTTGGGTCTATCTACTAATTTAGGCGAACTTGTAGAATCATTCGTTTTACAAATATTTGTTTTCTTTTAAATCAGTAGATCATAATTTCTTGTATATATATATATATATATATATATATATATATATATATATATATATATATATATATTTGGGGACCCCTAATGAATATTCTAATGAAGAATTAATAATATTAACGTAGATAGTATAAACCTGTGTAAGAAGACATTCAGGTTTGTGAACATAGTAAGTTTTAAATATGAATATTTTTGTGATATAGACTATTTTCGTATTTAATCGAGGGAATAGTAAGATAAATGTTTTTTTTTCGCGGAAGGGTATTTTATGTGCTGGCCTATACGGTGTGCCGGTGATAAGTAGTTCCAGTTTTAATAAGGGAGTCAACGGAACTGACAAAGGATTGTGAGGAACTGACAAGAAGGCAGCGAGAGTAGAAGACGGAGGTGCACACGAGAGTGTGCGGGAAAAGATTAAAAGTGGATTTTGTGCAGCACACACGGACGACATGAAGGACGGAAGTGCGGTGGTCAAGTTGGTAATGGGGCTAACCTGGAACTGATAAGGATGATAGAAGGTACACGGACCGCATAGGGAAAGCACACCGCAACTCAATGCCCAAGAATTAAATCAAACTAATATACTTATTCCAATTTTGGCGTGCGCGATACGAATCAGTCATAAAAAAGAGAAGGCGTGTGATGTAACCATGCCTCAGATGTCTTTCCCGTATCGCGTAACGTTAAAAAAATCGTTCCGAACCCAACCATATTCATATTTCATTATACATGTAGATATTTTAGCCTTAATTTGTTATAGGGTGATGGTGGTAACATCCCCACCCCACAGCCATAACACGGCATCCCCACCCCACAGCCAACCTAGTGGAAACATGCCTCCCCCGCGCAGGTTTATAAATTTTATTCTTGAGCTTGCTTTGAAAAACTTTCTAATCTATTTTTGATTCCATTTCAACCGAGTTCACCCAGTTTTCCGAAAGTCACAAGAATTCAACGAGAGTCTGTACGTCATCCACTGTACTTCCAATCACGAAGGGTCACCATACCTCGTCTCCAACATGAGACCGCATAACAACATTAGAAACATGAAGATTCCAGCCAGCCGGATATAGCCCTCATGTGCGCAAGTCCGAAATGTGTGTTTGATCACAGAGAGCTAAGACAGACAATCAAGGACGTCGACACGTGGCGACCAGCACCGTTGTGAAAATATGTGGCTGCGAACCATGCAGCAAGACGCACGTCCTTGATCTGAGCGGAAGGAAGCTCATTACCAGTGACCAGTGATGTGACCAGTGACCAAAGAAACCAACAGGATTAGAAGAAAGACAATGAAACGGTGTATTTTGTAGATTTACTGTAACTTACGTTTAATTCCACGCTATGTAATATAGATAGACCTAGTGTTAAAATTTCATTAATAAATTCTAATTATAAATCGTTGTCTATGAACACCCACCCATGTTTTTATTTAATGTAGTTCTTAGTTTCCACGAATTCCTTAATTACCTGTGGTGAAGCGACCGCGTACGCGTGACACGTGTCTAAGTCCGCGAAGGACGCGTGCTCGTCAAGTTCACAAACCGAAAAGTGAACCGAACAGTTCATTTATTCAGAACGGTGAACAGTTCTAAAATAACAATTCTTTCATGAGCGACCACCTCTAATTTGCACAGGCAAAGAATTTTGACAGCTGGTTATCTATGGAATCGGATGGCGGTTGTTGTTGAATACTTAACCTTAAAATAAAATTATAGTAATACGCAATGTAAACGAGAATAATACTTTTTTGCGCTAAATACTACAACTTCAGTTTCACTGGTGTAAATTTTATTGTTCCCTTATTTTCAGGACGAACATTTTGTATTCTGGATATAATTTTCAATTAAATTTGAAAAGCTCATGAAGAATATACTCTGCTTGAAATAGTGGAATTGTGATAACATATTTGAAACATCATTTCCATGGCTCAAATGGCGATCACGCTCTCCCGGTTGTTTGCAAAACGCTTTAAAATTAACCACATTGGATTTTCTTCCATTGCAAGAGAAGGTCATTCACGCACTGAAAAAGGTGGGATTTGCAATTAGCAATTCAAATAAAGTTTTACTTATTTTTTCAAATATTTTTATTCCTCTTAGTTAACTCATTTTTAGTTTCATGTCTCGTAACAGTTAATTAAAATAGACAATATATTGTGACCTTACTATTCCATGTCAAGTTCTCCTTATGAACATTACATTACAATACCGGTCCAGTTCCTTTTTTTACAGGTTCTAGAGTAAAATATACGCAAAATTTGGTCCAGATTATAGGAGATGGCATTCAATATAATACACAATTGTATCAGGGAAGGATGACTATGCTTTGTGCACAGTCCTATGAAGAAACTGCTAAATTTGGTTTAAATTAATCAAAATATGTAGAATTGTATATAGAACAGACGGACAAATATGCATTAAATTGTATATATATAGAATACCTCTATGTAATTAAGTGACCCTAATTACTAACCAATGTAATCCATGTACTCCTTGTTATAGATTTCTCCTCAGCTAACCCAAACAATAAAATACCAGACGTGTTATTGAAGAATATAAGAAGTGCAAATAATTCAGTCCAGCTGTTCAATATTATATCCAATCATAATCAAGTATTCAATCAGACGCACATCCTGCAAGCTCTTACATCGATTCACGATATTTACAAGTCAAAAACGTAAGTGTCACATGAAAATATCACACCAATTACAATTTATAGTTTCATTTGACATCATCTCCCGCATTAGTTACGTAGTTACCTACGTTTACAACTTGAAACAATGATTTCATGGTTAGATTTTTACGCCAGGTGTTGAATTTTCGCATCACTGTATTTTACCTTTAGGCACAACGTATTATATAAAATTCAGTCTGCATAAAAATGATTTTTTTAAAGACTACAGTATAAAATATGTGTAAACAAAAAAAAGACAATACTTACCCTATAAATTTTTTTAAATGAGCCAAAATCCGAAATAATAAGTGTGAAAGGGCATTAAATTTTGCATTTTATTACCACTTGTAAAAAACCTCGTGACTTATCAAACTACCTAATACATACATTGTAAAATATTCACCAAATTATTTTTTTTTCAGTTCAGTAATTTCTTCAAAGGATTTGATAAATGATCCATCATTTGAACGATTATGTGTGGGATTAAAAAAATATTCCCGATCCTTGGATCTATATGAAATAATTGAGGCTCTTAAGGTGTTGACATTTCTGGATGTTCCTGCCAATTCTTCTATAATTCAAATGCTTTTGCAGCTCATCAGAGCAAATGTTAATCAACTAAATCTTCAGCAAATTGTTTTTCTGGATTTTGTGCTTCGTAAATGTGACCATAACCACTTGATAGATTCTCTGAAGTTAGCTTTACCTCTCGTATTCCAACTTAATTTGACAGTACAAATGGATGGGGAAGACATTAAACACTCTTCAGACTTGCTGAGATATTGTTCGCGCAATAAAATTCCACTAAAATTTGTTACATATATTGTCACATCAGCTGTATTGAATGATTCATTGATAAACAAAGATGTCGCAAAAAGTATTATTTGGTCATTGTGTGACTTGCAAACCCCTGATGATGAAAGTAGACACGTTTATGATAAACTTTTACTCAAATGTTTTCAAGTTCTTGAGAAAAATATAAACACTTTAGACATTGAAGATATTTTAACAATTCTTAATAAATTAAAAGATAAAATTCTATACAAGCAACAAGGATTCTATGATGAAGATTTCTTGTATGCTTGTGGAAATTTTGTAGTTCAACAAAATGTGGAGTTTGTCAAAGCATTACGAGTGGCCAAACATCTGTCACGAATTGTAAGTATACTTATTAAATATTAAGTAGTTCAGTTAAGTATTAAATAGAAGTATATTAAGTTAGATTTGAAATCATTTTTTTATTTATGAAATGCTGTACTGCATTTGTCTAGCTGATTATTAATTCAATTGTCAAAATAGGTATTCATAATTGATGCCAATGGGATTTTTTTTGTATATAAATATTTATAGCATAGTATAATCAAATAAAATATCTCAACTTTCATCATATCAATTGCGTACAAATATCAATGCAAAATGATTTAAAATTCTTCCTTTCATGTTATATTTCTTTGTAAAACAGTATAAGTACATACATAGGCTTACCATATGTCCCGGTATGACCTGGATTATCCTGGTTTCACACATTGGTCCCGGCCAGTGCGGCATTTTGTCCCAGTCGTTGCGGGTGCGGTGCGCGAGCTCCCCCACCACGCAACTCTGTATTTTCGCAGGCGACAGTTGACACAGACCATGGATCACTTGTGGTGTAATTATGTTTTAGTAAGGTTACACAGCAGCGCATAATTTATCTACCTAATCTAGTTCAGGTTTTAACCTAACCCTTTTAAAATTGTGTTTAGAATGTCAAAAAGAAATTGCAAATTTACGAGTAAGCTGCAAAAAGGCTACACATTTACAAAAAAGCTTTGTGGTGACGATAGCAAAGTGAAATGCCAGCAATTTTTCTCAGAATTTTCTATTGCACGTGGTGGGCTAGCGGACATTAAAGATTCTGTAACGGCTGTCGCAAACTTTTCATCTATTAAAACATCTTTTAAAAACAATGATTCCATTCAAGATGATTTAGTTATTTTGACCAAAGGGGCCACATTTGCCTTTCACACAGCAATGCATGATTTAATTTTCAAGAATTCTGACTGTACATCCAAATTGATCTCAAAATTCTTTGAACCAAAATTTATTGTTGCAAGAACCAAACACGTACATATGTATTATTGGTGCTATTTTTTTATTGATAGATGTTGTGATTTAGATAAATGTTGTTCAGTGCACATTTTATTACTATGTTAAACTGGTTTTCTTATATGACTCAACTGAGTTATTAGTTTATAGGTCCTTTTAACCTAAAATAAACATTTTGTATTTAACTACGTATAAAAATGGTCATTTGCCATGGAACTTTTTTTTCATGATGTTCAGTTTCAGCAATATGAAATTGGTGCAACCTTTATGTATATTGAACTCAGGAAACATTAAATTCATTTAGAAATCTTAAAAATCACATTCATTTTTACTGTTCATTTGATATGAAATATATTATATATGTCCTTATATTTCAGGCTTACACACACTTACCATTATTAGAATATATATCACAAACTGTAATTTCTTATCCAAACTTATTGGTGGATTGCCGGCCTTCAGTGCTGTTTGCATTTGTAAATGCTTTAAGCAATGGCAACTTCAAACCTGAATACTGGGATCAAATAGAGCAACAGATCTTTAGAAATCCCTTATTGAGAAGTACTAAAACTGAACTACCATGGACCAAGTTCGCAGTTGAACTGGCAACTTTGGATTCATTCGATGATCATTTGTTGAACAAGGTATTTTCTGGAGAATTTTTAGAGAATTATCTGTCAAGGGAAAATTGCACGTTGGATTATATTCAGTTACTCACACTGTACCAGTCGATGACTTTGTTTCACACATCGTATGAAGGAAGTGTCCCTCCACCAAAGTATCTGAACAAGGCTGTTGAAATTATAGGCACAAAAGAAGTAGATAGTGTGTTACATGCGGCTTTAGAAAAGGCCTTAGGAGGACCACAGTATGTAGCTTCAAGAGTGATAATGCCAAATGGATTTTATGTCGGTAAGAAATTTTTATATTTTATACATTGCACAAAGTCATAGTTTGTTATGATGATTTATAATTTGCAAAAATGTTGAAGAGAAATTTGAGAACAATGTTATTTGACCATTTCACATACATATCATCATATTTAATAAGATATCTAACAAGACAATATCGATACGTGGAATAATATAAATTATGTAGAAAAGTGCATAAATTGTGTAGAATTTGTTTTACATCAAACTTCATTAATTAGAAGAATATACAGAAAAAATCTATTTATCAAAAAATATTTTTGTTGCTACCGGGGTACAAACTCGAAACTATCCTATCTGGAGAAACACGTTAACATTTTGCTATATAAATCAATTAAGTTTTCAACAAATTTTGAACTTATATTCTGTAGTCTTTTTTATAATTAATTCATCTATTATTCTATTTTTAAAAGCAATGAACTTAATATTGCGATGAAACCTCAATACCAAATAACTAATAGGAAAAGTTTCAGGTGCGTACCTTTGATGGTATAGAATTTGGGAACAAACTCTGAATTTCATAATAGTCTGCATTTTATGGACAATTTTCTCATAGTTAATGTTAACTCGATTGAAAAAAAAATCTTAACTTATTATTATTCCGAAACAATCGATTATAAAGGTGTAATATACCCATTCCATAATGTTGTATGAGTGGATACTTGACTAAATTACAAATCAAAAATGTTCAAGGAACATGTGCCTAATCTCAACCATGTCAAAGTTATAAGCATTTTTAAAAAAAATTGTAATTATGCGATTATTTTGATTAATTGAAATATTTTATTCATTCCAAATTACATGTTGAATGATAAAATAATTTTGAAGTACGTAAACTTAACGCTTAACGTGATTTTGTATAAATTTCAAACAATAATATTTTCCATAACAATGCAGAATTTTAACATTTTCAACTCGTAATTTAGTCAGATATCCACCCATAACATATTGTGGACTAAGTCTGTTACACCCTGTATATTTTGGCAAAATTAATCAATTTGTGGTAAATTAATAAATACTAAGTTAAAAAATTTTTAATCAAAAATTTATACTAAGTAATATTCTTTACAGGTAACTTCTTCCAAAATAATAGCGGTCGCAATACCGGTCCCTTTTACCAAAACCGATATTTTCGATATTTAGAGAAGCTTTATTTTATTTAGAAGATTTATCAATGAAATAATAACATTCAGAAAAAATCACGCATATACACACATTTATCTATTTGAATAACACAATGTTTTCCTAAATAGTTGCTCAGACTGTATTCCTCGTAAAATTTCTTTCCCCTCGCGTCTCACTGGCGGCGAGTCACAGCCCCTCTGACAAACTGATAATGCTGACACTGCTAACATCTTCATCTTAATGTATGTCAAAATTCAATCTTCATTCTATTATACCAATTGTCAATAATATGAAATTATTTACTTACCAATCCCGTACATTCACGTCTCCACTAACAACACACGCACAATATAAAAACGAAACTAAACAATGCGTGCTTCTTTACAAATGAATCACAGAACGCAGATCTAGACCATTGGTTGATCGCATTGACAGCTAGCGCAGTTGAGACACGTGGTGTGAGGCTTCGTACATCACATAAATTATTGATATGTTTTGCTTTAAATACAACATGGAAACTAAGAAAAGCGATTTATATTTTTTGAAAATGAAATCCCGGTATTTTAAAGCATCTATTTTAGTCCGGTATTTCGGTATTTTTGAAAGTCGGGATACCGCTTACTATTATTACGATCAAGCATAAGTTTATTTTTTTAGATTTTCTCATTGCTTTTCGAGAAGGGCATTATCCGATAGCGATTAATTTGGAAAACACACAAGACGGACCTATCCAATATGAAGATTTACATATTGACAAAAGTAATCAAGTGTAAGTTATTTTAAATATCTTTTAAACAAATCTTATCAAATGAACCACAATATGACTTGCTGACATAACTTATTGCCAAACTTAAATATCTCAATTGTATTAGATTATTTTAACAAATGTTAATATACAAACTGAACACAATTATTACAATTGTTTATACTGTAGAAAACTTTTATTATAAGAATAATAGTGAGGATGTTTATATTTTTAATGGACTTCTATTTATTTTGTCAACAAATTGAAAACATTTTGTAAAATGGCCAGTAAATATTTTGGTCAGTATAAATAATAAAATTACGGTAGTATTTTTTACTCGGTACGTTTTATTGGTTAGCTTAGATTAGGTTGTTATTACGTGCTGATATTTCGTTGGAAATACTGACGCATCTTTTTAAAATACCGACCCAATAAATGAGTGCATAGCACATATATATAAACTTATTATGTAAGTCAGTAAATAATATATAAAAAATACATTTTTTAAAAAGTAATCTCGCAGCTTATGCTTGCTTCTTCACCTAGAGTCTAGTTTACATGTCTGACCTCTATCCAATGCGGAAAAAACTCTTCTTTTTTTTTAAATGATTATTAAATTGGTCTGGATATTAACACTGATGTGTTTTAAAATAAATTTAAGACATAATAATATTTTTATATTCTGATCGATGATCGTTTACAAAGTTTTTCTTTATTTACAGCGTCTGCATTTTAAATTTCCATAAGGGATGTTATTCTCTTAATTCTCACAGGCTCAGGGGAAATTTTTGCCTTTCCTTGAGAATTCTGGAACGGATGGGATTTAATGTTGTTCCCCTATCGATGTTTCAATGGATGAACTTACCTGGAGCGGAAAGAATCCCTTATATTATGCGTGAAATTAATTATAAATCTAATAAAAATTCAATTACAAGTTGTGGTAATGAAATGACTTAACTTTGTTATATATGTAGATACATATTTATTAAAAACATTTGTTTTAGAAAAAAAACTGTTTATATCTCTACAATACATTACTTTAAAAAAACATTTAACAAAAGTAAGTAAAAAATCTAATAAAGAAGCATTTTGATAATAATAGAGTAGCATTATTTGTTCACTTTAATAGGGTATTTTCTCTATGATTTAAAAATATGCTCATATATTTGATTTTTTTTTAAATAATGTTCCAAATTATATTAATTAACAAATATTTCATTTGTTTGATTAATATTGTCTGAAGGTGTGAATTTAGAGAATCTATCATTTTTATTTCTTTGGTTTTTTGTAGTTTTTTTCATTGAACCTTTCTAAATTAATATATATTTTGTAATAAAACTTAATTTCAAAAGTTCCAATATGGAAGTAAAGGGATTGGATCAAAGTGCATTGAGAAGTTTTCAACACTGCTATAAAATGTGTTGTAAAAGTGAAAATATCATTCCTTTAAAGAATCTCATTTTAAAGAATAATGGACATATCTTAGATTTTTGTGTTGACCGGATCAAATATTCAGATTGGGCACCCATCTTTATCTCTTTAAGTGATGATATCAGTCTTCATAGTCTGGCTATCCGGTGTCGTTCTAATGTAAAAACTGTTTTAGAACATGTGGATAGTGAACGTATTGCTAAAAACGTTTCAAAGAGTCCAGTGATACTCACAAAATTCATGCTGTGCAATTTAGTGGATTCTGTATCCCAATGTATATCTCAATCTAACGCACTTACTATGCTTCAGTTGGAAGGGTTGCCGCTTTACATACCCTACATCATTCCCATTGCAAGGGTCTTCAGTATAAACCACTCATTAAAACATATCAGCTTGCATGGATGCTTAATTGGTGATTCCGGATGTCAGAAAGTTTGCACAGCTCTACGCTGCGCCCACAACATCATCACATTGAACCTGTCTACTTGCAATATCACATCTCAAGGTGCTGTATACATTGCGGAGTTAATTAAATTTCTAAAAATATACAGATATAGTGAAAATTGGAAACAAACTTTGCGATATCAAAATCCGGAATTAGATTCAATGCCCGGCCTTCGTAGAGTTACACTTTCAGAAAATCCCGAATTTGGAGATACTGGGATGTTACACATTGTCGAAGTCCTGTTAGATGACTTGTGGATAAAAGCTGTCGATATGCAACAATGTGGCTTGACAGAAATAGTTGTGAAAAATTGTTTACAATTATTAGAACATAATTCAACACTGCGCGTACTGGACTTGCGTTATAATCCATTAATCTCAATGAAATCAATAGGCAGTGTAGCGATAGCACTTAGGAAGAACGAGAACAATACATCATTTGATCAAACATGGCTGACAGTTTCGAATACTTCAATTATCCACAAAGATCAAAAATTTCCTTCAAAAACTAAAATGGTGTCAAAAAAAGATAAACCCCTTCTGCAAGGAAACCTGGGGCATTCATTTTTTTTAAAGAATGATGAAAACAGGAATGAAATGGAACAAGTACATTTGAATGTTTTGAAAGAACAACTCAAGCAAGAAATTGTTCACAGAAAACAATTGGAAGAATTAAATGAAAGGCTCCTGCAACAAGTAAAGGAGCTCAAACAACATCAAATAACACAGTGGAAGGTAAATAATACCTTGCACAATACGGATGAAACTAATTTTATTCCACGCCACAAGACTAAACAAATATATACCATAAATTTGAATGACAATTCAGGTCAAAAACACAAATTCAATAAATCTGTGTGTTGCAATCATAAAGATAGGATAGGTGACGGTTTGGACAACACTGCCACTGTTACGCACAATGATGAGGCTGCACACAAGCCTGGTGTAAATAAACGACGTTTATTAAACAAATTGAATAGATACGATTTAAGACATAAAATGTGTAGTGGCGCTGATATCCTCGAAAAGCTCCTTGAAGAAAATTTCAGCTCCAGAAATGGAAGCAACACGGATGAAAGCGACGGTTGCAATAATGACTTTTCCAGTGAGTGTTCTAGTCCCGAAGCAACAGTTCGCAGAGCAGAAGAGGGCGATTTGTGTTTTGAGTCTGTCGATGTAAAATAAGAAATTCATACTCATTAATACAAATTATAATTGAATATTGTATTCCAATCATGAATGTGTAAATAAGAATGCAACTTCAAATCCTCCAAACTAAAACCAACATTTTACTTTCTGTCACAATTTATAAGTAAATTTCTAGTAATTGCAAATATTATCTGGAAGAGATATTTGATATTTGTACCAAATTATTTCTAAAAAAACTTTAAACTAGGTTTGACTGAGACAATGGCAATTTATTGGAAATAATGAAATAAAAACTAAATTAATGTATTAATTATAAATATATACATATAAAATCAATTTTGTCGAAAAATATTGTTTTAACGTCACCGGACCAGTCACAGACCTATGTTCTGAATAATTACAACTTCACAATAAGAATGTGTTTTCCTTAATAAAAATAAAAACTGTTGACGGTTAAAGAAAGGTAATTTTTAACAATTCATTAGTCTTGAAAATTAATAATACAGACTATATTTTGAAAATTTGGTAAATAATAACCGTAAGGGTGTGTCTGTGGATGAAATCTTTAACTTGAAACATGCAAAGAGTAGCGATAAAGGACAGATTTCCAGTTCCACGACAAATGATCCATGCTACATTAGATCCAACGACATGAAATTTTAAAATGGTACCTCGGAATATTATCCTAATGATACAATTGGGTATAACCAATGGTTCGATGATGTCCAGTAGACTGCCGAAGGCGAAATGACTCCCATTTTAGGTACATTTACAAAACACACAACATTGCATTACAACAATTTGGTATAATTGGGGATTTCAGTCATTCATAGTATTTAAAAATTCAGGTACAAAAAAATTTATTGTAAATATTTGACATATGGAAAAATTACCCACGACCATTCTGTTGCATTTTACATATCAAATTTTCTGTAGAATCTACTACTCGCTGCTGTTTATAAAAAATATCTGTTGATGATGAAAGAATAACACATTGGTCATGCATATATAATTCCATTGATTTACATAAGAATTAAAATAATTAACTTGCTGCTAAAAAAAAATAATAGCGTATTTTTTTATGATTCAATTGTGCAAACTAGAGATACGAGGCTTGTCCGTAAAATAAGTTCCACGGACTGCCACTGGCGCTAAGATCGTTTCTATGCGCGACCAGACAGCAGAGGCAGGTTATTTGGTTCCCCCACTACAATTCCTCACCAAGCCAACGTCGCTGCGACGTTTAGTCTAGGCCATAGATAAGAGATATAATAGATAGGGAATTCTGACGATAAAATAGGACCGGAAGTTCCGGTTCATTAGTGCACTCTATAGATCGTGGTGAAACTAACAGCCTATTTGCCGCTCTTTTCTGAATGTTTCATTTTCATTATATATATATAGATATAATTTTATGATTTTTTCTGCTGAAAATCGTAAAATAATTTCTATTGACTGAAAATCATTACTTTCGATAGAAAAATAGTTTTTCTATCGAAAATAATGATTTTCAATCATTAGAAATTATTTTACAGCAGATTTTCAGCAGAAAAAAACATAAAATTATATCTATTGTGGAAAATGAGAATTTGGTAAAACAATAAAAGATGTCAAGCTGGTTTTAAAATATTTATTATGTCAAATCTGCTAATTAGAGAATACAAAAAATTGTGGAAAAAACTGACAATGGAATACAAACATATTTACAACATTATTAACAGAACACAAAATATAAAACAGGATAAATATGTGGTAATACTAACACATTGCTTCTGAATTTGGAACAAATTTTTCCCATACCATAGTACGTATATGATATATTTTAGACAGATATTTGTGTTAGTAAAAAATACCTAACAAATTCAATATAATAACGCCACAAGGCTTATGATAAGAAATAATATTATTTATTAAATAGGAGTACTAAACAAAACAATGTGTCATCGCTAAATCAGAAAATAATATGTATTTGATAAATTCAAGACAAATAGTTTTGTTAGTAAAAAATAATTTAAAAATCTAATATAATAAGGCAACAAAGCTCTTGGTGAGAAAAATCAATAATTTATTTAATAAATACAAAACAATGTGGTATCACAAAATCAGAAAAATGGTATCACCTTTATATTACACATATTACTAATATATGAAAGAAAAAACTTAAAAAAGAAATTGCACTATAGAATATATGTTAGAATGCTTTTCTTATTTTCATTTCTTACATACACACTATCATTAAGTGAAAATAAAATTAAAGATTTAAAAAGAACGTACATACTTTTATGTACACGTGTACCTTCGGAAAGTTTATTTTAAATATGTAAATAATGATTTTCAATCATTAGAAATTATTTTAATATTTTCAATGCAGACTTTTACATAAAAAAATTTTTATTAAACTATTACTATTGTTAAAAAATGATGGTAAGCTTGTTTTTAAATATTATTATTTCAAATCCACTAATTTTCGAATAATAGAAATAGTGGAGAAAGAAAACTGAGAACGGAATACAAAATATAAATTATAAAACAGAACATAAATGTGATAAAACAAATACATTGGTTATAAGCTTGAATAAGAGCTCGCTTTGAAAATTGGAACAAAATTTTCCCATATCATAGTATGTACGAAGTAAAAAAATATTAAACTATTCAATATCAACCACAAATCTCGTGGTGAAAAAAATTAATGATTTATATATTAAATAACACACAAAACAATGTGCCGTCACTAAATCATAAAAATGGTATCATCTTTATATTTATACATATTACTAATACATAGAAGAAACATTGAAAAGAAATTGCACGCATGTTTAAATTAAATTGGTAATAAAAAGGTAATACTTAGGTGATTATAAAAAATTAAAGAATTTATATTAGAATGCTCTTATTATTTTCATTGCACGCATACTAACATTATTCAAGTAAAAAAAGAAAATTAAAGCTTTAAAAATAACATACATACTTTTATATTCATAATGTGTACCTTCGGAAAGTTTATTCTAAATATGTCAATAAAAATATTCAATTATTAGAAATTATTTTCAATGCAAAAAGACTTTTATATCAAAGTAATTATGAATCTATCACTATTGTTGAAAATGATGGTAAGCTCGCTTTTAATGATTTAAAATCAGCTAATTTTAGAATAACAGAAAAATGGGAAAAAAAACTGACAACGGAATACAAATTATAAAACAGGATAAAAATTAGGTAATATAAACACAATGGTTCTGAACTTGGTTGTGGGCGTGAACGGAACTTGCAATAGTTTGACAAATCATATATGTAATATATGTATTTGATAAATTTAAAACAAATGGTTTTGTTAGTACAAATATTTAACAAATTCTATAGCGACTATCATAACTACTAGACCACAAGCACGTAAATATTTACACACTAACATTATTTAAGTGATAAATTAAAGATTTAAAAATAATGCACTTAAACATAACATGTTTATTTTTAATATGTATTTCCGTAAGGAAAGAATTAAAAATATCACTTCTTCAAATTAGCAAAATTATAATATAATTGAATTTTGCAAAATAATCAAGGTATGACAGTTGCTTCTTTAGTAATAGAATCAAAAAAAATTCACTGAATTCAAAATTATGATGGCTCAGCCAAATCCACTGCCGGTAGTCTCGTATCGATATAGCCTGCATAACAAGACCGGTTTAACATCTAGGTGGCAATGCAGACTTTCATCTTCTTGATATAATCTATAAAATAAAATATGAATATCTGTTATAGATAATAGGTATAGAAAAGAGATATCTTAAGAAATATCTTTGGATGTAACAATATGCTTCAATGGCATTTTCATATGGCATTTTTGTACAGAAATAATTTTTTCATATGGCATTTTTGAAATAAATTTTTGTACAGAAATAATTTTTTTTTTAATTGTTAGAATATTGTTTATGCTCTTAAAGCTATGTCGACTGCTTATCTGTAAGACATTTTTCGACATACACACACAATTAGTTGACTGATTGGAATCCGTGGTCAATTCGTAATCACCGAGAACTCTGTATGCATGGCGAGCGGATTACAGACTTTAAGAGAACACATTTTTAAAAGTTTTTTGACAGTAAAGCTGATAAAAGATACTATTGTTACGGGATTTATAGAAATTTGTTGCCGTCGGACAGAAGATTAAAGGAAAAACTTGGTATTCAAGATTATAAATTTTTTATAAAACAATCGACCCATAAATAACTATAGATACAGTGAAGAAAAAATTAACAATTTGAGAAGCTCTTTTAGAAAAAATTGATGAACAGAGATAAATAATGTAGTAACTTAAGTTTCTAAGGTGCATTAGACGACGTAGCAATGTATGAATTGAACAGAAATACAGAGACTGTAGAAACTCTCCTCTGACTCCAAGGATGACTTCCTCAAAGCCCTCAGACAGTTCGGCCATATTGCAAGTCTACATTCAAATGTTGTCTGAGGTAGAGATGACTGTGGCTGGTGAGGGCGTTAGTAGCTTCAAGGTTATGAGTGAATCGGCAAAGTGGATACACAGCGGAACGCCTGCGAGGTACTGCAGCTATGCTGACAACCCCTTGAGGGACACCAACTTTGTCATCCTGGCCTGCAGGCACAATAGTGTTTATAGAAATTTAATTAATCGATTAGAAAGATATACAGAGAAAATCCATTTTAATAAAAAAATATTTGGTTGCTACCGAGATTCGAACCTGAACCTGAACCTCTTCCTATCCAGAGAAACATGTTACCATTCCACTACAGCGAGCCATTATGATTACAACAAATTTAGAACTAATATCTGTATATTTTTATAATTGATACATTTATTATTCCATTTTTCAAAGCAATTGAAATTGCTACTTCACAATATAAATATGTTGTCATTTAAAAAAAAATGTAACAATAGTGTTGATACAGTTAGGTACTTACATTGACAAGATTAGTCAGGAGACCACACCAGGGAAGCTAGATGACGAAGGCCACAATGTGAGTTGTGCCATTCGCTCTGGTAATGTGGAACTGCTCGAGACAGTCATTAACGAGTGGCCTGGTGGATACTGGTGGAACTGCTCCGAGCTCTCTTCGCAGTTTACGACGATCTGAAGTTGAAGAATGTGCTTCTGTCAGATGAAATGGAGTTTTTTGTCCAAACCAAACTGTTAAACCTATGCAAAGAACATGAATAAGAAATACAAGAAAAAAGAGAAATAAAGTCTTTATTTTGTACCTAATAAATACGTTTCCTAGTAATATTGTTGAGGAGATCTAACTTGTTCTTGAAAAGATCAGAACACTGAGGGCCGAGTACTCCTGTGGTGGTGAATGGACAAGTTTATTTATATCACTATCTTTGTGGTGCAAAATATCTGTATACTGAAGCAACAACTGAAGTCAACCTACGACGTATTGGCATGGGAGGAAATTGAATTCTACTTAGTGAGCTCATATCTGCCCACACAAAGCACCGAGAACTAAACATATAATTTTGGTCAGTTTTGAGTAAAGATAATAAACTGGGGAATTAATAGCATTTCTCAAATGACCTTGAAAATTTTACATAAAACATAAAAAGTGCCAATGTCTACTCACTTGGAAATTCATGTCTAACCTAATATGATATGATCAATATCCATTTGAAAGCACTATTATAAGTTTTAATTACCTGGACTAGCGTCAGAAGTGCACAAAGTGGAATTTTCAAATAAATGCACATGGATGTTCTCTTGTGCCATATTGTGCAAGGCATGTATATTAATCTTCTTTCCTGAAAATCTAATATTAAGGTTATGTGGTCGAACACACACAAGTTTTTTGCAATACATAAATATTCAAGGCGATTATACAATATTTAATTTAATATTTCTAAAGTCATTTACCATTTCTGTTAAAATCAAATAAATTATATTCACTAAAAATGAACTAAGCTCTTGTATGCACTAAAACGTTGAAGCCAGGTCTTGTGATATGCGGGAATATCAATCGGGTTATTCGATAATAAACTAAAATTAAATATATAGAAATACTTACATATACAAGAAGTGTTTGCCATAGGCACCTGACTTCTAGAGCTGTTATTTATATTCAATGTTTCAGATTCTGAAATAAGACAATACAATCATTAGTTCACCATTTTTCCAGAATTCTCGACTACTCATGATTGTTGTTTAACAACAATTAACAGTAAGGGTTCACGGAGGAAACATAATGAAATTGAATTCAAGCATACGCCCACATAGGAACTATGTATGCACATGTATGTGTAAATTGAGTGTTAACCTTTTTTAAAAATACAGAATACTTTACACAATGGTAAACTAAAATTATATATAGAAATACATACCTATACAAGAGTTTGCCATAGGCACCCGATTACTAAAACTGTTACATATATTCAATGTTTCAGATTCTGAAATAAGACAATACGATCATTAATACACCATCTTTCCAGAATTATCGACTACCCATGATTGCTGTTTTACAACAATTAACACTAAGGGTTCACGCAGGAAACATAATGAAATTTAATTCAAGCTTACACCCATATAGTACGCTCATGTATGTGCTGTCTTCAATAATTTTAGAAACAATACCTCTAACAGTTAAATCTTGCGTACCAATCATCGTTACAATAGAACATTACTCAGTCACAAATAATGGTTTACCATGACTAATTTTGTACTAAACAAAATATAACAACAATTGAACAATAATACTTGGAATGAAAAGAAAATTAACAAGTATTTTATCTAACCTTTTAGAAGTTTGGTTTCAACTGAGCTTTGCGAATCATGTATTTTATTTGTATAATTATGAATGTTATGGAATGTGACAAGATTTGATGGCTGGATATGAGCAAAGCGATAACAAAAACTATTGTTTTGTTACTACTTCATTAAACCCTGTAAAACAATGCACATTAATTATTTTGATATAAATTTGATATTCTTGATATATCCAGAGGAATGTACACATGGAAATCTCCAGGTGATAACTACCGTAACTAAATACATTATGATCAAAAAGGTGGAGATAAACCATACAAAATGTGAAAATGTATCCAGGCGAAAACGATCTCGCCACCAATTATTAGTTGCAGGTGCCAAATTAAAATTCAAAAGGATTGATTGTGACAAATATAGGAAGTCGGGACCACTTTTGACAAAATTGCAAACAATTTAGAATTTTAGGAGCAGATTCCAAATCAGCAACCAGAACTTATCAGCAACAGTCTTATAAAATTCTCCCAAAAACTATATTTTATTTATTGAAAATAAAACAAATGTAAGAATAATGTTGGTATTTGACATAGAAAAAATAAATTGTGAAAAATAAGTTATATCCTAAAACATTTCTCATGGACAAGAAAACACGGAAATACAAATAAAAGCATAGTACTATCTTAAAAAAAAAAGATATTAACATAAAAACAATAACAAGGAAAAGTTATTTAGATATTGCATCGAAAAATATTGTTAATTTGGTTTTTAAATATATATAACATATATTTATTTCGGTGAACCTATCATTGAAAGGTTTTCTGGGTACAGTTCTCTGGGCTAATCTATTGTGTATATCTGACCTTTCTTGCTGACGTTTCAGATCCCATTGCAGGGTCCATCGTCATTGTAAGCTTGACGCATTCTCTACTCTGCACATTTTAACTACTGTAAAGGTTAATGATCTACAAACTAGGGATCTATATCAAATAAATTAAATACATGGATCTGAGAATACTTAGCAGCTAATAAAACAGCACTTTTGAGAAATAGTGTTGGCTTTGTTTGCTGCATACACACGAACTGGGGTCAAAACAAAATGTCTCTATTTTTCAGAAACTCAATACTTAAGAAAGGCTTTCCATAATATGAAGGAAAACTATTTATTTTCCAGCCATTCCAATAATTCTTATGAATACTTGAAGAAATTGAAATTCACATTGTTTGTAAGAGAGGCTAGTTAAGATTTTTTGAATTGAGTAATAATAGTGGTATATTAGGGAAACGGCATGACAGAATATCGGTTATTACCTGGTACGTTTATCGTCGGCACGGAGTACATACGCAACCTTTTAGAACCAGGATCTCTGTTAAAATTAGAAAAATGCTTGTCACAGACATTTTTTTCATATATACTCAAATCTCTAGATGCATCTATTGTAGTGAAGATTCTTCGAAACCACTCTTCGGAGACATATCCATCATAATGGGGAAATCTATACACTGTCTCATATCTTGATAAACATCCAGGCACATAGCATTTATGCTGCCCAGCCATAATCCTGAAATTTGAAAAAGAAATTCGAAACACACCGTAAAAAGTAATGACACTTGAAAACACTTTAAAACTATATACGTACTAGAAAAATAAAGATACAATAAGTTAAATAATATTATCAGTGGAAATTAGAAGAAATTTTAGTTGCATTTATGTAAAAAATAATAATAATTAAAAATAGATTAAAAATAATGTGGAAAGAATCAATATTATCAACAATTTTAGAGAATTGCTAATTAAAAAATGGCTTCTTAAACCGGATATCCTGTCTTGGTGGGACTTTTTAATCACATTTATACACTCAGTGCATTTTTTAATGAATGTAAGTTAATCTTTTTTATGCAATTTTCGAATTATGGGGTTCATATTTAATACAATTCAAACAAACAAACAAACTTTTAATGCATACTTGAAAGCAGAATGGCCTGGATGTGTTACAGTCAGTGAAATCATTGAAGCGTCGGCAATATCAGCTGAAATCATTACTTTAGTTCATGAAATTGGTGAAGAAAGTTATGATACCTTTAATCAAAATGATATCAACAAATTATTTATGAATAATCCTTCAAGTCACGATGATATGATTGATATAACTTTAATAAAATATCGCCAGAGAACCAGAAAACGACAATAAAACGGAATAAAATCCAGTCTCTTTCCTGCAAATATAATTCGAGGCCTTTAACTTTGCAGTAAATTGTAAAATTATTTTCTTCTTAATAACACTAATTCTGAACGAATCTTCAAATTACAACGTCAGCTTAAGAATTGTATGCCTGTATATCACGAACTTCACAAAAAGTTAGTTATCGAATCAAGAAAGTCACCACTAAGTATTACTAATTACATTATTAAAAGAAAAAAAATCAACACAGAACGATGGTGAAATTGACTTTATCTTTAATACGTAGTAGATCTGATTCGCATACTATTTCTTGTGATGAAAGTGATTTCGAACCAAATCGCGAATCGTGCCGAGCAATGTCACATACCGACAACAATTTTAATTAAAAAATTGACTTTTAAATTAAATTACATTAATAAACATTTCGTATTTTTTTATGCGATATTCTGTGGAATGCATCTACTGCATAAAAAGAGGATCAAATGTAATCCAAAAATTATTAAAGCCTTTTAGAAAAATTTGGGTAAAAGAACATTTAGTAGTCAAAATCAATTATTTAACTAAGTAGCGTAACTATACCAATGCGATGCATTAGGGTTCACGTTAGATGAGGGCCAAAATGTCCGTGCCGCACAATATTTCTGCACGTATCAATATTTTTCCCAGCGGTAATATGGACTAATAAATTTTGATCTTTTGTGTATTGTGATAATATTATCGATATATACAATAGGTTGAACACTATTAATATGTCGGGTTAAGGGCCAGACCATTGTCGTAAAACGAAGCAAGGTTTTTTATAATTTACTGCATGTAATTTCTTAAAAACATGTTTTTTCACGAAAATGTGAATATTAAGAGGCCTATTTTGTTATTTCTATTTATTGGATAAGACCGCGTAGTACTTATTTTTTTATGCGTTTATGTATATTTAAATCAGTACCCGACTTGTTAGGAATTTTTACAACAAAAACGCCACCGTTGTGGAATGAAATCGATGTTTCGTTTATTATTAATTATATAAACAAATATTTGTTAAACCTATCTAGAGCGCGTGAAGCTGAGAAGGGATCGTATTATTGTTGTGCCAATGTTAATATTTTACTAATAAACTATAATGTTTATACTAATAGACTAAATTGTTTGTTCAACGCAACCAAAGTCTTTTGTGTGGAAATGTATCGAAGCAGTACTTACGAGATAATTGTATAAATAAATCGTATTTCCTCGCCCCGCGCCTTGCTGGTATAGATCGATACTTGCCGCCGGACATGATACCAGCATTGTTAGTTCTCCGTTATATTATCATGTTTGTCAATATTATTTGACTTTAAATACCTAATATTTACAGCCATTAAAATTAGTAAAACCATTTTTTTCACATTTAAAATGCTTACAAACTGCAAAATTTCTTACGATAGCATGAGTTGACTTATGGCTGCGTGAGCAAATTTTCTAACAAGGTATACGGGTTAATAAACTGATTATATCCATGATGGAAATTAGTAATTTGTATTATTTCTGCATAAGCTATAGTTGTTTAGCTACTGAATTTCTACATTGTATGCGATATTATGTATTTTCTTTTTTATGATCATAAAGAATGAAAATATTAAATTCTCTTCTTATATATTATTGAAATATATTTAGTGTCTATGGTTTAAAATAGTATACTGACTGTTCAGGGATACCAACATTGTAATGCTTAACATAGTGTGACATTTGTTTGTATGGTAGTTCGCACCCCCTGTTCGCACCCCCTGGGTAGTTCGCACCCCCTGGTCTAGGCCCAGCAGCCGTCAACGATGGAGCTTCCTCTTGCGTCTCCCGCCAGCTGCGAGTTGCGGTCTGTTATTCGTTTCCTGGCCGCTAAGAAGAAATTGGCGAAGGAAATTCACGAAGAACTTTGTGAAGTGTATGGAGAAGAGTGTATGAGCTCCGGGATGGTGCGCAGATGGGTCAGGGAATTTAAAAATGGCCGAACAGACGTCCACGACGAAGCCCGTGCAGGGCGGCCATCGGTTTCCGACGAAACAATTGCCAGAGTCGAAGCGGCAATGCTCGAAGATCGACGGATTACAGTTAGGGAGCTGTGCGAACAGATTCCGGAGGCCAGCAAAACCACAATCGACAAGATTTTGACTGAACATTTAGGCTATTCAAAGGTCTGCGCAAGATGGGTACCAAAAATGCTCACTGCAGATCACCAGCGGCAGCGGGTTGAAGCGGCCCAAGAATTTCTCGCTTTTCACGGAACAACCGAAGAGGAATTTCTGGACTCTATTGTTACTGGCGACGAGACCTGGGTACACTACACCACACCGGAAACAAAGGAGCAATCGAAGCAGTGGAAGCACCCTTCTTTGACAAGAGCAAAGAAGTTCAAACAAATCCTGTCTGCCGGAAAAATCATGGCTAGCGTTTTTTGGGATCGAAAGGGCGTATTGTTGTGCGAGTTTATGTCTCGCGGGACAACAATCAATGCTGAACGGTACTGTGAGACCTTGAAAAATCTTAGACGTGCAATTCAGGACAAGAGAAGAGGAATGCTGACCAAAGGAGTGCGTTTTCACCATGACAACGCCCGACCGCACACCGCCTATCGAACCACAGCCCTCGTCGCAAAATTTGGATGGAAAATGGTGTCTCACCCACCCTACAGTCCAGACTTAGCACCAAGTGACTTCCATCTCTTCCCCGAGTTGAAGAAAAACCTTGGCGGAACCCAATTCAAGACAGATGAAGAGGTACAAAATGCGGTTGTTAGTTTTCTACGCGGACAGGCGGCAGAGTTCTATGACTCTGGTTTAAAGAAGTGGGTGCCTCGAATGCAGAAGTGCATAGAACGCAACGGCGATTATGTAGAAAAATAAAAGAAGGACTGAACTTTCCAAAAATATACTTTTCTTTAAAATTAAACCAGTTTTTTTATGTGAAAAAAATTCGTGGAACTTATTTTACTGACACGCCTCGTACATATACAGTAAAACCTCATTATTGCGAAATTCAAGGGACCAAAAAATAAAATTTCGTAATAATGAATTCCCACATATAGCGGAAAAAAAAAATTCCTAATATATGAATATTTCACATACGCCGTAGAAATAAATGTAGCATGGCTTAAAAAAGTTTGTAAGTTCTGCAAACTAGACACCCATTGTCAGATTAATATGGCATATAACATAATAGGGGATTCTGCAAACAATGGAGGATTTTCTGTATAAAGAAAACTCTAAATAATCTATTTATTATTGTTTCAACAGATAAGCAAATTGATAATAATTAAGAAATTAAATTAAAAACATTTTACAAAACAATATAAGATAACCTAAAATTCGGCAAAATTTTTGTTAATTCCAAAATGTCATGCGAATATAAAACAACGTTAAATTTTAACTGTGTTTAATTGTAGAGCCTGCTACAAGCATTGAGAGTTTCACATCGGTCAATCGATCTTCATATTTTTTAAATCGTAGAGATGAGTTCGGAATCAGTTTTTAGTTGAAGGTTAAAATTTTGCGGGAATTATCACGACTGAAGCAGTATTTTTTCGTACAGGATAAAAATAATTTTGTTGTACATATTAATGAAATTTCATAATATAAATAAATTTTTGTATGAGGTCTTGATTGTAGGGAATTAATTTTGAAAAAAAATTTGATATACGTCATTTTTCGGTATAATTATGCTGTTCATTTTTAATTTAAAGAGTTTCACTTTAAACTTTGTATTTCGTATCAGATTTGTTTTAATTGGTTACTTATTTTTAGTAATCTGTGAAAAGTTATATGCATATTTCAGTCACCCCTCGATACATTGATCTCTTGGAAGCTTTCTTAAAAAAATCATTTTAAAATTTTATTTGTGAACATTATGTCGTTGGATCTAATGGCGCATGGATCATTTGTCATTAGATCAAAAGTCCGCAGACCTTTTAGATGCAGACTTCCATAAAAAAAAAAAAAAACACTTAAATTAGTGTGCATTCTGTATGGAGGGAAGACTGAATCAACTGATATATTATACCTTTACATTATCAGATCAGGTTAAAATTCCACAGTACCGAAGACCACCTTAACCATACCATAGGAATGATGTATGTTGGAGTTTATATTTTTATTAAATGTTGCTAATGATTATATATATTGAACGTTTGTATTATATTTTGAATGTCATGAGATTTGAAAAATATTAAAATTAACATTTTATTTGCATTTCATTTCAACCATTTATAAAATTTACTAAAAAAAACACATTCTCAACCAATGAAGTGTGGAAAAAATTGTAAAATCATCCTACAGGTAAAAAAATATTTAATTTACTCTTTTACTTATCTTCAAAAATTTTGTTTGTAGATTTTAGGAAACCTACATTTTGAACCACATTCTATTATGTATTAAGGTTATACTAAATGCATGAATGATTCCATAAGAAACCTTTGAGAAAGGAATATTAATAGTTTTGTCAATCAATCTGTAAATCTAAATATGTAAAGAGTCATGGGCTTTAAAAGCAGACATACATAAATGATAGAATTAATGCTATTATTCTTATGAAACATATATGCACATATTATGATATAACAATGAAAAATGACAAAGTCCTATGATTATTAAATTACAAAATATTTTAAGAATAATTTAAACCGACTACACCATTTGAAGTAATAACATATTCTACAGATACATCCGAGGGCAGCTCTGGAGACCATTCTATCTTTAACTCCCTAATTTGCAACATATTTGACTCAGCCATCAAGATTCCGGTCGTCTTTCTCCCAGTAACGTCACATTGGACAACTGCATTTTCAACGACGTCATCCACATGGCAGAATCTGTCAGTTTTGTGCAGTCGTATTCTGGTGGTCACCATGTTTGACCATGTCAATCCCAAACAAGGCAACACGCTACTTTCATCATTTGGATCGATGTTAGCAGACACCTACAAATGTACAAAAATAAGTGCTCCTCAAAATGTGAAAGGCTAATTTTATTTTTATTAAAAAGAAATAGACAATGCATGCATGGAATACGTGCAATGAAAATAGGAATAACTTGATGATCTCCCGGGATGAGTCTCAAACAATCGACCACTTGATCATTAGGAAAATGCTAAACAAAATGAGCACTTCATTTGTTTAGATGAACTTAAGAAAAAACACTGGTATTATTATTTTCATTAATAAAGTTTTCTCAATCTACTATCGCAGCATAGATTTCTTATGTGTACATCCATTAATGGGTTTTTCCAATAATTTAATAGAGGGTTTAGTGCAAAAATAATAGATATCATATTTTCTGTGTATAGTTGCTAAACTTGATATCATATTTGGTTACATTAGAAAATGGATATCTTAATATGCATATATAACATTTCATTTATTTGACGCTTAACCCAATAACAGTAAAAATCATTTTAGATAAAATTACAACCGTGACTGATTGACGGATGGATATAAATGAAACAATGTTATAACTCTACTTGAGTTTATTAGCACTACTCAAGTTTCAAGTGAAACAGTAACTCTCATCGACAGGTGAAGTATTAAACTTGAGTAGTGCTAATATACTCAGGTAGAGTTATAACATTGTTTCATTTATATCCATCCATTATGATGAAACTATAAAAAGTTAACGTCGATTCTGTCACTAATATAGTGACTTGAATTCATTTTGAAATGAAACATTTTTTTTAAAGGTATAGTTTCTTTCTGGGTTAGCTTACATTTTCCGCCTACTCACGGCAAAACTCAGTATGTAATCTGATGACCATGAAAATCTGTGATGATGTTATATATTTTTACCAAATTTACCAGTTTCAATTATTGTTCTAACCTAGCGAGTTGTATTAGAGCTTCGGTATTCAATGTTTATTACACATCTAAAAAAAGCATGAAGTATATGCCAAAAGATTTTATTAAAATGTAAATTTTCAATTTTGACATAGTGGACTTTTTTTGGTTAATAGTCCATGCCTGGAACCTAAGGGCCCATTATTACGAGACACGTTTGTATACCATAACCGAATGAATGTAATAAAAATAACGTACTTGATTTATGCACAAAACAGCCAGATTGTATTTTTTTGAATGACTCAAAAGTGTAAATCCAATGTCTTTTAAATGTCGGGCTCGTCCTTTCAAATCTATAAAATATAACATGCTAATTATAATAAAAACAACAAAATATTAGTGCCAAATATTAATCTTGTTGATTCAGCTCCAGTATTAATAAATCGTTCAGGTCAGCTCGATACATCTTGATATCTCTGAAGCAAATGTATATTACATGTGTAGACATATTGGTACAAATTAATTTAAAATCAAACTATTTACATGTTCTATTTTCAATTCCTATACACTGATAACTTGAGATACAAATAAAACTGGCACCTATCGGAGAGAATTAATACTTGATATCTTCGATTGAAGTCTCTGAATCCATCGGAAGCTGTGCTTAAGATGCCCTTAATATTTTCATGTTATTAAAATATTCTTTATTTTTATTATACACGCCCTATTCAGGCATTATGTAAAATAATAGAAAATTTCATCAAAAGTGCAATACACAAAGAAAAAAATTATATAATATCAGCATGTTTTTCATAATCAAAATTAAAAATAAATATAAAATGTGAAGTAAAGCAATTTATCCGTTTACCACTGAGTTGAGACACAAAAAATTATAATAATGTAGTCCTACAAAGAGTTAAATTTACAGCAAAAATGTTGATTATCTCCGCATATTTATTCCCCAAAGAATGCAATCTGGGGACTGCGAAGTTAGCTAATGCATGTGTTCTGACATTACCGCTGTAATAGAACAATGAATTGCCTCGATGATCTCAATGGTGCGTGAAAGTCAAGCAGACCAACAATCTGAGGGCAGTCTATCATACCATTGATGATCCTATATAGA
The DNA here is from genome assembly GCA_022840565.1 of Eubasilissa regina. Taxonomy (NCBI): domain Eukaryota; kingdom Metazoa; phylum Arthropoda; class Insecta; order Trichoptera; family Phryganeidae; genus Eubasilissa; species Eubasilissa regina. The sequence goes on along the minus strand of JAINEB010000011.1, from coordinate 25,211,076 downwards.
AATATAAGGTCGGTCATCATACATCTCACTAATAATTTAAACAATTTCTGACAGCTAAGGAGATAATCATAATTGATATCCTCAGAGCGTATATTTAATTTAAAATTAATGAATCTTAAAAACTATCTCTGGATTCTTTCAACCGCCATCGAGTTTACAATGAAGTGAGGCGACCATATGACTGAATTATATTCTACCAGGGGTCTGACTAGAGAAGTGTAGAGGATAAGTGCAGGTCTGAAAAGTTTTTTGCAGTCCGCAAAACAAATTCCAACATTTTGAGACCTTTATTAATTATCGAACCAATGTGGGGAATGAATGGTACACCCAGATCATTGATCTCCCTAAATGATACCAAGTCAACATTGCTGATAGAGTACGAAAATTTCACAGATTAATTTTTTTTTGTAAAACTAATAGATTGGCACTTGGAGATATTAAGATCTAGGTGATTATTGAAACACCATTTAAATAAGGAATTCAAATTACTTTGTATTATCATGCAATCAGACACACTATTCACTGATCTGAATATCTTCAAGTCGTCAGCAAAAATTTGAATTTGCACATCATCAAAAACATCGGCAATATCATTAATAAAAAGAATAAACAATATAAGTCCAAGATTATTATAATTGATGCAATAATTAATTAAGAAAAGGGGATAAAATGTGTATACATATATGAATTTTTACTCATTAGCTATTAATATTATGATATACTGACCGCATTGAAACTCTCCTCTAAAAGGCGCTGCTATGGAATCTAAAACAATCAAAGATATTGTTTGAACTGTTGTCAATAAACGTGGTAATCGAACACTCAGGCACTGCTTCAAGTCATCCTTAAAAAAATGTTTGTACAAATCTATCATATAATGATACATCTTGTATTATGCTGAATGACAACATGACCAACACAATTCAAGATACTTACCACTTCTGTTACATGAAGGATAAATATGTTATCTCCATATTTAGAAAGCTCTTGTTTTTCTTTATTTTTTTCATTGAGGCCTTTAAAAATTTGCTGAAGTCTCTTAGAAGGAAAAACATCTTCTGTGCATACATAAACTGCACCTGTAATGTTATAATACCCAAGTTATGTCAGACTTCAAAAAATATATTGATAGTTAAAAATAATCTATTTCTATATTAAAACACTTAGTGATGTGAGCCACCGATTGATAAATAGACATGCAATAAAGTGTACATATAAGAGAGGGGGTTTGGAACATTAATTGCGGGACAAGGGGCATTCTATGCACATTCTTGGTGGAAGCATAAATTCAATAGTAAAAGTATTTACTCTTCAAAAATTAAATCTTTGTGTAAACAAGACATATTTTTATTTTTATTTATTATCTTAGTTTTATTAAACTCTGAATTGAGTTTAAATACATCTACCGGTTTCAAAATACCATTTTCTTCTTCAGGATGTCATAGTTAATATTGCTAATTTTAAACATATTTTTACATATTATATTGTCAGCACTTAAATTTTCGTTCCAATCAAGTAAAAAAAATTTAAATCGCGGAGCTATTTGATTGCATAAGTGGTACCGAAGTGATCGCGTTGGTGACACCAAAATGAAAATATTGAGACAAGAAATTTGCATTAGTTTGTGTCTATATATTTGGCGGTCTGTGATGTAAGCTCATTTATTTAATAGAAAATGCTCAAAATTAATATTATAATGAATTACAAATCAGTCAAGATCAAATTGCTTACTATTGTTAAGATTGTTTATCATAACTTAACAGTTATAAATCAATAAAGTGGGTGAATTATATTCTTGAATTCATAATATTTTTAATAGCTGGCTCTAATTTATTTGGCCCCCTGGTTTACGCATCTACTAAATGTATTATGAGCAGACAGTATTTTTGGTATAGATGTTTATCTTTTTATTTTCTTCTGTATTATGTGCATTTATACAGCCTATATCATCACAATAAGTCAATGGCCCTAAGTATTATCAATCTTTCCCTGTCTTGCACTGTGTCAATATTTGATGACAAATCAAGGCCCACTTTTATTTTCATATTTTCATAATCTTTATTGCTGTTTATCCCAAATTAATCTGGGGTATAAAAATAAATACTACCAAAGTTTTTTGACTAATACAGTTGTACCTCGGTATATGTCTACATTGCTGTATGTCCTGTTTGGATGCGAAAATTTTTCATTGGCGTCAAATAGTGCGTGCTTACGTCCTCGGTCTCGTTCGGCTGAATTCGGTTTTTGGAGAGGGGGGACGTCTCTGCCACGACTAACCACGAGCGTCAGTACGACGTTTTTCTACTTTTTTTTGTCTCGAATGACCAGACATTGTCACATTTCCTAAACATTCTGAGAAGAAGACAGAAGCCAATTTCTTTGGACAGATTTTTAGAACTTAAACATCAAGCCTGTTAAATTTTCATTCATTTAATTTAATTACTTTTGTATTTATATATGTTAGTATTAAACCATGTTTAATATATTTTATATAACTTCATAAATGCGTAATATGTTAGTAACAATAAGATTTTTTTCATAGGAACGGATTAATCATTTATACTTTATTTCTTATGGAAAAAATTTATTTGGTATAAGTCAAAAGATCTGGAACGGATTAAGGATGTATATTGAGGTACCACTGTATTCGCAAAATAGTGTTATTACCACTTTTCCAACAGTTGGCTGCAACTTGAAGTGCTATTTGTGTTTTACCACATCCACTCTCACCGAAAATTTCAACCAGTGTTCTCGGTCTAAGTCCACCTTTCAGATAACCATCCAAAATGTGACAACCAGTGGAAACTTTACCCAATGATAATTGCACTTTTCCAACTTCATATGCTGCAAAAATATAACAAAAATTCTATACAATGAAGGGCTTAAAAATGTATAAAAATAAAACATTTTAAATTTCACAATATTGCTTTCCTCATGGTTCTGATATGACATTTTTTGGGGTTGGAATATCGTGAAGTCGTAAATAATACAAAATTTTTTTATAGTAGGTCATGGTCCCACAACCAAAATATTTTTATTGCAATTATCTATGTTATAAGAGTTTTTTATTGGCATATGTGGTAGTTCCACGTGAGGTAGGCAGTCTAAAACCAGGGATCTAAAAATAGTACACCATATTCATATAAAAAATCCAAATAAATTTGCTCATGCCCAGAATAGTAAGATGGGCAGGTCACGTCGCAACAGATAACTAGAGTGTATAAAACGAAATTGAGGGAGATCCTCCACCAGGCAAGTTCTTGGAAACCCACGCATAAGGTGTCTTAACGGTATGAAAAAAATGTGACCAGATTGCACATTGCCATCTGATCATTGCCACATTGCTAGTAGTTCAAGACCAAGACTGAAGGGTAGTTGCGAAATCAGCCACGTTATTATTATTAAATATAGTCAAGCAACAATAAACATTGCGCATTTTCATTAAAAACATGTTTTCAATTCTTTGTGTCATCTTATTAATAAGAGTAAGGATGCACATTAAATAACAATATATTTTAAATATATATACCGTTAGTAAAACCTTCTCGAAATAATAACCTTGCAGCCACATCTTTTGTCTTCTTGATGTCACTTATAGAAAGGTTACACAGTGTTAATAACTCATTATCAGATGTTAACACTACTTGCTCGGGTGTTTTAATTCCAGCTGGAAAATAAAAAAGTTTTGACAGATTTCATAAAATACACAATGTACATGTAAAATTTGGAAAGTCGTCGATACAACGCTTCATTGGTAAAATAATAATACTTCTAAGTTATGTACTACATTTTAATTTATATAAGATCCTCGTAACGAACATCTATATACCCAATAACCAACCTTTTTCTAATATTTCAAATATCCACTGAGGTAATTTACCGCCGAAAACCGTCATATCCATAGATAAACAATGCTTTCTTCACTATGGTAGTGTTATTATCATAAACATGAGTGGATAAAAGTATTCTTTGGAATGTTTTGATTCATGTATCTTATCTATGGATTAAATTAGGTACGTCCTTATCTATGGGTACGTCCTACCATTTTAATAAAATATTCACGATAACTTTATCTATGCGATAACTCTTAATATTTTGTGTTTATATACCTATTGAAAATAATAATACTTTACCTACATTTATATTTTTAACTTTATTTACTGCAAAGTTCACATTGAATCTTAAAACACTGATCACCCTCTGAAAGTTTCATTTAATTACTTTTTTCGAGTTTTTTGACAGTAATCGTATTTTTTTCGTTACTTAATACAATGGGATTTTTGGAATTGAGAAGATGGATGCATTCTAATAAAATTTCTCGCTCCCAGAGAACAGCAAATTACAGGAATAAAATCACTTATCCATAATAACTGATTAACAATAATTTCGGATAATTAAAAGCATCTCATGAACGTTCAAGAATGTAAACACTTGAGTTAAACGCAACTGATCAATACAAAGGAATATGAATGATAGAAATATAACTCGCCAATCTCAAAATAGGTAGCACCGTTGAATCAAAATGGTAATCAAAAGAATAAAAACTAATGCAACCATGTCATATTTTTCGTTTCAAAAAAATAGCGCACTATTTAAAACGCTTTCGCTCGAGTGATTTATTGCAACCAGTAGTGTAACTGCAAAAATTGAGCCCCAGTGCAGAATTTAAAAAGGGCCCCCTAAATAAGTATCCGATAAATAATAAAAAAAAAAGTATTTTGTGTCATATAATATTCACACTTTCATAAAAAAAAACATACGTGTTCTTAGACATTATATAAACACTTGCAATTTTTAAAATAATTGCTTCGTTTTAAGCTGATTTTCGTTTTACGGAGATGGTCTGGTCCCTAACTTAATATAGTAGCGGGGTACTACTATTGAATACATCGATGATGTTTTCACGTGTTTTCGAAATTCATGTATTTCGTATGTAACGATTTTACGCATTTTATAATTATATTTTTTTCCGTGGATTACTATTAACAATGAGAATGTTATCGATACTGTCAATGCAAATGGATAGTAGAGTGCGAACTTTTTGGTCCCCTATATGACGTGGGCTCCAATGACTGCATTGGCTTAGTTACGCCACTGAAAAAAGTAAAGAACAATACGTAGTAACTGTTTATGAGTAATTATCACGGACGAAGAAGTAAATCGTTTTCGTTTAATTTTTAATTTTATTTCAGAATGCTTTTAAAAAATTTTTTTTTTTTCAAAACGCATTTTATGTCTCAGACACATGTATCATTTAATATGTTTTTATGGTTCAAAAAAAAATTTCATCAATTCAGAAAAAACTCTAATTTAAGTTTTAGCCTGGTTCCGCGTTATCTGACAATTAGTAGTGAATTCACATATCCTTAATGTGTTAATAAACACTTTTCACGGTTATTCGAGTACCCTAGATCATATTGTATTCTTCAATATCGTCCAAAGATGAGGCTTGTATTCTGCATCATATTATATAACACAAAGGTCTTCAGGTTTAACCGTTCCCATCTAGATAATAAAATAAATTTTAAAAATTGTTCTGACCGAGATCTTTCTTGTTTTTAAGTCCCCGTCAGTCTCTTGATGATGATAGTAATATCGCAAACGCTTGAGGATCATTTTGTCTCCATCAGACGTGGTGATCCAAATGGCGAAGTACTGCGATTTTGACATAAAGCAGGCTAGTTCGAAGTTAAATAGACATTTCCTAGGAAGCATTGTTCCTAAAATGTATCTCGCCTACGGATGAAATTGATCGTGAGAATAGATCGCTGATCGTTCAAAATAAGCTGATATATTACGTTCTTGTGACGTGTATAATTAGCTCGGGCAATAACCTTTAAATAAAGATAATGGTGTGGCTAAGAGCGAAGGCTCTCGAGTTTATTGTTCTTAAGAAGAAACATTACGAAATTAAGTAACTCGTCCGAGGGTGGGATAGGAAACAAAGAGTCGTCCCTTTTGTTAAATTTGGGTATGGACACGTGTTCACCGTACACCGAGAATATCGAAAAACTAACAAACTGACTAACTAACCATCGCGCTGATTCCCTACAGGAGTAGGCAGATATGATAGAGCATCATAATTATCAGTCCTGCTCCTCGATTTTCGCCTCTTCCACATCCATGCATCTTGCATCATATGTCTTTCTTACTACTCTTTCCTTATCCATTCATTCCATATGACCAAAACACTTTTAAGCGAGCTTTTTAAAAATGTATTCATTGAAATTCTTCATCTTTATTTGATTATGAATGAATCTGCCGCAAATTTGTCTAGACAATCTCATAGGCTCATTTACAATGTATTTAGTCTGCATTCGTTCCTTTTCTGCCAGTTCTAGGCTAAAAATAATACGCTGATGTATGTATCAACCAGTCTGCGCCTAGTAAATACAAATAATATAAATCAGAATTAAAATAGACAGTAAGTATCGTGATAAGGATCAAATATTAATAGATGGGCAGGTTATCGTAATAGCAGAAATGCTTTTATATTTTATGATTAAAATAATGTAATAAACATATAGAAAATTCAAGTGTGCGAATTCTAAAGTAATTTAATTATATGTCAAGTAATGGTATGTAGACGTAAGAAATAAACAGATAATCCGGAATAATTTTCCTGTAACTGAACAATAGGTACCTATGTAACTACAATTGTCGAAGAATGTTTAAAACCGCCGTTGTATCCACTAGACTAAATTGCTTTTGGAAAAATAGTCTTGAATCAACTTAAAATATAAATCATTATCGCGTATACCTACAATTATTGAGGATCGTGATTCTTTCAAGCTGAGCGTGTCATTTTGGGATTTGTATATGTGATTTTTTTATAAGTGTCGTTGGTTATTGTTATAGATGTATAGATAAGAGAATATACGTTATTGTTCTGTGGTCTGTCAACAATATTTCGATTTTTCTATGATTGTCGTTACAGTATATCTCTTATCTATGGTCCTTACTGCTGCTGCTAGTATTGTTATTGCGTGCTTACCTTAGCATTATTTTTATAATATTTATGAAAATACACAAGTAGTTAAAAATATTATTTATTTTCTTTAATCAATCGAATTGCTTAACTTCATTTTAAAATGTCTTATCAACTATATAGAAATACGACAATTGGGAATACATTACAAGAAAGTTTAGACGAACTTATACAGGTATTTTATAAGCGCACACGGTTCGAATATATCTTATTTCATTATATTACCAATGCATTAATATTATTTGTGCCGTTAATAATTTCAGTATGGTCAAATCACGCCTGCTCTCGCAGTGAAGGTTCTTCTACAATTCGACAAATCCATTAATCAAGCATTATCAGCCAGAGTAAAGTCCAGACTCTCTTTTAAAGCAGGCAAACTCAATACTTACAGGTTTGTAAATATTTCGTATTAGTCCTGAACAAAATTAATTAAAAGGTAGGGTTATGACAGAATGAATCTTAACTTATATAATTTGTATTATCATTCAATTGTAAAATCACGTGCAACTATACAATTGAATGTAATGACTATTAAATCAATATCAAATTATCTAAATATTTATCTCTCAATTATAAAAAACTCTTGATCTCAACAAAAACAAAAAAAAAATCATTGATTACTCAGTTTACTGCAAGACATGGTGCAATGATACTCCTCTGAGAATACAATAATTTTTTTGGTTAAGTAAATGGATTGATCAGCCATTTAAGATGTTAAATTTTTTTGTAATTTATTTATACAGCATGGGAACTAGAATATATATATATTTTGTTCAATATTGTGAGAACACTAATGCGTGTTTGGCCTAGTGATCAAGTCAAAGTCAGAGGTTCGACCCTTGACTCTAAACCTGCCAAACTTGGTCTAGTTTAGTCTTAAAATAGGAATAATATTGATGTGACATGAATTTATGTTTACATCTTTATTTGTTTTAAATGACACAGTTACCCTGTAACAATTTAATAAATTTCATCTGCCCTTTCTATATGTTGATTGTTTTTTGTTCTCAGGTTTTGTGACAATGTATGGACCTTCATGTTGAATGATGTGGAATTCAGAGAAGTACAGGAAGTAGCCAAAGTGGACAAAGTGAAGATCGTGGCCTGTGACGGCAAGAGTGAGTTTAATTGGTGCTGTATTACGTTCCTCAATTACTTTCTAGGAATGGTTTTATTCTCTGGAATGCAGTCCGACTACTAATTTTCAAAAATACATTTGTTTTGCCTAGTAATCGTAGAATAATGAATAACTAGATTTGCTAAAACATGATACATCCACAATGGCATTATTTTGTTTTATATTGTGGATGTTCAATTTCAAAAGTATTATTTTTTATTATACAGTAATCTCCCTAAAACTTATGTTGATTGTTTTACTAGTTTTAAAGAATGCAAGATCGATTCAGACTGGCCTAAAGGTTTCCATTAATTTAATTATTATAGCCTTAATACTAAAATGAGTATACATACATTTTTTTTATGGAACCAATTTATATTTATATGCAGTTATAGTTAGATTTGTTAGTTGACTTATAATTTTTTGACTTAACATGTTCACTGCTGATTAAAATTTGTACAAATTCACGTGACAAACAATTCTTACTGACCAAAAGGATCTGCTGTCATTGTGTTACAACATAATTTAACGGGGTATTACTGTACATTCTACATTATTTTTTGTGTAGGCTTTTTAATCATCATTATCAATTTTCTATCCACGGCTCCCACAAGTGTCTCCCACTGTTTTCTGTCTCCCGCAAATTGTCATTTACTGGCACATATTTCTGCATAATTAGACTATCATCAATTCAGCAGGTTTTTAGGCGGCCTATTGGTCTCGTGATTCCCCTCGGGTACCACTGAATGACTGCATTCGTCCAACAACTGTCTGTTCTCGAAGCGATGTGGCCTGTCCATTGTCATTTAATTCAATTATATCAACTATACCTACTTAAAAATAAAGAATCTTATCTTAAGAAGCAATAATATTAAATCAATTTTATTGAAAAATATTGTTTTTGCGCTACTGGGATTCGAACCTGGATCTCATTCCAATCTGGGGAAGGTGCATTATCCAACTATGCCGCAGCGACTACTTTTGATGACAAATTTTCAAACCCATATGTAAATGCATCTTCCCCGGATTGGAAATAGATCCAGGTTCGAATTCCAGTAGCGCAACAACAACATTTTTCGATAAAATGATTTTATATGTATATCTTTCTAATTAATACATTTAATTAGTATTTAAAATATCTCAGACCTATGTTCTGAATAATTACAACATCACAACAAGAATGTGTTCTTAACAATAATATTAATTATTTTGAATCTTTTGGGGTTTTTTTATGCCTTTTTTACTTTCTGGCCTTTACTGATGTTTCAAAATATATGGCATAAATATCTTTACATGTTGAAATACATCAGAATCCTTATGGTGGATGATTACAACTCTGTTAATCCTCTCTAAATATAATTCCCTGATAAACTGTGTATGCAAGGTAATTCATACGATTATAGCAAATCGGAAATTCTGATCAATTTGCTCTAATTCAGTAGAATTTTGTAGTGTTAAGTTGTTCTTTGTGCGTTTTCTTTTGGCAGAAAATATTTAATTTTTTCAAAATTTAACATATTGCATGGTTAGTGTACTGCTTTGGATATGATTTTTAACCTGCAAAGATATTTTTTTAAATTACTAAATGTTAGACATTGTTTCAATATACTTATGTACTAGAATTTGTAGATGTTTTCGTTGTGCTTATAGGTATCTAAAATTTAAAAAAAATCGTAATAAAACATATGGTATTTTAGATTTTTCTGTCTGTGTGTTTTATTTAAAGAATAGAGTTTGTTTTAATTATAATTTTATGCATTTTTGGTAACTAATTTCTCATTTACTATTTTATTAATACAGTAAGTCCTCTACATATGAATGAGTTCCGGTCTGAGAGCTTGTTCGCAAGATGAATTTCTTTGAAAGTTAACCTAGGCATTATGCACTATTTTTGTGTTTAACATTCGACGTCATGCAGTGTTGGGGTTAAAATTAATCGCATAGTAATTGAACAAAATGTAGCCACTCAAAATTGTAATAATTGATCACGGACATTCGTATCTTTGAAAGTTTTCAAGTTGAAGGTTAGCGTGTAGAGGACTTACTTGACATTTTAGCAGATGAATAGTTAGGGTAGAATTTAATTCAATTTTAGCGGCCAAAACAACATTGTCTGCGTTTGTTCATCTTCTAATCTAGGATTAATTTCAATATCATAATTTCCTGTTCAGAATTTCTTAAACTATCTTTGACATTTACAGACATCTAAAGTACCACCTAAAATTTATAAAGCAGCTGTAGTTAGAGTATTTTTCTTAAGTAACTCATATAATGTGCAATTTCATACAAATTGTTCATATAGTGAAAAGTAATGCCATTGTAAATTTAGTAATTTTTTAAATATCTGGATGTAAGGTCCAGGTGGGTACCGACACAGAGTTTACAATGCGTGCAGTCAGGTATCGGTGGGTGAAGCACGACTAATCATCAAAGCTAATATGTGAAAAATGACATTCATTTCCGAATAACCTAATATTACAATTTGAACATAAAATTTGCATCATGAAAAGGGCCTGCAATTTACTGTCAAATTGCAATTACCGTTAAACGGTAAATAATTCTTCCCATTACCGATTTACCGGTAAATGAAAAAAAATAGACAGATTAGATGATTAAATTATAACTGTATGTGGCTACCTTTACTAAAAATGGTATCCTAGATTAAAACCTAAATAATTTCAAATACGTTTCGGTGAAAAATGTCATATAAATACATCCATATGTATATGATGTCCTTTTTGTTTTTAATGAGATATGGTAATGGGAGATCAGATAATCACTTATGTAATTTGAATTACGACTGTATAATATTTGGTTTACCGGTCTGTGAGGAGTTAATATTATTAACTTATTAGTTTATACATTAACTTATTGATGTATGTAAAACATACATTAGGTGTATGAATACTTTGTATACACCTAATATAAATTCGTAATTAAAATAAAATAATATTACAACTGAATGTTTTTATTGAATTTATTAAAAAAATATACATTTTTTGGGTATAATAATTTTTCAGAATTAAAATATGCTCTCATGAAACAAATTAAATTAATAATATTAATTAAAATTAATAATAATAATATAATAAATTAAATTAAAGAAAATGCAAGTGCAAAAGTAAATGAAAACCCATCCACAATTGCAGCTATTTGATTTTATTTATTTACTGATGAATACTTTCTTTTTCAGATGTGGAGGAAACTTCCAAGAGATAGTGAATAGGCAGATACTTTGTTACATATAAGAAGCAAAAAATGTGTTATATAGTTGCAAATTATTAAGTGTAATGTGATTAATTATTATTTATAAATATGTATGTATTCAAAAGTCTATATCATTTTTTGCCACATTTACAAGTTTGGTTTTTGCCATAAATAATCTTCTCTGAAGGAGTCATTTAAGTGTATTATTAAGGCAATTTTCATGAGAAACGTTTGTGTACCTACGTTTTGATATTTTCCAAATTTATTCAGGTGCAAACTGTATTTTTATTATTACAACTACCCAAGAGATAAATCACATACCTGCTGTATTGACTATTGACAATCTTGAAATGTTGAGTGATTAACATAGAACTCTTTATATTGTTTTAAAAATATGTCATTTAATTTCGAATCAGAAATCTTGTGCTTGACTATTAATGACATATTAATTAATGCACGTTAACTGGTGCATAATGTCCAGATGGCGCTTAGACAGTTTGGGATAAGCCAGCATGAGGGAATTGTCATGTCAGACTTACAGTATTTCTGTGGAATATGTACATATATGTATATTGATGATGAGATTCCGATCATCCCTCACCAGTTTCTAACTTTGTTTATCCTTTTGTACGAGGAAATAGTTATTTTTCTAATAACTGATTTGATAAAAAAAAAAACAATTATTAGAAATTATAGATTGCCACCTAAAATAAAATGGATTAATTTTTGTAATCTGACTGCAAGGATGTATTATTACTATAAATATCATAAGGTATAAGAATTAAGATCACCGTTTCGAGAATTGATTTATTAAATGATCGCTTTGCAAATTGTTTTGTTTTTCTTAAAACTATTGCTCATCTCCACTAAACATTTTCACCATTATGATAACAATTTATCTCATTGTGAACACGGTGAACTATTGTAAAAATATATATCAGTTCTTTAAAAAATTATACAAATCATTACTATATATTACCTAGCTGACTAATGCTCATTAAAAACTTTTGTTAATGAAAACTATTTGATTAAATTATGTTCTCCTTTGATAACATCAATAATAATTTTTGATAATTCAATTATGAATTGCGACATTTGCATTAGAAACATGCTTACAAAGCCTTATTTGTTCATAGATAAAATGTGTTGTAAACATAGATATAATATTACATTGCTCTTGAAATGGTTTCTAAACAGTAGTGAGACAGATTGTGCAACCCTTGAATTTCTTATTTATGCATACTGTTTTAACATTTAAAAAAATAAATTAACATTATTTTCTAAGAAGTTCCTTTATTCGCAAATTTTCACTAACTGATTTATACCAAAAAAATGTACATTATGATTTTTAGTTTTCTAAATGCAGCCAATAATGGAGAAGTTTGTCAGATCTCTTGCCCATTTATAACAATTCTAAATTTAAATAACTTCTGCAGAATTTTATTTTTTTCAAAATAAATTCTAATACATTTGATACACTATTATAATATATTATAAAATTAATAATTCTACTATAAATATAGATAATTATATAAAAATTACAAATTGACTTATTTTCCAAAATTTTTAATTAAGCCCATCTTATTTGAACATGTGGTCCATACTCCTACATACTATTGGCCAGTTCAGTCTCTGCTCAGTGGATACCATTATACTTGAGTTGCTTGATGACTGCACGAAAGTCACATGTTTCACATGGAGACCAAATATAATTTAACCTAACTTTTATTAATTCTTTTATTAAATTATCATTTTGACTTAAATTTGACTAATATTTAAAAAAATCCTGTGTTGCAAGTAATTTAGGAAAAACATTTGTTTCATTTTACCAATTATCAGTATCATTGAGCAATTACAATAATCAAATATTTTGAATTTGAATTACAGACACATTATTTCCAATTTTAAACAAAAGTCTACATTAATGAGTTCTAATCGAGCTGTATTACTTCTTGTAATTCATTATTAATTGAATAGTCTAGCCGAATAATTAATGATTTAATTTAACTTTAATGCAGCCTACACCGACTACCACTCTTTACTCGGCAATTAGTTGGATTGGAATTTTTAAATTTATTCATTTTTTTATGTTTTTCATTGGCGGACTACGAAATATCAGTTTTTACATGTCCTATGTTTGATATGAATTAAAAGCTTTATGCATATTCTGATATAATAGTCTAATCCATTTATATGATTTCAATAATCAAATTATTTAATATCGTCGCTAATTTTACTGCTATGTAAAACTCATAAACATAAGACACACTCTACATATAGCAATGAAAAGGTGGTGGAATTAAAAGGCTTAGTTTAAGTTGTTATATTTATAGCATTTACGTTAACCTAGTCGCTTGTTCAATAACAAGGTTTTCTTTTGTAAAATATTTTTATTGTTGCGTGATGTTTTATTTTTAATGTAGTAAAAATTGTTCTTTGTAAGTAAGCAAATGTCTTTTTATTTAAACCTCTTCTTTGCTTATCATAATGGTGATATACAATTCTACCGTGAGGACAAAGAGCATCAGAAACTATGTCTTAGATGGACAGAGACTGTAACAGAGGGGCGGTTCGCTGATCTCGGCTTCTTTGATGCTGACAATGATGGTGATAAAATATGTCTCCTAGTATCGCAGTAATCCGAAGAGCAGACCTATAGCAATGTCAGGCAAAGTCCAGTTCCAAATTTCTAAGTAGCAGCAAGGGTCCAAAGTAGAAAAAATAAAATGCAGGGGTAGTCACGAAGAAAGTCAAAAATCTTTACGGTGGTTATCTCTGGGGACCGCCAGACACATATTCGTTATTTTATATTTTCAAACTAATAAATAGTGACTTAAAACATACATTTTGAAAGCGTACTTCAGAATTTTTAAATTTTCCTATATATAATATATTGGTTGTACATTTTTATTATTTTTTCATATAATAAAACAATCAACTTATAATGATAATGCATAAATTCAAAGACTGAATAAGTTAATTTTTTACAATGTGTTTTAAAGTGTACAATTACTATATACAGTGTACCCTCTCCATGCTGATATTTGTCTTTTTTAATGTTCGTCTTTTTCTGTCAAAATTTTTGTTTGATATACTCCCAAAAATTCAATGTTCATCTCACCTGCACGTGAGTTAGTGATTCAAAGTGTGCACATCAACTCTTATTTACTACTTTATTTCTTTTTAATATTTATGAGTTTTTACAGATATTTATGTAGACCTACAGTATATATAAGGCATTACAGTACAAGTAGGGGTTAATGCGTAATTAAAATGTATTAGTGATGATTTCAGAGATCAATTTTCGAGTGAAATTCTTTTTTGTTAAAGAATAGATAGGCGAAATTCAGGGCTAGGAATGGATTAAACCATTATTAATTAATTCCTATGGGAAAAATTCATTTAATATTCATCCTACCCTCAGGAACGAATTACTGATGAATATTGAGGATCCACTGTATTACAATTCGTTTTTTTAAATATTAATAACATGCGCATTAACGCATATCCCTTTTAATAGAGAAATTAATTCACATGTTTAAAAGAGGGCCATTGACATACATTTTTAAGAGTACATCCAGAAGCAATATATAAAAAAATTAAAGTGTTGGTGTTATTAAGTAAGATATTTTTCAATATCACCTTTCAGAATGTAATTGCAAAATCAACAGCCACTATATACGACTCTCTGGGTAAGAGAAACAAATCCATTGGTACTTTCATTGATTTAAGAAGGCCATCTGACAGTAAATCCCACTCAAAACCAATTAAAAAAAATACACAAAATTATTGATTTGTATTTTTAAAAGGCACAATCTCCTAAAGTATTGAAAACTAGGTCTGTTGCGCATGTATACATATCCAAAAAATAATACAATGATACATTATTGAGAAAAATGTAATCACTATGTTTTATGAATTTATTAAAAAGTAACCAGTGGAAAAATTTCAAGATTAAATTGTAATTGGTCGTATACTATCAGGGTGAGGTAAGTGGGAAGGGTATTGTTTGACGCGCGTGATTTGCGGATTTGCCAGTCGCAATGTCGCAGGGAGCGCACTGCGCGTTTGCGGTTGAGCAATATTTAAATTGTGGTGATTCACTGGTTTGTGCGCATCGCACTTTTTGTACTCACTTTAATATTTAACGAGTAAGTGATGGGCTGAGCATGCAACTTATCTGGTGTTGGGTTCAAAAGTTCAGACAAGAAGGGATAATGGTTAATCAAACTCTGGGACCATCAATGTTAGCAGCGACGCCAGAACATGTGGTTCAAGTTTGATGTGAAATTATGCGCAATCCGCGTAAATCGATAAGGAAGATTGCAACCTGTACTGGAATAAAAAAATTAACAGTACATGTTATTTTGAAAAAGAAACTACAGTTTCACCCATACAAACTGCAAATCGTGTAGTTTCTCAACGAAAATGACTATTTTTTACGTGAAACCTTAGCAAGAACAATGCTGCAACGTTTTGGAACAACACAAACGCTTGGAAACATATTGTTTACTGACGAAGCACATTTTTATATCGATGGCTATGTTAATAAACAGAACATAAGATAATGGTGCCCCGACAACCCAAGGGAACGTTATCAAAAACATTGCATTGTCCAAAAACGACTATGGTGTGCAATTTCTGCCCAAAGGATAATTGGCCCTTATTTTTTTAACCAGTGAGAGATAATTACTTCTGATATGTATTGCTGAATAATCAACGAGTTTTTAGTACCGCAACTGCGGCTATTTCCCGGGTTCCACGACAGCACACAATTTCAGAAAGACGGGGTCACTCCACACACAGCTAGAGTTTCAATCGAGAAGCTGAGGGGAATGTCCATGGTCCAGTCAACTCGAGTACTGGGCATTCCTTCCTCTGGAGCACATGTGAGGTTCACGTGTGTCATATACGTCGGGCAGCATGGCTTGGCTTCTCTCAAACGATCTCCCTTTGTTTGCGCGGGATGGCATAATACCAAGAAATAAGGGAACGAGGAATATCTAGATGATGCACACATACCTGAGTAGCTTGTTGGTGTAGTGGTCAAGACGTTGGCCTAGTGACCTAGTGGTCGGGGGTTCGCGCCTCGTTCCAGGACACCAGCAAGTTAGTCCTATTTTCACAGCACAAGCGTTTAGTTTAGTAAGAACATGTATTCCGTGTACACATTTCTATTTTTTAAAAAAAAAATACCGCCACACGTTTTATACTCATCTCAAGGATTTATCTCATACTCTTTATGTAGAATCAAATTATGATGTTGTAACCAGATTAGAGAACCGCATTAAGGTCTTTACTACCTGATGTGCACCTTAATCAGTATTTTATTTTTCACGATTTATTCTTAAATCAAGAATTAAAATATAAACTTCTGTTTATGTTTTAATTCTCCCAGGATTTGGAATAATTTCTCAAATTATTAACCAAGAAAGAGGAAAGAAGGAATCATTTGGATTTTTAGGAATAATTTACGCTATAATAACTATTTTAAGACATGTTTCATGTGTGGTACATCGAGATACGTGTACCTTGCTGTTTTGCATTGTTAAGGATATCTAAATAATAAAGTAAAGTAATAATTAATATTTCCTTTTTTTAATGTACTACATACAAAAATTTGGTTTTTAAATAACATTGCTTAACATACAAGATTATAATATTTTTATTCAATTACGTATACATTTACCACTATACATAAAATGTTAGAGGGGGAATGATTATATTTTTTCTTTCCAATGTCCGGTCAATCGTTGTACTCTTGGGTTTTTTGTTGTTGAAGTCTCGCATTATTTTACATCAGGAAGTAATGCTGAAAATAAATAAATTGTTAATTAACTTATTTGAAAAAAATAGACATGACAGCATTCATAATGGTGTTATTAATATACTGGTGTTTATTTTATCTTGATTTTATTATCTTTTCATTTTGTGAATAGAGGAAAGTTATTTTATTTTGATGAATGCAAAACAGAGGCAAGTGTAATAATTGCAACCACTTATTCACAGAGACAATTAATTCTTCATTTATTTATGTAAAGTTAAGACAGATATTAACCCATTGATCGCGTTAATAAATACACATGACATCTTTCATACGCGGCCCTCTTTGGTGGCATTATAATTTACAACTTAACACTACGATAATACAATAAATGTATGATTTGTTTTTAAGAAATCAATATCAAAGGTTCTCAAGTATCCTCACGAACATAAACAAATACAGAAATCAGAACCATAATTACAAAATAACATGAACAAAATTATCCATGAGAGAACACAATGCTCTACACTAGCACCATTTATGGTCATGCATACTATTTACAAGTTTATAAATACTGACATTTAATTTGGTTCTATAGTTTGAAACACATTACATTCTACACATAAACTGAGTTTGAGAATTTGAATAACTGAGCGATACAGGATGATACGAGGACTTTTATTATTTTGCGTTTCTTTATTAGATGGCTAATAATCCTTGACAAATATTGACAGATGTCGGTAGGATAAAGATTCCAAATAATTTTGGTACGATTTTCACCGCTTCTCAGCGCTTATGTACATACTAGCAGATGTGGGCATGTAAGGCGCAACTCATATACGAGTTATTCGCGGAGAATGAGTTAATGTATTTTTTTTGTTAATCCAGCTAAAACTAAATCGTTCATAAATAACAACATTGTAAATTATTTGCGAATTTTTGATGAAATATTTTTATTAAATAATGATATTATTGGTGCCATGTTTTGGGATCAATTGAACTCGTCAATTTTCACACACAATATTTAAAAATATGTTTTTATCGTTACCTCGGGATCTGCCTGTTGCCAACACTTGTGTAGATCAAAAGAAACCTGGCAAAGATCAGATCCATCTTCACCTTTGAAGTGCACACAATCCTTGCCCATCTTGTAGGCAATTTTCTTCATGCTTTCCGGAATGAGTTCAAGCATTTTTTCATAGTGGAATGTACCAGTTGCTGCATCCAACTGGATCAAACATAATAATTTCCTAATCAGTACATAAGTATTAAAGAAAACAAAAACATATTTCACTTGTATAATGTGTATTATATATATAAAAGATATAAAAATTATAATGTTATGAACTTACAACTTCAAACTCCAAGAACATGCACTTCATATAACACTATAAAATAAAATAATCATTAGAAATCATGTTTGTTTGAATTTTTATACTTAAACTTGAAGCCAAGGCCATACTGTTTAATGATACTTGTAAGTCTTAGATTTGTTAATCTTGAAAGTAATTTTGATCAATTTAATACATCCAATGTTGAGACTGCGCCAGGCACAAACCTGCTCTCATAAGTCTTGTAAGAGTATCTACAGTCGAATCGAACACCAGCGAATCATGTTATTTATATAAGTACATAGTAATTATTAGCTATTATTTTTTAATGGAAAACTTTGAATATAGAATAACAATATGTGCGAATTATCGTAAAAAATGACCTGGGAGGAATTCAAACCAAATTGATTTACGTTTATGTCAATTTTTGTATTACATTTTAAGTCATATATTTAATGTGTTGATTTGTTAATTAGTTTTAGGATATATGGACTAAGATCAATATAATTTACCTTCAATTTGGGATCATCTGGCATTTTACCCTCGCTAAAGTGTTGAACGATGCCTAAAATTGCAAAAATAATATTATTTTAAGTGTTTAAGAAGATATGTTTGTTGTTTAAGTGTTTCATAAATTTATTTGACTTTTGTGCAGTAGACATTAATTCGACTCATTTAGTCATTTTCTAAACCACAATTGAAAAGTGCCTATCATATTGGTATGCTGGTTTTCAAATGGGGATAAGAAAAACCAAAGGAATTTGAGATACAGTGGACGATGATTGGGGATGAAAGGTAAACAGTATCAGGAAAAAGAACTGAATCACTTCAGAAACATTATAAAAATAATCCATCCCACTTTTCTCAAAATCGTTCAAAAACTTATGAATATAAATATTTTCAAACTGTTTTAACAAGCGGAGTTTGATAACCGAGTCATAATTTTCTCAAACAATATGTTCAAGAAGTGAATTGATTGAGATGAGAGACGTTCAAGGCCAATATATTATTATGTAGTACATAATAATATATTGGTCGCTTTCTTCCATTGGACCAAAGAAGCAACACAAGTTCACTATATTCAGATGTATTTCAATATACGCATTTAGTTTGATAATGTATATAATTATTCAAAAAGATTTTTCTTATAAAACAAATATTATTCTGTCAGTAAATTATTATTCTATTCAAACTTATACTTGATGTATGAAAAGTATAGAGAATGATATTCTTGTTATTTCAATAAATTGTTTACCTTTGTCAACATCTGTCATGGCTTCACATTTTTCCACAACTGGCTTCAGTAGATCTACAAACTCTTTGGTTGGAAACTGAAAAGTGAGAATTCAATTAAAAATGTATAATTTTAAGAATTATTTTTACAGTACATTATTTATTCAAACTTTGTTCTAAAATTTGTTTTTTGTGGTGTACTTTACATCAAGCTTTCATTAATATAATAAATGTATTAATGTAAGCTTGATGTAAATGCGTGGGCCTCCTGAATAACTAGAAAAAGAGGATCACTAATATTATTTGGACATTTAATTTTTGATTTAATTTATTTTTATTACAGTGATTTTAATACTATAAGTAGTAGCTGTTGCTTTATGTGATTTGTATTTTACCATGATGCTTTCTGTCATGAAGATATTACGTACATGCATATTTTCTACTTCTCATACAAATACAACTTAAAATTATTTATGTAATAAGTAGTTTTTAGATTATTTACCACAACTTGGAATGAACCATGGAAAAAAATTAGATAAATGAGAACCCTCCTACAACAACAATGTATATCGGTTTTTACAATATGTTAATAGATAGACGAAGCGTCGATGACCGACACTCTGTCTATCTAATTGTTTGGTATGATGTTCTTTTTCTAATAAATATTGTTAGTAAAATGCTTCAAACAAAAACTAAAGACATTGCTGAATGCGTAGAAATACTGAAGAAATGTTAATTTTTAAGAAATTATAGAAAGAACGAGTGTTTGCTTATTATACGAAAGGGAGCCCCATGCATTACAGTAAAATTCAAACTGAACACTTTGAATAGCAAACACTTTTGAACTGCCAAAATATGTTATTTCAGTATAAACATAGTATGAAAGGAGGGTGCTATCTGAATCCAACGAGTAAATATCAAATATATATAAACATAATATAAAAAGAGGCCGTCAAGTGAGTTGGTGCGCCTTTCGAGTTTGGGAAGTAAAATAAGTTAATTCTGTGTGCAGCGAGTAAAATATGTTAATTCTATAATGTATAATACAAACATAATGTTAAAAAAATGTGTGCATAGCACGTTGGGCGCCTAGTGCGTAAAACATGTTAATTCTATATAAATATAATATACAAAAACCAGGGTGCTCTGTCAGTTTTAATGATCTATGACATCGGCCCAAATGATGAACTCCGCAATGTGATCCGAAACATTGAAAAAGAGACTAAAGACACAGTAAAATAGCTCAAAAACTTGAATAAATATTTTATGTTTTTGTTCAAACAATTTAAAAAAAATTATATTATACCATTCCTAGGATTCTGGCACTATTTCGGTGATTCTTGATGTTTACTACAAATTTATATTTACAAGGTATAACAGAGTTAGTCCACAATGTTTTATGAGTGGATACCTGACTAAATTATGAGTCCAAGGAATATGTGCCTAATCTCAGCCATTTCAGAGATATAAGCATATAATCATAATTATGTGATTATTTCGATTAATTGAAATATTTTTTTGATTGCAAATTACATATTGAATACAAAAAATAAAGATAAATTTTGCATATATTTATTTCGAAGTACGTAGACTTAAATCTTAACACGATTTTGTAAGAATTTTGAACAATAATATTTTTCCTAAATGTGTAGAATTTGCACATATTCTTTGAACATGACTTGTAATTTAGTTCAGAATCCTCCCATAAAATATTGTGGACTAGGTCTGTGACATTCTGTACAGTAATGAAAACATTTTTTTTGTAAAGTTGCAGTAGGTACTGAACATATAGATATCTTTGATTAAAACAAATTAGATAAATCACATGGAAGAATAAATAGAAATATTCTATCTATTGATTACGCTATGTTAACCAAGTATATTCACAACAAATTTTCGGCCTAATATCAAAGTTATTTCTCCTATTATAGTATTCTGTCCAATTAAAAGCAATCAAATTTCTATTTGCAATGAATCACAAAAACTTTTAAGTGATCCATTTTTATTTTGCATAGTGTAATTCGTTTTCAGTGCCGATAAATTGGCATTTATTTTTAAAACAACATTCCTAGCTTGCATCAATATAAAAATCCTTAAAGTAACTAATACACCAGAAAGTATAAGTATTAATACAACATTCCATTTACATGCAAGCCTGTTGGCCACTACCTACTTCGCTAGGTACATATTAAGTACCTGTTCTGAGGTAGGTAGCCATTAGGTTACATTAGCTAGATTATAAGTTGGTAGTAAGGTAACAAATTAAATTATATGGTAAAAAATAGAAAATTCAAAAATCAAAAAGGAGACAAGTAGAGAATAAGTAATATGAAAAAAATATAACTTTTGATACAGATCAATAATTGATAACATAATGGCAAGAGAAAGTTCCAGGTCCCAGTGGTAACTATATTTTTTTCTCAATAGATTGATTTAGTTTATCCTTAGGGTGATTCATTTAATTTATTTAAATAAATATTAAAATATTTCAGAACAATAATTTACGAATAATATAAAGCTTTTTTAATGGTAAAATACTTTACCTCCTCACATATTACCACGCTGGTTACAGCTAATATTGTAAAGACGAGTAATACTTTTCCTCTACCGGTTGCCATGATGACTCACTTGCTGTTTCTGACTGTTGGAACTCCACAACTGAACATTCATAGCAAAGCATATCCTTTTATATCTGAAAATCTTTCCAAGCTGACAGTTTGATTGTTATTTATTAGTGGTAAGGAACATTGGATATTTATTAATGATACAACATCGTACAGGTTGTCACAGAATTTACATAAAAAAAAAAAAGCATGAACCGTTGAACTGTATACTTTTATTGATTTTAATCAAAACTATAAAGAAAACAATTTTTGTGATGTCAGAAACTAATTATCAATTTTCCTACTTCAATCAAAATCTAATATAACGAATAAACTGAAACTGTTCTGGACTACATTTTAAAATTTATTTTAATGATTTTCGATAAATAATCATATCAAGCAAATAATATTAAACTAGGAGTGAATTTAAAGAAATTAAGTTATATTGGCATATATTTTTATTTATTTAAAATCTCAAGTGAACACAGCGACACCTAACGAATCTAATTCACAATGCGCAATGATTTTAAATTAATATTAATATTCATTATTATTTTTTGCTAATCTGTACTGCCATCTAGTGGATTTCCTTACTAAAACTGATAATGAATAACAATAACAATGGATATGTAAACTAGTGCAATTATAATTTAGAGAAATGATAGAAGGCGCACTAGGCTATGTTTTATTATTTTTATCTGGCGGTTTTACATCAATGGCTTCTCCTTCGTATTAGCTTTTTGTCTGTTCTATCTTTATTGAACTATTGTTAAACAACCTGGTGAAAATTTAATACTACTCCTGTGTGGTAATGAAATGAAGAGAGTATGGTGATATTCATTTATTTGTTTGCTCAATTATTTGATATATAAAAATTATCTTCATTATCGTCATTAAATAAAAATATACACACACATTATTGTGAAGTTGCAGTTTTTCCGAATAAAGTTTGGTAATATTTTTTAATACAAATTAAATGTATCAATTAGAAATAAAAAAATAAAAAATCAATTTATCGAAAAAATATTTTGTTGCCACCAGTATTCAAATCAGGAACCCTTCCTATCCGGGGAAGTTTGCTAACCATTACACTATGTCAACATAGTAAATTGACAACAAATTTTTGAAACTCTATATTTCACTTTCAAATTGATACATCTGTTATTTTATTTTTTTAAAGCAATCTACTTCATACATCTCAAATAGCTTTGGTTAAAACCCGATAGGAGATGTCAGAATTAATTAATTAATCCATTTCTATAAGGTTTTAAAAATTGTTGATTTACTGTGTTGATATGGTGTAATGGTCAGCACACTTCCCTGGATAGGTAGTGTTACTGGTTCGAATCCCAGTGGCAACAAAATACTTTTTCGATAAATTGATTTTATCTGTATATCTTTCTAATTGATACATTTAATTTGTATTAAAAATATACGTGATCAGAAAATACTGCATGTGCAAGAATAATAAAAAATATATATTATATAATCGCATGTAGGTACAAACGGTAAATGTTTATTTATCAATTTGGTATAATTTATTTATTTTTGTATCATGCTGTAGCTATGTAAAATAATAATTAATTGTTATGGATAGCTAGTAATTTCTTTTTTAATTACACAAAGGGTATATATTATTATTGCAAAACTGCCAAGGATTCTGTTCGGAATTGCAATGTAATTACCAAGGTATGACATTTCAGGCTCAGGCGTAAGTGATTATCATATGTGCAAGTCATGTACCAACATTAGAAAACATAATGGATTTGTATATTTGAAAATAGTAGTTGATAGTTCTGGGTGAATATTATGTTCCAGGCTGATGTTGTTTTTGAATAACTAGAAAATAAAAGACAATTTTTAAATTTAGTTTTTATTTATTAATTATTTTGTTTATTACAATTATGTATAGAATATAATATTGGCCAAATAACCGCCTCTGGCAGCGGCAAAAATGCGTGCTCTTTTAATAATTTTTTTCATAGCATTCTCGCACACTTCGCGTATTATATCAACAATTTCATTTCGAATATTGTTCTGTAGCGTCGGAATTGTTGTTGGCTTATTGGCGTAGACTTTTTTTTTCAAGTACCCTCACAGAAAATAGTCGGGAGCCGTCAAATCAGGTGATCGAGGAGGCCAGTCAGTGTCACCACCTTTTAACATTGTGCGGCTGGGAAAAACTTCTCGTAAAATTTCAAACACAGCTCGGACTGTGTGTGTGGTGGCACCATCCTATTGAAACCACATATGTTCCAGGCCCAATTGACCCAATTCGGTTACCAAGAAGTTTTCCAACAGTGACGATAGCGATCACCATTAATGGTTACAGCATTGCCATTATTATTTAGAAAAAATGTTTTAATAACTTCAACGCGTTGGCGAGGCGAGGCGTTAGATGCTCTATAATAAATTGTAATCTACCACTCTCTACGACTACCAAATGCAAACTAATAAATATCTGACAAACCAAAATGGCGGCCAAACAAAATCGGTCTGGAACATATATTCACCTAGTGGATGATGTAGTGGACTAGACCTTTAATTATAAAAAAAAAGTATTATATGTGTCAGACACATATCATACCGCATCTGGAAATAATATGTTTCCTGGTTTGAAATTTTTTTATTTTATTTTTTTCGGTGAAATAAATTAAATATAAATCTTCCTGGTGGGGAACTAAACCCCAGGCGTGAGAGGCGGAGATTCAAACCATTACGCTGCTAAGAAATAAATGTGAGTATAGTAGTTTACATATATCTTAAGCCTTTATTAATACTAGCCTCTTACAAAGTTCAACAAGGGAAACTATTTTGCAAGAGAAGTAATTAAATAATTCGCCATTTAAATATTGGGTTAGCAAGGAAAAACCGCTATTAAATCATTTGGACATCACACTATGAATTTGTCAGCAGCGATAAATATCAGGGTTAGGTTAATGTTAGCAAACAAGTGTTAGTGTCAGCAGCGATAAATATCAGGGTTAGGTTAGTGTTAGCAGTTACGCGGTTAGTAAACAAACGAAATTTAATCAGCAAGAAATCACGTCTTTAGCCAGCTTAATATTTATGCGTATTCAAAATTTTATGAAACAAAGTTATTAGTTAGCAGGGTTATAAAATAAGCAACAAAAAGGTAAAGACGAATTATAGATATCTCATAGAGACGAATCTATTTATATTATATGATATGGGAAGTATGGGTATTACAGGGCTTATGATCTGTCTTCAACAGGGTTAAGTGACCACTTTACACAATGCAACGTTCACCAATTCTACCCACAATAAACCTCCACATTGTTATTGTTAACAAAAAGGTTAGATTAGGTTAGGTTTATCAGAATATAACAATTTTTTTAGCTTGCCAAAATTTTATTTTATTAATTATGTATATTGTTGCAAATGTATTTAATTAGCTATCATATCTTAAGAGCTGCCTAATATGACATTATTTGCTGATCAATCTTGTTCTACTCGATGACCCCAAGTAGCGGCTCAACTGGTTATATTTGCCGGCAGAAAACATTTTAGTGCTGACCAAAATCTCAATATTATGCTGACCGTTTTGTAAAATAAATTAAAATTTCAATTTTTAAATTTGACGTTATGAATGAATAAATATTAAACATGAAAAGTGATTTTTTTTACAGTGTTATATCAAAAATATTAATGAGTGCATTAAATTTTCATCACAAAAAATCCATATCACACAAGGTGTAATACTAGTCCACAATATTGTATGGGTGGACAGGTATCTGACTAAATTACGAGTCGAAAATGTTCAAGCAATATGTCGTCACCGCAACACTACATATTTAAGAATTGTGTACTTTACAGGAGAGAGACATAATAAGTTTTTAAGTAAAATTACTCAAGTATTACTTACTTTTCTAGAGTTGTAAAGAGGAGCAGATTCTTTCTAAACTGAAACTGAATTAAACGTACGATTACCTTGACTTGTGCGCAGTTGACAGGGAGGTTACAGATATGTGGTGATTACATTTTTTTGATTTGCACGCCCCTAGCGGACGCTATCGTGAAACTAATGATATAGAATGATTCCCCAAATTCAAATCCAATGATATAAATATCTTAATTTGACAAAAATTGAGATAAGTGGTGTTGCTGCTTAGGTGACAATGTGAAAATTATGCAATGTTACGAAAAGTATTATTGTTTGATATTTTTACAAAATCATGAGTCTACGTTTATACCCATCTTTGTTTCAGGCCCTAAATCATTTTACAAAAAATACCCTGGCCGCTCGAAATTCGATGACCTTTAATTTTTTGTACTCAATATATAATTTGGAATCAATAAAATATTTAAATTAATCGAAATAATCGCATTATTATGTTTTTTTAAAAAATGCTAATATCTCTGACATGGTTGAGATTAGACACATATTCCTCGAACATTTTCGACTCGTAATTTAGTCAGGTACCCGTCCTCCCATATAATATTGTGGACTATGTTTGTTACATCCTGTATATTTATACGACAATTTGACACAGTATATTATGGTGGCAGTGTATTCTAGCCGAAGCGCCTCGGGCGAGGCATTTGCTGAGGTGTCGAGACCCGAGTGGTACAAAGTACACTCCCGCCATGGCTCCTCACGGAGCTTGGACGAAGCGAGCGAGGCGGAGCGAGAGAAACCGAGGGCTGTACACTCGCGGCGAGGGCAGACGGCACGAGACGATCCGTGTCGATACGAGAATAGAATGACAAAATGACAGCACATTTCCTTGGCGCGTGATATTTATACACCGGGATCGATATTGGACATCTCCAGAATCTCTTTGATATCAAGTCATGTCATGGTATCCAGTATTGTCAACATAAAATAACGATCACGTCGAAAATGATAAATACAGTTGAAGAATAATATAAAATTTCGATTTTATTTAAGACAATATTTGACATAAGTTGTGAGGATTGCGGATAATTATAGTATCTACCGGATTGTATCCATCTATACATATACACAGGGTGGACCAAAAAAAGTGAGAACATCTCGTAACGCATGAGTTATTTCAAAACACAATATAATTAATTATAATTCTTAATGTATTTTTTTGCACAATATTTAGCTAATCAGAAATCATCAAAAAACCTCATATTTCATAATCTACTGGGCTGTTCGATGGCCACATGCCTGGCTTGATGAAATTAACATTCTCACGACGAAGAAAGTTGATTGTATTTCTGACTGTGTGAGATGGAGCTCCGTCCTGCTGTAATGTCCAGTTATGCTGTAATGTCTAGCTATACTCCAGGCTTTGTTTTGAAACTCTTTGATCATTTACCTAGCACCTCAACGTTTTACAATTCACAAATATTTGATCAGAATACGGTCTTTTGCAGTGATTTTTGTCATTCTGGGCAACAATTTGAGAAAACCAAATATAAACAATGGGAAAATTAATATTCAAAGATGGCGACCGAAAATTGTCAAAATAAAACGTTATATAGGGAAGTAAGTAAATTAGTAAACTATTTAAGTTATTCTTGATATAGTTAAACTAATGTTGATGTAATTACATTACATCACGAAATGTTCTCACTTTTTTTTGAGCCACCTGTATCTATATTTATTGTACTTCGTATCCGTTGTATTCAATGCCTGTGTATTTTCTTAAGAAATCCGCTACATGGCAGGTGAACAAAAATAATAATGAATATTAATATTCATTTACAATGTTTCCGCTTGTGCGATAAATGTCACTGATGTATATTTGTCAAAAACTGCTTTGAATAATTCTTGGATATATAACTAAATAATTTTAGCATTGCATTTCAAAACGGTTTTACACAAAATATCACAAAATATTCACTTGAGATTATAAGTAGTTTCACATCTTTAAGTTCACTATATCTCTTGACCATATCTTTTTTTGCCTTTCCATTGCATTCAATGGTAATTTTCAGCTCCCGCTTAACTTGTGTCATCTTCTTTCCCTTAACTCGCCACGTTTAATCTATATAATATAAAGTTTTTTGAACGACAATGGTATTGACTTGTAATATAGTATTTCCTATTCTATAATATTATTGTACTTTTTTCTATAAAACAAAGTTTTTAACTTGATTAATGGCACAAATCCCTCTTGAAAGATGGATTGCTTATCTAAAAGAAAAATAAGAAGTTCACTATATTTAACAATTGAATATAGATCTAGGTGTACATATCGCACACCTAGATCAAAATTAAGACAACTCAAAGTCATTTTTCAATAGACAAAAAAATAAAAACATTTTTCTCCATTTTTTGTTACTAAAGTTATGAAACTAAATAACATTTTAACTGGGGCTAAGTTAATTGCGTATATGACAGCGTATCCAAATACAACAATAATTCTAAATTCTTGTTTTTTTGAGTTGTCTTAGTTTTGATTTAGGTGTGCGATATGTATATAGCATGTATCATTTTACTAATATTTTGTTTTTTCTTGTTGTTTATTGTTAATGCAATATAATAAGGGATTTCCGCATTTAAATACAGGTTGAACGGAAACCTTGGTCGCGCATCGGTCACTATCTGCAGCGAAGCGGCTATAATAGCCGCCCGCAAAACGGACTATCAAAATCCATACACTATAATGTATTTGTATTATTCAAAAATGTATGTGTGCAGTTATGTAAACAGTTTTATTTTTAGTTCACCTGACGGAATATTGACACAATAACACATTTTTTGGAAAAAAAAATATTAGATAGATATATTTAAATATTATAATGGTGTAAGCAGTAGGTAAATTAAGAAGTTCTTAATTAACTGTCTAATTAAATAATGAAAAGATATACTTCATAAAAAGCAGCAAGGTTAGGTTCAGACGTTGCATTTCAATTTGATAATATCGTTCGATCAAGAAAGTTTCTCGGTCTTAAAGCATTTCACGTAATTGTGTATTTATTACATCATATTATACTTATTACACAAGCGTAAAGTAATCACCGTAAACATTTTGGATTAGTTTTCAAATAATTTTCTGTATCTTTGTAAAATACGTAACTGCCTATAGATTTACAAAAATATACAGATGCCTATACGAAAGACAACATGTCACATCTTTCTACTATTTTTCAAACTGAACTAAGCGCGCTTGTGGTACGAAAAATCGGACTTACATGGCAGTCAGTCTTTTATATTCATTAGGAGAACATATTCTCATTGTGAAGTTGTAATTATTCAGAACATAGGTCTATGATATTTTAAATATGAATTAAATACATCAATTAGAAAGATATACATATATAAGATAAACCTATGCTCTGAATAATTACAACTTCATAATAGGAATGTGTTCTCCTAATAATAAAGTTGTATGAATGTGTCCAAAATTTAATAAAAATGAATTCATAATTCTGGTGTCTGCTATCAGATTACTCAAAGATATTTGAGATTCCGTTAAAATAAGGTAGATGGCTCTTTCAAATAATGGAACGATTAAATGTATTAATATCAAAAAAGGTAACATATAGGTTCGAAAATTTGTCACAAAAATATCGTCGCTATAGCATAGTTGGGTAATGCACCTTCCCCGGTTAGGAAAGTGATCCAGGTTCGAATCCCGGTGGTGAAACAACAATATTTTTCGATAAAATTGATTTTATATGTATATCTTTCTAATTAATACGCTTAATTCATATTTTATATTCATCATTTTTTCGTACCTGATGTCTTTTAAACTACTGAATTATTATAAGATTGCAAAATATGTTATGTAAACCGTTTCAACAGTTTCATAAAACATGCCAACTAATAACAATATTTTTGCCGCCCGAAAGCCAGTTTGCTGTCAGTGTCAAAAGTATTTCGATAGTAAATTAAATTTATAACATTCTGCTTGAAAAATAAATTGTATCTTTTTCTAGGAAAGGGAGCCTTGGGCCACCAAAATAGATACAATTTATATATATATACATTAGCCAGGTTGTAACATCCAAAATCGATTATTTAAAAAATTCAATTAGGTATTAAAATTGTTTAGGTACCTACTATTTATCTGGCTAATATTTATCAGTATTGCATTTATTTTATTCCTTCGTAAAATCGATAATTTCTTTTTCATTATTTTTTCTGAATATCTTAATTTGTTGTAAATATTTTATTGTTTTGGTTTTATCTTCCATTTCCGTTATTCCATTTTTCATTATTTTGCAGGAAGTATGTAGGTACTGATCAAATATTCGGAAGTGATAAATAAAATAAATTATTATTAATTAGTTATTAAGAAATGATTTAAAAATAGTGCAGATGAAGGTTAAATATTTTTGGATGGCAGTTAGATTCAATTTGAATGTCCTTACTCCGGTGCAAAAATGCACCTTGCAAGACAATATTGTCTTGCAAGGTGGATTTTTAGTGTATTCTTAAATAAGAATACACTCATTTTTCAAAGAAATCTTTAAGAAGGTATAGTAGATACATATATACCCATAAAGGTACAAATTATCGATAGCGTTGAGGAAGATGGTAGGTAGGTAGGCCTAATTGGATAATATTGCAGTAGGGTAAATTGAATGTTTGAAAAATATAATTTTTTGATAAGGAACACTAATTTAAATTTATCTGTGCTACTTTAACTTTTTTGGTATAATATTTACAGTGTATAATAAAAGTATAGGTAAATAAATCAAAGATCTTTGGTTTTATAAAAACTTATTTGCGAAAAATCACTATTACAAAATCAGTGTAAAATTAAAATATTGTGCAATTAGAACAGTGAGGATTTTTGCGTAATGCGTAGTTTTTAAGTTCACGCTGGATGTAATTCGCACCCAAAAAAGACAAATTTCGTATCGTCTCTTCTTAATGTAAGATACAATAATATAATTATCATTACTAATTTAAGCCCGATACGAGTTCACAAATCAGGTAAATGAAAAGACAATGTTTTAAATAGAATTCCCGGCATATCGGAGGCAAATGATAAAAATTGTCTCAAAATATACTACACATAAAAAATAAACACGTAAATATTGGAGTATGGTGTAATATGACTATAATCAATTTTTAAAAAGTTGAATTATTATTAGTAGATAGGTATTAGTGCTGGATTAAGAATTAATACCAAATGTATTGTAGGCCTCGGAACTTATGGGTCTCTCTCTATCTGACGAAGGCCCCGATGCATCGCATTGGCTACGTTGGTGTAGTTACGCCACTAATGGTATTTCTTAAATAGTTTTTATTCCACACTAAATATCTAATTTACATATTTTTTGCTTTGTTTGTGATATTTATACTGGTTAGGGAGTTAAAATGTCGAACTATTTAGTTCAACATCGAAAAACAAATACTGCTATACTTATTTTTAAAAATGTATACAATGTGCTATA
This sequence comes from Eubasilissa regina, assembly GCA_022840565.1. NCBI lineage: Eukaryota > Metazoa > Arthropoda > Insecta > Trichoptera > Phryganeidae > Eubasilissa > Eubasilissa regina. Next base: position 25,179,488 of record JAINEB010000011.1, on the reverse strand, counting down.
TTTGCATTAAAGTTTACTTTGGAACAATCATTCTTAATTAGGTCTGACAGCAGGTTTTCTTTGTTTAATACTGTACATATTTGATTTAAACAATAGTAATGTGTTTATATGCTTGCAGTGGTAACAAGCGTGCTATTATATAATACTTTTAGGATATAATTTTTCAAGGATTTCATGTTTAGTATTAGAAGTAGTTTGAAAACACATTTAATTAAAGATACAGAGTATGTAAACTTAAATAAAAGTTAACCAGGTCCATTTCGATAAATGCATATTCCTGATATCTCTCAGGGAAATAGATCGGTGGTCTTGGCATGATACATAATTATGTCATGGTCAGATTAACCAAAATGTGTCACTGTGTTAGTAATGCAACGGTCAGGTATACTATTTCTAGATAATATTTCGACATACCTTGACTGTGAGACAGTCATGGTTAGTTTTTCATTGTCACATTAAAGGAAAACTCGGGAAAGGTTGTCAGTTAACAGTAAAATTTAAAATTTGTAAATAAATAATATAAAAATGATTATACGCAATATGTGCGTAAATCATATACATTGATTTACGTATTTTAATGTAATTTATGTGTGAATAATAATATCGATTGTCTAAATCATTACTAAACCGATCACCTATGGTAATTTTTATAACGAAAAGTTATCTCGTTATACGAAACACGAATATTTTCTTTTCCGTCTTAGAAGTTGTGTCAAGTTGCGTAATATATAAAATAAAATATTGTTTTTCGAATGACGTACATTCGTAAATAAGTTCCTGCCAATTGATTCCTCTTTTTCTCACGAGATAGCGCTTGTTGTCATTTTTGACGTTCCATAGTTTAAAAATGTCGCCAACAGTGACTTGTATAATGGTCAGATGATGACAGTCGATTACTTGTCTGAATGTATCACAGAGGAATTCATAATACAAATGTGTTAAGTGTTGTTTCTAAAAGTGTTGACTTTAACAGTGCCTAAAGGAAATCCACAATGGAAGAAGAAGATTTGGACACGCATTCCACGTCCCAAGAAAGAATAAGTCGTTTAGGATTTAAACCTCAAAAGGAATTAGTGTACAATCATATTTTGCCTTACGCTGATGAATTGGACGATGAATCTACCCGTCTCTTTTCGGAAATTAAGACCTATCTAGGCAAAAATGTCATGATCAAGGAGATGAGGCCAGGATGCGGGGTGTGGACTTCTAGACTTATGAAGTAATTTCCTATTGTTTTATCATTTTTAATTATTTGCATAGAATGATGATCACTCAATTTCAGAAACTTCTTTATCTTCTATTAAATTAATTATTTCGTAGCATTGTCGCATATATGACGATTCCATAATAATGTTGTGATAGTTACATCCAACATGGTGCAAAGCTGGCACTTTTTTCCGTTCTAGATTGTATTCTGTATTTTTTTATTTTATTTTATTTCTATAGTTTTCTATTCCTCCCCAGTGCAAACCGTATTAATTCACTCCAAGGTTAAAACCCTACGAAAAAAAATAAATATCAATATTCTTACTGCTCTTATTCTTTTTATTTTTCAAACTAAGCGTGTGCTTGGTTTGAAAAATATAAATAATAAGCAAAGTTGAACAAACTCGCTGACAGGGCTCGCCCGGGATCAGACCCCCATCTTTTGGTGACTATGTGAATGTCTTACTGCTAGACCGGATAAGCTAGATTTACAAATTATCCTAAATATGTATAAAGTTATATGCTCAACATTAAATATTGTGGTGAATCAGTGGATAAACGAGCAACAAGGACTTACAATAGATACTTATGAAGTTTCCCCCAATTTCTCATTTGCAGTGGACTGATTCACTTTGAATTGAATGTTTTCTTTGTACTGGTCAAATGAAGAGGACTTCCTCTAAGTAATGTATTATATACCATCTGTTTGTTTAATAATTGAGATTTTTATAATGTAGGTACTTGTATATTTATACAATATACTTAGATATAACATTTTATTACTATTTTCAGATATATCAAATTGTATGGTCTGAAATTTTCGAAGGAGGACCATATTAATTTAATTTACTTGGTGTACGAACTGATCACAATCCCAGATTTGGAACCAACAAAACTGCACAAGTTCTGTACACTCTTAATATTATTGACAAAGTAAGTAAATATTGAACTGTATAATCAACTAATTAAATTGAGTCGCTGCGACATTTAAAAATCTTAATAAAAAAATACAATAATTAAATAAGTCATAAAAATTTATGATGCACATTACAATTTCTGTTTTTGTCAAAAATTTCTAAATAGCAAAACAACAATAATACAATATTTTTAACTATTTTTCAATTTCATAATTCAATTTTGTGCTATAATATAAACAATTATATCATATTATAAATTTAATTCAATGTGTGCAGTTTACATCCGAGATATGCGAGTGTGTTTCTTGCCAAGCATCAGATATATTGTCACCTATTTTTCAAAAAGGTGTATCTGAATTTTATTTCAATGAAGTACTATTACATAATAACATTTTCATATAACCACTTTTATTTTGATGTGTCATTCTTACAAATGACAGTAATAAGTAATAATTATGGATTAAATCACCTCACGCTGTCTTAAATTAAAAAATATCCATAAAAATCGGTAAGATTTATTTTTCATCAGTGGAAAATTTCACACAATTTGTTAATCTGCTGTAAAATTAACAAATTTGAGATATGCCTCTTTAAAAGATGGAAGACAATATTTTGAATATATTTCAGTAATCTATTTTAATTCTTCTTCTTCAGATAATATTATTGTTATCTTGATCAATCGATAACTGTAATTATTCATTACTTGTAGTTTTTTCCATAGATAATTTTGTACTATTATACTGGTTCGCATTTAAAATTTCTTAGTAAACAAAGAAATTTTAAATGCGAACCAGTATAATTTAACCAGTATAATAACCATTTAATAAAAATACATTTTTGTTAAAACAAAAATGTATTTTTATTAAATGTGTAAACATATGAATATTATAACTATGCGTGTTTTATATTCTAATGATATTTGTTTAATTTTTAGGAAGAAGCATTTGATACCTCCTAAAGAGCTTTCATTGCCATGGAGGCCATTGTACGACATTGCGCAAAAGATTTTTTCAAAATCTTCCATTTACCATTTTTCGTAAGTATTTATCCTTATTAAAATTAATTTTGTTGGTGAATTATCATTTGTAATACAGGCTACGAGATTTCTTGAGTTATTTCATATTGAGAAAAAATCATTAATATCTTCACAAAAAAAAATTAATTAAATTTGACGAGTAATTTATGCTCACTGAAAAATGAGTCGTAACCACTTGAACAGTATTACCTCATTGTGTTCAGGAATATTCATTATTGATTATCATTGCAAATTCATTTTTCAATATTACTTCTGTTCTAAAAGACAAAGTATTAATTTAATAATACTTTAAATTAAATAAAAAATTTAAAAGTACATAAATAGGAGAAAGTACTTATGATTATTTAAAAAATATTTTTATTTACAATAATTGAGTAAATACAACACATAGTTACAAATAAAAACAAAATGTATGCATTACATAATAATAAATCTAGTTAAGAATAAAATCTATAATTTTTATTTAGTTTTAGATGTTGAGCTCAGTTGAAATTAGTTATTTCGATTACACAACTTTATACTACTTGATTTTATGAACTATTTATTAATTATGCAGATATGTGTCAAAACTTTACATTCGGTCATAATCATAATTAAAATTGTGGTCGATTCACAAAGTTAGTTTGTACAGAGTGATACAACGAAAAATATGTAAATAAAAACTAGGGTTTTTAATATTGTGTAGGGGTAAGCGTGACTCTGATGAAGATGAGCGTGAAACAACTTCACCAATTCGCCAGTTATTGGAGGGTCTTGGAATTGAGGTGCCCTACCAACTGACCGAATATTCCACAAAGAATGAGTAAAGAGATATTTTTGATTATGGGGCAATGGTTGGGGGATCTATGTTGCTTTTGGGTGTGGACAAAGGTGGTTATTTACAGTGATGAGCTAAACCGTGATTGTAACTGTATTGTAATATTTATGTTCGATTGTAATGATTAATGATAACTGATTACAGTGGAACCTCGGTTTACGAACTTAATTCGTTCTGTAAAACTATTCGAAAACAGAGTTGTTCGTAAACTGGAACAATTATTTACATAAGAATCAATCTAAAATGTATTAATCTGTTTAAGACCCCAAGAAAATGACCCTTTATCATTTTTATTTCTACTTCTTGCTTGATATCCTATAAAAACAATAAAAATTCATGGTTTTAACTTAAAGAGAATTGGGAAGTAATAAAACAAAATGAATAAATGTAAAAACAAACTTTATTTTAACTATCTTACAAAATATGTGGTAAAGTGTTATTGTTTGGAAGGAGCCACCATCTTTTGCTGCTCATTAAGAAGCTGTTCCAGTTCTTCCATAGTGAGTTTTGAGACTGCCTGCCTGTTCATAAACCGAAAGTCTGTTCGCAAACTGAAACATTTTTTGTCAGGCTTTTTATTCGTAAACCGAGGTTCCACTGTATTTGGTTACATATTACTGGTATATTAGGAACTAAATCTCAATTACCAGTCATCGTTATAAAGGAATACCAATCATACAATCACAGTCACCATAACAGTTTGGCCCATCACTACTTATTTATCAATGTGTATTTTGATTATATATTCACTGCATTTATCCTTTTTCAGTTCACTGGAGTCAACCTTTGATCTGCTGATTTACTGTGTGAAGCCGTACGTATTTTTAACTATTACATAGTATTTTTAATAAAACACAACAATTATTTGACATATAAATCGGGTACGCTGATTTATATTGCAATTTTTTTATTTGTATTTTCACGGGCATAATAGTGGTCAGATATAAATGCCACTATAATTTTACGTACACATATTTGATGACCTTCATTTTCAAATTAATATATTTTCATATAATACATTCTTCATAACTAATCATTCTTCAATATCCTGAGTTCAGAATCACGCTCTTCAGAATACGTGGGAATTAAACTTTGTTTGGCAACAGTCCAAATAATATAGATTCCTTTGTGACATTTTTAAAGTTAGTATGTATAAGTGGAAATAATAATTCATTTCCTGTTTTATATAATTTTTTTATTAACGCCTAGTTTGTGTAGTCAAATAGTTAGGATACCGCCCTTATGATAAATATCAGGGTTACTGATATTTATGCTGCTAGTTGCTATCAAAGTCACACCAAGTTTTGTTAGAATATAATAAAAATATTGACTTGCCATGCATTCAATAATTTTTTTTTTCAATATTTGTAACTCATAATAAGACAATATTGTTTTTTTTGTAATTTTTTCATAGTTATTAATAGATTTATTATATTTATACATCTCCATTTGGCCAGACGACTCATAATGTACGGTCGGGATTTGACGTATCAATCTAACTTTTGTGCATCGGGTCCAACATGACGTATGCAATAAGACAAAGCTCTATTAAATACAGAGTTGATTTATTCAACAATTGTTTACCTTAGATTTATAAAAGTCATTAACCATAAGAGGATTGTCTATTGCATGAAATAATCATCCTTAATAATATTGCGTTTCCTCATCTTTTATCTATGATCTGTATATGTAACAAAAGTGAAACGAAGTGCAAAATTAAAAACTTGCTTGGCCAAATGTTATAGCCTTCAATGGATACTATGTTGAAAAATTAAATAGATTTTTACCAAAAAATTATGTTTTTACTATTTTTTTTAACATACTTATTAAAAGATCTTTGTATTTTTTTTTTTTTTACAATACTTGCCATATTTCTGTTTAATTTTGTTTATCGGATACATTTATTTTTCAGATATTTTCCACTTTCGGCCACTCGGGAAATATTGGACGAGATTCTTCCTAAGTTTAATCCTTGGAATGCCTCCAACCAGGATACCATTCAACACCTTATGGTGTACCTGCCTAACTCCCAACCGCCTGAAGACATGGACAAGGGTTTCCGGCTATGGTTTAATGATCTCATGGACATATGGAATGTGTGTAATAACGGGCCGGCTTGGGAATCGGTAATAAAAATATTTTTACTTCTCATACACTTTTTTTGAGTTTTGTATGTTAAGTTTCATTGTTTTAAATGTATTATCTGTTAATTGTCATGTGTTTAGTGTATATGTGCTGACTTCGATAGTTTATATATTTATCTATCAATATCGCTTAACTCATTGACTGCCGGTTTTTTTCTGGAATATTAATGAATGTTGATTATATTTTATTGCTCAAGTACACGTCCGCTGCAAACATAATATGTTACGGGGGATGCCGGCGATAAACTGATGCGAATACACATGCTCTCGGGCATTGGCGGTGCTAAATGTAATAACGCCCATGGGCATGATCGGCAGGCAACGTGTTTTAATGTAGCTTTTCAGCCGTTATTTTAAACTCATCACTTTATAACAAACATTCATAACACCTAGATTGCTAAATTAAATGACTTTTTTTTCAATAATAAAGGTAAAATTATTTATGTGGCTTTATTGTGATTTAAACGCTGTACAAGCATTCTCCACTAGGCTATTGAGATAATCTAAATTATATATGATATTATACATACCATAGTCAAGATATGGATGAGAGAGATTGATACATTATTTAGATTAGGGCTTTTAGAGATGTGGTTCTGTGTTAAAATTATGTTTTATACAATAGTTTGATTCCAATTTTAGGAAATGATGGTACTCATGGCTAATACGGCATTCAGTAATATCGGTTACATAGATTGGGAACCCCATATCCCGTTGATGTTCACCAGGTTTTTGAGATCCTTCAACTTGCCCGTCTTCTACAAGCAGACACAAAATAATCGGCAACAAAGCATTGGTAATATTTTCATACCTCATTCAAAATTTATTAAAATTTCAAACATTTATGCAATTATAATTTTGTCAATTGCATTGTTTGTATCCAAAGATGTTTTTTCAAATTTAATTGACTTAAGTTATGATTCAAAATTTAACTTCTTACCTAGCGCATATGATTTTTGTATTTAATTTACTACTTCGGTCGAGTTGTAGGTTTCATTTTAAATAACCTTCAATATATGAAACTTATACATAATGCGACACCTTGTCGTTAACACAGAATAACCATGAGACATATATACACTGCAACACTCTGCTTTCATCACAGTTTTACAAGTCAGTACTTATCTTCGGTACTAATATATCATATCAGCTACATGAGCCCTGATGCAATGGGATTCGAAACGTCAGCCATTGAGATCGGAGACGCATTGCCGATAGACAATAGTCCAGAAAATGGTACACGGAAGATTTTTTATCTAGTTCCATTTTTATTTGATTTGTGTGACATTTTGTAGATATATGCGGCATGGCATTGTGGATTGTTTCGATTCTGGGACCAAATAGTTCTGGACAGAAGTACCTGGATAATTTTATGACCACAGTTGTGACGTATCTGCATAATGCCAATACTGGAAGATGGTCAGTCAAATTGAGGGAATTGGTTCGGAGGCTTCCGTATCATTTTGTTCAAAGGTAAAATTGGCAGAATTGGTAAATTGTATTTGACAAGAGTAATTATATTTGTACTTTAAAATTGGATGGTTCAATGTTATGAATGTATTTAACTATAATCTGAGAATTGGATTTGGATAAACGGATGCATCATGTACAAATTATCTATTATGTGAACCACGCCAACAGCAAAAAAGGAACATGTGAACAACGTTTGTTGCATATTACTATGCTCGCACCCGAGTTCTCACGATGAAAGAACACCTGTTCTTATTTTCGGTGTTACGACCTATTTATATCACTTCCGCCACATGAGAGTAAATAGCATGTAGGCCGTAAATCTGTCTATATAAGATACAATTAATATTTTTTGCTCTGTTCTCTGGAATAAATCTGCTTTATAACATCCTGAATCTTTTGATACATAACTTTCACCCATCTCTCTACAATCATTGCCAAGTCTACAAAATTATATGAAAATTGAAAAAAACCATCACCTAAAAAGATTATGACAATAGGGAAATAGTTTTTGTTCTGATTGTAATAAATGTTACGTTTTAAAATTAATTTGAGACAAAAGAAAATGTTAAATTCTCTATCTGTGAAAATAAGTTTTAAAAAAAAATTTGTTGTGTTATAATTTTTTCTTCTTCGAAATGCCATGCGGAATGTGTCATCTTTGAAATTATTTATTCAGTGGTCCCTTGTTGCGAGGATGACGTCTGCCATGGTTTATGTGTTGTATGTTCTCATGTGGCTGAGGAGCTCTATATTTGAAGCGCACATCCTTCCGCATGTTGTGTAGGTGCATACGCAGGGCACGGGGGTTGTAAGCGGAATTGAAATTGTGAAATCATTGCACTTGTATAATTTATATTCTGAAAAATTATCCATTGAATGTCTTTATATAACAAATCATACCTAAGACTGGCAAATTGTATATTTTTTTTTGTGTCTATTTGTAAAAATTTTACAATGGGACAAATTTATTGAGATAATATTAGGCACAGTCTTATATTAAGTACAATTTCTTGGAGTTTGTCACGAAAGTTTGAAATCTTTTATGAAATTTTATTGAAATCGATAAATGTACGTTGTATAAGCACATACATTTATCGATTACATTATATTTATACTTTATGATATATCAAATGAAATTATCTGCAATTTTTATTAATACCTAATTAATCCTTAAAAATTTATGTCAAAAAACCACTCATGAGGATTTTTACTTTGCTCAATTTACTTTACAATTTACAATTTACTAATTAGTTTTTCTGTCTTTGAGGGAACATTGACCAGCATGATTTGTTTCATTTAATTATCTATAGAGAGTTACTGTTTTAGGTTTTTGGGATTAAGTTTCTTGTATTCAGTTTTCCAATCATAGATTTTAAAATTGGAAAATAAATTAATGCTTTTTTTTTTAGGGTTCACAAACAGCGGACAAATTATAAGAACACTTGGGAGAATAAAGTCCCAGATTCGCATAAGTTGACTGACGATGATATCACCGCCTTTGTGGAATGCATGCTGAATGTAGCTCTCCAGGCTATGTTCAGTCGGGCTGGGGTGAACGATGCTTGTGTCGCGCTACAGCAGCTGGCTGTCTTGAGACCGGCGTTAGTGGTCGCCCCGACAATAGAGAAAATGTGGAACACTCTTGACTCGCTCACAGAACCTCACAAACTGACATGCGCCATGCAGTGTGTGGTTGCTGTGGCTCGACCATTAGTGAGCGGTTATTCCAATGGCTACCCGGAAGGACCTACGCATGTCATTCCATTGTTGTTTTCGTCCTTGCCTGGACTGGATCCGAATGATTTCAAAAAAACATTAGTAACTCTTCATTTTATATCTGTGTTTTGTACTTTTATCCCACTGGTAGACTGCAGTGGGGCATCGAAGTACTGGAAGGATCTTACTGAGGAAGAACACACAGTTTGCGAGGCGACCGCCCAGATAGAGGACTTTGTTCTACAATTCTTTGAGAGAGTCTTCATACTCGTTGAATCAAGCGTGATGGAAAACACAAGAATGGAACAAAAAGACGCCGAGTCCATGAAAAATAAACTGGAAGCGACTAGCGAAGGGGTATTAGCTTCTGCTTCTGTCACTATTTTGATGCAGACATCAACTGATATATTTAAGCTAGCTCTCAAAAAATTCCACACCTTTGTTACGCAGAGGATATTGGAAATAAATGTTGCCGGAATGACTGCCGCTTCGTTAGGGAGAGCTTTTGCCAGAGTCAATGCTAGAGAAACCTTCAAAATATTTATACCCTATCTCTGTGATACAATTATGGATTTATTGGGAGAAGGAGACGAAATTTTGAAAGGGGAAACATTAGACAATGATTTACTATTTAATTTGCTACTCTTGTCCCACATTGTAGAACGGGACGGCGCAGAATTGCTCATGTACATTCCGAGGCTCTTGGCCGTTTTAGATAAGACTTTAACTCTCTCATGCAAAGATGGCTACACTCTAGCCTCTACTACCTTAAATTACATCATATCGGCAATGTGCAATATCTACCCTCAGGAGTTTAGAAGCAGCACAAAAGATTACGATAGCGGTGTTAAAAACTTCCTTGCTGTGAGGGAATGGGGCAAGCCGGGGAATCTGTGGAAGTGTGATATCAAATGGCACGTTCCCAGCAAAGAGGAAATTGAATGTGTACAGACGATTGTAAACAGATATTTGCCGAAGGAGATTGAAAAATTACAGAATCACATGAATGGTACCGCAAAACAGACGAGGGAAGAGATGCACCGGACACTTAGTATTATCAAATGCCTTTTGGCAGCTAATCCAGTTTTACCACCTTTGGAAGAGGAGCGAATTGTGTTGTACGTTTAATTTTTCATAAAAAAAGTAATAGTTAAACTAAATTTAATAATATTATACATGATGAACACGTGTCATGTCAACAATTTTGAGCTAAGCACTTGTCCTATGAAAATAGCATTACTCTCCAATCACTTGATCACTACATGCAAGTGTCTTCCTAACACGGTTCAGTTTTAATTTTATAATTATTTAACTCTGAAATGTGAGTATTTTATTTGGTTTATTTGAAACTAACTTGCAAATAGGGCGAAGCTTTATTTGATTGAAATAGATTTATAATAATTTAAAAAAATACAGTAAATATTTCAGCTCATTGTTGCTCATTTTTTTATATGATGTATTTTTACTTATTGTGTTTATTTATCTTTACTAAGGATGGAATCAAAATTACCTACATCAAGCTTTAAAATAACAAATGGCATTCATGGATCTGTGACGATGCCTGGCGGTGGCAATGTCAGGATGGCAGTGGCATCTACTATTCATGAGCTACAAAAGCAATTGTTGGACTCTAATGAAGACGATACTAAGAATTTGTGCTCAATTATTGCGGTATGATTGATTAATGTTATTTGTTTAATATATAAGGTAAATTCAATGATTAGAAATGGACAAATTCCATTATCAGTTTAGTTCTGTTATCTGTGATAATAGAGTGAGAAAGCCAATTAACTTTTTTTTTATTGAAATTAAATTAATCAATTAGAAAGATATTCAAAAAAATTTATTTATCGAAAAAATATTTGGTTGCTGCCGAAATTTGAAACTGTACCTTTTCCTGTCCAGGAAAAAGGTCCATGTTCGAATCCCTGTGGCAACCAATATTTTTCTCAATTAAATTTTTTTCTGTATAATTTTTCTGATTGATTAATTTAATTTGTATTAAATTATTTAATGCCACAGAACTGTATTCCCAAATTGCAACTTTACAAGAGAAATAAGGGGTCTTCTTTAACCCCAAGAAAGCCCGTGTCGACTATCACGGACTAAGAAAGGGACAGTGATAAACGTCAGAAAATTTAGCGCCACACCATAGATAAGAAAGATGCTGCACCACGTGACAGCGCACACAGATGCCGGTAATTTTGTGTTGCCAGATTTCTTTATCCAATTGACAGGATTTTCAGTAATATTATATGTATAATAATATATCGACGACAAATACATTGCATATGCTAATTACGCACTTTTAAAATACCGGAACTTTCCAAAAGGAAAGTATTTGTCAGTTACATTTTGATTCCAGTCGGTACGGGGTGTTATCGGGATTTATCCAGCAATACACATGTATTTACAATTTTACCCTTTTCGCGATACTTATTTGTTTGTAAGTAATTAAAGTGAATAAGATATTATTTTTTAGTTATTAAGCGCGTTTTACTATAAAAATACAGTGAGCGTATCGTTATATCCATTGGTGCGAATGGCATTTCATACGTGTTAATGTATATATCATAAGTCCGATGTGTTTCGTTTACAATTATCAATTTTTTAAAAACTTTTTTTATTTATTTTTCCACTAATGGAAGTATTGCTGACTTTTTAGATAATCCCAATGTGCTTGTTACTATTGCAGAGTCCGATTATAAAAATGACACAATAAGTTGTAAAGTATCTGGAACATTTCAATTTGAGTAAATTGTCAGTTATATTTTGATGTACGTTTGCGATATTTCTCATTTTTGTTGCTAAGTAATTCAAGTGAAGAAGATATTATTTATTAGTTATTAATTAAAATACGGGCATTTTACTATAAATACAGTGAGTGCGGCGCCGTTAAGCAACATTGGCGATTGGCACGGTCGGCAGCATCATTTTATGTATGTGGTTAGTGGTATATAAGTGCGATGTATAATGTGTTTGTAGTTGTGACGTGAAGTGCTAATATTTTTTCGTTTTAAGCATCACATTAAACACAATAATATTAATTAAATCTGATGTCATCCTTCCAAAAAACAAATGTAAAATTAATAATTTCCTAAATGTTGTTGCCTGACAACACTATAAACTTTTATTTTATCCTTTTTTTCATCTCAAAACCAAACGAAATCGCGGCTGATGGAACGCTTATGATGAAATAGAAGCTCTAATGATAGTTATTTTTTTGAATTTATATTGTATCTTTTCTGTTAAAATGTCGTGTTGAATAGTAACATTGCTCTAAGCTGTGCGTGCTACAAAGAATGAGGTTCCAGAAACAATTTCATTCATTCTGGAATACCCGACTGCGCTTTGGTGGTGAATGTGTAATGATGTATTCTTTTATTTTGTAAATAATTGTTTAAACTCTGAATCTGTTTAAAGTGATACATTAACTGTAAAATACTGTTTAATAATGATAATGAAAAAATATTCATCGATAACTCATAGAAGAAACGGTTTACTAGCTTCATTTCGGCAGAAAAATATAGTACAGCAAAACCTCATTATTGCAAAATTCAAGGGACCAAAAAATAAAATTTCGTAATAACGAATTCCCACATACAGCGAAAAAATTTTTTTTTCCCCTAATATATGAATATTCCACGCGCGCTGTAGAAACAAATGTAGCGCGGCTTTAAACAAGTGTAGCGCGGCTTTAAACAAGTGTAGCGTGGCTTTAAACAAGTTCGTAAGTTCCGCAAACAAGACACCCATTGTCAGTTTAATATGGGATATAACATAAAAAGGCATTCTGCAAACAAAGGAGGATTTTCTGTATGAAGAAAACTCTGAATAATTTATTTAGTTTTGTTTCAACAGATAAGCAAATTGATAATAATTAAGAAATTAAATTAAAAACATTTTACGAAACAATGTAAGATAGCCTAAAAATTGGTAATATTTTTGGAAATTCCAAAATGTCATATATATTCTCATTTAACTGTGTTTAATTGTAGAGCCTGCTACAAGCATTGAGAGTTTCGCATCGGTCAATCGATCTTCATATGTCTTTAAATTGTAGAGAGACGAATTAGGTATCATAGTTTTTTGTCGAGGGTTAAAATTTTGCGGGAATTATCACGACCTGAAGCCATTTTAGGGTACCACAAAATATTAAAAATTGTACTTAAAGGAATAAATTACGGAATGCTAGTGCATATAAATATCAGTAAACAAACACATGAAAACAATTGTCAAATAAACACATTAACGAAAATGTCATACGCAATATTACCGTTCATTGGAATCGATGTAAATGTTCAGTTATAATGTAAAAAGTGACATAAGTTAACGATGATAATGAAGATCAAAGATAATAATGCGCACAATTATAGGCATCTCGAGCATTGTGGGTGATACCGTACACAAAACTGACGCGCACGTACCCTAAAATGAGACTTCAGTTTCGATTTTAAGGGGTTTTTATTTTCTCCAGCTGGTCTAGATAAGACCTAGTGTACGCTTCAGAGAGTGGAAAGGGTGCTATTCTAACCTATTTTGACAATGGCCAATAAATCCAATCTTAGATTAGTAGAAATTAAGCCAAATGGCTTTATAAGGGCTTATTATGATCCCAAGAAGTTTTACAAGGGCGCAGCGGGCCGCCCACGACGACCGGCCCGCTGCGCCAAAGTAATAAATCAATTGACAAACATGATCGTAAACGCCCGAAATATATTTTGAAATATTTTTGTTGTAAAAAAATTTTTTTTCATTATATATTTATGTAAATGATTGGTATTTTTTCATACAGGACAAAAATAATTTTGTTATACATATTAACAAAATTTCATAATATAAATTAATTTTTGTATGAAAAATTGATTGTAGGGAATTAATTTTGAATTTTTTTTTGATATATGTCATTTTTCGGTATAACAGGGTTCGTTTTAACGGGGTTTTACTGTAGTAACATTTGCAAAGCTAACAGTATATTATAAACTATACAAATATTTTTATAATCTATCTTTTTTTTAATTTTCTAATTGGTACATAAAATATATAATAATAACATTGGATAATTTGTATAGCACCATTTTTGTAAAACGAATTTCCTTTAGGGTGCCTTACACATAGACTGTTTAGTCCTATTTCCTTGTCTTTGTATTTAAAATTAAAAATAGCTATTTGAACTTATGGAATTGAACTTAGTCTCATTTTAAATAAAGTCTGATGCAACTTACGATGGACGGTAAAGAGTTCCACGTTTTTGGGCTCGCTACTGCAAATGCCCATTTACTAAACATAGATTTCTACAACCCAGTTTGTAGAAGTTTGTCATGTGTCGCCTTGTACATCAACCGGCACAATTTAAACTTTATTCTTTCAGGGAAACAGAGGCAATGTAGTTCTCATAAAAGGCATGTAATGTGAGAGAATTTAAAAACTCCGCATATTATCCGCGCTGCCACATTTATAATGGATTTTGTAATCTATCCAGCAGGCCAGCATAAGAGCTGTTACAATAGTACACATTAAATACCTGGTCTGCTAAAAAAAACATAAAATATATTATCTCCAAAAATTCAATTGTGGTAAAATATTTATGATGTTTTGTGTTTTCGAACAGCTATTTTATTTCAAATACTAATTAAATGTATTAATTAGAAAGATATATTGTTGTTGCTATCGGGATTCGAATCTCTTTCCAATCCGGGGAAGGTGCATTAACCGACTATGCTACATCGCACAGTACTTTTGAGGACAAATTTTCGAACCTATATGTTACACTTTTGAAATTAATACATTTATCGTTCCTTTATTTGAAAGACATCTATTTTTAATTTTTTTTTTTTATCATATCTTTATAATTAATACATTTAATTAGTATTTAAAACATCACAGACCGTCTGTTCTGAATAATTATAACTTCACAATAAGAATGTGTTCTCCTTAATATTTTATTTCCATTAATATTTTCAGATATGGGACCAAATAGTCACATACAGCAACTTTTCATCATCGCAGTTTGAAGGTCATCTTAAGGCCTTTACGGCAGTGAAACGTACTTTGGAAGACCGACTCGTAGGCCGACCTGGACATCCTCGGGCCCTACTGGCTGACCGGGCCCTGTTGCAGCAGGAATTTAGGGCCCAGTCGGGTGGTGGGCTAACACAGTCACACGCAAATATCATGAGGGATTTAGTTACTTTGGCTACAAGTCGATATAGTGCGGTGAGTAGGCATAAGAAAGATTTTTTTTTCATATTTTCAAAATGAATGAATCTGTGAAATTAATAAAAAGGGAAATTTATGTATGTACCTTCGGAGATCTCATTGCAGTCTTTTTTGTTTAAATTTAGTAATATGATTATGTATACTAATATCAAGAATTTATTCTTTGAAGTTATTACAATTTATTGTTTCATTAAACCCTGTAGAGTATAACAGATTTAATCACCTGGCCCGAGTTTATGAAGAACATAATACAAGTTATAAACTTTTATTCAGTCTGAAAATAATTATTCTCATGTCACAAATATTTAATCTGACATCACAAAATGAATTAATATTTTGAAATCAAGCTAAATAGAACACAGTAAAACCCCATTATGAAATTCACTAAAACATTGCATCGGAAATAATTTTTTTTTTAAATTTCAATTTTGTTGTATTTGTATACATATATTCATTCCCCACATTGTATGAATTATGTGATGCAAAAATATATTGACTTAATATACATAAGAATTTAGAATTATTTTGAGTAACTGAAGTTTTTAAATTAACAATCTTATTTGAGTATGAAATTGATTGTTTTGGTTATATAAAATAGAAGAAAATGTTGAATTATGCTGAATTTCATATGAAATGATTATAATATTATTATTTTATTCTATTTATGTGATACTGCAATGATTTTTTATTTATTATTAAAACACTATTTCTGCTAATTTTAATGTTTTAGGTGAGAATTCGTGCCCAAGCCCGTCTAAACTGGATGATATCCCACTTTACATACTCGTACAATGCAATCATATCCCAGCTGGTAGAGTGTTTGGCTGTGGACCCCGAGATGGAGCACGAGAGGCTTAAGGGAGCCCTGTACTGCCTCTTGGGGCCTAAGCAGACCCCTGTGGTGACCCGCCACGACTGGAAGGTGCCTGCTACCCTGTGGCCTGCAATTGTGCATTCTAAGCCCAGCGAGAAACTAAGTGTTATCAGGTTAGGGCTTGTATTTAATTGTGTTACCTTTGTATATTTAAAATATGATGACAAAATAATTTACAAGTGACAGACATTGGACTCTGTGACTTTTTTCTAGGACTTGATGATTTTATTGCATATTGTTTCATTTTAATAGTTGCATTATTTTGTTAATATTTATATTTTTTCTAGATTGTTAGATCACATTGTTAGTTCTGTGCAACTACATTTTCCCACAATAACCATCTATCCGAAATGGTCGCAGGCGTGTACAGATAGAGCAAAACTCCTTCTTTCCGAAGCTGAATTGAATGATCCCGACTTCATAAAATTGGTGGAAGAGTCGGATGACACCTTGAAGCGTATAGGGGAGGAAAATGCAAACGCATTCAAGCGGTTGATGGAGGTTTTGGTTCAGGGTGCAGAATCGACTCAATTGTGAGATTTTATTTTTATTTACTCATTAGATTTGCTGGCTTTATAAGCGAATCTACATTGAAATCATTTACATATTGCTCATATTAGCACAGGGAAAATGATCTGTAATTTCACCGGCATTGACACTAAAAATAACAGGAAAATTATAACATCATGGCTAATAAATCAAATTTTGTCATTTTCTAACTCGCAAGGTGTTCAGATTCAAATATATTGCGCAGAATATTATTATCGATCTTTAATCTTGGTGAGACTTGTGTTATAAAGTAAAACCTCCTTAATTCGAATTACAAGGAATCAAAAAAAAAATCATTACGCGAAACCCCATTAACTCGAAATTTAAGAGACTGAAAAAATTTACTCTGCGGAACCATTAACCGAATGAAAACATCGCGAAATTAGTAAAAAACTGTAAACAAAGGAAATAAGTTCATTAAAAATATTTTTTTCGCATATTCCGAGAAAAAATATCGAAAACGTTGTATTAGTAACGGTAATTAGTTCAAACTGTCCACACGGGTCGAGGTGAGTCCTAGTATCGATCTATTTGAAAATTAGTAGTGTGCGGCGGCCAGTAAAATTGATCTATTTGACAACTATCGGTGTGAATATCGATCTATTTAACAAATATCTGTATGCGTATTGATCTATTTAACAACTATCAGTGTGTGTATTGATCTATTTAACAATTATTGACAATATATATATTTAGAATAAATGAAACAAATCAATCCGCAAAGAACCTTCATATGTATCGATGTAAAAAATCAGTTTCTGTCATAAACGCGCAAGGCACTGGCAGTATATTCCATGCCGCTTCCATCGGCTCCCGCTTCGCTACCAGCACTCCACCTCATAGATTTATTTAATAACGAAATCGAACTATTATCGATCTATTTTAAAATTCATCAGTGTGGGACGAATGCTAATATCGATCTACTTGACAATTAGCTGCATGCAGCATCGGCGGGAACCGAGACACAAATGAGGTCCCAGACGAGCGGGCAAAAAGCTGCGTGTATCGTTAATCTTTTTTTTGTTAAAATTTTTATGTCGTAAAAATATATTTATTTATACCACAATGGTCCCCAAATTATCTTGCACTTTGAATTACCGGGGTTTTCGAAATAACGGGGTTAATCAACTATAAAATTGATATTTTGAATATTGTGTGGTAATTTTTTTTCTAATTATGTCTAGTTTCGAATAAATGGGGTTTGAATTATTGAGGTTTTACTGTATTTATTGCACAATTGCAAAGTGTGGGAGACTCGGTAAAACTTCGGTAATATTCTATAAACTTAGTTTACATTTTATTAAAGGATTTAAAGATATCGATTTATTTACAATTTTGAAAAAACCCAGATAAGCAAGGTCTCATCATAGTTTAACAATGTAATGTTTATAATAAATTTTCTGTGGTTTAAATTAATCTTCTATTTTTATAGGCAAATAACTTTTTATTTAATTTATTATATTATTTCAGACACTGGCGTCACTCTATGATGTGCGTCTCACTGCTCCCCAGCCTGATGCACTTGGATATTAAATATTCCACACAAGCCGTGAATCTCATGATGCATAGTTTAATTCACGACTCTATACTTATTAGGAAAATGGCTGTTAAACTATTATCATTGGTTCTCAAACAGAGAAAGAAGAAGCACAAGAAGGTGGATGTGGATCCTTTCCAAATGGCCAGAATTACAAAAGTAGATGACAAACTGATACCAGGTTTGAAATAATCTTTTATAAAATAATTTAAGCAATCATATTAAGAATGAACGGTTATTTTGATCAAATTAGAAATTTATGTCTTGCATACATTTTTTTTTTGTACAAATTTGTTTATTTAAAAAAATGTTTTTTTAAGATAATGAAAAAATCTTGACCTAACCTATTCTTTATATCAATAAAAATAATAAATGTTATTGATAGAATCGGCGTTAACTTTGTAGAGTTTCATCATAATGGATGGATATAAACGAAACATTGTTATAACTCTACTTGAGTTTATTAGCACTTCACCTGTCGATGAGAGTTACTATTTCTCTCAAAACTAGAGTTTATTCAATCCAATACATAATGTCCTTTGTTAGATATGACTGTCTCCCACCTATTAGTCAATTTATTCATTCCATCCCTATAAAAAAATTCGGATTTTAGGGCAAAAAACTCATCAAGGGATGTTTCGACTTTCTCTGTTGAACAAAATTTTTTATCATTGAGAAAATTTTGCAGAAATCAGAATAAATGATATCACTTGGTGCCAAGTCCGGAGAGAACAGGGGATGCTGTAAAACTTCCCATTTCAGGTTAATTAGTTTTGATGAAAAATGACACCTTTTCAAATATGGTCAGTTTGGACGCCATATGGACGTTAATTAAACCTCTGCAATTTCTCTTGAAGTTAATCGAGGATCTGCATTCACCATAGCCTTCAGATCCTCTAAGGATAGATTCCCAAAACGAAACTTGTTGAACCACATTCATCTTTTCACCATACCCTCATCCCACACCCTTCTTTTTTTGAACTTATAAAGCATGCAATGTCGTAAATTAATTTTATTCAGGGCCATTGCTAATTTATTTTTTGGGTTACACGATCGACTGTTGAATGGAAACCGGCCAAATCAGGTAGAGGTGTCCCTTTTGAGGAATGACAAAACAAAAAATTTCTAGATAAAAGACAATTGTTTACACTATCTGCAAATATCACGAAAACTTATGCATCAACCTAATACATTTTTAATTTATCAAAATTTACTTTGGTGTTTAATGTATTGTTGATATTTTTAATTTGCGCATATCATGATATAAATTTAATTGGGTTTTGACATGAATGATCACTACGTATGTTTACAGGATCCCGTCCTGATAATGGCTGGTTGCAATTTGATAATGAAAAGCAGTTGACAGAGGAAGAGTGGAATAAGACCCCATATCTTCATAAGGAATGTTATGGATTCTATAACTGGCCCAAGCCATTCCAGGTAAATCTATTTTTTTGTAACTACATAAGTTCAGTAATACCCCGGCGTTACGTAATAGATAAGATCGGGAAACATAATGTAAGTCGAAAATTACGTAACTAGGGGTACTTACAGATTCACATATCAGGTACTCGTTTATTAGGTTCTTAACTGCCACTTTATTACCAAGAAAACAACAAATTACAAAAGTTTATAATATGTAATTGTAATTAAAGAATCTTAATCTACAAATGAAATATGTACATACAACTGTTCAAAAGGTTTTTGGTGAAACTTTGTGGAATTCCATGATTCTTTTGTAAATTGAGTTGAAACACACTTGAGTTAAATTTTATTATATTTAACGTTGGAACGTTTTCAGGAACATCTTTCAATTTTCAATAATAAAATTCAACTAAAATTAAAAATATTATCAGACAGTAATTAAGGGTGTGTCTGGAGTTAGGGATGTGGGGTTGGAGTTAAAATGGATAAGAGAAGGGATGTAATGGGTGGTATTTAGAGGTTTATTGTTAAACATTTCTAAATTCTCTAAGATGTCTAACTTTCGTCCTTTGTTTTTAATTTTTAGTTGAATTGTATTATTGATAATGGGAAGGTGTTTCCAAAATCATTCTAACATTAAATATAGTGGAATAAAACAAAGCATTTCAATTCAATTTACAAAATGTTCATACATATATACGTATTATGCAATTGTGAAACAAACAAATAAAATGTATATAAAAACGCAGTAAAAGTTATTTATTTATAGTAGATGGTTCCATGAAATCAAGGATGTCTACTCGCGTAAAATTTTATATTGGTGGTATCATAAGATTGCACAAGTGTAGAAATGTAAGTGTTATGATTAATGTTTTGCATGTCACTTAGGTGTGAAGTTGGGGGCAGAGTGAGCACCCTCTGCAACACTTTCCGCACTACCCTGCACTCGTCCACACCCCTTCAACTCAAGACTTCGAGACCGATACATTCAAAATAAATGTTATCATTTAGTTGTCAAGAATGACATTTCGCAAACTTGCTTTCATAATTTGAATCCTTTGATCGTTTAATGAACATGCTATACATACATGTATGTTTATATTTCCAGATGTATGCAGCTCCTCTTGACCAGCCAGAATTTGAGAGTCCAGACAGCTTCGACGAGTGTGATAGGGCAATATATGACTTTTTCAGTAATAAGGACTACGTAAATAAATTAATCAAGTTTTTCACCATGGAAGACAAAAAAGGAAAAGACAAATTTAATGCATACAGATTTGCATTGTTCAAGGTAATTCATAAATTATAAAAAAAATTGTGCATTTATATAACATTAAAGTTCTAATTGATTCGGTGAATTATTATTTTTTCCGGATCTAGGAAATTATTCTGTAATAAAATGTAATTTCAGAAAAAAGCTCAAAGCTTAATGATAATAATTTATTTATTAATTCATTTCAGAGGTTATTCCGTATCTACGGTGACGCATTCCTTCCCATGTACCTGGAGCACTTGCGCACCATGGTCAGTGATAAGCAAGAGGCCGTGCAGAGATGCGGAGCCGAACTACTAGCTGGAATCCTCAAGGGAACTAAGCACTGGCCATATGAGAAGGTGGAAGCGCTGAGGGTGGAGCTGATTCCCATAATACAGGTCGCCCTGGAGAATATGACAACGGAAAATGTGGCTGATTGGGGTACCTTTTGCATCCTTTTAAATATTTTGTAAAATTTTTTATTTATTTTCTAGATCTTTAATTTTGTTGAATCCTTTTATGAATCAATGTAGCTTACATTACAATTTTTTTTACTTTACTATTCATGTTATGTCAAGGATATTAAAATTTTATTATAAAACTTTAATAAAAATGCCTCTTTTAATTGCAGTTTCACTTAAGCTTATATAATTTTTTTTTCTGCATTTGTTGCAATGACCCATTTCTTTCATTCTAGGTACCTGCTTCGCCACCGCTTCGGAGCGCATGGACCTCTCTCGCCTGCCGTGGGTGGTGACGGCTCTCTCGGGCGGTTGGGACGGACGGGCAGGCGGAGCCGGCGGGTTAGGAGGCCGGTTGTACGCCCTGCAGGCCGCCGTTGCGCAGCACCCCTGGAGGGGCGCTCAGTACGCTCGCCGGCTGCTGGATACGCTCAAGGAGCACAATATGCTGTGGCATCCGTACCAACTAATCAGGGACAGGGTGGCTAGGTAAGTGGAATTGTTGTTTAAAATTTTTTTTTGCAGTATAAACTTGCAAATTTGTCAAGATCTTGACGTAAACTCATAACTTTGTCAAGATCTCGATGTAAACTCATAACTTTGTCAAGATCTCGATGTAAACTCACAAAAAAATGTAAAAAAAGAAGACACCATCCTGGTTTGAAAATAGCTGTACCGAATGAAAATGTAATTTTTCTTATTAAAACTTAAATATATATTTCTTAAAATAATTAATCTTTTTAATCCAATGATCATGAATGACTCATATATGAGTTGGGCCATACGTATGCGCAGCACGGTGGATTCATATCGTACACCTGTAGAAATCAAAAAGTACGTTTTGCAAGTGAGCGAAGGAACTGTTATTTGTCATAGGACCTTAATTTTTTTATTAATACAATATGTATAGTGAATTGATATGTGTTATCGACATGTATTTCTATCGCAGATTCTATTGTGTATTGCGGGAAATGAAAACTATTAAAGAGATACTAGACTGACTTTGATACAGTTTTCACGGGGCATACAGAATATAATTTATTTTGCTTTTTTAAAATAATATATAAATCGGAAAATTTTGCCTAACTGCATATTTTTTATGGGATGTGCGATATATGAGTCGCCGTGTTTTGCCATGCATGTACGTACTGAGGAGTGGTAAAAAGTATTATTTCAAATCCTTATCCTAATTGTCGATATTTGTCAATTATTTTATAATTACAAAATGATAAAAAGTAATTTCTTTTGAAAGGTGTTTTACATATTTGTGACCTTGGAACAGCAAGGTCTATCTGACATGTTAGTCAAAATTGACTTTTTTTTGTATCTTCTAACTGTAGTTTTCTTTTTAAAACTTTTAAATATTATATAATATTACAAATACGTAAAATTTTTTGATACTTTTGGAACATGTAACAAAAAAATAACATTTTTCTTATTGTAGGCAGGGACTTGTAATATTTTTAAGAACAACAACTGTTAATTTGAATAAAAATAAATACATATATATTTAAGTATCAGTAGTAAGTTTTTACTATTGTAAAAAAAGTTACTAAAGTAAAAATTTTCGCAAAAACGGATTGTTTGGTTGTTTGTGTAAAAAATATTTACATTTCGAAAGTATATCCCACATACATGAGATTGCCAGGTCCGTGAATAATAGGCCCGTATATTATTTTTTCAGCTTGATGGCAAATATTTTCGAGGTCGATGTAACATTCCCTGGTGGCACCCAAGAGGTTGGTCCCAGTATATCCCTGATGATGGAAGAGATCGCTGGAAAGCTTGATATCTTGTTAGTAGAAGGAATGAAGGGAGTTAGCGGATCAAATGATCACAGGTTAATTTATATAAATTTAAATACTCTCCTTGTCATTTTACAATAAGTTTGTTCTCAATAATAATTTATAAAACTGTCTGGAAATTCAACATACGTAGATGTATTGATTTTTCGCAATTTTTGTCATTTTAATTCTAACTTAAATACACATTTTCATAGAAAGCGATCACTTTGTGGTTTGACATATTTGATTGAATAAAACACAATCACTTTGTATAAAACCACAAATTTTTGTGATTGTGTTTTACATATTTTATGAAATAACTACACTGAATCTAAACAATTAATTTTGTTGCTTTCGAGTGTTGTATTTTGCGCTTTAAAATGTCAGTAAACAATGTTCGGTTTGGCGTAGTGCAACTCAAAATGTTATGAAAATTCAAAAACACAATTAATAGTATGATTTTAACTACTTTATTCGTCTATCATCTTACAGATTAGTACTGTCAAATAAATGTGTGAATTTTTTCCTCAACGGCAATAGTAATGACAATGAAAGTGAAATGATTGTCGATGTCGGACGTGGACATGCAAAACCCAATTCTTCAAAGGGTTTCGTCACGGACAGCATGAGGGCCATTATACAAAGCACGGTGGAAAAAGGTGGCGTAGAGAAGGGAACAATCAATATGGCCACTGTTGGGAAAATCATGCAGGAATTAAAAAAATCTAACCTTTTAAACGCTGATCTGATGAAGGTAATTACAGATGTTTGAAATCTATGTTTCGACTTTTCGATAATTTTGCATTTGATGAAAATGATAAATGTTTATATATTCACTCATTCATTTCATATTAGCAAAATTATTTTGTGGCCACATATTATATAAATAATAAGACAAAACACTTTGTTTAAACCACATTTTTGATAAATCAACATGTTTCGATACCCACGATCTTCTTCAGGAAACAATGTATACTCAAATTAAAATTATAAACATAGATAAAAACAAAACTATAAAATATAATTGGCGGGTGCTAAGTAGAAACTACTGTGAAAATAAATTTAAAAGATGACTATTTGCAAAAAAGGATTTGGTTATTTATAATATTTAGCTTGTTATTAACACATTTTCTTATATATTTACTTATACTTTTCTTATATCTATCTTTACATTATGTAATTCAGTCATCTTTATTGTTATAATATTTTGTAGCCTTTGTATTAAAAAAAAATAGTATTTTGTAGCCTTTGTATTAAAAAAAAATAGTATTTTGTAGCCTTTGTATTAAAAAAAATCCAACACCTTTGATAGACTAACGGCACATCTTTTATTATGGCGGTGAATATGTTCGATTTGTTTTACACTTATTTGAAATTTTTGAAAAAATAAGCCAAATACCAGTCAAAAATGTCAAGCACAGGTGAATGACATGAGCCTACAAGTGCCCAAAGGCTAATTAAGTCAAATATACAACATACGTGAAGTCCAGAATCAAAAGCAGGCATGTACACTTGTTTGCTTGTTTTCGAGTAAAATGCAAAAAAAAACATTGTACCACAACTGTTACACTTGGGATCATATTGTACATGACCAGTCAGGTCACATGACCAGTAACCACAGGTCACATGACCAAATATTGTCATCTTATTGGCTGAAAACATATTTGTCTGGGTTTGAATTAATTAATTGAAGTAACAAGCAAATTTTAAATGCGTTTTTATATGAAATTCAGAAATATTTGTCTAATTTTGACAGGCTAGTCTCGTAGATATTAAATCTCTTTATATACTTAACTCAAAAACCATAAAAACTGGACATGTTTGATTTTGATTCTATACCTCACATATCTCTTTTTGCAATTAAAACTGTTTGGATTGTACGTCGTCCACTTTCACTATTGCGAAGCTATGTTTATATAGGTACATATTTTTTTTCTAAAAACTTAACTCTTTTTGTTAATTTTATATTGAATTGTTATTTTTTCAACTTTGAATGTTTAATTTAATTCTATTTTAAATGATTGTTTTTGATTTAACCAAATTTGATGATAAATTCTGCAATTTATGCGACTTCAGATTTATTCCTGTTTTGTTTATGATAACATGTTGATTTTTTTATAGGATTCTGAAAATGGTAAAAATTCACCACTCGATGGTTTAATGAGTGGATTTTTGGACTCCAAGGGTCAAAATTCACCAATCGTAAATATGCTGGAAAATAATTTTGCATCAAGTCTTACACTATCAGAAGATAACCAGATTAATGGCGATGTCAGCAACGCAGATGAGGAGTTAAGTACTGAGCAAGATAGCGAGTACGATGTCAGCCTTAGGTTCTTTAAAACAGGTAATACATTATAATTCACACATAGTTACAATTCTGTGTTTATTTCATATTAAAATTTTTTGATAATATTTTTACAATCCGATTGAAAATTCTAATCTGATTGCAAAATTCAATTTCTTATCACTTGGTATTAAAGTTATGTAACATCTGTACATGTCATTGTGCACATTAATTTGATTGTTTTTGTTTTATAAATTATCATGCGAAGAGAAGGAAATGATTTTATTGTATTCAATTAAAATCTAATACAATTAAAATATTGATTAAATCAAACCAATTCTCTGAAATAATACACTATTAAAGTAAATTTAATATGTCAAATACGAAATACAGTAATACCTCGACTTACGCGAACTCAGAGTTACGCGGTTCGTTCACTGCCGCTAGACGTTGATTGTTGACAACACTGCCGCTAGACTGCCGCCCGCTATATTCAATGTTTTTCTTACTGTGATTGCTAGAAACTGATATCACTCATGTGGTAGAAGAAGTTGTTAATCTTGGCAGGCAATTAGATTTGGATGTCAATGCTAACGATGTCAACGAGCTGTTGGATTCACTTAGTCAGGAGCTAACAATCGATGAACTCATAATGATGCATAAGCAAAATGACAATGAATACACTTTAGACCCCATTCCATCAGAAAAGCACATGGCAATTGCAAGCTTGACAGAAGGTCTCAACTCAATTGAAAATGGCTTAAAAATTTCAGAAAACATAGACTACAACGAAGAACATGTTATAGCTACAAAGGAAGAAATAAAAAAATTATTAGCTTGCTATGGAGTAATTCTGCGTGAAAAAAAAATGGCATTGTGTCGTCAGACGAATTTCTTAGATTTTATGAAGATATCGACATCAAAAAAATTTTTTTATGTAAATCGTTTATTTTTTTTAATATTATTAATTAATTTTATTAAATATTTTTCTTCTAAATTAGTGTTTTTGTTAGTCCTTGCTTCCAATTAAACAAAATTTTATGTATTTATGTGCAAAGTTGTACCCCGACTTAGGGGAATTTGAGTTGACCGATTTTCGTCGGTCCCACCTTTCGCGTAACTTCGTGGTATTACTATTATATATATATATATTTTTATTTTTATTTTTTTTTATTATATTGAAATTTTTATAATTTTATATAATATGTGAGTTACATGAATCTGTTATACATTTTTGTGAATCCCTTACCTATCCAAAAAAGAGATTAGCTTTTGTGCTTGAAAATTATATTTGAAAGTACATATGTAATACTCATTGAATGCTATTAGAACACTTCATTTTTCAAATTTTGGAAAAAATAAGAATTTATTATTTTTAATTTAATTATATTTTAAATATAGATGTGATGTCAATATTTTTTGCTATTTTCAACATAAGCCTCCTGTTCCTGTTTTAAAATAAAATGAAATGAAAACAGGAATATTTTAGTAGTCTCCTGGGTTAAGCTTTGAACCCCAATCTACTTGATCGCTAGGAAAGTGTCTTACAACTAGATCAATAAAGCATACCATTTCATAGTTTTTTAAATTTATAATTTTATATGTATTTTTAGCGCAGTTAATAGAACATTTTTCAATTGTATTCTTAATTCTCATTTATATAAAATTTTATTTGACATCTTTCAGCTGTTAAATGGGTAATTTGTGCTATATCGAGAAGTTCCTTTGGAGCTCGTAGTCCGTATTATGTCCTAGTTCCTGCAGCATGCGCCTTAGGTTCCAAGGAAGGGGACGAAGAATTGTGTAGACTATGTGGTACCTTCCTATCATCTCTAGCACAATCCCTGCACACACCACAAACTCTGATTGTCGCTCTACAGACAGTTGAAAAGGTGAACTTCTAAAATTTTTGCCATACAGTAGTCTTTAATATAAATATGAATGTTCTCAGATGCTCCTTGAGAGATTAAATTATCATCAACATAATTTTTTTTACTTAAATATGTAAATGCCATTACAACATGGTGTGAGAGGTACCACTAACTAATAAAACTGATTATTAATCAGGTGTGTGATTCTCCATCCTGGTGTGCTCGCGCCTCTTGTCTCGGTTTTCTTCAGTCATTGGTCTTCCACAATATGGCTTTAGTGTCTGCAAACTCCGCCAACGAGGTGGTAGTTGTCCGCATAGTGGTAAGGCTCATGGCCGACTCCAGGCCCGAGGTGAGGGAAACGGCCGCTCAAGTCATGGCCGGACTGCTGCACTGCGGAGTCGCGGAAAATCAGCAGAAACTCTTGGTAAGTGTTCTACTAATCTATCTCTTTTACTGCTAGCTCGTTAAATCTCGAATGCTAAAATAATCTTTTTTGGATTTCAGGAGCACTTTAAGAGCCTGTGCAAGGGTAGATTGAGCAAAGGCCCGGGGGCGACTGAAGCCCTGGTGAGACGACACTGTGGAGTGCTTGGATTATGTGCCTTTATTGCTGCTCATCCATATAGTGTTCCACCACACCTTCCCGAAATATTCTCATTGCTGGGAAGACATCTCAACGACCCATTGCCGATACCTGTGAGTCAAAATATCGTTTTTTTTTAAATGTACTATTCATCTTACTTTGAGGAACTTATCAAGGGATTCAACTTGTACAATTAGTGCCTCATGCTGTTGTTTGAAATTCTATTAAAAAAAGGCATTTCTCTATTAGAATGAACTACTTATGATTTTTACAATTAATTTATGAAATTTCTATCAAATTTACAAGTTTTACATGATGTATCTTGGATGTTAAAAATTTTCTACTTCCTTTTCTTCCTTGTGGTCTTGATGGTATGGTAGCCTCGTTAATTATTACATAAATCAACAATTTTA
This sequence comes from Eubasilissa regina, assembly GCA_022840565.1. Classification (NCBI taxonomy): domain Eukaryota; kingdom Metazoa; phylum Arthropoda; class Insecta; order Trichoptera; family Phryganeidae; genus Eubasilissa; species Eubasilissa regina. Next base: position 25,150,918 of record JAINEB010000011.1, on the reverse strand, counting down.
TACAATTTCGGAGGGATCAGACTGACAAACAGTTATATATTTCATTGTAGTTTTGGACATTATAATTAGGAAAAGGTTAAAAATGTTTTCGTATAGATAGATATTCAATGTATAGATAGATAGAGCTTTCCCCAAAACAAACCACAAGTAAATAAAATGTCGATATCATTAAAATTATTCCATTTTTGTAAGTTAGCTGTCAAAACAAACAAAAATGACATTTAGATGACATATAAGAATCGTGAATAGACCATTTCTATGGTAAGTAAGATTTCTCCCTTAACATAGATGCAATAAAAGATAACAGATGTCAATATACAATTTTGATAAAATATGTTTTTTTTTTTCTTATTCGTAGTAAAGACGATGCATATTTTTATTTTTTATTTTTATTTATTAATATTTTCCTTAGTTTTCTTCTTCTTTTTCATAGCATTATATTTATTTCGTAACTTTAATGTATAACATAATATGTATTATCTTTATGGCGAATCGGGTTAAAAAAAAAAGAACCTGATCACGTTGGAATAAACACATTATTATTATTATTATTAATGCACACTTCATTTCAATTTGATTGTATATTTACGTACTGTTATTGAATATATAAAAGAGAAAAACATTTAAGTAATCTTAATCTAGAGATATTAAAAACACATTCGTTTTTACCCTGCTCGCGTCTCACAGACCTGGCCATTTAATCAAGCACTATACAGCCATAATGACACTATGTCCGAAGCCGCCGCATCCAGAAATTCATAGAAAATAGACAGAGAGGCGCAATATCTTCAAATTGTCAGTTTTTAATAGTTTTCTCCAAATTAGAAAAGGTTACTGAGATTGCAATTAGTACCCTCAGTTTGATAAACAGTAAGAGTATATGTAGCTGTTTTCATTTGTGTACACATTTATGTCTTGTATTTTTAAGTAAATGTGGGAATACATAACAAAATAGTTGTTTTTTTTCTTTCAGTCTACCATTCGCAAAACTCTTGGAGATTTCAAAAGAACACATCATGACGACTGGCAAAATCATCAACTCAAGTTTACAGAAGATGAACTGTGTTTGCTCAGCGACTTAACTGTACCTCCGTCGTATTATGCTTAGCATTTTAAATTAATTACACACAATCAATATACCGCACATCCTACAAAGAAGTGTAGTAAATCAAAATTTAATGATTATTTTAGAGTTTTATTGCGGAATAACATTCTTTATGCCCCTTCACCTCTTTTCTGCAAATGGCCCCGAGTGTTTCTTTTCAATGGGACCGCTCGTTCGTCATTCCCTGCAGCGAACAGTAGATTTGTGATTAGTAACATGTGTCTATTACGTTTAAGTGTATCAATTCACTATGTATCATTAAAAAAAAATTAAGATTCTGCAACAAATAACTTCCGTTATTAAACTTCAAAAATTGTTAATTTTTGTTTTAACTACAAATTTTATTTTGACGCCTTTCTATGGGGTGTGCGATATGAATATTATATTACAGTACAGCAATGCTTCTGTAAATATCTGAATACAAGATGGTAGATTTTAAAACGTAACCTCATTTTGGCATTGGAAGACAATTATTTTTGTGTTTTTAGTAAACGAGTGACCCCATTTTTTATAATATAAAAAGTCTAGTATTTTTAATTTTTATTTTTTCAAACATTTTCCTCGTAGGCTGACACATATTTCTAATACAATGTAGATATATTTAATTTTCCTCTGATATTTTTCCTACCAGTAATTAATACAAATATTTTTATATACTGGTGTCTGCGGAGTTATAAACTTCCTAATCTAACAAATAATTACATTTTTAATTAATGCTGAATCTCTGTTAAATTATATACTGATTATTTTTAAATACATATAAAGATAATTTTATTTTGTTATTATTTTACTTGTGTTTGAATGTTTTATCTTAGTATCTGTGATATCATTTGTCTTATTGAATGGTCATATATTATTTCAAGAATTGTTACTTAATGATGTAGCACGGTGCGCATGTACATGGATGGGACTTTGATTTCTCATTTTGTTTATTAGTTATGACATCATACTCTGCGTAACTTTTTTTAATAGAAATGAATCAAGGCTCGCTCGGTGCTCAATTCTTTACTGTCCATTTTGACTGTACCGAGTTTCCGAGACAAGTGTCTCGGAAATCTGTGTATATGCGCCATTACAGTTTTTGTTTTCGACATGGCTCAAATTAAAAAAAAAAGCAGAGAATGAAAGAACGCGGTGTTCATTTCTGTACTGGTATTTTTTTTAAGATAAACGTTAAGGTAAAATATTAATTGTTCAAACCCATTCACTTAATAGACCTGAGACATACATTCCGGAATTCTATAAAAAAATTTCTTTATGGATTCAGTCATCCGGAAATTAGATCTTTTCCTTACAATCGTATAGGTTGTAAAATTTTAAATTAAATTATTTTAAATGTACAATTGTGTCGCAGGTCATAATCAGATAAATAGTATTTTGTGTTTTTTTTTTTTTTGTTAGATGTTTGTGTTTGACGTATACTGTATATCTGCTTAAGAATTCAAATAAATTTATCCTAATATATTGTTTACTATTTTTAAAATATTAAAATCATACACATTCTAATATTCAGATACCCATTGTGATCTTGTATTATGAGCAAATACACTGACAAGATATAATTATTTTTTGATAATATTTTATGTTAAACTCCTCTGTTGCATGTAAAGATATATTTTTTTTGTGTTAGTAATTAATGTTTTGAGTAAGGCGCTTGAGACTGAAATGTTATTACATTTGGTTTTTAATATTGATATGTAATTGCAGGGTTGTGCCGAAATAATAACCATTATTTAACTATTTTATCGGTGTAAGGGTTGGCTTCTATCGACAAGGGTTACATGTTATAATTTTTTTGTACTATGACATATTAAAACTATGGTAAGGTTGTTAATATTATTTATATTTGATTTTGCTAACTTATTGGAGAGGAAACATTTGGTGATGGGGTAACTACCGGTTAAATAATTTACGGTTTAATACTTTTCGATGGAATGATCTTTTATTGATTTTAAAAGAAAAAAGTGTACTGTATCTTTATGTACAATAAAATAAACAATATAACTGGGTTATTAAATGTTTAATTTTTCTAGGTTTTTTATACCATCATACCATCCATTTTATATTGTTTAATTTATTAAAAAATCACTCAAAAATAATTGTTACTTTTCAAATTCGAGGGATATCGATATTGATTTATTAATCTCTTTTAGGCAATCATTTTAATTTGTAACTAAAGTGCATTTTACTTGAATTACAATAATTTAGAATGTTGGCCTTCATCAGATTGTACATTTAAACATAATTTTTTTTTGACGACTTCAAACTAATCAATTTAAAAATCACAATTGTTTTGCGATAATTACTTTTATTCTTGTACAGTCTAGCGCTAATGTATATTTTTGAGCTAATAAAAACATTTGAGTATTAGACTTTTTATTTATTTACCACACCAGTACTGTAAACAAATATTTCAAGAAGCGTTTATTTATTTAAAAAAATATTAAAATAAAATAAGCATTATTTTAATTTTTGGCATTTAAATTAATTTTTACTTTTCGTAAGCTTAAGTGGTTACGTGACGTATTTAATTTTTTTTACATATTTAATTTTAATTTTGCATTTATAACAAAGTGATAAAAAATGTCTTTAAGTAAGAGTCAAGATAATTAAGAATTTTTAATTAGTGGTGTTTCTTTAATTTTTATTATTATTATATCTCTATAAGCTTTTCGATAAGATAGTGTTATCTCAAGGCCACTTAATGACTGCACCTGAGGTAATATATTATTTTAACTGATACATACGTGATTGTGCAGGTAAAGTTCAATTGCCTTCTGTTTACGTTCTACTATCCCATTCGCAACTATCCACTCAATCACTTCTAAAAAATTCTAAATTGATTAAATGCGGTAATCTGGTCTTGCTGTTATAAAAACATTAAACTGAAGTTAGTTTTGCAAAATCTAAATCATTACTATTCAGTAACTTATTTTCATTAAAAAAAATATTCTCATCATTCACAATCATCAGTAATTGAAAGTATGCGTAATCTCCATTTCTGACTTTGATTTTTAATGTTAAAATAGTCTCAAGGCGAACCAATAAAACACTTGACTTATTTAGTCACGGAAAAAGTAGCAGTTCTATACCTCTGATCAATCAGAAACAACAGTATCTATGGCCAACGAAGCAACAGTTTTCTGGCACCCATGAAGTACAATTCCAGTTGCTTCAGTTTTGAAACTGTCTTAATTTAGTTGCCAATTCATTCAGTTGATAAATGTTTTTAAATCAATTTTAAAAATCTTATATCAAAATGTATGTACCCTGTAGATTTAAATCATTAAGCTGTCTTCAATAATAGTAAAAAAAACGAGTGGACTGGTCTTTTTTGAAAGAAACGTTTTGAAGGATGTCTTCGGGTCTGTTTCAGAAAATGGATTTTAGCTTAGACGATAATAAGCTCCATATTTTGTTTAGTGTCTCGAACATTGTCAAAATAGGAACATTTTGCTGGTTGAGCCGTGTGCAGAGACTGACCGAATATCAAACACCGAATCTGCTGACCACAAAGCTAGCGGGGTGCAGGAGCTTGGAAAGGCATCAGCAAAGGCGGAGTGATGTGTCCTCAAAGACTGTTGGATCTACTGATCCAAAACTGGTGAGAAACGGGATGAAATGGAGATTGAAGGAGGCCATAACCCACCAAGAATTGTAGAGTGATGATGATGGACCCATAAGTATAAAATATTATGTCTGTAATTTGTGCAGTGGCAAAACCAATCTGAATAACTATGATATTAAAATGAAGCTTACAATTTTAAATTGCGCAATAATCTCACATTGTGTGATAAATATTTGTTCCGAGCCAGGTTCTCTCCAATCTCTTGGAAACATCCTGAGACTTCTCTTCTTTACCACCTTGGCAGGTGAAACAGATGTCTCAATATAATATAGCATCTCTTGTGTAATGTGCAGTAATATAAATAAGTTAACACAGTCATATTTATTTATTCTTAATTGTATAGTGCATACATAAGTATCAAAACAATCAAGATCAATATGTTTCTTTTTACTACAATTTATCTTTCATATATTTTCTTACTTTTATTTTGGATCTATGTAGTTTCTCCTCCTTTCTAATGTCTTCTGGCATTTCATTAAAAATCTTCATCGCACTTTACTTCATCGATTTCTCAGATTTAGCCTTCTTCTTGAATGGCAGTTTCAGTCTGTCTTTTCCTCTTGTATGATGTTCGTGTTTATATCGATTTGCATACATTTTTTTTATTAATTCTGTCGATGTTTTCTTACTTAGTATTTTATATAACCAGTTGATTTATTGAAATCAATGTTTTTAATTCACCCCAAGGTTAAAATCTGTCAAAAATATAAAAATATTCCCGAAAATCTAATATATATGAAAAAATGTAAATGCTAAATACAAAATTCGTTCATGTCAGAAAACATTTTTGGTCAAACGGTTATCCTATTTTGAACAAATGCAGAATGGTATTATTAAGTTTTTATTGAAGTTTTCCAACATATGACAATACCATCGCCATCAATGGTTACAGCATTGCCATTGTTATTTAGATACAATGTTTTAGTGACTTCAACACGTTGTTAAGGCGTTAGATGCTCCATAATAAATTGTAATCAACTACTCTCTACGACTACCAAATGCGAACTGACAAATATTTGCCAAACCAAAATGACGGCCAAACAAAATCGGACTGGAATATAATATTCGCTCTATAATTTAAACCACCATTATCTGACTAGTTTTTAACTAAAATTAGAGGTGTTAAAAATTAAGTGGCATTTTTGGCCCACAACTGCTGTCTCAGAAAATTTATTTAAAGAAAATAGAATTACGAGGTTATTATTATTATTAATTATATTATCACATGTTCAATGTTCAACACACCTCTGCACCCATCGGTAGAATGAATATGTGAATATATAGTATATGCTTGTAAACAAATTTGTAACTTGCAACAGGGTGATACATTGTTTCTTACATTCAGACATGATCACCTATCCAGTGACTTAATTCCAAACTAATATCAGATATCTCTTAGAGACAAAGCTACTTTTTATTATATTTAATGAAAAACATATGGAAGTATGGGGTTACCTGTCTTCAGCTGGCTTAAATGATCACTTTATACATATATATAACGTTCACCCATTCTATATATATAAATAACATCCACTGATTCTCACCCCTCAAACTCCATATTTATCAATTTAAAAAAAAAGTTGTATATATGTTAGTATGTGGACTAGTTTTGAGTACTACTACACCATCTATGGACCAAATTTTATCATTCATTTTTCCTTTTTTTTTTTGGACAGCATATATGTTATCACTATGAAAATCAGATATTTTTGAAATTATTTTAAAGCAATTTTCTTTATTTGTAAAATCTTTTCATATACTAGAATACACATGAAAAATCAATATTATTCAATTTTTTATTTTGACCAGTATATTATATTAGCAATATTTGAATATGTCCAAGAACACATAATTATTGGATTTTTACCTACAAAGGCACTGTTATTAAATAAATATCAGATATCTCATAGAGACAAAGCTATTTTTTATTATTTTATTGTTGGAAGTATGGGGTAATTACAGGGCTTACGATCTGTCTTCGGCTGGCTTAAGTGATCACTTTATATATATATAACGTTCACCAATTCTCACCCTCAAACTTCATTTTTATCAATATTTAAAAATATAATAAAAAATGGTTTGTCTCTGAAATATCTGATATTTATATAACTGTGTCTTTGTAGGTAAAAATCCAGTAACTGTGTGTTCTTGGAAATATTCCTAACTTAATTTTAGATAGAAATCTGTCAGTTAATTATGATTTAAAAAATTAGTGATTAAGATTAAAAGGATCTCATTAATCGATATGGCGGTTACTTTGATTATTTTAATTTTAAAAATTAGTTTTGTTATCTGATGATGAGAGGGACTGCACCTCTTTAAACTATAGTTGTGACAATAACCCAACGTGTGTGTATTACAAAGTTTAGTTGTGAAAATGAAAATAAGATTAAAAGGCACAGTAAAAATTTGTAACCGATTTATTGACAATATTTTATGTATAAGTAAAAGAATGTCAGTATAGTGACATTTTTTATAAATTTATTCCTTCCATGGTTCAGAATAAGAAAGCAAATTTCTGGAAAAAGTAGAAAAAATAAATGTTATATAATTACAGAAATTAAAAAAATTGTTAGATACTAGAGACGAATTAGGGAGAATTTAAACCCATTTCCATATAACTGAAAAATTCTCATTTAATTTAGTAACTGGCATCTATTCCGCATAATATATTTATTATTAATTTGAATAGTTATGAAAATGTGCTCAAAAAAAAAAAAGAATTACAGATTCTTACATTTTTAATTAGGAAGTAGATCCACAAGTTTTCGGAAACGATTGTATGATTTAAAAAAAGCTCTGTCTTTAGTATTTTAGTTTATTAAGAACACATAAATACGGAAATAATAACGAATTGATGGCGAACAATGAACAAGAATTACGGAGTCTAGTGAGTAGAATGTACGATGTATGCAAGGAAAGCGACCTCATTATGAATGTCAACAAGTCGAAAGTGATGGTATTCGAGAAGGAGGAAAGCAAGACACCGTGCTAAATACATGTAGGTAATGAATGTTTCGAACAAATAGATGAGTTTGTGTATTTGGGAAGTATGTTCGATAGAAACGGAAAGACAGAGAAAGATATCGAAAGGGGGGTGACTGCAGGAAATAAAGTGAACGGCGCATTGAATTGAATTATAGCTAACGGGAACTTGTCAACTGAGGCGAGACTGACGGTTCACAATGGAGTCCTGGTATGGAAGTGAGGCCTGGAGACTGTAGACTGGAAATGAGATCACTTAGGCGTATATGTGGCAGAACCATTTATGACAGATATATGACGCAAGTGTTGATGCCACCAGAAGTAGAGGACGTCCGCGGAAGACTTGGCACGACCAGGTAAACCAGATACTGGAGGATTTATTTATTTAATTTATTTATTTATATATATATTGACATACATATTTTTGTTCTAATAGAGGTGAATACATAATAAACTTAAGACATAATTATACTCATAGTTTATTGTGTGGGATGGAGTAGACTTCACCTCTGATATAAACAGCGTTGTCTTGGCTACTTTGCTAGACTGAAGTCTGTGTTAAAGTAGCCAGTTTTTTTTTCGTGCTGTTGTGGTGTTATTTAAGTCATCGACAGGAATAAAAAGAGAATTACAAATATGCATAAAAAAGTAAAAATATATGTAGTGGGAATGTTGTAGGACCAGTGAATTATTAGTGAAGGTATTGTATAAATTATATAAAAAAGGATGGTTCTGTTAGGTGCGGATGAGGCGAGAATTGTGTGTCAGGACAGAAGAGTGTGGCGCTCTATCCTCTCTGCCTATCCCCGCGGAGAAACGGCGCGGTGGTAAGTAAGTAAGTAACGGCGAATAAAAATATGCTGACAATAATATCAAACCATAGAGTCGATAGCACACGGCTTGCATCTTTCACTTGTAAATTAGGAGTTCAAATTTCAATTTTTATCAATTAACCGTGATTTTTTGCGCACTTGACACAAGATCCTTGACGTCACAAAATGAATTCGCGTAAAGTATTTTATATACCACATTATATTTTTCAAGATAATCGGCTCAGCGTAATACCGGCTTTGTTGTGGGCGCGGTCAACCGACTTAAGCTTAAAGTGTGATAAGATGATGTTATTTAAATTTATATTGAAAAAGATTTGTGCGTGTATATTTTTTATTTTACTTACTTACTTACCATCACGCCGTTTCCCCATGGGGGTAGGCAGAGAGGATAGAGCGCCACACTCTTCTGTCCTGACACACAATTCTAGCCTCATCCACATTCGTACATCTTGTCATACAAGCTCGCCGATTGTTGAGGCTTCTAACAGAACCATTCTCCATTATCTGGTTTACCTGGTTGTGCCAAGTCTTCCGCGGACGTCCTCTATTTCTGGTTCCATCAACACTTGCGTCATATATCTTTCTTACCGTTCTCTCCTCATTCATCCTTTCCATATGACCAAACCACATAAGGGATCCTTTCTTAATCTTACTCACTATGCTAACATCAGCTTTACATTCTTTCCTTATTTGTTCATTCTTTACTCTGTCATAAATAGATTTGCAGCAAATACGTCTAAGTGATATCATTTCCACTGCATTCAGTCTACTTTCGTTCCTTTTCTGCCAGCTCCAGGCCTCACTTCAATACATCAGTGTCGGTGCCAGGATTCCATTGTGCGCCGCTTTTTTATTTTAATAAATCTAATTAACTTGCGGTGTGTTAGATTTAAAAAAAAAATTGTTTGCACTTGGCCCATGTGCTAATGTAATACTCGTATATTGGTACACATTCGGGTTTCGAGTATTCTCGAGGAGTTGAAATTTGAAATTCCGAATTTCAAATAATTGAAAATTCCCGGAAAACTAGCCATCAAATACATCCACATTGTTTGAACAATGTTTTGGGCAATATGAACTAAATTGATTCTATTTTAATGGGAATGGAAATGTTATCCGGAATTTTCCTTCTATTTAGATCTCTAACTGAAGAAGCAGTTTCTATTGTCAATAATGATCTCTGAATATATTTATGATCTGCATACGTAAAACTGAATGTCTGTTCTTTATGATTTGATAGATTTAAACCAAATTTTGCATAGTTGCTTTTTGGGACTCGTGTGCTACTGTTCGGATTGGCGCGTTATTGCAGCGCATCTACAATGTTTGCCGAATGCCGTATACATGGATTCGTTCCGCTTCTGAGACATGTTGAATTGCGGCGCTCCATGGAAAACTGGTTCCCTGACCGAAAAATGGCAACGACTACATAGTAGCTACAGCTACAATAATGAGCGTAACTGAAATGTAGTATCTATATTTTGCTTATATTTATATATATGTGAATTTTTTATTTATTTATATTTGAATACATGAACAATATTTCGTAATTTAAATTTATTATTTTTATGGCGAATAGGGTCTTTGGAATAAACGTATTATTATTATTATTATCAGAGCCATGCCTTCTCCGCCTAGCCACCCCACCACCTACCGAGATTAAAGTGTTTTACATTAAATGTCATCTAAATTTTGTTCAATTGCACTCTAGAATCCTAAGGAAACTATACTCACCGTCTACCTGCCAGGGCTAAATTTTTGTATAAATTTAGAGCCTACGCAAAACAAAAGCATTCTGCTCAACCCCTCCACCCTCTCCAATCCACCCTCTCCAATCCACCCTTTTCACCAAAATTCTCAATAAATTTTAAATTATAACTAAACTTCGCTGATAACTTTAAGATATTCAGAACAATTGAGTCGATAAATGACTGTCTTATTCTTCAATCTAACCTTAACAAATTACATGAATGATGTACACACAACACATGATAGATTCCGATGTATAACGTTTTGCAGAATCAAAAAATCCATTGTTTTTCACTAAAGCATACACAGCGTTACTCTTAAATAAGTATCTCAAATTAAAAATCTTGGCATATTATTTGATGAAAAACTATCATTTGTTTCACGCATTAATGGAATCACCAATAAAGCTATGAAATGTCTTGGTTTTGTATTAAGAACGGTGAAAGATATCAACTCACTTAAATCGCTTAAAGTTTTATACGCGGCTGTGGTTTGTAGCAATTTAGAATTCAACTCAACTATTTGGTCTCCATTCTATAAAGTGCATGAATTATAATTAGAAAGGGTTCAGCATAAATTTTTAAGGTTTATTAACTTTAAACTGTGTATTGAATTATGATTTTCTAATGAGCACTCTTAATTAAACTAACTTGTCGTATAGAAGAACTTAAAGAAATTTATTATTTTTATTTAAAATAGTAAACGGCATACTGGACGCCCCTAATTTAACTGAACTGATTGTATACTACATTCCTGCGCGGAGTACCAGGTCGTCGGTGGCGTTCCATGTAAATTCATCATAATTTTTATAGGAATGCACACATACAAAGACTTCATAGGCTTGGGAACGATTTTGGTTTTGTAGCTATATTCCGATATTCAATGTTTAAATATAAGAGTGATGTAATTGATGCTGTTTTGAATCAAAGATAAAACTGATTTTGATACTCAACCATTCTGGGTCAAACCTAAATTTTTATTGTTTTTTCTGTCTTGAACCTTTATTTTTATAGTTTGTTTTGCTTATTTTTAAATTTCTATTTTTCTATTCTATTTATATGTATATATATATATTTTCCTTGCTACTTGTCTAGCTGGTAATGTATTTTTTTGTATTTTTATACCAAACCTATTTTGTAAAAGCCCATAGGGACGTTAATAAATTAATAAATAAATATACTGAATCTCGGGACACCCGGATAGGAACCGTTAGTCATTGTATAAAAATGATGATAAAATCAAATAGAAATGCATACTGACCTCTGGATTGGCTTTATGGAGGCAGGTGACAAACTCCAGACATGCGTTTTCATAATTTTCTCCCTTAATGTGTGTACAACCTTTCCCCATTTCAAAAATAGGTTTCTTCATCTCCTTTGGAACCATCGTCATAATTTTCCAATACTCAAAATCATGGTGTTGTTTGTCAATCTGAATTAAGGGTAGCATAAAAAAAGTAAAGTGATTTGATTTTAAAAATTAACAAATACCTATATATATTTAATTATTTTTGTTTGTACAAAAATATTCTGCAGACCAGTCTGTCTAAGCTGTCTGCTTTTTTTATCAATTTTACCATTTTTTTAATGTAATTTTTCAAGATATGTATTATGACCGAACATTTTACAGATATTAAATATTGGAAGTGTACTGTAGCTCGGTGCTAGGAGAGATCAATCGGTAATAGAGATCTCGGTTCAAATCCTAAAAAGTTTTCAAATTTTCATTACAAATCTGTTTTTAATAAGTTCATTAAGATACATCATTAACGTCTAAACATCTAAATATTGCAATGCACTAAAGGGCGAGTTTTTACATGAATTTCATATGATTTCAAGACGAGGTTAATAGTTAAATTCGTATATGTTCCAGAGAAATAATTAATAACGTTATATGTTACGTAAATCGTGCGAGAGAGGTAGATTTGAATAGAAAGATACGACAATAAAATTATTGATTTTCTCGCATTCAAACATAAAGCGTGTCTAGAGGCTTATCCATGACTTACCAAAGTCTTTCATTATAGAATGAGTTAGAATTAATCTATCGAAAATTAAACACCTTTTTGTAGTACCTAATTTACATATTATTATTGAAAGTATCCCCATAATATGTATTTTAATTCATTAATCATGTACAGTAATTAATTTATTTATGTATTTTGTATAGTAATGATATTAAATAAAAAAACTTACCAAATCAAATGTTTGATAAATGCACAGCAGATATTTCTGTAAATGTAAAATACCCGTAAGCGTATAATATCCAAACATCATAATTTGTACCATATTTGTCACTTGTCCAGTGAAAAAAAAACACCCTTAATTCTCACCTTAAGATTAGGATCGTCTGGCAAAACTCCCTTCCTAGCATTATTTACGATTTCTGTAAAAATATTGATTAGAACTATTAACAAAAGTAATGCGGAATTTTATTAAATACTGCTCTATTGATTATTACCCAAACTAAACGTGTTACTCCTATTTGCATATACTGATCCAGAAAGTAAAGATAAATAAAGAAAATATTTTATCACATAATTTTACATTATTTGAAACATTCTAAACCTTAATATATAAATAATTGAACAAAATACTTTGTTTAAACCACTATTTGTTGATTGTTCTAGATGTTTCGATACCTATGGTATCTTATTCAGGAAAAAATGTATACTGAAATTAAAATATACAAGCATTGATAAAAACAAAATTATAAAATGGTGAATAATTAAAAACTAATATGAAAACAAATTTAAAAGGTGACTATTTGCGAAGAGGATTTGGTTATTTATAATATTTAGCTTGCTATCAAAACTTTCTTATTTCTAAAATTTCAAATTTGTATGTATAATTTCTAAACCCTTGTTAATATCAAAAGAAAGGTTTGTTTCCAAAAGATGATTGGAAATTCTGAATAGTTGTTATTATTTAAGCATCTCAAGTGCTCCTTTATTCTAATATCAAAATTTCTGCTAGTTTTACCTATATAAAAAACACGTAGAATAATCAATAAATAGTGGTTTAAACATAGTATTTTGTCTAATTATTAATATAAAATGAGACCACAAAGTAATTATGAAAATATTGAAGAAACTTAATATATAATTTTACACAATCATATCCTACAATTAAGCATTTATCATATTTCTTCACGAACGTCCCGCTGTTGTAGCCTCCACCGCCACGCAGCCATTCTGTCAACTTGTGTTACCGTAAATAACAGTTAGAAAAAATGTTTTTATTAGGTTAAATGGCTATTAATTCTACAACGGATTGAATGGAAAAAATAATTGTTTTTATACGATTCCTTTTTCAGAATTGGTTTTTCACTAGTCATTCCTAAGCGCTAATATTTTCATTAGGATTATCTAAAATATGAATTTTATGTTGCATGTATGTACCGAAATATTACAGGTTTAATTATGATGGTAGACCTGTGTTACTACATGGCTTAGGAAGGGTTAAACAATTGCTTACTGCAAGTTGTAATTCGTCAACGTTCGACAGTCAAAAAGTCTTTAAATTAAGGAAAAAGGAACAATTACTCGGAATAATGTAAGGACTTTACAGTGAATGATCGAAAACCTCCTACAATTAAATGGACTGGCGGTGGATTATTACAGATGGTAGGGATGTAGATTATATTTCTTTTGCGTGAGCTATATTGGTTTCGGAATTTAAATTATGCTGGTTTATATACAAGGCGACATACAACATGACGCCTCTCTATATGTTCAAGAGCTCCGTATCCTAGATAGCTTGAATTGTAGATGTTAAACTCTTAGGTTAGCTGCAGGACAGATTGTAGAACCGACTAGTCAGGAATGTAGGACGTTGCCAGAAGTCTAAATTCAGTGAACGGACATTTGCGGTGGTAGTCCCAAAAGCGTGGAACTCTTTGCCCTCCTTCATAAGGAATAGTGCATTAGAGACTTTATTCAGAAAGAGACTGAAAACGCATATTTTCACAAAACCATACCCATAAATTCAAATAACAATTTTAAATACTAATATAGGACTAAACAGTTTATGTGCAAAGCGTCCTTAAGATGATTTTTTTACAAAAATGGCGCTCTATAAATTATCCAATATTATTATTATTATAGCAGCGAGACTTTTAAACTCGTGAATATATACGATGTATGCGTATATGTAGAGTTGATTTTGTGAAGAAATATATTAAGTAATAAGTAAGTGTTTAAAAAAATATTCTTAATTTTGTAAAGCTAGTAAGTATTTTTTTCATGGATACTCTCGTATTTAACCTTTCGTCTCCGATGATGAAACTGAATTGACATTGCCTCTAATTATGTGATTATTTCTGTAAATATACTAAATAAGGAGTTCATATTTTAGACATTCCTCCGTAATATATTTATGTATTAGATAAAATAATTACAATATATATGTATTTACCAAACGCAATAATAAAAAATGTTTTCTCGAATAACTTGACGTGAATTTGTCAATATGTGTATGTGTTTGTGCGGAGAGATGCGGACGGCGCAGTGCGCGGGGCGCGGGGTGCCGGATGCCGATCGTCACTTTGGTGGCGGAGCGTGCGCTGGCCGAGTTAGACGTGTCTTATGCGTTTTTATGCTGTCGTTCGTGACGATCAATGTTTTTTTTCTCATTTTAGTATTTTTATGCAATACTATTCAACTATTATTGTAATGATATATAATTAATAAATGTAAAATATTCATATTTATCCGGAAATGAAAAAAGTCTACATGTACACTGAGTTTACAGCACCGAAACGCGTGTTTTTATTTTAGAACAGCAAGAGAAGGGTTAAGGAAGGTTTACTTGATATATAATTTACCAATATCGATTCCAGTCTTCTCAATGCACTTGTCCGCTATCGGTTTCACGACATCTACAAATGATTGCGATGGCCACTGAAAATTATTGTACTATTTCAATATTAACCTGGATTTAAATAGACTAAAAATCTACGGGACATTACAAAATGGATCTTGTATAATATAGTTTCATATTTTTTATTTAGTATCTTTGTTTTATTAACCACTGAATTGAGTTTAAATACATCTACCGGTTTCAAAAAATACCATTTTCTTCTTCAGGATTTCATAACTAACCAAAAATATATAGCATTGTTTCTTCATCAGAATTTTTAAAAATTTAATTTAATTTAATATAAACGGTGTTGGTGACAAATTAAATAATTTGGAATCGTTGGAGATAAATAAAGCATGTAAAAGTAATCAGGAAATTCTAAACAGCCAACTAAATTTAACTACGAGTCCTATTCTAAAATTTTTTCCTAAAAATTATTCGACTAAATTTGTATTGAGCAGCAATTTGAGTTAGGTACTAAATTTATTTTTTAAATAATTGTTTTTTCAAAAATTTTTAAAAATTTTAAAAATAGATTCTGATGAAGAAACAATGCTATATATTTTTAGTTAGTTATGACATCCTGAAGAAGAAAATGGTATTTTTCGAAACCGGTAGATGTATTTAAACTCAATTCAGTGGTTAATAAAACAAAGATAATAAATAAAAAATATGAATTTTAACCACAAAGTTAATATTGCTAATTTTAAATGTATAGTATAGTTTCGTTGTATATTAATTATACTTACCTGTTCGGCAAGTCCTTTATGAAGAATAACACAAAAGATGAGCAAAATGGCCGTACACTGTCCACGGTGCTGTTCCATCATAGTAACGTTGTAGACTGACGAAGTAACTGGGAAAATTACACCATTTAAACTATAGGTAGAGAAGAATCTATAGTGCGAGTAAATTCAAGGTATGGGGGTTGGTTAATTACACGGACTCAAATCTACTGCGTGTGCAAAACAAAATGGCATTTTTTATTGCTGTTAAGTTATTGCTGCACGATAAAGTAAAAACAAGGTCGATGGAGAGAAATACTAACTAATTAACGTAGTACAGTTGCAATGGTAAAATGATTAATGGATTCGTTTAATTATGCTGTAAATCGTGAATATCAATTCTTTTTGTTAATTTCATAATTTCAATAATATAAAACACATTGAAAAGTTCTTGCGCAAAATAGTATACAAATTCAAATCAATGTGTACGAAATACATGCTCATCTTTATCATCAGGATTAGCTACAATTCCTGGTGGGTCATGATTTTCCTATTACGAGCTATTTCCCTAGATTTCTAAGATAGATTCCTATCTACACCTTTGAAGATATTGTCACTCCATCATAGCTTTGGTCTTCCTAATCTTCTGCGCCCTGGTTTTGCGTTCAGCAATGACTTCGTAGATTACTGTTCGTCATCTCCACATGTTCTACACATTGAATTTAAATGCCTCTTGTCAACGGATGAGATTTGTCTCGGAGATTCGACTCGAGTTCGCATAAAAGACTGTTCAGTGACAAGAAATTTATGCATTATGTATCATCATCGTGACGCACTTAGTACGCACGTACCTTTATTGACTGTCAGAGATCAAAGACTCATCGGAAAGATCATCGTGTACACGGGCCTTAATAAACCTTGATACGCTTATCTCATTGCTGTCTTATGTACGCTCAAATTAATTTTCTAAAACTCTCTCTACTCATTCATTATTCTTAGTCAGTAACCATTTCGTATGAAATACGTGTTCATCGGAAATTAATAAAATAAATTAATAACAATTGATTTAGCGATAATATCTAAGATTAAAAAATTGATCACAATGAAATTATGAATAATCAATATTATTTGTTAATATTTGATTATAAT
Source organism: Eubasilissa regina (assembly GCA_022840565.1). Taxonomy (NCBI): domain Eukaryota; kingdom Metazoa; phylum Arthropoda; class Insecta; order Trichoptera; family Phryganeidae; genus Eubasilissa; species Eubasilissa regina. The sequence continues at coordinate 25,133,885 of JAINEB010000011.1, read as the reverse complement.
ATAAATAAATATCTGCGCAATATAAATTATTCGTACGTTTGATATAATATTGTAGGTAAAATAGATTATGCATAATACGCAAAATTAAACGGTGACCTGTCATAATGATGTAGGTATTTATAAAAAACGCAAACAATAATTATTTTTACATTAAAATGTTTAAAGTTCTTCATAAGTTTTATTTATATTAAAATGTGTGCATTGCTTAAAGGTATTTGAGAAAAATTGTAATAGTATTGCTTTCAATTCACTTCAATGGGGGAAATTGATTTGACATAGAGTATTTTGAGTTACGAGCTCCGTCATCGAATGAATTCAACTCGTAAGTCAAGGCACCACTGTATCATATGTTTTGAATAATTGCGAAGGAAGGTAATTATCACAGTCCACGTTGAATTTAAAACGTGTTATTGGATTAATATTTTATTATGTAGTTAAGAAAACGACAGATATCTTATATCGCTAGTCTCATGACTAAGGTCCCCCTAAACACGGCCATTCCTATAATTGCCTTTTCAAGTCGGGTGTGCTGTATTTGTCTGCTTGGTTAGTTGTTAAAAATGGATATAATTACATTTTTTATAGTCGGCTTTAAGGGTCTTTCAGGTTCATGGCCGATGACACACCATCCTCCAGACCTCTGTTTCGAGCCATCTCATTCTTGAGGGTTTCAGGGGCCGAGTTCCCTTTGGCGTTTCCTCATAGACCTTACGGAGTGCTTTGGAGAAGTTAAAAAAAAAAGTGATAAAGAATGCATAAAATTAACGCGCAGCATTTTGCTATCCTGACAAATGACCCTTATCCTTTTCATGCTCTAATAAAGAAGAAAAAGGCGGTCATGTTAGAAGCCTTAACAACCGACGATATTGCAAGAGATGTATGAATGTGGATAAGGCAACAGAAAAGAGTGTAACTCTCTCCTATTTGCCTATTCCTGCTGGTAAACGGTGTAATGACTAGTTTATTTATTTAAATTAAAAAGGAAAAGTCTAGTGCGTATACTATATTATTTAGTCTAGTCTAATTAAGTAAAATTTCTCTATTGCGCAACAATTAAATGAATAACTAAGTATATTAGTTACGAAGTTAGTAACCTTAATTTTTTTTTCTAATTGTTAATGCATTTTTATTCTCATATATATTCTACGTATTGTGAAGATTTATTAACAATCAAACATAGCTCTTTTTGATGTAAATTCACGTGATTAGTTACAAAGTCAGTTGATTTTGTCTGCAGCAATTTATATTACATTTCGACTAAAAGCAGTCTTCGCTCCAAATGGCCGCCAATATGGAAACTAGTTTGTTTTAGAGAGAAGGGGTTTATTTTGTGATTTAATAAGATTAGAGTGATTATCGTTAATAATAATAAGTTCATTAATAAATATATTGTTATTCCAGCGCCAGTTTTTCGTGTTTTACTCCAAATAAAACAATACGGAGGTTGCTGTGATTACAACTAGTGAGTATTCTTCAACTAGTCTTTTGTGTCAGTTGCAGGTTTAGATTATTATTCATTTCACTTTATAATGTCAGACGGTAATCATTCTTACAACCTGCAATCTCTCATAATGACGTATTTATTAAATTTTTTAATTATCTGTTGGCAACATCAACATGTCTACTGTTTATCAGAAAATAATAAATACTTTTCAAACTGTTGTTATGCGGCATTTATCGACTTTAGATTGAATCTCTGTATCTCTAATGAGATACGCGCTCTATAAAGAGGGCGTGGTCCATATCAGTCACGAAGACGTGAAATGATTCGTATTCTTAAATTGGGTGGTGTTTTATATATTCTCCATAAAATATATTTAAATTAATTTAGTTTATTTCACATTACAACAGCAATTCACAAAGTAATTGAATATACTTTTTAAGACCAAATTATTATAAATAAATATAACAATTTACATGTGTCAAAGAACTTTTAGATTATAAAAAAACAATTTTAATTAGGCACTTTTAAATATTGGAACAAGAGTATGTATTGTTGATTTTTGACTTTAATTTTAATTGATTATTTGCAATAATCGTAGTGAATTCAATTAATTTTTTAAATATATGTTTGTATGCAGTTAAAAATGTACCTTATAATACTTACTTTTCTTTGGTGCCTACATACTGATAAAAAATACATTTCTATCAATTTTTTTTCCAATTCCTTAGAGTCTACTATACTCTGAGTACTCTAAATGCGGCTAGACCGCATAATCTACTACTATAAGTGCATCAGCGTTGATCGCTTTGACACTTTTACTAACAACCTTATTGTAATAAAAATCACATGATACTTTTTAAATGAGCAAAATTAACTTTGTGGTTAAAATTCATTATTTTTATTTGTTAACTTTGTTATATTAACGGGTAGAAATTTTAATACAAGAGTAAAAGAGCATTTGAGATGTTTGAACAATAGTGGGTTTTCAGAATTTTCTAATCATTTGATAGAAAATGGTCATGGTTTTGATAAAAAATTGGGATTGTCAATTTTGCGTGTAAACGGTGTCGGTTACAAATTAAATAATATGGAATCGTTGGAGATAAATAAAGCGTGTAAAACTAATCAAAAAATTATAAACAACCAACTAAATTTAACTACGAGTCCCATTCTAAAATTTTTTCCTAAAAATTATTCGAGTAAATTTGTATTAAGTAACAATTTGAGTTAAGTACTAAATTTATTATTAAAATTATTGTTGTTTTTATAAAAATATATTCTGGTAAAGAAAAGATAACATATGTTTTGAGTTAGTATTGATATCCTGAAGAAGAAATGGTATTTTTCGAAACCGGTTGATGTATTTAAACTCAATAAGTGGTTAATAAAATAAAGTTAACAAATAAAAATATCATCATGTGTTTTATATTAATACATGAATTCGAAGGGTAAAAAATTCCGATTACAAACCCTCTAATCAATTTATCGGAAGTTAAATGCTTGAATTTTACACTATACTATCTCAAAAATCTCTATTGCCAGAAAAAAAAACACGAAAGTCGCGTTTGAATCGAATCAAATGGAATCGTACGAGTATGTCTTATGTAAATTATTATTATTTATTAAATGCAGTAAATTATTATTTATTATCTATTTATTGACGTTCATCCAACAGTAATTTAAAGATTAAAAACTTAACATCTATATTCGATAAATAATATTTTGCAATCTTCTTACTGGCAAGTATTTGAGTGTCTGTTATCTTGTTTTACTCTTTATTTTTATACAGTGAACAGTACAATTTTACATAAGTATTTTTTTATATTTCTATGTCATTTATTTATTTACTCTTATTTTAAATACTCTTTTTTTATTTTTATGAACTAAACATTTAATTTACTTTAAGTTTTACTTTGTATTTGTATATTATTTAATTTTATCTTTTTATACTGTTTTCATTTTTTATACATTAAACGTTTTATGTTGTTTTGTTTTACTCTTTTTTATCCATGTACATCATACAAAATATTTATATTTTAATTTTTGACTCGATTGCGTGTTATTAAACTTAATATTGTTTTGTTTTTGTATAATACACTTTAAATCGCATTTTTACCTTATTTCATGTTACTACTATACTAAAAAAATACTATCTGCTATAATACAGTAAAATACTAGTGTAGCAGACAGGATACCGAATTACGTGTTCTTACTTTACTGTAATGTTTTAGCCTTATATTTAAAACAATAACACTAAGTATGAATCTAAAAATAAATTATAAGAATTATTACTATTGTCATTTGTTAGAAAATAACGCTAAGTTTAGCGAACACAAACCTTCTTATTGATAAAAACAATTATTGCCGCTGGGGTGGTGAGACTTGAAATTATAACGTTATCAGATATGTATTGCAATATCGTAAAAATTGTAAGTCACGTTATTATTTAAAAAAATAATAATTCTAAGATATTTATTTTCGTTCAGATAGGTTGTATTGTGATAGATCACTTCACTTTTTTTGGTGATAAATTATATTTTCAAAATTAAAAAAACAAGTTCTACGGAAAAATCAGAAAATTTTGCATTTTTTTGTATTTTCACCTTGAAAGTAAGATACTTCTTTTAACATTAAAATGTTAATCTCACTGGTTTTTTTCTTGTGGTTAGATCTTAATCGTTATCCAAATCTAAAAATTACAATATATCTGGTAGGTCAAGTTGTTATCTTAAAAATAAACCAAAACTATTGCTAGCAATTTCCATGTTTCAATTTCGTGTAGCAAACCATGTTTCAATTTCGTATTGTATTTATCTATTTACTATTATATATAAATAATTATGCGTACATTAAAAACCGTATTATGATTTTATATTTTTAATTTTAATCTGAATTCATTTTGGTTTTTAAATATTATATTATATTATGTTATCAAACTTTCATAACACCACCTGGCCTAAGAGAGACAGATATGGAATACATTATTGTGTGAATCAGATTTGATTACATCCGTAAACAATGTCTAATGAGGTATGTATTGTTAATACCATTCATTGTAGATGACATATCGACTTATTTTGACAAATAGGTCGATATGTATAAAAGGAGGGGATTATTATCTGTGAATTCACTAGAATGCATTAATTTTACGGCAGGTGGTTAAAAATTTACAAAAATATTTCCAACAAGTATTACATATCAATTAATCATTATTTTACTTGTTTTATATAGCGCTAATCATCAAGTGGTTTGGGGTTCAAAAGATCTAGCGATATAATTAATTCTCGTCCGACTTTTATGAACCTTAAACTCAACTTCAACATCGGATATCTACTCTTATCGTAGCAGTGCTCAAATTAGAACAAATTCTTGATTAGATTGGAAGCATTGGAACTACCGCTTCTTATATAATTGATTATTATAACAAATTTATCAAAATAATCAGACAAAAACATCTACAATGTATGTAGAATAATACATGTAATATGACACACCGAGTTTGATAGATACTAACTCAGTTTTATAAGAATGCGTTTATGCTCTGAAATACAAGTGGGTACCTTGATGACTTCTTTTTGGGATTTCTTGAGACAGGGATACATTTTTAACAGGACAGACTGTAGGTGACTTATTTGTATGCAATAATTACAATTTTACAAAGAAAATAAATTATATTATTTATCCATTATTGTACAGCATTATTCAACAAACATGAAGTAAGATTTTTTACATGGTTAATTGTTAATTGAATATTTAAAGAGTGATAATTATCTGACAAGTAATTAAAATTAAAGAAATATTAGATAACTGATTTAGTCCGCAGAAATAATGATAGATTTAGGTAGATGAATCTATTTTTAAATACATATGACGATTTAAGAAGATTCAGAAAATAAATTTGTCTGAAACCAATCCTGAAATCTATCTATCTGTCACCGTATCTAATCCATTATTCATTTTTCATATAATTCATAGTTTTCACGTAATCCTGATAATTTGTATTATTTTTCACAATGACTTTCAGCTCTTGCGATTTCAGTCTCTGAGCGAAATACTGGAAGGCTGGATTCTCCGCCATATTTAAGTCGTGAAGTTAAGCAATTTCATTCTTGGGGAGTACAGTGCGCAGCTCATCCACGTACTGATGTATTATGTTCCTGTCTTTAGCCGCATTTGTTTTGTACGAGCTGGTGCTGGGCAGCTCTGGCGGTGGGAATCCTAGGGCGACGTGCAGCAGCCTCAAGTACTCGTAGACCTCGATGCCAGAAAGTACAATACATATGTAACAATATCAACATTTACGTAATTCTAGATGGCTATTTTTGTAGAGTGCAGGCGAAAAATATCTACCAACTTATTTTTTACCTTTTAGTCACAAAATAAACAAAGCGTCTGTGCATCTCACCCAACATCATGCAGAAACTGGTCACATGATGTGATTTCCTCCCTTGTCCTCCTCTTTTCGTTATTTGAAGTGTTGCCATGAGATGCGTAGTTTTTTAGAAATTTTAATTGTCCATCTTGCCCCAATGCTCAAATAGCCCCGTCCTACCCTACATAAAAGCGGTCTTGAATTCTTCAATCGTCATATACTTTCGTAATATTTCGTCTATTTTTCCATCGGCAATGATTATACAAATTCTATAATGTCATTGGTCAAATCATTTTGTGCTCTAAAAATGGCCACAAAAAATATAAGAAAATTCTTCATTTTTCTTGTATATTTGTAATATTCTAACTGATTAAAAACTGCAATTAAATTATAAAAGATAGTGAAAAGTATCTTGTTACTGGAGAAATATTAATGTTAATTAAGCTTTTGTATCTTTTTATCGGCAAGGAAATAAATTATTACATATTAATATCGCAATTATGGACTGATAAAATAGAGATTATCCCTGATTAAATCTTAAATTTAAACATGCATCGAACTTCTGCATAGCATATTTATAACTTAAAATGATGAAAATCTACATTACCTAGCTTATTATGTATGGTTATCAAATTTTACATTTTTGAACTGTCAAACATTTTATGACAGTTATTTTTGAACAGTAATTTAGAACCCTAAATGGTTCAAAATTCGCATTGCTCGTGGGGGTGGGGTAAGGTTGATTTTAGACAAGATTTTTATAATTGGTATTTTTGAAAAATTATATCTTATATTTTGTTTACTTTTTAACTCGATTATGAAAATACACTCAGTAATCGTGTAACATAAAAAAATAAATAAAATTATTTATTGTTTTCATATAAGCTTACCCGCTTTGGGCCTTTCTCCTACTCCTCATTCTCTCCGTCCTCTGGCATGGTTCACCTTCACTCCAGGGTTTCATTTTATCGCAAGGTGTTCGAAAAATTGGTGAAAATGTCTCTGGAACATGGTTTAGGTTCTATGGTTAGTTTGTAGATCTTGGTGGTAAGAGACTTGCTCCTTCCCCTGCCGTTCACTGTACACGCTGTACGTGCCTCCAACGTCACATCTCACAAGCATTTATCTGTCTTCTTTCCCTTGCCTTTTAGAGCCGAACCAAATCGTAAATATACACTGAATACACCAGAGACTCCACAAGCTTGGCCTTCATTGATTTTTTCATATCTTGCCCACTCTCGACATAGAATTCTTCACAACACCCATGTGTCAGTGCTTGATTTCTGATTCGAAACTATCGTCGATAGTAATATCAAAACTGAAGTAACTTAACTCCTTGATATAATTTAAAGTCTGAAAGAATATTTATCCAGAAAATCTGGTTACATTAATCATTTGTATTTATTAATCTCAAATCATAAAGTATTTAAATCATATATAGATGTATTATTATGTTAATTGCACATAATTAAAATAATTTAAAAAAATTGTCTTTTAAAAGAATTTAAATATCTTAATGAGAAGATCAAAAAAGAATAATTTAGTCATAGAATTATTTAAAGACAACTAATGTAATATAAAAACGTAAATAATGAAACGGTGAAACTTCTCATGGGACCCGAGTCTATTTTTCATTTATGAATTAATCTATAATTTTAAATAACACTATAAAAATCACTCAGAAAATGTAGACATTGAAATTAAAATATTCAGATGTCAGAATATCACAATATCCAGTATTAATGATAGTTAAATCGGTATTTAAACCGTTACTGTGATTGTGATTATGACGATGATTGGTAACTGATTATTCATAAATTTTCGAGCAATAACTAGTATGCTAGAATTAAATCTTAGTTATCAATTATCGTTGAATCTCAGTTTCCAATCATCGTCACGACCATAATCACAACGGTTTACCATTTATTTATTTATTTATTAATTACCCGAATTAGAATTATAATTTCATACAATAAAATATTTTACTTCCGTTTGGTAACAGTAAAATATGAAAAAGATTTCTGATTCTCAACTACCGTCGATAGTAATCACAGAACTGAGGTAATTAAACTCCTTGATATTTTAAAGTCTGAAATAATATTAATTCAGAAAATCTGGTAACATCGATCATTTTTATTTATCAATCTTAAATCATCATATTAATGTATTATTTTTTAAGTTAGGATTTATTGTAATATAAATTAATGTATTTAAAATAATTTCTCTTTTATTCCGCGTAATTTTACTTTCTTCATAATATAAAGTTTTTATCATCGACGTGTCCCGCATGACAATAAATAAAAGGCATTAATTATTTTCTGATAAGATGTGCACATGTTATAGATTTTGCAACTAATTGTCAAAATTAGTTCAACAATTATGTAATTATATAATTAAGGAAAACACATTCTTATTGTGAAGTTGTAATTATTCAGAACATAGGTCTGTGATATTTAAAATACTAAATTAATGTATTAATTATAAATATATACATATAAAATCAATTTTGTCGAAAAATATTGTTTTTGCGTCACCGGGATAAACAATATTTTTCGAATAAAATTGATTTTATATGTATATATTTATAATTAATACATTAATTTAGAATTTAAAATATCACAGACCTATATTCTGAATAATTACAACTTCACAATAAGAATTTGTTTTCCTTAATAATATATGTTGTATCAATGTGTCCAAAATTTAATAAAAATGAATTGATAATTCTGGCGTCTGCAGTCGGTTTACTCAGAGGTATTTGAGATTCTGTAAAAATAATGTAGATGGCTTTCAAATAATGGAACGACAGGTGTATTAATTTGAAAAATGTAACATATAGGTTCGAAAATTTGTCAAGAAAAATACTGGCGTTATAGCACAATGGTAGTGCACTTCCCCAAATTGGAAATAGAGATCCAGGTTCTTATCCCGGTGACGCAAAAACAATATTTTTCGACAAAATTGATTTTATATGTATATATTTATAATTAATACATTAATTTAGTATTTGTAATTATATAGTTTGTAAACCGCAAAAATGACTAAGGTTTAATAAACCCAGCTTAACGAGCGTATCAAATACTAACACATTCATATAATTAATGTTGTATATATATATATATTAAGTAAAAACAATATATGCACATTTATATAATTACTGTATTTTACTGATATCGGTCAATAGTCAATTGCATTAGACGAAAATTTAACTTGAAACCGATGTGGCGTCTTAAAAAGTATAAAATCTCTCACAGTTCACCACAAACTTAATCGATAATACACACACATTATTTATATTTACGTTTATTTCTTAAACAAATGCGTTCATAATTTACGCCATTAGTGAAGTAGGAAAGAACAGTCTTGAGAAAAAAAATCTGCAACAACAACAGAGGTAACAATTTTTAATGTCATGCCGTTCAAAACACAAGACTGCCGCAAACTAATAATGAAGATACAATCGTTGTTAATCGTAAATCTTTTGCAAGAGTTCAGATCAAATAGGTATTAATTAATTCTTCTTTGGATAATATACCTATATAATTATATATATTATAATTAATACAAATTATATAATAATTAATAATAAGTACTTTTTACTGGAGAACGTCTTTCTGTCATAGAAAATATTGTTAAGATTCATCACTGAAGCTTAGCTTTATAGCTTTATCCTAATAGAAAGGCTGAAAAATATTATATTTGTTATTATTTTTAGACGTAAGTATTTTGTAAATTTGAGTAAATAAATATTCAAATTGTTTTTGTGTTTATAATCTTGAAGACTGAATTTTTCACTTCTAATCTCAAATCTTAATGAAATAAAAAAATATCGTGTATTGTAGTATGTAATGAATGCATATATACATGGTGTAACAGACATAGTCTACAATATTTTATCGGTGAATACCTGACCAAATTGGGAGTTGAAAATGTTCAAGGAATATGTGCAAATTATATACAGTTACGGAAAATACTATTGTTTGAAATATTTATTATCGAAAAAATATTTTGTTGAAATCGGAATTCGAACCAGAAACATTTCCTATCCGGGGTAATGCCATTACGCCATGTCAACATAGTAAGTTAACGACAAATTTTCGAACCTGTATGCAACACTTTCAAATTGATACATCTGTTATTCCATTTTTAAAAAAGCAAGCCTTTGCATATTACGGACAATCTTAAATACCTTTAAGCAAAACCCGATAGGAGACATAAATTGATTTTATTTGTATATCCTTCTTAATCTTTTAATATATTAAATTTTTTATTAAAAATAAATTGACGTGTATTTTATGATGTGTTAAGGAAACGGCTTTGAATTTTTGTGTAAATTTTTAACCACCTGTTGTAAAATTAATGCTTTCTAGTGGTCTCATTTAAAATAATCCTTTCCTATCACATGTTCTTCTTAATAATTCTAAATATCTTATTGTGGTTTTCACTGATAAGAAATTATAAATTAAGACCATTGGCAAGCCGTATCGCAATCCGGGTGAAGATACACAATCTAGAACAATGCTGTGATATTTTAAAATTTACGAGGTCAATGTCAATAGTCCAAATGTCGTCCAATAAAATCGATTAATTACTATAAAACAATGATATTCGCGTTATAAACATGACTGTGAATATGTTGTAATAAATAAACAATACTCAGAAATTAATATAAGAGATAACGATGCAACCCTAAATAATATATATTTTTTGTGTAATATTACGTTTGGTAATAGTGATGGTGACAACAATCGGTAACTGAGATTTAACGATGATTGGTAAGATTAAATTGTTGGAGGTTTACTTTCTAGTATACTAGTTATTGCTTGAAGATTTATGATTAATCAGTTATCAATCATTGTAAAATAACGGTTCTAATAACTATCACTAATTCTAATATCTGAATATTTTAATTTCAATGTACACTCGGATCTCTTTTTATGCGGTTTATATTTCAATAAGCATTTTTTTAAAATAACTATTTTAGACCAATTTGACATGTCGAAAGGGTCAAAAATTCGAAGAATTTTGTTTGTATATGCAAACACAGTCTGCGCCAGTACAATTCAGCCGAAACCAAGTGAAATTGGGCATTTCTGGACTCGTTTCTCCGTTCCATTGTTTTCAGAAATTATCAGTGAGCATAATGCAGAGGATAATGTCATGAATGACAATGATATCATTGGTATAACTCTCGATACCGTCGAAGAAAAATAAAACGAAAATGAATCGGAAGAAAATGAAACTCCAGTCACACTCACTGCAAGTGTAATTCGAGAAGGTCTTCAAGTTTGCAGTAAATTGGCAAACCATTTCACTGAAAAAGATGATAATTCTGAACGAGTATTCAAATTTAAACGCGAGCTTCAGAATTGCATTTCTGGATATCAGGAATTGTACAAAAAATTAGCAAAGTCATCGCAAAGTTTAATCCCTGATTATATTGTCAAAAGGGAAAAATCAACATGAGAAGTTGAGATTAATTATATTTGTGAAGAATCATTATCATCAGGACATAGATCTGATATGCTGACTATCTCTACTAGTGATGAAAGTGATTGAGAACCAGTTTGAAAATTATGCCCAACATTGGCATATAGCGATGATAATTCTTAAGAAAAATATGCAAAAAAGATAAACTTTTTAAAAAAAAATTTTTTATACATAAATTTGGTTATATTACATTTTTCTGAAATTTAATAAACTTTTTTTATGAATTAGTATCATGCGATTTTAGAAAATTATGGAACGCATCCTTTATCTTTATACGTGTGTTTAGTCTTTTTTTATGCGTTTTCCTGTAGAACGTATCTACCGCATAAAAAGAGACCTGAATGTATTCATTTTCTGAACAATTTTCACAGTATCTTGAATTAGAGATGAATTCATATATAAAAACAGCTTTCGGTTGAGTTTATTAACCTTTAAAAGTTTACACTGTTTCATTATTTGCGTTATTACAAGCAAAGTTGCTCGTACAGGAGAATATTATGTTCCAGACCGATTTTGTTTGGCCACCATTTTAGTTTCACAGTCATTTTTGTCAATTCGCATTTGATAATCATAGAGAATAATTTATTATGAAATATCTATTGCCTCAACAACATGCAATAGCATATGTTTTGCAGCTTAATATTGATGACACCGACTTTTGTAAAAAAATCATCTTAAGCGACGAAGCTCATTTTGAATCGGCGTGTTTTGTTAATAAAAAAACAGCTGTTATTAAGGAACTGAAAATCCTCAATTGATACACCAACGACCTTCAATATTTACGCAGAGTTACTGTATGGTGCACCATGTCGGCTGGCGGATTCATTGGGCCCTATTTATTTCAGGATTCAAAAGGAAATGCTGTAACCATTAATAATCGCTATCGTCACATGTTGGAAAACTTCTTGGTGGCCGAATTGAGTCGATTGGGCCTGCGACATAGGACGGCGCCACCTTACACATAGCCCGAGCTGCGCCTGAAATTTACGAGAATTTTTTTCTGACAGCATAATGTCAAAAAGTGGTGATATCGACTCGTCTCCTCGATTATCTGATTTCTATTTTCTGTGGGGATACTTAAAAGGAAATACGCTAACAACAATTCTGATGCTACAGGAAAATATTTTAAGTAAAATGGCCAATATCATATTCCATTCATAATTGTAATAAATGATATAATAAATAAATAAAAATCAAATTTAAAAATTGTATTTCATTTCTTAGTCATTCAAAAACAACATCGGCCTGGAAAATAATATTCACCTGCATGCTGATTGTCTTTGTATAATTATACGAGATTACTATTAAAAGAAGATCTGCATCACACCTCTGAAACGCATATGTCATAGTCTGCTTATCTGAACTGCGTGGGATGACTCGGAAGGACTTTGGCTTCGTGTGTGTGACATAAATATGACTGATTACACATATTGCCGAGGCCGAGGCCTTGAAAGTGTTCGTGTGAAGCTTTAAATTCCGATCAATGTCATTAAGCACGTATCCGGGTTTTCAAGGCCATTCGAAATTTTCCAGATAATTCTCCCGCGTGCATTAAAACTCGATGACTGTCGTCTAGTACTCACGATAATTTATCCCGGTATCTGAAATTATAGGCAATAGTCCAATGTTATCTCCAGATATGAAAGTTAACTGCACAATATCAGATAATGTATAACTTAAGGATACCCCCAATAGTTAAATTTTATTTACCAATCACCGTTAAGTCTCAGTTATCAATTATTGTCACAATCACACTCACATGACGGTGTAACGCTTACTAGAATCATAATTTCAGATAAGACATTAAAATATTTTTCTTCCCTTTAGTAACAGTAAAATATGAAGAAGATTTATCAGAATTTTTCACTTTTCCTGTTTAGTTAATTAAAAATTAAGATTAATTAAATAATTAGCTCAGTAATATTTCAGAACACTTGGAAAATCGTTGAATCTGAAAAATTAAAAAAATAATTTAAAATTAGAAGAAAAAAGTAATTACAAGATAAAATATACGATATATAATAATTAGGATACAATTTTAAAAAAATCTTGCCACTTTGAACCAGATCATCCTGACAAATCGTAATCGGTAGGCTTGCGGAAACGTTAAGAATAATATATTTAAACAAATAATAAAATAAAATTATAGTTGTTGTCGTTCAGCAGTGGTTTAAGATTGTTTATAGAACGAATATTGGATAAGATAAATATTAATGTTTTAATATGCGTGGATTAATATGATTTTCAAAAAAATCATTAAAAATAAGACACGCCTGAAAGATAGGCAAGTATTTGAAATTTATTAACTATAGATCCGACATGATTAAAATATTAAACTTTGATATGTGATGGTACGTATCGAGAAATTCTAACAAAAATTTTTTTCAGTATAAGCTAGAATATACCTAATCTAATCAATCTGTAGAAACAACGTAAAGATCAATCATCAAATTAATTAAAGGAAACTTTAAATATTCCTAACGACACAACTCTTAATTTTTACCGTATTCAAAACGATTAGTGAGAAAATAATAAAATAAAAAATGTGTACAGTTAAATCTGCCTATTATTAAAATCGTAAGCTATATTTCGTGTTGTATATATGTCGCGTTGTAACAATATCAGTCACACACGGAAAGCGCTGGATCTCGCGAGCTTAGTTATTATGCGTTAATTTCTTAGTTATTATGCGTTCTATCCGCATTCTGACATTTTTATCGGACGTCTGAAGGTTGACTGTGTCTTGACATCCTTTTATTTTCATTCTTCTTCTTCTTCTCTATTTGTTACAACTCTTTTAGTTTGGTGATTTTTTGAAAATTTAACTTTTCAATTAGCCTAACTTTTTTTTCATTCGCTGCGAGTTTAAGAGCGAAAATCATTTAAATATTTTTTGGCAATTGCCACCAATAAGCAGTATCGTTATACACTTTTTAAACAATTTTTCTTCTTCTAATTTCTTTGTGAAGCCTGATTTAGTAAAATTTAGTGTTTTTGAGCTTTTCTCTGCGAGTTTACGACCAAAATATAATTTTATTGCATCTGTACATACATCACAATGGATTATAATTTATTTTCGTATTTGTAAGCTTCTATTGTTTAAAATTCACCTTTAAAATCTAATAAACGCGTAATTTTTTTTTGAAAATTCGACGTACCTACCTACATACAAATTAAATGAAGAAAAAACTTGATATTTTGCAGACGTATTAATCAAACGCAACCCTTCATATTTTCAAGAGATAACTAAGATATAATAAGAGGTAGGCAGAGAGGATAGAGCCCCACACTCTTTTGTCTTGACACATAATTCTCGCTCATCCACATTCATACATCTTCTCATACAAGCTCGATGAGTGATGGATTATTATTTTTCTCTTTTGTTTTTCTTCTTCCTTTCCTGTCAAATCACTTTTTATGGTTTTATCAATGTGCATTAACAATTTTTTTTTTAAATCCTGGGGAGATGGGTTGTTAGCTGTGTACGTCGGCTCTGTTTTTTCCAATTCTGGGATACTGAGAAAAGTGGTATTTTTTTATGTGATAAGTAATCTAACCTAACCTTTCTCAAATATCAACAGTCTTTTGACCCTGTTGGGTTGTTAGTTGTGTACGTCGGCTCTGTCGCTTTTGAAAAATCGATGTACCTACCTACATTCGAACAAAATGTAGAAAAGCTTAATTTTTTGCAGAATTATTAATCAAACGCAACCGTCTATATTTTCAAGCGATATCCGAGGGCTCTAATAGGAGGAGCTTTGATTCGTTAGTTTAAAAAATGGCCGCCCGAAAACAGTGAATGATCAGCTGTTTTACCTGTGTTATAATTTTAGCGCACTTTTTTTGACGTTTTAAATTTTCACTAAATGATCGCTGAATAAACATCTGTTTTATGTCATTCAATTTAACTTAAGACTTTGACATTGACGTTTCTGGTCGGCCATGTTTAATTCGAATTGAAATGAATTCGACAGAGGGCAGTAAAATGATTATTTCGAAATGATTCTTCGGAAACTTGTAAAAACGTGGTTTAAAAACAACATGGATGCCAGTTTTTATAGTTTTACAGTTTTTATAGTTTTATAAAGTATATTGACGATTTGAATTATTTTTTTTATTCTGAAAATTGACAACAGAGTACTGCGTCTCTGAAGAATGCGTCTGCTACCGTGCGATAGCCGGTGCGGGCATGCTAGTAAATATAATTAAAAATGTAGTACATAAAATCAGGGGCGTGCATTGTACACAAGCAAAAAAGCCGAGCATTACTAAATATTCTAGGAAACAAACGTAAATTAAATAATCCATATGTTATGATTACGCTAGCGCCTACCGTGTATCGGTAGAATCACGGTAGGCGCTGGTAGCGTAGTTCTGGATGTTACCGGGCGACGTCATCGGAGCGCTGTAGTCCTCTTCTGGGTTATTCTTCGTTTATTGCTACTATCATTGCTGGCTACTGTTTTAATCTATCGTTCTATTCAAGCCATACAATTGCTACCTACTGAATTAAAAATTCCACTTGGCAGAGTCAGAAATGAATCAACTGATCCAGTTGTACGAAGTCCTTACTTATACTGTTTCCTATTTCCGATATTTGAAAGGTTTTGAACTTGGCTTAAAGGTGATAGAAACATCTACTTCCTTATTTACTAATTCGCAAATTTGACTACCTTACTAAACGTGTTGTTTTCATGATTGTTCTTTGTGTTCGAGGATAATACATTTTTATTATGATGGATTCTGTTTAATATCATAGTAACAGAATAACTCAAGTCTATACCTACTGCACGCCACTGCATAAAACATAAAGTATGAATGACAGTTAAAATAGTAATGTTCGATAAACACAATTGCAACGCTCTTCATATTATGTCAAATTTTTTAACAATTGTTTCAAAATGAACAGGTTACACCCAAATATATTTTAATTTTAGTTTTACATTTATTTAGTGAAATAATTAAATGAAACTACTATGTGGTGACTTGTAATAAGTCTTCATCGTAAATATGTATATATATATTTTTTTATTGTAAAAGGTGTTTTTTTTAGAGGTATAGAACTTTAAAATTAAATAAAAATCGCGGTAATGACCACGGAATTGGCTTTATTGAAAAGATCATTTTAGGCATGCTAGTGTTAGCTAGTATTTAAATATGACTGGCTCGAATAAAGGGCATTCGGAAAGTCCAATTTTCGACCACTTTTAGGAGCAGATGAAGGACGTATATCGGCAATAACGCATTAAATGTTGGCTTTCAAGTTGTCTATCATCTCTGGTTTATCGGTGTAGACAATCGACTTCACATATCCTCACAGAAAATAATCTATCTTGGAGGCCAATTCACATGTAAGTTACGCGAAATTATGCGCTCATCGAATTTTTCCTTCATTAAATTGATTGTGGCATATTGCGTCGTCTTGTTGAAACCACAGCTCTTCCACATTAATGAATTCAATTGGGGAACGAAAAAGTCAATAAATTATTGATCTATAGCGCTCTCCATCGGGTGTAATGTTCTGCCTGGCATCATTTTTGAAGAAACAACAGCTTCTACGGTGCGCACTGTACGACATCTCTGCAGACGCGTATTATCAATTAGAGTATGCGTGGTGCGAAAACGATCCGTGGTTAATCGAATCACTTGCTCAGATAGACGATTACGTCAACCGTAAAATGGACGTAGCGGACTGTAAGTTTCGCGAACTGAATCACGATTTTCGAAATAAACTTGCGAGCGTTGTTCTGGCGTTCATGATAAAATGGCAAACCAAACTAAGCACATATCAGCTGTCAGCTATCAAATTGGCCGTCGCTGGAAAAAATGTTGCCAATCTGAAAAACAAACTTCTAAAAAAATACCTTTTATTAGCGAAATCAAGTCCATGTCACTTCAGCGATTTTTATTCATCTCTGTTAGATTATTCACGTATCTAGCTCACTCTATCAGCTGGTACATGAAATTTTTCCTTATCCTGTGTTTTTGTAATTTCTGCGTGAAATTTAGCCTAAAATTTCTTCCTCGTCACTTTTCTTCATATCAATTTTCTATCATATTAATTTTGTCATGACACGATCTTGCCCGAAAAGATTACGTAAATATATTGTTGCAGAAAATCTTAATTTTTGTGACTCACTTTTCTGATTTCGCAAGTGCGAGATATGCAATCAAAGATTACCAAATTGAGATCAATAAATTGATAAATGCACACATACAAAATCATATATAATACATTATTTTTCTAAGTGCATCATTTTCAGTCGTTGCTGGGCATTTTTTATCAAATATATAATTCAATGCCACCGATCATCGGACATCATTATCAGATAGCTTCATATTTAGTGTGTCACGAAATATTACATATTTTTCAATTATATACTATAAAGGTATCAAATTTAGTAATTTATTAATGATGTAGCACCACTGTTACTATATAGCAAATATTTTGTGTGAACTAATGACTAATTATACGAAATGCTTTGTTTAAACCACTATTTATTAATTATTCTACTTGTTTCGATACCTATGGTACCTTCTTCACTAAAAAATGTGCTCTATTATTATTATTATTAATATAAAATGAGGCCACAAAGTAATTTTGCAAATATTAAAGAAGTAATAATTCATGGTGATTCTTATGGCGATAATATGTATTTTGTTAATTGTTATATTATTAAGAGCTTATTTTAATAGGTTGACGTCATTCATGCAATTAAAATTGTAATAATTATGTAATTACTATGCTAACTATATAAAATACATATTAATAATGTATTTATCCATTATTTAGATGTTATTTAGAAAAGTCTTCAAGCTCTGAAAAAATTGACAATAAATATATAGATTTCAAATATTAACCCACAGTAAAAAAATTATATGGACGTTAAACGAAATGCCGTTGACGTCATTGTATCAATTCTATTTTTCTTATTTATTCCTAGTGAGGATGAATTCAATTATATCTTGTAAATAGTGATAAGCTCAAAATTACGAACCGTGAGTCAATCACTGATATTTTTGAGTCACACTCACTATCAATGATTGAATATCTGGGAAATCGTTATTCGCGATTTATTTTTTAAATATATTTATATTTGGTTGCGAACCGTGATTTAGCGCATGTGTGCATATAAAACAAAAATATTCATGAAAGAATGATGTTATAATTCGTGATAAGCGCCATCTAGTAGATTCTGCAATTGACTCGAAATGCTGAGAATTTGACCCGAAAAGTAAACTCACATTTTTAAAGGTTTTCATTATCTTTGTAATGCTATTAAATTAGATTAGATATATATTAATTATATATGCTAGAATATATTTTTACGCAAAAAAATTGAATAATATAAGTAAAAAATGCGCTCAAAATTATGTTTTTAAAAAATTTATTTCGTGTATTGTGATAACGTGCGGCGCATGCGTATTAGTAATGAAACTGTGATCACAGTCACAGTTTACAATCACTGATATTATCGCATATCAATCACAATCACACCAGTGAGTCAAGAGTAGCATTTTTTTCTCATCACTACTTGTATAATCAAATAAATGAAAAATATAATTTTTTTATTTGTTTAAAAAAATCTATACAGATGCGTTATAAAATATCGTTCGCTCGAGTACGGTATACATATTTAAAAATACAAATATTGCACATCTGTCATTTATTTAAAAGTTCTCGACGATACTTGAAAATATCGAGAAATCAAAGAAAATAATATTTGTCAAGAAATATTCAAATAATTTATCACTATTTCCTGACAATGTTGAATACTTCAGAAACAGATATTATCGTTCAATATTTTCATTCCAATATAACTTAACTTTTAAAAATCTGCCCCAAGCTTGAGTCGGTGATATTGCGAACCCTTAGAATAACATGGTTCCAACTAACATTTTGGGCTAATTTGAGTTATTGCGTGAAAAGGGTTCCAAATTCATTATTCTTTATTTCTTTCATACACACCGACTCTATTTAACGAATATTAAAGGAAATAGCAAGGGCTAAAAGTTCCAACTGCATCAATTATTTATTTCAATTTATGGATCATTATTATTAAATTACAATATTTTTATTTATTTTTTTATTTCCCTCATCTCACAATAAAGAGGAGCTAGAAGGGGGGGACACACCCGTTCCCGGAACCGATGTAGAAGTTTCAACTTTTTTTATCGGTTCCACATACAGTACTACAGAAACGTGAAATCTATAATTAATAAACACAAAAGAAGATAAAAAACAAAATCTAATGTAAGAGTGTAAAAACGAACAGAGATTTTAATTTAAACCTTCCTGCGACCTTTTAAGTGCAATCTTTATGTATTTTTTTAAATACAGGTATATAACAACATTACAAACAAACATATAATCAAGTGTTATGTACGGAATTAAAGAAACCAGTGGGTACAAGACAGTCATTAAAAGGCTAACTCTCAAGTACACTTTCCCATGAAGGCACTTGGACGGAACACAATGATGTATGAGTCACGCCATACACGGTACAGGCCAACGGAGTTATGCACGACTTTGTTTTTAGAATTTGAAAGTGAAGTGTCCGCGTTCTGGCTGACACAATCTTCTCATCATCTGCCTAATATACCCCATCTCGTAGTCCACGTTTTGATGAAATCCCTATACAGCTTGAGATTTCTTGCATTACTGATTAGATTTGCGTTTTCAGGCTCTCTCACAGCGGTCATTGATAATACTGAAAGTAAGTTAAAACCTTAAAATTGATCATATTTGTATACTCAAATCAAAATATACATAGATATATATATTGAAATTCAATCAACACTTTTGAGTTTATTATCTAAAAGCACTTAAAAAAAATATTCGTGCTTTAGTTTTTCACACATTGGGGAATCTAATTAGTTCAATCTGAATAAGTATGAGGCTACCTGGCAATGCCCAATTCTCATTCTAGAGATATTTGATATTGTTCTTTTGGAGACTTTCCTTTTTGAGAACCAGGGGGTGCGGGGAATAGATCCTTGAATTACTTTGAGCCGACTACCCTTATGATTATTTGGATCCATCAATTATGCAGTCCAGATAGAATTCGTACGTTTTTTTTATCATATTAAGTATTAAGTTTGTCTTACATCGGGATATGGAATCGATGGAGAAAAACTCCGGAAAGAGTGGTCTCCTTGGCATTATTCCCTCTCAACAATTTATCAAGAGGTTTCATTAGAGTTATCAATAAAACACTACTGTTTACTCATATCAGATAGCAGAGATAATGTAGTCAAGCAACGTAGGAGTGAACATGAAAATAAGTCTCGAATAGACCTTTGTAATCACAATAAAATATAATCTTGAATCAAAGGCTAGATCCGTGAACCATTAATCCCAACAGTGTACAAAATTCTACTATGTATCAATTTCCACGAAATAAACAGCATTGTTCAAATTTATCAGTGCGACAAATAATTTATTGGCGTGCGGTCGGAAACTTTATTTATTACTTGATTCATTGCTCGGGAACTAAGTGCATGAAATATTGATACATACATTTACTGAAAGACGTATTATATATCTCTATTATAATTTTTATATAATGCAGAATTATATCGTGCACATCGGGTTGTGCTTTATCTGGCATACTCTAAGATTTAAAAATAATTTATGTGCTGATAGCTATTCTACTTTTACAATGAAAGTAGTCAAATTTATTTCGAATACTAATTAAATGTATTAATTAGAAAGATAAACATATAAAATCAATTTTATCGATTAATATTGTTGTTGCGCCACCGGAATTCGAACCTGAATCTCTTTCTAAACCGGGGAAGGTGCATTGTCCAACTACGCTACAGCGACATTATTTTTGACGACAAATTTTCGAACTTACATGTTACACACTTTTTTTTTCTTCAAATTAATACATCTATCGTTCCATTATTTGAAAGCCATTGATTTTATATGTATATATTTATAATTAATACATTAATTTAGTATTTAAAATATCACAGACCTATGTTCTGAATAATTACAACTTCACAATAAGAATGTGTTCTAACAATTTATTTCAATTTTGAATCCAAGTAATTATTAAAATTATTTTTTTATAATTGAAAGACCCAGAAAATATTAGGTCCATAGTCTCGAGCATTAAACATAAACGTAAACGTAGTGATAAAAGAAAGTATAGAAGGAAGAAGAATAGGAAGGCCAGGGAGTTAGTACTTGAGTTAAGTGGATGCAGAAGCTACTGGAAAATGAAAACCTGCCGCAGAATAGACATTAATGAAGAGGTTACAACGACACAGGCATATCTCTTAGAAGACAGAGATTTCTATTACCAGTAGATTACTGAACCGTAAAAATCTACGCCTCAATTTAGAATTCAGAAGCAATGTGGAAAATTGCTTTCTCGTAGGACGCATCTGTGTATTGACAGGTGAAAATGCCTAGGTGTAGTTCAAGGCAGTAATTAACGGAACATACATTATGTAAATATTCCCTACTACTGTTAGATTTTAGATTCTCTTTTCTGTATTTACAGTAATGCGTTATTAGAAATACATTTCTTATTTTCTTTGTTGTTGAAACTATAAATAAATTAAGTTGCATAAAACCTTAGACTATATCTATATCAAAAACAGTAACATTGTACTAGTGGCGTTTTATAATAAAATGTATGCGAAACAGGTTTAGTCACGTAATTAAGAACACGTATTTTTTCCATTGTGATTTAATATTATATTGCAACATAGGTGCTGTTAAAATCATCAAATTTGATGACAAATAGATAATAATAATCTATCATCAACGTATCTACATAATTGCAATATTAGTGATGATTAAAATCTTATTTAAAACAATACCCATTTTATTTTCAAAGAATTTTAATAAATATTATTTTACAAGATTAAGTATTAAGATTATGTAAAAAGATTATTTCAGAGTATAAATGACCAAAAAATATTGCGTAGAATAGTTTTGATGTGAGCTGAGACACAATCGAGCAAAATGAAGGTAGTTTTTTTCCTTTTGACCGTGTGCGGTCTCTCCTATGGAGCTGTGATCAATGCCCAGCCCAAAGACCTTAACCAGGATCTTCAGGATTTTATTGACCTCCTGCCCATAGAGAAAATCCTCGACATCATTTATGCTAACGTACAAGATCCAGAAATGCAGACTATCATTGAATACATATGCAGCGATGAATTCAAAGCGCTGATATTAGAAGTTGAAGCTATTTCTGAATATGATATGGTAAGAAAGCTAAAAATATTGTGTGAAATTGTTACAAATAACAATTATAAAGATTTTATATATATATTTTTTTTAGTATATTCCATCACATTTATAAAAATACCTTATTTTTTGCGTCAAGGAATATCATGGAATTTGCCAATAAATATGACTATTGATTATTCAAATAATAATTTGTATTAAGGAAAACACATTCTTATTGTGAAGTTATAATTATTCAGAACATAGGTCTGTGATATTTTAAATACTAAATTAATGTATTAATTATAAATATATACATATGTATATGTATATATTTGTAATTAATACATTAATTTAGTATTTAAGATACCACAGACTTATGTTCTGAATAATTACAACTTCATAATAAGAATGTGTTTTTCTTAATAATATATATTGTATCAATGTGTCCAAAATTTAATAAAAATGAATTGATAATTTTGGCGTCTGCAGTCGGTTTACTCAAAGGTATTTGAGAATCTGTAAAAATAATGTAGATGGCTTTCAAATAATGGAACGACAGATGTATTAATTTGAAAAAAATGTAACATATAGGTTCAAAAATTTGTCATGAAAAATACTGGCGTTATAACACAATTGGTAGTGTACTTCCCGGATTGGAAATAGAGATCCAGGTTCGTATTCCGGTAACGCAAAAACAATATTTTTCGACAATTGATTTTATATGTATATATTTATAATTAATACATTAATTTAGTATTTTAATAATTTGTAATTTTATACAGATTATTTCTTATCTGGATAATGCTGGCCTACCCGTCAAATCCTGGATTTCGTGGATTCACGAGCTCATAGGGATGAGGAGTACTGGCCGCGTTTCCTCATCCAAGAGTCTCAGCAGTACTATCCAAGAAATCATAGATATTCTTCCTGTCGAAGAAATCAAAGCATTGAAGAACGAAAAGTTGCAGAGTAGTCCGGATTTTAAGGAACTTATTGACAAACTATCGAGCCCGACCTTCGAAAGCTTCGTTCAAGCCTTGAAAGATAACCGGAGAATTCAAGAGATAGTCGCTCAGCTCAATGATGTCGGAGTCGATGTCAATGCACTAATTCAACTTGTAAAATATATTTTCGGTTTCAGCTACTAAGTTCATAATATAAATGAAATGTAAATATTTAATTCTAAATTTATATTAAATAAAAAATATCTTATTAACAATGTTTTAAAACATAACTTTTACGGGCAAGAAAGACATACGTAGGATGGTTTCGTAAAATAAAATAATAATACACAAATTAGAGTTTTTATTGAAAATTAAAAAACTAATTCTCCATAATTTTGAACAACTCACCAATTTTTTTGTTTGCTTGTTGGTATTTTTGAATTTCAAATGTCAATTCAATATGCGTTGTTAAATAGAGAAAAATTGACTTGCATAAAATAAATAAGGAAATTGTGCTTTTACATATTTTTGATTGTAAAATAAACATATAATTTATAAAATATGATTTAAATGTATTAATTAAAAAGATATA
Organism: Eubasilissa regina; assembly: GCA_022840565.1. Taxonomy (NCBI): domain Eukaryota; kingdom Metazoa; phylum Arthropoda; class Insecta; order Trichoptera; family Phryganeidae; genus Eubasilissa; species Eubasilissa regina. Next base: position 25,109,852 of record JAINEB010000011.1, on the reverse strand, counting down.
CATATAAAACTAATTTTATCGAAAAATATTGTTGTTGCGCCACCGGGATTCGAATCTGCATCTCTTTTCAAACCGGAGAAGGTGCATTACCCAACTATGCTACAGCGACAATATTTTTAGCGACAAATTTTCGAACCTATGTGTTACCTTTTTGATATAAATACATTTAATCGTTCCATTATTTGAAAAAGTCAATTACCTTATTTTTACGGAATCTCAAATACCTTTGAGTAATCTGATAGCAGACGCCAGAATTATTAATTCATTTTTATTACATTTTGAACACATTGATACAATTTTATTATTAGGAGAACACATTCATATCATGAAGTTGTATTTATTCAGAACATAGATCTGTGACATTTTAAATAAGAATTTTTAATGAATACATTTAATTCTCATTTAAAATATCACAGACCGTCTGTTCTGAATAATTACAACTTCACTATAAGAATGTGTTCTCCTAATATAATTTATAAACGGGACGTTTTTTGTTGCATACAAAATTATACCCAAAAAATTGTTATTTAAAAAAAGCAATAAATCATGATAATACATAATTTTTGTGACTACATTATATTCAACATCAAAGATTTACTCTTAATACATGACTAATTAAACAAGACTGATTCATTAGATCTAATCAGAATATTAAAAACAATTGTCGTTCTTCTGGCGTCTTAACGGATATTGGCTATCATATTGGCTATCATCAGTTTGTTTACTGCGGCTCGGAAAAGCTCTACAGTAGCTAAACCATTGCCTTAGGTTCTTTAATGAATGTTTCTTCAGATCCTTCTTCCAGGGCTCCAACTTGCAGTGATCATTTCCTGCGTTATGCGATATAAGATGCTTCTCTGTCCAAGAAATTGAAGTTTTAGGATTTTTATTGTTTTAAATATTTTTTTTTTTATTCGTTCGAACCATCTTCATTCATAACTCTAATTATCCAGGTAATTTTGAGCATTCTTCTATAGAAGTACATCGTAAATGCTTTAACCTTTACCATACCATGATATAAAATAACCGAACGCAGCCATGCTGTCAACTCGTGTTACCGTAAATAACTGTTAGAAAAAATGTTTTTATTAGCTTAAATGGCTTTAATGGAACGAATTTACTCTAAATATTGAGCATTCAATTTTGAAAAAATGGTTAATAACACAATTTAGAGCATTCCTGTAAATTAAGTTAAATTAATTAAAAAGGCATTAAGTCCTATAAAATGTGTCCTTCCTTCTTATCTCTCTTCATTTAATTAGTGAGAAAGAGACAATTATATTTGTATGTTGGTTGTTTTTTCACTGTGAAAATAGTGTATGATCTCTGTTTTTCATATCACAAATTATATTTTTACCAACGTATTAATTTTATAACGGATTGAATGGAAAAAATAATTGTTTTTGTACGATTCTCTTTTCATAATTAGTTTTCACTAGTCATTCCTAAGCGCTAATATTTTCATTAGGATTATCTAAAATATGTATTTTAAATTGCATGTATTTAACAAAATATTACAGTTTTAATTATGATGGTAGACCTGTGTCACTGCATGGTTTGGGAAAGGTCAAGTCGTCTTATCAACAATAAGTATGGATCGAGGATAATAGAATTTGTTTTTCCTACAATAAAAAATAGACCAGCTAGGTTTTTACAAAATAGCATGTTTTATCCCAATTAGAAGAAATGATTAAGAAATGATAATAACCTGTCTTATCTGTAAGAATGATATGAATTTTTTAAACGGTGACTGATTAATTGTTATGTTTTTGAGTTTATTAAATGTAATAAATTGATATAAATGTGCCTGCAGACAAACGTCTATCAAGACGTTTTGTGGGTCTAGTGTTAATTAAAAAAATAAAATGAAAAAATTCATCGGTAAGTATCTACGCTTCCAATCCATTAAATAATACCGAGTACACATCTTACTATATATTTTTTTATTATTATCGTCACTAGCATGGAAAATTTTAATGCTTCCTGCCTACCTTTTTCTCATATCTACCATTTGAATTCATTATAACACCCCCTACATTGTTAATATAATACCTGATTGATCCAAGATTACTTACTTAGGTTTTTTCTATAAAAGATATGCGAAAGACGGTGGAAGAGTAACCAGGTAAAAAAAAATACAATCTTACATCGAGTACCTACGGTAGAGATCGGTGCAAGTAATATAGGTCATGGAATGAGAAAAAATCCGCCATATATCAGTAAATTCGTACGGAGTTTCAAAATTCTTCTTGTATATCTTTTAAGTTAACGTTAAGTAGAAAATACAAACTTATATACATATATATATGTATTTCAAACAAAGTAAGCATGCTGTGGCTTGACATTATAATTAAGTAATATAATATTTAGTTTTAAATTACTTTTTTATGTATATACACTAATGTCAATTAGTTAATTAATTAACACTTAATTGATTCTAACCATACGTTTAATAGGAATACAGTGGAATGAACGTGTTATATAAAAATGGAATAGGCTTAAGTCTTTATAATTTAATAGCATTAGAGATTAATACATCAATTAATAATTATAACTTTCAGATACTAAATAACCAAATAAATTAATTCAATAGTCCGATTTTAAAGTTGCTCCTATGTAATTCCCACCCTCTACCTGATACTCTGTCCCACTCTGATATGCTGCTGCTCTTTCCTCTTAACCTTCGATGTAATTATCTGTACTTAGGTTAGTCTATACTATATTGCCCTGAAGAAGGTTGGGTCTAACCGAAACTAGTTGACGTTAGTGTAAGTATGTATATAATGAAGTGGTTTGAAATTAAATATTCTATTATTTAATGAAACTCTTATTTATTTTTGTTGCATATTCAGGAACGCAATAATGGATTGCATAAATTAATCTCTTTATAAATATATAAAGATACTAAAAAAACTTTATACACCTAAATATACAAAATTATGTCGTCAGATCGGACATACTCTAGGGAAGTGATGGCGAACATAGGTTCGTGTCATAGGTGTCATAGGACACGCCACAACGTTTTGGGCGACACGCCAGCGTTCACTAATATCAGAGTTATCAAAAAACATGTGTCACGCCACCAGACAACAATGTTACAATTTATCACTACGTACAAATTACATATGTATCTCTTTTGTGTCTCGCTTTGTGAAAAAAACAATTTATTGAAATTAGCAATTAATTAATTGGCATCAAATTAAATAATGAGACCAGATTAGATAAAAGTGAGAAAAATGGTCTATTATTATTAACACCAATTGGTCCACATTTACGATGTTCCCTAGACGAGATTTTGATTTTTGAGTCGCTAAAGGATGCGTTATAATAATAATAATAATGGGGTGATGATTCATAAATTGTAGCTTTACAAACTCTCAGAGATTATGGACACGGGCTACTTTACTACTAAAAGTTATGTTAGTTAAAATTATTTGAATTGCACAGTTGAGATTCCTATCCAAAGCGCGTATAGGACAGTACGGAGTTGAGCGCGAAGCGAGTTAATTACATAACTGGTTGTGTGCAGAGTAGAACGACACAAATAGTACATGGCGACTTTTACCGATAAATATTCGAGATTTAAGATCAATCCGTTAGATCCACAAGACTTGTGACCGAGGCTCCTTTGGCGAGCCTTAATTACTTTCAGGCGCTATCTATTCATTAGCAGATTTTTTTTTTAAATAGTGACGTGTATACAGAATACGTGTCTCATTAATATTCATACTATTATCAAACTAAGGTAAACGTTTATGCTATGAACACAAGACTAACTTGATGGCCACTTGGAATGAGACTCGAAACTCCGACCACTGAATCACACGGCGAGTATCGTAACCATTAGACCACAAGCACGTCAAAATGTCAAAAACAATCGTTCGCAAACTTGTATCGATAGAAGGAATTGAATTCGGAAGTTAACAAAACTTTGAAATAAAAATAAAAAAATAATTAATTAAAGGTTTTATCTAAGTAAAAAGAGACACCATTGGATATTTCTCAGAAATAATATTATTCGTTTTTCATTTGATACAAATAGTTTTTTTAGATATAAATACAATTTGATAGAAATATCAATTTTAAAACATAATAAAGCAGATAATGAAAGATATTCTGCAGTTGTATGCGTTGCTCTTAAGATTTTTTGGAGTACGTTTGCACAACAAAATCCTTGGTTTTGCACTTTTGATTAAAATAACTTAAAAACCTAAAAAACAAAATAACTTAAATCTAATATGAAAAGCTTCTATGAACTCGAAGAACTTTAATATAATTGCCATAAATACGTAGTTCGATCAGGATTAAGCTGGTGATGATAAAAAAAAAATCGATTATTCAAAGAATTACGTTAAGGCATAGTTTATATACGCATAAAAAAATTCTCAAGAGTTCAAAGCCGTTCAGAATCGTATGTCGTTTTCTGAGATATTCTGTCGTGTATCCTCGACGGATTGATTCCATTGCAAGCTGAAGACAGATCACAGATAGACCTCGCTATGGGATCCAAAACGTTGGTCAGAAAGATCGAGAGCGCACGACGGTTATAGGCGATTATTATCTAAAAAAGTCTACATAGAATCGTGCATATATACAATGAATGTACACTCCACACGATCGTGTACATACATTTTTTTTATTTATTAGTCGCAGTGAAAATCATCATCATAAGCTGAAGACTGTAGCTCTTTAAATTTCTCCAACGGAAGGTTTAGAAAAACGCAAATAAAAATACATATTTGTGGAGTATCCGGCATCTCCTGTATTAGTTACATATTATATTGTACATGCACCATACGGAGTTTAATAAAATAATATGTTAATACAATTTAAACGTTCTAAAAAACTGCAACTTCACAATAATAATGTGTTCTCTTTAAATGAAAATGTACCTCTGCTCATGTAGTGAGCTGGTCATGACCACTATGTAAAAATGCTAAAACAATAGTTGTGGAATTGCATTGATATAAAATAAAAATTACTTTATTACATCTATTACAAATTATTTCTCAGAATCCAAACTATTGAATCTCTTGACAAAATAATGTTTTTTTCTATTTAAGAACCAACCGATAAGGTGAAAGCAGAACATCGTTTTTAAAATTTTAATATTTTGAATTTATAGTGTTTTTTGAAAATCGTATATAGATATACAAATATTAATTTTATAAATTATTTTATTATAAAATTAAAAAATCAGTATGTACAAACAAAAAATGAGCTATTACTAAAACACTGACTAGTATTAAAATGCCAGAACAGATAAGGCCAAAAAATAAAGTGCAATAATATTTCTGTTGATTATAATTAATGTTTTTGATATCCGAAGCCAATCTTTTATCGTTGTTCAAGACTAATCTGGGAATTTAAAAGATATGAATTAGTATAAATACGACATACTTTCTACAATCGTTACTGTTCTTGTCCGAGACTCAAACAGCAACAGGATGAGGGTTGTTTTCTTCCTTCTCGCGGTGTGCGGCCTCTCCTACGGAGCTGTGATTCCTGTACAGCCCAAGGATTTGAACCAGGACCTTCAAGACTTCATCGACCTGGTCCCCACTGACGAAATCGTGGAGATAATATTGGCAAACTTGGATGATCCAGAAGTACAGGCGACCATCGCGTTCTTCTTCAGTGAAGAGTTCAAGAGTTTAGTTGTTGAAGTAGAAGCGATTCCTGAATATGAAGCGGTGAGTTTAAACCATTATTAATAATGTACATATTTAAAAAAACCCATTATTAATACTGTACATACTAAAGAATATTTAATTTGCGGCTTTGCTTTTATAGCTATGTAAAAATAATCAGTCAATGAATGTATTGTAGATTCTTACTTCAAAGTAAAATATTTAATTTGTATTTTCCGTAACAGGTGATTGCCTTTTTGGAGCAAACCGGTCTGCCCGTCAGGGCTTGGATTCAAGCGTTGCACGACCTGATCGGTCTTCGTAACCTTTCCGCTACTGGCTCATCTCCCAGGAGTCTCAATGATATCCTCAATCAGATCATCGCCATCCTTCCGACGGAAAAGATCAAGGCGCTGTATTTTGAAAAGCTCGAGACAAGCCCAGAATTCAAGAACCTTGTTGATCAAATTCAGAGTCCCACTTTCAAGGGATTTGTCGCTGCCCTCAAGGCTAACAAGAGAATCCAGGAGATCGTCGCTCGTCTGAAGGCCGTCGGTATCGATGTCGATACTTATCTGCAACTCATTAAAGACTTCTTCGGATTTGAAAGCAAATCTGCAGCAAAGGACCTCAACCAAGATCTCCAAGACTTCATTGACCTGATTCCCACTGACGAAATTCTGGCTATTGTGATAGCTAACTTGGAAGACCCAGAAGTACAGGCTGTCATTGCATTCATCTTCAGTGACGAGTTCAAGGCTCTTGTTCTGGAAGTTGAAGCAATTCCCGAATATGAAACCGTGAGTTTGTTTATTTTTTACGTTCGTAAAAAATCGTTTCAATAATTTAGACGGAATTATTTATTTTTTATTACACTAATCAATATTTTAAATAAATAAAATACATGACGGAAATTTCAATCCTAATCCATTTTTAATATTTGATACAAGAATCTCCGTTTTATTTTTATATAAAGTGACAAAAATACTGTATTTGATTTAAATATACCTACACTTTTATTAAAATTTATGATTTTTGAACAGGTGGTCGCATTCTTGGAACAAACCGGTCTGCCCGTCAGACGTTGGATCGCATGGCTGCATGAGCTCATCGGACTTAGTCGCGTTTCAGCCGTCCGCTCATCCCCGAGGGGTCTCAATGATATCCTCCAACAGATCTTAGCTATCCTTCCTCTGGAAAAGATCAAGGCATTGTACTTTGAAAAGCTCGAGACAAGCCCAGAATTCAAGAACCTTGTTGATCAAATCCAGAGCCCCACCTTCAAGGGATTTGTCGCTGCCCTCAAGGCTAACAAGAGAATCCAGGAGATCGTCGCTCGTCTGAAGGCCGTCGGTATCGATGTTGATGCTTTTATCAAGCTCATTAAGGAGTTCTTCGGATTTGAAAGCAAAGCTGCAGCAAGAGACCTAAACCAAGATCTCCAAGATTTCATTGACCTGATCCCCACTGACGAAATCCTGGCTATTGTGCTGGAAAACTTGGAAGATCCAGAAGTACAGGCTGTCATCGCATTCATCTTCAGTGAGGAGTTCAAGGCTCTTGTTTTGGAAGTTGAAGCAATTCCTGAATATGAAACGGTGAGTTAATCTTCATTAAGTTATTACTAATATATCACTCAATGTGTAATATTCCTTGAAATTTCATAATGTTTAGTTACATTAATATTTTTATTACTTTAATTTCAATTATGAAATATAGTTTGTATCAAAATGGATAGATTATTGTGGTTTTTATTTACATAAAAGTCTTATTAATTATTTTTTGTAATTTTTGTTCATAACAGATTCTTGCATTTTTGGAAAAAACCGGCCTGCCAGTAAGGAAGTGGATCGCATGGCTGCACGAGCTCATTGGACTCAGTCGCGTTTCAGCCACCAGCTCATCCCCGAGGGGTCTCAATGATATCCTCCAACAGATCTTAGCTATCCTTCCTCTAGAAAAGATCAAGGCATTGTACTTTGAAAAGCTCGAGACGAGCCCGGAATTCAAGAACCTTGTTGAACAAATTCAGAGCCCCACCTTCAAGGGATTTGTCGCTGCCCTCAAGGCTAACAAGAGAATCCAGGAGATCGTCGCTCGTCTGAAGGCCGTCGGTATCGATGTCGATGCTTTCATAAAGCTCATTAAGGAGTTCTTCGGATTTGAAAGCAAATTTGCAGCAAGGGATCTCAACCAAGATCTCCAAGACTTCGTTGATCTCATCCCCACTGAAGAAATCCTGGCAATAGTATTGGCAAACTTGGATGATCCAGAAGTACAGGCTGTCATCGATTTCATCTTCAGTGAGGAGTTCAAGGCTCTTGTTTTGGAAGTTGAAGCGATTCCTGAATATGAAACCGTAAGTTAATAATGTGTAATATTCTGTGAATTTCCTCAATGTTTAGATACAATAATATTTTTATTACTTCCATTTAAATTATGGAATTGAATTATGAAGGAATTGAAAAGTATAGTTTGTTATATATAAAATATATATTTATTATGACCGATGATTATTTTTTGCTAACGGATGGACTTTTTGAAAAGATGACTGTTAACAGATGTGTGAAGAATTAATTATTATTTAATGTGACTAAATTACGGCATAGTAAAATGCTATTAGCATGAATTAATCGTAACATGATTTATTAACAGGTGATCGTATTCTTGGAACAAACTGGTCTGCCCGTCAGACGTTGGATTGGATGGCTGCATGAGCTCATCGGACTTAGCCGCGTCTCAGCCGTCCGCTCATCTCCCAGGGGTCTCAATGATATCATCCAACAGATCAAAGCTGTCCTTCCCCTGGATAAGATCAAGGCTTTGTATTTCGATAAGCTCGAGACTAGTCCGGAATTCAAGAATCTGGTTGACCAAATCCAGAGCCCAACCTTCAAGGGATTCGTCGAGGCCCTCAAGGCTAACAAGAGGATCCAGGAGATCGCCGCTCGTCTCAAGGCCGTCGGAATCGATATTGATACATTCATTCAGCTCATTAAAGACTTTTTTGGCTTTAACTGAACACAAAACCTCTTTGTATGACCTGTAATATTTGTTGATATTGAATTAAAAAAAACAAATCAGTCGTCAGTTTTGTATTAATTTTTCATTCCTACTCGTACTAACAAAAATTGCTAATAATAACATTTCTATTATTTAATATAAACAATATAAGGAATATTAGATATTTTTAATTAAAATGTCTCGGGTATATAGTAAACCAAGTCAGCGGAGCTTAGCAGAAGGGGTAGATCAAAACTACGCTTATAGGACGATTGCAGAATCATTTAAAGATAACCTTAAGTCATTCTAAAATACTTACTCAAAATAAAAAAAAAAATATATATATATTTTTTTTTCAAAATAATTTCCATAAGGTTTTTATAAAATGTTTAGTATAATTGTTTATTTATTTTTACAACTGTCACCAAAAAAATGTATGTCAGCTTCTACCGCTGCAGCTTTCTATCATATTTTGATGTTAGTTTTCTTTTTCATTAATTTTGAATTCGTTAATATAAAGTATTAAAAGTTTTCAAAAAATGGTATTTGTTCAAATTGATTATTTTTATTCTTTTGGTTGGTAATAGAGTAGCTAAGTCTTTTTTTTTCTCATGTTTAATCGATTTATTTTGTTTGATTATTCTTCTTTTCTTAATTTATTAATAATGCGTGAAATACATAGTTAATATTATTATATTTTAATGCATATTTATTTGGTGCGTTTTCATAAAATAATTTTAGAGTGATGCAAGGCTGTTGTGCAGTAGGTTCATGTTTATCTTAATTTTGGCCATTTTATTGCAGGTATTGAAATTCAACTGAAACCTTTAATTCTAAAAAAAAAAACAATAATGTTCGACAGTACATTTGGTACAGCAGCACCGAGTCTAGGCAACAATTGGATAGGTGGCAACGTATACTCCGTGTGTCATGTCTCCGCCAGCACTGTGTGCGTCGTAAATTAACTAACAAATTGTCCTGGTTAGAAAATACTCGGTATCATTCACCGTTCATTATCGATTGGAGAATCACAATTAATTAACCAAACGTTGCTTAATAATGGCTCATTATGTTTAATAACCAATGTTATTATAATACAAATTAAATATATTATATTAATTAGAAAGATATACATTTATTTGTATTAAAAATATCGCAGACCAATGTTCTGAATAATCACAACCTCACAATAAGAATGTGTTTTCTTAGTAATGTTATTTTAGGTTACATAACACTGTGTTATACACACCGTGTGTCCCAAAAGTACTTTTAATTTTGGTTCATTCGTTGCATCAACGCAACGAGCGAAAAGAGGCGGACGGTATGCCGATCGCTAACCGCGTCATTTAGAATTCAGTCGCTATGGAGCGTGTCTTAAGAGCTATTCGTGAAATTTTCCCTAGAAAATTGATATCCCGACGAGGTGATATAAACTGGCCTCTATGTAGTCTCGATTTGATACCAATTAACTTTTTCCTATGGGGCTACAATAATAATTCTCCCTCCCTGGACCAATTTAAAGAAAATATCCGAGAAAAAATGGCAGCCATCACGGAGAATACGTGCCGAGTGATTCTCAAAATTTTTGCCTCCCGTTTAGAAGAGTGCCAGTGAAATAACGGAACACATTTAGGAAACATCATTTTTAAGAAATAAATTCTCAGCGACTGTAATTAAAAGCAAAATTTTGGGCACTATCGTCAGATAACAGGTTGCTTCTTGACATACCATAACGTAAAACGTAATATGAGGTGAAATGAATGTTGTCAAAGTGCATCAATATATTTGATTGTGATTAATGATTGTGATTGTGATTGTGATTTGATTGTGATTAGTGTGATTGTGATTACTACTATTATCAAATGGTGCATGTCCACAGCGTCCAAAATACGCAAGAGCTATACAATAATGATTAGGACATATTTAGAAGCGAATAGCTCATTTAATCATTATTTTTGTGTTTTGTATACAGAAAAATTTGACACAATCGTTGTGGATCGATTTTTAATGATTATTATTATGCAGAATAATAGAAATGATTAACATCCAAATGAAATGAAAGTATTTGAATATTCTCACAAAAATTTAATATTTGTGGTATATCAAAATAATTTAATAAACAAAACTGATATTCAATGTTTTTAAAGCTATTTGACAGAAATACATTCCGTTCTTTATAATACAATACACTTATGATAGTAAAGTTTATTATTCAAATAAATAATACTTGCGTGGAATATGTATAAATAAATATTTTTATGTAGTAATATTTTGTACAATTGTAATTTTTAAATAAAAGATGACAATTATTATTCATTTTTATTTTTAATACAGACAGCCTAGTCGGTTTGTAATAAATTGTACAAAAAATAAATATTCTAGTTATTATAAATAGCATTACCAGAATTACCTGTATAAGGAAATAATGTGTAAAGCGCTCTTGAGATAAAAGTTTTTACCAAAATAACTGAATAATAATAATAATAAAATAAATAAGGAAATATTTAATAATTTTTATTATAATTTAAATATTATATAGAGAATTTCACAGGTGTGTCGTGTTTTCTGGTTTTGGGTGGTCATTCAGCCGTTCACTGTCCCCTTTTCTGTTCCTCGCCTAAATTTTTTCCACCGTTCCTGCATTCCATTATTTCCCCACCCCCGTGTTAAGAGAGTCATAGTATCTTTGGATCCATGCTAAATCAATGCGAAAAGTATTTTTAGATTATTTTGAATTAATTCGATATCATAGTAAACGTCTTCTTCTTCGTCAATGGCCCTGCAGCTCACGTCGAGGTTTGACCTTTTGAATCCTCCCAGCGATGTTAGGTTATTACCACTCTTCTCCAAAATGGGTTTCCATTAGAGATTTTTATAGTAGATACCTCAATCAAGTATTATATATTATTATTTATGGCTAGTCAAGTGATTAGAACATCTGTCAAAAGACAAGAGGGGGTGGTTTGGGTACGGATATCAAGTATTTTTATTATCAGATTATAGTACAGTTATTGTTTTTTACAGTACAGTAAATTTTAAATAAATTATTAACACACCAATCAAATTTCATTGAAGAAAATATATTGTAATAAAATTTTGATTTACATTAGAAATATGAGATATTAAAACAGTATGGAATAAAACGTAAACATAATAAAAATCCTAATTAAATGTATAAATTATAAAGATAAACATAGAAAATCAATTTTATCGAAAATTATTATTGTTGCGCTACCAGGATTCGAACCTGGATCTCTTTTCCAATCCGGAGAAGGTGCATTATCCAACTATGCAACAGCGACAGTATTTTTGACGACAAATTTTCACCAATATGTTACACTTTTTCAAATTAATATTGTTTTAATGGAACGATAGATATATTAATTTGAAAAGTGTAACACATGGGTTCAAAAATTTGTCATCAAAAATACTGTCGCTGTAGCATAGTTGGTATTGCACCTTTCCCAGATTGGAAAAGAGATCCAGGTTCGAATCCCGGTAGCGCAACAAGAATATTTTTTGATAAAATTAATTTTATATGTATATCTTTAAAATTAATACATTTAATTAATATTTAAAATATCACCGACCTATGTTCTGAATAATAAAAATCGTTATAGTCTAAAAAGTAATACGGCGTTCTTGAATTAAAAATATATATACGTGGATACCTTGTAGAAGGGAATTAATATTGAAATTATATATGATATATTAGTCATTTTCTGATCTTTAACACAAAGTTCACAATCATTATCTTCGTCCCCTTGTTATAGGAGAGTCTGAGGTCCAAAGATTCGACAAGATAGGGGAAGAATTCATCTTCCCACGTTTAATACCGTTTATATATCCTATGATGGTCCAATCTACATCTTGGTAGTCGTTCCGTTGGCGTTTGAAAGACGTGTCAAAAGCCACCTCAATTGAGATTTTTCTATGTGTAGAAATAAGGGCTGTACGCAGTCTCCATTATTAAATATTTAACACAAATTAGTAACAGATTATTTTAAAATTAATATTAATTAATTAACATTGAAAACAAAAGAGTTATGTACAATGATGTTTGAAAATATACTAATAAATAGTAGATATTATATAAAAATATACCAAGAAGTCTTTAATATAATGTATAGTAGTTAAACCGTTTTCGAATAATTGAAATGTTTTTTTTTTGGGCCATTATATTTTAACTTAATTCAAGTAAGTACTTGTAGAAAACTTAATAAACTAATATTTATGTAGACATTTATGTACAAAATAGTTATGAGAGGTTGCCATTGAATACTTCAGAGTATTTATATCACTAAAAATGGATTCGATGGTTTTAATTTCTACAAGTACTGTTCATTTCAAACAATTACATGTAATAGTTTAATTACACTTGTGAAGAAAAAATAACATTCTGTCGCATGCCTTGGGTTGAATACAAAATAACTTTAATTATACTAGTATTTTAATATATTATAGCAGACAGTGCTTTTCCTATATAATAGTAACATAAAAACGAGGTAAAAATTAAACTAAAAGTTCAATCTATAAAAATAAAAATAGTAAAACAATATTTAGTTAAATAACATATATGTGTAAAGTAAAAATGTAATGTTCGATGTACAAAAAAGAACAAGATGCTATTTAAGAACATATACATACAAAGTAAATAAGTAAATAACATACAAATGTGAAATAAACTTATGTAAAATTGCAATGTTCTAAGTATAAAAATAAAAAGATTAAAATAAGATTCAGTTCAATCACGTACCAACACAACTACAGAGAAAAGTAAAAAATTTAGTGTTCAATATATAGGTACTGTTGTAGTAGTTTTAATCTTAAGTATGAACTTTTCAAAGTTATTGGGCATAATTTCTTCATTTTTCGTGGAGCCAGAACTGCACTTTTCTTGAAAAATATGCAAGATTATGGTTGCAATTTTTCACATTTTTATATTTTTGGTGCTAGAAACAAAATGAATTTTTGTGCAAAAGTTTTGTTTAATTTTGGCACGAGATAGTGAAATTCGGCATGTGTCCTTGTTACGTGAGGGCGCGTTATTTGCTGATGATATTGGTTGTGTCGGTGAAAGTTTTTTAGTATAGCAAGTATATACATTTGACGGATGTTCAGGAAATTAAGGAAAGAATTTTTTGCAGAAACAAATATATCAATATATTAGTGCCTATAAACAAACTTTCGTTTTATTTTACGAATATGTGAACATTACAGATTTTTTTTCTATCTATTTAATGAATTAAGCCGCGTGGTACTTAATAATCTTATGTTAAATATACGAGATACAGTAAATGTTTATTACCAGTGAAGTTAAATTTTCACTATTAATAAACATAATTTTACTATCTCGGCCAGTTTAAATGCATCAAACATTTGATTTTTAATTTCACTGAAACTATAATTTAGCAAAAATATAATACTGCTTTAAACTGTCAATTTGACAGTTTAAAGTGATACCATTTGCGTGTTTTTATTTTAGTTTAAAATACCTATTTGTCGATTAAAATATGAAAAAAGTATTGAATACGAGATATTTCGTCACCTAGAGCGACACATCAGCTAACGCTAAAATATTCCGACTCACAACGCATGCGCACCATATAATAGTAAATATGAATTAAAAAAATAATTAGAAAGAAATACATATAAAATCAATTTCATCGAAAAATATTATATCTCTTTCCTAACCGAGGAAGGTGCATTATCTAACTATGCTACAGTGACAATATTTTTAGCGACAAATTTTCGTACCTATATGTTACCTTTTTTGATATTAATACATTTAATCGTTCTATTATTTGAAAGAGCCATCTACTTTATTTTTACAGAATCTCAAATATTTTTGTCTGATAGCAGACGCTAGAATTATAAATTCATTTTTATTAAATTTTGGACACATTGATACAACTTTATTATTAGGAGAACACATTCTTATTGTGAAGTTGTAGTTATTCAGAACATACGTCTGTGATATTTTAAATATGAATTATATATTTAATTCATATTTAAAATATCACAGACCTATGTTCTGAATAATTACAACTTCGCAATAAGAATGTGTTCTCATAATGATATTATTAGTGATGAAATTATAAATAAGTTCTTTAGTGCATTTTATATGGATGAATTAGTGAAACTATATTTATACTTGTGAAAATATAATTTGACTGATAATGCATATTCGCTATAACATATTTATTTTAATTTTAAATATTTAGTACAAAAATATTGTGATTAATAATTTTAATCATCATAATTTTAGTAGAATTAAAATAATTTGATACCATTTAAAAAAATGAATTTTCAAAACGTAAAAATAATTAGATATACTTACATATTATGGTTTTAGTTTTTTACCATACTGATGAATACAATTTTTTTTTTACAGCATATACAAAATTCACGGTGGTTAAATTCAGAGCTACTGTATAATTTATTATATGTCACTTTTTAACAATTGCACCGGGGTCCAATTTTCTTAGTTTACGCCTCTGATAAAGAGATCAATCTACATCTTTGGTTTAAATCCTCTAGGTAATTAGTTATTCAAAAAAAAAAAAATAGTTTAATGTAAAATAATGATAAATTTAAATTTACGGCTGTTTTACTAAGGCTATTTTTAAGCGTGTAATAAAATTTACATTTTAAAAGTGTGCAATATATTGTAAAACTGATTAAAGTAGAAAATTTATTTTTATAATCACCATCTTCAACGGATAATTCAAGAACGCACAAATCCCGGATTTTTACCTACAAAGACACTGTTATTAATAATAATAATTAAAAATATCTCATAGAGACGAAGTTATTTTTTATTAATGGAAAAATATAGAAGTACGGGTAATTACAAGGCTTACGACCTGTCTTCGGCTGGCTTAATTGATTACTTTACACAATGTAACGTTTACCATTCCCACCCAATCAACCTCCATATGGGTGGAATGGTGAACGTTATACTGTGTAAACAGATCAGTTAAGCCAGCCAAAGACAGGTCGTAATTACCCATGCTTCGGTGTTTTTCTATTAAATAAAAAAAACCTCCAATCTAAGAGATATCTATTACTTACTTATGTATTCACATCTACTGAGAGTGTCTATAAAACATGTGATATTGCGAAAAGAACATTAAACATATTAAAAATTTAAGTGGTCTTATGTTCAAGAACATTGTGTGTTGCTGGAAAAAAATATTAATTTAATCAAATAAACGAAGTAATATTTTTTTATATTTATACATTGTAAAATAAACTAAAAAGAGAAAACGAGAATGAAAAAAATAAGGAATAAAATTGTAAATTATCTCTATTCGAATATATAAAACACTTTTTAATACAAATTGAATGTATCAAACCTTTCTATCCGGGGAAGTACGCTGACCGATTACACTATTTCAACTTACTAAGTTTACGACAAATTTTCGAACTTGAATGTCGCACTTTCAAATTGATACATCTGTTATTACATTTTTTGAAAGTAATCTACTTTTTATTTTACGCAGCATTTCAAACATTTTAAAGATAAAAGATGCCAGAATTAAATTAATTAATTCATTATATACAATTTTGGAAATATTAATATATTTATTATATATTTTTAAGGAGATCAAATTATTATTGTGAAGTTGCATAATGTGTTCAGTTAAAATACTTTAAGGATATTTATAATTGAATGAGTATTACTTTATTATTAAAGATATAGTAAATTTAAATAAACTATCAAAATGACAAAACAATAATAAAACAAAAATAAAAACAATTAACACGGTGACATATACGGTGGACATAGCAAACTAAAGCTTTAACTCAATTTTTAGATCAATTTTTGGTAACTAAATAAAATCACTATTTTTTTAGGTGTAGTTTTAATGAGTATACAATAATTAAAAGAAAATATTTATTGTTATTATACTCGATAAAAAAATAAAACAATCTAAATACTAATGAGTCTTACCAAAACTAAACTATTCACACACGTTCTAGATTAATTTAGTTCTGATTTTTATTCCATTATAATTATAAAAAGATTCTAGAAGACTTGTACGAGGATACGAAGATACTAGCGATCGCGTTTTGACTGTTTGTGATAGCAGGCGTTAAAATTATGATGCACTTTTTAATGCTTATCTGAGATCAATGTTGGATAAAAGTAAGCTGCAACAAAATATAAGATATGACAAGGTATAAAAGAAGAAAAGTTTCTATAGAAGTCACTGAGTGTTCGAAACTCAAACAGTAACAAGATGAGGGTTGTTTTCTTCCTTCTCGCCGTGTGCGGCCTCTCCTACGGAGCTGTGATTCCTGCACAGCCCAAAGACTTGAACCAGGACCTTCAAGACTTCATCGACCTGGTACCCACTGACGAAATCTTGGAGATAATATTGGCAAATTTGGATGATCCAGAAGTACAGGCGACCATCGCGTTCTTCTTCAGTGAAGAGTTCAAGAGTTTAGTTGTTGAAGTTGAAGCGATTCCTGAATATGAAACGGTGAGTTTAAACCATTATTAATAATGTACATATTTAAAAAAAACCCATTATTAATACTTTACATATTAAAGAACGTTTAATTTGCGGCTTTGCTTTTATAGCTAAGTAAAAATAATCAGCCAATGAATGTATTGTAGATTCTTAGTTCAAAATAAAATATTTAATTTGTATTTTCCGTAACAGGTGATTGCCTTTCTGGAGCAAACCGGTCTACCCGTCAGGGCTTGGATTCAAGCGTTGCACGACTTGATCGGTCTTCGTAACCTTTCCGCTACTGGCTCATCTCCCAGGAGTCTGAATGATATCCTCAATCAGATCATCGCCATCCTTCCGACGGAAAAGATCAAGGCGCTGTATTTTGAAAAGCTCGAGACAAGCCCAGAATTCAAGAACCTTGTTGATCAAATTCAGAGCCCCACTTTCAAGGGATTTGTCGCTGCCCTCAAGGCTAACAAGAGAATCCAGGAGATCGTCGCTCGTCTGAAGGCCGTCGGTATCGATGTCGATACTTATCTGCAACTCATTAAAGACTTCTTCGGATTTGAAAGCAAATCTGCAGCAAAGGACCTCAACCAAGATCTTCAAGACTTCATTGACCTGATTCCCACTGACGAAATTCTGGCTATTGTGATAGCTAACTTGGAAGACCCAGAAGTACAGGCAGTCATTGCATTCATCTTCAGTGATGAGTTCAAGGCTCTTGTTCTGGAAGTTGAAGCAATTCCCGAATATGAAACCGTGAGTTTATTTATTTTTTACGTTCATAAAAAATCGTCTAAATAATTTAACGACGGAAGTATTTATTTTTTATTAGAGACAGCAATTAATATTTTAAATAAATAAAATACACGACGGAAATTTCAATCCTAATCCTTTTTTGATATTTGATACAAGAATCTCCGTTTTATTTTTATATAAAGTGACAAAAATACTGTATTTGATTTAAATATACCTACACTTTTATTAAAATTTATGATTTTTGAACAGGTGGTCGCATTCTTGGAACAAACCGGCCTGCCCGTCAGACGTTGGATCGCATGGCTGCATGAGCTCATCGGACTTAGTCGCGTTTCAGCCGTCCGCTCATCCCCGAGGGGTCTCAATGACATCCTCCAACAGATCTTAGCTATCCTTCCTCTGGAAAAGATCAAGGCATTGTACTTTGAAAAGCTCGAGACAAGTCCGGAATTCAAGAACCTTGTTGATCAAATCCAAAGCCCCACCTTCAAGGGATTTGTCGCTGCCCTCAAGGCTAACAAGAGAATCCAGGAGATCGTTGCTCGTCTGAAGGCCGTCGGTATCGATGTGGATGCTTTCATCAAGCTCATTAAGGAGTTCTTCGGATTTGAAAGCAAAGCTGCATCAAGAGATCTCAACCAAGATCTCCAAGACTTCATTGACCTGATTCCCACTGACGAAATTCTAGCTATTGTGATAGCTAACTTGGAAGACCCAGAAGTACAGGCTGTCATTGCGTTCATCTTCAGTGACGAGTTCAAGGCCCTTGTTCTGGAAGTTGAAGCAATTCCCGAATATGAAACCGTGAGTATTTATTTTCTTTAATCATGATAAATCTTCTAAATAATTTGACCACGGAATTATTCATATAATATTACAGAAACCATTAAATATTTTAAATAAATAAAATACAGGGAAGAAAATTTCAATCCTAAGCCTTTTTTGATATTTGATACAAGAATATCCGTTTTATGTTTATATAAAGTGACAAAAATACTGCATTTGCTTTGAATATACCTATACTTTTACTAAATTTTATGATTCTTAAACAGGTGGTCGCATTCTTGGAACAAACCGGTCTGCCCGTCAGACGTTGGATCGCATGGCTGCATGAGCTTATCGGACTTAGTCGCGTTTCAGCCGTTCGTTCATCCCCGAGAGGTCTCAATGATATCCTCCAACAGATCTTAGCTATCCTTCCTCTGGAAAAGATCAAGGCTTTGTACTTTGAAAAGCTCGAGACAAGCCCGGAATTCAAGAACCTTGTTGATCAAATCCAGAGCCCCACCTTCAAGGGATTTGTCGCTGCCCTCAAGGCTAACAAGAGAATCCAGGAGATCGTCGCTCGTCTGAAGGCCGTCGGTATCGATGTCGATGCTTTTATCAAGCTCATTAAGGAGTTCTTCGGATTTGAAAGCAAAGCTGCATCAAGGGACCTCAACCAAGATCTCCAAGACTTCATTGACCTGATTCCCACTGACGAAATCCTGGCTATTGTGATGGCAAACTTAGAAGATCCAGAAGTACAGGCTGTCATCGCATTCATCTTCAGTGATGAGTTCAAGGCTCTTGTTCTGGAAGTTGAAGCAATTCCCGAATATGAAACCGTGAGTTAATAATATATTATTGCTTAACGACAGACTTTTTATAAGATGGTTAATTACAGGTGCGTGAAGATTATAAGACACATAAAGTGTCTTTAATAAAGGCTTATATGGGCATACTAAATAACAATAAGCATGAATTAATCTTATTTATGATTTCTTAACAGGTGGTCGCATTTTTGGAAAAAACCGGCTTGCCCGTCAGGCGTTGGATTGCATGGCTACATGAGCTCATCGGACTTAGTCGCGTCTCAGCCGTCCGCTCATCTCCCAGGGGTCTCAATGATATCATCCAACAGATCAAAGCTATCCTTCCCTTGGATAAGATCAAGGCTTTGTATTTTGATAAGCTCGAGACTAGTCCAGAATTCAAGAATCTGGTTGACCAAATCCAGAGCCCAACCTTCAAGGGATTCGTCGAGGCCCTCAAGGCTAACAAGAGGATCCAGGAGATCGTCGCTCGTCTCAAGGCCGTCGGAATCGATATTGATACATTCATTCAGCTCATTAAAGACTTTTTTGGCTTTAACTGAACACAAATCCTCCTTATACGACCTGTAAAATATTTATATTTTGAGTAATTATCTTAAATAAATGGTTAAATCAAACATCGGAATTTTATCATTTCTTCATTCCTGCTAATATTATCAAGAATTGGTTTTTAAAAATACTACTATTACACAAGTGTTTTTTTAAAATCTGTTTAACGTGTAGCGAGAGTATTTTATCGCCTTTATATTATATTACATTGATTCTCTTTCATTTTAAATACGCTGAAATTAGATATTTTCAAAACAATATGATTGTTATATAACATAGTGAGGATTATATTTTGGGTATAATTTTGACTGTTTTTCGTTAGTAATATAGTAGTTTTCTGTTATAAAAAAAAAATAATTGATTCAACCTCTAATTTTTAAAACAATTTTAATTAAATTAATCTCAATCGAATAGTACCTCAATTATCGACAGTGATGCGGGATTGTTGACCAGTACATATAATATTTATCGATATTTTCGCAGATATGGAAATACAAAATCATTGAAATGCGTAGATCCAAAAGAGAAATTGCATTCGATAGCGTATTTTATACATCAGCACTGTGTCTAGGTATCAATTAGATAGGTGGCAACGTGGACTCCATGTCTCTGCTAGCATCCAGCATGGCACGCGTCCTGTTGCCTATGGCATACATGCTGTATGGCTACATGGCATACATGCTGTATGGCTACATGGCATACATGCTTGAATAAATTAGTCAATGAATATCCTGGTTGTAAAATAATCTGTAATACCTTTCACTATTCATTACATCGATATCATCTTTCAATCATAAAGGATCACAGTTCATTTTTAAAATGTTACTTAATAATGGCTTTTCTTGTTCAGTGACCACATTATGTTATGTCCTTCGTGTATTATCTCATTTAAAAAGAAGTTCCCTTTCCCTTCTGCAACATATATGGGATATTGCGTTTAAGCATAGATGCCGGAAGAATGTCAGGTCAGGAAGGAGATGGCACTCACCGCAATCCAAAATCTGCTGGTAGCTCCAAAGATGTGGACTGAATACTGTTTAACTCACTATTTCACAGTACAGATGCGAAGTTTCAAGATTCGTACAATATTACACGTTATACACACATAAATATATGTCCCAAACACGGGAAATTAGATAATACAGACCGTATCTTGATATACCATAACGTAAAAAGTACAATGAAGTGAAATTAATATTGTCAATGTGCATTAATATATTTGGTCTGCGATTACAATTATTACCTATTGGTTTGCGTTTTGTATATAGAGAAAATCGACGCATTCGATGTAGAACAACCTTAATTATTAAAGAAAACAGGAAGTTGTAATTATTCAGAACATAGGTCTGTGATATTTTAAATATTAAATTAATGTATTAATTATAAATATATACATATAAAATCAATTTTGTCGAAAAATATTGTTTTCGCGTCACCGGGATTCGAACCTGGATCTCTATTTCCAATCCGGGGAAGTACACTACCAATTGTGTTATAATGCCAGTATTTTTCATGACAAATTTGGAAATAGAGATCTAGGTTCGAATCCCGGTGACGCAAAAACAATATTTTTCGACAAAATTGATTTTATATGTATATATTTAAAATTAATACATTAATTTAGTATTTCAGCCTTAATTGTTACTCTTTGTATGTTTGGAGGGCCGTGGAATCGCGTTTTTTTAAAAATTCTCTAAAATATAATTTTTATTTAATAATTTTTAAATGAATTTTTACAAAGAAATACATCATATCCAGTTTCGGTGAACTATTTTAGCGTTTATATTTAATAGAATAATAATACTGAAATATTTTAAAACATAAATGGTTTCTGTGGTATCTTTGGAAGTAACACCAGATACCCTTGGAGCTCTTTCCTCTCTTTGTACTCTCGAGTTACTTTGGAGTGAAACTCAGTAGATTCATGTAACAATATTAATTTATTACAACAACCTATTTACAGTAATGAACAATTATATAATTCAGATATAGATTAATTACTATTGCGAAGTGGCGATGGGAAAGAGCCCCGTTCCCCCAGTGATGGCCTCTTATAACCCCTATCCCCCACCACTCATCTG
Organism: Eubasilissa regina; assembly: GCA_022840565.1. NCBI lineage: Eukaryota > Metazoa > Arthropoda > Insecta > Trichoptera > Phryganeidae > Eubasilissa > Eubasilissa regina. Next base: position 25,087,764 of record JAINEB010000011.1, on the reverse strand, counting down.
ACACCCACACATACACGCACATATCCAAAGTGACAGTTTCCACAGTTTCTGAACATTATAAATGTATGAAATATTATAAACTGAGTACCTCGTATTTTATAATATGAAATATTATACTACTCAGTGAGAAAATGTCACTATCTTTACAGTAATGTCTATTAAATAGTTAAGAAGCATTTTAGTCAAAGGGTTATAAAATAGTAAATAGGTTTTATAGTGCTGTAAAAGGAAAATAAGGGAATTCATTAGTGTACGAATCGTCAGAACAAAATAATATACTGTAGGCATGCAGGATTATCGATACACTATTGGAATATTTTATAAAGGAATTAATAATATTCCTCCATGCCTCAAGTGTATGAAAATTAATCCGTATCGTTCTTCAAAGTACCTTTTAAACCATATCACATACCGTACAGTTTTTGCACTATTTCAAATTTCAAATTTCTTGCGATCCATATGCAGTTTTTACGGATTTAATTGTGTGTGTAATAATTTTTGATTATATTTGTCGGTTCTACAAAATTCTATTTTTTATTCCTCATATTGGATCCCAACCCAATGATGATGAATGGAGTGATGAGGTTTCCACCTCTTGTCTCCGATATCTCGAGTGCCATAAACTGTGGTGAAATTTGGGGATCCCGTGAGCGGGTTTGGTGTATATATGTATAAGATTTTTATTTTTTTTTTTGATTTTTTTGTTTTTTGGACCTCTTTCTATCCTGTGAAGCACATTCACCATTTTGCTATACCAATAAAATTTTGAATACAGGTTCAAATCGCGGTAACAACTAAATAATACAAATTTTATGTATCAATTAAAAATCAATTTGTCGAAAAATTATTTTTACGGACTAGGAACCCTTCCTATCCGTGGAAGTGCGTTGACCTATTACACAACGGCATCATAATGAGATAGCGATAATTTTTCGAACTTACATGTTGCAATTTCAAATTGATACATTTGTCATTCCATTATTTGAAAGCAATCTACTTTATATTTACGGAATCTTAATTAATACGTTCGTGTTCGTGTGGCAACAAAAATATTTTTTTGACAGATTGATTTTATCAGTTTATCTTTTTAATTGATACATTTAATTTGTATTAAAAATATCACAGAACTGTGTTCTGAAAATCTACAACTTCACAATATTAATGTGTTCTCCTTAAAAACAACTAATAGATAGACAGTTTTTTTTTCTGTTTATCTTTCTAGTTGATTAAATTAATTTGTTTTGAATACTAGAGAATTATGTTCTGGAAATTCATCAACATAAAAATAAGTTCTCTTTAAAAAATTAAAATTGTTGGATACTTATTTTTCATATAATTTATACTTTTGTTATATTTTGTTTATATATAAGTGAGAATTTATTTTTATTTTTTAATATTTCGTACCTTAATTGTATTATATTTATGGTCTTTATAAAAAAAACTATCACGCGGAAATAAATGCATTATTATTATTATACAAAGTTAGATACTTTGAACTTTTCAAAAATGACGTGTTTTCTATATTTTTCTCTTATTGCTTTTTTTGACTCTTAATATTTCTTAAAATAGTCCCGTGTGAATTTGAATCGTTCCATTAAAATTGTTAGTAAAAAAACATCAAACTGACAGCAGATTTGGTCACCAGAGGAATATGCGATAAGAGTCAATTAACCAAAATCAATTTATTATGGTGAATGAAAGATTTCTTTAAAGATTTTTTGTAACCATAGACTATTTTCATTTTTTATGAGATTTAAAATAAAACAGTACATTAAATAAACGCACAAAAAAATAATTTTCATTTGTTTTTAAATTTTAAATTTTCATTTGTTTTTAAAATATATGACTGGAAAACAACCCGCGGGACAAGAAACAGTGTACACATTTTATCGAAAATTAATGTGATTTTTTTTTGTTTATACGAATTCATTGCAATCAAATATTATTTAAATCATGTTTTTTTAAATACATTACAGATTTAATAAAAAATAAAAAATCAAAAGGAAACAGAAAAATAAACAGTTTTTAATAATTTGTTTATTTAATTTTTTAATACAGTTAGCCTAACGGCTGGCAATGAACAACACGTAAATATTTTGTTCAAAATAGACAACAATATGACAAAAATATATACACATCAGGATAAAATGATTACAGTATATTACTGTATCGTTTTATTGTACTGTACTGTGCTGTATTGAAATTGTACATTTTTATTCCCAGCTGGTCGAGTGGTCAAGATGTCGGACGAACTATGACGCGACTGTGTGAATACATTGGCGCCCAATATTTTCATAAACTATGGTTTAAATTTGTACTAAATATAAAAAAACTGTAAAGCAAAGAATTGGTGTATCAAAAAGTCTGCTATATTATAGTAGAAAATATGAGACGTTCAATTTCAAAACTCCCCATATATTATTCCCATTATTTCATTTAATAAATGTTGATAAGTGATTAAACTGTATAAAGTATCAACAAATGAGAAAAAAATATTTATTTATATAGAATTTACACCCTTATGGGCTTTTAAAAAATTAATTATATAAAAACATGAGCAGTTACACAAGTAGCATGGAACATAGATATATAATTATAAATTGATAGAATATATATAGCTTTAAAAAATAGCAAAACAAACAATAAAAATAAACAGAAATAAATAAAAATTTAGGTTTAACACAGAATTATACTTATAAAGTCAAAAAACTCTTTTACATAACAAATAAGAGAGACTATAATCTCATATGTCAAGACAACACATAGAATTAAATAAAAACTTATTGTTATACCATACATCCAACACCATAATAACACACAGATTCGAAAATATAGAATAATAAACAAAGTAATTCATTTTTAATTAATTTCTACTATATTTTATTTATTATCCTTGAATTATAGTTCAGTAATAGTTATTTTTCTAGATTAGATAAAATTCCGAATAATATTCAATTAATGAAAATGTTATTAAATTAAAAAGAAGATGCTAAAACTGTTATTTGTAAAAAAAAAATCTTATAACATATAATTAAGAAAAAAAATTAAAATAGGTAATAAATTAGCATAGTTAGTATGAAAATAATCATTCACTGAAATACATTGTGTTTTGATAGGGAGAATTAATATATTATATTAATTAACATACTACAGTTAAACATTATCTGTTGTTATTTTAAAGCATTTTTCTTTGAAAAATTTGGCTAATTATTCCTTCCATTTAAACATGCCTACACTTAAAATAATCATATAATTTGTAATATTAATGAGACTAAATTTTTTTAAAACTATTTATTCAATTAATTAATTAATTAAAAATAGATTAATTAATATAAATGCTGTTATTAATTTTAATAATTAATATGTAACCTATTAAAACAGGACTTAACGTGAAGTTTTTTTATATATTTTAAACAGATTGTTATAAAAAGAGAAATCATGTCTTCTAAAAATTTCATTTTGGGAGTTACATACATTTGTAATATATTATAGAAATTGTTAATAATAATACTCCGTGAAGACTATAATATATAAACTATATAAAAATAATTATATTTTATTTCAGTTTATTCAATTTTATACATTTAGTTTCTTACTTAGATACGCACGGAGCCGAGACGTAGACCTTCACCGTTAATGTTATAAAAAAAATAATGTTATAAAAATTGTCCATGAGAAATAGAAAGAGCTATGGTTGGGATGTATCTAACCAGAGATCGAAGAAGAATGTTGGGTGTCTGCAAGGACGATGGAGCATCGATATCAAAAGAGTGGTGGGCAACATATGTTGAGAAGGACTGAAGACAGAGAGTTAATAATGAATGGTGTTTTCTAGAATTTTTACAAAAAAATATTTTTCTGTGCAATTTAGTATCCTGATTTCAAAAATGATAAAAATATACCCGGTCGCAAGTACTTGAAAAGTTATTATATTTAAATGTTTAGGTTTTTCACTATACGTTTTGACGCGAATGATCAAACGACTAACAAATTCACTCAAAAACACAATGAATACATATAAAATTTTGAGATTTTTTTACAAAACGCACGTTTTCTGATAGACTTGAACAATAGTGGGTTTTCAGAAATTCCTAATCATTTGTTAGAAAATGATCATACTTTTGAAAAATATTTGGGATTGTCTATTTTGCATATAAAGAATGTTGGTCTTAAATAATTTGGAATCGTTGGAGAAAAATAAAGCGTGTAAAACTAATCAAAGTATTATAAAAAACTAAATTTGACCACAAGTCCCATTCTAAAATTTTTTTCGAAAAATTATTCTAGTAATTTCGTATCATCAAGTAAGGTACTAAATTTATTTTGTAAATAATTATTGTTTTTTTAAAAAAGATTCTGTTAAATAAACAATATAAAATATTAGTTAATGACATCCCGAAGAAGAAAATGATATTTTTCGAAACCGGTAGATTATTTTTAAATCATTAAGTGGTTAATAAAACAAAGTTAACAATTTAAAATAATGAATTTTAACCACAAAGTAGATTTGGTTAATATTAAAAATAAATTGAATTTTTATACTATTTGGGTTAAATTGAATAGTTCGGTTCGGTTACGTTAGATTAATTAGTATAATTTTACATATTGATGATGGAGTATATTTTTTAGTTTATTATTAATATATTATAGTTTTTAACGAAACATTTTGTGAACTAATTTTTTAATATTTTAACTTAAGGGTCTTTTTTGTTTATTTCGAAGTAAGATATTGTATATTATTGATGGAATCGGCGTAAATTTTGTCGAGTTAAATTAAATGAAATAATGTTATAACTCTACGTGAGTTTATTAGCACCACCCAACATTCGAGAGAAACAGTAACTCTCATCGACAGGTGAAGTATTAAACTTCATTAATAATAGAAGAACTTTTATTATTGCACGACGATTGCGAACACCTTTGCAACTGTACTGATGATTCCATATTTAAATAAAAAATTTAATGGACCTTAACATAAATTTCATCCTTGGAATTTGATGATCTGTAGCTCAAGATTCCATATTTCAGCTTTAATTTTGGATTTTTCGGAAAAATTCGCGAGAAAAAATAACTTAATTTCTATTTTTATTATTTTACAGCTGTTGGTTTATTTTTTAGCGTGTAGTAACACTCACTTATTTTATGATTTTATTTTTTATAAATAACAGATTTTAAAATATGTTCAATACGGTATAAGACACCTGCGAACGCAAACATATTTGTATAATCACCATCTTCAACGAACAATTTAATTGCAATAACTGAAATTATATTGACAGTGTGAATAATACTGACGTGTAATTATGAAACATGTGACATAGCAAAATCAATTAAAGATAAGATATTATTTAAGTTGTCTTATTTTCAAAAACATTGTGTTTTGATAGATAAAATTGTTTATTTAATAAAATATTTTATTATAGGTAATCTCATTTTCAATATAAATTAAATATATTAATTAGAAAGATAGACATATAAAATCAATTTTATCGAAAAATATTGTCGTTGCTACTGAGATTTTGAGATTTGAACCTGCATCTCTTCCAATCCGGGGAATGTGCATAACCGTTTACTGACCTATGTTTTGAATGATTACAACTTCACAATAATAATTTGTTAATAATATATAGTTGTATCAATGTGTCCAAGATTTAATAAAAATTTGTACATTGTAATAATGCACCAACTAAAAATAACATTTTGAGAAATAATTTCATAGCGAGTGTTTTAAATTATATATTTTATTTTTCCGCAATAAATACTTATATATATATATATATATATATATATATATATATATATATATAGTATTTTGAAAAACACTCGAGTAATTCTCGTAAATTATAAATGATGAATTATAAAAAAAAGTTACATAATTAGCTGCGTCCTGCGTTCGGTATATACTGGCTGGGTTAGAGCGGTTACTGTCAGGTATGATTTTTTGCGGTCCTCGGCTATACTAATGCGATACGATGGAACAATTTCTTTTATGTCTTCGTGTCCTCCTGACTTGTCGTATCAATGGCAACCAGCAATATAAAATATTAAAAAAAATCTTTTGAATCTGTGGCGTAAACTGTTGTAAAATCAGGAAATTATATTATATGTTTGTATTTGTACTAATCCGTCAGTGGAAACTATAAACCAAAATATTCGTATATTTTACGCCTTGACAAAATTGGTTACGTTTGAAAGGCGGACGGAAAAATTAGATTTTTTATTTAACTCATTGTTAATAATAAGACCGACGTCAACAGTAACCGAGAGAGTTTTCTCAACAGCGGGAATTATTAAAACAAAACTTTGCACAAATATGAAATTTGAGACATTTAATTCATTATTGTTTTTAAATATATATTTATAAAATAAGTATAATATATTAATAGTATTTTAAAATTTTACTACTCGATACTCGAGTAGTTGATGACGTAGAGTAATTGGAGTCTCGATTACAGAATGAAACATACGTATTTGTAAATAAATAGTGATTCATTAACTGAATATAAACCAATATTAACCCACAAATGATAAATCATACGAAAATACACAAAAAACGCAATTAATTTCCACCAACTCATAGTTTTAAATCTTATTTTCAGTAGCCTGGAGTTTTCCTAAAAACTCAATAACAAACGTTAGTTTAATGCATTAGGTGTATTTTTAAAGGGTATTAAGGAGGGATTAAGAAAGATATTTATAAAATTCCTTTACATATGAATAAACCTGATAATCTTGAAGCCTAAGCAACTAAGAACAAAGTACAATGAAGCGGATCTCGTTGACAACAGTAAGTATAATATATTGTCACTTCTTATCTCAGATTAAACGGGATTAAATAAAATAAATAATATAAATATATTGTATCTCAAATCCAAACATCGTATCGAATAATATCAAATTTTAAAGATAAAAATTAAAGATAAGCTTGCTATAAAAACGAAACAATTTTTTCAATTGTCACTGTGTTCTTGCACTCGAATGAGAATCAGACAGCAACACGATGAAGGTTGTTTTCTTTCTTCTTGCCGTGTTCGGCCTCTCCTACGGAGCTGTGATTCCTGCGCAGCCCAAGGATTTGAACCAGGACCTTCAAGACTTCATCGACCTGGTCCCCACTGACGAAATCGTGGAGATAATATTGGCAAACTTGGATGATCCAGAAGTACAGGCGACCATCGCGTTCTTTTTCAGTGAAGAGTTCAAGAGTTTAGTTGTTGAAGTAGAAGCGATTCCTGAATATGAAGCGGTGAGTTTAAACCATTATTAATAATGTACATATTTAAAAAAACCCATTATTAATACTGTACATACTAAAGAATATTTAATTTGCGGCTTTGCTTTTATAGCTATGTAAAAATAATCAGTCAATGAATGTTTTGTAGATTCTTACTTCAAAGTAAAATATTTAATTTGTATTTTCCGTAACAGGTGATTGCCTTTTTGGAGCAAACCGGTCTGCCCGTCAGGGCTTGGATTCAAGCGTTGCACGACCTGATCGGTCTTCGTAACCTTTCCGCTACTGGCTCATCTCCCAGGAGTCTGAATGATATCCTCAATCAGATCATCGCCATCCTTCCGACGGAAAAGATCAAGGCGCTGTATTTTGAAAAGCTCGAGACAAGCCCAGAATTCAAGAACCTTGTTGATCAAATTCAGAGCCCCACTTTCAAGGGATTTGTCGCTGCCCTCAAGGCTAACAAGAGAATCCAGGAGATCGTCGCTCGTCTGAAGGCCGTCGGTATCGATGTCGATACTTATCTGCAACTCATTAAAGACTTCTTCGGATTTGAAAGCAAATCTGCAGCAAAGGACCTCAACCAAGATCTCCAAGACTTCATTAACCTGATTCCCACTGACGAAATTCTGGCTATTGTGATAGCTAACTTGGAAGACCCAGAAGTACAGGCTGTCATTGCGTTCATCTTCAGTGAGGAGTTCAAGGCTCTTGTTCTGGAAGTTGAATCAATTCCTGAATATGAAACTGTGAGTTAATCATATTAATTAATTAATAATATATACAATCTGTGTTCTGCGAATTTCCTTAATTTTTAGGTTCATTGATATTTTTATTACTTTCACTTATATTGTAGTATTAAATTATGAATAAATTATAAAATATAGTTTGTATCATAAGAAATAGATAATTCTGATTTGTATTTACATAAATAAAATGAATCAATTTTTGTTCATAACAGATTCTTGCATTTTTGGAAAAAACCGGCCTGCCAGTAAGGAAGTGGATCGCATGGTTGCACGAGCTCATTGGACTCAGTCGCGTTTCAGCCGTCCGCTCATCCCCGAGGGGTCTCAATGATATCCTCCAACAGATCTTAGCTATCCTACCTCTGGAAAAGATCAAAGCTTTGTACTTTGAAAAGCTCGAGACAAGCCCAGAATTCAAGAACCTTGTTGAACAGATTCAGAGCCCCACCTTCAAGGGATTTGTCGCTGCCCTCAAGGCTAACAAGAGAATCCAGGAGATCGTCGCTCGTCTGAAGGCCGTCGGTATCGATGTCGATGCTTTCATCAAGCTCATTAAGGAGTTCTTTGGATTTGAAAGCAAAGCTGCAGCAAGAGACCTCAACCAAGACCTCCAAGATTTCATTGACCTGCTCCCCACTGACGAAATTCTAGCAATTGTGTTGGAAAATTTGGAAGATCCAGAAGTACAGGCTGTCATCGCGTTCATCTTCAGTGAGGAGTTCAAGGCTCTTGTTTTGGAAGTTGAAGCAATTCCTGAATATGAAACCGTGAGTTAATTTTCGATAGGTTATTACTGATTTTTACACCCAATGAGTAAAATTCCACGAAGTTCCATGAAATTTCATAATTTTTAAGTACATTCATATTTTTATTACTTTAATTTCAATTATGAATGAATTATGAAATATAGTTTGTATCAAAAGAGATAGATAATTGTGGTTTTTATTTAAATAAAAGTCTTATTTATTATTTTTTGTTCATAACAGATTCTTGCATTTTTGGAAAAAACTGGCCTGCCAGTAAGGCAGTGGATCGCATGGTTGCACGAGCTCATTGGACTCAGTCGCGTTTCAGCCGCCAGCTCATCCCCGAGGGGTCTCAATGATATCCTCCAACAGATCTTAGCTATCCTTCCTCTGGAAAAGATCAAGGCATTGTACTTTGAAAAGCTCGAGACAAGCCCGGAATTCAAGAACCTTGTTGAACAAATTCAGAGCCCCACCTTCAAGGGATTTGTCGCTGCCCTCAAGGCTAATAAGAGAATCCAGGAGATCGTCGCTCGTCTGAAGGCCGTCGGTATCGATGTCGATGCTTTCATCAAGCTCATTAAGGAGTTCTTCGGATTTGAAAGCAAAGCTGCAGCAAGAGACCTCAACCAAGACCTCCAAGACTTCATTGATCTGATCCCCACTGACGAAATCCTAGCAATTGTATTGGAAAACTTGGAAGACCCAGAAGTACAGGCTGTCATAGCGTTCATCTTCAGTGATGAGTTCAAGGCTCTTGTTCTGGAAGTTGAAGCAATTCCTGAATATGAAACCGTGAGTTAACCATACTTCATTTATTACTGATATATACACCCAATCTGTATTCTGTGAATTTCATTAATTTTTAGGTTCATTGATTTTTTTATTACTTTCACTTATATCGTGGAATTAAATTATGAATGAAGTATAAAATATTATGTGTGTCATAAGAAATAGATAATTGTGATTTTTATTTACATAAATTTAATAAATTAATTTTTGTTCATTACAGATTCTCGCATTTTTGGAAAAAACCGGCCTGCCAGTAAGGCAGTGGATCGCGTGGCTGCACGAGCTGATCGGTCTTAGTCGCGCTTCAGCCGTACGTTCATCCCCGAGGGGTCTCAATGATATCATCCAACAGATCAAAGCTATCCTTCCACTGGATAAGATCAAGGCATTGTACTTTGATAAGCTCGAGACTAGCCCAGAATTCAAGAATCTAGTTGATCAAATCCAGAGCCCAACCTTCAAGGGATTCGTCGAGGCCCTCAAGGCTAACAAGAGGATTCAGGAGATCGTCGCTCGTCTTAAGGCTGTTGGAATTGACATTGATGCTTTCATTAAGCTTATTAAAGACTTTTTTGGCTTTAACTAAATTTAATATCTCCCCAATGTACCAGTACTCGTTGTTTGTTGCTTGATATAATTTTTTTTGACAAAATAAATACTTTTGTTTTGATTTCACACTTTGTTTTCAATGCTTTCATTATTTTTTTATTAGAATACTCTCACCTATGTTCTTACGCATAAATTTTATAAATATTTTATGTTAAATAGTTATTAACTTGTAAAATTTATAACTATTCAATGAAAATGTTCATAAATTAATCTTCACAATTTCATTTATATATTATTTCACTGAATGTTCTTGTATTTTTTTTTTGAGATATTCAGAGCTATTGCAGCTAGATGCATTTCTTTAGAAAATATCCTTAATAGTAATCAGCGATGACAGGTCGTTCAGCAAACTATTTGTTTTTTATTTTTTCGTCATAGACAAGTCAGAAACGTTATGTATGTATACTAAATTTATAGATTTTTTAATATATTATTTTTAAATTTATGAGTTAGATTAGTTAGTTCGATTTGATTATGGTAGGTATGGTTAATCAGTTTAATTTTATAACCTGATGATGCCTACACATATTGACGATGGGGTGTGTTTTTTGAATTTTTCAGGTATTTTCAGGTTTTTTCGGTATTATTATTATTACTATATTATGGTTACTCACTAAACTCTAAAGTGTAATATTTCCAACTTAAATGTAATTTTTGCTAATTTTAATATAGGATACCGTAGTTTATTGGAAATCACGCCTTTTTCAGAAATCTTAAAAGTTTCAAATGTCATAAATTATTGTGGAGAAATTTTGAAACAGTGTTTTTTTAAAAAATTGTGATCGAATATTTTTTTTGACATCAAGGCAATTTTGATATAGAAAAATACTTAAAAAAAATTCAAGAGAATATTATCGATATGTGCTGTTTATGCCTGTCTTCGGCCAGGATACCAGAAGAATATGTAGACAGTGTGAGTTTTATTTTGATACATATATAATACACATTTATTATATATATATAATAAAAGTGCTAGTACTGTAGCACGCAATATATTTTATGATTTCCCTCTGTTGAATTCATTAATGGGTGATAAAAGCATTAATAGACTGATTGATATAAGGAGGACGCTTTAGGGTAGATTTAGCCACAAATATGTGGTGCAATGTTGCAAAACATCCTCTGCTCTCTGCACCTGATTTCATCTACGATGCAATAAAATATTCGGGATAATATTGTCGAAATGTATAAAAATTCCTTCGTTAGTAGATAAAACACTTACTGAAGAAACGATAAGGCGATTTAAAGTATTTGAGATTTGGATCTACAGAAGATTTTTTGAAATAAGCTGGATGGACAGAGTTACGAATGAAGATGTTGTGATTCCGATGTACAAAGAAGTAATTAAAACAATAAAAATCCTAAAACTTTAATATCTTAGACATGTAATGAAACATCCGGAAAAGTACGAGATCTTGCACCTCATAATGCAGAGAAAGATTGCTGGAAGTCTAGGCCCTGGAAGAAAGAGAACATCATGGCTGAACAACCTGAGGTGATAGTTTGGCCAGTCTACTGTAGAGCTGCTAAACAAAGTGATGATAGCCAACGTCCGTCGAATGGATAGGGCAGAAGAAGAAGAACGCTTTTTTAAATAAAAAAAAATTAACAATTTAATAATAATCAAAATATTTTCTATTATCAAAACATAATGTTTCGCAATTTAATTGTAATTATTACAAAATATTATTTTATTACTCATAAATATTTATACATATTTCATTTTTCATTTGTAAAAACATAAGTACAAGTAGCACCTAATGTATTAATTATATTTTTATTTTTTTATTTATTTATTATCTTAGTTTTATTAACCACAATTGAGTTTAAAAAACATCTACCGGTTTCGGAAAACACCTTTTCCTTCTTCAGGATGTCATAACTAATTAAAAATATAGCATTGTTTCTTCACCAGAATCTATTTTTAATTTTTTTTAAAAAAAACAACAACAATTATTTAAAAAATAAATTTAGTACCTAACTCAAATTGCTGCTCAATACAAATTTAGACGAATAATTTTTCCAAGTTAATATTGCTAATTTTAAAAGTATATTAATTATTATATATTAATAACGTAATATTATATAAATGCATACATACATTAATTTTAATCTTATTTGAATTCAAAACTGTTTAAAAAAAATCAATATTTTGAAAAATTATGATAAAACATTGAAGATTTACTTATTAATGAACGTGATCAAAATTTGGGTGGATTTCATGCACCGGTAAATTACTGCAAGTATTGATTAAAATATTATTATTCCGTCGGTAATCATATGATGTAATTAAAGAAAATGACAATTACTTGAAGGTTTCCCACGTCACGTAAATAAAGTGTTGCGTCATATCCAGAAGTAAGATACTATGACAGATACATGAGGATATACGGTGCAACAATCGGAATAGAATGATAAGATAAAGTAATTTTTTTCAATGTCAAGAGGTGTGTATTTATTTATTAGTAACTATATAATATATATAAAAAATTTGTTTAGACTGTGCCCGTCTCACTAAAGAAATTATGTGTCGAGATGGGCATAGTTAATAAGCAATTGTTCAATTAATTAAAATAACATGTAGATAGAATTACATTTATTACCATATAAAAGGTGTATATGAAGAACAATTTTAAAATGGACTTAATTTTTGGATCACTTTGTAGCAATAATTAATATAGGTATGAATCAATATGTTTGGGTGAGTGCACCAATACTGGCTCAACCCATATTACGAATCCAAGTTTAAATATATAGTTTCATGTTCTTGTAACAATTCAATTGATTTAAGTCTTTTAGCATTCTATTAAACAGTTTAGGTCCAAAATATTTGTAGTTCCTTTAACCAAATGTAGTATGTGCTCTTTGGGTTCGTAGGTTATTTGTATTTGTCAGTGTGGAAATTATGTTTTGGGTTGTTTTAAAATGTGTATGTTTGTATTTATATATATATTTGAGAGTAGTATTATATTTGTCTAATATCAAAGACATTGAATTTATTGCGCACAGTGTGTTCGTAAAGTAAATATTTAACGTGCAAGTATTATATAAAATAGTATTACTGTCTCATAAATGTAACTAAAAACGCATACAAAGCTTATTAAATGCCAAATAAGTAAAGTCCCTCATGGCATTTACTAATTTTTAGGGTTCTCAAACCGGGACGTCTACTAAATTTTGTACGCCACCTTTCACACCTGACGTCCAATAGAGTGCTTCTTTGCTTTACAAACGGTTACTTACTTTATAAGTTAACATTAAAAGTGCACTTTCGTTTAGGTATTTAAATTATAATATACTTGTATATAATATATAATTATACAAGATATTTAAATTGACTACAATAACACACGTTGATAAAAAAAACAATAATTAATCGTCAAGAAAGAAGCGCGACCTGTCAAATATACTGTCGCTGTAGCATAGTTGATAATGCACCTTTCCCGCATTGAAAAAGAGATCTAGGTTCGAATCCCGATAGCGCAACAAGAATTTTTTTTGATAAAATTGATTTAATATGTATATCTTTATAATGAATACATTTAATTAATATTTGAAATATCACAGACCTGTGTTCTGAATAGTTACAACTTCATAATAAGAATGTGTTCTATTTAATAAAGATTTTATATATTAAACTTGTAGAGGCCCATTAGGTCTCATTGAATATTTCCTTCAATAATTTGATTGTGGTGCGTGGCGTGTCTTCATAATTCGAACTTATATGTTTGCACTTTTAAATTGATACATGTGTTATTCAATTTTTTAAAAGCAATAAACACATTTTTTCGATAAATTTATTTTATCTATATATCTTTCAAATTGACAATATACCTATATTTAATTTGTATTAAAATATAACAGAACTATGTCCTGAAAAATTGCAACTTCACAATAATTATATGTCCGCCTTAAAAATATATAGTTTTAATTTTGTATTTGAGTGTGTAATCAAATAATAAAGTTAGGGTTAATATATTTGTGTCCATAATTATTAATGTTAGCTGCTGAAGGAAAAATACAAATACTTTATTAGGAAAACACATTATTATTGTGAAGTTGTAATTATTTAGAACAGACAGTCTGTGATATTATATATTTAAAATATATAATGTCATAATATAAAGACCTATGTTCTAAATAATTATAGCTTCACAATAATAATGTGTTTTCCTAATTATAAAGTTGAATCAATGTGTCCAAAATTTAATAAAAATGAATTGATAATTTTGGCGTCTGCAATCAGATTACTCAAAGGTATTTGGTGTTTGGTATAAAAATAAGGTAGATGGCTCTTTCAAAATAATGGAACGATTAAATGTATTAATATCAAAAACGTAACATATAGGTTCGAAAATTTGTCGCTAAAATATCGTCGCTGTAGCATAGTTGGATAATGTACTTTCCCCGATTTGGAATGAGGTTCAGGTTTGAATTCCGGTGGCACAACAAAAATATTTTTCGATAAAATTGATTTTATATGTATATCTTTCTAATTAATATATTTAATTCATATTTATAAATACTTTATGTTTAATAAAACATGTTTAGGAATATTATCCCACCATTCAATCTTTTTCCGAGGATAGACATAAATGAGATAACAGCATACTCCTCTGTTCTGGTAAAGATCCTTATCTCCACCATATCATCACGCTCGTCAATTATTATGACCTCTAACTGAATCGTGATATCTTATCTGATAAGCATGCAAGCTAAACGGAAACCCGATATATCATATATCTCTTAAAAATAATTTTAAATATTAATTAAATGTATTAATTAGAACGATATAGATATAAAATCAATGTTATAGAAAAAATTGTTGTTGCGCTACCGGGATTCGAACCTGGATCTCTTTCTAAACCGTGGAAGGTGCATTTATCCAACGGTGCTACAGCGACATATTTTATGACGACAAATTTTCAAACTAATATGTTACTCTTTTTCAAATTAATATATTTTTATCGTTCCATTATTTGAAATATGTCGCTGTAGCATAGTTGGATAAATGTATCTTCCCCGGTTTGGAAAGAGATCCAGGTTCGAATTCCGGTAGCACAATAACATTTTTTTCAATATCATTGATTTTATATGTATATCTTTCTAATTAATGTATTTAATTAATATATAAAATATCACAGGCCAATATTCTGAATAATTATAACTTCATAATAAGAATGTGTTCTCTTAATAAAAATAGTTTTTTGAAAACTTTATCGGACTCACTTATCGGTACCCGTTGATTAATTGAGTTAAAGTTGAAATACTAAAATACAAGTAAAATACTTATTAAAAGATATAGTAAAATAATAATAATTAAAAATCTAAAAGGGCTAGAGATTATTAAATTAAACAAGTATTTAAAGATATTCCCGTTTTAAGTTTATCTTCTCTATACTGAAACTAAAAACTGTTTTATGTCACTTTTTTAAAGAGGACAAAATAAAAATCCATCACATCTATCAGACTCGAAGTTAGACTGTGTTATTCTAAAAATGTCTAAATTAGGAATAGAACATAGGAGTACATTGCTCCTAGACTGTACAACCAACAATTAGTAGTTAATATAAATGTGAACACAAGAGGTTCTAAAACGGTTAAAAGGTTTTCAATATTAATAAAAGTATTGGACATCTTTCTTATTTCCATATTCCATTTTGATCGATTTCTTTTGTTTTTTCACATTGTACTGATATGTTCTGATATAAATGTCGATATCTCCCCCCCCCATAGTTCAAACTCATTCTAATTTGAAGGTGTATAACTCTATTGTTGTATGACGTTGTTGCATGTACATATGAGAAAATATACATGAAATTTATAAGATAAATGGATGCAAATCAATATGAGCATGAACATCGATAGACTGAAACTGTCGTTCAGGAAGATGACTAAATCTCAGAAATCAGTGATGTACAGTGCAATATAGATTTTCAATGAAATGCCAGATGATATATGAAAGGAAAAGAAACTACATAGATTAAAAATTAAACTAAGCAAACATGTGGAAGATAACTCAAATAATAAAAACATATACTTTGATTTTGTTTATATTAGAACATATTATAGATTACAAAACTTTTCTAAATCATTTAAACTGTACATTGAAGCCACTAGGTCAAGTATTAGAAGCACGATACAAGATAACAGTAAATAGTTCCATTCGATTTGCAACTTGAACGAATTTATGGCTTCAAAATGCTTTCCGAAATATCTTGTGCCCTATCCGTTCAACGGACGTTGGATATCATCACTTTGTTTACTGTGGCCCGGAAAAGCTCTACAGTAGACTGTTTAAACCATTGTTTTAGGTTCTTCAGCGATTGTTTTATGTACTCCTTCGAGGACCCCAACTTTCGGCCATCTTTCACTGAGGTGCAAGATTTTGTACTTCTTCGGATGTCTCATTACTCGTACATGAAATATTTTATTCAACTAGTTGAATTATAAACTTCAACGTTCAGAATGAGAATGTTGACTTATGGTTGCGTATTCTGAGATGGCTTTCACTTCCATTTCCACAAGATGTACACGAGCACACACTGGAACTCTGGATCGTTCCCGAATGAGATGATAATGTTGAGAATTTCGTCTAAGGGATGAAATTCAAGGAAGGACATCGCTGGTTCTATGCCGGTATGTTTCAAGACGGTGGTAGGTAGTACAGAAATTTCTTCTTCTGCGGTCCTTCGTTACGAGGATGACGTCTGCCATGGGTTCTTGGGTTGGCCACGACAGAGGTCTGTGCGTGGGATTGTTTAGGTGTAGGTGATATTGCACAGCACCATCCACACGTACTCTTGTAATAATGGAGGACTTGATCCAATGGTAAGGGTGGTCTGAGACGACTGGAGCTCTTCGTTATTTTACAGCCTTGCACAGGGCTCCGTACAGACTAGGGTCCCAGTTGCGACCCCAGGACAGCATACACGAGATAGTGCATCATTTAATGAAGCTAATTACTCATTATATTTCATTCTTGAATTAGTAATTCAGTCAATTGTGGTCTGACACCTGACATCTGACATCTGACACCTGACACCTGACATCTGACACCTGTCACCTGTCACCTGTCACTTGTCGCACTTGTCACATAAATTTGAGACTAGAATGATCGCGACAGTGTTAAAGAATATCATTTAAACACTCATTATCTAAATTAAGGAAATTGTTTATCATGATCATAATTTGAAACACCTGTAGGTCCATAAATCATATCTAGTTAAGTATTATAAAGATTCTTATCGCCTTACAAGTGACAATTACATACAAAATATCATTATTTAATGTTTAATAAACTAATGCTTTTTAATAACACATACTTTCGAAATCAGCAAAATTAACTTTGTGATTTAAATGAATTATTTTTATTTGTTAACTTTGTTTTATTAACCACTTATTGAGTTTAAATACATCTACCGGTTTCGAAAAATACCATTTTCTTCTTCAGGATATCAATACTAATCAGAATATGTTGTTGTTTCATTACCGGAATCTATTTTTAAAAAAACAACAATTATTTAAAAAATAAATTTAGTACCTAACTCAAATCATTACTTAATAAAAATTTACTCGAATAATTTTTAGGAAAAATTTTAGAATGAGACTTGTAGTTAAATTTACTTGGTTGTTTATAATTTTTTGATTAGTTTTACACGCATTATTTATCTCCAACGATTCGAAAATGTTTAATTTATGACAAACACTTTGTAGATGCAAAATTGACAATCCCAATTTTTTACCAAAACCATGACCATTTTCTGTCAAATTATGAAAACCAACTATTGTTCAAACATCGCAAATGCTCCTTTACTCTTATATTAAAATTTCTACCAGTTTTATCAATATAAAATTCAACACAATTCATGCAACTAAGTTTATAGACACCAAAATTCGAAGTTTAGATATAAAATTTCTTCTCTGGAGTAACATTATTTGATTTTCCTCTATTAGACTGGACTAACTTGGTGAAGGATGACGAAAATGATAAATAATTAACTAACCTTAAAACTATTTTCATGTAAATTTTCAAAATAATTTATTTATCATTATTAGATGTTTTGATTGTAGCGTAAGATACAAATAAGATCTGCTAAGACAGAAAAGTGTGGGGCTCGATCCATTATGCCTGAGCCTGGTTACTGAGTCAGTTAATTCTTTATTGTTTTAGCAAATAATAAGATTCTATTAAATGAGATCAAAAATGTTGACAGAAAAAAAAATATGGCGAGCTATACGGCAGCGTCACAACAATTGCAATCTTATGGAAAACTGAAGAACTACAGCCAATTGAGTATATTCCCCCCGGTTATCCTACATTATTGTATTCCGATGTGTTTCTTTATCAATTGTCTTTTTTTGTATATCTAAAATAAAATGTTTTGTAATCAATTTATAAATGTAAGCTTAATTTCATAATTATTTTATCAAACAATTTTTATTTAATTTAATACGGATTATATCTCTAATAGCTACTGTATGAATATTTATAAAAAATATTTTATCTTTTTACTTGAATAAAATTCATTATCTTGATTCCTGGAAATTCATGGGACTTGAAAATTTTGCCTCTCGAGTCCCGGGAATTGAGAAAAGACGAGAATGCAGAATCCCTAATTGTGAATACACTTAGTATCAATTTGACAGGCACATGAATATATCTATATTTCCTGATTTTGAGATGTGTAATTGATATCGTCTTTTTGTTATGTTATCTGTTTATACATTATCCGCGCTCGTCATCTTTCAATGAATCATAAACACCTGGGCTAGGTACGGAGTTATAAAAACATGACACAATTGGTTTTGAAACGACTATGTTATCGTATTCTATCTAATATTATCAGGTGGGCACATATCTCGGCATGTAATATATATTTATTTTGTATATAGGTATAAATATTAGAAATAACGTTTGTCGGTTGTCCCGCATCTGTTGGCCCTGAGACCTGATCAGCTCACCCGGTAACAACCGGCAGAATTACCAGAAGCCAAACGTCTAACTATGCAAAGTAAGGTTTAGTGATTTATCTTAGCGCTGAACTGCCGGCCTGAAAAGACGCGTTCCACGATCGTTTCAGAGCGAATCAAACCGTCGGATTATTTCAGGCATGAAATCGAAAAATCACCACAAGAGGTTCGATCGTTCACAATCACACATAATTATTTTATTAATTAGTTTATATATTTTGTTTATTTAAAAAATATTTAAATAATAAAAACGAAACTTATGGTTCAATCCAATATAAAAGTGATATATATTGAACAATTTTACAAATAAAAACATAAATAAAATTAAAGTCTTCTGTGCATACATCAGCCCTGATGATGAACTCTGCAATGGGATCCGAAACTTCTAACTAAAAATTTAACAAAATACGTCGTGACTTCAAAATTCCTTACGGGCCAGATATTGTAGTTATCCAAATCATGTCTTTCTAGTCATCCATCCAAAATAGAGCATCCCAGTGACCCATCGTCACGTAGTTACCTTCTCAACTTCCCAAGCCGACGAAATAAGAAGGGTTGAAAGAAATATTGAAAGAATGCAGAAAAAATAATATAGAGAGAAGTAAAGTATACAGAAGGGAAACATCTTGTTTTCTGGAAAGATCGTTGATTGTGCTATTGGGTTAAAATAAATAATAGTAAATCGCGCACTAGTGGTTGAATAATAAATAAAGTATTTACCCTACGGTTACATCTTGGATCCTTAACATATGGCTTTGTAGGCCGTAGCTAGCTTAAATTGCGTATTGTGACAGCTGCGAGTGAAAAATAAACCTTAACCATAGACTATGACTGATTTTATAACTGTTAAAACCGCGCGCATTGCCAACCTAAGGGCGTTGTTTGTAATTACTAAGGTAGTTGGCATTAAAATTAATGACCGGGCGATTTCGAACGTGACATCAGTTTTGTAATGTCACAATGTATATGTATATTAATATTAAACAGAGAATATTTTTTTTTATAGATGTAAGTACATATAATTATAATCTAAAATTAATTACAATGATAATTAAAGAAGAAAGCGTTAATTATTTATAATATTTTAGAATACCATCATAATTCAATTATATTGATATAAGTAAGATAAGATAACATAATTTTTAATAATGATAATGGATAATTTGTATAGCGCCATTTCCGTAAAATGTTCTAATGGAGCGTCTTTTGAGAAAAAATAATAATTTATACTGTGTATTCTTTTTATATTTATTACGCTTGTGAAATTAAATAAAACATGTACACATAGGTTGCTTTATAAATTATTAATTCACTTGTATGCTTTTATTTACAATAAAATTCAATAGAAAATATTTAAGTGTACATTCTAAACAGAAAAAGATTTTGTTAAATTACGACAATGAAACCTGTTTTCACATTAAAACATGTTTTCAGAAAACTTAAAAAATCATCTTCCAGATGGATGAATTCTGTAAAATGTAATAACATATCAACATCATATTCCGAGAACATGATGTGTAATAAAAATGGTATACCTAGAATACATTTTTTAATTCTAGCAAAATTGTTCAAATTCTTTATTAAATAATTCGTAAATGAGAATTAATGAACCCGTTTTCAAATTGATGTTTTTTTAGGTTTTTGTGAGTTCGTAGAAAGCATTTTGCTTTATTTTAGAAATACGTAAAATATTCAAAAATATCTTTCAATGACCTTCGATTTTCTGATTATACATTTTACTCATAGTTTAGATTCACGCCCGCATATTTTAGATCTATCTTGAAGGTTTGTTTTTAAAAATTTTCTTCTTTGTATATTTGTTCTACTTCAAAAAAAAAAAAAAAACTACAGTATGTATCTAAAATATACAATAAATGAACTTAAAATAATTAAACATTTAATTTTAATAATGAATTTTAATAAGTAGAGTTATTATATTGTTTTATATTTATCAATCCAAAATAAAATACGTATTATAAACTACGGACTTAATATTTTAAAATATACCGGAAATATTATTGAAAAAAATTTTTTAAAACAAATTAAATGAATTAACTAGAAATATATACAGAAAATATTGATTTACTACAAAATATTTGCTTGCCACCGCGATTAGAATCAATTTATTCTTTATATTTGATAAATTTAAATTGTATTCAAAATACTACAGATATATATCCTGAAATTGCAACAAAACTGTGATTTCCTTAAAAAAAAAATTAAAACTTTATATTTGTTAGTTTAATTCATGTATTTAAAAGGATGGGGATTTTTATAACTGTCATGTTCTTGGAATGGTGCGAATGGAATGGTGGTGTGGTGGTATGTGTGTGTGTGTGTGCCGAACTGCCGATGCGGGTATGTGTGGCTGTAAAGACGGTGCGCAGGAATGCGCGCGTCTCTTTTATCTACGGTTCGTCGGCTCAATAGTTTGACCTACACTAGTGATATACCTTGTACTAAATTGTAGCTTAATAAAAGATTAATTTTTACACAGTATATTTCTTGGACCTGTACATTACGAGGTGTACACTAAAGACGTACTAAGAAGTAAGTACAATTATAATGGTGAAGTAAGTAAAAGTTAAATAAAATAAAAAAATGTTTTTCTGGCAAAATTTATTTAGGATATTTCGCTAAGCTTGGTGGTCTTTATACATTCCATATCTCATTGTTGTCGATTTGCTTAATAGTTTTAATAGTTT
Source organism: Eubasilissa regina (assembly GCA_022840565.1). Lineage (NCBI taxonomy): Eukaryota > Metazoa > Arthropoda > Insecta > Trichoptera > Phryganeidae > Eubasilissa > Eubasilissa regina. The sequence continues at coordinate 25,065,956 of JAINEB010000011.1, read as the reverse complement.
ACACTTATCATATTTAGCGACAACTTTTTGAGTTTTGAAGGATGTTTTTTTTATCTCGTATACAGACACTTGCATTGCTCGTGTGGAAAGGGTTAAACACGCTGAGAGAGGCAGATCAGGTCTTTGCGGAGTCATTATTTTGTTACATTATCTAATGTATTTTAACGGAGGTATGATATACGAGGCACGTTTTTTAAGAAAGTACCGTTGTCGGATATTCTCGGTGTAGCGCCGCAGTTGCGATGTTGCGCATGCGCAATAGTTTCCTTTATTTGTTAACTCACCACACGCAACGTTAGAGACACTTACATAGTATGGCCATCTTGTAGTAAGTGGTTGAAATGTTCAAGACAATAGATCAGCCCACCGACTGCGAGATACGACAATGAGGGGTCCCACCGCTTATCCAGGCCCGTTTATAAGTAAATGCTCCTATGTGGTTCAACTCATTTGCCGCTTGCTTGGCATTTTTCAAATGCTACTTGGCAGCTGTGTCTTGCACATAGTAACGGGATGGAGCCGAACAGTTGCCATCTCAAAACCTTCATAGTCCAGGACTCTTCTTTATTCAGCGATTTTTTGTTTTTTCAAAAAAAAAAACATAACAATGAACATAACAGTGCAATCAGAAAAAAAACATAACAATGAACATAACAGTGCAATCAGAAAAAAAACATAACAATGAACATAACAGTGCAATCAGAAAAAAAACATAACAATGAACATAACAGTGCAATCAGAAAAAAAACAAAGCATAAAACATAAGAAAAAAAAATGTTAAGGAAAACACAATTCTTATTGTGAAGTTGTAATTATTCAGTACATAGGTCTGTGATATTTTAAATACTAAATTAACGTATTAATTATAAATATACACATATAAAATCAATTTTGTCGAAAAATATTGTTTTTGCGTCACCGGGATTCGAACCTGGATCTCTATTTTCAATCCGGGGAAGTACACTATCAATTGTGTGTGTGTCCCGGTGACGCAAAAACAATATTTTTCGACAAAATTGATTTTATATGTATATATTTATATTTAATACATTAATTTAGCATTTAAAAAATATTGAAATCATCAGAAGAAAAGATCATAACAGACTGAGAAAAATAAAAAATATACAATAGCATAAAACATCAGAAGAAAAGTCATAACAGATTGAGGTTGCACAAGTCTATACTTCTCAGGTAAGCACAATAAGGAAAAAGGAAAGGAAACAAACATATCAGTGGAGGCTTCACTCGGGGAGCCAAGGAGATAAAGAATACGCCTTCAAAAAAGGGAAAAAGACGAAATAAAATAAGCACGGACTGACTTGTTATTAGAGCACCACTGTCGGCCGATCGTCACTCAGTGACAAAAGACACAAACATAGAAAATTAAAAGTATTACAAAACAATAATAATAGTTAGAAAATTAAAATATAAGTCAAAATGCATACTAAAAAAAAAAAACATTTACTCAAAGGGAGTTACAACTCCCTTAACAACTCCCACCTAGATACCCAGACATCACAAAGATTCTGAACAATTCCTTTTGCTGCTGAGTAGATCGAAGTTCCGGATGGAAGCCCGATCCACTCCCATGAAACCTTCAAACAAATCTTCTCTTGCATCCATCAACATTATGCATCGCCAAAGTATGTGACCCGGGGTTTGTTTCACAAGCGCATCAAGAATCAGGTGCAAGACTTAAATCACAAAGTTCCCTAAATTCTAAATTCTCTGTAATCCAAAACAAGCTAAACCGAGTAATGGTCAAACGCTGGAAAACTCCCCCGGCCTTTCTCTTGGACGGAATTTGTAGGGAGGAAGGAGAAAATTTATCGCTCCAGAGGTGCCGCCTCCTATCTGTCTTGCCACCTTACTAACGTAATTACCCTTAATCTCTTATATAATACGTTATATTCTACTACAGATGGTCTTGAAGTGTATCCTAAATGACACACTTCCTGATCCTTCTTCAGCAGACAACACCCCTGCACGCATCGGTAGGGCGACATTGGACACGGTCCAATATGTGTATTTTCTGTCCCCTATTAAGGGCATTCGTAAAGATAGCCATATGAAGCCCATGCGTTCACATCCCCGTAGCGTAAGTGACTTGCGTCACATACGTCGTGTTGTATATGAGGCGTTGCATGGCAGGTGACTTTACACCCCACTCGCAAGTTGATATCCTCCTGAGGGTGCAGAAGAAGTTAGCCGCGCGCTCCGACACCGCCTTCACATGCGCAAGAAAGGAGCCTGACATCTAAAATTACTCCTAAATACCTTGTTTCTATAAAAATTATATTCCATAGTATATGTCTAAGTATCGAGCCCTGTGGATAACCCATGATTGTTTCTTTGGTTATGCTTACTCCAAGATAGCTCAGAACCGTCCCCGAGGTGGCTCTCGTTAATCTCGAAAAGATACCTCGGGCCGTCGAAATGAATTACTGGAGAAGAATGTTTCGCATCTTGTGGACGGTACGACGCACGAATGCAACTTCAATATTGCAACAAATTCAACCACAGCAAGCCTTATCTACAGCAAGCCTTATCTACAGCAGTGAATAAAATGTTCTTTCAACTCTTTGGCCACATTACCTATACATAAAAGTGAGATTATCCTGAGCACAATATTGGACCGATGAATACCTGGAAGATACCTAGAAGAAGACCTGGAAGAACTGTGGATAGATACATTATACCTGGCTAAAGAAACTCTGGAGTCAACTGTGAGGGGGCCCTATGGCCGGGACTTGTGGATGTGCATTTCAAGGCGAGTATCATCTGATTGAAATAAAGGAAGAAGGAAGAAGGAAGAAGAAAGACAATAATTTTTGTAATAAAATTTCATTATTACTGTTCCGAATTCGTGAAACACGTTTTTGGCGCGTCTTTCGAATCGGCTGCAACCCGTGTTATTGACACATTTCCCCGTCAAAATTCCCATCCATAGATTTCCTCATGCTAGTCTTGTCAGTGTGAATTATGACCTTGATTCGCGGTGTGGACTTGTCAGTTCATAACACAGTGCATTAGAATTGTATTTTATGATTATTGTGTTTGATCACGTATTGTTTGTTTGTACCGTGGGCGAAATGGTGATATCGCCATCTTCAATTGGAATCGGAATCTAGTCATCCGCGTGTCATTGTGTGATCTCAGCGGCGACTGAAGGGATAAAAGAGGCGTCATATACAAGGTAAGGTGAGCAGTCCTTCCGAATCCCGGTTCCCGAGATCACTAGTCCTTCGACTGGGATCCTTATCCCCTCATCGACCTTATCATGTACCAAGGTTCCCTACTTTCTTTTCCCTACCCTGCGGTGATTTCGATTTACGACCGGAATCGTCGTAATCCATTGCGCGGGATGCGCGACTTATTCGCTCGCGTTCATTTGGATCCAATCGATTCGGATATACGTTTCGAATCCAATTACACTAACTTATAAGATGAATTGAAATCAAAATTGTGATTATGTAAATGACCAAAATTCTTCCATATTTAGTAAATTTATCATAAAAGAATTACAAGTAAGCTTGTAAAAATCTTTACAATTAATTACTAAAAATATAACTGTTACTGTGCACCTGTTACTGTTATTGTTATTATTATAACATGCACCTATATTAATTATTGGTATATATTGCGTTGATGAATTAAATATAAAACACGAAATAAAATAAAAACTATCTAAATAAATAAATAAAAAAAAATGAAACATTTTTTATTTTTCTTAATTTATTATCTTTTTTTAATATAATGAATACACGGAATATATAGAATAGGATAATATAAAGCATAGTCAACGTATAATTTAGGTATGTAATCTGATTAAAAAAAAACCGGTGTTAGCCGCCTTTTTAGTGACATACTTTGTGATCATTAATATGTGATTTTGATTTGGCAGAAATAATAGGCTGGACCATTAGATAATATTTATTAAAACCATACGGGTAAAAAAATTACTTAATATAAATCCAGTTCGATCAATTAAATCTTTTAACATTTTTGAAAAATACGCTTTTCCCATCTGTGCTCTAGGAGCCGAACCACATTGATACCTTGGTCAGCCGCTAGAGTGCCGCTAGTTGCAGCACATGCGAAATTTAGCTCGAAGTTAAGATAGCTTTTAATTGGTGGTCGCATCCAAAAGATGAAAGATACATTTGTGAACGATTTTACTGATTAATTAATATATTACAAATTTTATAACAATATACACAATCGTCGACTAATCATTCTGTTCGCGATTATTAGACCTAAATTTCACTCTAAATTATATAGTTATTATGTAGTTATGAAGACGACAAGATTGTTACTAATTATTAATATAACTTGCAGTGAGTTATTACATGTTATTAGGAGAACACATTCTTATTGTGAAGTTGTAATTATTCTGATCTATTAAATATTAATTAAATATATTCATTAGAAAGATATACATATAAAATCAATTTTATCGAAAAATATTGTTGTTGCGCCACCGGGATTCGAACCTGGATCTCTTTTCTAACGGAGGAAGGTGCATTATCCAACTATGCTACAGCGACAATACTTTTAGCGATATATTTTCGAACCTATATGTTACCTTTTTGATATTAATACATTAATAGCGCAACAAAAATATTTTTCGGTAAAATTGACTTTATGTGTATATCTTTACAATTAATATATTTAATTCATATTTATTACATGTTATTATGTTCATTAAAATCAACAGTTTTTCAAAGATACTCCTTTATTGAAAGATGCAGTAAATATTACCTAATCACAGACTACAAATAATACCAATAAATTAAAATGATTTATATAACGCTGTTACATATTTATCTTTGTATAGTAAATTATCTAGATTATCGGTAGGATTTATTAATAGCTATGATTGACACATTTCTCAAATAATTGATATAATAAATTTTTTTATTACCAAAGGATTTTTTTTTTGCTTTAGGCAGGTTCTGACCTTTCGTTAAAAACGCTTGTTTACGGTGGAAAAATGATTTTTAAGTATTTTGATAATGGTTGTTCTGCTCCACAACTTCTTACGTTACTCTAGAGTCTTCAGATCTACATCCTATATACTATCCTACATAAAGATATATGAACGCCTAAATATAAATAGGTATGGAGATTGATGGGTGAGAATGGTGAACGTTATATTTATATAAAGTGATCACTTAAGCCAACCGAAGACAGGTCGTAAGCACTGTAATTACCCGTACTTCTATATATTTTCAATTAAATATAATAAAAAATAGCTTCGTCTCTAAGCGATATCTATTATTTATTTAAAAATATTTAAGTTTCTGTAAGATAGTCAGTGTATGATAAATAATTACTTATTACTCGTTGTAAATTAACACTTGCAGAAACGAAAATATTTTCGTTTATAAACATTTCCAATTACATTAGCAGGAAAAATTCTTCACTTTTATTGGGCTATCGATCGAAGGATGAGCACGGTGTTTGAGGTGGGGAAAGGAGCGAGCGGTGTAATGCCTCCAGGGCTATGAATTCCGACATCAAATTTATTTACCTGCTTTGGAATTTTTACTTTACTGGAATTCGCTCTCCAAAATTGTCGTAAATTCTAAGTTCACAGTAATACAACTATTTCAATAAGCGTTTATTATTAAAATTTGTTCATCTGATTCAGTAAAAAAATTTCTGAACTGGTACATATAGGTACATACATACTGGTACAGAAGTAATATTTCCAATGTAAATTTCCAGCATAAGATTTGTTAATGGCCAAAGACGAGGATGAAATGACCGAACTATCTCGTATAGTAGACAAGAACTAGAAATAACCAAAAACAAAATGAAAGTTCTCATCGGCAATATTTGAATGTGACAAGAACACACAATTACTGGATTTTCACTGTTATTAAACAAATAATAGACAAATCATAGAGACGAAGCTACTTTTTATTATATTTAATGGAAATATATGGAAGTATGGGTAATTACAGGGCTTACGATCTGTCTTCGGCTGGCTTAAGTGATCACATTACACAATGTAACGTTCAAGATTCCATCCAATCAACCTCATAGACACATCATGCTTCTGCAGAAAACTGTTATCATTCATAGAAGAAAATAATTATTTCAAGAATCTGAAACTTTGTATACAAGGTGTAACAGACCTAGTTCACAATATTTTATGGGTGGATATATGACTAATATACGTTCAAGGAATATGTGCCTAATCTCAACCGTGTCAGAGATATAAGTATTTAAAAAAATATTTCGATTAATTGAAATATTTTGTTGAATCCAAATGATACACTGAATATTGAAAATTTCGAGTGACCAATCAATTTTTTATTGGATGATTTAAGGCCTGAAGTAAATATAGAGATTAATAATGGATATATTTCGCATTTATTTCGAAGTACGTAGACTTAAAGCTTAACATGATTATGTAAACATTTAAAACAAAAATATTTTCGAATTTGCACATGTTCCTTGAACATTTTCGACTCATAATTTAGTCAGGTATCCACCCATAAAATATTGTGGAGTAGGTATGTTACACCCTGTATATGGGACTAACGTTTGTAAGCGATAAATTTAATTATTTATTTTACAATAAAAAATATTTTGTTTTAAGCTGGTGAAAATTTTACATAAATAAACTTGCTACTGTATTTATCCGTTTGCTAAGCGAAGCTAGTCACGTGTCAGTAACATCAGGTGACAATTCTTCGCAGGAAGTCTAGCATTTAGATTTGACCAGTGCCGAATGAGAACCGGAAACATACTCGATTTCCGGTGTCACAAACGGTGAAGGCTCCTGCCGGAAATTGCCGTGTTACTTGATATCTTCCGGTAGGCAAAATTGTCCCGAGGAGACTTATTTTAGAAATACACTGTAGAATTGGATTTGCTACGTTTAAATGAACATAAAAACAATTTTAATACTTATTACATAGTATATTTGTATTATCTTTATAAATATAATAAATTGCGTATGCACACAAAACGATTTAGGAACAAATTTGAACAAATAAAAAGGGCGCATGTCAAAAAAAAAAATTTAAACCAGAGAAGATTGGAAGTGACGTCCGACATTGAACTGAGTAGAAATGACAATTAGTTTACTTGTACAGCATTGATATTAAATTTACTAATTGTATGGGCGTTGCACATAATTTACAATTAACTTAGTTAAAGTCATTTCGCGTCACAACATCTTAAGTGAACATTGCTGCGATAATCGCTAACGCGCTGCGGAAGGAGAAAGTAAAAAAGTTCTAGAAGAAATATACAGCAAAGGTAATAATTAAAATCTAAGTTTCTAGGCATAATACGACACATATGCACCTTTCTCAAAACCTACAACTTGCATCTAACAATATCATGATAGATGGGTAATCATGCAACGCAATTTGTATAATATAATATTAATCTTTCGAAAATATAAATATTATATTAACATTATATATACATATTTCTACTGGCGACACTAAGTAGATACTAATATAAGTTTTTTAGAAACAATCTCGTGAATGTCACAGCAAACGGTATTAGTCTGCCACGTTATTTATTAAATTATAAATAAATTATCGAATATCTCAGTTATGTTAGTTTTTATGGGTAATTCATGTGTTATTAAAAGGTTTGAGTAAAGAAAGAAGAAATTTGTAGAAAATGTAAAACTGATCTTAGTATAATTCTATATATTTAGGGATACAAAATTTCAATAGCCTCCCTACACAAATTGAAGAAATAAAGGATATAAAAGAGTTTAAAAAGAAACTAAATGAATACTTCAAAAACACGTAATTGGACAATAAAAAATATTACAAAATACTTCAGAAGCACACAAATGGAAAATGAATAGAATATGTAATGTATTATATAAAATTATTGTAGTGTAACTCCCTCTCCAAGCACAAGAGCTGGTCTCTTTTTTGGAGAGGTAAGCGAAAGCAAAACCATGTATGTATATAACCATATGTATCTATGTAACCATCTACTTAAAAACTGAATTTATTTGGCCATTTTATTTTTGCTAAATTAAAAAAATAATAATAATTAATAAGATTAAAAAATGATCGCTTAGGTGGTTTGATCATATAAAACGGATGAATGAGAAAATAATAGTTAGAAATATATATTATAAGGAGAACACATTCTTATTGTGAAGTTGTAATTATTTAGAACAGACGGTCTGTGATATATTAAATATTAATTAGAAAGATATACATATAAAAACAATTTTATCGAAAAATATTGTTGTTGCGCCATCAGGATTCGAACATGGATCTCTTTCCAAACCGGGGAAGGTGCATTATCCAACTATGGCATTATTTTTGACAACAAATTTTGAAAACAAAGTAGATGACTCTTTCAAATAATGGAACGATAAATGTATTAATTTCAAAAAGGTGTAACATATATGTTCAAAAATTTATCGCCAAAAATAATGTCGTTGCAGAATAGTTGGATAATTTGTTGGATAATTTGATAAGTTTGGAAAGAGATTCAGGTTCGAATCCCGGTGGCGCAACAAAAATATTTGTCGATAAAATTGTTTTTATATGCATATATTTCTAATTTTTTATATGCATATCATTTAATTAGTATTTAGAAATGTACAAGGCGCAAGTTTTGATGGCACTAGAAATAGAGGATGTCCGCGGAAGACTTGGCACGATCAGGTAAACCAGATACCTAAAGATCCTGTTAGAAGCCTTAATAATCGAAGAGCTTGTATGGGAAGATATATTAATATGGATAAGGATAGAAATGGCGTTAAAGGAAGTTAGTTTAAAGGTTTTTAAAATTATGATTAAAACAATTTAAAACATTTAATTTAATGTCTAGATAAATTGTTTGTATGTAAAGATAGTGAGTAATGGTAAAACTAGTGACTAAACAGCGTGAAGTTACAATCAGTTTACGGTGTGCAGTGTCCGGTTAGTTTGGTTCAAGCAACGTCGGTTAGTGCAAATTCAGTACCGTGGCGCGGCGCGACCGCAGCGCGAACTCAGCTTAGCCGCCCTTACAGCAAAACTTTATTTTCTGAGAACACAATAGGCACTCTGCACTCCGCACTGGTGGGTGTACGTGACCAGTGGCGCGGCGGGAAATAAACCAAGAGAAAAATAAAAATATGTGAGGTAATTAGACCAAAAATATTTACGTACATTTTTGTATCTCAAATAATTAAGAAAAATTCAATAAGTTGATTCGGGAATATGAAGCATTAATTATTGAAGAATCTTAAGATAGTATAAAGCGAGCGCGAATTCTGCTTAAGATTAAGCATATATAAAAAAAAAGGAACTGTCACTAGCCTAAAAAACTGACGAGATGTTTGGAAGTGGAAGAAGAATCAAAAAGTGTTTGGGATATACGCGTATACGAGTATATATATCGAAATGTGGCCATACTAGAGTAGGTTAGAGATGAGAAAGACTACTTACAGTTACAGAACTTTATTTAGCACTTTGTTTTTATTTAAATTTCAAATCGCCGATTCAAATACAATAAAAAACACATATTAATTTGATTTTAAATAGTAGCTGAAGCCTCAAAACATGTTAGTAAATATGATACATTATTAAAAATAATTTGTATTCACTAACACAGTGTTTTAAAAATATCGCAAATTGATCACGCGTACTGCAAATTGAATGGTTTATAACTCTATTAAATTTTAATATTTTACTAATTTGGTTCAATGAAAAATTATTTTAGTAATCTTGTCTTCAAAATTATAAGAAAATATATTTTGTGTATGAAATATTATTCTATATTAAAGGCAATTTTGTGGCACGCGAAAATAAATTTAATGATCGTTGTCTTTTTTATAATGCTTGTATTTTCTTAATTATGGCAAATAATATTCAGTTTATTAGTTTAATATTAGTGTAAAAGTCCTATCTAAGTAATAGTATTAAAAAAGTCAAAGTCTAGTGGATAATTTCTGATATAAATAAATAATAAAACTCCACATTTTCGTAAAAAATACCGAAATATGATAATATAAATAATAATTTTTGAAAGGAAAGCATTAATAATTTATTATTTTATCAAAATTTAAATGCTGTACAAAAGCTATTAATGGATTCAAATCTTGAAAGCAAATCACTTTTTATTAAAAATTATAATATGTTACATTTTGATGATTTGTTTTGATTTGTGAAATGTGTAAACTGCAGAAAATGATGTAAAAAAATAAAACTTATAACTTTGTTTTATTAATCACTTATTGAGTTTAAATACATCGACCGGTTTCGAAAAATACCATTTTCTTCTTCAAGATGTCAATACTAACTAAAAACATATAGTATTGTTTCTTTACCAGAATCTAATTTAAAAAAAAAACATCTATTATTTATAAAATAAATTTAGTACCTAACTCAAATCATTACTTAATACAAATTTACTCGAATAATTTTTTGGGAATAAAATTTGAATGGGACTCTTAGATAAAATTAGTTGGTTGTTTATAATTTTTTGATTAGTTTTACATGCTTTATTTATCTCCAACGATTCCAAATTATTTAATTTGTGAACAATACCGTTTATATGCAAAATTGACAATCACATTTTTTTAATCAAAACTATGATCATTTTCTATCAAATGATTAGAAAATTCTGAAATTTAAAAGTATTAAAAAAAATTCTTTACGTTACTATAACCATCCCAGGCCATTACGCCTCTGGCCACGACGATCCGCAAGAGGAGATGAGCTGCCCTGAAACTTTCCAATGTAGATTATAAAACTTTAAAGTGCGGATCACGGTGTTTTTAAAGGCATTAAGTCCTCACTGAGAGAAAAGTCTCCAGTAATGGATTTCTAAGATGCAATTGTGAGCGAAACATCTTAAAAATATTTGAGATTAAACTTTTGCGGTGGAAAATGTGAAAAAAAAATTAGACGCGGATTTATCTAAAGAATAGTTCATTTTCCTATATTCCCACTTGTTCATTTCAACTTGAATACAAATAAAACACAGTATGTTAAAAAATAAAATAGACGACGACATCAAATTAAGAATAATTTATTAATATTTTTAAATTTTTTAATAGTTTATCATATGCTTAACCCTGAAGTATGACTTGTTTCAAAGTATATATGTATAACATATTATAGTTAATTGAAAAATATAGAATGTGACATTTGTCAGTTTATACATTTAGGGCCGGTTGTGTGATCATTAGTAACTTTTTACTATGGTAACTTTTTACTTTAGTAACTTTTTACTAACGCCCGTGGTTAAAATCGTTTACGGGTTGTTCGAACGTCAAATATACTATTGTCAAAGTATAGATGGAAGTGTATATTGGTTTGACAAATAATCGTGAAATATGCTTTATTTCATACATTATCTATGGATTTTTTCATCTAGGCGTTCAACATGTTTGTTGATGGAGTTTTTTCGTATTATGTGTAATAATGGATCATCGTCGGATGAACTCTCATTACTAAAATAGCGAGATATTGAATAATTAATTATCGTGTATAGAAACTTTCAAAGTACCGATATGTCAGATGACTTTTGGAACAGCTGTGAAAAGTCCGCCATATTTAACGATCGATTCTCGTTTTTACTATCGGATATCGCAGAGTAAAATGAGTTTACTACGGAATGTGCTTTCGAGAAGAAAATATTTTTTTACAACTGGTTTTTGCAAATTTGTTTACTTTAGTAACTTATTTAGTATAGTAAAAAGTTACCACTGATCACGCAACCGGCCCATAACATAAAAGATAATTAAAATATTGAAAACAATTAAATTTTTATTTAGTTAAGTAAAATATATTTGTCATTATTATTCGTAGCATCTTTGCATCCAGTATTACACACTGTTTGCCCGCTACGTCATCGAACCAGTGGGTCTTTGGCCTTTTGGAAAATTTGGTTAGAAAGAGTAAATAATGTGACTGGTTTGACTAGTCATGACTGTCAGTCACTCTTGCATTATGTCAATAATGTTCAGCTCACTACACTTTATCGGTTGATTGGATACTTCTTTGCGTTAGTTGGTTGATTTAGGTTATTCTACGGTAGACCACTGCCATTTTTTTAATCATGTGTTCAAGTTAGAAAAATAAGTTTTACGGAAACATTGCCAATTGTTTTCTGCTAGTTTATTATCATAATTATTCAACCGCAGCGGTGTAATGTTATTAAAGGATCACAGGTAGGGTACGTATTTATTTAATTTAACGCCTCTAAAGCTACCTTCCGAGATGTAGTGGCGGTTTGGGTAGGGGTACATAGATATATAGGGGAGCGAGGGGTAATGAGAACCGGCGGGTAATGGGAGTCATTACAAAAAATGTACATAATAAAGCTCAAATCAATCGGAAACAATCCAAACGTTTTCCTTAGTTAGTTGAATATTGCCAGCTTCTTAGTAGCTTGCGTATGCGCGTGACGAGTGGAAGTGTGTTTTAAGCTTCGCATTTAAAACAAATTTCAATTTTTGGCATCACAGTAAGTAGTTAAATTTGACTTATTTTATTACATTTTATGTCAATTCCATTGTCTCACAAAGACTATATAGTGTATGTATTTTTGTGTATAAGTTTAAGGATAGGAAGTATAAATAGTATGTTTACTTTATTTTTAGGATCTTAAAATTGATGAACTTTGGGAGTAATTGGAGCCTAGGTGGCTCCCATTAATCCACTCACTTTTTGATCTTTGAACCACTCAAGACTATAGTGTGATTTGTATTTCGAGTCACGAAGTTTAGTCTAAATAACTCTTTATGAAATTGCCGAATTATTAAACAAAGCATATTTATATATGGTAATACTTATATATATCGATTTATCAGTCGATTTTTTGGATAAAGATAAGATATCTGGTATTAAAATGACAGAAATATTTCTTATGAATCCAATAAATCCAAAAATCAAGAATAATGAAACTAAAGAGAAATTAAATGGGAGTTTATTCCAGGATGAGTATTCGACTAACGAGACTTCTTTTAATGAGGCTGCGATTTGTGATGGGTTGGATGAAAAAAATGAGTGCATTATTTGTTCAGATTTTGAAAAATATTATGAACTAAGGTATCATTGTAGAGACTATGCAAACTGGGCTCATGGTGCTCTGATTGTACTGACCCGAAAGATTATATAAGATTATATGTGTGTTTTTTGCTTAGATTCCTCAAATGTGTTGATTATTTTCAATATTATAGTATTAGAACATCATTTTTGTTATATAAATATTCGTTACCTTAATACATATTTACCATTTTATTGTAACTAACGTTACGTAATATTACTTACCAAAAACGTAAGACTTTTAAAATAAGAGAAATGGCTCCCATTACGCATGGCTTTCATTATCTGACATGAGGAGTAATTGAAGCCAAATGTGTTTTTAGAAAACATTTTTTTTTGTAACTTACATTAACATTATAAAATTGAAATTTTAATAATGTATAGGTATATAACTAAAAGATTAATTTCAAGTCATAATAATAAATGTTTAGAGCAATATGTTACTTTTATTCAATATTTTCCTTAGCAGGCTCCAATTCTCCCACGCTCCCCTACTTAGTCCGTTGATTTAAAAACTCTTAACTACTCCATATCATATCAAGTACAACGATACCAGAGGGTTGTCGTTCAATGTACTACTTTCTTTGAGGGAAGGGTGAGATATCTAGGGGATATATTTTCAACACGGTACAAGAGTGAAACTGAGGAAAATTTGTAGTGGATATTGTTCAATATAATACATTTATATTAAGTGGAAGATGCCTGTATTTTGCGCTGAATCCTAAAAAGTATCTATGAACAATTAGATTTACGTCACTCGTGGAATTGTATTATATAAAGAACGGATAGACAGACGTACAGTTACATTTGGATTGTGTTGCTGGATATAATTCTTAATTTAAGACATTTCTTAGTGAGAGAATAAAGTAATAATAAAGAAAAAGGATAACCAGATTATAGTAAAAGTGTTGTTGAAAAATGCAATGGATTTTAAATGGGAAATATGTAAATCGTTGCCAAAGTTTGAACTGATTTATAATTTTATTTTATATCTTTGGATTGTTTTTCTTATAAAAAAATGTGGCAATCTAAATATATTATTGACGTTAGTTAAAGTTACTTCTATTTTCATAGCACAAGAATTTAGCTTAGTTTGAAAATAGGAAGAATATTGATGTGACATGTATTCCGTGTACGCATCTCTATTTTTGTTTTAAAAAAAAAAAACGTATTCTGAATACCGAGAAACACATATTTTTTATACATATACTAGATGTACATATATATATTTGATTTAAGATTTCTGCGAACACGAGTATGCAGGACTGGCATCTTTTCTAGGTTAGATCGCATTTTTTGTAGATGGTTTCCTTGGGATAACCTAGGTCAACATTTTAACACGGTAAAACGGCATTGACTCAAAATATAACAGTTCAACCGTACTTTTCGCAGCAGATATAAAACAGTAATTTTTTGAAAAATAACATTGATAATGGCATGTGTTACTGTGCTGAAACGTAAGACTATATTTCTTAAAGGAAACCATATACGAAAAACGCAAACTAATCTAGAATATACGCCAGTTCCACACACACACATATATATAAAATAATAATGCAACGTAAAAGACTTGATCTTGGAATGAGATTTCATTCGTTGTCTAGTGTATTTTATACGCGGAGTAGAATGACTCAACAGATACGTACCCACCTTTTTTGACAATCTCAGAGACGAGAGATTAATGTCTCATTCATGTAAATGCACCGTAATAATATTTATTGTATGGCTTAAATATTTTTAATTTTCTGTGTAGTCTTATTTTATTTTTAAGGAGAGCACATTATTATAGTGAAGTTACAGTATTTTCAGAACATAGTTCTGTGATATTTGTATAAAAATTAATTAGAACGATATACAGATAAAATCTATATATAGTATTGTTGCTAAGTGGACAGCTATCGCTACGTTACGATGAAGACTAAAGATTTCTATGCTACGTGTACCAAAGTGAATTAATATTATCAGGATTATTTATCTTAATTTTTAGACAGGATAAGAGCTGAAAATGTTATCAAAGAGAATGAACAGTATTTATGTACATCGTTGATGAGAATCAACATTACCTAAAAACATTTGAAGGGTAACATGACATTGAATGTTATCTTTTTGTTACGTCTTGATAAGGTTCAAGGTTAGATGATGTTTTGTTTACGAATTATATTGTGAAGGTAAAAATAATTTTACGTAATATTTGATTCTCTGGCTGCAGGAGCACTGCTGGGTTCTTTTCCTTTTATTGAATTAAATAATTAGAATTGCGAGAATATTTATCGGTATCCTATTCTAAGCCACAGTGTAGAGCCTTATTCCAAAACTCCCTAAAACGACTTTATGTTTTTTTGAGCTATGGATGAAAACGTATATTTTGAAAGCAAATGTACAAAATGTTTGTTTTTACATTTACACAAGAGACAATTCTGTAATGTAATTTTTTTTTTGTATGTTCTGGCAGAAATTTTAACATCAAAAAGCGTTGTGATTGGCTGGTATCATTTTAGGAGGAAAAGCAGAAAAGGGGTATTTTGGAACTAATCTTAATTTAAGTGGCTTTTGCGAGAAACAATGTGTTCTGCATGTAGGTGACAAAAATCTACAAAACTGCATATTTAACTCTAATTATACGAAATCCGTTTTAGGAGACTTTCGAATTAGGCGCTATATATACAGGTATATGAAACTAATTTGTAATATATAAAAGAGACGGAAAAATTACAATTATTTTTAAAAAAGGTTCAGCGACCAAGAATTTTTTACTATCTAAAACATGTGTAGAGGTACTGAACGCGTCGCACAGTACCTGACTGTTTAGCCAGGCGTTCTACTATTTCTACGCTCTCTATTTCTAGTAACTAAATTTATAGTGCAATTTAACTTTCATCCTGTATAAATTCATTTGTACATCATTCTACAATAACGCTGACCGATTGAAAGTCTTAATACATTTCGTCAACCTGCTCTTACCGCTTACACCAACACCTATACTCATATACATTTATATTTATTTATTTTATTTGTAACTATATAATATTATGTAAAAATCTGTTTGGACTGTGCCCGTCTCACTAGAGAAATTCTCTGTCGAGACGGGCAATATACGATATTCACACATACACGTGAGATCTGATGAGAGTTAGGGCCCTCAGAATTACAGGCCCTTAAAAAATCCTTCCTATATTCATTACCCACAAACATCAGTCACTTCATACTGGTGACTCGACACATAAAGCAAAGCAAACTCTTTCAATTTCAATACATGTTTAATAATAAAAAAATAAAACAAGGTTAACTCATTTTCATTTATTTACAACAGTGTATGTACATGTAATAATTGTTGTTTCATAAGATAGCAATGTATAGCATCTGATTTAAAATAAATACCTGTTTTGGATTAAGCTTTCTTATAGTGAGAATGTGCCGAGCATACAATGATTTATTAACAGAAATTGATTGCCTATATTAAAAAAAAAATTAATAATGTTCATCGATGCAATATGTAAATGATTTTTTCTTGTTTTAATTATTATGTTTGTAATTATTTTACATATTAAAAAGGAGGGAGGGGGGGACCCATCCTTTCCCGGGACCGGTTTAGAAGCTAGGGCTTCCCTGTCAGTCTCACTCATGAAGGTTAATAAATATACGCGACTTTAATTCAAAAAAATATTCAAGTTTATGCAGTATATAAAACGAAAAATAAAAGAAATTCAATGTAGTTATTATTACTGTTTTTATTCATAAAAAAAACCACTTAACTTTAATTCATAGAATACATGGTGCAGTAGTTCGAGGCAGACACTCAGGGATCCAATCATCAAAAACACTCCCAAAAGAGAGTCAGTGGACGGGACACAAAATGATTGAGTCACACTTACACGGGCAGAGTAACAGAGTTGCAAAACACGAGGTATGGAGAGTGAGAGGTAGGCGCGTAGGTGGAGATCCCACCCACGCAGGCCGGCCCAACTACCTACCTAAGGCGATCCAACGTGTCACCCATACCCGAATAAATACCTTGTATAAAAAATTCCCAGGCGGGCGGGCGGCGGTTTTTACATAGTACTACGATGCTTTTTTGTCTCTTTTTTGTGCTATTGTCCATGTGAAATATGTTGCAATATTGTTATTTCCAATAAATAAATACATGTACATATGGAGTGAGGTAGTGTATGTGGGATATATTAGAGTAAACAACAGATCGCCTAATATATAGACATAAACTAACGCAAATTTCTTGTCCTAATATTTTCATTTTGGTGTCACCCACGTGATTACTTTGGCACCACTTACGCAATCAAATAGCTCCGCGCTAACGTTGACAATACAATATGCATTAATGTTAAAAACATATCTTATTTTCGAATAGTAAATACTTTTACTGTTGCATAAATGTGTCATAAACTATCGGCTTTATGTTTTCACCAAGAATGTGTGTAGAATATTAATAAACAGTGCTATTTTTAGGAACTTCGTTGACGGCTTCATTATGCCATATCAACCCTACTATTAAGCAAAATTAAATATGTATTTTAAAAAAAAATAATACCTTCAATTTTGTAAGCATCTTAGATTGAATGATCAACAAATTAAAAAAAAAATACCGTACCAGAAACACGTGTAAAACAATTGAATCAAAACGCCCCCGTGCCTCGCCGCCCTTTCCATTTTAGAGACCCGTGAAGCGCTACCGCTTTCTGGGAAGGTCCGATCAGAACCAGAAAAGGTAAGAAAACCCTCCCGACGAAACTGGGCCTAATCCGGCTGACAGGAGTTAAATGGATGTGGATGTAGAAGCTAATGAAGAAGGGCCGGGAGCGGCACCCAAATATTCCAGGTTAATTAATTGATCGCCAAACAGAGAAAAATCGGCCTCACATATTCATTCGCATAGGGGAAACATTGTTTCTAATTGGACCGCACCGCTAACGATACAAAAAATCTAATGGATTTATCTCGGAGCAAATTGCTGAAACCGCCCAGTGACGTGCAGGTCTTGTAATATGTGTGATTGCTTCTTTTCTACGATTTAACGCTGTACCTTTATTTTCATTATTTGGTTAATCCAATATTATCGTATTCAGGGTGTGACAGATCTACCACAATATGGGTAGATAGATACTAGGGATTCTGTATTATCGACATTTTAAAATTTTTTAAGCCCCGAGAATTCCCGAGAATCTAGACCAAGAATTTAAATTAATTAAAAGGAAAATATATTTTAATAAATATTCACATGTATTATGTACGGTGGCTATTAGGGATATTATCCATATTAAATCGAATTAAAATAATTATTTTGTGAAATTAAATTAAGCTTACATTTATAAATTGATAAAAATTACAAAACACTTACATTTAAAAAAAAAATACAATAAACAAATTAATAAATATTTAGATCAACTCTACAATCATAAACAAAAATGCCTACAATCATAAACAAACCGACAAAACCATTCCCTTAGCTGACCATATATACTCGTACATATTTCGCTTTGTTATTTACTTACTTACTTATCATCACGCCAATTCCCCGTGAGGGTAGGCAGAGAGGATAGAACGCCACACGCTTCTGTCCTGACACACAATTCTCGCCTCATCCACATTCATACATCTTCTCATACAAACTCACCAATTGTTGAGGCTTCTAACAGAACCATCCTTCATTATCTAGTTTACCTGGTCGTGCCAAGTCTTTCGCGGACGTCCTCTATTTCTGGTGCCATCAACACTTGCATCGTATATCTTTCTTACCATTCTCTCCTGATCATCCGTTCGTATAACCGAACCACCTAAGTGATCCTTTTTTAATCTTACTCACTATACTAACATCAGCTTTACATTCTTTCCTTATTTCTTCATTATTTACTCTGTCATAAATAGATTTGCCACAAATACGTCTAAGTGATCTCATTTCCACTGCATTCAGTCTACTTTCGTTTCTTTTCTGCCAGCTCCAGGCCTCACTTTCATACATCAGTGTCGGTACCAGGATTCCATTGTGCATCGCTAGTCTTGCCTCGGTTGACTAATTCCCGTTAGATATAATTTCATTCAAAGCGTCGTTCACTTTATTTCCTGCAGTCGCCCTCCTTTCGATATCATTCTCAGCCTTTCCGTTTCTATCAAACATACTTCCCAAATATACAAAATCATCTACTTGTTCCAAACATTCATTACCTACAAGTATTTTCACGGTGTCTTGCTTTCCTCCTCGAATACCATCATTTTCGACTTGTTAACATTCATCATGAGGTCGCTTTCCTTGCATACATCGTACATTCTATTCACCAGATTCTGTAGTTCTTGTTCATTATCGCTTTGTTAGTAGTTAGAAAGCTACAAGAAATGAAAATGTCAGAAACATTTTTTATTTTTGATAAATAGATTTTTTCTATATACTTTCTAATTGATTAAATTAATTTCTATAATTCAACTTTTTTAAATTATATTTTTTATTTATTATCTTTGTTTTATTATCCACTTGAATTGAGTTTAAATACATCTACCGGTTTCGAAAAATACCATTTTCTTCTTCAGGATGTCAAACTAACCAACAATATATAGCATTGATTCTTCATCAGAATCTATTTTTAAAATTTAAAAAAAAAATATTTTTAAATAACTGTTTTTTTAAAAAATTTTAAAAATAAATTATGATGAAGAAACAATGTTATATATTTTTGGTTAGTTATGACATCCTGAAGAAGAAAATGGTATTTTTCGAAACCAGTAGATGTATTTAAACTCAATTCAAGTGGTTAATAAAACAAAGATAATAAATAAAAAATATAATTTTAACCACAAAGTTAATATTGCTAATTTTAAAAGTATGTTAATTAATAATATCAAAAAAAATCTGAGTCTCGGGTTTTTTTTAAGGTCCCAGGACTCGAGAATTCTCGGGTTGTTTTGATACAGAAGTCCAAGTGGATCCTTGATTAAATTACGATTACGCAATTATTTCGATTAATTGAAATATTTTAAATCAAAAAATTAAAAATCATCTAATTTCAAGCAGCCGGACTATTTTTGTTATTTAGGGCCTGAAGTAAAGATATAGATTAATAATGGATAAATTTCGCAAATATTTATTTCGAAGTACGTAGATTTAAAGCTTAACATGACTTTGTAAAAATTTTGAACAATAATTTTCTGTAACGGTGCAGAATTCGACCATATTCCTTGAATATTTTCGACTCATAAGTTAGGTATCCATCCATAAATATTTTCGTATACAGGGAAACATAGAACAAATTTAACATCTCTGTTATTTATTAGATAAACTACATATTTATTTATGTTTCTTTACTACATATTCGATAAATTGAAGACGTCACCCGAACAGCGATCTATGGAAAATTTTTGTGATTTAAGAGGAACTGGGAAAAACTGTTTATTTTATCTGATGATGGGAAGAAATAATATTCAATGTTTGATTTTAGTACATTATACATGATAATAATATACTTTTTATCAAATTGTAATCTAAGATGAAAATAAGAGTACTGAGGCACACACAAAACTTTTTTTCAGTAGAACAATGCTATACGGCATGTGCTTGACAACGTTGTTCCATAAGGTGAAAATAAAAACAGATTATACAATAAAATATAGAGTGGGCCAACTTGGACTGACTGATGTAAAACACATATAACTTTTGCAATTTTAATATTTATTAAAAAATATATATTATTACATGAAAATGTACTTAGTTAACTTTTTTTAAATCTATGTGTGGAAAATAACACAATTTAAATGACTTATATTTTCTTATTGACAAATAATTGCTCTTTCTAAAGTATTTTGCACTACATTACGCAACATTTCTGTATCCAAATTTGTGATTTCTGCACGAATATTTTGTTTAAGCTCCTGAATTGTTGTCGGTTTGTTCATGTAAACTCGGGCATTTAAGTAGCCCGAAAGAAATCAGGCGCCGTCAAATCTGGTGAACGGGAAGGCCAAGCAAACTCTGCATTTTTTGAAATTAGCCGGTCACCGAAAATAGATCGTCGCGAAACATAATAAAATTCAATAATTTTAACGCGCTTTTGCACTGGGTATGTAGCCATTAAAAACTTCCATAAATTTTTTATTATCTGCAAAAAAAAAATATAATTAAAAATAAACTCCACCAAAGTTATAAATTTTTAAAAACAGTCAGCCTATGTTGGCTCACCCTTTATATATTATATGAAAGATGTATTTATTTTAAAAGAACAAAAAATACACATCACTCGCTTGATAGATTTTTTATAAAACAAAAAATGTAAGAACAATATAATAATTAAGGAAAACACATTCTTATTGTGGAGTTGTAATTATTCAGAACATAGGTCTGTGAACATAGACCTAAGTTGTATCAATGTGTTCAAAATTTAATAAAAATGAATTGATAATTCTGGCATCTGCAGTCAGTTTACTCAAAGGTGTTTGAGATTCTGTAAAAATAATGTAGATGACTTTCAAATAATGGAACGGCAGGTGTATTAATTTGAAAATGTGTAACATATAGGTTCAAAAATTTGTCATGACAAATAAATAATAAAATAAAATGTCAAAAACAATATTTTTCGACAAAATTGATTTTATATGTATATATTTATAATCAATACATTAATTTAGTATTTAACATATAATAATTACTTTCAAAATGACGTTTGACAGTGTTCAATGAATAAAATGTGCTGTACAGCGTTGTTCTGCTCATAGTTGGATTTTTTTGTAGCAACGGGTACTCTTCTCTTCTGAATGCATAGTTGACTAGCATCTTTCATCATTTTTCATTTGATATCTTCAGTTTGACATATTATTTTTTCTTTTTCTTTGTCCAAAAATCACTTAATGAGAGAACCACATCTGACAAATCTGCCGTATTAGGTGGATTACAGCGTTGTTCTATCACAGGCCAGATTACAACATGTCATAACTTTGTAAGGTAGTAGAATTTCGTACTACTGACTATACCAAAATGTGCGTAATTTGACGTATAACTATGTAACTTAACACAACCTAAAATGTGCCGTAGATACATCGTTGTTCGGGTGACGTCTTCAATTATATATTTCATACTTTCAATGTATTTATTTCACTTTCAGCGCACTCAATCTTCTTTTATTATTCCCTGACATTTTCGACGGCGTCTCCAAGTGTCAATGTGTTAAAAATGATTGGCGAGAATGTTTTTTCAATGCGAGTTAAACTCCACTTATCTACACCCACGAGGGTCGCTTTGTAAAGCGGGCTTTGGAATACTCGTACACTCAGATGATTACACCCCCGCGCCGTCTTTACTGACAAATGTTTGATCTCCAGTAAATTGAAACTGAGTTTAAAATGCTGATTAGATACCCGCATGTCTACCGATAGATTTACCTACTTCAAAAGCGTACACCGCTCCGCTAGCGCTCGCACACCAGCAATAAGGGCAGTCTCACAATTTTCACAAACGTACGGCAACGCGAAAAATGTTGTAGAAAAAAATCAAAATTGATTTAAAATACAGGCCATCAATTTAAATTAATTTTATAATTTACAAGCATTAATACTTCAATGACACAACGCATAAAAAATTACTGGACATATTTTATTAACCTTTACCATACCGTGATATAAAATACCCGAACTCAGCCATGATATCAACTCGTGTTACCATAAATAATTGTTAGAAAAAATGTTTTTATTAGCTTAAATGACACGAATTTACTCTAAATGTTGAGTATTCTATTTTGAAAAAAATGATTAATAACATAATTTAGAGCATTCATTAAGTCCTATACAATGTGTCCTTCCTTCTTATCTCTCTTCGTTTAATTAGTGAGATTAGTGAGAAAGAGACAATTATATTTGTATGTTTGTTGCTCTTTTCACTATGAAAATAGTGTACAATCTCTGTCTTTCACATCACAAACGATATTTTTACCAACGAATTAATTTTACAATGGATTGAATGGAAAAATAATTGTTTTTATACGATTCCCTTTTCAGAATTGGTTTTTCACTAAGCGCTAATATTTTCAATAGAATTATCTAAAATATGAATTTTATGTTGCATGTATTTTCCGAAATATCACAGGTTTAATTATGATGGTAGACCTGTGTTACTGCATGGTTTGGGAAGGGTTAAAAATAGTAATTAAACCATATCACATTATAATGGCTGTAAATACTACAGTAAGTATGCAACGCATTGACAGTGAAATACAATGTACATATAAATAAATTTATAGCATATACCCATACTAATTGAAATTAAAAATAAATGAAAGCATACAATAATACATAATTCATTTAAATTGTTAACTAACTTGTTTATTAACCACTTAATGAATTAACATACATCTACCGGTTTCGAAAAATATCATTTTCTTCTTTAGGATGTCAGTAACTAATCAAAAACATACATTATTGTATCTTTAACAGAATCTATTTTTAAATCACAATAATTATTTAAAAAATAAATTTAGTACCTAATTTAAATTGTTATTTGATGATTCAAAATAATTAGAATAACTTTTAGGAAAAAATTTTAGAATGTGACTTGTGGTTAAATTCAGTTGCAAACTGACAAATATCTGCCAAACTAAAATGGCGGCCAAACAAAATCGGCCTGGAAAATTATATTCACTCTGTACGTACAAACGATTATGTATTCTTATTTATTATAATTATATTTTGAATTTTGTCATTTAAACTAAATTTTTCTTAAAATATCTACTTCTAAATTATCAATTGATCATTTGCTGATAATTGATGATTATTGTACCATAAAATAAAGTTATACTTTAAATATTACAAATTCTTAGATGCGTATCTTCGTTTTTAATTATTTGTTAGGCACAGCCTGTGATATTCGGTATATTAACAGTATTTATCATATTGTGCTTCTGGTAGCCAAAATAAAGATGAAAGTGCATTTGCAAAAATAACTAACACATTAAAAACTAAATATGAACGTTATCAATGACGCGACCTGTCGCCTGTCTCCCGTTTCCGTTTCCATTTTTAGTCGATTGTGAAACCGTCTCAAATTATATGTGTGTCCTTTGAAAATATATAAAAATTAAATAGAGTCAACACAGGATGAAAATTGTGATCGTTTTATCAACCTCGAATATTCGATTTCCGATTTTTCAATTCAACTTTGACGTATAAATTCCCAGAAACATAGAAACGTTTTCAGAAATTTAAGTAAACGAAAAATAATATATTTTATACGGTCTATGATAAAAGAAAAATAAAACATACTGCATAAGTTTTGTTGATATTTACGACTTGTTTCTATTGCTTAATTTGCGATGAAAATATTATATTTCAGTTGGTAATATTTAGTTTTAATTTCAACACCGTTTATATTCCTTAGAGATATGTAACAGAGATATTTGTGATTGGATTGACGCATGACATAATTGTATTGTAGAAGGCAGGCATGATAATATGATAAAAAATTTATTCCGTAAAAGTTCGCCGAAAATAACTCACATATTTATTTTAAATGATAAAATATAATTAAATGAATTCTTCTCCTTTAAAAACAGTACAAAGTAAATTGAGTAGGTACTCATGTTATATTTACGAGTAATTGAATATTTTTGCATATTTATCAAATACGTAGAAAAAATATTTAAAAAAAACGTGGTTTCATCATATTTACTCGCATATTTTTTTAGTATGTTAAGGTTATGTTGACATTATTCTGCTTGATAAATAAAATATCTAAATATATATGAGACTACATTATCTCAAAGGAGTAAGTTTTATTGAAAAATGAAAATGTAAATTTTTGTATCAAAGGAGGTTTTTTTTTTCTCCCTGAGATCATTTTTAAAATGGAGCATGCTTTTGGAGAAAAGTAGAAAAATGAAATTATAAGTCTATTTAGCAGTTCCGCGCCACGCCGCGCGCACTCTGCTCGCCTTGAGTAATAATAATGGCATCTCAACTTGACTAATTGGTTTAGATGGCTACCAATTGCCTCAGCGAATGTAAAAAGGTTGTATTTCCGGTGTGACTGTGACGGAAGTAAATTTATTCAATAATCTTATATTATTTATGCCATATACAATGAGTATTATAAACATAAGATTTAATAACGCTAACTTGTCTTATATGTATCTATTATGTACACGTAGATGAGAGTTGACAATCTTTTCGGGTTGAATGATGATATTGGGCAGAAAATGAGGAAAGTAACAAGTAAATAAGTAGAGTGATTGTCGACTCGGTTATCACTTATGGAGTGAGTAGCTATGGACTAACATATAAAACATATACTGATAAAAATAAACAAAATCTTACCAGTTGACAAAAAAGTAACATATAATTTTAGAAGAGATGATAAACAATGTACCGTAGCTATTCTACCAGATCATGAGAGTACCAATCGTGAACAATGTTTACGGTGAGAGAACGAGAGAATGTGTTATAAAATCAGAAAAGAATAATGAAATATTTTGGAAAATAAAGAAACATCAGTGAATACACTTAAATATAATATAAAACACATTCTTATCTAATTATTTGATTTCCATATTGTATTATATTTAAAAAAAAATTGTTGCTGATTAAATTTTAGTTTACTTTTACTATGTTACTTAAATTTTTATGTTTCTTTGTACGTACTTTAATTTACTACGTTAATTAATTCAATTGAAGGGCAACCCTTGCCATAAAACTGGGATGAGCGAACTACAAAGTCAAAGTAAAAGCAATGAAGAATGCTGGAGACATTGGTAGGATTGTGAATGTGGATTGGGTTATATGTATAGGCGTATATGTAATGATCTATGTATGTTTGTAAATATTTAAAAATAAGATATTTGTACTTTTAGAATCCATTGTGAATTAATGGTTTATTTGGTGATCAAGTTTAAAATTACATACATTCCCACCGCAAGAATTCTGATTAACTTACCTCCTTCCTAAATTTAATTAATTTTTTTCGACCTTCCTTTCTTATTTTCATACATTTATTTCTTTCTTCGTCTCATTTTCGTTATTTTCCTTCATTCCTTATTTTCTTTTCTCCTTATTTTAAAATTCTCCACCATTTAGTTCAATCAATTCAGAAACAGTTATTATTTTTACAAATAGTCTATTCTCGCATTACAGTTATATTGAAACTCGTATCGGTATAATAATTTTTAATTTAAAATAAAAAATAATAAAGGTTTAGAAACCGCAGAAATTTTATTTGAGTGAAAAACTTTCGGGTAGATTGCGCCGTCGAATATTTGCGTCTCAAACGAGACTTTTTTAAAGTGGCTCTCAGTTTTGAAACGTATACAAATTAAAATTCAAAGACGCACCTTTTTGTCATTCCACTGCCATATTTCTAAATTTGACTACATTAAAAAAAGTCGTGTATTACGATGCAACAAATCTACTTTGGATCAATGACAAAAATTAAATTTCAAGTTTAATGTATCACAAAAACATATAAAGCTAGTACATAGCTAGTATAAAGTCAATTACAATAATGTACAGATAAAAACAATTTACCTAAAAAATATTTTTGTTGCCACCAGTTAACGACAAATTTCCGAACTCACATGTTGCATTTTCAAATTGATCATCTTTTATTTGAAAGCTTTATATTTATGGAATCTCAAAGACCTTTGAGAAAAATTCGATAGGGGATGCGAGAATTATATTTATCATTTTAATATTGATCGAGCAACGTGGGAAAATACTTTGTGAGTATGGGTTTAAAGTAATTTTTTTATAAAGTGTATTAAAAGCTCCAATAATAACTTATTAATCATTGATGACGAGATGGCACTACTAGAAAAATAATACAAAGTGCACCTTTTAAACGTGTTTATTAACTAACAATTACTAGTGTTTATGTTAACATTTATTAATTAACAATTGATTTTCGACTAACTATGGACCGTCCGAAAATAAGTAGAAGAAAACTAAAACATATCGAATTTTTCAAATATTGAATATATGGAATGTTTTTAAATGAATTAATAGATTACAAATATTTATAAAAATGAATTGAAGTGTAGGTACTGCTCAAATTGATTCTGAGCATTCTAAGTTTTCTGTAAGTGTCCAAATGTAGTCAAGATGTGCTGATGAGAGAAGAAACAAGAGTAACTTTGAAAAAGGTCAAAAGAGGAACTGGAAAATATATTAAATCATCAAAAAAATCCACATATATAAATAATGAATAAAATTAATCGCGTTTCTAATCATTTAAGGACTGGGTGAAGATGCAGGTTAAACTATTAGGTGAATAATCAAGGTGATAATCGGATGGAGCAATGTCCGGCGAATATGGTGGGTGGGGCATCGTTCTCAAAAAAGGTTCATTCCTGAGACGTGATAGTAAAAAAGATCATACATTCACTCTCTGTACGCGATTAGACTCTGTAAGTTTATTTGGGAGGAGAATTTTCCGATAGCACGCAGATGTCGATGAATGGTTGAATGACCAAATTCAAGATTTTCTGCTAGTTACAATGAGATTTAGTTTCACCAGGGTTTGCAGGATGTCCTTGCCGAGATTTAAAGATTTTTCTAGACGAGACTCGTATTCTATGCTGTAGTTTCCGGCTAGTAATTTCTGGAACCACCATTGATGGCTGGCTTGCGCTTATTGTTCGATCCCCATAAACTGCACTAATATTGTTGCTAATACTGTTGCTGTTACCTTTATTGATTTTATAAAGCAAAATATGTCGAATATGCTCCCTTTTCACTTCCATTATAGTTTTGAAAAAATAACCGTTGAATTGTACTCTTCAAAACTTGTACGAAAAATAAGTTACTACCAGCTTTTATAGCAGGTATATAGGTTCATCCCATCTCTCTTTGACTTTTTGTTTATGTTATTGAAAATCCCACATTATTTATGGGATGACAATATATTAATATTGTGAATGAATTTAAAATTATTTTTACTTCTTCAGGGAATAAAAATATGAAAATATTATCTCGGAGAGCCATTATACTCTCAGCATTGTGTGCAATCTCTAGAGACTTCTGGTGAGATTGACATGCACGAAGAGTTAGAAACTACCCTATGGTTTCATTAGACTATCCTCGCGAGTACTAGATTATTATTGCTAGCGCCGATTGACGTTCACATAACACGTGGCGCATCAAATAAAATGTATTATAAATGTTTTTCTTTATGTATAAATATGACGGTAACTACTATAAAATAACAACAAATACTGGTACTGACAAAAAAGGTTTTCATTTAAATATATTTAAAATTAGCTCACTAATTTGTTATTTTAAATAAAAATAATACGGGTTAGGTTAGGTTTTTCATTATTTTAAATTAAGATTTACATATGGTATATCTTAATTAAATGAGACACGGCACTTTTACAAGTAGAGTCGATTCCGCTTAATTGGGACACATTAGGCCTAAACGTTTTGTCTCAAATATGCAGCTGGCTCTAATAAGCGTAGTTTGAAGTAAAATTAAAAAATAATATATACTTACATATTTTTGAATTTCATTAAATTATTGAAAAAAATGTTGAATTACAGAATTTTTTTTTATTAGGTATACATATAAATATGAAAAATTAAATAATCAATAATGCTAAAAAAAAATAGTCATGAAAATAATGTACATTATACATTTATAACAATAAAAAAAAATTTTCTGCAGGAATTCTAGTCTGTCTTGTATTTTTGTAAAATTGCAATTGAACAAAATCAGCGCAGGCGTTCAGTGCGGATGTTGGCCATTTATTAAAATATTTATATTAATTTTTAATTCACTGTCCCAATTAAACGGAATGGTGTCCCAGATAACCGAAGTAAATTACTATTTGTTACTTTATTTGGTTTCTGTTCCTTCCTTGGGATTTTACCCAAATAACCGGCTGATAAACAGGTGGTCCAATTAAGCGGAATCGACGGTATTTATTTACAATTTAACGCATTTTCCCGCAATTATGGTGGTGTTCCAAGTCTAATTTAAAATATAATTTTATTAAATTTAGGATAATTTCCTTTTTAGGCCGTCACTCTGAAAAACTTTTATATCCGTAGATAGAGTAAGATGT
This sequence comes from Eubasilissa regina, assembly GCA_022840565.1. Lineage (NCBI taxonomy): Eukaryota > Metazoa > Arthropoda > Insecta > Trichoptera > Phryganeidae > Eubasilissa > Eubasilissa regina. The sequence goes on along the minus strand of JAINEB010000011.1, from coordinate 25,036,888 downwards.
GATCAGATTTGTATTAGGACCAATATTTTCTACAGTAGAACATTTCGAAGAAATCTATTTTTAATTTCAAGCTTTTTTGGACTATCCAAGGCTGTCACCGCATCAAGGTTTATTAATATATTTAATACGATTATAAAGCATTTTTTTACCCCAAAATGTTACTAGAATATATATATATATAAACGTATTTATACGATTACCATTCCAGCAATACTATTCGTCATAATATTAAATAACGTGTATATTTAATGTGAGATTGAATGATAATAATTGTTGGCTTGTTTTCAAAAAAGAATTACCTCCATACGATTATTTATTCATATCTTAGATCTGACAATAATCCGGTAGATAATAAAGTTAACAAACATGTTTACTTGTCTAGAAAAAAAAAGATTAATATTATTATTGACATTTATTTATAATCAGGAAAATATACGATACGTGACAAGTCAGCCATGTTCATTGTACTTGTATTTTTGTCTTATTTACGTGTATTTTTGGTAAAAGTACAAAATAATAATGATTGATAATACTAATTGATACGAAACAGGAACATTAATAAATAAATTATTAAATATGAATCAAATATATTCATTAGAAAAATGTACATATAAAATCAATTTTATCGAAAAATATTGTTGTTGCCACACTGGGATTCGAATATGGATCTCTTTCCAAACCGGGGAAGGTCCATTATCCAACTATGCTACAGCCACGATATTAAAGCGACAAATTTTCGAACCTATGTGTTACCTTTTTCTGGTATTAATACATTTAATCGTTCCATTATTTGAAAGAGCCATTTAACTTATTTTTACGGAATCTCAAATACCTTTGAAATTTAATAAAAATGAATTGATAATTCTGGTGTCTGCTATCTTGTGCTGCAAAGGTATTTGAGATTCTTTAAAAAATGAGGAAGATGGCTCTATCAAATAATGGAACGATTAGATTTATTAATATCAAATTATTATTAATATCAAAAAGGTAACATATAGGTTCGAAAATTTGTAGCTAAAAGTATTGTCGCTTTAGCATAGTTGGATAATGCACCTTCCCCGATTAAGAAAGAGATCCAGATTTGAATCCCGGTGTGACAACAACAATATTTTTCGATAAAATTGATTTTATATATATATCTTTCTAATGAATATATTTAATTAATATTTAAAATATCACAGACCTATGTTTTGAATAATTACAACGTCACAATAATAATTTGTTCTCCTAATAATAAATTATTGATTCTTCAGTCATGTAATATTTTTTGAAAAAAGTACATTTCCGGTGTTTTTGATTTTATGCTGACATCTGTTGTCGAAAATAAATGAGAAGTGATAATTTTTAAATTAAACTCTAGTGCAATGTTTGTTGTATTAATTTATAAAATTTAACAATTTACTTTAAAATTCAGAAGAAAAGACTTCATTAATAAATAAATATTCTTATATAGTTTTATTTAACAATTCTTAAGGCTATATGTATCATTCTGCCGTATTCAATTATCAAAATATATTAGAATATTTAAATTATACTACGAATAAATAATAAAGCATTTATAATAATGTTAACTTTAGTGTTCAGTTTTAAACATACAAAAAATTTTGTGCGGGTACTCTGTATAAATGTAAATGATTTTTATTTTAATTGAACATATGCCCTGTGGATATCAATTACGATTATCTTCTTAGCCGCCTGAAATTGTTAAAATTATTAGTGAGACGCACGATGACCGACCTTATATTTCTATACAGGATCATCAATAGTATGATAGACTACCCCTAGATTGTTGGTCTACTTAACTTGCATGCACTATTCATTGTTCTATTACAATGGTAATGTCGGAACACAAGCATTAGCGAACTCCGCAGTCCCCAGATTGAATTATTTGGGGAATGAATTTGCGGAGATCGTCGACATTTTAGCTGTAAATTTAACTCTTTATGGGACTACATTATTACAATTTTTTGTATCTCAACTCAATGGTGACGAATAAAATGCTTTACTTCACATTTTATATTGATTATGAAAAAAAATGCTGAGATTGTACTTCTGGTGAAATTACGTATTGTACATCTGGTGAAATTTTCTGTTATTTTTAAAATTATGTTAATGCCTGAATTGGGCGTGTATAATAATAATAAATAAATAAAATATATATTTATTCTGGAAAATGTTGGGAAAATCATCCGCTAACAAAATATTCTTGCATTAAATTATATATGAGTTTTTCATTCTTCATAGAAAAGCCCCGCCACGGCATCTGCCGAAATATTAGCCAAACATTTTATATTCTTGACACAAATCGTCCAGTTTAGGCAGACGTCACCAAGTTTCAATATGGATGTTTCGAGTTGAATATATTATAATATGTTAATTAGGTACGTAAATATATGTTTATTAAACAGAACACCCGCTTAGATCATTTGATAGTGCGAGGTGATTGACGTGAATGATGAAAATTATAATTTAAAAAAATTATAACCTTCTACATGTTACATTCTAACATGTAGAAGGTTTTAAAAGAGTAAAGATATTATTGAAATCTTGAACAAATTAGAACTAGGTACCTATTACATGTATTATGCTTAAATGAGTTTCTGTAAAAACCCATAAAAACTTATATTTCTGTTAAGACCACCGTGCATGGCTTAATTGAATTAAATGTTTTAAGTATGTAACATTCCTATTTTATTAAGGAAAACACATTCTTATTGTGAAGTTGTAATTATTCAGAACATAGGTCTGTGATATTTTAAATACTAAATTAATGTATTAATTATAAATATATACATTAATTTAGTATTCCTATTTTAGGTATTGCACATAATTTTTTATAGTATTTCATTCAGTGATAAATTTACACATACTAAGGAAATATATATCTAATGCTAAAAGGCCAATCTGAAATTTTATTCTTTCTCATCTCTAGGTGAGTTATTATATTACCAATAAGGGCCGGTTATGTGATCAGTGATAACTTTTTACTATGGTAACTTTTAACTACAGTAACTTTTTTACTAACGCCCGTAGTAAAAATCGTTTGCGGGTCGTTAACACATCAAATTTACTACTATCAAAGCATAGATGGAGATGTCTATAGGTGTGACTAATAATCATGAAATACGCTATATTTTATGCATGTCTATGGATTTTGTCGCCTAGGTGTTCGATATCTGTCACTTTGGTGATGAATTTTTTCGTAATATATATAATAATGTATATTAAACAACAAAATCATTATCGGACGAACTCTCATAATTAAAATAGCGGGATATTGAATGATTAATTATTCTATACTGCAACTTTTAAAGTATCAATGTATCAGATGAGTTTTGGGATACACGTGAAGAGTCCATATTTAACTATGGATTCTAGTTTTTACTATCGGATATCGCAGAGAAAAATGAGTTTATTACGGTATGAACTTTCGATAAGAAAATATTTTTTTACCTACGATCAAACAACCCCTTTTCTCAAATAAATTTACTTTAGTAACTTTACTATTGATAATTTTTACTACTGATAATTTTTATTACTGATCACACAACTGGCCCTAAGTAAGTGAATTATTGAAAACGTAGGAGAAAGATGAATAAATCATTTAGAAAATCAAATAATATTTCTTTTTGTACAACAAATACATTTTTTTGTGTAATTATTATTTTTACGTGTCTATACCTATGTATATGAATCCCATTTATGGTTCAGGTTGTCGATTAATTGATTTGTCATAAATATATTTAAATTTGTCTGAATAATATCTCGAAGTTATATGTTTAATTAAATATATTATAATGCATATGAAATATATTCGCGTATATGAAATGAGAAAAGCACTAAATCTATTTTCGTATACTTTTGAAATTAGCAAAATTAACTTTGTGGTTAAAATTCATTATTTTTACTTGTTAATTTTGTTTTTGTTTCGAAAAATACCATTTTCTTCTTCAGGATGTCAATAATAATCAAAATATGTTATTGTTTCTTATTAAATTATTTTCTTATTAAATTAAAACAAATTAAATTAAAAATTATAGCGTTGGGACACAGGAGTTGCACAACTCTCCAAACAGTTCCAGAAAAGAGTGGGTCCTTTCTGACCCCTCGTTATTTTTTTATACTCATTAATTGAATCGTGTTTATGTTAAACAACTGGATAAAATAGTAACAGAGATAATTATTTTCCGATTGATTTCGTTTAAAAAAATTTATAAGATTATGCAGGGTGCAACAGTGGTCCACAATATTTTATTGGTGGATACCTGACATAATCACGAGTCGAAGTACGGGTACAATTAATGTTTGTAATTTGTTTTAATATAATTATCCAATTTTATTATAAACTGCGTAATGTACGTACCTACCCATAATTCTAAAGGCAGGTAAAAAATTCTATCTAAACATGAGTTTGAAAGATGTTTCGAGGAAAAAGTTTTGGCAATCAAGGTATGACTAATGATATTCTATGTTTCTAAGTCCTAGCGGTTGGTAGAACTGGTAATTGCAGACGCGGCAAGGAACAGTGTCACTGGGAACTGTCTGTTGCGAACTGAAAAGTGATTAAAAACACATTATTCTCTATATGAAGCGAGACTAAATGATGTTGGTATAGTAACCGCGAATGGTATATGTATAAAGAATATGGAACTTTGCAGCGGAAACAAATAGCTAAATTAACAATATTTGAGTATGTCTAAGAATATTCAATTACTAGATTTTTACCTCCAAAGGCATTGTAAACCCATACTTCCCATATAATGTAAATAACTTCATCTATATGAGATATCTATAATTTGTCTTAATAGCAATGCATTTGGAAGTAAAAAATCCAGTAATTGTGTGCACTTCAACATACTTAAATATTGTTATTATAATATACACATGCAATAGGAATTCTATACGGTAACATATATACAACTTCAAAAATTTTATAGATTTGGAAGTTAATTGTGGGTAGAATGGTGAACAGTACATTGTGTAAAGTGGTCACATAACCAGCCGAAGACAGGTCGTAAGCCCTGTAATACCCATACTTCTATACTTCCCATGTAATATAATATAAGTAGCTTCGTCTCTATGACATATCTGTAATTTGTCATTTAAATAGCTAAACATATATTTTTAATAGAAGTCAAGAAAACTAAGGTGAGCAGGTCACATGGTACCAGTAGGTAAGTTCAGATCCTTTAAGCTGGTATATGAGAGAGTTCCGATAGAGATCTGAGCCTGAAGAGCAGAAGAAGAATTTGACCTTGGAGCTGAAGTCAGTAGCGTTAATAGATTACATCGTCATTCATTTCAATATTATTGAGTTATAAGAATTAAATATTAAATAATAATAATAAAATAATATTAGGTACATACCTTAATGAAATATTATTTCTTAATTAAAATATATATAATATATATTCGATTTCAATTACACATTGTGATAAGTTAGCAGGAAATTTTAATGTAAATGGACTAAAATTTGGAGGTTCTTTCACTCTCAACTTTTGGGGCGGTGAAAAGGATGAAACAGATGCCCAGGTTGATAAGGGAGGCTGAATTAATAGGCAAAACGCTTGGTCTTTTCATGGAACTGTCGGCTACCGCGCTCGTCTTCCTTCAAAGCCTTTATTTCTCCTTAAGAAATCTTTTTATTTATTTACGCTCGTTATGTTCATGTTCAATCTCAATTACAAAGATTTAAATTAAATATATTAATTTAGATATAATCTTACCAAAATGGCGGTGTAAAATTCTTTTAGCTTAAAAAATGTAATACAAATTAAATGTATTAATTAGAAAGACATACATTTAATAAAATATTGTTTTTGCTACCGGAATTCGAATGTGAATCTCTTTCAATCCGAGGAACGTGCATTAACCGATTATGCTATAGCACCACAGTATATTGACGATAAATTTTCGATCCTATACGTTACACTTTTCAAATTAATACATCTATCGTTCCATTATTTGAAAACCATGTCCTTTATTTTTACGTAATCTCAAATATATTTGAATAATCCGATAGAAGACGCCAGAATTAACATGAAATAAATTAAATAAAAAATATACATCTTTTGTGATATTTTTCAAGTTAATTTATTATATCTATCATATATATATATATAGATAGATATAATAAATTAGCCCTTCTCCCTTTTAGGAACAGAAAATTATTTATAACGATGTTTTAATAATATATATATATATATATATATATATATATATATATATATATTATTAAAACATCGTTATAAATAATTTTCTGTTCCTAAAAGGGAGAAGGGCATGTAAGAAAGAATTTTTTTTAAGCTATTCAATTCTGTAACACGGTAAACACTGGATAGGTAGTTGAAATCGAGCACTCTTACTTTTTTGTTCATAAATAATAAACCTTTAGAGTAGTGATTGAGTCTACAGCATATTTTTATATTATAAAATCGGTAAAAGCTTTGGGTTTTTTAATGTAAATGATAAATCACTTGTAAATTTTTTTGAATGTTGTAAAATATGAAATCGGTAAAAGCTTCGATTTTTTAAAGTAAATAATAAATCACTAGTAATAGATAGGTGGAAAACCTTAGAAATATTATTGAGAAATAATAGTGAAAGCCAAACAGATAATATAATTTCAAATATGAATGTATCTGAAGCTTTTTTTTGCCATTTTGTAATTAAGCGTGAGCATTTTGTGTTGTGTGTGTGGTTCAGAAGGTTTAAGGTGTAAGGATACGGTTATATCATAACATTTAATACATCAACACTGTTTTATATTTTTGTATGGCGTGGAATAATGGATCTCGAAGGAAAGGAAGAGAATACAGATTGATGTCATTGAGATGTGATGCTGGAGACTCATGTTGCGGATACCATGGACGGCGAGACACCTGAATGTCTTCATTCTGCTGGAACTGAAGATCAAAGACAGACTCTCAATCATTTATCTGAGACGAATTCTTCAATTTTTTCAAGATATTTTAGAAAATCTTGTTGTTGTGGGCCACGTCAAAGAAAGAACGTGAAGAATCGACATTGGACCGTCCGAGATGAAAAGGCACTTCTCTGGTGACAACCCTAAGATCTGCAGAATGCCAAGAATAGTGAAGGAGCATAGTTAAGAGAGCGGGAGTTCATGAAGATCGCGAGTAGAGATTCCAACTATTGGAATATCGAATAGTAAAACTAAAGATATTCGAATATTTGAATAGTTTCTAAAGTATGACAAGAACATAAAATTAATTTTGAATATTTCAAATAAATCGTATTGTACGTAAGTACATCAAAATTTATAAGAAAACGAGCTAATTTACCATAAACTGTTTATTTATTGTAGTTTTAAAAATACATATTTTAAAAATAACAACGCATTGAACGTTTCGTTATTTAATTTTGTTCTTTATTTTGTTTTTATCGTCGCCGCAGTTGAAAATACCTGCTCGGTGGCGGTTGACGTTGGCTAAACTGTTAAAAGTGTTTTAAAAAGTAGGTCTAACATTTCTGTCCTTTTTTTGATATTGTCCAAATATCAAAATTTTTTTAAAAGATTATTTGAACAAACATTTGAAGTTTCTGCGATGGATAAAATGGTGCTTCTTAATTCAGTCCGCAATTCGGACGTCGATGAACTCTTCGAACAAGCAACAGATATCTCTTACACGTCCGAGTCAGAATTTTAAGAATTGTTTAATATTAGAATAGCTGCACAAATATTTAAGTATCGAATAGTAGAAAAAGGCCGAATGTATTAGAATATTCAGGTTGGAGTCTCTAGTCACCTAGACACGAGGGACCGACATGGATAGGTATATAACAAGTGAACAGGTATTGTGGATTGGTGTTGGCACTGAATTAATTAAAGAAAATTTATTACAAAGGTTGAGGTTTAAATCTAAGCGCGCGAACTACGAACATATTGAAGATCGGATACGTTTTGAAAGCAGCTGTTGCGGCGGGCGTCAGGACTCGAAGTGAAGAGAGTGGCTTGACCCGCCCGGGGCGCTGTTGACGCGTGCACTGTTACTAGTACCTTGACTGATAGTAGGTGGTAGCAAGATTCAGCCTTGTCGAATGCATACAGCTTTACTCTTAAGTATACGACTGATGAGAGTGGAGGCGATATCTCTGCACATAGTTATGAAATAGTATTTTTTCCTTAAATATTTTTAAATATGAATTAAATATATTAATTAGAAAGATATACATATAAAATCAATTTTATCGAAAAATATTGTTGTTGCGTCACCGGGATTCGAACCTGAACCTCATTCCAAATCGGGGAAAGTACATTATCCAACTAAGCTACAGCGACGATATTTTAGCGACAAATTTTCGAACCCATATGTCACCTTTTTGATATTATATTAATACATTTAATCGTTTCATTATTTGAAAGAGCCATCTACCTTATTTTTACGGAATATCAAATACCTTTGAGTTATCTGATTGCAGATGCCAGAATTATCAACTCATTTTTATTAAATTTTGGATACATTGATACAAATAATGGAACGATTAAATGTATTAATATCAAAAAGATAATATACAGGTTCAAAAATTTGTCGCCAAAAATATCGCCGGTGTAGCATAGTTTGATAACGCACCTTCCCGGTTTAAAAAGAGATCCAGGTTCGAAACCCGGTGACGCAACAAAAATATTTTTCGATAAAATTGATTTTATACGTATATCTTTCTAATCAATATATTTTTTCGTATTTAAAATATCACAGACCTATGTTCTGAATAATTACAACTTCACAATAAGAATGTGTTCTCCTAAGTAAATATTTTTAATTACAATGGAATTAAAAATAATGTTTTAATTAAAATATCTAGTCACGGTACAATTTTTTAGCTTGCAACGAAGCTGAATTTCAGATTTCAACATTTGTATCTGTTGCAAATTTGAATAGGAGTTTGGTCTCTTAACTGTTTCCATTAGTTTTATGTAAGTCTCAGTCAGACGGGCGAATTGAGACCAACGTTACCCCGGCAGTGGCAATTTGTCAATTGCTGGATAAAATGGGTGTTCTTTTTTGTTTTGTAACGGAATAATTAATGATATATTGATTTTAAATAAACATCTTAGTATTTAAATAAAAAAAGATTCAAATGTTAATGTAGTTTGGTTATAAATGAATTAAAATCAAATTTAGAATCATAATGAACAAGAATGATGTATGCAAGGAAAGTGACCTTATTATGAATAGAAACAAGTCCAAAGTGAAGCTATTCGAGAAGAAGGAAAGCAAGACAACGTGCTAAATACTTGTAGGTAATGAATGCTTGGAACTAGTAGATAAGTTTTTGTATTTAGAAAGTATGTTTGATAAAAAAAACACGAAGTATGGAGAGTGAGAGGTAAGCGCATTGATGGAGTCCCACTCACGCAGGCCGGCCTAACTACCTACCCAAGGAGCTGCAACGAGTCGCCCATACCCGAATAAATACCTTATATAAAACAAGATTCATCTCATTACTAATTAGGTCTGTATTCCTGGACAAGGTGAGATATCTCGTAGAACGTAGTAATTACAAACGTGTGGTTAAATATTTGAATGGAAGGGTAAGAATTATATCTAAATGTTAGGTATATGTGTTACGTGCTTCATGTTATATAAGCGTATTATACTGTATTTGTTTCTTAAGGAGGAGCCATTGTCTGGATGATGTACTACTTCAAATGATTTTACAATTGCTAGGATGAGAGTTCTGGAGGATTGCCCATGAACAGAGTAGAATCACGATCACGATTTGGAATTATCTTCATATGGGTGGTAATAGGACACTGTGAACAATGTTAACTCACAGGTTACCCCAAAATAATGATATTCATCTTGCAGCAACACTTGTCCAGTGAAATTTAACCTGTTGACCTGCTAAAGTGAACTTTTATCACATTAGGAATGCTCCTCGACCGCTGGTCAAATAGGAGTGAAAGTTTATTCATTTAACTGTGTTTGAACTTAATTAATAAATTACATATATGCTGCTGATGTAAGTTACTTTGTATACCACAATGTAATTAAACGTTATTATAAACGAGTTATTTTTTGTGAATATTTGACTATGTTTTGCTCTTCGTTTATTTGTTTCAATTGTTTAAATTATAATGTTGTAAAATCTTTCTCTAATTGTATTTATATTCCCTTGAGAATGACTGTTGAAGGCAGGCGGGAGATAGAATAGCCAATTCTGTTTATAGTACCGTCATGTTTTACTTTGGGTGTAACCGGTAGACGTGCTGACACTCTGTCGCGCACGTCACAATATTTAGTTAGATATTATAAACAATTTTTTTTCATTTCCACTGAATGAATGACGTGTGATAAAATATTTACGTAAATGTACTATTTGTATAATATCTCGTTACGAAAATAATTTTGTCAAGTGTCAAAAATATCCCATCTACGGGATGACAGGCAATACAAATTTAACAGATGTTAACAAGGCTCTATAGGACAAAACAATTCTTTCTGATCTCCAAGCAAAAGATCTGCAGTTTTAATCATGGTAAGATTTTGGATGATTCGAAGAATTTTTGTATAAATTAATATTTTACAAACCGCTATTGAATATATATTAATTAATTAAATGATTAATGGGTATCTTACAAATAAAATAAAATAATTAATTTAAAAAAAACATGCTGTTTTTCGCAACCAGATGCAACCCTGATTTACCCCGAATCGATGTGTATTTTCCAGGGAGAACCGCCCTCAACCGACAGGGATGTTTCCCGAGCGCGCGGTGTGTGTCGCGATGTTTCAGGAAATACACCAAACTTCAGTAACGATGAACTCACGTCGCCAAAATACAGAATTTAATATTGCTCTTCCGTTTACAATAGTATTGACATGTGGTTCCCAATATTTTTCCATTGATACGATGTTATTAAATACAATAAATGATGTAAGTAAAAATTTTTCGTTGTCAAGAAATTATTCGTTTGAATGTGTGTGAACATATTACGTAGCATTATTTTAAAGTTTAAAAATTGAATTGTACAAAATATATCAGTCATTGTTTTTGAATTAACGAAAGAATATCGCCTATATAACATCATAGTCCTACACTCACCGTACATGACTGCAAAATAAACAAAAACATGGCTTCCTCATGCCAATGTGAAAAATTGACACGAGTTAAAATTATTCAACATCTGGAAGTACTGATCGATGATCATCTTAACTGGAAAAAACATGTATCAAACCTAGCTAAACGCATAAGAAAACTAATTTAGGTTTTTAAAGGAATACGATGTATAATTGACTATAAACTCTTAAGATCGGTGTACTTTACACTCTGCTATTCCTTAATTAATGATGTGATTTTAGTTTGTGGAGGAGCAGGAAAAATAATATTAGAGGTGGCTAAAAGGAAACAAAAGACAATTCTTAGTGTAATAAATGATCGTCCCTTTAGATATCCATCAGATCTTATATATATTAAAAGAGTAAAATGTCCTAAATGTAAGACAAATCTATTTGTTGAGAGTTGTCCAATACTTTCATGCTAACAACAACAACATGAGAGCAACAACGACATTTTATCAACGATTCTACATGTTTTTAGCTCCGAAACTATACAACACACTCAATACCAACTGGAAATCGTTCACTTCCAATAAAATTACACAAATATTTTTTTATTTAATTCTTAACACTGTGCATACATAACTTATATTTATATGCTCTGATATAAACAAGATTAAAGTATTTTCTTTTACTAAAAATGATCTTTTATATATTTAGTCAGTTTAAATATATTCAGTTTCTCTTCCTTTCTTATGTTTTCTGGCAATTCATTAAAAAATTTCATCGCACTATACACCATAGATTTCTGAAATTTGGCCATCTTCCTGAATGGCAGTCTCAGTCTATCCCTTCTCCTTGTATAATGCTCGTGCTCATGTATGGACCCAATATATGATCCAATTGGGTATATAATACCTACACTAATAATTCACTAGTTTTACAACACTCTCACTACATATGTATACATATATTATGCTTATATTATAATATATTATATTATGCTTATATTACAATATATATTATTATGCTTATATTATAATGCTAGAGGTCCGTATTCGGTATTGTCCAAGATTTAGATTTCAATTAAAATAGTCAAGGAGTGCGTTTTTTGCACTGGCCCTAAAGATAAGCGATGTTTGAAAAATTTAATTCGCGCAAGGTGTTTGAACAAGAGGTTGGGGTGTAGGAAGGATGGAAAGAATTTGGTACATGGACCGACACCAGAAAGAAGACGAATTATCTGGTTTTCCTTGCCCGGATTTTATTCAGCTATGGCTGTAGGTGTCCTGAACTTCAGGAACAAACTTCGATGATTGCACGAAGCGCTGTACCACACATAACTGAAATTGTAACAAGTTTCGGTATGCACAGTGAGAAATCGAACAGATAAATGTAATAGTAATGGTAAGTCAGAGCTCGCAGCAGGATGATAATACTCTACAGTCACAGACGAAATCTGTATTATAAAATACCATCACATGTTTTAGTGAAGGAAAAGTTTATATTACGAATAATAAAAATTTATACATTTAGTAAGTAAATAATGTGTATAATGAATTTATTATATTGTTGGATTTTTAATAGAAGACTTTAAATAATCATCGCTATTACCAAAATGATAATGAAAAATGTTTAAATTTATTTTATATTGAAAAATTGGTATTTGTATATTTATAAATAATAATGTACAATTATGCAGGTTTAGTTAATTTAGTTCCATCTATTTAAAACATTTTTTAAATTGTACTTTGTATATATGCAATTCTATAATATTAGAAAATCAATTATGTATTGTATAAATAAAATGAATAGTAAGGAGAACAATTTCTCAGCACACTTTACCATTTCCCCGATTTAAAGAATTCTTTTGATTTTATGCAAATATTGACGCGTTCATCAATCACAGATGCCCTGCAGGGATGCGGGTACTCAGGAGACGGAAGGGATGAGGGAGCGAAAGGGAGACTAGAAGGCGGCGAGGGCAACCGTGAAGAGGGATGAAGACATGTTAGAGATGTTATGTAGTGCTAAATTGAGAAGGAATGTCGGGTGTATGTACTTGAGTGGCGATGCGACAAATTTGCTTTTCTCAAAGGACCTCATTTCAACGATTGTTATAAATTCTCGGAATGAGTTTTCGGTGCAGTTCAGAAAGTGAAATTAACATTCTCCTACTTAAATTATTAAATTCAAATACGTGTACATATTCACAATGTTTGGTTAGATCACTAATACCTTTATAACAAATAACCTTTTGCTATTAAATGGTTTCGTACCGTACATTGCTTGCACGTAGCATATTGATTTCCGTATCTGAATCCAATAAGCTTTGACAATTTTGTTTGAATTATTGAGGTCTGAACCGACAATTTAGCGTCCCTTAATTAATTTGATTCCTTCGGCATTGTGACGTAGGTATCTAAATTAATATCGCTACTAGTATTGTAGTAATGGTTTTTTTATAATCTGAAAAACGAAATGATTATTTTCTTTTTTGAAAAATTTGAGATTTAAAAAAAATAATGTTTTAATACGTAGAATCTAAGAAAAATCTCAAAAGTTAATTTTGAGAGATAGAACAACAAGAAAATAACTATATTATTAAGGAAAACACATTCTTATTGCGAAGTTGTAAATTATCCAGTACATAGGTCTGTGATATTTTAAATACAAATTAAATGTATTAATTAGAAATATAAAATTAATTTTATCGAAAAATATTATTGTTGCTACCAGGATTCGAACCTGGATCTCTTACAATACGAGGAACGTGCATTAATATAAATTTAATAAAAATAAATTGTTAATTCTGGCGTCTCCTATCGGATTACTCAAAGGTATTTGAGATTCCGTAAAAATAAAGTAGATGGCTTTCAAATAATGGAACGATAAATTTGAAAAGTGTAACATATGGGTTCGAAAAATTGTCGTCAATGTACTGTGTGCTGTAGAATAATCGGTTAATGCACGTTCCCCGGATTGGAAGAGATCGAGGTTCGAATCCCGGTAGCAACAACAATATTTTTCGTTTTAATTTGTATCGGCTGAAGCAATTATTTCAAGACACTATCTCATTTTTGATTGGATTTTAGTAACTTAATTAATTTTATATAAAAAAAAAATATTGTTTTTTTTCTATCGGTGAAATTGATTTCATTTTAAATATAATCTAATATTAGGATTTCAACGCTATATTATCATAATTTAAAGCTACGGTCCATCCGGGTCTATGACCAACTGCACAAATATTCTCCAGGCATCTCTATTTTGAATAAAATATCTCTAGTTAGAAGATTGTTATCAATCTTCTTCTTTCTTTACTAAACCCAAAATATTTTTGAGTTCTATATGCGATTTTTATACCTTAACTATTAAAATACGTAAATCTTATATTATAATATTTTCTAGCGTGGTCTGGCCCATTTACACTTATATAAGTGTATTTAATCATTCCTTTGGTCGGTAGTGTAATGACAAAAATAAATCGAAGCACAAAATATATATTGTATGTAAGATATATATACAATAATATTAAGCGAACTTTTTTGGCTCCTGTCTAATGCGGACCCCATTGTACCAGATGATATTGACATAGTTACGCCTCTGTATTTGGCGGTCCTATAAACGATGCTGTGAAATAGTCATGCTGATTCAAATTAAACAGATTCATCACGGCGTGATGTCATCGCATGACTGAAAACTACCGCCATGTCGAAAAAAGTGTACCAAGAACCACGGCATTGATTGAATTGAATTTCAGTAATACTTTGTAAAAAAATTTCACTTTTCTTTCAAGTAAATTTGAGTTTTTTTTGACGCATTTGATACGTGACGCTTAGGTTTTTGCATTCTGCCTCGCAGTGGGGGATACGCGCGGTTGAAGTGGCTCGGGGTAGTGGGGGGAGTTGACGTGACGTATCAGCGTCGGTCATCTTTTATCAAACTAATGGGCTGTGACCAGCCCCTTTCGGTAACGACGTGATCCGATGTTCACGATGCGATTTTTTTAAACCATTACATTTTTCATATTTAATATATATTAGGGTAATACGTAAACTATATATTTCATAAAAATTTATACACAAATTTTTTAATTTTAATTAATGACATTTTTATATTAATTCACAAGCGTATGCTACTGTACCTATTTGAAACAATAATTTATTATTGAAAAAGAAAAAAGGTGTTATATTATAATCGTAAAGTATTTTTGTTTTATAATTTCCAGTTTTTTATTGTTAGAATTTAGTTTTATAATTTTATGGATTAGCTGGAAAGTCATTAGTAATATTAATAAATTTTTTGTCTAGCTGTATTAATTTACGAATGTAAATTACGTACTGTAGCTGTGTGTTGTATTAATTTTAAAATCTTTTTTATAGTAGAATCGTAATTCCTATATTTCTATGGTTGTTGAGACAACCTGCGAATAAATTCCAGGGAATTTCATATTTTTTACTGACTCGAGTTCCGGGACTTAAAAAATTACCTTAATTGTTGTTGATTCTTAATGAATTAAAATTTTTATTGATATTATTCATTTTAAGCAAGTTGAGTTAATCCTATTGTCTATTGACATACACCAGGTAGTGACCCAGCGACGAGCCTTGTATGTATAAGTATATTTACAAAAAAAAAAAAATGTTTACATAGTTTATATGTTTAATCATAAAGATTTGCGTTAAGGAGAAATAAGCCCAAAATATTTATTATTAAAAAAAATAATTAAAGTATACCTGACTAGTTTTGTCGGTTGGTTCAAACAGGGGATTATGTTTTATTGTAATATATGATCATATATATTTTGAATAAATTCACGTCATTTTTTTTAACAAATGCGATATTATTTAAAAAAAACTTTATAAGGAGATTTCAGTTGACTTTGGCCAAATATATACGTCTTCAGATACGCTTTTTTAATTAATTGTACTTTGGGAATGGGATGAATTGGAAGAATGGGATGTATTTGAAAAAATGTATATAATTTGTATGTATAATACGTTGATTAAATTGGGGGATGAAATCATTCTTTTCATTTCTACGCCACTGCAGTAGCGAGTTGAATTTAGGGTATGAATATTTTAATATTATTTTGTACTTAGGTACTCGTATATTTACCATGCGAAATATTAAAATATACCCTCTTCCTAATACACCTCGAATCGATGTTCCATCTTACTTACGATAATAATATGAAACATAAATTAATATTTGTAAATTTCTCAAAATAAATATTAACTGTTTGTATAATATTATCTGATACACGATAGCGATACTTCCTTGGCTGAAGACTGACTGAAGGTTATTTACTAAGGAAAATTGTAATTTCAAAACTAAAAACGAATGTATTTGTTATTGAGTTCACTAAAAGGTTTTAATATCATATAATTATAATATATTAGAATATTATCCTCATAAAATTTGGATTTATAATAATAATAATAATAATAATGTGTTTATTCCAGCGTAATCAGATTTTTTTTTAACTCGATTCGCCATAAAGATAATATAAATTATGTTATACATTAGAGTTATGAAACAAATATAATACTGTGAAAAAGAAAAAGAAATCCAAGGAAAATATTAATAAATAAAAAAATAGTTAATAAAAAGTAAAAAGTTCACACATACATACACACAAAATGTTAATATTACATATATAACTACTTCAGTCACGGACATTGTTGTTATGTAGCTATTCTGTAGGCGCTGCCATTCTTTGGTCAGGGAACCAGCTTTCCATGCGAGCGCCGCTTGCACCAGAGAGTTGGTGCTTAGTTCCAGCCGTATCTTTACGCCCA
Organism: Eubasilissa regina; assembly: GCA_022840565.1. Taxonomy (NCBI): domain Eukaryota; kingdom Metazoa; phylum Arthropoda; class Insecta; order Trichoptera; family Phryganeidae; genus Eubasilissa; species Eubasilissa regina. The sequence goes on along the minus strand of JAINEB010000011.1, from coordinate 25,020,060 downwards.
CAATTCGACGTCTCAGAAGCGGAAAGAATCCACGTATACGGCCTTCGGTAAACATTGTGATGCGCTGCAATAATCCGCCAGTCCAAACAGTATTCTGTATGAGCTGTTGTACTGAATTCGGAGAGGGTTATACGTCACTTGCTTGTATTTCGACCAGAGCTCGGAGGTATACATGCTGGTGAAGAACGATTTAAACAGGATGCTCTTCAACTCCTTACTGCATCGGTAGAAACGCCGTGACAGCATATTTGCACGAACGCTCAACTGTCTCCTATGCCGTTCTATATCATCATCGTCTTGTCCATCTTCATTGAATATATGGCCAAGGTATTTGATCTTATTTTGAACGCTCAATTTCGTCCCGTCCAGCCACACGGGAGGGATATTATCTGGCTCTTTTCCATATTTGAACGCCACTATGACCGATTTGCTGGCATTGCATGAAATATTGTGTTCACTGGCATATGTTTCACATATCTGTAAAAGCTTTTTTATCCCTTTTATAGATGGCGCTAGTATAACCATATCATCGGCATAATTAATGTGGTTCACATTTGTTTCGCCCATGTGGCAGCCAATTTTTGCATCAGATAGTGGTTAGATCAATTTGTCCATGTATATATTGAAGAGAATTGGTGACATGCACCCGCCCTGCCTCACTCCAGTGCGCAGGTAAAATGGCTCAGAGTCGGCGCCTTCCCACCGCACTTAGTTTTCTTGCTGCCTGTGCCACCTGTCAAGTATATCTACAACTGGTTGGGAAACGTTTCGCACGCACAGTTTCGTCCATAATTTGTCGTATCTGACGGTCAAAGGCTTTGCTCAAATTTAGAAAGCACGCGTATATCGTGGTTTTTCGACTTTTAAAATAGTCCACAATTTTCTTTACGACAAAGATCGCATTGTCAGTAGACAGATTATTTTTGAATCCTATTTGGTTGTCTCTAGTGTTCATGTTTAATGAAATCTGGTCCATAATGATTCTTTTAAAAAGTCTTGTGTGTTTATTAGCTATAGGCAAATATCGTTAGCCATTATAGTGGCTAGCGATATCTGCCTATAGCTTTTAGGAAACGATATATCCAGTTGTTTTGACTTTAATACAGGTACAATAATAGTTTTTGTCATATTCGCAGGCATGTATAGATGCTTGATCATGTTACTGAACAGTGTCGCTAGGAGCGTGGATAGATACTCTCCTGCATTTTTTACTTGAATCATATTCAGATGATTTGCCGGTTTTTGTAGCTTTAATTGCACGAGTAATCATTTCACTTATGACTATGGGTATGGCGTCTTCGATTGATCGTTCAGCTGCGTGCGTAGGGGAATCATGACCGTTGACCTCAGAAAATTTTGATCTGAATATTTTTGAAATTTCATGTATGTCTGATTTTCCATTAATATGACTAATGTTTTGGATTAGTTATTTTTGTCGTACTGATCCAGAACTTTTTAGTCTTTGCTTTGAAATTGTAAGGCAATTTCATCCATTCGTAGCTAGTCGGCATTTTGTCGACAGTGTTTCGGTCTCTTTTTAAATATCGCTCTAAGATTCCTTTTTTCTTCGGCGATAGAACCGTTACGGGGTTTACCACTCCGAATTCACTTCTTAACTGCCCCCCTGGACGCTTCCTAACTATATGCCACGTGATTATTTCATCCGCAAATACTATGTGTGCGATTACTGATACGACTGTCGCTAAAGCTGATTTTTGCTGCCGTCTGCAGTGCTGCAGTAATTGATCGATACGACTCTTCTATACGTAATTTATGATCAGGGTTGTCACAGGTGTTTTCATTGCTATGTTCCAATGTTTCGAGCTAAATATTCTTCAGCAAAACTTCCACTGTCACGGAATAGTTTTCTACTTGGGATTGAGTTTTCGGGTTCCACCTAAATGCATCGGGCTGAGAAGGTAAACAGTCTGGAATCTGCGTAACGCACGATGCATTACTCATCTCGATAGTCACCGACATTGGTCTGTGGTCTGTCCAGTCAATATTATTATCGATGAAGATATTAGTAATCTTTGTATATACATTTTCGGTCGCACTGCAGTGATCCAGCCAACTGATGGTACCATGTGCGTCAATTAGGTACGAATAGCTATCCATGGGAAGAGTTTCTATATCAGCAAGTTTGTAGTTATTTTCTGAACAAAACATCGTTAACTCGTTGTCAAATAAAGATCGCAGAGTCGCATTAAAATTACCAATGATAACGCAGTTTGCATGGTATTTCTCTTCAACTATAGCGTGAATTTTTGTAAGACAGTCTGTAAATTCTTCAAAATGTCTCGCGTCGCACGTTGGCATGTAGACTGTTAGTATGGATAGAGATTCGTTACCCATGATCACATCTATACCTAGAATGCGCTTGTGAGTCAAATAAATTAAGAAAATTTAAAGATTGACAGTCATTTTGAGAGTAACGAAACGAATTTAAGAATATACATAAAATATAATGGCTTGTTTTTCATTATTTTCAAAGGAATTCGATTCATGTATAATAAAAGAATATTATTAAGGAGAACATATTCTTATTGTGAAGTTGTAATTATTCAGAACAAAGGTCTGTTATATTTAAAATACAAATTAAATGTATTAATTAGAAAGATATCAATTACCATCGGATTACTCAAAGGTATTTGAGATAGGGATAATGGGTTTCAAATAATGGAACGATAGATGTATCAATTTGAAAAGTGTAACATAATTTCGAAAATGTATCGTCAATGTACTTTGTTGGTATAGCATAATCGGTTAATGCACGTTCCCCGGATTGGAAGAAATCCAGGTTCGAAGCAAGAATAATATTTTCTGATAAAATTAATTTTATATGTATATCTTTCTAATAAATACATTCAATTTGCATATAAAACAATACCTTACGTTATATACATCTCCCCTTTTCGCAATAATAATTGTTTACGCGCTTTTAAACTTCGGTAGGCCTGATATAAAATTTTGAATATGTGTGTTCTTTTTGTGTGGATTTATAAACAGAAAACAAAAGCGAAGCTGCTTCTGGAGTAGACAGTTTTTCGGTTTGGACGGACTTATTTACGGAGGCGATATAAAAACATTTTGTATTATATGTTTTCGGTTATTCAGTTCAATTATCGGTTGTGAGAAAGTTTTCGGAGGCTGACCAGCAGAGTTAAAGACCATCAGACTACAAGGAGAGCGACATCGGCGTCTACCAGCCCAGGTTCACAAAGTTTTGTGTATTTTGGATATGCATAGATTGAATTACTGTATTCATCATTACCTATAGAAAACCCAGAACTAGCCATCGAAGTATTTACGGCTACAATAATAATACCCATGCAAAGTGTTTTTTAATGAATAAATCTGCAGAAGAAATACATTTATTAGAGTTTTTCTTGTGTCTGATTTCTATCACAAAGATTGTTTAGAAATTTAATTGACGTAAAAATATTGGTTGAATTTCATTCCATGAACGCCGTTATATATTTACTTACGATGTGACAGAAAATAATATAACGCACGAGTATAGTTACTTAAATGGGTTCGATCAAAGATTATACTATTTTTTGTTGTTTTTAATTTTCTATTCTTTCTCTTCGCTTTCATCCCGGACATTTTGGGTCGGCAGTTCGGGTACTGCTTCTCGATCTTCCCTGGTTGTGACAATTGATGGTTTTTGGGTCAAGTTGGGACAAAAATAAATAAGTATCTATATTTATATATCAATTCTTTTACAGAGTACACCTGCGTATTAAGCTGTCTTCAAATACCCGAGCTCCGTTGTAACTAAAGACGTCACAAGATACCTTAATACAGGACAGCATAGGTTTAAGTCGTTTGCCTGGAGTTTTATGTAATTCTATGATTTTTTAAATTTATTTGACATATTTACAGTGTTCTATAATATTATTTATTTTCTAATTATGTGCTTTTGAAGTGTTCATTTAATTTCTTTCTAAACTCTTTTATGTCTTTTATTTCTTTAATTTGTGTAGGGAGGCTATTGAATTTTTTTATCCCTAAGTATATAAAATTTTGCTGATAGTGTTTGGTGTTACATTTAGGGATTTTAAAGTTATTTTTAAACCTTAATGATGTGCTTGTTTCAAATTTGACAGTGTTATTTTCTTTAATTAATTGATTAATTGAGATTTTTTTGTAAATGTTTTCTATTTTGGGAACTGGGAATTTTGAAAAAAGAGTTTGTGTTGAAAAAGTTAATTTAAATAAAAGTATTACATTTATGATTGTTCTCTGTATTATTTTTATCGAGTTTATTATATTATCGAATGCTCCTCCCTACCCAATTATTCCATACTGAAGTAGTGAGTGGACAATAGAAAAATATACCTTTTAAAAATTATTTATACTTAAAATGTTTCTTAATCTTACGAATATAAAAATACATTTTCTTTTTTTTTCACTAATCCGCGAATGTGACTGTGCTATTTTAAATGTTGATCAATAATTACAACGAAATAATTGATTTCTTTTTTTGGGCTTAAGTTTGTACATGATAAATAAATAAAAGTTAAATGGTAATGTCTGTAAACAGTGGATAGGCTAACAATGCTAGAGCATACCTATAGATGGGTAAAGAATTCTAGGTGCGCATATAAAAAATAGACGAACACAATGCATATATGAAAATACTGAGATAGGTTGATGGTAGTTATGAGCTCAAAAGCACGATCACTGTTATTTTTTAGTCACATTCGATCCCAGTGATTGAATATCTGGGAATATCGTGATTCGTGATTTGAGAAGAATTTATTTATTTATTTATGAACGAATGAAGTTATAATTCGTGATCAGCACCATCTAGTAGATTTTGCCAAAACGTTTTACGAAAATTTACTGAGAATTGGAACAAAAAATAAATTTACATTTTTTTAAGCGTTTTAATTGTCTTTATGATGATATTAAATTAAATTAATATTAATTTTTTATGCTGGAGTATGTTTTTTTACGTTATTTTACAAGTGAAGTTTTAATAATATGAACAAATACGCTAAAAATTATGTTTTTTAAAATTTATTTCGTGTATTGCGATATCGTGTGGCGCATGCGCATTAATAATGAAACTGTGATCACAGTCGCAGTTTTCAATCGTATCAATCACAATCACACCAGTGAGTCAAGAGTAGTATTTTTTCTCACCACTAATTGATGAAGTATGTATGTATTTGTAATTAGTGTAATTATTTACCATACATTTATTTTTGTCTAACAAACATATTCTTCTTTATTTGTATTCCTCTTATTACTTTTGTGGAGATCTATTGTCTTCACGATTAACAATACCGCCGATGGCTTCTGAATGCACCTTGTAAATAATACTCGCGTGAAAAACAAAGCTCTTATAAGACCTCAAAATACACCTGGTACCGACTCTAACAGACAACAATAGTATGCGCAACAATGTGATATTATGAGGAACGCAAGGGAAGTTATGATTGAGAGATTAGCGCGGGCGTGTGGTGGCCCGGGTCCTCAGCTTCATCGGCACCCTACATTGGCAATAGATAAACTCCTTAAATAGAAGATGTAAAATAAATTGATCTCTCTTAGAAGAAAGTTGACCCGAAGAAGGAAGATTTAAAGAACATTTTACGTACATAGAATGTCGGGATTAATTGTGTTTTGTTAATAAATATGTAATGTGAAAATCAGAATACCTTTGAATCAATTATAATCCCATTCGAGGTAGCAGGCGACTTGAGGATCCAGTATGAGCTAGATCGGTGGCGGCCCTTATGGCTTCCTATCCTCTAGGGGCAAAAGGCACCGTAACAATCATTTACTCACGCTAAAGCACATCCTTCTGATTCATCAACACATCAAATGATTAATTTTTCTTTAACCACATCATTACACTTCTATTTAGGTGACCCAACTTAGTGTCACCTAGTTCTATGACTCAAGTGACCCCTTCTCTCTTTTATAAAGCCTCAAAATTTTTTTTATAACATTACCATACTTTAAAAAATTGTGGTTATTATTTATTTTATAATTTATATACAATATAGTTTTTATTATTAAATATATATTTTAATTATACATTTTATAAAACTTGTTTTTAGTCGCCAGATATACACAACTTCTTTCTATATTATAATAAATATAAAATTTCTAGTTATTAAACAATATTAAGTCATAATTGGTGCAACAGCTCATTGAGGGTTATGGGTATCGATATCGGAGTGACCACATTTGGCCTCTGGACGTGTACCACCTACCAGATGCCGACCATATGTGCATTCGCGTTAACGCCACTCTAACTTAAGTCTTCTAATACTCCTTTGGCCAATGTAGGTCCAAATTCATTCGCTGAATGTGACCAGCACACCTCAGCCACGCTATCTTAATTACTCGAACAATGGCTTCTCTAAATACCGTATCCAAGTCGTAATTGTAATGTACGCGCCATGCTCCATGACCATTCATGGTTTCAAATATCCTTTACAGTATTTTACGTTTATAAACCAGTGGTGTATTTGAGTTTGAAATAATATTATTATTTCAAACTCTAAGTTATCTACTTTAAATGAACCAACACAAATTATTTACTCAGTGTGTTAATAAATCTGATGTTCCATTAACTTATACAAAAAACATTTTACTAACTCTGAACCATATTGACATAATAATAAATTCTCATTTCTGTTACACACCTACTTGGTTATTCTATTAATAAACATGGTAACTAAATAGGTACTCGACTTAGTCAATAAATAATGTTAAATTTTATAACTTGCTTTAACACAGTACGTATTGAGTTTTAATTTTTTGTGTTGTCTTTTTCATAGATCACAATGGCACTCATCTAAAAAGTGTCAACGATTACACCCTGTTATTATTAAGAGTCGGTTGGCGATTAGGCTCTTTCGGGCGTGGGGGGACTTTTCTAGTAAGAGCAATGTAGAACCTAATCACCGAGAAGGTTGTATAAAAAAATAAATGTTTAGTTTAAGCCATGAAGTGTATTATCGGATAATGCGAAAAGGTAATATTAGGGATAATCCTCAAGAAGCAATGTAAAATTGTAACAAAAAATTTAACATTAATATTAAAAATAAATCCGAAACACTTAAAAATGAAAATCAAATAAATATGAGAATTTTTATTTGATTTTTTCTCTATTAATGAATTTACACAGAAATATTTTTTTTCCAGATTCTTAAATCATTTTGGCGATAATTTGTATTGTTAATAGATCTATACGTATTTTTATGAAAATTGTAATAATTGAACATTGTATTTTTAACGAAACGAAAACTTTATAAATGTATTTGTATGTTTCATAGATTTTTTTTTGCATGCATAAACTCTTTTTGATATTAAATTCATTGTTTAAATCAAAAGATTATAATCATATAAATTATGTACTTTAAAAGCAATAATTTTTTTATTTTACCCACGTTCGTCAAATTAAAGTAAGGGGCAATCTTAGCCAACCTATCTTCATCATTAAATCCAACGTGTTTGAAATACTAAAAGCTTTCGACAGTGCAGACATAGCGCATGTGACACCAATCTATTAGGCTTGATGCAATGTTGAAGAAATTTTTAATTTTATTACTATCTAAAAAGATTATTTAGTTGGCAGAATGATGCCAGGCATTTCCTGGCAAAGCTCAATCTAAAAAGAGCACTACTACAATATTAATGTGTGAGATAGTGCAAACCAAACTCGACTACAGTCCCCACTAGAAGATTATTACGTTATTGTACCTACCCGTCAATAGTGACCTCTCTGCTTATAATGTCACAGCACGAAAAGATTTTTTTCTAAGCATTTCCGTTGACGAACAAAAGGAGCGTGCTCTGGGTCTCGTGTAATGTATTCATTATAACATGTGATTCCATATTTAAACGGAAGGTTAAGGATAATTATGTCTAATGTTAGGCATTCGTTTTATGTAAAGTTACCGTGGACATCGTCAATTGACGCAAGTAACAAAAATTTTACATTTATCGTGGAGCAAACTTATCAAGTTTAATTTCAACCTGGTGAAAAATTAACTTTTATTAAATTATGGTCACTCCTCGAGCGCCAGTCATTTTACAAGTGGTGGTATTGTTAAATATAAGTTGACTCATTTCACTGAGGTCGAAGTTGATGAATGATTCCATGTATGCTTCTATATGAAGTTATTTTGTACTTTAAAAATATAGTTTCAACAAAATGATTCTTTATTAACGTTAACGTTCTTTCCTCATTTATTTTAATTATGTAATAATTTTTCTCAATTATAATGTTATAAATTTCTCTCTTATTTTTATTTATTTTCCCTTGAGAATGACTGTTGAAGGCAGGTGGGAAATATAATAGCCAATTCTGTTTGGTCACCAATCTCATGTTCTACCTTGAGTGGTGTTTATGGACGCGCTGACATATGTTGTGTATGTCACAAGAGATAGTGCCATGCCATACTCGAAAGGATATATCAGCCAAATGTTACATTGATACAGACTTAATTTTCATATTATACTTATGTAAGCATAATACATTTTTCAAATTAAATTTTTGGTGCATGCTATCGAATCAATGAATTATAGAAACAAAGAATTAAATTGTTCAAATTAATAATAATATTAAATGTTGGCCAGCACTTGAAAAAACAATTGGACGTATTATATTAACTGAATTTTTATTTTTCAAATTAAAGGTCACAATTTTTTTCATGATATAGATACAAGATAAATATTATATTTCAGACCAATTTTGTTTAGCTGCCATTTTGATTTGGCAGACATTTGTTAGTTCGTATTTGAAAGTCGTAGAGAATAGCTGATTACAATTTATTATAGAGCATCTAATGCCTCAAAACAACGTGTGTTGAATTATCATTTAAAAAATCATCATGAGCGACGAAACTCATTTCGATTTGGCGGGTTTAGTTAATAAACAAATCAGCTGTTATTGGGTCACTGAAAATTCTCAATTGTTACACCAACGATCTTTACAGCCATGCAGAGTTATTGTGTGGTTTACTGCAGAGTTTATTTCAGAATGCAAGAGGCAATGTTGTAAACATTAATGGTGATCGCTACCGTCACAAGTTGGCAAACTTGGTACCGAATTGGGCTTGCAATACATGCAGTTTCAACAGGACGGTGCCACCACACATACAGCCCGAGCTACGCATGAAATTTTGCGAGAAAAACAACATCAGCCTGGAGCGTAATACTCATCCAGTATTTATTTGGATGCTTAAATTATAAAGATGTGTTTTAAATATATAATATTTTATTTATAAAGATCTATCTATTCAATACATTTTTAAAATATCTTCCTATTTGTAAACATTATGCACGAATATGTAATTACAAATATTATTAATGTGTATGATAATATATTTTTAATCATTCAATTCAAAATTTGACTGCGTGAAAAGTAGATGACCCGTATTACAATGACTATTTTTAAATGAAGAACTCCAAAAGTTATTTTATGATTGTGACTTCAACATGAAAAAGTCAACAAAAAAGTAAAACGTAGATACATGTATAATATAGGTACTCGGATGATGTGAAAGTGCGTCGCTAACTTCTGGAAGGTTTTACGTAGTACGCTAAGTGGATTTCAAATAATGGCGTTAGATCACGTAATTGCATTGTAGCATAGTGCCACATTTAATTACCCAAGGAGGTGATGCTGATGGCTAAGAGCTACACCCTCCAGAAGCCGCCGACGTCTCACGAGGGGTGTTTTAGAAAATTTAAGCTTGATTTTACTGATACAATGTCATCTATTTCGCTTATATTTAATGTAATTTGGCATTTTCTACCCCGAGGGAATTTCAAGCCAGCTTTCTGCTACTTATCGATTGGAAGGCTGAGCGGGATTAGACATTATATTTGATTTGATTAAATGTGACGCATGCTTCAGGTTTAATATCTTAAAGAAAATCGCGTCAAATTATCTCACGCCTATTTAGTTTAGAAATTAATAATATGGCATTATTATGTAAATTTCCCTGATTTTGTTCATTGATGTATGTATGTTAAATCAGTTTTGAACACCGACATTTCTGAAACACCCTATGAATTACAATAACAATTTTTTTTTCGTCGTCACGCGTGAATATATAAGACTATTATAATTAGAAATATATGGATCGTGCATTAATCGATTATGTTATAGCAAGACTGCATTGATGACAAATTTTTGAACTTATATGTTACACTTTTCAAATGAATACATCTATCGTTCCATTATTTGAAAGTCATATTTTTTATTTTTACGGAATCTCAAATACCGTTGAGTAATTTGATAGGAGACGCCAGAATTAGTAATGAATATTTATTAAATTTTGGAAACATTGATACAACTTATACATTATTTAAGGAGAACACATTCTTATTGTAAAGTTGTAATTATTCAGAACATAGATCTGTGATATTTTTAATACAAATTAAATGTATTAATAATTAAATCTATTAATGCACGTTCCCCGGATTGAAAGAGATTCAGGTTCGAATCCAGGTAGCAACAACTATATTTTTCAATAAATTTGATTTTGTATGTACATTTAATTTATATCTAAAACATCACAGACCTATTTTCTGAATAATTACAACTTCACAATAAGAATATATTCTTCTTAATAAAATATGATTTAATAAAAAAGATAAACTAAATGGACATTTAAGTCGAGTAGGTATTATATAAATTAATAGGCCTAAAATTTTAATAATATTTATTATCTAGACTAAAATACAAACAATATAAATACTGAAATGTTTATCATTGTTTATTTAAGGGGGAGGTGAAACAAGGTGTAGGAAGGGTGAAGGAATTTAGTATAGGATCAGAACAATAAAGGCTCAAGGACCAACCAGGAAGCACGACTTACCTGGATTTTCTCTGGTGTAGTCACAGCTCTCCTGAACTTCAGGAACAACTTTGCCGATTCACACGAAGCATTCTGAACACAATAACTGCAACAGTAACTGTGCGATCAGAGCAATGTAACGAGCACATAGTGAGTCATTGACACTTCAAAAGCCATAGATAAACACATAAAAAGTCGTGCTCTTTGGTAAAGGGTATAGAGAGGGGTGAAACAGATGAGTATAGACAACATAAAGGGGCATCCACATAAGCGCACCGCGACCGGCGATGTGGTTGTTAAACATAAACAAAACAAACATAAAAAAATGTTATTTGTTTCAGAACAATTATGTACACCGTTCCAAAATCTCTGCTTGTCATTACAGAATATAAAATAATGCAATTTTTAAAAGAAAAATATAAACTATTATTAATTAATGCCGTGTAATGCAGTGTGTCCAGAAATTAATTAAACATATCTCCTTTCTCTCTGGCGTTGGCTACATTTATTAGATCCAGAAAAGTTCCCAAAGACATCAAAGAGGAAAGTTTTTATAAAGGAATAGATAGTATGGGGAATGGATGATGGAACTGCATTATTATGCTGGGTATGTTACATACATAGTATTTTTCGTGAGTTAGATATTCATATAAAAAGTTAGATTATGTTGTTGATAATTTATACTTATCTTTAAAAATATAAAATTGTTTCAGGAATGACCTACTGTGTAGAGAATCTGAAAAAAAAACACAATGAAATAACGATCGTTTCAATACTTTTATAGTGAATTCACTAATATTTATAGTGTACCAAACCAACTAATCTCAGCGGAAACAAATGATTTAATGATAGTAATAAATCGAGTAAAATTTCTGTACATATTCTAATTAAAATAAGTAAGAAATAATTGTTTATCTTTTAATTACTTAAAAAACCTATTCTTTCAATGAAGGTTAAGTACTTGAAGTTATTTTTTTTAACATTAATCATCAGAAAATTCAATTTTAAATCATCCTGTAAAATTGAACATACGTGACTTATTCACTTGGATAGCGAAATTAATAAAATATTATAATTTTATTTATTCCGAAACTCGAGGTGGATAGTGCTTATTTCTAAAGTCCACATAAATAATATTATTTTAATAAAGATTATATAACACTTAGTTTTTAATCACTTTATACTATTTAGTGTTGAGGGATTTCTAAGTCAAACATAATTTATAAATACTTGAAATTAACAAACAACCCGCTATTTAACTTATTCCCTGTTTTAAAGTCTCCCTGTCAATCACCTCCACACTCTTACAAAAATTCCGCTCCCTCCACCTAATTGATGGAGTTTTTATATTTTAATTTTAATGGATAAGTTCAGCTATATGCAAGTCCTGACAAAGATGCGTCAGCATCCAAACCGGTAATTTTTAAGAATAATCATTAACTTTTAAAGTGGTGTAAAATATTTGTGATTTCGAGTACATCGTACTTTATATTATATTCATGTTTTTATATTATTCGTAAGAAATTTAAATCGCTGACAAGATTAATATTATGTGAGGAAGTATTTAATATAAATACTTCTAAAATACAAACACAAAAGTTCAACTACCTCGGAACGAAAATACACTTTTATAATTACTGGGTCATATATACGAATACATCTCTGAAGTTCAATCAATCAAGTGTACAAGTTACACAATAATCAGGTAATATATAAATATATATATATATATATATATATATATATTTGTATATCTTGTTCAATACCAAATACATACATTCTAAGATGAATGAGTTATTGTAATTAGCGTATCTATATATATTTATTTTTAACATATCGTGTTTAATACTATGTATAATATTTACTTGTTTATTGATTGAGTTATTGTAACTGTTGTATAAATTCATTAACTAATTAATTAATTAACCTTTATATTTTTTTTTATATATACTATATTTAATAGTGTCTATAATATATCCACATTGCTTACATGAGCTTCTGTAACTAATCTGATATTAGAGAACAAATTAAAATGATTCAGATGAAATACAGCTTCTCTCGATACAGAGTCTGATCAGAAGGATATACTGAAAAAATTAAATATGGTAAATAAAAAAAATAAAATTCATTGAATTTGGTTACACTTTGCATTAAAATTAAACTTTTCATTTGTGTTCAAAGATATCTGGCGGAGAGAAAAATTATTGCGTTTTAAAAACTAAGGTTAACTGCGTGAACCGTAGGCAAAATGGTTAATCCTCGTTACTCCGAGGATACGGCCGATTGTAATTAATTAACTCCTTATGTTATCAGTTCTTGATAAATTAAAATGAAGGTAAATTACTTTGAAAGTTTTACCATTAATCAAAAGAATATGAATTTATTACGAAAAGTCGTTTAAATTTAATTAAAAAATCTCTTTCATGAATCACTTTATTAGGCAGCATTCTATACAGCGGGGCGGGCTTCTGTTGAAATTCAGGCACCGTGCCTTTCCGTTTCAGGCCTATTATCCTTCGAAGGAATATGAGATCCTAACAAAACCTCCGCCCGTAAGTTAATAAAATCGCAAATGAAATTATCCGGTCACAAACAGTATAATCTGCCGAGACAAGTGTCAGTGAACAATAATAATATGAGAGACGCGACCGCCTACCTTTCTTGGGAGATGAACATTTTCTCTGAAGAATTTTTCACTTGGAATCGTCTCTTTGTAAAAAAAATGATTTCCAGAAAAGTGTCACCTGCCCTTTGTTATTCAATTATCAGGAAATTCCTCTTTGCTTCCCAGCCCATGGTAAGGATACAGACGGGTTTTTCTCGGCAGTTGGGGGTGACCAGGGTCGGAGAGTAAGCTTGGGGGTTGGATGACTGTATGTGTTAATTTATTCAAAGAAATGAAAACAAAAATAAACCGATATAACATAAACATGATAAAATAAGTTACTTTGCAATAAAAAAGTCTAATAAGAGGTATTAATTTCTAAGTACGTGCCGTATGGCTTCTCAATGAGCCCAAGGACAAAAATTCTTGATCAAATTGTTAATTTATTTTTTCAATTCGATATTTTATTATTTTCGAACTCAAATGGTTCTCTAAAATATGTTCCTGGGCCTAGTTTATCTTTTAATTTCTCTCTTCTTATTGGTCTTCTTATTAAAGATCATAATCTCTTATTTTTCCAGGTTATCCCTATCTAATCTAGCAATAAGCCGTGCAATAATTTTTTTCTTGCGTGTTGTGGAGATCCGTAAATAAAAAGTTCATTTTATTATATATAATAAACTAATAATGCTCGTAGTAGGTACAACACCCAATTATGAACCAAAATTTAATATTCTAAATTCAGTGAATTGTGTATTAAATATAAATTAAATGAATTGATTAGAAAGATATACAGAAAGAATCCATCTATCGAACCTGGACCTCTTCCTATCCCGATAGCAATCAAATATTTTTTCGATAGCAGGACATTCATACTTCTTGACAGTTCACCAGTCATACATAGATTACACTTGAAAAAGTCGTACTCTGTGGTAAGGGTTTGTGGGGGGGAGGAGAAGGGGGGACATAGCTATAGTAAACCTAATGGAGCATCCACACCCTCACGGCGACCGGTGTTCTGGTCCTGTCGTAAATACCGAATACTAATTGATTTATATAATTTGTATAAATAATACCACAGAATTATGTCCAAAAATTGCAACTTCGCAATAAAAATATGTTTTTATTAAAAATATAAAAGTAAGTTGGATCAAAGTTTTAACAAAATTGAATAAAATGGATTGATTTAATTCTAGCGTTTCCTAGCATGCGTGACTCATAGGTATTTGAAGTTGATTTAATTTAATAATAGAGTAATATATGAGTCAAATATAAGAATGTGGAATGGTAACAGGTTTCCCCGAAAAGGAAGAGATCCAGTTTCAAATCCCGGTAGTAGCCAAATATTTTTATGATGAATAAATTTTTTCTGTACATCTTTCCAATTGATTAATTTAATTTATATTAAAAATACCACAAAACCATGTTTTAAAATTACAAATTCACAATGAAAATGTGTTTTCATTAAAAACATGTATATTTTATATATTTAAAAATGTACATCTTCATAGATATTTAATATTTTTTTATCTCATAAATAATAAGTAATTAAAAAAAAATCATGTCGCAACTTTCACACTTAATTGTTGCACATGTTAGAGAAAGTTCTTAACTCCTATATAGATTCCAAACACATACTTGGTTACATACTTGCTCGCTCATCAACGCGGCGCAATCGGTGTTAATTTGATCGTCTTACATATAATAACTAAAACTATTTTCTTTTGGTTTACACGCCTACATATCAAGAGAAATCTAAGAAAAGTGGTCGACGGTACCCTTCTTAAATTCGAGTGTCTTAAAAGTGATCATCTTCCAGCATCGACGAGGGATTACATAACATATTGTGGATAGAGAGGCGGTGATTCAATTGGTGAGTTGTTTCTTTAGTACTGTGTAATCCTGCCTCCTCCTCAAACATTCTTTCATTCAGTCCGCTAACTTCATTATCCTTAACAGTACCCTCTGAATATTTAAGGTCTTCCAAGGAATGGGCATTGTACATATTTTGTTACCAGCTTTCATAATTATACTGAAGAAAATTTTGAAGAGGTTTTTTGTTGCCTTCTGCAACACAATATCATAGTCGTGCTGTTGATCCATCTTCGTCTATGAATGTCTGATATTAAGCCTTTCCAATAGTTTATTTATTTAGTAAGTGTTCACGCCCAAAAGAGCATTACAGGTGATAATATATTTTTATTCTAACACAAACTAAATGTATCAATAAGAAAGAAATAAAGATAAAATCGATTTATCGAAAAAATATTTTTGTTGTCACCTGGACTCGAACTAGGAACCCTTCCTTTTCGGGGAAATGTTCGTATATGTTGCACTTTCAAATTGATACATTTGTTATTCCATTATTTGAAAGCAATCTACTTTATATTTACGGATAATCTCAAACACCTTTGAGTAAAAGCCAATAGGAGACGCCAGAATTAAATTAATAAATTTTTATTAAGTTTTGAAAACATTAATACCACTTATATATTATTAAGGAGAACACATTACTACTGTGAAGTTGTTGTTTTTCATTTTTTGATTTTATTTGTATATCTTTCATTTTGATACATTTAAGTTTAAGTGGGAGGGGTATTGTTCGACGCGCGTGATTTGCTTATTTTTCAATCGCAATAAGTCACTGGTCGGGAGCGCGCCGCGTATTCGCGGTTGAGCAATATTTAAAGTGCGGTGATTCATTGGTTCGTGTGCGTCGCGCTTTTGTACTCACTTTAATATTCGACGAGTAAGTGATGGGCCGAGCATGCAACTTATCTGGTGTTGAGTTCAAAATTTCATACAAGAAGGGACAATGGTTAACCAAATTCCTCCGGGACCATCAACGTCAGCAGCGACGCCAGAACATGTGGCTCAAGTTCAAGTGGCGCATAAATCTATAAAGAATATTTCAGTCTGTACTGGAATAAAAAAATCAAAATTGCACGTTATTGTGAAAAAAAAAACTACAGTTTCACCCATACAAATTGCAAATCGTGCAGTTTCTCAACGAATACGACTATTCTCTACGTAAAAGCTCAGCGAGAACGATGCTGGAAAATTTTGGAACAGCGCGAACGCTTGGAAACATATTGTTTATTGACGAAACACATTTTTATATCGATGGCTATGTTAATAAACAGAACATAAGATACTTGTGCCCTGACAACTCAAAGGAACGTCATCAAAAAAGTTCCCAATAAATTAATCAGCCAGTACGGAGACATACCCTGGGGACCTTGGTGTCGGACCTTCTCGGCCCTATAAGAAAATATCCGCCGTGAAGTTGTTGCCATTGGATCAACGCTATGCTCTAGCGTGTTCGCAAATTAAGTCCGATTGCAAGAGTGTCTTGCGAGAAATGGACGGCACTTATATGATATTGTTTATAAAACGTAAAATTCGCATCGTTAAATTCAATTTTGTATAAATAAAATATGAGAATAATATTGTAGTTTTTTTTATTTATTTTATATTAAATTTTCCGCTGGACACCCTTATTTAGAGCTGTTTGCGTTTCATTGGTTCTTCGACGAAACTAATATTCAAAAATAATACAAAATTTAGATTTCGTATGATTTCAAAAAAAATTTATATGAAAACAACAGTTCAAAAGTTAATCTGTATATCGTCATAATAAAAGTAAAACCAAGAACTGTCAAAGTAAAATGTCAGATATCGACTCTCAAATATTGTACTTAAGGAAATCGGATATTTTATACTTAATATCAATACCTAAGAGCGCATACCAGTAAATAAATAGACATGAAATAAAGTGTACATATAGGAGAGGGGTTTGGAACATTAGTTGCGAGACGAGGGGCATTCTACACACATTCTTGGTGGAACCATAAATCCGATAGTTTATGACACATTTATGCATAAATAAATCTTTGTGTATTTTATGTATATTACATTATCAGCGCTTAAATTTTCGATCCAATCGAGTCACTATTTAAAAAAAATCATGGAGCTATTTGATTGCGTAAGTAGTACCAAAATGATCATGTTGATGACATCAAAATGAAAATATTGGGACAAGGAATTTGCGTTTGTTCTTTGTATTTGGTGATCTGTGCCTAATAGTATTTTTAAAATATTGTGATATAAGAGTATAATAAAACTGTAGGCTATTTAAAAATCGTTAGATATTAAAACCTAAAAAAGTAACACCACTTTAAGGTATAAGAAAAAATACAATTATTATATTCTTTTCAAAATTCTTCGTGTTAATGGGTATACTAAGAAATTTTCTTGAATATTTTATAAAAGGTATCGGTAATTTTAAACGGTTCCTTTCATTTTTTATTTTGACGTTATAAATGTATGTTAAAAAAAAATATATCAAGTGTATATGAAAATAAATTTTACAGCGTAGAAATATGTGAGCGTACAAAAGAGTACGCTTTAGTAATACAGTGAATGAAAAAGTAAGTACCTGTAATAATTTTAATTAAATTCTACTTTTTTTTCCTCTTATCTACATTAAAAATGTAAATTAATTAATATACAAATATAATAGATAATGACACCCATACCTTAAGCGAGTTTCGTACGTTTTATAAGATAGGTTTGCCAAGGTAATATTTTAAATAGAGATATTTTGCCAAAACTGCAGCCGGCTTTTTGTGCGCCTTTAGAGTCGATCAATTAAATTTCGGAGACTGCGGCATACATCACCGTTAAGGCATCTTTATCTAAGCCTTCCACCTCACTTGACTGCCGACATAAAGGACTGCTATTCCCAGCCGGGGAAGGGTGGAACCCTCTGACAACAGCTCCGATCTCCCATTTTGTAAATGTAAGAGGGGCTCATAATCCCGCTGCGCAGGGGAGGTGATTGTTAGACTTATTAGTGCACAAAATTGTAAACACCCATTGTTAGAATTCTTCTCCGCTGTAAGATTATCTAAGCCGATGATTATTTCAATTGTCTAATAAACAATTGTGGAATTTGAAAGAATTATATCAAATTAAATGTTGAATAAGTCATCAACTACGATCCCGTTTTATTTCTATCAGAGTTGAAGTGATTTTCGAGTTTTGCGTCAAGGGAATGAAGAAATAACACGGTAGAAACAGAATGTAAGAATAGCGATTTTTACCGTATACTAAATCATATATTATTAATCATATAAATGTATTATTTTAAGATATCCGTTGACTGTCTATATATACAGGTGACCCAAAAAAAGTGAGAACATTTCGTAAAATGTGATAAAATTACATCAAAATTAATTTAACTATATCAACAATAGATTTAATAGTTTACTAATTTACTTACTTACCTATTTACCTATATTACGTTTTGTTTCGACAATTTCCGGTCGCCATCTTTGATTATTAATTTTCCCATTATTTATATTTGGTTTTTTTTCAAATTGTTGCCCAGAACGACAAAAATCACTGCAGAAGACCGTAATCTGATTGAAAATTTACGAATCGATAAACGTTGGGGTGCTAGGAAAATGATCAAAGAGTTTTAAAACAAAGCCTGTAATATAGCTAGACATTATAGCATAACTGGACATTACAGCAGACAGAAATACAATCAATTTTCTTCGTTGTGAGAAGGTTAATTTCATTGAGCCAGGCATCTGGCCACCGAACAGCTCACTAGATTATGCAATATGGAGTGTTTTGATGATTTCTGATTGGCTAAATATTTTGTAAAAAAAATTACATTAAAATTAATTATATTATGTTTTGAAATAACTCATGTGTTACGAGATGTTCTCACTTTTTATGTTGTACATATGATATACCTATATATGTATGCGCGCGATGACTAGTGAGATGAAAAGTTCTAAGGGCAGGTAAGGGTTGACTAGGGGTATTTTTGAATAGCGGATAGCATATACCCATCAGGGTGGTGGGGTGGTACGGATCAGGAGGGTGTGGAGTGTGGATGTTGGTAAGGTAGTGCGGAGTAGTACGGTCGGAATGGTATGGGAGATGGCAGACAGCGGACGAGGCTGAAAGAGAGATATTACCGTGCAACGCCGGGGGCGTATCAGCTAGTTTAAATTAAAAACAAACTTGCGACTAATGTTGTTTTGATTAATATTTTTGTGTTCTTTATGTTAATATATCCAGTAATATTAATAATCGTTATTTTTCCTCTATTGGAAGAATACGGTAAAGAGTTCAGAATCATTTATCAAATAGCAAGAAACACTTAAAAAATATCTGAAAAAATATTATAATAAATATGCTTCAATAATTTATAAGAAATATAACACAATTCAGAAAAAATGATATAATATTGTACTCGTATCTGCAACTGATAGTATTGTGATAGAACACTCGCATACGCACGAGCACGTACAATAAAATGTTCAGAAGCAAGAGGCATAAAAATGTAATATTTTAACGACCTACAGATAAAGACGGCGCGACATGAAAGAAACACAAAAACGTATGTGCCTAATCTCAACCGTGTCAGAGGTACAAGCATTTCAAAATAATCGTCATTATTTATTAGTTGAAATATTTTGTTATTTCTAAATTATATATTGAATACAGAAAATTAAAGGTCATTGAATTTCGAGCGGCAAGACTAATTTTTGTTAGATGATTTTCGGCCTGAAGCAAAGTTATAAATTAATAATGGATACATTTCGCAAATATTTATTTAGAAATACGAATACTTAAAACATAACATGATTTTATAAAAATTTCAAACAATAATATTTCAGACGTATTCTAGTATAATATTGTTAAAAAAGATTTTACAGATGTTGCTCTAAAATAATTTCAAAAAAATCTGATTCTCATAGTGATGACGTATATGCTGTTTAAAAAAGGGAAAAATGAATTATCAATTTTGGTCCATAGATGGCGATGGTGTAGTGGTACTCGAAGCGAGTCCACGTATTAACATATATATATATATATATATATATATATATATATCACTTTCAAAAATTTGATAAATGTGAAGATGGAGGAGTGAGAATCGGTTAACATTATATTTATATAAAGTTATCACTTAAACCAGCCGAGGACAGATCGTAAGCCCAGTAATTACCCCATTCTTCCAAATATTTTCCATTAAATATAATAAAAAATAGCTTTGTTTCTATGAGATATCTGATATTTGTTTAATAACAATGCCTTTGTAGGTAAAAATCTAGTTATTGTGTGTTGTATTAACAGTGCAGAATTAGCATATATTCCTTGAATATTTTCGACTCGTAATTTAGTCCATAAAATATTGTGAAGTAGGTCTGTTACACCCAGTATATAGCTTTATTTTGTATATAAATTTAATTTGTATTAAAATACCACAGAACTATATTCTGAAAGCGCACCTTCATAACAAAAAGTGTTCCATAAATGCAACTTCATAAAAAAACTCCTTAATTATTTTTATTGGTGTGGTGCAGTCAACGTTTTATAAAAACCAACGAAAGTTGTTAAATAGAATTATTGATTTTATTTTATATTTCATTTACTAAGCCCCACTGTACTTCATTAATTTCATGAAAGAGGTGTAATTATTATTATTATTGCTTACAATGTAGTGTTGAATTTATTATAGCCAACGCGCAATACAAATTCGTGATTCACGTTCTTGGTAAACCGTCTGTCATTTTTCCGGGCGCCCGCCGCGTGGCTAACGAACCAGAAATTGCATTGCGGCTGAAGTCGTTTGGATAAAATTCTACTTGCAGCGATACCGCGCCAGGCTTCATGCCCCGCGAGAGTGCAATGATTTTAGTAATTTATTATTCCACTTGAAACGTAACTAACTGAGAAACTTTCAAACTTACGTGATTTAAAGTATGTTAAACACAATTTTGAATTCAGAGTTTGTCTTACCATTTATATAGATACGTAAAAAATTTGCAGTAGTATTTAAAAAATGACCAAATCAAGGACACTCAAGAATAAAGGGAATATTTGTCGGTATTATTTCCTGATTTTTTTTATTTTGGTTAAGGGATTTTAGATTCATTATTGTGGTTAGGCATCTCTAGCTTTTGCATTGCAGTTACTTTAATAACTATCAATCCTTAACATAATATTGTAAAATACTAGTATAGTCGACATGGTATCGAATACTGTGTTTAGTTTTCTGTCAAAATTCCCAGAAATAAAGCATTTAAGTAAAGTAAGAACACGTTATTCAGCGCACTGTTTGCTACACTAGTAGACAATGTATATCATATTGAATGTAATCTGTTCCAAAATTTTGCTCAGATACCTTCTAGATTGCACTGTATTTATTTCCACCGAATTTTGGATAAATTTTTCCTCTTATTGCCAGTGCAAAAAAATAACCCTTCTAACCTAATTCACAAATAATCCACCAATACCATCATTAATTACGAGACATAGGCCGGTAGTGATTAAATATTTTTTTGCCGATTTAGATATTATCCACAACTACTATTAAGTGGAAACTGTCTTAAAATATATTTTTTTGTAATAAATATATAATTTTTATATTGACTTTGTACTACACACACAAAATTTTTGAGTTAATATCACTACCAGTTTCAGGAAGAGCAGCCTTTCCCATTTAAATGTGTAAATTGAACTAAATTAAACACACAGTTAATGGATTTTCATCTACAAAGTCACTGTTATTAAACAAATAATAGATATGGAGGTTAATTGGGTGGAGTGGTGGACGTTACATTGTGTAAAGTGATCACTTAAGCCAGCCGAAGACAGGTCGCAAGCCCTGTAATCACTCATACTTCCATATTTTTCCATTAATAAAAAATAGCTCCGTCTATGAGATTATTTGTTTCAATTAAATACATTTAGCTATTGGGGCCGTAACTTCCACTCAACGGTGTGTAGTTCAAAGTAGTAATATTGTGTGTGTATGTAGTACATAGTCAATATAATAATGATATGTATTTTTAATTAAAATGTTAAATCGTGAAGTAACAGTCAAATCAATCAATGATATTCTTAATTCTTTTATCGAGTGTTGATTGTTCAAATATGACAACTATATATTAATCTTTTAAATGCCATGAGCACGTTAACACGCCAAACTTTGTATGTCACGCTAAGCTATTAGGTCACTTTTAGACCTTGTAAACTTGCACTGATTAAAGTCTTATTTCTAATTCATTTTGTCTCTGTGAACGATAGGTCCCAGCTTTTGATAGATAAGTCAACACCCTTATAACCTAGTCTTACCATATGCGGTGTCTTCCATTTCCAATAGTGTTGGCAGTTAAATGGTTACGCAAGTTTTTTGATATAGAACCTTCAGAAAACTTAGGGCTGGATGAAACATGCCATTTTCAAATTCTCGAACTCATTGTGTTGATAATCTAATAACCCTTGTGATACCAGGAGTGTTTCTCCATCGAAGTCACTTATCATAATTTTCGGTATTACAAAAAATCATACGAGTTTGGTACTGATTTTGAGTTGAAACCGGCGATGTTATTATTTTGAAAATGGGTGAGATTTGCTTCTGTTGCAGTAAATACTTCGATAGCTAGTTCTGGGTTTTCTATCGGTAATGATGAATACAGTAACTCAATCTATGTAAATTCAAATTACACAAACCTTTGTGAACCTGTGCTGGTTGACGCCGACGTCGCTCTCCTTGTAGTCTGATGGTCCTTAAATATGCTGGTCAGCCACCGAAAACCTTCACACAACCGATAATCCGAAAATATATATACTAAATGTTTTTATTATCGCCGCCGTAAAAAGTCCGTCCGAATCACGATAACTCTCTTTCCAGAAGCAGCTTCGCTTTTGTTTTCTGTTTTTAAATTCACACAAAAAGAACACACATATTCAAAATTTTATATCAGGCCTACCTATCGAAGTATAAAAGCGCGTAAACAGCTTCCATGGTCCAATTTGCAGTTTTAGTTCGGTAACTCAGAGTTAATTCGTAAATTTTTTAAATTTACAATTTTTCGTACACTAATAAGTTAATTAATTAATTAAATCTAAATAATTAATATTTTAACATGTAATAAATATGTTTGATAAATATAATTTATAATATTTGGATGCACAATAATTCTGCCGCTGTAAGGTTACGTTTTAGATGAATGATAAGTACGCAAAAAGCGCTAAATCATTAATATAAAAATTAAAAATATAATTAAGACTAATTCACTTTGTTTAAAAAACTCTATATTTTCCTAACAACAACCGGTTTCGGAACCAGCGTTCCTTCTGCAGAATTTGGTCAATAATATATTAGTGTTAGGTGTTAAAGTGAGTTGGATAACTGGGAGGGTGGGTGGGGAGGGAAGGAAAAAAGACGGATGATATGGTGAAAGGAACTGTAGGTTAGATTTTTTTATTTATTAATTATGCATTCATTATTATTTATGGACTACCTGATTTTTAGGGCCTCCAAGTTATCTGAGCGTTAATTTTTATTTGAAAATAACCATAGCTTAGATAACAATACAGGACTCAATATTCTTCACATTGATAATAAAGGTAAAGGCTTAG
Organism: Eubasilissa regina; assembly: GCA_022840565.1. NCBI lineage: Eukaryota > Metazoa > Arthropoda > Insecta > Trichoptera > Phryganeidae > Eubasilissa > Eubasilissa regina. The sequence goes on along the minus strand of JAINEB010000011.1, from coordinate 24,996,168 downwards.
ATAACATAGAGGCCTTAGTAGTCCATAAATAATAATGAATGCATAATTAACAACCAAAAAATCTAACTGACAGTCCTATCTTAAATATGTTCCCTTTCACCATATCATCTGTTTCTTTTCCTTCCCCCCAGTCACTTACCCCCACTTTAACACCTGACACTAATGTATAATTGCCCATATTCTGAAACAGTAAGTTAGTATCTTGTACACTCTGAAAAAGGAACGAAGGTTCCGAAACCGGTTAGTGTTAGCAAAAGTAAAGTTGTGTTTAAACAAAATGAATTGTTTTTATTTTTTAATCATATTTATAATGAATTAACACAAAGTTATAGCGGAATAAAACAGTATAATATAAAAATTATTTATTGTATTTCACATCAAGGGTAGATTGAACCAACCGATATATATTATCTATTACTGTCACTCTTTATTCTGTTCGTACCCTATAGAAAAGTACTCTGATAGTATGATGCATGAAACAAAAAATTGTGTGCTGAAAAATCATTTGATGGTTTTTCAGATAATTTTAACATCGTATAATACAAAGTTTTTTTAAAATACAAAAGTCAGTCTCAGAATTTATATTTTTGAACTAAATTTATTATACTTTCGTGAGTTAATATTATCTAATGGTTTCCTCAGAAAGTGCTACTAGGAATTGCGTTATTGTTATCTTTTGCTTCAGTAAATTATGAGGAGACACGACAGCTGCTAGTCCGGAATCTATGGACGCATTCACCCTGGGGATGCTTCAGATACCACCCCAACAAATGCAGCCGTTAATAAAAAATAATAATACAGTATTCTATTAACTCACCCTAATTTTAATTCATGATAAATTTTTAAAACATTTTAACTATGATGAAAATAGCACGCAGCTATCACAAAAAAAGTTCGCACTTTACAACGAAATGGAGTTTAAAAATGGCACGATATAATTGAAAGTGAAACAATGAACTCCAACATTCAATTACGATTAAATCGTATGACGTCACTCTGACGATTCGAAAAAGCCGTCAGTGTCAATTTACCCCCGGCAGAAAAGGCGATTGTTTAATCATCGGGATGAAATAATCGAAAATCGAAAAGTCCACTTCGCATTTAAACTTAAATATTTATTTTCTACCCCTTTTCTTTCTACAGTGGCTAGGGGCGAGGGGTGTGTGCCGAATAGAATTCTCCAAAATCAGCGGAAAACGCAGCTATCTCGGGGATGAATCTCCCGGAGTGAGTGGGCACTGTGTATTATGCACGGTTGCACATTTCATTCATTTATATTTCTTGAATTTAATTTCTCCCGTCAGCGTTCTTCTTCCTACAAATTTGTTCATTGTGTTCGTCTCACGGAATAAATCATTATTTTTAATTAATTAGAATACAATATCAACCCTCAATGAAAACATAATATTATGTATTATTTATAATACATATCACACATAAGTTCGATTGTTGTAATCGTTTATTTCGGTAAATGTGACTTTTATTTTTTTAACACCATCCCATCACACCTTAAATGGGATAATAATGTTTAAACTTTACAGGGAGATCTCAGGGAGAGAAATGAAAGATTTGGATTATCTCTATATCAGTAAACCTACACGTTAATTCGTATTGAGCGATTTAAAAATCGTTATAAGAAATAGAAGATAATTTCCGTCGCACTATGTGCTTATATAATTTTAGTAAATTACAGTAACAATCTATCAAAAAAAAAGTTGAATTTGGTGATCATTTTTATAGGCTTTAGTCAAATTAACTTTCATTCCTTGATGTAATTAAGAATCTAAGGGAGAAAATAAATATTTTTTTAAAAATCTTTTTATATATACACGATATGTAAATTAATACAAATACATATATTTAAAGTACATTTATTAAAATGAACTATACTTAGAATCGTGTAGATATGCTTGAACATAATAGATATGTTTAAGTAAATTACTATGAATAATTCAAAATTAAAAAACATTTTTAAAGCTACTTCCAAACAATTGCTTGGTAGATTAAGATTAATAAAAAAACATTAAATATTTACCAATAAAGTGAATGTCACTAACATTTTAATAATTTTGTTAGTATCATGTAAAGAATGGTAGTATTCAGTTTAAATATTATCAAAATGTTTATTTTATATTTTTTATTTATTATCTTATATCACTAATGGAATCTTTTAAAGCACTTTTAATATTTATTTGATATTTTTGAAATAGAGATCCAGGTTCGAATCCCGGTGACGCAAAAACAATATTTTTCGACGAAATTGATTTTATATGTATATATTTATAATGAATACATTCATTTAGTATTTGATATTTTTGAGTCAGATCCTTTGTCATAATATTAAACTGGTCACTTTTGAGAAAATCTTCACTTTATTTATCACTGTTAATGTATGACCTTTATCAGCTTTAGTTAGGATGAGATTTTCTTCATTTAAAGTTTCTCGTATGTTTTTAGCATGAATTATGTAACAATTTGATTTAGGTACTGAATTTATTTTTTAAATAATTGTTGTTTTTTTTTAAATAGATTCTGGCAAAGAAACAATAATTTATGTTTTTAGTTAGTTATGACATCCTGAAGAAGAAAATGGTATTTTTCGAAACCGGTAGATGTATTTAAACTCAATTAAGTGGTTAATAAAACAAAGATAATAAATAAAAAAATATGAATTTTAACCATAAAGTTAATATTGCTAATTTTAAAAGTATTATCAAATTGGAATGAAATCTAATGCTTCTAAATGGAATATGTAAATCAATGAATTTCAACAATCAAAGCTATACAATTATTTTCAAGAGAATTAAGAATAGTGTTTTCTAACCCTAAATATACTCTGAATTAGCCAATGATTGTAATCATTTATTAAGGAGAACACATTCCTATTGTGAAGTTGTAATTATTCAGAACATAGCTCTGTGATATTTTAAATACTAATTTAATGTATCCCGGTAGCGCAAAAACAATATTTTTCGTCAAAATTGATTTTATATGTATAATTATTAATACATTAAATTAGTATTTAATAATCATTTATGTTCGGGCGCGTAACGTGAGATCGACAATTAATTGTCATGATATAAATTAAATATGTTAATTATAAAGATATATGTTGCACTTTTAAATTGATATATATTTTATTTGTAACTATATAATACAGTGTAAAAATATGTTTGGACTGTGCCCGTCTCACAAGAGAAATTCTGTGTCGAGACGGGCATAGTTTACAAGCAATTGTACAATTAATTAGAATTGTAAGTAGTAGATAGAATTACATTTATTACTATATAATAGGTGTATATGCAGAACAATTTTAAAGTGCACTTAATTTTTGGATCACCTGTAGCAATAATTAATATAGGTATGAGTCAATATGTTTGGGTGAGTGCACCAATACTGGCTCTACCCATATTACGAATCCAAGTTTTAATATATAGTTTCATGTTCTTGGGAAAATTCAATTGGTTTAAATCTTTTAGCATTCTATTAAATAGTTTAGATCCAAAATATTTGTAGTAATAAACTATATACATGTCATTCCATAATTTGAAAGCCATCTTGTTTATAATTACGGAATCTCAAACACCTTTGCGCAAAATTCGATAGGAGACGCTAGAATTAATTAAGAACTATGTTCTGAAAAATTACAACTTCACAATAAGAATGTGTTCTCCTTAAAAATTATTATAACGTTATAACAATTTAACATGGTCGACAAAATGTGACATGATTTAATTTATATATTTTAAATATTTAACGCAAACACGTTGTGGTTCATTTTCATAATTAATAGTTTATTATCTTTGAATGTTTAAATAATAATGGTTTTTCAGAATTTTCTAATCATTTATTAGAAAATTGTCACATTTAAAAAAAATTAGAAATGGCTAAATAAATTTAACCATATATTTGTATATTTAAATCGATCTCTATAAACAAAATAATAAATTTAAATTGTCACAATTATTTTGAATCCGAAACTTCGTAGATTGTATATTGACTGATCTCAATACATATTTATAGATATAAATTGGGAACTTTAATAAATTATTTAATTTTTGATAAATGAATTCAAATGATAACAAACATTTTATTTCATTCCATAATATTAATATGAAAAAACTTTGATAAGACTAAATACGAGTTATTTTAGACACTTGTCAAGAATGCGAGAAAATCAATAATTTTGGATCATTGAATAAATTTACAGACCTTTTATAATCGTAACAGTTTAAGTTAGAACCTATTTGATTTATTTTATAATTATTTAAAAAAATTGATGTAAAAACAAAAACATTTTGAAACTTGATTTTATTTAGTTTTTAAATAAGGGAAAGGCATTTTAAAAAACTAGTTGGTAAATATAAGTAACTCACAGTGGTTTGAAAATTAAAATTATTAAATTACTATTTACCTAGTAAAAAATTTCAATCAGTTGATGTTGACTTAAAAAAAACAGAAGGGTACGGAGAGGTTAAAATTTAAACATTCATATAAATAAAAAATATTTAAATATGCGAGGTTCATTGAAAAATTCAATTTGAAACTATGTATATTTTTGGTAATTAAAATAAAAATTGATAAATTCGTCATTATGATTTTCACTTAATTCGTTTAATTTTATTCTACACCAAAATAAGTTTTTAAGCGTATATGTAAATATATTTATAGTACTTATTTTTTATAGCATAAACGTGAAATAACTACATTATGGACTCTTTAAAATACATTAAAATGTTATTAAAACTTCCATTTGAACTCCCTGAATGTGTTTGGTACTACTTCCTTCTCTAAATACCCCTCGAATATTGAAGTGCATTGTTAGAAATAATATTTTGAAGCACACGCATAAGGCAAAGCATTTCCTTAAGTGGCTTCACATTTGAACAGGAAAGCTTCAAATGAATCACGTCCATACTCCACATATCATAATCTAAAATGAGAACTGTCTTTCCATTGTCCTAATGCGGGTTGCGTGACTGTTTTGAAGATTGGTTCCTTTTTTATTGCTCCATTATTCAAAGAAATACTCGATTTCATAATCTGATACAAATGGTATCGTTCGGGATAGTTTTTTCATACAATTTGATCATTTGTACAGCTCCCGTAATCTTGAAAGCGGGATAGGATATTTAACGAAGGTTCTAATGTGCCTTAGCACTTAGTTAAATTAAGTGTTTGTTAATTCATTTATCGTTTTATTTGAAGTTTAGTAATATCACAATCATCGTTTCCCCTTAACCTTTCCTGTCCGATGATGTAAACTGAGTTGACATTGCCTCTTAATTATGTGAATATCTCTGTAAATATACTAAATACAAAGTTCACATTTTAGGCATTCCCCCGTTATATATTTATGTATTGAATAAAATAATTACAATATATAAGTATTTACCATACGCAACAATAAAAAAATGTTTTCTCGAAGAACCTGATGTGTTTGGCAATACGTGTATGTGTACGAGTGGAAAAGTGCGGAAGGCGCGGGGCGCGGGGGGCCGGATGCCTATCGTCACTTTAGTGGCAGAGCGTGCGCTGGCCGAGTTAGACGTGTCTTATGCTGTCGATCGAGATGATCAATGTTTTTTTTATCATTTTTACAACTTTTACACAATTGTATATATAAATTGTTCCGTATTCGTAAAATCCGATAGGAGACGCTAGAATTAATTAAGAACTATGTTCTAAAAAATTGCAACTCATAATGAGAATGTGTTTTCCTTAAAAATATATAAGTTGTATTAATTTTTAATTTAAAAAAAAAATAGAGATGCGTACACGGAATACATGTCACATCAATATTCTTACTATTTTAAAACTAGACTAAATACTTGTGCTATGAAAATAGGACTATCTTGCTGGTGTCCTGGAACGAGGCACGAACCCCCGACCACTAGATAACTAGGCCAACGTCTTGATCACTACACCAATAAGCTACTCAAATTTTTCCTCTCATTAATGTTTCCAAAATTTATTAAAAATGAATTATAAATTAATTTTGGCGTCTCTTATAGGATTTTACTCAAAGTGTTTGATATTCCGTAAATATAAAAAAGATGTCTTTCAAAGAATGGAACGTCAGATGTGTCAATTTGAAAGTGCAACATGTAAGTTCGAAAAATTGTCGTCAGCTTTCTTTCTTCGTTGGTGTAGCATAATCGGTTAATGCATTTCCCCGGATAGCAATTCCGGTAGCAACATCAATATTTTTTCGATAAATTGATTTTATATGTATATCTTTCTAATGAATAATATATGTATTAAAAATATCCCAGAAACATATTTTGCAAAATTGCAACTTCACAATAAGAATGTGTTCTCCTTAAAAATAAATATATATTCTATGAAAAATGTGACTGACTTGGTGGTCTCCCGGACGAGAATTCAATCCTTACTAACTAATTAGATAATATTTTCGTATGTATCCAATCAAAAAGATTATCTACTTATTGCTATTAATTATCAGCATAATATAGTTATTAACAAGAAAAAATATGTTACATTATTATCTCGTATTATATTTGTATTTCATCTGTTTTAATGATGATTAATAAGATTGTCTCCTTGTGCCAAAGTGCCTACGAACTTGCGTCCACTGAGAGGTTAAAGTTACTTATTTAATCATACCGGCGGTCTTTATAAATAAAAATAATTATCTTCCCTTTGTAATACCAAAAGCCTTCGTCGGATTGCTATAATATTTGTATGGAAAAATCTGAAATTGTTAAAATCTGAGGCGTGAATTCATATAATTATTTTCATTATTAATTTTCATTATTATTGGTGTTTTTGATAAAGTTAAATAAAACAAATCTGCAAATCGGTTTACTCAAAGGTATTTGAGATTCTGTAAAAATAATGTAGATGGCTTTCAAATAATGGAACGACAGGTGTATTAATTTGAAAAATGTAACATATAAGTTCAAAAATTTGTCATCAATGCAGTCTTGCTATAACATAATCGATTAATGCACGATCCATATATTTCTATAGTAACATATAGTTTCGAAAATTTGTCAAGAAAAATACTGGCGTTATAGCACAAAGGTAGTGCACTTCCCCGGATTGGAAATGAAGATCCAGGTTCGAATCCCGGTGACGCTAAAACAATATTTTTCGACAAAATTGATTTTATATGTATATATTTATAATTAGTACATTAATTTAGTATTTAAAATATCACAGACCTATGTTCTGAATAATTACAACTTCACAATAAGAATGTGTTTTCCTTAATAAAACAAATCTTGTTTAAAGTATCATTTATCGTCATTTGTATTCTCGGAAGTGAATCTTCTCATTGGCTAGTAAATTGTTAATCAGAAAGAGTCCTGATAATATCTGTAGGGATGCTGTCGATAAGATAACATATTGATTTTTTAATATAGGTAATTTAAACTTGTCCAAGTTTATCGGCAATTTTACACCCGCGATTTGGACGATCAGATATTTGAGTGTATATATGCATTTCATTAATTCTCTACAAATAAATGAAAATGAATATACATTTTTATTCCTGTTAAAACTACTGGATTTGAAAATAAAGAGCCAAAAAAATATAATGCTAATATATTCAATAATAATAATAACAATAATAAGATCAGTGGTCACATATGGTTGCGAAACGTGGTGCCTATCCTAAATAAAAGAAAATAAATGAGCAGTTTTTTATCGCAAAATATTAAAAAAAACATGAACTAGAAAATATAACTCACAGAATAAAAATATTTCATGAGATCGAAAATTTAATTCAGAGAAAAACAATCGTAAGATTCTGTAAGTTTCAAAGACTGAGATGAGCAGGCCATGTTGAAAGAATGCCAGATAGCAGGACACCAAAGATCATGGCCATGTGGGTACCCCAGTGTAAGTGACCCTGATGGAGACCAAGTAAGAGGTGGGTTGACTGTGTGGAAGATAACTGGAGCAGGATGGAGGGTCCATGAATAGAGAACGACCAGGGATATAAGTCAGTGGAAAGCATTTGAGGAGGAGATTCTATCCTAATGCCGCAGAAGAAAAAGTAGAAGAAGACGAATAAAATTCATTGAATGCAATAAATATCGATAAATTTAATGCGTGTCTTATTACAAGATTTTCGACATCTTTAGATGAACTAATAAGTAAACAAATATCAGATATCTTATAGAGACAAAGCTATTTTTTATTGTATTTTATGGAAAACATATGGATATATTGGCCAATTATAAGGCTTACGACCTGTCTTCGGCTGGCTTAAGTGATCACTTTATATAAATATAACGTTCACCAATTCTCACCCCTCCATCTCCAAATTTATCAAATTTTTGAAAGTTGTATATATATTAATATGTGGACTCGCTTTGAGTATCACTACACCATCGCCATCTATGGGCCAAATTTAATCATTCATTTTTTCCTTTTTTAGCAGCATATATGTCATCACCATGAGAATCTGATTTTAAAAAAAAATATTTAAAAGAAGTGCAAATCAACGTGATGATGACAATATAAAAATGTACAATGTATGTAAATATAATGTTGTAGCCTACTTTACTATTTTATCAATTTATATGACGTAGTAGGGGCATATAACGCAGCGGCCACAACTGAGACGTCCGGTGGGCATAGCAACAGCAACTGGTGACTGCCGATTTTTTCATCTAAATAATAATAAGTATTCTTGAAGTAAAATAAACTAAAATAAATTTACAAAATCTGGACTTTCGTTAAAAAAGATCTTTGTTATGTTTTTAAATTATTTTAAAATTAAACTAAAAATTATTGTGCTAAGAAAATAGGACTAACTTGATGGCCTCCCAGAACTAAGCTTGAACCCTCGATTACTAATCACTAGGCAAGTATTGAAACTATTAAATTTTTAAATCGTTTACATTACCATGTTTTAAACCCATAAAACATCTCGTACATGTAAAAGTTTTGTAAACGCCTGGCGAAATAAGTAAACGATATTATTCGTTTTGATAACTTTGAATTGTATAGTCAATAATAAGTTATTTTCAGAAGATTTTCGAGTTGTTTTCACATACGTAAACAGAATAACTTTCTTGAGTCGTAAATAATATTGACCAAGTTTCTTATATTTTATTTCACCGATGGTCTGATTCGTATTATAATTTGCATTAGCAATATAAAATTCATGGTGATTCATACAAATAAAAGACAAACGATTTCTATTTATATCTACGGGTAATTTATTATCAAGTCTAATTAATATTGGTGAAAAAATATATAATATGCTGGTTTGTTTATATTTTATGTAATTTAATAACAATATAAAAGAAAAAAAATATATACAAGTCACATCAGCATTCGTACTAAAGGTGTTTTTTTTTAGAGGTTTGTTTTTCGAATTCACCATGAATAGACATACGCCAGAACAACGCTTGAAAATTTATTTCTATAATCGTGGTTCAGTTCGCGAAACTCACCGTGCGCTGCGTCCATTCGCGCGACATAATTGTCTATCCATGCAACTAATTCGAATAACTATGGATCGTTTTCGCACCACGCATACTCTAATTTATAATACGCGTCCGCGGATACGTTGTACAGTGCGCACCGAAGAAACTGTTGTTTCTTCAAAAATAATGTCGGCCAGAACGATACAGTCGATGGAGAGCGCTATAGATCCGTCCATGATTACTGATTTTTTCGTTCCCCAATTGAATGATATTAATGTAGAAGAGCTGTAGTTTCAACAAGACGGTACAATATGCCACAATCAATTTTTTGAAAAAAACATTCGAAGAATTTTGCGTAATGGACCTGTAAATTGTCCTCCATGATTGTGTGATTTAACATCTTTAGATTATTATCTGTAGAGATATGTGAAGTCGCTAGTCTACATCGATAAACTAGAGACGATATTCAACATAATTATAGACAATAAATAATTATAGACTACAAATGTATAATTCTCTATATAAAATTATTACAGTGTAATTTTTTCTCCAAGCACAAGAGCTAGTCTCTTTTTTGAAGAGGTAAGCGAATAAAAAACATGTAATTTTAATAATGTACAATGCTCAATTAATAACTTATATTATGAAAAAAATTTAAAAATTAAAAAGAAAAAAACATGGAAGCCAACATTGGTCACGTTATTGTCAATTTACGTCCCCAGCTGCACCAAAAAGTGTTCGAAAATTGGACTTCCTGATTGCACTTTATTTGAGCAAGCCGCGGTGCCCATATGTTAAAAATCATATTTAAACACGAATAGTACCAAATTATCTTTTCAGTAAAGCCAATACCGTGGCAAATACCATGATTTGTATTATTTCATTTAAAATTTCTATACATCTAGAAAAAACACCCTTTATTTTCAAACTAAACTAAATACTGTGAAAATATAACTAATTTGGTGATTTCCTGTAATGAAGCTTAAACCCCCGACTATTACATTATCGGTATGACTACATTAGTTAGTGAATGGATATGTGATTCATTAGCTAATGCATCATGTCCTTTATAATAAATATTCACATTCTCCACTATTAAATCAAGATAAATAGGTTAATAAAAAAATACAGGAATATTTTCCATTTCTTTTGAAAATAAACTGCATTCATCTTTACAAAAATAATATCAAACATTATACATGATTTAAAGATAATAGAACCTGCTCATATAATTATAATTATTATATATATATATTTTTGCCATTTTATTAAACAAATCAAATATTAATTAAACATTAGGTTTGAAGTATTTTTTGGAATTATAAAAAGAAACACATTTCTTTATACATGTCCATTATTATGAAAATGGTCTGTCATGTTTCATTTCATTTCGAGATATTTAAATGTTTGCGTTTGAATTGATTATTACATATTTTTATATTACACAACACAATGTTTCAAAATTTATTTAGTCTACTAGATTTATAATTTATTTCGACATATAAATGTTGCATGTAGCTTATAAGGAAATAATAAATTTAGGGTTGAAATGATTTATACAAAATAAATTCTAACGGAATTCCGTCGAACGTCGTAACAATACACTGAATGTAACGCTTCATATTTACAATTTGCATCATATTATATTAATTTAAAACGACGTAATGCGAAATAATTAATAAAATAATTTTCTTCAATTTCTTGACTCGGACCACTTTATAATAAAATAAAAAAAGTTGTGACTTGAGAATTTATTTCAAAATTTCTGGGTTTTAAAATATAAATTCTTTAGATGGGTATTAAAGAGCGATTAAGACCGTATCTCGTGCCCGCATCATTAGCTGACATTTTGTTCTTCTGCTTTCTGGATGCTGGTTCAATTGAGCGCGTTCCCTTGTCTCTTTTCTATTCTTCCTTCCGACCAATCCTCCTCAATATTCTACCCTTCGAGTCGTCAATAGATACCCATCTTTGATTAGAGCTGGTGGCGTCCATGGATTTAGTAAATACAAAATTATGGTTGTCCCCTCAGTGAGAGTTTCCTTATATATTTCTCCAAATTGATTTAAATTACACATCTAATGACATTTACTCAACTGTTCATGAATTTTACAGTCAAATAATAAAAAACAATCAAATGTATCTTACGGAATAATAATAATTCCGAAATATTTGATGTGTTTCAATGTAGGGTATGCAAATTAATCATTGCCGATAAATCGGTAAAACTCTGAATTTAATATTTGTATTAAAAAGTTAATATTATGGCATTATATTATGATATAAAACAAAAAATTGAAAAACCTTTGAATAAAAACAAATTGTTACATTTTGATATTTATTTTTCACAAAGATTACTTATTATAATATACATATTGTTATCTATTATATATATGATTAATAATTTATGAAATTACAGTGACGAAATATTTAAAGAGACAATGTATAGTGTAACTGGACTTCACGAAATATCAGAAGACACTAAAAAGTATTTGTCGGAAGATAGAATAGCCGCCAAGGGATGAATATTAATCAATAAAGTATTGTAAAGCTTGTGATTAGTGATTTTTGTAATGGTATTATACCGGAGATATAGTAAGGATAGTGATTAGATAAGCTTGTGCATAGCAAAAACTCATGTTATTATTATCCTATGGTAAATATACTTTTATAATGCTTTCATACCTCAATCATACCTATGGTAAATATAGATATATAATGCTATCGTACCTCAATCATACCATGCTAAATATAGTTTTATAATACTTTAATACCTCAATCATACCAATGGTAAATATAGTTTTATAATGCTTTCGTACCTCAATCACGCCATGCTTAATATAGTTTTATGGTAAATATTGTTTTATAATGTTTTCATAACTCAGTTACACCTACGGTAAATATAGTTTTATAATGCTTTCGCTAGTTAGGAGATAAATTAAATAGTCAGAAAAACGATGCATTCCTTTCTCAAATTATTGCGCCTTCTATCTTATTCTCTCATATACCACTATAAATATGAAATATAATAGATCGTGTCACGTTAATATCACAATAAAATTACTGCTATATTTTTATTAATATTTTAATATTAAAAATCTATGTGTGGCGAGGTCAGCACACATTTTTATTAAAAATAACACATTTTCTGGACACACATTTTTTTCCCCGGGATTTTCAATGAAGACCTCTCCTTATTTCCATTTAAAAATGCTCAAAATGACCGAGAAATTGTGAAAGCGATCCACCATTTTCAATTTGTATGGGGCGAGTGAGCAATGCTTACATCACCGGCCATTAGTGGCATTCCAATTTCCATTGAATTAATTCCGAGTCCCGGGAAATTATACGTAAAATATATGGAAAATATTTTGGAGGTTAACAAGGAAAAAAATATTATTTTTATACAGCGACGTTTTATGGAACCTTGAATGGCACTCGAAAATATAAACCAATTAATTGTGTTTGTAATCATCATTCATGGAAAAATATAGAAGGATACGATAGAGAGATAAATTGGAGCAATACTGTTTGGAAAAGCAGTAAATTTATTACTTAATTATATTTATTGTTATTGACACACGATTAAATATTTTAAAGAGAACATTTATTTTTGAAATTTTTTCAGGACATAGTTCCGTGATATTTAATCCAATATAAATGCACCAATTAGAAAGATATACATACAGATAAACTCAATTTACCGAAAAAATATTTTAGCTGTCAAAATGTGATTGAAAAATCTCTAATCTCTAGAAACTTGTCCCATAGTTGTATGGGACATGTTTCTTCCCAACCTAGTATTCCGTATTGTAATATTGATTCAACCAACGCGTGGTATTTCAAGTGTTGATGGCGCCAGAAATAGAGAACGTCCGCGAAAGACTTGACACGACCAGGTAAACCAGATACTGGAGATTGGTCCTGTTAGAAACCTCAATAATCGACGAGTGTTGCGTAAAAGCATAGATGCCGGAAGAAATAGGATATTCGGAATGAGGTTTGCACTCACCACAATCCAGTTCTTCTGGCACCTCCAAGGTGGACTGTAAATTTATGTTTTTGTCACAATCTCTGTTCAGGGGTCCTATTCCTTCAGATTGCACTGGATAGACGCGACGTCTCAATTTAATATTATACTCCGATTCATTAATTACCGTATTGGTTCAGGGTCGCCGTTTGACTGAAACGGTGGAGTGCCGGGTGAGGAAAGGGAGAGGAAGTGGAGGGCACAGTACACTACCTTCGTTCGAAAATAAATATATGTCCCAAACAATGAGTTTGTATGAAAATATGTTATAAATGTGGATGAGACGAGAATTATGTGTCGGGACAGAAGAGTGTTGCGCTCCATTATCTCTGCCTACCCCCGCGAGGAAGCGGCATGATGGTAAGTTAGTTAGTTTCTCTACACTTACCATCATATATATACTCATATCAAATAAAACAACATAATATATTCGTATGTATTGTACTCATATGCATTTTGATCTCACACATTAATTTTCTTTTTGTTTTAAATATGGTATGGTGTACTGGTCATCTAGAAAAAAACATTATATCTTATGACATCACTAACGTAATTTATTCCTACCTTAAATGTTATATATATAGTTTGAGGAAAATTTTGAAGATATTCAACCACCAACGCAATCAATATTGTATTCCTTTATCTTGGTAAAACAATAAGAGTCTTATTTCATAAAGTTTTTGATTCAACCCCTCATCATAAAATCAAGCGACTGGGGTGAAACGGTTGTTTTATAATAAAGTTTTAAATAAGTTTTAAGTTTAATTACCTCTTTTTAGCTTGATTTTACAAAGATACATTAAATGTACCAGTTTTATTTGAAATATACTTTGCATCAATTATCAGAAAGTGGGAAGTTCAGACTTATTAATTATTGAAAAAAATTATTCAAGAATAAATTAAACCCTTTACTTTTGATACAACGCTAAATTATCTTTTCTACAGAATTTTAGTAATTCACGACGTGTTATTTTAACCTGCTCTTTGTTCAACCGGTGATTACATTTAAGGCAGGGGGTAAAAGTTTGAACAAGTAGCCTCCCCTAAGTTTAAGCCCGATTTTTCGCCGCCAATCTTCGCAAACCGCACTGAATAAAATACATAACACCCGCAACACCCTGTTGATTGGCTTCGTTTTTCCTTACAAAAAAATCCCTTCGGAAATCATGATTTTAGGAGAAAGCCGAATATATCCCTGTAGGTCTATCAATAGATGTTAAAACTATAAAAAAATAATAAACCCTGTAGAAATCAAAAATGTATTTTCTAAAATAAATTCCGAAAAGTTAATTCATGCTATAATAATGCTGAAAATTATTTTATAGACACAACCAAAAAACATATACAAAGCTGTTCAACTAAAATGATTAGAAAAAATAATATCATTTAAAAAAATTGATAACTGTCAGATTAATTAAAAGTATAAATGTTTGGGATAAAATGTTTAAACAAACAATATAACAACCATTTAATATTGACTTATTATGATGCCATTATTGGTTTATCTGGTCATGTCAGGTTTTTCGCGAACGTCCTGTATTTCTGGTGCCATCAACACTTGTGTCATATATCTTTCTTACCATACTCTCCTTATTCATTCATTTCATATTACCAAATCATCCAGGTGTTTCTTTCTTAATTTTACTCACTATACTAATATCAACTTTACATTATTTTTTAATTTCTTCATTTTTTACTCTGTTATAAATCATAAATCTGTTATTTCCACTGCATTCAGTCTATTTTTGGTTCTCTTCTGCCAGCTGTAGGCCTCAATTCCATATATCAGTGCAGCAGTCACTCTCTCTTCGATATCTTTCTCAATCTTTCCGTTTCTATCAAATATACTTCCCAAATACACAGACTCATCTACTTGTTCCAAAAATTTATTACTTACAAGTATGTTGCACGTTGTGTTACTTTCTTCCTTCTCGAATACTATCACTGTCAACTTGTTGACATTCAAAATAAATTTGCTTTCTTTGCATAGATCAAACATTCTACTCACTCTCTAATTCTTGTTCATTATTCCTTATTAATACTGCATTATAATAAACAGCATACAATCAAATCGCCCATTTTTGCTCCTACATTTATACATTCTTTCATACAATTGTCCTTATACAAGTTAAACAGCCATGAAGACATTATACAACTCTGCTTGACACCCTTTGTAATGTCAAACCATGATGTGAATGATCCACACGCAGAATTTTCGTCGTATAGGGATGTGATTGCGTGTATAAGTTTACTATTCACCCAGTAATCAGTACTTTCTATAACATTTCTTTTATAACTCTATTATATTCCTTTTGCAGATTTAAAAACTTTTTCGTCATCACTCGAAGAGAAAAGATTTCATCCATGCATTCTCTTTCACATACAAAGACTCTTTGCACGTCCCATACTTTTTCTTTCATCACCGTTCTTGGTCTTTCTATTAAACTTCTACCATATAGTTGGACAACCAACAAGCTCAGTAGACTAATTGCCCTATACTTACCACATTCCATTCGCAACCCTTTACCCTAGGTATAATGACAGCCCTTCTCCAATTCAACGGGGTGTGGCTCTCCTCCAAACATTGATTGGGGTGCGTTTAAAGTCATGCGATAATTAATGGGCCATCAGCCTAGATATACTCAGCAGCAACATTATCATGCCCCACAGCTTTATCATTGTTCATATACTTAATTGCACACTTTATTTCTTCCATACTTATTGCATTCATATTGTTTTCGTCATTTATACTTACCACAGATAGCTTCTCAGGGGATTCCACATTTAAATTCTCTTCACTCTCATACGTTTCTTGGAAATATTTCATTTATCTATCTTTATTTCATCCTCATTCATTAACATCTCTCCATTTACTGTCTTTTTTTTTCCAAATCAAAAACTAATCCACGAATAAAATTTAAAGAGCAATTATGAAATCAATACGTTAAAAATAGTAAAATTAGCAAATTAGTAAAAGAGGAAGTGGACATCTCAATGATTTGAATGCAGTTATAAGCCTTTCTAATGTTATTCTGTTAAAAACAGCATAGGTACTAAAACTAAAAACTCCATACAAAATAAATCAACCGAAAGGAATTCAGTAAATAACCAATTATATAATTTGAGTAATTCACTAGCTTAAAGATAGAACAGAGTAATGTGAATAGCTCGATGCGGCGAACACAAAAGAGGGGCATGGGTACAGCGGTGAGTTGTATTGAGAAATGAGTTTTTAGAATGAAGCAATTAAAATCTCTACACAGTACACAGATGGCGCTAATTGTGAAATAATTTTTCTGTTTAAGTTAATCCAATTATTTAATTTATATTTGTTTCCCAGAATTAATAGCAATGTACAGCTTTTTTGTTTGTATGCACAGCGCGCCCCTGGAAATTGAAAGCATACTCGTAAATAAGATTTATTTATTTCAATTTTATTTAGAGATTTTAACAATGTAAACATAATATAACAAACATAATGAATATTTAACATGTGATACTATTTATGAAAATCCACAGAAATGTTTAGGTACATAATATAGAAGAAGATAAAGAAAAATAAAAAAGTTGGAGAAAAGGTGGAGAAGTTGCAACTATTGTTGTGGTAAAAGGAGAACAAGATGTGTTTGTAGGTAGAATAATTGGTCAAAATTAAGATTGTGGTGGTTCATAAAAATAAATCTTAAGTAAATAAATTTTATATGTAAGATGTTCTACTTCTAGGAATGTGGGAGAGTGCGGACTGCCTGGTCGATCTGGGTGGTATGTGAAAGTATATTAATTTTAATTGTAATATGTAATCTACCATGGATTCCAGATCTACGTGACTACGAACGAATGCGTAATACTTTATTTTGAAGCAATATGGATGAGCAAAATTAATTTATTTGATGATTGAAGTTAATATTAATTGTTGTATTATAAACAAATAAATATGAACGATTGAGTACTTCCAGAAGTAAATAATTGTAATACTTTTGTTTTTAAAGTTTCAACCTTTTAGAATAACAAGGTTCCAACTAATATTTTGGGCTAATTTGAGTTTTTACGTGAAAAGGGTTCCAAATGTATTATTCTTTATTTATTCCGTACACACTAGCTATATTTAACGGATATTAAAGGAAATAGAAAGAGCTGAAAGTTACAACAGCATCAGTTATTTATTTCAATTCATAGATCATTACTGTTAATATATAATGATTTATTTATTAAGATTAAGATGTCTCACAGAGACGAATATATTATTTTTTTATATGAGAAGTATGGAAGTCTTGGACTTTACAGGGCTTATGACCTGTGATTGGTTGGCTTAAGTGATCACTTTACACAATGTAACGTTCACCTATTTACCCACGATACCACATCTATTAAATTTTTATACGTTGTATGTATGATATCGGGATGGAACATTTTACTTTATTACTAATTATGCTGTCGCCATCTATTGATAATTTTAAAAATCTGATATTCTTTCTGATGTAATAGTATAGATGTCGCTGAAGTTGAGACTTTTTAATGATGTAGGGGTATATGTCCTTTATGTGTATATGAAATTCATTCGAATTATTAAAATATACTAGAATACGTCTGAAAATGCAGTATTTTTAGATAATTTGCAGATTTATTTACTTTAAAGTTCTTTTATCTCACAGTGGTTATTGATTTGATAATATTGAAAATAAGTTAAGACCTTAAAACTGATCATATTTGCATACTCAAAATAAAATATACATGAATGTATGTTGTAATTCAATCAACACTTTTCATCTCAAAACAGTGTCAGTGTCAGATGAAACCTTGTTATTCTGAGGGATCGATATATTAATATTTATACCATTTAAGACACATCATACGGCACACATGGCTTACATATATTTAGTGTAGAGTAAATTTCCTTTAAGATTTATTTGAATCAAAACTAACTAACTCACTGAAGACACTCAGAATATTATATTTTGTAGCTGCGTGTGGGAAGGTGCCTAATGTTAGTCGCTAATCTCGTCAACACCTGCCACGTAAAAGGTTTCAAAATATTTTTGTTTCAGAGTTGTCAGTAGCGTAAAAAAATAATGCCTTCTTCATTTGCAGAAATTTTCACGCTATCTATAGAGTACAGTGTAAGGTTACTAAAGATATCCATAA
The DNA here is from genome assembly GCA_022840565.1 of Eubasilissa regina. NCBI lineage: Eukaryota > Metazoa > Arthropoda > Insecta > Trichoptera > Phryganeidae > Eubasilissa > Eubasilissa regina. The sequence goes on along the minus strand of JAINEB010000011.1, from coordinate 24,977,592 downwards.
AAAATAATATAAAATACCTAACTCGTTGTTTTAATAAAATAAATATTATATATTTGAAAATAAAACATTATTTTTTTATTAAAATCAATTTAACTCAACAGCTCGTATTTATTAGTGGAGGAAATATTAGGAAAGGAAGGACGGCACTTACTTTTTTGTCTGCCTCTGGATTCTGGTTCAGTAGTTTACTCATTTTCCACTAGAAGAACAAGCGTCGCAGAATGTGTAAACTAACACTGTTAACACTCGCGTATAACGATTATTTTTGTGTATTAGCAAGATTGAAGTAAAGATTGATTAATTAGATTAAAGCGACGGTAGATTAGTCCGTATACAGTTTTAAGCGCACTTGTTGCAGTTCGAGAGCGTTTATTACGGAGACCTCTTCTTTCTTCCTCGTGCTTAAGGACAGGTTAGGAAAGAATGCGAAGGATATACGCAGGTTAAATTTTAGGTAGGTCGCAAATAGACGCTATGTATATGTTAGTGCGAATGTGAGTGAGGCAACAAGTCAAATGCCAAAAAACTTAATATAAATAACTAAAACGCCGCTAACAATTAGTGATGAGAAAAAGTACAACACTTAACTTACTGGTGTGATTGTGATTGATATTCAATAATATCAGTGATTGAAAACTGTGACTGGGATCATATCACAATACACGAAATAAATAAAAATACATAATTTTGAGCGTATTTATTTATATTATTCATGTAATATAAATCTTATTTAATATCATCACAAAAAAATGAAAACCCTTAAAAAAATGTGAGTTTATTTTTCGGGTCAAATGCGTAAAACGTTTTGGCAGAATCTGCTAGATGGCGCCGATCACGAATTATAATGTCATTCCATCATGAATATTTTCGTCTCATGTGCATTTGCGCCTAATCACGTTTCAAAACCAAATATTAATAAAATAAATAAATTAATCACGAATCACGATATTCCTAGATATTTAATCACTGATAGTGAGTGTGACTCAAAGATACCAGTGATTGAGTCGCGATTCGTAACAACATTATTAATTGGAATTCTGAGGATTTCCATAAATGCTTCTAATTATTCTAAGAAACCATTCTGTTTCAACACTAATGATATTTTAATGTCATAGGTAATATGTAGAAAAGGAAAAATAATTTTACAACATAAAAAATACAATACGGCAAGAGATACATTTTTGGTATTCTGGAACATATATAATGTTTGCGTGATATTGCTATTGTTATTGCTGTTGTTGTTATGACTTTGCTATCGTTCACTCACTACTTCAGTATGGAATAATTGGGTGGGGAGGAGCATACAATAATATAATGAACTCGGTAAAAATAATACAGAGAACAATCATCAAAGTAATATTATAAAAAGATCAACTTTTTCAACACAAACACTTTTTGCAAAATTCCCAGTTCCCAAAATACAAAACATTTATAAAAAAATCTAAATTAATTGAATTTGAAAATAGCACATCATTAAAATTTTAAATCCCAAAATGTAACACCAAACACTATCAGCAAGATTTTATATACTTAGGGATTAAAAATCTCAATAGCTTACCTACACATATTAAAGAAATAAAAGAGTTTAGAAAAAATTAAATGAACAATTAGAAAATAAATAATATAGAACAATTCAGAAGCACACAAATAGACAATAAATAATTATAGACTACAAATGAATATTTATATAAAATTATTATAGTGTAACTCCCTTTCCAAGTACAAGAGTTACTCTCTTTTTTGGAGTGGTAAGCGAAAAATTATTCTAGGTAATAATTATACTCAACAAGAATTATATTTAAAAAAAGGATGTCCCTTTTCATCCCATGCAAATAAAATTGTATAGATGTTCTCCACTGTAGATATAAATGTACGTTGTTGAAATAAATTGTTAGATTGATAATGGCTTTACAAGGCGAAACGCGTCTCAAGTGAAATAAACGAGTATAATGAAAAACAAGTATTGTATTTTCACACATAAGATTTATGGAGTTTTACAAACTTACCATTTATATAATAATTAAGATATGATTCCAAAATCAATATGCTTAGATTTATTTCGGTAGCACACTTTTAATACAATCCATACTTGTTGGCAATGGCGTATTGTAAAATTGAATCACGTAAAATATGAATTTTTGAATAGAAGCTCGCGAAGGGTGGCCGGGAACCAACCGTCTGCAGGTACCGCGGAGGGTTGAAGCGCCCCAAGGCAGTCGAGAAAGATCTCACTTGAATTCGATCGACGACATTTCGTTGTAATATATATTTAAATTTATATGATTTACGGATGACTAGGTTATTGTGAACGATCTACATGGAATTTTATAATCTATATACAGGGAAACACAAAAAATTAACTTTATTTAGCGGCTACTTCTATAACATTTATGTTTTTCCAAGTCTAAAATCTTAATGACGTCGTTATTGGATCGTGGATGTCATAATTAATAGCACAATGATCTAATTTTGATTTGAAAAAAGTTAGATTTAACGTTCGTATAATGGGATTTTATAGTAATTTTATTCTGAATTATTAAAATCAATCAAAACATTGGATATGAAATTTAAAGCGATTCTTAAATACTAGCAAAACTAAATTGGTTCCTTAGATATCATAGCTATCTAATGTTGGTATATTTATTTAAGATTTATAAATTAAACAATCCTATGTTAGTATAGCTTTCTAGGTAAAAGTGATCGCGTTCCATTTCAACGTGAGATACATAGTTCTGTGATGGTTCGAGTTCGGGTGGCATCTAATATTTTTTCGATAAATTGATTATATCTGTTGTAACATTAAAAATTACGTTTAAATATTTGAATTAAAGGCCATTGGGAATAATTATCGTGATAATAGCAACACTCGCGCATGCGCGTTCGGTAATCGATGTCAGGTACCAATCTGCCAACGCACCGAGCGCTGACGGACATTCACCACTATATGAGGAAGGCGGCTAGCCACGCGTTTTGCGTGCGGCAGCAGCCAGCGCAAAGATGGCCGATTTTGTAAATCGCAGAGCGATTTGAATTTATAATTTATTATTTAACAAATGGGTAAGAAAAATGTCACAATTACTAGTGCGTCGATTTTTTATCAATCTTGTAATAAATCCTAATTTGCATTGTATTCAACTATTCTGCAGCAATGTTGTATTTCCCTCTTAGAATGGAATATTGAAATATGAACGTTGGGCGTTGTCGCAATACTGATGACTTCGGCCGAAAGTCAATTCCACGTAACCCGGCATGCTTCGACCAGGAAGCAACGTAAACGAGTTCAATATGGAGAAAGGGCGTCCCGTGTCCAAAGGTTATGTTGTTTTTTTTAACTACTGTGGTTGTTGAACAACCAACAATTCTTTTACCACTGTGGGAGTCGAGGTCTAATCAGCCATCTGGGGCTGCTTGCGCGCCAAGTCGTCGCCGAGGAACCAGGTTGATATTATTATTATTGTTGGAGTGTTTATTCTGCTAAGATTTGTCATCTTTATTCGATCTTGTTTTTTTGACCATCACCCAAATAAAGGTGATTATATTTTTAGGTTATATTTTCTCCCACCAAATTTATTTATTGTACATCACTTCTTTCAATAGTACTACCCATCTTTAAAATTGTATAAATAATATTGTGTATTAATTATTTTGCCTCGAGGGATGAATGCAAAGGGGAGATTGTTGGTAAGGAATTCTGGTAAGTGTTTGGTGCGAAGGATCCACATCTCATGTTTACAACTGAATTAGCCGGTGGAGGTGTGGAGTCCTCGGTTCTATACATCACACTGTATATCTTTCTACTTCATACATATAATTTGAATTACAACAATTATTTATATATATATAAACAAAAATTATATATCAGTTTTTTTATCTGAACCTTTCTTTAAAAACTATTCACACTGACCATGAAATACCTTTACAAAAATAAGATTGATATAATTATCAAAATGGCGGACTTTTTACAGCTGTTTCAAAAGTCATCTGTCACATTGATTCTTTGTAAATTGTAGTATACGACAATGAATTATACAATATCCCGTTATTTTAATGACAAGAGTTCGTCCGATGATGACCTCATACATTGGAAATTAGCACATAGACTGAAGATTTTTGCTACCAAAGTGACAGGTTATTTGATGATTATTCGCCTTGACACAATATTAGGCGGGATTAACTTTCACAATAGTAAAATTGATGTTTGGACAACTCGCAAACGTTTTTTACCACGGGCGATGGTAAAAAGTTATTACAGTAAAATTTACTATGCTAACATTTTACTACTGATCAAATAACCGGCCCTAAATGATGGATTTCACTAGTAAAACTTCTGTTGCCCTTTGTATGCAAATAAATATTTGGATACCAGAACCAAAAGCCTCTGAAAGCGACCGTACACTTTTATTCGCCCGCATTCATGGGACTAAACCCGCTGTTGGATTCATCTCTTACGCTGAGTTTGAAACGATTAATTAATTTATTTATTAGACTTTATTGACATATATATTTTTGTTGTAACAGAGGTGAATATATTATAATATAACATGATAAACATAAGATACAATTATATTTGAATTAAATACTCGTAGTTTATTGTGTGGTATGGAGTAGACTCCACCTCAGATATATGCAGCATTGTCCTGGGTACTTTGCTAGACTGAAGTCTGTGTTAAAGTAGTTAGTTTTTTTCGTGCTGTTGTGGTGTTATTTAATTCAAGATTAAGGGGTGAGAACAGTTAGCAGTATCTAGAAAATACCTATGATTAATTTAGTGTACATAAAATATGGGATCACGACCAGTAAATGAATAGACATGAAACAAAGCTTACATATTTGAGAGGGGTTCGGAACATTAGTTGCTGGACGAGGGGCATTCTACTCACATTATTTGTGGAAACATAAATCCAATAGTTTATGATACATTTATGCAACAGTAAAAGTATTAAATCTTTGTGTAAACAAGAACAATGAATATTATATTCTCAGAGTTTAAATTTTTGTTTCAATACAGAAATATATATATATATAAAGTCGCGGAGCTATTTGATTGCGTAAATGGTACCAAAGCGATTACATGTGTGGCACCAAAATGAAAATATTGAAACAAGGAATTTTCGTTTGTTCATGCTATATATATGGAAGTCTATGTGTGGGATGTATATATATGTACATATTATACTAATATTCCTATATATTTTCCTTGATATTTTAACTGTTTGAGTGTCGGAGATGAATATCATTGTTTCCAATTATCCGTGATTTTCTGTGCAAATTATCGCCAAAGGAGATAATCTGGCCCTCAGTACGCTGACTTGAAACGAGCTTGGAATATATTCTAAGAAATGAAATATAATTTTCAGTGACATTTGATATACTCAGTGAGTTGCTAAGGGATAGGGAGGTGATACATTTAATAATATGTAAATTGTAATGTCAACCAATCCATACAAGTGTTATTTAATTTAGAGATAATTAAAAATATAAAACTTCTTCAATATTTGAAAAATTACTTTGTGGCCTCATTTTATATAAATAATTTGACAAAGTACTTTGTTTAAATTATTATTTTTTTAAAAATAATCTTACTTAAAATTAAATTATAAAAGATATCCCAAATTCTATACAATCAGCTTTTTATAATAATAACAAATCAAATAGTTATATGTTAAATAACAAGGATAAGGACGATATTTAAAAAAAATCGGGGGTCTACAAATAAATTTGCAATAATTTAAATTATTTTTATAGAGGTAAAACTTGCATAAATTTTAATATTAGAATAAAGGAGCACATGGGATTCAGAATTTTCCAATCGACTTTTGGAAATAAACCATTATTTTGATATTAACAAGGGTTTAGAAATTATATGTACAAATACTAAGTGTTTACAGTTAGATAAATTAGAAATAAGAAAGTGTTAATAGCAAGCTAAATATTATAAATAACCAAATTCTCTTTGCAAATTGTCACCTTTTAAATTTGTTTTCATATTAGTGCTTACTTATTCATCAATATATAGTTTTGTTTTTATCTATGCTTGTATTTTTAATTTCATTATACATTGTTTCTTGAAGAAGATACCATAGGTATCGAAACATGTAGAATAATCAATAAATTGTGGTTTAAACAAAGGCTTTTGTTTAATTATTTATAAAAAAATATAAAAGTTCATACATAGCAACCGCAACGATACTATGAAATGTGTGTAGATCACATACTATCACATAAATAGACATGTAATCATCGAAGAGTTCCGCGACTTTTTTAAAATATATGACTCGATTGGATCGAAAATTTAAACACCTGCCATATAATACGCATTAATGTAAAAATTACGTCTTGTTTACACAAAGATTTAATTTTTGAAGAGTAAATACTTTTACTGTTGAATAAATGTGTCATAATATTGGATGTACATATGTGTGTAGAATGCCCCTCGCACCGTAAATAATGTTCCAAACTTCTCTACTATATATACGTTTCATATCATGCCTATTTATTACCCAGTCCGTTGTGTAGATATAAGATATATTGAGATAACTGAAAAAAAATTGTTTTGTGTATTTAACACCTGTAATGTCCCCATAATGGTAAAAATTATAACTCCATATTAATTGCAAGTCTTAAATCTTAATGAAGTCGTTATTGGATCGTGGATGTTATAATTTATGACACAATGATCCGATTTTGATTTGAAAAAAGTTAGATTTAACGTTCATATAATGGAATTTTATAATAATTTTATTCTGAATTATTTGGTAAACGCAAAGAAAAAAAATCAAAACATTGGATATGAAATTTAAAGCGGTTCTTAAATACTAGAAAAACTAAACTGGTTCCTTAGATAGCATAGTAATAGTAATCTAATGCTGGTATATTTATTTAAGATTTATAAATTAGACAATCCTATGTTATTATAGCTTTCTAGGTAAAAATGATCGCGTTCCATATCAACATGAGATACATAGTTCTGTGATGTTCCATAACGGTAAAAATTATAGCTCCCTATTAATTTGCAATTAATTTAAATTCAAATAAGTCTGGATTGTTTGGCATTATACCTAATACTTCATTTTGCTGTTTGTTCGCTTACAGATTTCAAAGGAAATTCCATTCCATAAAAGATTTGCTCTATAATATCCCTTTTATAATCTGCATTATTTTCTGACGACTCCTCGGTGGACGACAGTTGAAGTATCAACGCGCTTACATAGCAGTTTGGGAATATGATGGACACGGTTAAAATTGAATGTTGTGAATCGGTGTATCATGTGGGTATGCGTGTGAGCGCTAGATGCCCCATGCATTACACCCAGCATTCACACGTTTGTTTGATTATAATCGCGGAGTGTGTGAGGCTAGACTAGAGTAGGTTGAAGATGAGAAAGACTACTTACAGTTGCCAGAAGTTTATTGAGCACAGGTTACAGAAATGCAGAGAAAATATACGGTATAATAAAGTTACGTGCAAGTAGTTAACAGAGCTTATGGTTAAGCAATAGAGTGGCTCTCAGGAGTCTCAGGAGCCGGCTTTTCGGACGGCTGCCGGTGCAAGTTATTGGCACATGTTATCAGTACCGGGCATATTTTGAGGTTGTCAGGAGCTCTATTTAACGCCCGGGTATCTGCGGAATATGCTTAGGAGTCGTCAGCGGTGTTAATGATTATGGAGGCCATAGACGTCCACACAGATGTACCAGAAATTTGCTGGTAACTTAGATCCATTCGAAACCATACAAGGTGATACTATAAAAATTAAATTATTTAGTAACAAATTGTATTCAATGACGAAACAGCATGTGAATAGATAATGTAAGAAAAATTATGAAGTATTGTGGGTTTGTCAAATATAGTAATAATTATAAATGTATCTTTAAACAATAATGTACGAATATAATCCTACAGATGTAGCGTTAATATTTGTATAAATCTTTGATACCACAAAAAACCAGACAGTACGTTTTCCAAAACCTTTTAATTTTTTTCGTTCTTCAAACGCTTCAATGTTTTTCAACCACAATACAAATATTAATCGCTTACTCAATGCCTCGCTGTGTATTTGGGTGCGTAAAGATATTGGGTGTCAGGGGTACTCCAAAAAGCGGGTCCTCCATTTGAAGGGGTTGTAAGCCTCCGTAATGGCATCACGATGGCCGCTTGAATTATTGCGGGACCCGATAAATAAGCAATTACGCTCGCGACCTGTTTTCGAAGAATTTTTGGCCCAGCCCTGACATCTGTGATTGCGGATTTGCAATTAATCGAGGATGGTACGAAGACACTGTTACGATTGTTTTGATTATCGTTTTTTTAAGGTTTTAATTAACATTTTTTAATATTCATTATTATTTTATTAACATAACATGGAAACGATGATCATACCATAATACGCATATTATTAAAGCATTCATTTAACAAATAGCAATACACGCTCAGAAAATTAATTGATTAGTTTTAAATAAAGGTTCTTAAAGATATTAAATAAAACGAATTTATATTTTTTTGAAAATTAAGCGTTTACAGAAGGTTCTATTTATTGTAAATCGATTTTCGCTGGTTCATTTTTTTAGTTTTAAGTCATCCATTTCAATTACGCTGTTAATAGAGCTTTTGATGATGAAACTAAATATATAATAAATAGTGGTTTTAATTTAAGGTGTGTAATGTCATCATATATATTTATACATCATTATTTTATTTTATTGAATTATTTACATTATATAAACGGCCTTATGAGTTTTAAAAAAAATTATTATTAAAAATATGTGCAACTCGTTCAAAATAATTCATTATAGTGAGTGCAAGTTCAAGTACATAAGTAACATTGAAATATATATATATATATATATATATATATATATATGTATATAAAAAAGAAAATAATAAAATATATTTTTAAACCAAAAAAAATAAAAATTTGTAGAAGTACGTAATTTTAACTTGAGTAGAAATATATATGTGAATAATGAGAACATAAAAATATGAGAATATAGAAATGAGATCGCTTAGACGTATGTGTGTTAATAACATTACATAATGAAGAAGTAAGGAAAGGATGTAAAGCTGATCTTAGTATAGTGAGTAAGATTAAGAAAGGATCATTAAGGTAGTTCGATCATATGGAACGGATGAATGAGAATAAAATGTTAAGAAATATATATGAAGCAAGCATTAAGCGTTGATGGTACCAGAAATAGAGGACGTCTGCGGAAGATTTGCCACGACCAGGTAAACCTGTTATCAGGTTAACAGGTAGACCAGGATGGCCCTGTTAGAAGCCTCAATAATCGGCGAACTTGTATGAAAAGATGTATGAATGTGGATGAGACGAAAACTGTTTCAGGACAGAAGAGTGCAGCGCTCTATCCTCTTTGCCTATTCTCGCGAGAAAACGGCGCGATGGTAAGTTAGTTAGTTAAAGAGATACAATGAAGAAATACCTATAAATTGACAAAAATAATTTTAAAAAATTAAGCAATAAAATAAAATTTTTGATTAACCAGAGAATGGCTTAAATACCTTAATAAATTAAACATTCCTTTGAATTATGAATACGAGGGAGATACAGCGTTTAATGGTTTGATTGTGATGGCTTTCATTACAGAAATTTATCAATAGTACTGGCAAATTCTTGATTTATTGTTAACAATTTGAAAAATATACGATGGGTATTAAATACACAATTGTCTACATTTTGCAGGAATAGAAGATCAAGGACAGATTCTCAACCTGCAGTCTGTGATGAATCCTTCAATTTTTGGACATCTTGCAAGAAGGAAAGACAGCTCCTTATTATACAGTATACTATCCTTACAGAAATTGATATTTCCTTCGCTGGCATGAGATAATGGAAGCAATCCTATTTGACGGCGTGATAGTATGACATCTTCGGCACATGTTGTGGCAACAAACTTCCTGCACGGCAACTGAGAGAAGGATGCCGAACACGTTTTCTACACGATCAGACGATTGGGGCTAACCATCGGATCAGCGGTGAAGGACTTCAACTAGATTATGGCAGGAGAACTATGCTCACATAGAATTCGTGTCCGGCATTATGAAGTTTCGCAGGAATGCATCACACGCATCACAACGTAACTTAGTAAAGTTTTATTGATTTATTTTAATGTTTGGGATAACGTAGAATTCATTGTTATCAGGACAATCTGTGAAGGATTGTTCTCTTACCTATTATTTGAGTATTATGAAGGACATTTGGGAACTACAAGGGGATAATTTTTGGAGGTTATAAATCACTGACTGGGAAGTCTAGTCAGCTATCTACTGTATATACCTAGACGGAGTTGTATCCAGATTATGTTACAGGCCATACCTGATTGTATTTGTATTTGTAGAATACTTGTATTAGTTTGTTAATTAATAAGACCTCTTTCATTTCTCTCTCTGAATTAATCATAAATATTCCTCAGTCAAGGATGAAAGCAGAGTTTGATAGTAGATGTTTACGCGCTTTTATTCTTTCTTTAGGTAGGCCTGATATAAAATTTTGAATATGCGTGTTCTTTTTGTGTGGATTTAAAAATAGAAAACAAAAGCGAAGCTGCTTCTGGGAAGAGAGTTATCGTGATTCGGACGGCTTTTTACGGCGGCGATAATAAAAAAATTTAGTATATATATTTTCGGATTATCGGTTGTGTGAAGGTTTTCGGTGACTGACCAGCATATTTAAGGACCATCAGACTACAAGGAGAGTGACGTCGGAGTCTACAGCATAGATTCACGAAGGTTTGTTTATTTTGGATTTGCATAGATTGAATTACTGTAGTCAACATTACCTATAGAAAACCCAGAACTAGCTATCGAAGTATTTACGGCAACAGTAGGTAGTAATACATTCATGGCGTTGAGATCCCATACACTCACGCCAACCACTGTCTAGCTAGTGACATTGCCTGGAGTTCGATCCGCCGGAGTCAGAACGCAACGTAACAACATTAAATATGAAAATAGCATTGTTAAAAATTAAATAGTGATATGTCGGAACTACTTTACATTTACTTTACATGTTGGCAGGCCAAATATTAATTATTTAACTTTTATTAAAATCAATTGATCATACCAAGCTTGTGAATAAGTATACATATATATAGTGACCCTTGGCAGGGGTTACCAATTGAATGAATGAATTTCAATCAAATCATTTTTCAAAACAACTATTGAATTACAATTCACAAACACAGTAAACTCTTCAGTGCACCGCCATAACCAAAAATAGTCCTCAACTTCTCAATAGGTGGCCATCTTTAAACTAAACAGTGTTTACAATATCATCATAAACTCAGTTAAAAACATGGAATCTACCTGGCCTAAACTGATCAAGAGACGTGCATTGGAGTATCCATACAAAAAATAACCATTTTGTGCCTTTTTAGCTACGTGAAAAATCAAGAAACACTTATTTATTTAACATAGTAACGTTATTACAGGCATCACCAAAAGTACAATACAAATGTAATTAAAGTACTGGAATTTGTACGTAGAATAAGATACAGAAGAAAGTTTAGTAATGTTAAATAAGTAACTAAAGCTCGTTTAACTACTAGTGTAATAAGATATCCGAATGAAACATACAAACCCTTAATATTATATTTATATTTCAATTTCATAAGTGATTTTCTATTATTCAAAACTTCAATAACCCTTGGCATTTCATTAGAAACTCTCGCTTTTTGTTAACTGTTTCAGTGGCAAATTTACTTATCGGGAGCGGTGGCAAATGGGAGGAGGAGGGTTACTACCCGCGCAACGCCGGGGGTCTCAGTTAGTATATATAATATAAAACTATTTTAAATATACTTAGTTGGGGTGAGAATGTATTATTTACTTCGAGAAAGCTGACTCTACTTCGCAAAACATTATATAGATGTGTAATTGAACTTATTGACACATAATATACGTTTGTATATATATATACATATAAAGATGTCCCAAAATTAACGCAATATTTGAATTTGCCGCCATTTTCGCAATAAATTGTTGGCAATCCTGAAAAAAAAAATGACAGCTGAGGGTTTAGGGTTAGTAAAAATGGGGCGTTACATGATAACAAAACGTGTTTATATCATTGAACAATTGCTCAAAAATAATGAAAGTTTGGCGGCCGCAAATCAAAAATTTAATACAAAATATGGTCGGAATAGTGTTTTAAGTTCATCAACTGCGAAGAGATTAATTGAAAAATTTAGAGAGACTGGACCAGTTGGAGACGCTAAAACACTGGTCGTCCAAAAACAAGTCAGTCAGCAATTATGCAAAATGGTCAAGGAAAATTTGCGATGCGTTATTCCATAAATAACTCTTATCTTATGAACTTTATGATTCAATAAAAAAACAAAAATCGAAAGACTAAAAACTGTTTTCTGTTTAATTCAAATCTTGCGTTAATTTTGGGACACCTATATATGGAACTAGTGTCCCCTCTAGAGTAGATCGCATTTTTTTTTTGTAAATAGATTTCTTGAGAAACAATACAAAATTAATAAAAGTGCTTAATTTCTGCGTAATTTGGCGAGTATTGTGAAGATTTGCCTTCGCGTGGGTAAGATTTTTTATTTTAAATTGCAGATTTTCAATTGTCTATCTTTATTCCTAGCGGAAGGTGATTAGTATTCGAATTTTGAATCCACCCTTGCTGAGGGGTATCGAAAAATAAAAGTTTATCTTTCGATTGACATGTTTGTCTCTCCAATTGTATTTTCCGGAAACGGAAATGTTTCTGGAGACATTTTGAGCAACGACCGGCTATGCTAATATTTTACAAAGAAAGTTTGACAGTTCTATTGAGATACCCTTTTTATATTTGTAAAGTTTCGCGAAGATTACCGCTACGCGTGTTCGTATCGATAAAGAAACAAGTTTCAGGATTTGTCGGAAAAAACATTTCTTCCATTTTCTAATTTGAAAGTTTATTTTTTACGATTGCTCGCTATTTCTGGATGTGTTTAATTTGCATAGAACGCATGACAATAAAAACTTTATCCTTTTCGTGAGAAAGATTTTTCGAATGTAGTTTATGGGATTATTTTATAACATTATTATATCCCTTTGTGATGTGAAGGCCGATCGGTTTGATTGAAAAACTATTCTTCATGTCACCGGTGCTTTATTTTTTTAACTATAACAGTTAAATTAAAAAAAAAAGTAATATACGTGTAATTCTAAATTGCTGAAACTCATTATAACGCGAAGTCTCTTGTTGCTCTTGTCATCAACGACAAACTCCGTTAGAAATGTTAAAAAAATGTTGTATTACAGATATAATACCGTTGACTATTTTGATACCATTGATAATATTGAATATTGAAAACTATTATTAGAAGTTTGTATAGAATATCTGTTCACATATTTGTTAAGTTATTTTATTAAGTTTACGTTGAACGAATAATGTTTTTATTTTTTTTATTCTAACTCAATATTAAAACTTTACCTGTTACTATATTTATTAGTACCGTTCACTCTATTTTTTTTCATGTAGTGGAGGTCTATCGCCTCCACAATCGTTATCACCGCCGACGACCCCTGAACGCACCTTGCAGATACCTGGGCGTAAAACAGAACTATTGATAGCCTCATAAATATGCCCGATACCAATGATAGCATGTGCCAATAATACGCGTCCGCAGCCGTCAAGCGCCACTCCTCTCGCGACTGTCTTCCCGTTAAGATCTCCAGCAAACGCTCTTTATTGCATATTTCTAAACTGTAACTGTGCTTAATCAACAATAAACTTGTTTCAACCGTACGTTGTTTCTTTTCTTCAACCTGCTCTGGCCACACATACAAAATACATTTCTGAGATCATTATCAAACGAACATGTGAATAATGGGTGGTATTTGGGGGACTCATTATTCACACCGAAGCGAATTCTTCTGATTCAGCTGCCAAATGCCCTCAGCAACGTTAAACATCAATCCACACAAAGAGCATATATCATAATTTTTAATACAGCATAATTGGTGACCTCGCTAATTCCAGTCCCGTCTTTAATTTATATCATCGCCATCCTTCTTCTTAAATAACACCAGTAACATAAGTTTTAATCATAAAGTTGATACGGATAATTTGTATCAACCGATAATATAAATGATGATTGATATATAAATAGTTTTGATCAATGAAAAGCTATAAATAGTATAAATTAAATATATCTATTAAAAATATATCCCGGAAAATTCAATTTATTGAAAAAATATTATTGTTGCTATCTGGTTTTGATTCTGGATCCACTACTATCCGAAGAAGTGCGTTAACTGATAACACCACAAACAAAGTCAGTTGATGATAAATTTTTCAACTTTTATGTTGCAGTTCTTTCAAATTGATACATTTATTATTCCAAATTAAAAAAACTATCACCTTTTATCGCGAAAATCTCAAATACCTTTGAGTAGTATTTGCTAGGAGACGCCAGAAATTAAATCAATTCCTTTTTATTAAATTTTGGACACAACTAATATATTTGGGAGAACACATTATTATTGTCAAGTTACAGGTTTTCAGAAAATTTGTAGTATACAAATTAAATGTATCAATTATAAAGATATACAGGAAAATTCAATTTATCGAAAACATATAAAAATACCACAGAACCATGTTCTGAAAAACTGCAACTTCACAATAATAATGTGTTCCCTTAATATTATAATATGTTGCCATACACAACCAATTTAGGATGCATATAATTTGAAACCGACAGTTTTTGTATGTTTTAGGGATGGACATACGAGGGTGTCAGGGTGAGTTTCATCCTTTATCTCTTAGAGTGCTCCCCGTAACCCCTTAAAATAAGGAGTGTTAATTTGAATTATGACTTATGGTAGGGGGCTATTAATTAAATATACATGAAAGTACTCTCGAACACCCTCGGTTAAAGCCGGAATATTCTGCAGACCTGGAATATAATAAAAAATCTGGTAACACCATGAAACAAATACAGGTTTTTATTTTTGTTGTTTGAGTCCCTATTTATTTAAATTTGTATATTGTACAATACTGGCTTTTATCAGATTTCAAAGCATTATTATAGCATTATTAAATTAAGCATATTTATTTACCAGATTAAGAAATAACTAAATTTTTTCTATTTGTTACAGTCATACATAATTTTCCATCTCTTCCTCAGCTTCATCCCCTGAACTTTATCTTGTTGATAAGAGCATGATATCATACACTATCGATTGGTTTGCAGTTTTTTTGACGGATTTATTTTTAAAATTATCTCCAAGAACTGGATACATAAAAGCGAAGCATAATATATTTATGAAGATCTTAATGCATTTTATGCTTATCTAGCGGAATTTCCCTGATGGTTGGAGGGTATGTAACGTGGGAGGTGAATATAAGTAAGTAGTGAAATAAATAAAAAAACCTACTGATAAATTAAATTATAATAAAACAAACTACTCTATCTCATCGAGTCAGAAATCATTTTAATAATTTTAATAAAACCATTTGAAAGAAAGGTTTGTTATTTGAATTTTTTTAGTGACATATTTACTTTTCAAAGAATGGTACCTTTATTCATAATGGCGAATATACGTGGATGAAAATTGTCTCGAAAGTCGCATAAATGATAATAAATTGTTAAACGAGAATCACTATCGACGATTCATTGTCTGTGGTATTTTACTTATTGCGCAGAGAAGAATGATGCAATTGATACATACCAACATCTATCGACAAATCTCTGAAACGAGATATGAATGTCTTATATCGTCAAGACATGTCGGAATTTTTATTGTGTAAAATTAAACATCTGTAGGGCCAATAAAACGTTATTTAGTAAGAAGTTATAGTGTTTTTGATTTAAAACTTAGTTTTATATGACAATTGAAACCATAAGTCGTACAAGTAAATACAATTTATTTATTTAAATTGATTTTTTTTATATAAATACAAAGTATTTTAAAACCATTTAAAAATGCAATAATGTCAAGCAAATTTATAACTCTATTAATTTTTAACATTTTGTTAATTTTATAAATACACATTTATTTTCATAACCCTGGCTTTATACCTATGAGAATACATATTATATATGAACTTTCTGTAACTATAAATTTTTCTGGCACTCTAAATTAAACTAATTTTATTGTCGCGTTTTTTCAATTAATGTCCACATTATTTTAATTATTATAAATAATATTCAGTTTTACGTTAGTACAAGGGTTTTATCTATGTTATATATATATTTTTATTCTATTGTATGACTTCCAATATAAACTAATAGCAAAAAAAAAAACATTCTCGTAATTATCGCTTAATGATGAATCAGTATTAAAAGGTCTTAACCCACATTCAACAAAAAATTTAAATAGCTGTAAATAATAAAAAAATAACTTTTTGTGTAACTTAGTTCTAAAATACCAAACGAAAGTTTACTAAATTTTATCAGCTGATTAAAATTTTTTATTTTGCATTTTACTTTACCAATAATTGTTTTGAATTTCAAAATTTAAATTAGTAAACATTTTTTATTAGATCTAAACAGTTTTCGTTTAATGTTTTTTAGGTGTTTATAATAAACCTAAAGGAGATTTTTAAAGAAAAGCAAAACCAGTAAATCACTATTTAGCATAATTTGTTATTTTAAGTTATGCTAAACTGCTGTATGGCGATGGAAATTAAGATTATTTTTATATAAAAAAAAAATCCATGAACTCTTTTTTACTTAATTCAAATTTTTATTTTCGCTTTCATTTGTAAAATGTTTCACTAAAGGCGGATATTATTATCCAATGGGGAGTAGGTATGTGTTGCGTAAAAGCATGGATGCCGGAAGAAAACAGGATATACGGAAGGAGGTTTGCACTCAACACAATCCAGTTCTTCAGACTCCTCCAAGGTGGACTGTGAATTTATCACTATCTTCATCTAAGGTCCTTTAGAATACACGATATCTCAATTGAATAATATTCTTCGATTCACTAATTACCGCACCGCTTCAAGGTCACCGTTCGACTAGGCGGCGTGCCGGGTGGGGAGAGGGAGGAGAGGGAGAAGAGGGAAGGCACAGTACATTATTTTCGTTCAAGAATAAATAAGTAATCAACAAATAAATATATGTCCCAAAAAGTACGTATGTATTATTTTTTTTACATTAATATTAATTTTTATAAACTAACAAACTTTGTTATAAGCCAATGTGGCCAACCACAAAGTTAACGCTACAAACATCAACAATATATTAATAATGTATAATCTCATGTAAAATTTTAAACCCTAAAAAATAAATCAAGTATCTCAGTGTAATTATACACCAACATCTAAAATGGTATAGCCACATTAGTGAATTAGTGAACAGAATAAAAAAATGTGTTTACATATTCATAACATTAAGAAAAAAAAGTATAAATAACTTTAAAAAGCTATATTTTGCTATTATTTACTGACTAATCCAATATGGAATTATTGGGTGGGGAGGAACATACAATAATATAATGAACCCAGTGAAAATAATACAGAAAACAATTATTAAAGTAATATTTTTTTTAAATATCTAATTTTTCAACACGAGAATTTTTGCAAAATTCCCATTTCCTAAAAAAGAAAACATCTACAAAATATTACAATTATTCAATTTCTCAAATAAAATAATATTGTAAAACTTGAAATAAGTACATCATAAAAATAATTTTAAAATCACAATATGTAACACCAAACACTACCAACAAAATTTTATACACTTAGGCATTCAAAAAATCAATAGCCTCGCTAGAGAAATTAAAGAGATAAAGGATATAAAATAACTAAAAACGAAATCAAATTAACACTTTAGAAGCACATAATTACATAATAAATAATATAATTGATTACAAATATATAATTTTTAAATTTATTAACTTACTCCAGTGTAAATCCTTCTCCAAACATAAAAGTTAGTGTTTTTTGGATAAGTATTTTGGACAGTGATTCAAAAAAATATGTAACTTTAGTTTTGTAACAGATTCAAGTAATTCAAATATTATATAAAATTGTAAAAAAAATATATATTTAAATATTAGATTTATTTTTAGACAGCTGAATAGATCAAGTCATCTACCCGGGCTCAATATTTTCAGACAGGGTAAGCAGTGAGCCCGCCAGCACACGACCCCGACTATGCGATCAGGTTACTCGGTGAACTTTCACCGTGAAATATTGCTAGACTGTAAGGCACGGCTTTCTTTTGTGAATACTTGATATATGATTGCGTATGATCCATTCGCCTCTATTGAAATGTTCACAATTGCCGTACTACATCAAAGGAAGAAGAGGGATGTTTAAGGATTCCTGTAGCGTCCCTCTCTTCAATGGCTGTAAGTGGGTAGGAATAAAATAAATTTGCAAATGGATAAAAAATATTCCTACGGAACATTTGTATTCAATTCTGCCTTCTGCATCCTGGCTTCTATACTTTGATAAAGATTACGTGTTGCGGATTTAATATTCGTACTGGAAGTTACCTATTACGCGAATTAGCTTTGCTTGTTGTTGGAAAATATTTTTGAGTCGCTTTTCGATATTTTTCGGTTAGTCGTGCGAAAGGCATTAATATACGTCAAAACAAAATCGAAGCACTTCAAAGAGAACTCACTCCATCATGTAGAAAGATTGTTTATGTGATGTTTGTAGCAAGCTATAATGTATTAAGATATATTAGCGACAACACGGTGAAGTTTTTATAAAATTAAAGAGTAAACGGCTAATATCTTTTAACAAAACTAAAAAAAATATATGTTGATGTACTTCTGAAATGAATTAATTAGAAATTTTTTGGGATTGTAAATTGTGCATGTATAAGGTGTTGGTCATAAATTAAATAATTTGGAATCGTTGGAGATAAATAAATCAGGTAAAACTAATCAAAAAATAATAAACAACCAATTAGATTTAACTACGAGTCCCATTCTAAAATTTTTTCCGAAAAATTATTCGAGTAAATTTGTATTAAGTAACAATTTGAATTAGGTACTAAATTTATTTTTAAATAATTGTTGTTTTTTTAAAAATAGATTCTGGTAAAGAAATAACATATTTTGATTAGTATTGACATGCTGAAGAAGAAAATTGTATTTTTCGAAACCGGTAGATGTATTTAAACTCGATAAGTGGTTAATAAAACAAAGTTAAGAAATAAAATTAATAAATGTTAATGTGTTTATTTATTAAGCTTTCACTTACAGAATCTAAAAAAAAAGTAAAATAACGCATATTTCGTTTGTGTAAATAATTATTTCTGTTGAATGACATCAATGCAGGATACAGCTGGATGGAAAGCACAGATTTTAGAGAAGAAAAATACTTTAAATTGTAATTAAATGTATTAATTAGAAATATATACATGTAAAAAATTTTTTATCGAAAAATATTGTTGTTGGTACCGGAATTCGAACCTGGATCTCTTCCCAATCCGGAAAAGGTGCATGAAAATTTTAAATTAAATGTGTATCTTTATAATTAATACATTTAATTAGTATTTAAAATATCACACACCTATGTTCTGAATAATTATAACTTTACATTAAGAATGTGTTCTACTTAATAAGAACGATACTCGTGAAGAGACGCCTATGTATGGATAGGGGATGAAAATGACGAAAAGGATTAAAGATGCGTCTATTTATATTACATTTAAACGAATGGATCGCCATCGAAAAATGAGATGTTACATAATTTTTTTTATTAAGCTTTTTATTCCATACTTTATTTTTCAAATTTTAAATTTTCTACATTAATTAATTAGATAGAGTAATTCATAATCAATTCATATTGGTTGTTAATTTTTAAAAATTTATATATATTAAGCATTTTATTTACGTAATTCGAATATATTGTTAATTAGGTAATCAAAATCATTAAAAAATTTACAAATTTTAATATACCTTATATTTGGGTTCCTAAACATTGATTTAAGAGTTGAATATTAAAAAACTACACCCTAACTACACTATAACTAACATTTTAGTTCTTTCTCAGACAATTTTTTTTTCTTGTATCCCAGAGACTGTCTCCCAAGTAGCAGCTACCGGGTATTTTTGAATTTTAATTATTTAAAACGCCCTGTCTCCGGCCATCACAGCTCCTATTTAACAAATTTTAAACATCCCGACAGGTGTCACCTTGGTAGCAGACTCCGGGTCTTCTTCTTTCTTTTCCGGAGCAAACTAAACTGCATAGAAGCATCGCAATCTGTACTCTCATTAATTTATATCACAAGTTTTAATTAATAATTATTACAGTTGAAAAACTATTACACAAATAATTATAGTAGTCTTCAAAATTTAAAATGATGTTGTTTTATGCTATTTTGAATACAAATATTTTTTGTGTTTTGATGAATAAAGTAAAATTATAGAAATTTCTTAAATGATCTACACCAAAAAATTATTACAATTTTTATTTATTTACCCATCACTCCACTCTAGTGATGAGCTCAAAATAACGAACCGTGAGTCAATCACTGATATCATTGAGTCACCCTCACTATCAGTGATTGAATATCTGGGATATTGTGATACGTGATTCAATTTTTTTTTGTTAAAAATTGTATTGATTTTCTAATGCCGCCGTTTAAATCACTTGAATCAGCGCCATCTATTGGATTTTCTGTAATTTTATTAGCGCCATCTATTGGAATCTGTTTTTTTTGGTAATCTTTATGCTAGCTTGTTGGTAATTTAATTTAGTTTTTTACATCTTGTAGGTATGTGCAATAATTTTCTATTAATTATTCTAATTATGTATTCTATAATATGTTTTTTACGCAAATTAAATGAAATAAATAAAAACGATTATTTTATTTATGCGTATTTCGTGTTTTGTGATATCAGAAAATGTGATCACAGTTTTTAATCACTGATATTATCGAATACCAATCACAATCACATCAGTGAGTCAAGAGTAGCATTTTTTCTCATCACTACTCCACTTGCTAACTTTAGAGGTAGGGGAAAGAGTGTCTATTTTTTGCATAGGTCCTAAAGAGTAACTGGTTCCAAAAATTTGAAACATTCATTTTATGGAAGAGGTGGGGATGCTAGAGGGAATAGGGATGGTGCCAATGTTTTGTGTATTATGAAAAATTTGATTAAGATGGGTCAACGAGTGCTGTTGTGCAGAAAACGGATATTTTAAGTATATATGTAAATATATTTTAAAGTACTATTAAGTACACCTAGAAACAAGAAAAAATGATTTTTTTTAAAGTAAAATATTTTTTCCACACAATGGCTGTATTACGAATAACACCAAATTTTTATGAATTTCAAGTCATCTCTCGTTTGAGTCTTTTAAAATTATTCAATAAGAGTGATATAAATATTAATGTTTTTAACTTTCTTCAATGTGTTTTTAACTTTCTTCAATGTGCATTCCTATATATTTTTTATTGTGTTATTTAGTTTTATAGTTGTGCTTTAAAAACGTTGCACATTTATACAGAAAGGTTTTCTATCAGTTATTAAGTAACTTATATTTCTATCGGTTATTTTATAGTTAGATAGAAATCGTGACAATTATTTGAACATGACAGTCTACAATTCTCCACAGTTCCACTGTTTCAAATTTTACTGTGCATGACAAATTTAACTAACCAACTGAAATAATAATATTTCGTGCGCTGAAAGAAAGGTGTCACCGTGCCGAAACGTCAGTCTATGCTTCGATTTAACCTAGAGGAGAAACCAGTTCGAAATACAGGCGCTTACGGAAACCTTAAAAAAATAAATACATATATATATTCTAAAGGTACAGTAAAAGGCTTATTATTGATATTAGATAAAGTGAGCTGATTAGGTTCTCAAGGGTTCATAAGATACAATTTTCTGCCCTTGCAACGCTGAGTGAATCAGATAATTTTATATAAAGTAGTAGATGTTATTATTATGGTCCTAAAATTGTTGTGACTACTCGTACATGTAAATTATATTTTATAATTTGATAATGACGTGAGCATAACAGCTACATAATAATAAAGAATATTATTGTTGTAATTAAATATTATAATTACCTTACGATAATTTAGTATTAAACACATTCCTTTATGTGTCCATGGATTAAAATGGAAAATATAAGATAGAAGGAAGAATTGAAGAAAGAAATTTCGAGATTGAAGTAAATTAGGCAACCAACCATAATAAAAATCTAACGTGGCTTCTCGAGTCTTCAATTCGAGTACTCGATACTCGAGTATACTCATTAATTCTTTAAGTACTCGATACTCGGGTATACTCATTAATTTTTTAAGTACTCGATAATCGAGTATTTTGAAAAATACTCTTAAATTATAAATGATTAAATATTAAAATAAAAAGAATATATTACATATTTAGCTGCGTCCTGCGTTCGGCTTATACTGGCCGGATTACAGCGGTTACTGTAAGGTTTTTTTTTTTTTTTGCATAGTTTCGGTCGTCCGCTATGCTAATGGATACTACGGAATAATTTCTTATATATCTTTGTATCCTCCTGACTTGCGGCAACAAATAATATAAAATAACGAAAAAAATCTTTTGGATTTGCCGACTAATGAATGCACCTGTGACTTAAACTATTGTATAACCAGGAAATAAAAATAAATGTGTAACATTATGTTTTCTCTCTTATTTCTTTTATATTTATTTATTATACGTGGATAATTTATAATTATTAATACATATTTCGGTACATTGGTAACTGCTCGAGTATAAAATCTTGAAACTGTCAGCTGAGATAGAGATGAGGACAGATAGAAAATTGTTCTTAAAAAAGCATATATAATTGTATCGACGGTTAATAAAATGTGACATAAAATCTTGAATTCTTAAAGTCTTGTCATGCACGCAGAAATATTTTTTTCTATTATTAAATCCCGTTTGGAAGTGAGTTGGGTTATATAATTCGACCTTAAGGTCTCATACCTTCCCTTCTGCTCTGTCTTCTCACCTCTCGGTAACGCCTAATAAATTATTCAGAAATTATTCAAATGACGGAGGAGTTAGTAATTTAAAAAAAATCGCTCTTGGTATAACCTTTTGCCGGGGCAAATTGAAAGTAATAAAAGTTCAAATCTCGGATTTGGCAATGCTTTTAAGTATTTAATAATTTACATAATCTATTATTATAAATATATTTTATTATAAATACATACGAACAATTATAGGCTTGCAGTGTTGTAGTGTAAGTTAGTTGCAGATATAGTTTAAAAATTCATTACGCCATAGTTAGTTATAACTACTTGTTGCTTTCTATTAATTTTAGGTGTTAAGCCACAACAAAAAAAAAATCGAAGATATCAAGGGCGCGATTTCAATTATTATTGTAGCATTTTTTACAAAAATGTGTTTTATTTTTTATTCAGAAGTTATACACTAGATTTGAATTTTTAAAAATTATTACTTAGATAAGACCTTTACACTAATTCAAATCTAATAAACTGAATGTTATTTGCCATAAATAAGAAAATATAAAAATTATAAGAAAGACCATTAAATTTATTTTCCGCGTACCACAAAATTGCCTTAATATAGAACGTTCTTACATATACGAAATATATTTTCATATAATCTTAAAGCTAAGATTACGGAAACAAATCTGCATGGAACAAAACTAGCAAAATGTTAAAAATTAATAGAGTTATAAACCATTCAATTTGCAGTACATATGATCAATTTTCGACGTTTTTAAAACACTTTGTGTTAGTGAATACAAATTAGTTTAAATAATTTATTATATTTCCTTAATATTCTTTGAGTCTTTAGCTACTATTTAAAATCATTTTTTTATGTTAAAAACATAATGATTTCTTACTAAATAATATTTATATCGATTCGATTAATAGGCGTGCATGTATATTTTCGTGAACATCGCGGAAATAATAATTATTTTTGAAAGGGAAGACTTAAGCAAATAATCTATTTAAAAATCGCGTTATTATTCATACATATTTAAAACAGAATGCCTGTCTCTTTGTCTATTCTCTATACAGTCCTACACTTTTTGATTTATACCAAATTATGGTAATTTTAAAGTCGTTAGGAATCTAAAAAAAATAGTCTCTAGTCTCCTTCCTCCCTCCTCCACTATAATAAAGTGTATAATATTTATTTTTTCAATAGAGATGTGTACGCGGAATACATGTCACATTAATATTCTTACTATTTTTAAACTAAGCTATCGCTTGTGGTATAAAAATAGGACTAATTTGATGGTTTCATGGAATGAAGCTCGAATCCCTGACCAGCGTCTTGACTACTAGACGGCGAACCTTCTGGACTCGGCGTGTCAAAATTTCAAAAAATCTAACTTAATTTTGCTGGCGTGTCACCCCACCCCCCTAGTATCTAAATTGCTCATTTAAATTTTTCACTTATTTGTTTCTTTTTACACATATTCATATCGTATATATACGTAGTAATAAATTCGAAAGTTGTTGTCGGATAGATATCTGTTATGAGTCATACACGTCTTGCAACAAAAGGACGAAACACGACGTTTTACGACCATGTACGTTATACACAGGTGCAGTGATACGATAAAAAATCAGCTAGCCAATGTCCACTTGGAAATATTTTTATATAAATTCGATATTAGATATATATATATATATATATACTTAATTTTTAAAAAAAAATTTTGATTGTCTGTTAATAAGTTTATAAAAATCAACGCGTCATAGGAATACATGCAAAAAATTTAATAGTTACTCTTTAGAACTAGCGTAAAACATAGGAACCTTTCCACTACCTATCCACCTCACCCTCTGGCTCTGATGTAAACGTATACTATATTGATGTCATCCGTTTTAAATTTGATTCAGTTTCACTCTAGGATCCCGAGGAAAGTATACCGGATATTTCATCTTCCCCCAGCTTGTATCAAATTTTCCATACGCGGTTATTATAAGCTCTTAAACTCCCCATTTGAAATTATTACTAGTACTACTACTATAAGAAACGCCGGGTAGTAGCGGGAATTAGTCAGAATTAAAAAAAAGTAATTTTTTAATACAAAATCATCGAACTAACTCGAAAAAATAATGCATATAACTGATTAATAAGCCTATTTGGATATTTTGATATTATTTTATTTTGATTACTTTTAATATGTGTAATTAATAAATGCATCGTAAAGCAAAATAAAATAATTTAATGTAATTGAAATTATTATTTAACATATTAAAACATCTGTTGTATAGTATTTATTATGCACAGAATGAAGATTGTATTTCCTCGTCGGTTTTTACAAAATGGATAATGATTTGTCAAAAGATGTGTGAAGGTTATGAATTGATAAAAATTCCGTCAATAAAAACACAAGTTATTTCACGTTGGATTTATTCAAGAGAACTGATAAAAACATATTTACTCTTATATTACATAGGCAGAATTCCTGCCTGCATGCTATTTACTATTTACTAGTAGACGTCACATAAATATGTACTTATATTATATATAAAGACACGCGTTTTTTATGCGAAATAACGTGATAATTAGTTTTTTGCCGTTAAATGCGGCACACAGATATCGTCGTATACAAGGTTTTATATATTCGTTAGATTATATGTAGATGTACGTATAAGAATTCTCGGATAGTATGGTTATCCATATTTGTATCAGTGTTTCTTAACTATATTAACTGGAAAATATTTTTTATATATAAACACAAATGGACGACATTTTAACAAACGTATTGTATTTGATAAATATATGTCAACTAAAATAAAATACACGTGATTTACTAGTAGGACAAACAAGAATCAATAGATCATTTGGACCGATAAGAATTTAAATACTATGTAAAAAAATTTGTCTGGTGTAATATTTTTATAGCGTTATTTATTTTAAATACAAATTAAATGCATTAATTAGAAAAATTTAGATATAAAATCAATTTTATCGAAAAATATTGTTGTTGGTACCGGAATTCTCGCCTGGATTATGCAACAGTAACACAGTTCATTGACGACAAATTTTCGTACCTATATGTTACACTTTTCAAATTAATACATTTATCGTTCCATTATTTAAAAGCCATCTACTTTATTTTTACAAAATTTCAAATACCTTTGAGTAGTCCGATAGGAGACGCATAATCGGTTAATGCACGTTCCCCGTATTGGAAGAGATCCAGGTTCGAATCAACAACAATATTTTATGATAAAATTGATTTTATATGTATATCTTTCTAATTAATACATTTAATTTGTATTTAAAATGTTTTGAATAATTAAAACTTTACAATAAGAATGTGTTCGCCTTAATAATGATTTACTTTGGCATATGTTTTGGGAAAAGCGTTTGCCGGAAAACTTTCTTCACGCCAATTCTTTAACAATGAGTGCATTTATTCTGATGTACGAGTATTGGCTCAGACAGCAGAAAGCCCCATCACTTTACTGTTTGTTAGAGGCACAAGTAGACTGGGCTTCATTTTCTCATTCGGAAAATGAAAAACTTTCTGAGTGGCTGTTTGAAATTCAAGTGACTTAGAGCTTCGCTACCGACTTTTGAGACTGTATAATTTGCCTGTACGATGCCGAGTCCTCGTGATATGGGCTAAACGCTGAAGGATATAAAAACTGATACATTACACTGCAGTGAAGTGTAAATTTCCTTTGAAATATGAGTCGGGTGGATATGTAGCCTTTTGTTTTAAAAATATATTTTTCAGACTGTATTTTTACTTTCAGAATTTTCATCAATATCATCATCTTCGTCCCCTTATCTTAGAAGAATCGAGGACCCAAAATCTCAACAAGGCACTTCCATCTTCTACTATCTTGTGCTGTTAAATACTGGTGAGAAAAAATATTAGAATGTTAAAAATTAGAATTTGTTTCTGAATTTGACAATTTCATATTATTATAATTTTAGTGCCTACTGTGAATTGATATTTTTAAATGTATTTTTAACAGTACCGTTCCGATTAGTTTAATAAAATAATTTCGTTCAGTATGTCTGACAATATGTATCGCTGAAAGATCGTTATTAGTAACAAAAAAAATTATTGGTAACGGGCCTTGGGCACATTCTTTTCCAAATTTATTTATCTTCATGGCGAATCATTTCATAAGTAGAAGATCAAGCTATAGCATTGATTTCGATCTTAAATCATCCATTTTTTAATAAAACATTTGAAGCAATTAATATACGACTGCTATCTGACCATCGCATTTTATGGCCCGTGTCCATTATGTTCTCTCAATGAGAATTTGATTTCTGAGATTTAATAAAGGTGCGTATCTACATGCAGTGATAATTCCCGAGTCGAATCTCCGAGAGAAATCTCATCCGCGGACGCGAGCCATTTAGCGTAAGGGGAAAATTAAATCTCGATTACAAAATATAAATTCCTTTTATAGAATTCTATTTCTGTAATGTTCTCATTTAATCATAATTTCAGTGTAAGGCGATACATCTTTTCTTTGCATAAACAATGCTTTGTTACGTAGGTATATTAGAAAATGAGCTAGTCAGATTTATGTATTGTTTCTTACATCATTATCTAATTAAATTAATATATTTTTAATAATTAAGGATTACATATTGTATTTTTATTTATTAAATTATTTACAAGTAAACGTTTACGTTGGTGGGCTTTGTTTATAAAAATGAAATACCTTTTTTTTACGTTGCAAAACGTTAAACAACAAATACCTTGTGAGACTCTACTTTGGAATGAAGAAAGTTACACAAAACTATCACCAACCGTCAAAAGTTTGTAGAATCGAAATCCGTGTGAAATTTGAATGTTGTTCAACGAATTTTTTTTTAAGTTCGTTTTGTTTCTAGAGAATTTATGTCGAAAAGAGCTAAAAATATAAAAAACAAATATATATTTATATTTTTTATTTATTATCTTTGTTTTATTAACCACTTAATTGAGTTTAAATACATCTATCGGTTTCGAAAAATACCATTTTCTTCTTCAGGATGTTATAACTAACTAAAAACATATATTATTTTTTCTTTACCAGAATCTATTTTTAAATAAACAATTATTTAAAAAATAAATTTTGTACCTAACTCAAATTGTTACTTAATACAAATTTAGTCGAATAATTTTTAGGAAAAAATTCGTCTCGTAGTTAAATTTAGTTGGTTGTTTATAATTTTTTGATTAGTTTTACATGCTTTATTTATCTCCAACGATTCAAAATTATTTGATTTGTGACTAACATCGTTTATATGCAAAATTGACAATCCCAATTTTTTATCAAAACCATGAGTAGAAAATTCTGAAAACCTACTATTGTTCAAACATCTCAAATGCTCCCTTAATCTTATATTAAAATTTCTACCCGTTTTACCAATATAAAATGCAGAACAATCCTTGCAACTAAGTTTATAGACACCAGAATTGTTAAATTTATCATCTTTGTCTTTAGAATTTATGAGTAAATTTCCTATACTATTATTTGTATAAAATGCCAATCTAATGTTTCGTGGTAGGCGTTAAAATATTTAATTCGAAAAGTTTTTTATGTATAAAATCCTGCGCCAATTATCATTATAATCATTATGTTTTATCTGTGATTTATATAAAAATAGATTATTATAATATATTATTTTAATTTATTTTTTAAAAATAAAATTTTTTCCTAAAAATTATTCGACTAAATTTGTACTAAGTAAATTTTGAGTTAGGTACTAAATTAATTTTTTAAATAATGGTTGTTTTTTTAAAACAAAGATAACAAATAAAAAATATGAATTTTAACCACAAAATTAATATTGCTAACTTTAAAAGTAAAATAAATAAATGTTTAAAAATTATTAAAAATGTGTTTAAATGTGGAAGTCAAAAACTTTATCAATTTTTATCTTTGTAGTTATTTGTAAATGCATACATGTAATACACGGAGAACTACACAACGAAATATATAGCTAACAAGTTAATTTTATTAAAATTTAATTTATCCTAGCTCAAAATAAGATGAAATGTTGCATTTTATAATACTTTTGTTTTGTAACACTGATAGATTGAATGACATTCTTCTCTTCGTTCGTTCACACGAGGCAAAGAGCCGGACAGAATGTACATTAAACGTAAATTACACGGGTTTCCTAATAAAGAATGTCGCCACCCTCGTTGGCCAAACAGGGGAGGGCAAATATTTGAATAGGCCGTGTTTGGAACGGCCTTAAAGCACTTTCTCCCGCTGAGCCTTCTAGCCCTCAGATGCGCAGATAGCGCCTCCTTTTGTCGACGATTTACATATGCAAAGAAGAACCTAAAATAATAGCTTCAAGGTTAAACTGACGCAAAAGGATGTTTGCTCGAATGCGGGAGATTAACCCCTTTTCGTTTCTTTCGTTGTTAAGGAAAGGCAATTAGTTGTAAACGGAACACCTTTACAACTTAAAACCTTTGGAGCGACATTGAAAATATACTCGCTGACTTTTGTAGCATCTCAAACCTCATTTTTACATATGTTGGTTTAACCACACAGAAAATGCTACTCCATACGTTTTTTAAGATACTATGTGTAATAATATCAGGGAATGGAAGGGTGTAAAAAGGATCGAGATCGGATATTTGTGTCACTGGTCACTAAGCATGGCGTAGTTATTTCAAACCACGTGAACTGTATTGAGGTCTTACACCAGAGAAAGAAAAAAGTTTTCATTTGTGATAATCGATTGGTTTATTTGATCGGTTAGATATACATTTATTCCGCGAACGAAGGTGCGTAGCAACTTATCTGAGTATGTAATTGCAATTAAAATATTTTGGAGCGGGTGCGCGAATCTCGTTCTCTTCTCTTTTGCGACAATGAACCTTGCCCATTTAAAAAAATGTATTATTCTAACACCAAAGATGCTTTATAATCAAGCCAGAATTTGTGTTGCGTACAAGTATACATGTCGAAAGAATCTCAGGACAGGAAGGAATAGGCACTCACCACCAATCCGGATTCTGCTGGCACCTCCAAAGATGTGGACAGTATATTTTTCACTCATTATTTCTGTTAAGGGTTCCCACAAAGTAAAGACGTATAAGTCTCGAGATTTATATAACAGTGTTAACTGTTTCGTATACGTTGTAACTATACTGGTTCAAGGTCGCTAATCGACTGGTCGGCGGCGCGGTCGGGAGAAGAAAGGCACAATGCATTATTTTCGTTCAAAAATTAATATATTTATACACAAATGAATATATGTCTCATACAATATGTTTATTATATTAAATTAACCACGTTTATAATTAAGAAAGAGGAATTAATTCGAGAAAGAGGTGAAAAATGTTTTTTTTACTATCCTTGTTGTTTAATTTATTAATTTATTTTCTTAGTAAGCACTCGTCATATTACATTTTCAAAAATTACTGTGTTGTTAGAATATCTTTATGGAAACATTTTACGAGATTGGATAATATTTCTATAATAAAAAAATGAATGAACATTAACATTGTTCGCCATGCTTTTCAAAATCGTAGGTAGATAATTTTTATTGATTTTGTAGTAATCGTTGTTTTCCGCCTGTTTAAAACAATGATTATTTATCATCGAAAAGTTTGGTAGGTTCAGAGCTGATAAATAATTTGATACATTAACTAACCCTTACTTATTTGTACTTGTCATGAAGTGACTTGTATAATAACCAATCTAGAGTGGAAGATCTGTTCTGTTTCTTGAGCTAGATCAAAATTCAATATCGTAATGTAGTAGAATTTCTATATTCATCATTAATCCGTTCCTGAGGACATGACGAATATCGAACCTAACGGATTGAATTAATTAGTTCCCAGCCTCCAAAAATAGTACAAAAATAAATAAATTTTGTGTTAAAACTTTACCTTTATTGTACAGGTAACCCTTGTTGATTGCGAGAGATACTTTCTGGGCATGGCCGCGGTAAGCGAAATTCCACGATCAACGGGGGATTGAAAAAAATCGTTTTAAGATTCTAAAAAACGTTTTATTTTCTAAATAAACATTAAATAACAATGTTATATAAAATATAATTCATTATTTATTTATTTCTTCCGCTTTGCAAAAAATAATCTAAATTTTCTTGTTTGGTCTCTCCACGTTTACTGTGTAAAATTTGTCTAAAACCGTCAAATAATCCATTATGTCTGCACTAGTCAATTTGCCAATCATTTTAAGGCAATGCAAGTTTGATCGTTTTTTAAACCGATCAAACTAACATTTGCTTGCTATTTTTTCTGTTTTGCAAAAAATAATCTAGATTTTCTTGTTTGGTCTCTCCACGTTTACTGTGTAAAATTTGTCTAAAACCGTCAAATAATCCATTATGTCTGCACTAGTCAATTTGACAATCATTTTAAGGCAATGCAAGTATGATCGTTTTTTAAACCGATCAAACTAACATTTGCTTGCTATTTTTTCTGTTTTGCAAAAAATAATCTAGATTTCCTTGTTTGACCTCTCCACGTTTACTGTGTAAAATTTGTCTAAAACCGTCAAATAATCCATTATGTCTGCACTAGTCAATTTGCCAATCATTTTAAGGCAATGCAAGTATGATCGTTTTTTAAACCGATCAAACTAATATTTGCTTGCTATTTTTTCCGCTTTGCAAAAAAGAATCTAGATTTCCTTGTTTGGTCTCTACGTTTACTGTGTAAAATTTGTCTAAAACCTTCAAATAATCCATTATGTCTGCACTAGTCAATTTGCCAATCATTTTAAGGCAATGCAAGTTTGATCGTTTTTTAAACGGATCGAACTAACATTTGCTTGCTATTTTTTCCGCTTTGCAAAAAAGAATCTAGATTTCCTTGTTTGGTCTCTCTACGTTTACTGTGTAAAATTTGTCTAAAACCGTCAAATAATCTATTATGTATGCAATAGTCAATTTGCCAATCATTTTAAGGCAACGCAAGTATGATCGTTTTTTAAACCGATCAAACTAAAATTTGTTTGTTTTAAAAACTCCTCCATTTTGAGATTTAAAATAATCCCAAAGACTTAATGATCAATATTTTTAAATTTTTTATATATTTTATTATTTTGACCTATATATTATATTATTTATTTATTTATTAGCAATATTTGAATATGTCCAAGAACACATAATTACTGGAATCACCCCATACTTCCGTATATTTTCCATTATATATAATAAAAAATAGCTTTGTCTCTATGAGATATCTGATATTTGTTTGATAACAGTGCCTTTGTAGGTAGAAATCCAGTAATTGTGTGTTCTTGAGCATATTCAAATATTGCTAATGAAATATGATTTATTATAATTGGGTTGGAATAATTTACAGAAAAGTTTTTATTTCCTATTAATTTCATAGAAATTTTGTTTTAATAATCAATTTTAAAAATTACGACTTTTCAAAATATCTGCAGTGAAATATCATTAATACAGGTATTTGTGAAATATCATTAATACAGGTATTTGTAAAATATCATTAATATAGGTATTTGTGAAATATCATTAATACAGGTATTTGTGAAATATCATTAATACAGGTATTTGTGAAATATCGTTAATACAGGTATTTGTGAAATATCATTAATACAGGTATTTGTGAAATATCATTAATACATGTATTTGTGACTGAAAGGTGTTGGTCGCGATGTTTAAATTTTTTTAAATGTAATCACGGAAATAAAAGATTTCTACACAGATTGTTATAGTAAGATGGGCATAGTCAAAACACAATTATACACATGTATTATACAGAAAATTAAATAAATTACTCACAAATGTAATATTTGGCTTACTTATTTTTTACCACTCCATCCATCTCTCTTAGAATAAGTAGGGGAAATGAGCATAACTTTTTATACCGATCAAAATTTCTGTTCCAGCTGTTAAATTTTACAGAACGACATCCTAGAATAACAAGGTTCTAACTAACATTTTGGGCTAATTTGAGTTATTGTGTGAAAATGGTTCCAACTGTATTATTCTTTATTTCTTCCATGCGCACCGACACTATTTAACGGATATTAAAGGAAATAGCAAGAGCTGCAGTTACAACTGCATTAGTTAATTATTTAAACTTATGGATCATTATTGTTAATTTACAATGTTTTTCCCCCATCTTACAGTGGTCATTGATAATACTGAAAACGAGTTAAGACCTTAAAACAGATCATATTTGCATACTCAAAACAAAATATATCTGAATATATGTTGAAATTCAAATAACATTTTTGAGCTCATTATCTCAAAACAGTGTCGATGTCAGATGGAACCTTGTTATTCTGAGATGTCGAGATATTAACGGTTTTGTTTTTCTTTTGTGTACTCTACTCTACAAACTGTAAAAATACTAAATACAATTTCAAGTGTTGACCAAAAGATGAGTAAAACTCATAAGTTCAGGTTCAGTATCTTTTGTCTATATCCGATTTGTCTGGTCCTCAATTTGGATCCCATTGCATGGTTGATCATTAGCAGGGCATCATTAACGTTAGCTGTGATGATGAAACCTGCAATGGGAACCGAAACATCGTCCAAAAAGGTGTACATGGCAGAATATTCTAGATAACTCTACACAGATAACCAAAACTCGCAATGTACAAAATGAATCTATCCTCGAAAAAAAATTACATTGTTTAAATTTATTTTATTCCATCTACATTACAGTGGCTATTCAAAAAATAAAATACATTTCGTACTTTAATAAGTTTGCTCTCTTATTTCAGATTTAAAAAATATTTTCAACCTGTCTGGTCATTGTTAAATTGTAGAGCTCTCATCAATTATAAATATAAAAAAATCTCCTGTTATATGCACAAAAGAAAAATATAAGTTTCAAAAAGGGTTTATGGAAATATAAATCATAAATAGAATTTATAATATTTTATACTATATACGAGATGCAATATATAATGTTACACTAAATATAAATTTAATTTAAATACTATTTTAGAACACAGTTCTATGATATTTAAAACAAATTAGATGTTATAAAAATCATAATGTATGAGATTCTTACAAACTCATGTAAAGCTTTAAGTCTACGCACCTATGAAAATAATATTTGTGAAATTAACTCACAAACCATCCAACAAAAACCAAAAGGACGAAGAGGATTTGGTTATTTATTATATTAAGCTTGCTATTAACACTTTTTCATATTTCCAAAATTTCAAATTTATCTAACTGTAAACCCCTAGTATTCGTATGTATTAAAGAAATGGTTTGTTTCCAAAAGGTGATTGGAAAATTTGAAATATTTATTGTTATTTCGGATTTTTTTTTTCTTACTATTCTTACTATTTTCAAACTAAACTAAACGCTTATGCTATGAAAATAGGACTAACTTGCTGGTGTCCTGGAACGAGGCGCGAACCCCCGACCACTAGATTACTAGGCCAACGTCTTGACCACTACACCAACAAGCTATTAGCTTATATTATTAATATAAAATGAGGCCACAAAGTAATTTTCCAAATATTGAAGAAATGAAAAAAATCTGAGTTTATCTTCTTTGATTTGAAATAAAATACATAAATGTAGATTATTTAATATTGAATTTATAATTATTCAAAGTGTGTATACATTTTTTTGAGAAATAATTTTGGAATACTTTTTTTGTATCGTTATTTTTAAATACGGAGAACAGGTAGGAAGCATGCAACCACAGACCGGTAAGTGAATAGACATGAAATAATGTGTACATATAGGAGAGGAGTTTGGAACATTAATTGCGGTATGAGAGGCATTCTACATACATTCTTGGTGGAAACATAAATCCGATAATTTACGATACATAAAAGTATTAACTGTTCGAAAATGAAATCTTTGCGTAAACAAGACATATTTTTTATATTAATGCATATTATATTGTCAGCGCTTAAATTTTCGATCCAATCGAGTCATATATAAAAAAAAAACGCGGAGATATTTGATTGTGTTAGTGGTACCAAAGTGATCACGTGGGTGACACTAAAATAAAAATATTTGAACAAGGAATTTGCTATATATTTGGCGGACTTTTCTAATAACTACTCTAATATATGTATATGTATTTATTTATTGGAAATAACACAGATATATAACGGAAATAACGCATTAGACATAGAAAAAAATGGTGACAAATTATTTACAACCTAACATATTTCACATGGACAAGAAAGCGACACGAAAAAGGCATAGTAGTACTATGTAAAAACCGCGGTTAAAAATGCAGACCTAATTAGTAATCGGACGTATCTTATTTTATATAAGAAATTTTTTCGGGTATGGGTGACATGCTGGAGCTCCTTAGGTAGGTAGTTAGATCGGGCTGCGCAATTTTAAATACAATAGTTACCATGGATAATGGAGTTCGCCGGCAAGGAAATTTGCCAGGTTCGTAATCCGGTAATGATCAAATAGTTTATTTTTGTTCATATTTTTAATTGATTTGCTTATTTTTTTTTATATATATTGTTATAAATATACAGATTTAATAATAAAAAAATATTCTTAACATTTCTTGTCTAAAACTTGTTTTGATGCTAATGATCAGCGTAAACCGCTAATGTTGAACCACAGTCTTAACAAGTTTAATATAAAATTTACATGGAGTTTTAAGCTGTGGAATATGTTGCCTCCGGCTATGTAAAGCTTTATCCACACATTTAAATCCCTTAGTTTACTTACCTGACATGGAAGTCGAAAACGAGCGTTTCATCTATATGAAACTTTAGGCGATTTTGGACAAATAAACTGTGAGCTTAAATTTAAAAAATGATTGTTTATACTTATACACGATATAACAGACCTAGTCCATAATATTTTATGATCGAAAATGTTCATGGAATATGTGCGAATTCTACACTGTTACAAATTTTTTTTTCAATATTAGCAAAATTACTTTGTGGCCTCATTGTTTATAAATAATTAGACAAAATTACTTTGTTTAAACCACTATTTATTGATAATTAAAAATTTTTCGATACTAATGGTATCTTTTTCAGGAAATAAAGCATAGATAAAAACAAAACTGTAAAGTGGTGAATAAGTAAAAATTAATAAAAAAATGAAGGATTTGGTTATTTATAATATTTAGCTTTCTATTAACATTTTTTTTATTTCATACTTAACATGTTGAATTATCAATAAATGGTGGTTTAAGCAAATAATTTTGACTGATTATTTATATAAATATTATTGCTTAAAATTTT
The DNA here is from genome assembly GCA_022840565.1 of Eubasilissa regina. NCBI lineage: Eukaryota > Metazoa > Arthropoda > Insecta > Trichoptera > Phryganeidae > Eubasilissa > Eubasilissa regina. The sequence goes on along the minus strand of JAINEB010000011.1, from coordinate 24,941,512 downwards.
TACAAAATCATGTATTTCGTATTTAGAAATAAATATTTGCGAAATTTATCCGTTATTCCCTAAATCATCTAACAAAAAATTGCCTGGGCATTCGAAATTCGATGATCTTTAATTTTTTGTAATCGATATATAATTTAAAATCAATAAAATATTTCAATTAATCGAAATAATCGCATAATTATGATTTTTTTGTGCTTATAACACTGACATGGTGGAGTTAAGAGACATATTCCTTTAACGTTTTCGACTCGTAATTTAGTCAGATATTTCTACAGGTACATCCTGTACGTACTCGTAATACTTACATTTTTTAATGAAAAAATACTTTTCACTGTGAAGTTAAAATTTTAGAACATAGTTCTGGAATATTTAAAATAAATTAGAAAGATTTACACAAAAAAATAATCTTTATAAAAGTATTTAGTTACTACTGGGATACGAAACCGGAATTATTCCTTGCCGGGGAACTGCGTTACCATTTAGTATGTTTACGATAAATTTGATACTTATTTGCAGTCCTTTATTAATGTGGGAAGAGAGACAGTGGCGAATGTACAGAATGTAATAAATTCCGTTATGTTGTATGGTCTGAAGATTTTGTCTGATGTCAGTTTTTACGGCCTTTTAAAGTCTTCTGTGTAGAGTTTCTGGGCTATTCAGCCTTGTGAGTGACCTTGCTGGCTGCCATTGCAGGGTCAAACATCAGAGCTGAATGATGTGCATTTTTTATTGTACAAACTTTTTTTTATTGATTTTCATTTCCCTCCCCTACTCACCCTTTCCACTTTATATAAACAATCTAAAAACACTCCTTTGTTTATTAGTTTTTTAATATAGGTATACTATTTACTAGATTATTTTTATTTCGATGTTAATATGCTTTTTGTTTATTATTTTGTTAATATGTAATACTCTTTAGTTTATTATGTTTATTTTTATGCACTATTTTTTAGTTTGTATGATGCTTTTCTTTATTCAATTTCGAAGAATCTTCACTGGTTTTATTTTTATAAATCATATATTATGTCAATTATTATTATTGTCCTGTTTGTTTCTCAAAAATAAAAATAAAAGTGTGAGTACTAAGATTATACTAGCAAGAAATATGATGCTCCAAAAATTAAAGTCGTCCACGGAAGACTTGACACAATTAGGTAAACCAGATGCTGAAAGATGTTCATGAAAGAATCCTTAATGATAGACAAGCATGCATGAAAATATATATGTAAGAGAATGCGAATGAGGCGAGAGCTGTGCGTCAGGGTAGAGTGTGGCGCTGTATCCTGTCTTTTATCCCTGCGGGGAGACATTCAGTTTGTTAGGTATATAGTTAAATTAACATATACATTTTAAAATGTTTATGTAAATGTATATACAATAAGTGAAATAATTGCCTTTAGCCACTGGTGGGAATAAATCCCGTGGACTGTAATCTACGCTGGCTATGTTGAGTTGACTCAATCAGAATTGGATTAAGAAAAGGACACTTATAGAAAGGATTTGGCCTACCTTTATCTCAGTACTAGGTTGGACGTCCAGTTACACCCCTCGTTGACTAGCACTGTTTTGGTGGAGAAGGAAGATCTCGTGGCATTTTGTGATACTGTCGAAAGCGGTTTTTTCGTGATCCGGATTTAACGCACGGCGCTATTCTCGACGGAAAAAAGCGTGTTGACACATTGGCATTCGAAATGCATTCTGCGCTCATCGGACGAAATTCTAGGTACAGGTTAGCTAGAATGAGACCGATATATCCAAGGATTATGGGAACGACGAAAAGGAAGAACAAGGTTCGACTTGCGTTAACAACCACTATTTATTTGATCTATTTTTATCAGAAACACAAATCAAACACTGAGTTTTTTGTATGAACACGAAATAATACTTTTGACTCAGACTACTGATGTTGGTTACCAGCTATGAATTAGTAACGGATGAAATTAAACAATTTAAAACCGGCCAAAAAAATCGACCTTGAAAAATTAAAAATCTCACCTTGGTAAAAAAAAACTGACTAGCTAAGCGTCGGCGTCGCCTCCGTCGCCGTCTGCTTCATCTGCACACTAAAACCATATTCAAATATTTGACTTTGTTAAAATCCCTTGATGAGTTTAGCCAGCAGGCACCCTGCTTGTGTGCTTGTGTGTGTACGTGTTTATGGAAGTGTGTTTGTCTTTCAACCCCCTGGATGTCCGAGAAGTCTTGCCTGTAACATGAAAAAATATTTTTCTAACTTCATAATGTTATAAAACGGTATCTTCATTGAATGTGCTTTTAGTAAACCAATATTTATTACGAATTATATATTTAAGTATATACCTATACATCGTTTAAATGTGCACTGCACACTATTTCCAATCTTGCCGGTATAAACCTATTAGCGTTATTATTTAAAAGTATGTATATAAAATATCTCTCTTATTTTGACTCAGTTTCATTTAGTATAGGATATTAATATTAAATTGTATTCTATATATGGCTGAGTAGTGAAGAAATATGTAGCGCAAATCTGAAAAAATAAAATCATAAAATTAACTCTACTAGGTATACGATCAGTACTTTACTTCAAATGTATTAATACTTTTAAAATTAGCAATATTAACTTTGTGTATTATATTTTTAGTTACATTGTTAGTTAATTATTAGTAATTTTACAATGATAGAAAAAACTTGCATTTTTATTTTGTTATTATTTTTAATTTATTCATTTGACTATTGCAATTTTTGTTTTTCAAACCACGTATTTATTTTATTTTTATATTTATACATATCAATGTTAAATGATATTGTAGATTTATTGGTACTCATTAACTAGCTGCAAACCCCACCAAATAACTATTATAAGATAAGAATTTATTGATATAAAATATTGTGGACTAGGTCTTTTACAACCTGTACACATATATATATATATACATATGTATATATATATATATTGTGGGGGTAAAAGACCTGCGTCCTTCCCTTTCACCAGCTAGTCAGTGTAGAACATAAGATCCGCGGGTTCTTTGCCGGAACAACACATGCCCACCTCACTTTTGTCACATTCTGCCTTCATCCTAAACTGGAAAAAAAATATTTAATAAAAAAATTTTACAATTTTAAATTTAAACTTAATCAAAATGAAGCATAATAAATAAAAAAAATACAATAAAATAATATCCATTTCACGAATTCTCATCTCGTCGGGTTGGGCGTGAGTTCGACATCCTTCCTTGACAACCAGATGTCTTGGCTCTAAATTATGTTTGGCCTGCAGCATCCAGGCTGACGTGATCGGATTCGTAACGGAATTTGTTGTAGATGATCACACCATAATATAAAATGTCACATACAGTGAGGCGATTAACTCACGGGCGATATCTAAAAGCAGAAGTTAAAGGTAATGGACGAAAGTCACGCACCAGAAGTATGCACCAGAAATGTGCACCAGAAACCAAAGGCATAAACCAGAGGCTAACATCTTGTTTCCTATAAAGATTATTTACTATGCAATTAGATTAACAAGTTATTAGTAGATTTTGTACTAGTTATTGAAAAATAAAAAATACTTACCCTCTGGTTATAGTGAATCGCACACATCTATATTTTAGTCTGGCAGCTTCGACGATGGTTTTGAAAATGAACCATGGATGATGCAACCGTTTTTATAACCTCAAAAACCGAATGTGATACCAACTTATGGATAACTATTTGTGAAGGTCAAGGTGCTTGACAAAAAATAAGTGACGGGCCAATTTCGTACGTGAGCCAAATTTATAACGTCACAATATATATATATATATATATATATATATATATATATATATATTATATGACTAATTGAAAAATTGCGTAGTACGCCATCTTTAGAAATTATATATTGGCCTTGAGTGAACAACCTAATGTGTGCGGTAAATGTTTATTACGTATACACATATAATACACCTATAAGTGTTTTTATGTACACGCACATAGTGGTAGATTGACATCTAGTAAACCACGTGGCGTGAAAGGGTGAACACGTAGATACATACGAGGCACCCGTCAAACTCAACCCGTTCCGGGGGTGACTTTTTGCTAGGGGATGGGGTGCTAAGTACGGGGAAACTTGAAAACCGCTTTCGGAAACTTTCCACGGAAAACGATTTGGTGTGTTTCAGTTTTGGGTGTAAATACAATATTTTTGCTCGTCATATTGGTACTAAGCATGTGGGCCGTCGGAACCATGGAACACGCTTGATAGAAGACAAGCAAATAGCCTTTAAGTATTTTATTTGATAATTTGTCCTTTAAAGTAGTTTAAAAAAAATTTGATGGAGTTTTTTTGTAAAATATTTCTATTTTCAAGCATGTTCATTAAGAAGTCATCATCAAGAAATTTCTTCAAAAAAAATCTATAATCTTAAGAATCTTAATCTTCTGAAAATAAGCTTATTTTTTTTACCGCGATTAATTGGCTACTGATTGTTTCAAATTACTTAATCTAATTCACATTATACTTAAATCCATAATCTCAATATCTACTTATTTATATTTTCATTGCCATAATTTTATTTGTGTCTTTTTGATTCCTAAAAGTTAGCGTATACATTTAAATAAATATAAAATATTATCTTCAATACGGGAAAAGCCCAGATGGATTACAATTGTGCATAATAATGTAAGTTTCAAAGAAAATTGGTTATGGTCACTTGGCGGCCACTCTGTGGCAGTGCAGCGTAGCTTTAACAATAGGGGCCAGTAACAGCAATTGGCGACAGCAAATTAACATTATGCTAGCATACCATAAAATTTAATAATTAATACCATATTAAACGTTTAGAAGAGAAGTCACACCTCAATTGTTTGATTGTTTCTACATGTAGTAAATAAAATAAATAAATAATTTAATAGTAATAATTATTAAAATGCGAGTGCTAAAACGTATGACCTTTTTTATATTTCCAATTAAACTATGAGCTGTTATACTAGAAAACATACATTTTATCTGATTCCTGCCAACCTCATTTTATTAGAATCTGTATCAAGGTAGGCAGTATTTTTTTTAAATTTCTTAAATAAATAAACTACAATAACAATACTTGTAGGTACTTTTTTTTTTTGTCACATCAATATTCGTTGAAAATAGGACAAACTTGCTGGTGTCCTGGAACGAGGCGCAAACCCCCGACCACTAGATCACTAGGCCAATGTCTTGACCGCTACACCAACAAGCTATTCAACAAATAGATGAGTTTGCGTTTATGGAAAATATGTCAGATGAAAAAGGAAAGGCTGAGAAAGATATCGAAAGGAGAGTGACTGCAGGAAATAAAGTGAACGGCGCTTTGAATGAAATTATAGCTAATGGAAACTTGTCAACCGAGGCAAGACTAGCGGTCCACAATGGACCCTGGTACTGACACTAATGTATGGAAGTAAAGCCTGCAGCTAGCAGAAAAAGAAGAACGAAAGTAGATTGGCAGATCCATTTATAACAGAGAAAATATTGAAGAAATAAGGAAAGAACGTAAAGTTGATGTTAGTATAGCGAGTAAGATTAAGAAATGATCACTTAGGTAGTTTGGTCATATGGAACGGATGAATGACGAGAGAATAGTAAGAAATATATATGGTGCAAGTGTTGATGGCACCAGAAATAAAGGACGTCCGCGGAAGACTTAGTACGACCAGGTAAATCAGATGCTCAAAATGTCCTGTTAGAAGTCACAATAACCGACGTATTTGTATGAGAAAATGTATGAATGAATTGTGCGTCAGGACAGAATAGTGTGGCGCTCTATCCTATATGCCTACCCCCGCAGGGAAACGGCGCGATGGTAAGTAAGTAACAATAACAATAGAACGATTGTAAGCGAAGGATATATAACTTGTCACCATTTTGATTTTATTTCGAAAATACACATTTCATATTTCCTTTCAAGTTATTAGTGAATTATAAGTATTAAAAAAAAAACAAAAAACAGATAAAAATTTTCTAACTAAATTTTATATATGCATGAAAATCTATTTCTACCAGAACCAGAATAGTACTATCAATGCTATTCATACATTTAAATAAACTGTGAAATTATAATTTCTGGAAAATAGTTAAAACAAAAATATATTTTATTAAGGAGAACACATTCTTATTATGAAGTTGTAATTATTCAGATCAGATGGTCTGTAATATTTTAAATACTAATTAAATGTATTAATTATAAAGATATACATATAAAATCAATTTAATCGAAAAATATTGCTGTTGCGCTACCGGGATTCGAACCTGGATCTCTTTCCAAACCGGGATCATTGATTGAAAACTGTGACTGTGATCACAGTTTTATTACTAATGCGCATGCGCTGCGCGATCACAATATACGAAATTAATAAAATAAAATTTATTATTTATTTTATCAATACTTTATTTGCGTAAAAAAATATTCTAGCATAAATAATTGATATATACACATAAATATTTAATTTAATATCATTATAAAGAGAATGAAAATACTTTAACAAAATGTGAGTTTATTTTTGGGTCAAATGCGTAAAATGTTTTCGCAGAATCTACTAGATGGCATTCATCACGAATTATAACGTCATTCCTTCATGAAAATTTTCATTTCAAATACGCATGCGCTTAATCACGCTTCACAACCAAATATGAATAAAATAAAATAAAATAATCACGATATTCAATCACTGACAGTGAGTGTGACTCAAAAATATCAGTGATTGACTCACGGTTCGTGATTATTGAAATTTATTCGTTTCTTTAGAATACAATAATAATACTACAAATATGCTTTCACTCGCAAAATGCATATATTATTGCCGAATATATATGAAATCACAATTCATTAATTATTATTTATTAATGTGACCCTTTAAATTCGACAATTGGAATTAATTTCACGTTAAAATAATTGTCGATTCCGCTCAATTGCTCCGGCCAAAGAGATTAGTTTCAAAAGTTGGCAATTTCGATTGGGGTAGTTCCAGTTTGTAATTAATTCTGGCGATCATCGCACCTTATCTTCGATCTGCGGCTCCAAGCGCCGATATGAATACATGAACTTGGGTATTTAACAACTTTATTTAATAGCAATTCCAATTTATAAAGGTAGGTCGATTTCGAACCCCCGAACCCTTCTCATACTCCGCTTCCAGGCGGAAATCCAGGACGTTTGTGAATGGATGATATCCTCGACGACAGGTCCTTCGGTGGTTGCAAAATGTGATGTTTATAAAATTTGGAGTAGACAGTTCTCAATAAAATTGGAATAAAATTGTTCGACAAACATGTGACTAATTCCGTTCCATTGCCATAAATTTTTTTAATATTATCATGTTCGCTGTTCAACGAATTTCTGCTAAATATTTTTATTCTTCGCACTATCTTTTGATTTTGAAAAACTAACTTTCTAAATATTATCCCTAAAGAAGTTTAATTAAAGTTTTATAATTTTCTTATCTTATTACAAAATAATTAAGTACTTGGTTTAATGTTTTGACTTATTTGATTAAACTTTTACGAAATTAATATGCAATCTGGAAACACTCAATAAGCTCTTATTACTTTTAAGCTAATAAAATATTACTAAATTTATTGCATATTAAGTATGAATAATTCTTCAATCTTTTACTAAGTAATAATTTTAATGAGAGTTTAAATAATATTATTTTTGGCTTGCTTCAAAAGTCGTGGGTTTGATTCTGCTAGTTATTCAAGTTAATTCGACGCATAATACGAATCGTTAAAAAAGGCATAAATAAGAACATTGTAAAATGGTACATTTTCATAAAAAAAAATATTTTTCAAGAAGCTAGGTAAGTGGTGACTTCGTTGGTTATATAAGATGTTTGGATATTTTAAATTGAGATTTTTTTTATTTTTTTATTATATTGAGTTAAATAATGCAAGATTTTCTACCTATATATAAAAGGTGTCCAGCGGAAAATTATTAAGTTTAATATTAAATAATAAAAAAAAACTACTTTATAAATAATATCGTCTAAATGCCGTCTCTTTCTCTCAAAACTCTCATGCAATCGGACTCTTAAATTTGCGAACACGCGAGAGCAAAGCTTTGGTTTAATGGCAGCAACTTCACGGCAGATATTTTATTGTAGAGTCTGAATTATTCAAGAATTATTGTGTAAACTCTCAACTTAATGATCCCCGTAAAAAAAAGTCACACGGTGAATGGTCCGTTGACCGAGGTGTCCAGGGTATGTCTTGGTACTTGATGATTAATTTATTTGGAAAAATTCCCCTGAGCTTCTTCATTAAAACTCTAGCTGTATGTGGAGCGGCACCGTCTTGCTGAAATTGTATTCTATTGTTGAACCCGGGAAACAGCTACAGTTGCGGTACCAAAAACTCGTCGATCATTCGGCAATATATGTCGGCAGTGACTGTCTCTTGTCGGTTGAAAAAATAAGAACCAATTACCTCTCGGGCAGAAATTGCACACCACACTGTCGTTTTTGAACAATGCAAACGTTTTTGATGGCATTCCCTTGGGTTGTCGGGGCACCAGTACCTCATGTTCTATTTATTAACATAGCCATAGATATGAAAATGTGCGTCAGTTAACAATATGTTTCCAAGCGTTCGTGCTATTCCAAAACGTTTCAGAGTCGTTCTCGTTAAGGTTTCACGTAAAGAATACTTATTTTCGTTCAGAAACTGCACGATTTGCTGTTTACATGGGTGAAACTGTAGTTTCTTTTTCAAAATAACGTGCAATGTTGATTTTTTTATTCCAATAAAAGCTGAAATCTTCCTTATCGATTTTCGCGAATTGCGCATAATTTAACGTCAAATTTGAGTCACATGTTCTGGCGTCGCTGTTGACGTTGATGGTCCTTGAAGAGTTTGGTTAACCATTATCCCTTCTTGTCTGAACTTAACATCAGATAAGTTGCGTGCTCGGCCCATCACTTGTTCGTCGAATATTAAAGTGAGTACAAAAAGTGCGACGCACACGAACCAATGAGTCACCGCACTTTCCTCCGTGCGCTCCCGACCAGTGACTCATTGCGACTGGTAAATCCGCGAATCACGCGCGTCGAACAATACCCCTTCCACTTACCTAACCTTGATGGTTACAATTTAATCTTGAAATTTTTCCGCTGGTTTATAGGTTACCTACATCTGTTTTACTATAGTAGGCTTCATCAACTTGACTAAATAATTGAACTTATTAATGCCATAATGAACACGAAGATATGCTATCTATGTATTAAAGTTCGCATATACAGATGAAACTGTTTTCGCATCTTGAAGATTTGGCAGTAAGGGTCGGAATGCTTCAGTCGGTCTTTTCATACAAAATATAATATTATAAATATATATATATGATAATAATTATAATGTTCAACTCTATGTATTTTCACTCATAACCGTAAAAGTTCAGATAAGTCCATTTATAAACATGTATAGCACATGAAGATTTGATTAAAATTAACGTTTTAAAAAAAATAAACCGGAAACCTAACTATATATATATATATATATATATGATAATAATTATAATGTTCAACTCTATGTATTTTCACTCATAACCGTAAAAGTTCAGATAAGTCCATTTATAAACATGTATAGCACATGAAGATTTGATTAAAATTAACGTTTTAAAAAAAATAAACCGGAAACCTAACTATATATATATATATATATATATATGATAATAATTATAATGTTCAACTCTATGTATTTTCACTCATAACCGTAAAAGTTCAGATAAGTCCATTTATAAACATGTATAGCACATGAAGATTTGATTAAAATTAACGTTTAAAAAAAAAATAAACCGGAAACCTAACTATAGAAATATACATAGGTACATATAGGTTTTTTTAAATAGAGATTCATTCACGGAATACATGTCGTATCAATATTCTTACTATTTTCAAACTAAACTAAACGCTTGTACTATGAAGATAGGACTAATTTGCTGATCTCCTGGAAAATGGATTGAACCCCCGACCATTAGATCACTAGGCCAACGTCTTAACCACTAGATCAACAAGCTATTCATTAATTTAATAATTTGAAGGTTAAATTTAAAATACAATTTAATGTTGTTAAGGAAAACTTATTATTGTGAAATTGTAATTATTCAGAATATTGGTCTGAAATATTTTTATAGATATACATATATAATCAATTTTAACGAAAAATAAATCGTTGTTGCTACCGAGATTCGAACCTGGATCTCTTTCTAATCCGGGGAAGGTACATTATTCAATATATTCGAGATTCCGTAAAAACAAAACAGAAGGCTTTCAAATAATGGAACTGTCTGCTGTAGCGCAGTTGGATGATGCACCTTTCCCGCATTGAAAAGTGATCAGTAGCAACAAAAATATATTTTCTGATAAAATTGATTATATATGTATATCTTTCTCTAATTAATAGATTTAATTAGTATTTAAAACAATTTGATGTATTCATGTTTTAAGTATATAAACTTCATAGATTAATATTGAATATATGCATAGACAATTATCGTTGAAATTGATAAAAAGTATAAATCGCAATGAGGGGAATCATCAATGGATAAATAATATTCTTAAATTATATCTATGAGACTAAAAATTACTTGGAGGACGTCCTGTCTGTATGGTTAGGCGAAAATGAGTGACGTGGCAAAGATTGGGGAGGGCTTCATCTAGCAGTGGATCTACAACGGCTGAAGATGATATTGAGAAATAGCAAACTACCCATGCCCCTCTTAAGGCGAAAAGTTAATTTATCTCCACGTAAATCTTTAAAACATGCAAGTACGAGGCTGGTAGATTAATAGCAAAAGTTTTCCCCAAAATGGATTGTTTCCATGACTACATTAATCAGCGTTCAATGTTCGATAGCACTTCGGTCAGAGATCCTAATGATTGGAGAAACAATTTGAACCATCCATCCGGAACTCGGAAGTAGTTTTCCTGGGCAGGAAGTCGGAAGCAGGAAGTTATAAATACATCAGAGACCAATGTTGCTTTCGATTGATATTATTATCCAAGGCGAAATTCAAGTAATCTTATATATATTTTTGTATATTTTTATTTATTTTATTTTTAACACAGTGCAGCATACGTAAGCACTCCTATATATGCTCTAATATAAACAATATTCAAGTATTTTATTTTAATAAAACTTATCTTTTATACGACTGGTCAGTTTCACTTCAAATCTATTTAATTGTTTTCTGGCATTTCATTAAAAATCTTCATCGGACTATACATCATCGATTTTTGAGATTTGGCCTTCTTCTCGAATGATAGTCTCAGTTCATCCCTACCTCTTATACAATGCTCGTGCTCATATTGATTTACGTCAATTTTTCGTATAAATTAGATTTTATAAATAAATACCATTATATTATATATATATATAAACAGACAAATAAGATGCAATTAGATAACATATAAATAAAACGTAAAACTTAAAGGAAATACAATGTTAATGTATCAAAAAAAGTGTAAAATAAGTAAATAACATACAAATATGAAATGAACTTACGCACAATTGTAATGTAATATAAAAAGATTGAAAAAAGTTCAGTTGAATAATATACTAGCACAATTACAAAGAAAAGTAGAAAATGCAATATTCAATATATAGGTACTGTTGTAGCACTTTTAATCTCAAGTTTGGACTTTTAAAAGTTTTTGGGCGTAATTTCTCCCCATTTCGTGGAGCCAGAACTGCACTTTTCTTGAGTGTGAGTATTTTCTTTAAGAGTTTGGTTGCAATTTTTCACGTCTGAATTTAAGCTGTTGTATATTTTTGGTTCTAGAAACAAATGAAATCTTTGTGCATAAGTTTTGTTTAATTTTGGCACGAGATAGTGCCAGTTAGTCTGTGTCCTTATTAAGTGAGGGTGCGTTATTTGTTGATGATATTGTTTATGCCGGTAAAAGTATTTTATTGTAGAAAGTATGTACATTTGAGGGATGTCTAGGACGTGACACACTTAGAAGAGTACATTTGAAAAATGACAAAGGGGCTTTTTATGAATAATATACAAATATGAAGTAAGAGTGTGTAAAATATAAATATTTGAGTGTTTCGATCACACTAGTAACAGTTAGTAAGAGATTCGTAGATGCATATAACTAGCTAATATTACTATGGAAAGGCAGTGACATAAAACAAGTTACTAAAATTATGTTAGTTCGCACTTTTATCTTCCCAATTTCATGTATGCAGCGGAGATATGGATAGTGCGCAGTAGCAGTAACGTTAAATTGATGTTTTTGAAATGTATTACTGGAAAAGGATGCTATGTATCTCAATCCTGCAACAGATCAACCTACAGAAAACCTTATTTATATACAACAGTGAACCAAGATTCTTCCAATTCTTTTGCCACGTTGTGTATCAAAGTGACAGTCTAGAAAAAATGATTATCCTAGGAATAGGAACTTTAGGCCGAAAAAGACCTGGAAGAGCGGTGGATGAATACCTTGCATCTGGCTGGAGAGACCCTCGAGTCAACTATGACGGTGAACCAGGACCGGAACTTGTGTCTGATATGAAGAAACAAAGAAAAATAAGTATATTTATCTTAAATAGATACGTGATGTCTGGTGAGAACGTAAAATCAGAGGAGGTCGTGGGAATTGAGATTGCGTAGTGTGGGCGAAGAGTTGCTGGAGGATTACTGAATATTAATAATTCTAGGAGGTTCTAGAAGATTCGTGAAATTTTTAGATGATTCTCAAGGACTCTTCAAATTAAAATATTCTACACTCGCAACGTATATTTGCTAGCGACTAATTTTCTGTATTCGTAAATGACAGATTTTTTGCTCCTATTCGTGCTGTTAAATACTCAAAATATTATAAGAAATTATTTTATCGTATCGTGAAAATTTTTTATTTTTATATCACCAAAATCATTTAAAAAAATATCTGACATCTTTCGAAACGTTTAGGTGTCATTTTATACTTGCGACGCGCCTATTTGGAGATGTATATATGGTTGAATTCGAACTGTGAATCCGGATCGATAGGATCTAAATGAATCGCGCAATCTCAAAGTCGCGCATCCCGCTGAATGAAATTCGACAATTCTGGTTGTAAATCGGAATCACCGCAGGGTAGGAAAGGGAAATGGAAAAATGTGGAACAGGATGAGGTCGGCGAGTTGTTTCTACAACTCTCAGTTCTCTGCTCGCCTTATCTTGTATATAACGCCTCCGTTATCCCTGCAGTCACCGCCGAGATCACACAAAATGGTACACGGATGAGCCGATCTCTGATCCCAATTGAATATGGCGATGTCACAAGTTCACCCACGGTACACAAAAAACAAACAATACGTGATCAAAATACAATATCACAAAATACAATATTGGTGCACTGGAGCTGAAAGGTCCACACCTCGAATGCTATTGCGATGTCAAGATTGAACAAATATCGGTCAAGTTGACGTCTGCTGGCGTCAAAGTCACATTTATATTGAAAATACAAGCATTAGGAAATATATGGATGGGAATTTGGACGCGGAAATGTGTCAATAACAGTGGTCGCGGCTGACTCGAAAAGACTCATCTTAGGATAAATACATTTATATATAGTAGATTTACTGATCAAATCTTTAGAAATATCAAGAATTCCAGACTGTATGAAATTGGCCCACGTGACTCCATTAATGCTCAACTAGACCCCGGAAACTTTTAAAATTATTACCCGATCTCTAATCTACCGCTTTTCTTAAAGGTATTGTAAAAGATATGCATTTAACAGAAAATGACTTATTTACAAAAATGCAATCTGCATACAGACGTCATCATTCTACAGAAACAGGGGTGATTCCGAGTCCTGTCTGACATTACAACAATTACTGACTCGGGTATCTGGTCCTGCTCGCTCTTTTAAATATGAATGCTTTATTTGATACACCAAATCTTGCTTAAGAAAATGTAAAAAACCTGTGGGGTAGATTGAAATGCACATGAATGGAATAAATCATATCTTTGTAATAGTTCGCAATCGGTGCGATTTTAAAATTCAACCTTCCCTATCAGTTCTTGGACCCCTATTGTATATTTTATATACGAAGGATAAAGAATATATAATAATATAGTCAAAGTATGGTATTATTATTATGCAGACGATACGAAAATTTATTTTTTCTGTAAGACGGATGAGACAGAAGTATTAAAAGAAAAAATTTCAAGATGCGCCGAGTAAATGGCACAAAACAGACTTACAACAAATTCATCCAAAAAAAAGTTACTATGAACAGCAATACATGAGTCAATATCTGCGAATGCTAAATCTGCTGTTAAGTTGTTAGTCGTGCACACTGATTCAGATCTATCAATGACTACACAAATCATAAAACTGTCAGTGTATGCTTTTATCAACTGAGACAGATTAAAAGTATTCGGGGACATCTTACTCATAAGGTAGCCCGTCTACTTATAAATGCACTTGTAGTGTCACGTATGGACATTTATTAATAAGAACCGCTGAAGTGGGGGCGGGGGGGGGGGGGGGGGCACGCTTTCCCAGGACCGGTTTAGAAGCTAGGGTTTACACACATACATTTTTGAATCACCGGTTAATTCCAGTTAACCTGTTTCTTGAATATAAAAATAACCGAAAACCAGTTAGTTAGTCAATTGGAAATCTTAGTCTAGCAATTAAACTAGAGAGCCTAGAATCTCAGTGAATGGTCAGGAGTTTGATCTTTTACCTACCTATTAAAAAAAACATTAAGCTCTCTAAGTATCTCACTAAAATTAGTAAAATTGGCGATTTAATAAAGTTAATTTGCATAAGTATTCTTATTAAACTTATTTTGTTCATTATACTAGCCTCTAAGCCTAAAATACCCAAGACCTTTGATGGTTAGAAGATTACGTACAGTTTGTTAAAGTTGCGGTAGGCGATTATTTTTTTGTTTTGTTTGTACACTTGAAATAACGGAACTTAAATATCAACATTTGAATGGTAAAATGATTAGAATATCAAATGATCATAAATAAAAATGAGATCGGTTCTTCCCGCCTAAGAAGTTTGAAAATGTAAATTCAAAGCCCTTTAAATAAAATAGTCATTCCACCGTTACCAAAGTTTTTTTTTCTTCAGTAATTCATAGATAATTTTACAGTAGTAAATTAAAAAATTGAGAAAGGTTATAGAATACTTAGGATGGTAGTTTGGTGATTATCTTTAGATACATTTTTTTTATGTCTCTAGTGTTTTGAACCGACTTTATACTTTTACCCGTTTAAATGATATCTGAAAAAATTTTGCTCACAACACGAAAATTAAATAATTCTGAGACTTTTTAAAAAAATTATTTATATTAAAGTACTCATCATTGGGCTCAGTGATATTCCTTTTTTGGGGGCTAATGGCATAATATGTGCGAGAAATCTCCTGCAAAAATTTCAAGATTGCGTGAGGGATAGATAACGCGATATACGACGAATGGGAGGAATTCGGAACAGGGACAGGTAAGGAACAGGCTCAAGGACCAACCAGACATCGGGAAGAATACGATCTACCTGCAGTGATACTCCTCTTATCTGGATTTCCTTTTTAGCTGGGGCCACAGGTCTTCGGACTCTAAAAACACGCACTTCGATGATATGCACGAAGTGAACACTACTACACTACGCAATGCAAAAATGAAACTTAGTTCGGTACGCACAATAGCGAGAAAACCAATCACACGCCAAATGTACAACGTTCAGTCTGACAGTAAACTGTCAACAAATTGACGCACTCATACTTCTAACAGTTTTTATACACACACTGTAAAATGATCTATGAAAATATTTTGTTCGTAACACGTAAATTCAATAATACTTCAAAATATAATAGTCATCATTATTAAACGGCATCTAGGAATTCTGTGTCGAGCCAACCCGGGAATAAATTCTCGGTAATTTCATGAGTTTTTGCTGTCTCGAGTCCCGGGACTTTTAGCCCTCAGATATTTACTACTTTACTTACAAAAATATCTGAAGTAAATGGTTTTGTCGGTTTGTTAAAACAGGGAATTATATTTCCTTATATAATGTGATATAGAAAAATAAAAAGTAGGATGAAATTATTTGAAAAACTTTATTAGGGGGCTTTTGTTGACCAAATATGTGCATCTTTCGATTTGTTTCTTTATTAATAATTATTTTTTTGTTTTTATTAAATTGTTTGTGTTTAGTTATGTTTATAGATAAATTTGTTTTGTATTCAATATATATGTAAACTTAATTTCATTTTAAAAATCTACAACCACATTATGAATCAATAAGTATTCCATTAAACAGTTCTTATTTGGTTTAATAAATTAATATTAACGTATCTTTTCTTATACTTATAATAATATATCTTTATTAGCTACTGTAAATCATATGTATGAATATTTATAAAAAAAATAATTTTCATTTAAATAAAATTCATAATCTAGATTCCCGGAAATTTCCGGAACTTGAAAATTTTGATTTTAGAGTCCCGGAAATTGAAAAAATTCGAGAATACAGAATCCTAGTGGCATCCCTAATTTGGGAACCAATAGTATAGTATATTTGAGATATAAAGACGCGGCTATTACTTAGCAAAAGTAATCGGTGAAGGCGATTGCTTTTTTCTAATTAACAATATAACAAAATGGATAGCATATATTGTGGTACATTAAGACTCTAGAAGGTAAGGGAAATTACCGAAAATTTGGAACAGAAAAATGTACTTTGGTACATTTTGCTACCTTATAGCTATTTGAGAGGCTGTCCTTGTAGTCTAGTGGGCATGACACTGGCTTCTCATACAAAGGGCTTCGGGTTCGATTCTCGGTGAGAACAAAATATATCTATGCCATTTTGTCAAGCCTGAGTATTTTTGTTATATATGTCGCTGTAGCAATTGGGCTTCATGGTGTGTTGTAGCGTTAAAAATTAAATATATAAAAAATATGAGAGGAACGATAAGAGCGACCTGCAATCATTTAATTTTTTATCTATTGCAAAATGTTTACAAATAAAAACCATATGTTACAGAAATGTGTTACATTTAAGGATTCATAACACGTGGATATCTCGAACCTCAAGGGACCACCAGAAAAGTTTAATTATCCAAAAATTAGAATTAAGAAAAAAGTAATTAGGGTTGTTAAGAAAACACAAGTTTATTAAAATACTTAAAACATCATAAAGTAATATGAAGTATTGTACATAAACAAAAGTATAAACAAAAAATAATCAAAACAGGTTTCACAGTTAGATTAATTTTTTTAACAATATAATTTTATTGTTTCAAAGCTATACTGAATGTTGCGATGCATACCCGCAATGGAGTGGGGAGTGGTCAAAGGGTATCCCATCAACGGGGGTGTGAGGTATGGGGACATGTCGTGCGTCGTTGGTGTTTTCAAAATGACAAAATTTCTACGAATTTTTTTTAACTGATGGACGGATTGTTACGCGCGCTTGTTGATTGATTTTCGTAAATTGTGTCGTTGAATTAATGAATCGATGAAACAAAATAGTTTCTATGTTTCTTTTGTACTGTTTAGATCCGAAATTCACGGGACCAACAAAAAAGTTCAAATTAATGATAAATTTGAATTAACAAAGTTCGGGACACCCATATTCTACTGTTGAAAAATTGCATTTTTCAAAATTGCTGTGAATATTACAAACTCGACTACATTAAAAGTAAAGTTAATGAGTTATTTATTATTAAAATGAATAACCTGAATTTATTTGCATTACATGTATCAATTATAAAAATATACAAAATATAAGTTTCATATTTATTAAAATCGTAAACATTTGTCGTAGTGGAATGATAATACGTTTCCTTGGATTGGTTGAATTCCGGTAGCAACCAAATATTTAAGAGATAAATAGATTTTTTCTGTACATTTTTATAATTGATTAATTTAATTTGTATTAATAATATTGTTTGGGAGATATATTTATACTTGAACGACAATAATGTACTATGCCTTCACTCTCCCCTTCCTCTCCTCACCAAGCACGCCACCACCAGTAAAACGGCGACCTTGAAGCAGTGTAGTTATGCGTGAATCGAAGAATAGTATTAAATTGAGACATCGCGTCTAATACAGTGCATTCTAAAGGACTAGGACCCCTGAACGAAGAAAGTAATATAGTTTATAGTCCACCGTGGAGGTTATAGAAGAACTAGATTGTGGTGAGTGCAAACCTCCTTTCGAATATCCTGTTTCTTCTGGCATCTATGCTTTAACGCAACAAATATTATAAATTTTTAATTTCTGTATGTGTATTAATGAAAGTGAATAATACGCGATGCTAAATTAAACTATGGTGGTATAAAACTACAAACAGCAAAGTTGTATTCAACGATACATAAATTAAGTACAAAGCTATTTTTAATTCCTAATTCATAATTGATGAAAATTTCCAAAGAGCCGATATTTGGTTTTGTCCCGACGCGACGCTAAGAGGGTCCCGTCTCACCAATCTGCATGGTTATTGGTGGCCTAAAGTTTTAAACCATAAATTCAGTTTGTAAGCTTTCTCTTACCCGGCTTCCAATGCTCCCCAAATGTTTTCAGTCGTAAAACATCCGAGTTCGTAACAATAATTTTCATAACGACCGTACTGTAGTATTTTATTGAATTTTTTATGATGGGATTCAAAGAAGTCACTGTAACGTCGCACAAATGTATCGAATATTAATGATATAACGCATAAATATACCACCACGGTGTATTTGTATAGGGATGCAGAGTGGTGAGTCCCACATCGTGCATCATTAGCAATTTTCGTCAGTTTTTACGACTACAGGATATTGTATTTTTCATGCTCATGTCGTAGTTTTTATATTTTCTATTTGCATTATTCCGAACAATGTAAATTAGCGAACGGTGGAGGATGCCACTGTACTCTTACTGGATCTCATGAAGACAGGAATAGCCACGCGGGGACGGAGGGAATGTTAGTTCGAAAAGTCACCGCTCACCAATTTACGTTGGTTGGACAATACCAAAAATGTAGACATGAACTTTGTTTCATTATTTCTATTTTGGTGTCACCCATGTGATCATTTTGGTACCACTTACGCAATCAAATAGCTCCCATATTTAAAAAAAATATGTGAAAAAAAAAAGTGAAAATTTAATATGCATTAATGTAAAAAATACGTCATGTTTACGCAAAAATTTAAGTTTTGAAAAGTAAACACTTTTACTCTTGCATAAATGTGTCATAAACTATCAAATTCATTTTTCCACAAATAATGTTTGTAGAATATCCCGCGTCTTGCAACTAATGTAATAATTTCCACACGGATAAATACAAATAACCTAAAAACCCCAAGAGCACATACTACATTTGCTCAAAGGAACTACAAATATTTTGGACCTAAACTATTTAATAGAATACGAAAAGACTTACATCAATTGAATTGTCCCAAGAACATGAAACTATATATTAAAACTTGGATTCGTAATATGGGTTGAGCCAGTATTGGTGCACTCAACCAAATATATTGACTCATACCTATATTAATTATTGCTGCAAAGTGATCCAAAAATTAAGTCCATTTTAAAATTGTTCTTCATATACACCTTTTATATAGTAATAAATGTAATTCTATCTACTTGTAATTCTAATTAATTGAACAATTGCTTGTAAACTATGCCCGTCTCAACACAGAATTTCTCTAGTGAGACGGGCACAGTCCAAACAGATTTTTATATAGTAACTAATAAAAAAAATAAATAATAATAATAAAAAAAAATTCAAAACCCCTCTCCTGTACGTACACATTATTTCATATCTATTCATTTAATGGTCTCTACATTATTGTCATATCTCATGTATTGGGTAGTCTAATGAGTCATTTAATTTTTTTTCGTGTGTCATTTTACCTCTCTTTCGGTTTTTTTGTGTCAAAAATTGACATACTATTCGATAATATTTTTCTACTCTAAAATGTCAGTGTTGCAGTATTTCTATATCTATAGATTTTATTAATTTTTGGGCTGAAACAATGCAGTGTCAAGTTGAGAAAAACAAATATTTTCGACACATACGAAACGCGTTTTTCAAGTAAATACCGTTGCTGAATATTTTCGATGTAGCGCTGCGGTTGTGATGTTGTGCATGTGCAATGTTTTTCTTCATTTGTTGACTCACCACGTGCAACGAAACAGTCATCCACATAGTGTGGCCATCTTGTACAGAGTGGTTAAAATGTTCAAGACAATAGATCAGCCCGCCGACTGTGAGATACGGTCAGTGATTCGTTTTTTGAAAGCACGAAATATGAATCTAGCTGACATTCATCGCCAAGTGTGTTCAATTTTGTCCTGATTTGGTGCCAAGTGATTTTCATATTTTCCTTGATCTGAAGCAGTCCCTTGATGGCAAGCGTTTTCATAACGATGATGAACTCAAAGACGGAATGCAGACATGGTTCTTATCCCAGGCAGCGTCGTTCTATGACGAAGGATATAAAAGTTGAACAAAACCGCAAATACTCATTAGACAATACAATATAAGTTTTTTTAACTAATTATTATTTAGCGATATTTGAATATGTCCAAGAATACACAATTACTGGATTTTTACCTATAAAGACACTGTTATTAAACATATATGACAAAAATATTTTTTATTATATTTAATGGAAAATATATGGAAGTATGGGGTAATTACAGGGCTTACGATTTGTCTTTGGCTGGCACCACTTTATATATATATATAAATATGTAACGTCCACCAATTTTCACTTTTCAGTCTCACATTTATCAAATTTTTGAAAGTTGTATATATATTAGTATGTAGACTTGCTTCGCGTACCACTACACCATCACTATCTATGGACCAAATTTTATAATTCATATTCTTTTTTTTAAAATAAATTTAGCGTAAATGTCATCACTATGAGAATCAGATTTTTTTTATGTATATATATAAATAAAGTGATCACTTAAGCCACACGAAGACAAATCGTAAGCCCTGTAATTACCCCAAACTTCCAAATATTTTCCATTAAATATAATAAAAAATAGCTTTGTCTACACGAGATATCTGATATTTGTTTAATTATTTTTTTACTTTTACCGTTAATTTAAACTTATTTTTTAACTTACTCATCGCGTGCAAGATGATAGCTGTTTCATTAAGCACATTAAAAAACAAACACTGTACACGCGTATCATCAAAGTACGGTAGATATCGCAATCATCAAAGTACGGTAGATATCAAACGTAAGAAGATCTTTCCCTAGGTTTTGTGGTTGATTCTGACATATTACGCATTAAGTCCACTTCGCTTCACATATTTTATTTACCTGACAATACTTATATTAAATATTCAACCCATAATTCTCTCTAATCTATACTTCAGAATTGATAAAACAGAAAATGACACAGTATATGTAGTCGTGTAAAGTCCAGCGAAAAATGAATAAAAAATTTATTTTATAAATTAAAAAAATGAATCTTTAAATTACACATTTATAAATACTTTTTTGAGCCAGCTTCATTAGACATAACACCTTAACTGAGGCAGATGCTAAGTGTTTTTTTAAATATATTTTTTTTTTTCAATATGCTAAAAATATGATTTATTAATATATAGTTCACTAGAGAATAAATAAAGATAACCAGTTTAACTGACAAATAACAAATCAGACACGTTCTTGATCAAAAAAGTATTATTGAAAGGCATGCTAAGGATGTGATTCCAACTGCGCAGTGACTCTAATTCACAGCATAAAACGTTTTGAGAAACTACATGTTATGAGACTAAATTCTATTTTTGTACCGGAGCTACACTGAAGTGTCTCGCACTCGGAACTGATTGGACAATATTCTTAACCTTTACCATACCATGATATAAAATACCCGAACGCAGCCATGCTGTCAACTCGTGTTACCGTAAATAACAGTTAGAAAAAATGTTTTTATTAGCTTAAATGGCTGTAACGGCACGAATTTACTCTAAATATTAAGCATTCAATTTTGAAAAAATGATTAATAACATAATTTAGAGCATTAATAAAGTCCTATACAATGTGTCCTTCCTTCTAATCTCTCTTCGTTTAATTAGTGAGAAAGAGAAAATTATATTTGTATGTTTGTTGTTCTTTTCACTGTGAAAATATGTGTGATCTCTGTCTTTCATATCACAAATTGTATTTTTACTAACGTATTAATTTTACAACGGATTGAATGGAAAAATAATTGTTTTTGTACGAGTCTCTTTTCATAATTGGTTTTTCACTAGTCATTCCTGAGCGCTAATATTTTCTTTAGAATTATCTAAAATGTGAATTTTATGTTGCATGTATTTACCGAAATATTACAGGTTTAATTATGATGGCAGACCTATAGTACTGCATGGTTTGGAAAGGGTTAATCATTAATTTTGTCACAAATAAAGTACTTTATCAGAACATAAATACTGAATTCATATTCCGTTAAGTATATGTAGTTATTCAAAGCATAACATAATTAAATCGTTAGAATAATTTTTATAATAACAAAAAAAAAAGTATTATCAAAAACTCATTAAAACTGTGTCTTGTAAAACTGTATATAACTCTATTATTATTCTTCTCATTATTGTAGGAGCAATTTATTTTTGGCTAATGTAGAAGGAATGCAACAATTATCAGTAGGTACTGAAAAATAAAAAAAATACATTAGTACGATGATGGAAGGACCTTAAGAGAATTTATTTCAATTTTATTGTGCTTATTTTTAAAATCCTCACTAATAACGGCATAATTTATAAGGAAAATTGAGGCAAATCAACATGAAGACGAACGTCATACAAGAGAAAGAGATAAAATGAGACTGCCAGAAATCAATGATGTACAGTGCAATGAAAATTTTCAACACGTCGTTTTATTGTAGACTAAACCTATTACACTATGTATATATATATATATATATATATATATATATATATATACTTATATAATATAGGTACTAGATTAATAGCAATTTTATTAGCAAAAATATTTTACATAGTTTTAAGATAATTTTTTAATTTTTATTGCATTATTAGTAGAGACAGAATTTTGAGAGCCGTTGGTCTTCGGGGGCCATAGTCGTAGATTTGAAGCTATAATTTAATTGCTGGGGAATTATTTGGCAATCATATCACATCGGAGTGGAGAGCCCGTTCGGAAATCCCCATTTTACCAATTCAAATTTTCACGAGTTGGACCAATGTAAAAATGTAAAGTAAAAATTCTATTTCCATCGAATTACCTGCTAAATTTATCTCTTTTTTTCCTGAATATTCTGCTGTGATGGCTTTGGTAATGTGTATTATCAGTTCTTAATTATTATTATTTTTTATTCTCATTATTATATTATATATATATTGTGGGAGTAAAGACCGGTATTCTACTCTCTTATCGGCTAGTCAGTGTGTGATGATCCACATGTAACCAACTGATGAAAAAAAATATGAATTCCGAGAAACTTCTAGAGCAGGGCGGGGGAGGGGTGAAGACGGTCGAGGGTTGAAAAACGAAAGCTTCAAGTTAGTCAGGTCCGAGCGGGCGGGGAGTCGGCTTCGAGCTTCGGGTGGTCCAAGGGGCAGGTTCGGGGAGTCAGTTTTCGTGATCGCACGGGAGAGGGTCGCTTTTGAAGCTTTTCTTTTCGAGGTTTACGCCGCGAGTGTTTTAGGGGTGATCGTGTTGTTTTTCGGATCCGCGAAGGTCGCGTAAAATTCAAAAATCGCGAGTGTGGTTTCAAGTTCCAGAGGGCAGCCCAGGACCGGCGCAGACGCTGAGAACCGTAGCAGAGGACCCAAAATACTAAGTTTACCTTTTAGCATGCTTGTATACATAATTAAAACCGCTAACAAATACTGTAGTGTGAATCGGATCCTCATGTAATTACTCATTCATAGAAAGGGACTGGCGTAACCGCTAGGCCACTTGATATTTCATTTTATTTAATTACTGTCCGTTTTATAAATTGGGAACACCCACCTACGAGTTTCAGTTACATGTATCTCATTGTTTAGGACCAATTATATACTACTATTGGCCGTGTAGGTAATCATGTAACTATGTACGTAATTATTTGTATATTTACGAGTACTTATCCGCGGAAATCTAGATCTAAAAATCTCATAAATCCTGACGGGCGCATTTTATAGATTACATTTCGATCCGAAGTAATGGCTAGTAGGTAGAAATGATAGAATTTATCCGAGAACTTTGTGTGTGTATTTACTTTGGGGATACACAATCGCATGTGTATGCGAATCGTACTGACCTTTATAATTGATATTGTGCTAACAACTCACTGAACATTTTGCTTTACGACACATCTCACAAGTAAGATTCCGTACTGATTCCTACATTATCTAAACATTTATCTTTTCGGTTATCAAGCCGAAACCAGGTGCTTCATCTACCGACCTTCAACGCCCATGTGAATTGTAGTTTTCCTAAGATGATTTGATTGGGAGGAAAAGGTGCTTTTGGAGGCTGAACAGAGTCATTCGGTGGCATGAAGTGTGGACGGGCTAGCTATGGTTATATTGGTTTGGTAATGATAGCCATAACGAAAGAGTTCTGGACATCATCGGTCTGCGTAGGGTGCACAAGGCTACAGGCTAACCCTACGTATGTTTACCGTTCATGATCTGTTTCCGATATATAATCTGGCGTAAATAGCTTAGTCCGCACTGAGTTTGCATCGAGGTGATTTCTGTGTGGTCGCCGTGGTACCCGTACTTCAGCTGTATTAGGAGGATGATAGTAGTGTCTCTAGACGTTAATGCCCCGAGACAGTGTTCCTGAAATGTGCTACAATCAAGCCGCCACGTCGGCAATCCACACACATACACACGCACCAGCATGCAGTAATAATAATCCTAACTATTTGTTCCTGGCTTTATTCGAGATGCATTGTTCGAGACACCGAGGATCATCCTGCAGATAAATTAAACTATTCTTCAGACACCGTTGTCGCATGACGTATGTTTTCAGACGCACCCAAAGGAATGATGGGATTTTCCTGATAATCGTACTGTCATGTCACAATCATCACAATTAATTACCTTCAGTGGTGGACGCGGCCCGGATTGGCCATTTTCCTACCGATACTGAATAGCTGTCACAATCATCACAATTAATTACCTTCAGTGGTGGACGCGGCCCGGATTGGCCACTTTCCTACCGATACTGAACAGCAACGTATTGGATATACAAGGACCTCGGCCATGCATCTTGAATGAGTCATAACAAATGATATTGTTCACTTAGACATTGGCCGAATCAAAACTTTGGATTATCATCATCATCATCTTTAAACTTTTGAACGCGTTGGGTGATCAGGGTTCGAAGTTCAGGATCCGTCGTCTACTGCGAATATGCGCCAGACGTACGGATTTTGAATTTGGGGTCAGGGGAGTCGAACGTACGCCACAGTCTGGTGTCTGGGGAACTTATCATGTAACCACGGAACATATTTGTCAAGCGAGGCAGACACTTAGCATGTCGCATGTTGTTTCACATGTCCACATAATTTATGAACAGCTAGGCGACACCACGAAGCGGCCACAGTCACGAGTACGGGACTACGACAAGGTTGGTGTCATACGTATAATTTCACCCTCACTTTACATTTTAGCTCCGAATAATGCGTACATATGTATAATTTCTTCCACACTCTTACATTCTAGCTCTGAATAACACGTACATAATTAATGCTATAACGGGCGCGCTCGAATATCATACCGCTTGACGGGAAGTTTTCCGTTACTTAGTCGTATACCATAAGATAATCGGTATATTTATTTTAATAATTGCTCTATAGGTATTTTAACGGCTATAATATTTGGATATTTGTAAACTATGGATATTTGATAATTGAAAACGCGGGTTAAAAGAATTAGGATTATTACGGACATTACATGGGGAATATTCTTAACCACTAGAACGATCACGTTGGCCAAATTTAGATATTAAGCGAATAGACTAGCATTAAGCATAAAAATTAGTATTAAGTAAGGTAGAAAGCTAGATCTCCACACTGGCGACCGGGAGAGCTCGCACGTAGGAGAATACTGAATCCATAACAGAGGCGTGTCTTGCGAGCAGGACGCCCGCACAGGGAAATTGAAGATTTCGCATAAATTTAGAAATAGTGATATCAAAATTATATTTAGTTAGACATAGGGAAATTCGGAATTTATCCCAAGTGGTGCCGGCGACCAGGAGAATTATTATTTATTATAAAACTATATATAAATAGGCATAGAAAAGTCGAAATCATCTCAAGTGGTAAACACAAGATCCGCGGGTATCTCACCTCAACACTTACCTACCTTATTTTGTCACATTCTGCCTTTGTCCTAAACTGGGAAAAAATTATAAGTAATACCTGGAGGTGATAAATAAAAAGGTGTTATTCATTATAAAAACGGTATCTAATCATAAAAGAAACATGAACAAAGGAAATAAAATAAAGATTCAATCCACATTAACAAATCCTTATTTCGTCGGGATGGTCGCGAGTTAGACATTCTGCGATGCAGGGAGGTGACAACAAGATGTTCCATTAAATGGCATCACTCCGGACTATATGCCCATCCGAGCAATCTATATCCTTGGCCTATCATCGTAGATGATCCTCAGCATCCAGCTCGTAAGCAGAATTGTAGAAGATTACGTCACATCAAAAAATGTAACCCGTGGTTAGAATAACCGTAGGCGAAGAAGACAAGGGGAAATATCTCGTTTCCTTCTTGTTATGTCGGATCGCTTACAGTTATATATTAGGTAACGATGGTCGTGGCAATTAAACCGCGCAAATCTGATAGACCATAGATGGTGACCGTTTTTATAACCTTGAAAACAGATTTCGATACCAACGTAAGGGCAATTATTTGTGATTTTGAGGTGCTTGGCAATAAAACGTATTTCGAACGTGACTCTAATTTGTAATGTCACAATATAAATATACATATAAACTATTGTTAGTATATAAATATAGAAGATCCACGTGCATTCAACCGGTGCGAGGCCAGCTACCCGTATTATCCAATGGATTATTTTAGATGGAAGTTGGAGGCTATCTCTGTATCTCTAGTGTAACACAATTATTCAAAGAATATATTATTAGTCATATTTTACCTCATAGAATTATCAAAAGCCAAACATTTGGGCGTAAACACCCTAATTATACAAAGTACAAATTAGTGTTTTCACTTAGCGCTGAACTGCCGGCTTGAAAATACATATTCCATGATCATTTCAGAAAGACACTTCACTAAGAAGGCATCCACTGAAGATAGATAATGAGATCTACCCGAAACGTTGGGATAACAATGGTCCTTGTCAGGACCAACGCACGCGTGATAACCAAGAAACTTTCTTTCGAAATGTTCGATTAGTAGATTCTCGTATGATTGCGGTTCAATTTTGTCAATTAAAATTCTTCCTTGAGTTCAGGAATCACTGGTGTATTGGGAACACTCTTAAAGACTCCCAAAGAAAAATATCACACGGCATTACATCGCACCATCTCGTCAGCCAATCTGGTTGCCATTGCATGGTCAGGAAATTATTCTTGCAACCACTTAATTGTTTCGCGTGCTGTGTAACAGGTTGCACCATCCTACTGGAACCACACCAAAACTCCGTATCATGTTGCGATAGTGCACCATTCACTGTCAGTGTATCGCCGATTGTTTTTGTGAAGAAGAATGACACTCCCTCTTATCAACTTAAAATATGTATTAAGCAATGGCCCGTGTTGTATATGTTTGTTTCTCAAAAATTTCCTCTAGATTTTACGGCGCCAAAAATCCGTCAGTTTTGTTCGCGTCCACGGTAGTTAAAAGTGGGTCTCACAGTTAAAGATGAATTTCTTCTAAAAATTGCCATCCACTTCTTGGTCCTCCAATACCAATACAACTGACAAATTTTCATTCGTGTAATATTCCATGACGACTAATCGCAATGTGTCCACATGGTACACGTAAAATATTCAGAACCACTTAAACCTAAATGATAATTATTATTAAGGAAAACACATTCTTATTGTGAAGTTGTAATTATTCAAAACATAGGTCTATGATATTTTTAAATACTAAATTAATGTATATATTTATAATTAATACATTAATTTAGTATTTGATAATTATTATATTTTTTTAATACAGACGTATTATAGAACTCCATTGTTAATCAATACAATAAATCAAACACGATTTTTTTGGTTCTATTTAATTTTTCTAAATAATTGAACGATCGTTTCGGCTGTTTAGGCCATTATCAACTGATTATTTTGAGTAGTTTGTTGCTGTAGTGGTCAAGACGCGGGCCTTGTGATCTAGTGGTCGGGGGTTCGCGTCTCGTTCCAGGATACCAGCAAGTTAGTCCTATTTTTATAGCACAAGCATTTAGCTTAGTTTGAAAATAGTAAGAATATTGATGTGAGATGTATTCCGCGTACGCATCTCTATTTAAAAAAAAAAAAAACTGATCAGTTGAACAAAAAAAATCGTGTTTGATTAACTAAACGATAATGACGTGCAATTCAATATCATACAGAAATTAAAATTACACGCAATAAATAATAGTTCATAATATGTTTATTAATTGTTAATAAATAAAAATATTAAAACACCACATAAAACAATCATATTGAAATCTGTATCTGAAATATTGTATTTGTAAATATAAATAAACAAAAATAAGCTTATGTGTAAATAATGGAAGAGTGTGGTATGATATAATGGTAAAAAAATAAACCATAGAGTGATGTCCCCTACGGCTTGCAATAATTTTTATTTGTAGCGAGTAGAAAAGTATTAAAATAAAATAAACAACTCCCTTCACAGCCACAAACCATATTAAAATCAAATATAATTATAAGGGTGCGGGGTGTACCTCATGTACATTTCTACATTCTGGAAGAAAACAGCACGACCATACCAATTTCCTTCAAGCTTCCTACTCCTCTCCCAGAAATTTGACAAATTTTAGGTTTATTATATAATATTAAATTACTCTGAAGATACACATGTTTTTTAAATCGTAATAATAATAAATTATCGAATTTGGGACTTTCATGTCGCCCGTAGATGGCTGTCAGGTGATATTTTATTTTATTTATTTTTTTGTAGTATAAATAGTATATACGAAAAATAAAGATAATTGCTTTACTCGTTGTTCTACAGCAATTACCTGTACAGTTTTTAAAAGTTGTAAATATTAAGATGTAAGTAAGTATAATGAGTGAATTATAAAAAGTTACGAGAAAAAAAGTATAATCAGAAGTAATAAAAAGATATCGAAAAAAGTTATGAAAATATCATTTTCAGCAATATATAATAGTCGGTGACAAGAATGTGTGGGTAGTTAGGTTAGCACAAATGACAAATGTTTCATTTTGCTTTCTACCTACATCGAGTAACCACTTTGTTATTTTTGGTTTAAAGTCATTAATCACTTTAGACCCTTTAAGGGCTAGAAAAAGTTATGTGAAAAAAGTATAATCAAAAGTTACAAGAAGATATTGAAAAAAGATTATGAAAATATTATTGTCAGTAATATACAAAAGTCGGCGACAAGAATGTGTGTTATGTTGTGGTTAGCACAAATGACAAATTATATATATAGTAACTCTGTTATGTTTGCATAATTTTCTACTATTGACGTGCCTATACTTGATAATATGATTGTCAAGGAACAGCGAAGTTCCTAATAAATCGATACGAAATCAGTACAAATGAATTTAAATCATTAAATTATAATTAAAATAAAACATTTGAAATGAAATTCCTCAAATAACACGCGAAGTGTGCGAGAATGTTATGAAAAATATGGTTAGTATAATACAAAAGCGGTTAACTGGCCAATATAATATATTATACATAATTGTAATAAATAAAGTTACCGATGAATAAAAATTAAATAAAAAAAACATATTTTATTTTCTACATATTTAAAAACAACATCGACCTGAAACATAATATTTATTCTGTATGTTACATAGAACCT
The DNA here is from genome assembly GCA_022840565.1 of Eubasilissa regina. NCBI lineage: Eukaryota > Metazoa > Arthropoda > Insecta > Trichoptera > Phryganeidae > Eubasilissa > Eubasilissa regina. The sequence continues at coordinate 24,911,548 of JAINEB010000011.1, read as the reverse complement.
GTCCTGGTTCTTAAGAGTTAAAAAATGTTAAGGTAAACTTTTAAAAAGTTACAAAGAATACACATTTCACCACTTATATATTATATTAAATTTTTCTTATAAAACCTTGTGAAAGGCCATTTTAAATTATATTCTCTTTCACTAATTTCTTATTTATTATAACGATTTCAATGCTCACGCATCATCTTCACTCATTTTACTTGTTAATAAGGACTTTTTTACCAGCACATCTTCACTACCACTGTGATATGAGAACCTCTTTTGATGAATATTTTACCCAACATGTGAATAGGTCGAAATGATAAAATTCAATATGCCCCACATTTTCCGGATCTCGCGCCATTGCACTTTTTTTACGGGGACTCGTAAAAGATAAAACTGATATAAATTATAGAATTAAGGGTAGCTAGTAAGGTGTAATGCACAAACACAAATACAAAATGTTTGCAACTTGGGTTATTAAAAATGCCTAGTCCAGAATGGACAAGTTTGAACGTTTGCGATAATTAAAAAATATGTACGTTTATCTTCATTGATTTGAAATAAAATTCATAAATTTAGCTTAATTAGTGTTGAATTTATAGCTCTTCAAAATGTGTATACATTTTTTTGGGATAAATTTTATATTATGAATCACTTTTTTTGTATCATAATTTGTAATTACTTAGTCTAGAATAGGCAGGCAGAATGCGACCCTAGACCAGTAAATTAATAGACTTGAAATAAAGTGTACATATAGGAGCGGGGTTTGGAACATTAGTTGCGGAACAAGGGGCATTCTACACACATTTTTGGTGGAAACATAAATCCAATAGTTTATGACATATTTATGCAACACTAAAAGTATTAAATCTTTATGTAAACAAGATGTGTTGATGCAAGTTGAGACTTTCTGTGTATTTCGTCTATTCAATAAGCTTTAATATACATTTCCCGCTCTGGTCAACTAATTACATAGGAATTTTGCCCACGTGGGAACAGATGAACAGACCGAAAGTGTCGCCGTGTGTAAAAATCTGGACCATGAAGAAGCGGTGTTCTACACCATCCGGAAGTGTAGCGATATCTCCGTTCTTCACTACAAAAGTGCGAGTCAACTGGAGGTGAGAATTGTAGTCCAGCCCAGGACTTAGATCAAGGTTGGCCAGATTCATCTGCCATTATTTCCTTTCTGAATCCAATTCGGGTTGCACAACTAAAACATAATTTTAATCGATACTGTCCACGGGATCTTATCTCATCAAGACGTATTTTTACATTAAATTTCGCGGAGCTATTTGATTGCGTAAGTGGTACCAAAATGATCACGTGGATGACACCAAAATGAAAATATTGGGACAAGAAATTTGCGTTAGTTCACGTTTATACATTTGGTGGTCCGTGAATGCGACAAATTGAAAAATGTATTTTAGTAAAAATAATACCAACACTTATGGAATGTGCAGGAATACAGGTATGTATTATTCATCCACAACACGGGCGTTGAATGTGCTCGATTTTCACATCAGCAGCCGAGAACTGTTCGAGAAACAAGTTGCCAATTTATAGACCCCCGTATAATAAAATCGTTCAAGAAGTACAGTGGGGTTCATAAATACAGTGCACGGCGGAAACTCGTAGTCATTTTATCGCGTTATCAACATTTCCAACTCATTAACCGTCACGTCCTTTTAATTTTAAACAGGGATGTGTACCTAATTTACACGGAAAGGCAACTTCGCTCAGAAAGATTTTAAGTGGCGTTGAAAGTAATTCACCTGTTAACGTGTCGCTATGAAAGGAGTCATAATTATATAGCATAATATGCTTTTTAATCAAGGCTTGAGGGTGAAACGTAAATACGTAGACAGATTGTTAAAATGCTTTAATATTGCAATAAATAATACGTTAATTGTATTACGTTTAAATAATCATAATTTTTCGGAATTTTCGAATCATTTCTTAGAAAAAATTCTTAATGTTGACAAAAATTTGGGATTGCCTGTTTTACATATAAACAATGTTGGTCTTATATTGAATAATTTAAAATTGTTAGAAATAAGTGAAGCGTGTAAAATTAACTAAAATATTATAAAATAACCAAATAAATTATACCACAAGTGCAATAATAATTTAGGATCATTACAATTTTAAGTAATAGATTTAATGGAATTTTTTTTTAAACAATTTAAAAACAACTATAATTTGTTATAGGATTTTAGTTAGATTTTCCTTATTTCTTTGATAAGGAAAATTTCCGGGCTCGTATTCCGGTGATAGATTTTTTGTATGTCTTTCTAATTGATTAATTTAATTTATTTTAACAGAGCATTTGGTAAGTAATACGTAATAGTATTGCAATTATTGTCGACTAGTCGTTTATTTGAGTTCATTGTACATGTCACACGAGATTTGAAAAATTGTGTTTTTAATGAAAAAAATACCTAAGATAAAATTGATGTTGCATTTCCAGTAACAGTTTCAAACATGTATAAATTAAACGCCATATTTTTGCAGTAGTGACCAAGCTATTGTCGAATTTTAATCTAGAATATATGTTTTTATAGCGCAAATCTTAGTACAGTACTAAAAATAGAATATTTCGCTTCCCCGTCTATATCTATTATTTTCTGAATACGGCGACATTGTTAATGTTATTTGCTTCGGTAGGTTGTAAAGTATTTACTTAAACAGTCTGGTCTGTGAGATTTCTGTCATCTCATTTATGTCTCATGGTCATATCGCGTCACAATCTATGGTTTATTTCCTTATATATGTCGCTGTCAAATGTGATATGAATGTTTTGTTCGTATTTTTCAAGTTTGTACAATTTCAGGAAGAGTAATACAGAATGCTCTAATAGAAAAGCAATCGGTGAAAGCAGCTTAAAGCAATTGTCACTTATTTTTGCTGCTAATGTTATGTTGATTTTATATACATATTTACATTAAACATTAAAAAAATACTGTTTATTAGGTAAAGGTATATTTTATTATTTTTTCAGTCCAATCTAGTCAGGATGACTTTTTTCTGTGAATATAATTTTTTTAATACAGTAGATTCCGCTTAATTGGGACACATTGGGTCCAAAAATGCTGTCCCAAATAAGCAGCTGCCTCTAATAAGCGAAGTTTAAGAAAAAATCAAAAAATAACATATATCTACATATTTTTGAACTTTATTAAATTATTAAAAAAAATATTGAATTACAAAAAAATAATAAATAATTATTAGGTATGCATATAAACATGAAAAAATAAAATAATTATTATTGCAAATTTTTTTAACGAACTATTACGAGTATAATAACGGTAACTTAAAAGAAATAGTCATGAAAATAATGTACATAACACATTTATAACAATAAAAAAAATATTTCTGCAGGAATTTTAGCCTGCCTGCGGATGTTGGCCATCTATTAACATATTTATTTTAATTTTTAATTCACTGTCTCAATTAAACGGAATGGTGTCCCAGATAACCGAAGTAAATTACTATTCGTTGCTTTATTTGGTTTCTGTTCCTTGAGATTTGGCAAAAATAACCGGCTGTCCTGATAAACTGGTGGTCCAATTAAGCGGATTCCCAGTATTAATAAATCTAGTAATAATACAGTATTTTTATATCACCACAACAATGACTGCCAGTTTAGTCAAATATATTTAAATCCATCAATATGCTAACACCAAAATTAAGCAGTTAGCAATATAAAACTTTATTAATTTGAGTTTCAGGTTAATTCGTTCATGGCGGGCCTCGTCTTCCGCGTAAGCCGCTTAAAATAATGCAGAAAAAATATAATATATATTTGAATTAAATGCTCGTTACGTCATAAACAAGTTTAGTGGGTAAGGTTCAGCGGAATAAAGTCTGAGAAATAATTATTAAAATTTGCGCAGAGTTTGCGAACCATATTCTCAATGTACGCCTAAATAAGTTTGCTAAATATTTTGATTTTTTAGCCGTAAAAATATATAAAATTAAACGTAAACTCTACAAATATGCATTTTACTTGAATTTTTTTAAAATTAATTTTTAAATAAATACCTTAGGAATTTGGAAAAATTAAATAACAGAAAATGTAATCTCTGACGTGTTTCTGGTGATTAAGATACTCGTGTAGTGATCTAGCGGTCGAGGGTTAGAGTCTCGTTCCAGGAAGCCATTGAGTAAGTCCAATTCTCATAGTACGAGCATTTAGTTTAAGAATAGTAAGAATATTGATGTGACATGTATTCCGTGTACGCGACTCTATTTAAAAACAAACTAACATGTCTCCCCTAATGTTTCCACTAGTTTCTGTCAATTCCAGAATGATCGAATCACGTCAAGAATTAAAAATTTATGTGTATGTGATGGTGGTTTGGATGATGAGATGAAACTCGTGATTGGTGTAGAATCGTTTATTTGATCAGTGATAGAGAAGGAAGAATACAGGAAATATGAAGAGTACTGTGGCGAGTCGGCGGCGTTTGGTCTCAATCCCGTCCGGCGCTCGTGCACTGTCGCGGCGGAGCGGTGAAGCAAACGAACTGTCATCGGTGAGCGATCGATCGTGCCAGACTGGTTCCGGCTGCTTTCTGCTGTAACCTGCATCAGTTGGTATCAACTTCACAATAATAATGTGTTCTCCTTAAAAATATTATTTTGTTCAGAAACGTGTAGAACACTTAAACATTACATAAATGTAAAACACAATCTAAAAGAAAAAATATATAAAGATGGTGTGAAAAGAAATAAAAGATAATAAGAATGTAGGTGTTGAAATTAAAGTTTAGTATCTATTCAGATTTAGTGACTAAATTTGTTGGCCGTTATGGAAGATCGGATAATATTAATACTATATCACCGAGATAATTCATTTTGACCACCTTGCTATTTTGTTCATGCAACAAAATATGTTGTGCTGACTTTCGACTTACAGTAATTTTATTACATTTAGAAAATATGATATTACTTTTTAAAATAAATACAATTATTTAACGAGACAAATATTGGTCTAGACACACGTAAGAAAATTAACAGGAACCAAGTAAATATATCTAGTCTCTGTCCATGTATTAAGTGGGTGTTTGCGTAAGATAACAGGTAAGAAAATGATGATCTATCATCCACTTTTAATACTAATTATTTTTTCATTCATAAAACAATCTTTTCAGTTTCAGTTGCGTTAATTTCGTTATATCGGCGAACTTTGCGAAAACGGACTAGTAAATGAATAGACATGATATGAAGTGTATATAAAGGAAACATGTTTGGAATATTGTTTGTGGGGCGAGGGGCATTCTATACACATATATATCCAACGAAACATAAACCTGATAGATTATGATACATTTATGCAACAGTAAAAGTATTTATTTACTCTTCAAAAATTAAATCTTTGAGTAAACAAAATGTATTTTTTACAGTAATGCATTTTGTGTTATCAGAATTTAAATTTTTGTTTCAATCGAGTCATATTTTTGAAAAAATTTACGTAGCTCTTTGATTGCGTGAGTGGTACCAAAGTGATCACGTGGATGCAACCAAAATGAAAATTTTGGTACAAGGAATTTTCGTTGGTTCATGTCTATTAATTTGGTAGTCTGTGTTTACGAATGTTAAATGTATCGTGAGTGTCGGGGATTTCATTTTAAACATTATTTTATTATACGCTTTATATGCCTAGTTTTAAGTTTGATTTATTTAATAGAAATACAACATTTACGTATTAATTCTACTCAGTTCTTCATAATTGTTTTCTCAGTATGTCGATTTTTTCGACCAAACCTGTTTTATTTGATCGCTTCACTGTAATAGCGATAATAGACTGCCTTTTCTATTTTAAATGTTGCTCGAAATCTTCATTATTACAGATTATTGGGGATAGCATCAGCAGGTACCTGCTGGAGAACATGCCATAGAATAATTTTGGGGTGGATGATTCCACGCCATGATTCTCAATTTAATTCTACTCAGTTAAACATTACATTAAATACACTGGGAAAAACTAACTACATTTGGCTTAGTCGGAAAAATGTTTCAGTTTGTATGATTAGAATAGCCGATGCAGCATCCTATTCCGGGCAGAAGTATGTCTGGACCAATAACACGGTGTATTGGCCTTGCTGCGGCCGAACAATACGAAATTATTACTCTAGTAAACACCAATCTGTGTGGGCCTAGGATATGTGTATTATACACGTAGATTATGGAAAATCGTTCGTTGGGTAGGCTACGTGAGATCACAGGTAAGTCGATAATTACCCAATAACAGTGCTGAGTAATCTTTCCACATAATTCAACAAAGTTCGCCGATACATCGAAATTAACACAACCGAAATTCAAAATAATTAATATATTTTATTAAGGAGAACACATTCTTATTGTGAAGTTGTAATTATTCAGAACAGACGGTCTGTGATAATTTAAATACTAACTAAACGTATTAATTAGAAGATATACTTATAAAATCTATTTTATCAAAAAATATTACTGTTGCGCCACCGGGATTCGAACCTGAATCTCTTTCCAATCCGGCGAAGGTGCAAGTTGTGTCAGTGTGTTCAAAATTTAATAAAAGTAAATTGTTAATTCTGGCATCTCCTATTGGTCTAGTCAAAGGTATTTGAGATTCCGTAAAAACAATGTAGATGGCTTTCAAATAATGGAACGATAGATGTATTCAATTGAAAAGTGTAACGTGTAAGTTCAAAAATTTGTCGTCAAAAGTACTGTGTGCTGTGTAATTGGAAAGAGATCCTGGTTCGAATTCCGGTAGTAGCTACAATATTTTTCAATAAAATTGATTTTATATATATATATATATATATATATATATATATATATCTTTCTAATTAATACATTTAATTAGTATTTAATATATATTGTTCAAAGTTTTCTGCGTTAAAAATATATTACGTTAAATAATTTATGTTAATCCCATTTAATAAATAAATATACTTAAAAAACAATCTTGGCGTTTCAAGAGGCAAATGCTCTGAAGAAAATGTATCTTCTGCTACATCTGTCTAGTATCCATACATGGTTGACATCAGTTGCGAGAGAAGGAGTAGTTCATATGCGATGATGTCATATAATTGTTTTCCTTATTTTGGGTCTTTTTAAGCAGGATTTTCTGTCACTTTTCTCTATAGTCCACTCCATGGATAACATAAACCTAGCCCTGCAGCGGGGTTGGCAAGTTTTAATATAAATTAGTTGAAAACATACAAAAACATGATTTGAAAATTCACTGTGAAATGCATATTTGAGAAAAAAACGTAATTTCCAATTAAATTTTTATTATCAAAATTAAATATCGTATTAACGAGCTCTTATCTGTTAATAATTCTGAGAATCAAATAACAGGCTTAAGGAGATTGATTTAAAACCTTTCAAAACACAAATCCTTAATGTACGGGGGTTTATACAAGCACTTAAAGAGCTTTCGACTGAACTAGAACCAATTTGAAATTTTCAAGGTTATTGAATTGCGGCATAATTTTAGGTAGGTTTACATGTAGGTAACTGAAAATTACCTTTAAATAATTATACCTGGTCAGGTACTACTTAAAGTAATTAAACTTAGACAGTAGTTAGAATAATGTAAGAATTTAAAACGTATTTTTTTAACATGGACTTATTTTATGATTATGATGGATTCTTTCATAAGTCCGTAGAGATTCCATTACTTGAAATAATTTACTTATTAACATATATTAATTTACATCTTATCATTCATTTAACACATAAATGAAATTTGTATATAATGTATATTTTCCGTTATCCGTACTTCTAATGAGAACATTTGCAATAATGTTATAACAATACATTTTTAATCGAAAAATATTTTAGATGCTACTGGGATTCGAACGTGGACCTTTTTCTATCCGGGAAAATGCGTTATCCAATTTCGCCACACTAAGTAGGTTTACTACAAATTTTTAAACTTATATTCCATAGCTCTTTAAATTATTCAAACATCTGTTATTTCATTTTTAAAGGCAATCAAATATATTGCGACGAATTTCAAATACCTTTGAGCAATACGCGCTAGGAGACGTCAGAATTGAATCAATTAAGTTTGGTTAAATTTGCATAAATTTTGATTTGATACAACTTATATTTTTTCGATAAATAATTTTTTTCTGTGTGTCTTTCTATTTAGGTAATTAATTTTTGTTTTGTATTAAAAATACTACAAAAAAATGTTTTGAAAAACTGCAACTGCACAATAATGATTTTTTATTATAAATAATTATATAGGAAATAAATATTTAACACGATAAATGTACATTTATTTTCTTATTAAAATTTACACGTGTGTTTAAAGGAAGTATTATTATTATTGGTATTTCGTTCAGTTCGTATTGAGGGTAAAATATAAATAATGAGGGTGGTCCGCTGCGGTCCGGGACCCCGTATTTTCCAGTCCACTTGTCGTGTCACAGGATTTGAATGTGCGTCCACTCGTGTGGTTAATTCGACCTTTGTTAACAATACCCTCGACTGTTCCCCGGTCCCACCGCACCACGGGCGTGACCTGTCTTTTGACCCCCCCCCCGGTTAGTTTGAAAAATGATTTTTAAATTGTCGACGATTGTACTGATTTCTGAAATGATATGTGGATATGGAAATATTCCATTATTTTATTAGAATCCTTTTTTATTTTACCTTACTGGGACGACAGTCAATTTTTTGTAAATTTTGTATTTATTTTGACTTGAGACAATATCTGAGATACAGATTTTGCATAAGATTCTTTGTAAACAACTCTCGCAGTACCTGTGTACTCCCCGCGTCTTCGAGATTCGCCGTCTCGCGCCTTACTTCACTTACGTCAAATCTTAATTGGCCCATTGTCATGAAAGTGGTCTAAGTCAAGAAATTGAAAAAAATGAGTTTATCAATTTTATATTAATATAATATGATGCAAATTATAACAATTTTGAAGCTTTATATTCAGTGTGATTTTACGACGTTCAACGGTGTTCTGCTGGTGTTTATATTGATAATAGAGTAAGTCATTTTAACCTTACAATTTCCTTATAAACTACATGAAAAATTTATATGTAGAAATAAATTATAAATCCAGTAGACTAAATAAATTTTGAAACATTGTGTTGTGCAATATAAAAATATTTTCTAATCAATTCAAACGCAAACCTTTAAATATCTCGAAACGAAAGAAACATGACTTAGACCACTTTCATAATGGGTACAAATATTATTAACATACATCGATTGAGTGATTTTGAATCTCCTCAGCAGCAGTAAATATTGAATAGACGTTTAAAACTTAACACTATAGTAATATTAATGTTCGATGAGAGCGGACCCATCATATTCCTATGACCGATTAAATAAGTTCAAGGCTCCTATTTCGGTCCTGGTTGGTATTTTTTTAATGCTTCAAGGGTGGCTGTTCGATAGCTTCCCGAACACAGCAATACTGCGCAACCTCCTATTCCAAATTTGCTCTCATTGTATCCGACTTATTATAATAATATATACAACATGTGAGTAACGTTATATAAATAAAATCACACAAATAATAATTAAATTATAGTAACCTACAAACCATAAGCCCAGGAAGTAAGAGAGACGTTAAGATACACTCCCTTCCGGGGAAAAAGACGGCACAAAAAGAAATACAAGTAAGGAAAGTGGACTCACCCCACGCACTACTGCCGGCAGACTTATCCCTCGGAAGTAGAACAACGTGTATAATAATTTAGATTAGTTAGATTATATATGTTAATATAATTAGGTTAAATTAGTGACAAAGAAGTAACGTTAAAGAAAAAAGAAGAGAAAAAAAAATCTAATTTTCACAACAGATAGTTGTAGGGATCTATGGGTATTTTAGGTTACGTTTATGTGCATGTATCGAATCTCGTTGATAAATCGAACATATACTGGTTTAAGTTTTTGTCCCTTTCTACCAATCTCAAGCTGATCTCTGAGTTTATCTCCAGATCAAAATCTCAACACGGTGTACATGGTGTTGAGATGTATCTCAACCAAATCTCCGAGATTATTTCATTGATGACGCCTTTAAGATGATCCATTTTGCTTGCATGTTAATAAAAAAAAAAGTAGTAAAAGTGCGATGAGGAATATTGATTTGCACGGATACCCGCCCAACCGCGCCCGTGCGAGCTTACTCGCCCTGGATAATGGAATATATTTGTCTTCGTTAGTTATTAAGGTATCGAAGTTTTGATTTGCAAAATGAATACTTTAGCTTTTGTAAATTCTACTTCAGTGTACTGTAACTTTGTTGTTTCCGTCGTTCCCCAAGTGCTGGTGAAATATATTGAAAACTTTACTCCCGGGATATGGGGCGAGTCGACATTTCCGAGTGCTCTAATTACGTTTGATACAAACGCATATTAAATTTAGGCATTTAGTTGATATATTAATGTGTTTAAGTTATCACGGATCCTCGCAAGAAAATGATTAATAAGTGAAAAAAATTTGACACGATAAATTTTGGTCGTGACAAAAATATCACTCTGCTTTGTGTGTAGTAAAAAGTATGATTTATTAAAAAAAAATAGAAAAGTACTTCGCTGATATGGACAAAGTGAGCGCTGCCTGCACCACACACAATAGCGTAATAATCAGTCAACGTCAACAGTTCAACTTAATAGCAGGACGTCAACTTGTCAATTTATACAATACAATACACACAGAAAAGAGGTTGTGTTCTGGGTATAAGGAGGGGGGGGGGGGGGCAGGTAAGTACTAGGACAGAGACCATGATGTCTATATAATGGTACATTAAGATGCACGCGCGGTGACCGGCGATCCATGGATCAGTCATAAAGATCGAACAATCATGTTTCATCGCAATTTAACTGTCATGTGAATGCCAACTAGAAGAGGAAAATTTAAATCATGTTTTTTTAGGATGCCCTATCAATGACCAGTGTCCAAATTTAACCCAAGATCTTTCTAACAACAAAATTCCATTCCCCATCAACATCCCAACTTTGTTATCATCTAACAATCAAACCATTTTTAAAATATTAACGAGGTTCCTAAACGCCAATGAAATAAACCTGTAAAAATTAAATGTAACCAAAAGAAACTTCACATTCAATAAAATTACTCGGTAATGGCAAGAACACTTCATAATGGTGAAACGCCAATTTAAAAAAAAAAAAAAAACTGTCATGTGAATTAATCATGTTAAATTGTTCTTTTATTTTCATTATTGAATTATAATACACTGGTTAAAAATTAGACTAAATTAAAAACTTACATGCGGTACGTTTTATAGTATAAATGTTATATTACTGAAGTTGAGAAAGGAGAACCAGGCTGGCGAAGTTGAACGGAAAAGAATATTCAGATGGGTGGGCTTTGGAAATCTTTCTGTGGTACTTATGAACCTCAAAATTTTTGGACACGTGTGTATGATCAGTACGTTCTTCCTGTACATACAAAATGCGCTATATACTATACGTGTAAATATTTGTTTTCATAATTTATTTATTATTCTATTTATTAATTTGTAACATAATACTAGCGGTCCATGTCCGATGATGAGCGAGATTCAGGTTTTAGTCGTAATTTAAAATATATAGATAGGGGGTGAAAGAAGATACCTGTTTAGCACGCAACATTTGGTCATGCCAGAAAGTAGGGTGTGATGTTCGAAAAGGGATGATAATTTTTTTTCCCAGCATACAACGAAAGTCAATAAATATAATACACATTTATTTATCATGAAAAGGGAATGGGGTGGCTAGGAAAAGCGAGGATGCACATGTTTTGCACATGCCGAGGAGAACTGTCACATTTTCTTCTCTCGAGTGACGGCGTGAAAGCATACGCCGGACCTCGGTTAGTATACATTAAAAAATGGTCAAATGCAGTGTGTAGTTGGAAATACAATAATAGTAAGATTGTGTATAATTACAAGTAGTATTACATGTCGGAGATATAATCGGATCAATTCACGTGTGAATGTTGGGAATTGTGAGTATTATTAAAAATATAACTTTTGGACGATGCGCCAAGAGCAATGGCGTTTTAAAAAATTTTCTAAGCATGATGAGATGCAGAATGTTACAAGAACAACGTGCGATAATGGAAGGGTCAATTGTCAATGAAGCTCTATGCTATGGGGTACTATCAATCGGCTCAAAGCATACTGGATAGAATTTCATGATAGTGAATGATAGATACCATCTACAGTACACAGGAAGTTGAAAAGCGATAAGCAGACTCTATTAATAAATCTAGTAATTGTTGATTGGTCTTAACAATCTTGCTCTGGAATCAACTAGTGACAAAACTCTGTGTGAATTGTGATGTATTTAAATTTATTCTTCTGACCAACATTGACGTATCATCTGTCCGCGAATACTAATTATTTTGAAGGAATTATTTAAATGGTACCCGTAGTATAATATTGTAAATTTATGCCTGATAATATGTAATTTGTTTTGGTGATAATTTTATATTAATAGATTTTTTTTTAATTTGATTTTAGTGATAAATTTATAGTAATTCATAAGAATTGTGAGGTGAAGCAATCTTAAAAGTAAATTTTTTATTGAAACCCTCATTATGGGATCATCCTTGTACACAGCCACCATTCATGACCAATTGTACCCACATTTTTTCGTTTGAATATAAACATTTGATAAACTAAAACCCATTTCAATGCTCTTCTAGATGTTAACAGGAGACAATGGAGTCGATTAGTTGATTGCTGTTCCGGTGTGAGGACTCACTGACATGTGCTCTGCTTGGCTAGTGTTGTTAGTTGACGCCTGGTCCCTCAGTCCACCGTCGCCATCTATATATAGTGTATATTTGTTTTAAGGTTTCCGCGAGCACTAGTGTATGGATCTGGCGTCTATTCTAGGTTAGATCATGTTTTTTTGTAAATTGTTTCGGCATGACAACATGTACTATTGTCAAAGCGTTTCCTCAGAAAATTACAGTACAACCATACTTTTTTACACAGTTGAGTTAATTTTAGTTCGAAGTCAACCCATTACTAACCAATTCTGCACCTTCCGTCATATGTTACTCAGTATTATCGACAAGCAAATTCCCTTAAGAGAAACAAAATAAATGTACTAGAAGGATGCATAAACGCGAATGAAAAATTGATCTAAAGAACACAATTAGTATTGAGAAATTTATTCAATATTCAATATATTTCGAGTCTTTACTTTATATACATTTTGTATATAAAGTATATGACTCGAAGTAGTGTATCGATCTTTACCGCTTCGCGTCACTTGTCTCATTGAAAAAGGTTCATTCATCTTAAGACAAAATATAATATTACACCTCGCGCCTCGCCAGCACAGCAGAAGCGGTAGAATCTTTATTATTTTGTATTGTGTCGGTGTATTTTTGTATTCGTATTTTGAATTTTTGTTTTGTATTAGAACTAAGTAATTAATAGCCATATCGACTACGGGGAGAAATAATTCATTAAAATTCTGTCGCGTAATCTAAAAATTTGGAATGTAACGGTCCATTCGGGACTCTCGCTCCCGGTTCCCTGGTCGGGAGAAGTGGAGGAGCGCAGAACAAATATGCTCACCAGAACGAATGTTTGAATCAATACATTCTGGATGAATTAGTATTTGCTAAGTATTTATGGATCACATAATATTTAAAAAGCAATTTCGTATTCCGGGAAGCACTCCGATTTGAATGTAAACATTATTACCCGCATCGGCTGTGCAAACAGAACACACGACCCCCGGGATTACAACTGTTTTAAAATAAAAAGATTGGTGTTTTTATTTAATATGAGCCTCGCACTTAACAATATTTTCCGAATAATTTCAAAACGACCGGCGCTGGTAACCGACAACCGTGCGGTACTATCAATTCACCACGAAGTGTTATCGAATTGTTTTTACGTGCGTGATATCAAAATGTAACTAAAAACTCGCAATGCTGTATTTTTTTATTTAGAACTAATTAAAAATTTGCTCAATTGTTAATTTTAAATCGTGCGATAGTCTATCGAAAGATAAAATTTTCGCTTTAAAGTGAGCCTCTGATCTCTTCTCATATATCATCTGCAAGCCTCTACATTCCCCTGATTGCAGGGGCAGGCATTGGCCTACCGAAATCCTCCCCAACACTTCCACACCATCATATTCACATTATTTATTTATTTATTCTTAATATAGTGCATATATATATATATGCTCTAATATAAACACAATCACAATTTGTACATATTTGCTTAGTTTAATTTTGAATCTATGTAGTTTCTCTTCCTTTCTTATATCTTTTGGCATTTCACTAAATATCTTCATAGCACTGTACATCATCGATTTCTTAGATTTAGCTTTCTTCCTGAATAACAGTCTCAGTTTATCTTTTGTTCTTGTATGATGTTCGTGGTCATGTTGATTTGCTTAAATTTTTCTTTTTAATTCTTCCAATATTTAAAAAAAAAAATACCATAACATTGAAAAATATTTTCTGCTTAAAGGTCATCATATTCAGAACTTTCATCATTATACTGATTCAAGTATATCTATTTTTTCTGAGTATTATTTTCAAAGCTTTATTTTACAGTGCTGATAATTATCGGATTTTTTCTTCACCAGGCAAAAATAAAACGCTGCTGCACTAGTTGATGCGAGGAATAATAAAAGAGTTGAAAACTACTTTACAAAACTCAGTACAAATGAATCTTTTGATCCTTCCCAGAAGGGAGATTTTAGCAATTCCCTCATAAATCCCTCCCCATGCAGGTACTATCACCTCATCGTACCCACCCGAATCATCACCACCCTCATCTCCCAGATAGGCCTTTACTGTGCCCTTAGGACAATTTTTCTCGCCAAGGATTGCGTGCATATAATAAACAGATAATACATATTCTAAAACATATATAAGATTTTGAATGACACATTAGTAAATATCGCAAACTACGAGTATCTTGATATTTCTGGCTTGCTTCAGCGAAGCCTAAAAATATTTTCTGGAACCTTCGTTATATCATCAAATATTACATTATAATTATGAAGTTGCTCCTCAAGTGGGCGACAAATGGCAGGGAAATTATGTACAAAATATCACTAGTAGTTTGATAACATAAGTATTAAATTGTTTTTGTCGATATTAAAGTTTTTTACGTAGTGTTGTCAGAAAAAAAACAACTTGTTAATTGAGCCTTCTTTGTCGAATACTATTGTAATCATTTATCATCAGTAATCACCTTGAGAACAATCTGTGACAAAATGATAATAAAAGTACAATGAAAATACATGAAAATTGTTTAATGAATGAATTAGTATTATCACTATGTGTAATTTTTCTTTTATTTTGTTGTGTTCATGATGCGAGACTTAACTTTCATATTTTACTAGTCTAGTTAGTCCAATAAATATATGAATTTAAAAAGATTCGTAATTCATTTTCTGTAACAAAAATTCCTAACGATTATTATAAATTGGACAATAACAAAAGATCTGGTAATTTTTCCTAATAATTGTAAATAATATCAATTGCAAAATTCATTAACTAGAATCAAAAACACCTTCGATTAATACCACAAAATCATTAGCTAAGCTGCCAATCGCGACAATGAACAAACGACGCGTTTAACGGAACTGTCCCATAACGGCAACGGTCCCCGTTATTTCAAGTGTAAAAACCGTCCAACCCCTTATGACGATGTATCATAACAAGTGGCCCCCAGACGGCGGTAAATAAAGCCTCCAGCCCGGCAGGTGTAACGGCCGTTATGCGCCGTTATACACTCGTTATATGGTCAGTGTAACGGCGAGGATTAGCGGCCACCCCCGTTGTCCGCACCCCTCTTCAACTTCCGTTATTCTCCTTTACTACGGATACGGATACTGACGCTATCGTACTGATTTCATGTTAAATTAGGGAAATATTTGTTTGGTTAGTTGACTATTTATAATGTAACTTTAAAGCAGGAAAATTTTGGACCCGAACTCCGAACATAATTTTTTTAGATTTCTCTAATTAGCTGTGTAATTTTTAGTTGGATATAAACATATGTATTGGAGTTAATAAGTAATAAGGATAAAAAAAAACAACTTGTAAAATTAATGCAATGAAATTACTAATAATTTTAAAAAATGACAATATAATTGAAATTTTTTATGTTTATACATATTTTACAATGAATATCAAGACATTTACATAATCTAACTAATTTACCATCACGCCGTTTCTCCGCGGGGGTAGGCAGATAGGATATAGCGCCACACTTTTATGTTCTGACATATAATTTTCACCTCATCCACATTCTTAAATCTTCTCATACAAGTTCGCCGATGATTGAGGCATCTAACAGGACTCCTCCAGTATCTGATTTACTCGGTCTTGCCAAGTTTTCCACGGGCGTTCTCTACTTCTGGTGCCATCAATACTTGTGTCATATATCTTTCTTACTATTCTCTCCTCATTCATCCGTTCCATATGATCAAATCACCTAAGTGATCCTTGCAATCTATACCTGTAATTATTGTTATACAAGGTTTTTGTTTTAGTATTATCTTATATCGCTTAAACTTTTACATACATGTTAGTTATATAATAGTTTGTTTGTATGTAAAATTGTCCCCATTATCATAGTTTTTTTTTACATAATCTAAAAAAATAGACCCACAAAGCTTCTTACTAAATTTTTTTATTAAATACAATAAAAATGAAATCAGCTCTCAGACTCGAATAAATATGTGATAAAGAAAAATCAACTTAGCTACTTCTTATTTAGTAACTATTGTTCTAAGTATTAGTAAATCCGTCCTAAGATGGGCGTAAAAGACATGCATGGGATACAATTTAATTAAGTACCCACACCAGCATTACAATTTTTAAATTTCTGACAGCGGAAATGGGGTTTATTTTTTATTTGATATATATATTTTTAGAATTAAAATGTCACATAATCACTTAATTCGTAGGTTATTTCAAAAGAAAATTGACACCTTACACTAATATGTTTCGATTTCCTTTCAAATTTCCTTACGCATAACACACAGGGACACTGTGATATACAAGGTGTTATAAAAGTCTTTTTCATAATAAAAATTCTGTAATAAAATGGATGGGTTTATAAAAAAATGTTTATTTTGCATTTAAGTACAGTCCCTGGAAATTTATTTCTTATAAATTATATTTTCTAAATGTGATCCGTTATTTCGCTAGCACTCTTCTAAACGGGAGGCAAAATTTCTGAGAACTAATTGCCACGTATTCTTCATGATTGCTGCCATTTTTTTTTTGATATTTTCTTTTAATTGGTTCAGAAAGGGAGGATTACAGTATTTCGTTGAATTAAATTAGCCCCATAGAAAAAAGTCCATTGGTGTCAAGTCAGGAATACGTGGAGGTCAGTTTATGTCACCTCGTCGAGATATCAGTTTTCCAGTGAAAATTTCATGAACAACTGGCAAGGATACGCTCCATAGCGACTGAATTCCCAAGGACGCGGCTAGCGATCGGATAACCCTTTGCCTCTCTCCTTCTCGATGCGTTGGTACAGCGAATGAACCAAAATTAAAAATACTTTTAATATACACTGTATTATTATTCTTATTATTATTATATTGTTATTATTATTATTATTCTTAAAAAAGTTAGCTTTTGAATGAATATGACATTAACCCTCTATTCATTATTTATGACATAATAAAATAATGTTACTTACAAAACAACGAATTAATTCAATTAATTATTGTGAATTTAAAAACGGAAACTAACAATAAAAATAATTATTCTGTAATCTTATTAATTTAAACGTGTACTCTGATAATTTATAATGTGTACTAGATATTTAATACTGTAATATATCAAAACAGTTTTAAATTATGTATGAAGCACCATTAGATTCCGGAAATATATTTCACAACATGTAAAAACAAATTTTTTGCTGCATATTGTTATTTGCATCAAAGAGTGCACAAAGTTGCATATCGGAAAATGTTTACAAATGCACGTCACAGAAAGGTGTTGTACGAAGGTGACAAAAGACGGTGTGTTGTTTTAAAAATATTTCTTTCATCTTTGGTTCGCATTATGCTCCACTCGTTTGCTACAGGAATACTGTGAATGGTGCAACTTAATTATTTTTAAGGTGCATTATAATGACGTCACTGCTTGTTATTTTTATAAAATGACATGAATCATGTTTAAGCTAAATTGTAGAAAAATTATTCAAAGAGGTGTTATTTTAAGGGATTGCATTTAAAAATCCTCTGCTTCCAGAAAAGAGAAATTATTAGTGTCAAATGGCTCGGTTTTCGAAAGCGAGATTTTTAACTTCACCCTAGAGAAAACTGTGAAAGGTTGGTTCACATTTATTATTTGACCTATGGAAGCGAGCTATGAATATAAAATTAAAGAAAGCAAAAAGTCGATATAAAGAGCATTCTTAACAGTTACCAATTCATTAGTAATATATTTTTATATACTTGAGTAATATTGTCAATAATATGTTTTATTATATTTTTTTTTTTGTAAAAACAAAGTAGATAATTAGATTTCAAATAATGGAACGATAAATGTATTAATTTGAAAAGTGTAACGGAGTGTAAAAAAATTGATTTTATATGTATATATTTCTAATTAATACATTTAATTAGTATTTTAAATATATTTTATTAATCAAAATAAGAATCATTTGATTTTATGAATTTTTTATAAAGAATTACAAGTATTTCAATTACAATATTAGCAAAATTACTTTGTGGCCACATATTATATAAATAATAATTAAAACACTTTGTTTAAACCACTATTTATTTGCTTTATCTTATTATTTATAAATTAGAGGTATATTTATGTTTCTGGAAAAAACCTTAGGCTACTTCTCTGTTAATAATTTTAATGCTTTAAAGTTAATGTTAGCGAGGTGTTTGAAAAATTAAAGTTGATGTGAGCGACATAGGTTGTCTTCGATTATTCTGGTTGTATATCTGTATTATCTTCGACCAAAGCATCGTTTTCAAACAGTAGCGGTGCGTCCTTAATCCTCTACATCGTTTATAATTACCACTTCGATCCTAAACTTAAAGTTTTTGAACCAACGTCCAACTGTTCGTTTAGAAGTGATTATTTCATCACGTGCTTGGTTAATGGTGCAGTATGAGACGTACAATTCCATGTTTAAATTCATGCATACATGACACGTTATTCTAATTTTCAATAATTAGTGCAAATTAAATACCTGACTCCATAAATAAATACGGCGGATTACTAAAATAAAATAAATAAATGAACAAGTTTTAATGAAAAAGACCATTAATTTTATGATAGCACAGGGGTAAATATCCACTATAAAATCGGATTTGGCTTCCTGTTAGATAATTTAAAGGTCCTTGAGATAAAAAAAGTAGTGAATAGTATTAGTGCAATTCTTAATAACATAATATCCAATAGCCTCATATTAGGTATGTTTCCTGTTAAATCAATTAAATATCATATTCCTCTTTCTTTCTTTCTTGATGTTCTGTATTACCTTAGTTTGTCTCCTTCTTTTTCATAAATGTATTCTGTCTCTCTCTTTCGCATGTAATTTTATATTTCTCCCTCTATATGTATATATTATTGTTAGTTTTGAATAGTTCTGATGAAGCTTGAGCTAAGCGAAAACGCCTGGCATTTAATAAAATTCGTGGTTTTACACACAGTGACTGCTTTTTATGAAAATATTAAAAAATATTATATATCAAGCATGGTACATTTAAAGTATTGTAATATATAATATATGAAATATTTAGCCTAATGTACATACAGGATCCGATATTATGTATTGACAGGAAGACATGAAGACATACACTAATCGGAGGACATTGTGTATATTGTGAACACGGAGAATATTGTGCTCAATAAGTTTAATATATAATCCAGTTTCAATAGCCATGATTTTTTTGTATTATGGTGTTCATTCGAACGACATTCATAACTGGTTCAGTAGCAATTTTGTTTATTTTTTGATATTCCTGGGAATGTTAGAATCCTTACACAAAACACAATTTTGCAATGACATCAGCCATGGTATAATGAAAGAGAAAATTTGAACAACGTTTATCGAGAAACCTAGAAAAGTGCAAGTCTGCCAGAAACATTAAAAATATACGACAAGCGATAGTGCGAAAGACAAGAACGAGCACATTTGTCTAAATTCATTTAAAAAATATATATATTTATGTTTCGATTATTAAGCTGACAATTACAAGATCTGTCAATATCTATTGCAGAATCGTTTTTTTTTGAATAGCCTAATGTTGTATTTTGTAGGTTGATTCCGTTTGTAGAATTTAATACGAAATATAATTCCTGTACAAAATAATCTTTTTGACATTTACCTTTGGACAGAATCTTTTTAAATAGAGATAAATAATACTTCGATTACATGCCGACCGTACTTGTTAATTATAATAAACATGTTGAAATATTGTATTCAATTATTATTTAGGCTATTACACGACCTTTATTTAAAAGGAATTTAGGTTGAAATCACGATTAAGTGCTGAAAAAATTTCATTGCGAACGTTTTTAGTGGTATATATGTGTACTAAACTGTATACTTACGTACATAACTGTGATATCTTGGATTATGTTGAGATGGTGTGTCCTCGTGTGCGGGATAATATGTCGAAATGATATCCAGTTCGTGGTAATCACACACTTAATCGTACCAACCTCGTGCGCGTCTACGCATTTGTCACCATAGATACATCACAACAATTTAGTTAACCGTGGATCGAAGAGTATGGAAGAATCATTGTGAGCTCTTCATTGAGCCGCGGATTAGTCACACGTACTATGCTGTGTCGTTTGAGACTTCTAAGGTGTTTTAATATTATGAGTCTAGGTATGCAAATATTGGAAGAATACACTACTGGTCTAGAAGATTATTAAGACGCAGTGGTATGACGTATATGATTTAATAATGTATTTTGAATATATGTTTGAAACTCGCAGTAAAGTTAGAGCCAGTTGTGTGATCAGTAGCAACTATTTTCTGTAGTAAAATAAGTTACTAAAGTAATTTATAGTTAGTAAAAGAATATTTACTTCTCAAATATTCATCCCGTACTAAACTCATTTTACTCTCCGATATCCGATAGTAAAACGATAGTTAAATATGGCGGACTTTTTACAGCTGTTCTGAAAGTAATCTGACACATTGGTACTTTGAAAGTTGTAGTACACGACAATTAATCATTCAATATCCCGCTATTTTAGTGATGAGAGTTCGTTCGATGGTGATCTTGTTATTTAATATATAATTCATAATACAAAAAATGTCGCTAGCGAAGTGACAGATTTCGAACGCCTAGGCGAAAAAATCCATAGATAATGCATAAAATAATGCATATTTCATGATTATTTGTCGCCCTTATAGACATCTCCATCTAAGCTTTGACAGTAGTAAATTTGATCTATCAACAACCCGTGACGGATTTTTACTACGGGCGTTAGTAAAATATTATCATAGTAAAAAGTTACTACTGATCACACAACCGACTCTAAGAGTCGGTAATAAAACGCAAGATCCATTTCTAACCATATATAAGAAGATCCACTTTCACCAACGGTATTTAATTTAATTCTGGATTATGTGATGAGGAAACAGCAAACAGCGACTGAGGAGAGTGTAAATTCATTGGCTCATGCAGATGATATATGTTTCATTAGTTAGCTTAGTTGTAAACTAATGACTGTCGAAATTCGCAAAAATAACCTTGTAACGCATAAGAGAGAAGTGGGGCTAGAGAACGGAACAGCTAAAACAAAATACCTGAAAATTAGCAGCGGATAGACACCATTACCATTATCGCCAATATTTGTAAGAGATCAAGGTTTGAATTTGTTAAACGGTTTCAATATTTGGAAATAAATTTGACAAGAAATAATGATATCTAACGAGAAATAAATACAGAATAAAATAAGGAAACGCTTGGTACTTTGCTCGTCGAGGTTGTTTCAAAATTAATAGTGTGTGCACTTTAGAATCTTACTTTGAAGCAAGAAAATAGCTTGCAGGTCTTCGAAAACAAAGTTTTGGGCAAGATTTACTGCCCAGTACGTAATAACTTAATCAGAGTATGAAGAAAATTAAAGAACATGGTTCTTCGGAAACGTTCAGGAACAGGTACATATATCGCCCCAGATATCTTTTTTTATTTATTTTATTCGGAAAACACAGTTTATCAATAAATATGAAAATCATAATAAAAACTAAACAATAATTAAACCCGTTTTCTCTGAAGATACAATATACTTTATTCGTCGAGTATAATTTAAAATTTAAAAACGACTATAATGCCGAAAGATACGAAAAAAAAAGTTGAGAATATAAATATAAACAGAGAAAAATGTTATAAAAAAGAAAATATTCGAGAGGAATGGGAGAGTGAGGAGAAAGAAAAAGGAAAATGGGATGGGGAATAAAATCTGTGTGATAAAAATAAAAATAAAATTAAAAATATAGGCCATTAAATTTTATGTTTAGAATTTAGATTTAATTGAAGTAACTGTAGTATTGAAAATGTCTAGTTTGTTTAGGTGTGAATTGAAATAAAGAAGTGCTCGGTAGAAAAATGAGTTTTGTTTAGCATTGGTGTTGCAAAGTGGAAGATTAAATGTAAGATTAGTTCTGGTTGACCTGGCTAGCACTCGAATGGATACGCTTCTGAATAAATCAGGATAGTTACTTTAGAGTTGGCTATTTTGTGTAAGAAATTTACTTCGGGCATGTCTCTTCGAGTTTGTAGTGATGGAACTTTGAAAATGATAGATGACTCAGCAGTGCTGGTTAAGGTCCGATAACTATGAAAGTTGAGATATTTCAGATTTTCGATTTCATTGATGTGAGGAAGGTGAAGGGAAGGAGGCGGTGGCGTGTCATATAGCGAGAGCTGATGAGTCCTGTAACCCATAGATACAAAGCTTTTATACACAAGGTAACCGAATCGACACTGAGGGGAAGATCAAGACGTAGATAGGAGGTTAATGTCAATACAGATAGGCAAGAGATAGCCGGGTGCCGGCAGGCTGGACCAAAAGGGCTATATCATGGCTGCAATCATGCTACGAGGCCACTGAAGAATAATAAGATGATAATGTATCCATCATGTATAACTCATGTCGCAAGGCAACATAAAACAATGATATCTTATTAAATATAATAAGAAAAATAAAATAAACATAAATTTACCGTCATGGCAATTCAAAACGAACAAAGATCTGCTGTCAATTCGATAAAAGTCTGCAGTTATCGTATCAAAAAATTATATTATATATTAATTTTCCATATTCATTTTTATCATTTCCATTATTATTGACGGGCTATTTTTAGTATAATATTTTCTTAAATGATATTGTTAATAAAATTATATAGGTATTTTATTGTTATTTTGTTATACGAATTTTTTAAATGATTCAAATAAAATATAATAATTACAACTGGTATTTTATTTTTTTATGCTTGTATTTTTTTTGTAGTACTAAAATAAAATCGTTTATTTAATTATTAGTATAGATGAATACTTAATTTTTAAAAGAAAATAATTTTCTTTTTAACAACGAAAGTTTTACGCTTCTATTTGCTATTCACTTCCTTGGAAAGGCGATGTCAAACTTGTGCAGTTAGCGAAAAACTAGCCTGCGAACTAACATTTGTAAGGTTGTGGAATGAAAGTGAACAACTTAGTGCTATAGAACCACGGGTTTATTTACTTGAGGCTGTGAATTAAGGTTCTATTACGATATATAAACAACCATTTAAGAACTTTGTTGGTATAATGTCTTGATATATGTTTATATATATTTTCGTGAAATTATTATATGCTACATAAAATCAGAAGAATATTATTTGAAAATATACAATTTATTTAACGCTGCTTTTTAGGTATATTAAAAAAAAGAATTTAAAAGAAATGTAAAATAAATAAACATCAACCGCTTTTCCCCAAAACCTTTTTTCCGTCATAATGAAATATGGTCAGATTATAATTCATCTTTTAGATCATAATTTGTAACGCGTGGAATTCTTTGAAGTTCAGAAACAAAAGGTGTAAGTTATCGTTAAGAAAAAATACGAAATAAAAATATATTTTTGATTCAAGTTATACATTAAATTCAAATAAGTTGTTAATAAATATTTATATTTTTTATTTATTATCTTTGTTTTAATAACTACTGAATTGAGTTTAAATACTATTATAATTATTATATTATAAAAATATATATCATTATTTCTTCACCAGAATCCATTTTTAAAATTTAAAAAAAAACAACAATTATTTAAAAATAAATTTAGTACCTAACTTGAATTGTTGCTTAATACAAATTTAGTCGAATAATTTTTAGGAAAAAATTTTAGAAATAGATTCTGGTGAAGAAACAATGATATATATTTTTAGTTAGTTATGACATCCTGAAGAAGAAAATAGTATTTTTCGAAACCGGTAGATGTATTTAAACTCAATTCAGTGGTTAATAAAACAAAGATAATAAAAAAAAATATGAATTTTAACCACAAAGTTAATATTGCTAATTTTAAAAGTAATAAATATTTAGATATTTATTTTATATTTAAGGCATACAGCCAAGTCTGTACTAAAATATATATAATTAATGATAATAATGTGTATTAATTTTGCATTTACCATAACCTGTTTTTAACTTTGAAAAATAGATAATAAATAAATTCAAAAATAGGTATTTATTGTTATAAAATAACCTTGTATATGTCATGTAAAAAAGTATTCGGAAGCCTTGTTAAAAGCGTTAACAATGGAGGAGCACTTTGATAAGATGAATATGAATGAGACTGGGGTTGTGTATCAAGACAGTAGACACGCAGTTTGATGCTCTATTCTCTCTGCTTATTACCACGGAGAAATGGCGTGACGGTTAGATATTACAAGTTACAGTGACAGTTAGCTATTGCAAGTTTTAGTATGGGTAAATATTATCTCAGTATGGGTAAATATTATCTCAGTATGGGTAAATATTATTACACCATGTACATCACAAACCCATGCTTACTATATTACATGTATTATTCTACAAGTAATATGCTAAAAATTTTTATAATTTTGTAAGTTCTGGTGAACTTAAGTGATGAAATCAGTCACCGTTAAGAATATCTATCCGCAGAAATTGTATTTTTCACAAATAAATTCAATAAAGAATGTACGTATATAGTAAGTTTATCCGACCTGACAACGTGATGTTACGAGTGGACAAAAATAACTCGTCTCCTTGTGGGTTTAAAAATTTATTATATACAGCGTTTTTAAGGAGTTGTTGGGTCTCGCAAGCTATTTTATTAAACATCTTGAGTGCAATGGTTTTATAAATATTTAAATATGTTGTGGGTACGAGTACTTATATAATCTACGTACCTGAGTAATCAGTTTCATACCAAAAGTATAAATTATTTCAGATTTGTTTGAATAATTATTTTACTAAGATGGATCTAATTTTTTAACATAGAGAACTAGATTGGAGATAATGTGGTCGAAAAATTGATTTGAAACTCCACTGCTGAACTCAAAAACTGATAACAATAAATGTTTACTACTGTAAGTTCTTGAGTATAAAAAAAATAGTGCTTGGGAATGCTTATAAATATAAAAAAATGATTATATGAACGCTGAAACATTAGTAGTTCAGTTGATCCTAAAACGTAAACAAAAATAAATGTACAACATAATATGGTAAAATGTTTATCATGCACATATATTATATATTATGAAATGAATGCGTGGAGCAGGTTTTAAAACAAACAACCGTAAAAAATAAAGCGAAGTGTCAAAATAATTCTAAAGAAATCTTTTCGCATTGGGGTTCGTAATCCTTGGCATTTGGAAAAAATAGTAGTTATTATCCGCAGCCCCTGGGCGTCGCGGGGGCAGTGTACCGCGCCACTGGTGACTAAGCCTTAAGCTTTAAGGGCGGATTTGGGCAGTATTTAGTACCGCTAATTGAATGAATTTTCCAGGGCGCTGTTGTTCGTGAAGTTCCAAAGGCGGAGGAAATATGGCCCACGATTTGATGTATTTGAATGAAGTGCTTTAGAAATGATTTCTGAAAAAATAAATCAAGTTTATTAAAATTTGTGAACACCATTTGAAGAATAATGGAAGTAATTTTAATCTACTATATCGGCTAGTCTCATAAATTTTGTATGTAAATAAATATATGTCTTTCTTTTATAAATAATGCGATCAATTTCTAATCTTGTGTCGTTCAGA
Source organism: Eubasilissa regina (assembly GCA_022840565.1). Lineage (NCBI taxonomy): Eukaryota > Metazoa > Arthropoda > Insecta > Trichoptera > Phryganeidae > Eubasilissa > Eubasilissa regina. Next base: position 24,885,335 of record JAINEB010000011.1, on the reverse strand, counting down.
AACTCAGCCATTGAACTGAAAAATAGCAATTTGCTGCATTTCTACAAATGTATCCTGCACCCCACAACATGTGCCATGTGCATTGTACAGAGTACACTCATATGACAAAGAATTGTCGTTGTTGGATAAGATGGGGCGTTTCTGTTCCTCTTAGCATAAAATCTAAAGAACTGAATCGAGAATCAGAGGTAGGCATCGAAAATCGTGGGTTTGAATGAATATCGTAATAAATCTATAATATTATTTCAAACCCACAGCTTGATATTAAAATAAAATAATATAATAAAAAAATATCCCATATTCTATTCAACCAGCTTTTTACACCAATAACAAAATAAAGAATTATATATTATATAACAAGGTTAAGGATGTTATTTAAAAAAAATCGGGGGTTTACATTTTGCAATGATTGCAATAATTTTTAAAACATGCAAAAATTTTGATATAAGAATTAAGGAGTACTTGAGATAGAGAGCAACAACTATTCTGAATTCGTTAATCATCTTTTGGAAATAAAACATTCTTTTGACATTGACAAGGGTTTAGAAATTATATATACAAATACTAGAGAGGTTTAATAAAAAGATAAGAAAAAGATAAATAGTAATATTAAAATTCACTATAATTATCAGACTAGGAGAACATTATTCTAAAAATTAGATAGGATAGGATAGACATGTACCAAACATTACTTCTAGACTAAATAACCAACTGCTAAAAAAATAGAAGGTAATATAAATATATATAAAAAAGAGGTTACATAATGGCTTACTAGTATTACAGTTTATGATCATGATTTTATATAAATGTAAAAATATAATATCATTCTTATTTGGAAGTGGATTACACTAATATTGCTTAAAAAATTGCATTGAAAATTGTATTTTATGTGTGTTATGTATGGAAGTAAATATAACTGCTTGTAAATATCAAATAATTATGATATATATATGCAGTTTGGCAAAAAATATAATTTTTTATGTAATATATATGAAATAAAATTGGAAAAAATAAAACAAAACTTGTAATTTGTCAGTGCCGATTGTAGCAAGCCAGTGACTTGAAGCTCAGGGTCTGGTGTTCTGTCCATTTCAAGGCTACCGGTCAGCCCGAGAACGTATATATATATTGTCACGTTCTCGGACTGACGGGCTCGGGTTTTATTTTTTACAATTTTATTTCATAGATATTACATAAAAAAATTTTTTTTTGCCAAACTACATGGCAGATTCATAGCAAGGATTGCTCTTCAATTAAAGTAATTGACATAGAAAATTAAAAGTAAAGTAGCTACAAAATAACATAAAAATTTAAGTAAGTAACATAGTAAAAGTAAACTAAAATTTTGTCATCATCAATTTTTTTTTAAATGTAATGCAATAGAGAAATCAAATAATTATATAAGAATGTGTTTTACTTTATATTTTTGTGGGATCAATGATGTCCCTTTATTTTCACTAATGTTTAATAATACTTTACTAATTTTATTAAAAATTCTTGGCACGACATATTCTCTCGTTCTCTCACCGTACACGATCGGTACCCTCACGGATCGTCCTGAGGATCTGGTAGAATAGCTATGGTGAGGATCAGTATTCAAATGTACATTGTTAATAATATCTTCTAAAATTATATTATATGTTACTTTTTTGTCAACTGATAAGATTTTGCGTATTGTAAATAGTTGTATAATTGCTAATATAACTAATAATCATCTTTATATAAACACTTTGTTCTGTTATCTACTATAAGTTTTAAAAATATTAATTGTAACTGTATAATTTTATCAGTATATGTTTTATAAGTTAGTTCATAGTTAGTCACTCCATAAAATACAGTTCTTACCGGGTGAAGTTTATCGTCTGTCGGGGAGGTTGAATTGCACAATGATATACAATTTTATTCACTCAAACACTATAATTTAACCATTTTTACAACACACCCATACTTTTCGTGACATACACAATGTTTTTCCTTGTTCACATGTGCGGCCGGTCTCACACACAGTGCAACATTTTATATTTGATGTTTTTGGTGGGCTCTCATACGTGGACACATGCATCATAACGTCACAATATACATAGCTATTACACGAAACTATATTATTCTAAGGAAAGTAAAATCTGAGAAGTTGGACATGCAAACTACTTAGAAAAACAGTTGAGTTTCTTAAAATAAAAAGCAAGTTGAAATCAATCCAAGAGGATAAAAGTTATGGACAATATTACAGAGATAGCAAAAAATAATGTCCAATATATTAGATTACTAAGCCTATGTCCAGAGATTCATCAATATGATTATATAGTGATTGTGAGCGATCTAATTTTGAACGGATGTAGATATATCATTTATCCGTCCTAAGAAAGGTACAATGATGTCAATATGGGCAACGACAAATTAATCTAATTAATATATACAGGGTTTTTAAATTTTTTAAATATTTTTAAAATGATTATTTTGTCTCGTATACTACATATACTATTATCGTCAAAAATAATTATTAAAGGTCACTGGCAAAATTTCAAGGGAATCAGAAATTTTGTCTATTTAGCAAAAATATCACAAAAGGTTTGCTGTTTCTGTCTGAGATGTGCATTAAGCTTTCATGAAATTGCTTTGGATTTTTTGTTCAGGTCCCATTTTAAGTTAGTGGATTATCGTCTTATGGATTGTTGCAAATGCGATATTTGATTCCAATTCATTTATAAAATTTAAAAACGCTTACTTTTCTAAAAAAAATAAAAAAATATCGAAAACGGTCGGTAATTTAAAAAATATCTCAATGTGATTTTGAATTTTTTGATAAGCAAAAAGTTTTTTTACAAAGTCAGATTTTATAATTTAGTTATTCACTACAAATCTTGTATTATTTTAAATGATATATTATAACAATTAACATAACAATACTTATAATAAAATAAAATACAATCGCTTTGTATGAACTCACGAAATTTATTATACTTCAACCGGTTTCGCTTATCTCAAGCTTCGTCAGGACGTATTTAAAACTAATCATAAATACAAAGAATCCATTTACATATTCATAAAGGGACAGATAGAATATGATATTACACGTGAAATAGAAGGACAGAATACATATATAGTTAGATTGAACATTAAGTGAGACGGAATATAAAATTAAATATGGAAGAGAGAGACAGAATATAAATACAGATAGACAGAACATTGAGTGAGGGGAAAATACAGTATTGATGGACATCAAATTGATTTTAAAGGAAAAATACCTAATATGGGGCTAATGGATAAATTAATTAGATTATTTAGAATTGGTGTACCACTATTTACTGCTTTTTTATTTCAAGGGCTTCTAAATTGTCCGACCGGAGGCCATGTTCGTTTTTATGGAGGATATTGACCTCTGTGCTACTATCAAAAGAATGGTCTTTTTCAATAATATGGTTGGTTGGTAATATGGTTTCGTGGTTTCATACAAAGTGATTGTATTTTATTTAATCTAATATGTCAAACCACAAAGTGCTAAATATATATATATATATATACTTAAAAAAAAATACAGATTCCACTTAAAACAATGTTTTAAAAAAATGATATTTGTGTTGAATTATTTCGCATTTAACATATTACTATTATACACTGGAAGAGAAAATCTGACTAATCTTTTCGAAACTTTTGATGGATTACACGATCGGAACGATGGTATAGAGTGTAGTTAATATATTATATTGAAATACAAATTAAATGTATCAACTGGAATGATAAAATACTTCAAAACTATGCTCTGAAAACACTGCAATTTCACAATAATAATGTGTTCTTCTTAAAAACATATTTCAAATTTTAGGTTTAACGCTTCATACTGCAAGGCATTATTTATATATCATTGGTGCGTTTCAAACTTAAAGAGTGGATCGACGACACAATATTTTTTACCTTGTATTGCAGAGAGTGCACAAACGTCTCATCTGAAACATATATTATCGTTCTGATGATAACAAAGTTTCACCTGACACTGACATTGCTTTGAGATAATGAGCTCAAAAGTATTGATTGAATTTCAACATATATTCATGTACCTATATTTTGCTTTAATAATAATGTGTTTATTCCAGCGTGATCAGGTTTTTTATTTAACCTGATTCGCCATAAAGATAATACATATTGTGTTATACATTAAAGGTTATGAAATAAATATAATGCTATGAAAAAGAAAACCAAGGAAAATATTAATAAATAAAAAAAAATAAAAAAGTTAATAAAAAGTTCACACATATACACACAAAATATAAATATTACATATATAACTACTTCAGTCACGGCCATTGTTGTATATGTAGCTATGTCAGGGAACCAGCTTTCCATGAGAGCGCCGCTTGCGCTCCAGCCGCAGCTTTACGCCAGCAACTCGATATCTAGAAGCGGAACGAATCCATGTATATGGCCTTCGGTAAACATTATAGATGCTCTACAATAACGCGCCAATCCAAACAGTATTCTGTATGAATTGTTGTACTGAATTCGGAGACGGTTATACGTCATTTGCTTGTATTTCGACCAGAGCTCGCACGTATACTTGCTGGTAAAGAACGATTTAAAGAGTTTTTAGTTATTAGTATTAAGGTCTTAACTTATTTTCAGTATTATCAATGACCACTGTGAGATGAGGGAAATAAAACCAAATAAAAATAAAGTAAATTAACAATAATGATCCACAAATTTAAATAACTGATTACTAAAAATTATGGGAAAAAAATATTAATTAAATAATCTATTATATGGACCCGTAAACGTATATTTACTGATTTCTTCCACTTTTCGCCATCTGTGTACGAATTACCACAATAATCCACCACTGCAGCCGTGGCTATAGTAGCTGTAATCGACGCATTGTGGCTATTCACATTATTATTGTCTACTTTTAAGCTAATAAATTACTCAATTCATACAATTGGCTATTTATAGAATTAAAATTCCTTTTGGTTGATCTGTTTTGTAGTCTGGAGTCGTTACTTATGCTAATTTTTAACAGAATAACATTAGAAAGGCTTACAACTTCGTACAAATCATTGATGTATCTACTTCCTCTTTTACTAATTCGCGAATTTTACTATCTTATTGTTTTGAACGTGTTGATTTCATGGTTGTGCTTTGCATTCGAAATGCATTTGATGCATGAATTTACTTTTGATTTGGGAAAAACAAATAGCAATTGCCAGAAATATTTCCTACGTTAACTTATAGTAAAAATAATTATTTCGTATAGTAATTACGTGAAAAATTTTCAAACAATAATCATGTTGTCATAAAAAATGTTTTTAAAAACGTCTATAGATTTTTTATATTGATTTTTATGTGGGTAAGAAGGTATTTTTTTACGTTAAAACTAAAACTTTAAAAATACTATTAACAGTATTCTAAAATTACAAATACATATATGGTAGAATCGTATAAACTACGCATTCATTTTTAAGAGTTCATAATCCCATGTACAACATATATTGTGGTATGTATATTATATATGATTGTGTACATCATTGGTAACAGTATAACCTAAATTTATTCCTACTGCACGCCACTGATTATAATCCATTAGAAATGTTCTCAATGCATCGGTAAAAGGCGTACTTACTTTTTAAAAATATAGATTAAAAAGTCACTCTGAAATGAGTGTTCCTTCGGTGACTTAAAATTATATATTTTTAAAATATTGTTAAAGCTTAACAAGTACACGAACAAAGCTCGCGCTCGACAAAACGCCTTTTGAAAATGCACACAAAAGTGCAGGAAAAAATATTTTGTCTAAGAACTCCTAACAAAGCGGCGCATGCAACAAAGTACAGAATCGCTGCCCTACAAAGAGAGTAAGAGCGGTGAAATGTTTGCACAATGAATATTGATTCCAGGGCTTTATTTTTTGCACCTGTAATCTTGATGGATATGCGAAACGGCCCCACTTCCTCCTCCGCAGATTTTTCCGCCTTTTTTTCCTTCGAAGGCTTTGTGCTCTGGAAACAATTGTTCATTTCACCTGGTGTAAACACGTTTCGCAGGTACAGACGTGATATATCATGATAAGAGTGAGCAGTGCCTGCTCCCGGTGCGGGCTGGGTTCAAGAAAGGCTATTCATTATGGAGGTTTGCCGTTTGAGGTTTGGAAAGAGCTTCCACGTGTTTTGGTTTTAAAATGTAGTTAAATATGAAAGATTTACGTTTCTCCGTGTGAGATATTGTTTTTTTATCAAATTTTTAACAGAATAAACTTGCTAGATTCTTACTCGCTAAAACGAGATAAGTTTTTATTTGAATTTAGAGTTCCTTCAATTAGGCATATATGTGGCAGATTCATCAATGCTAGTGACAAGACAAGAAATTATGAGAGAATATAAAGCTTATTATTGCATAGTTAATTAAAAAAAGGATCGCTCAGGTGGTTTATCAGGTTTAAATGTGAATATAAAATATTCATAATAATATTAATCCTCCCCATCTATATCTATGACATTCTGGATATAGCTTCAGTATTATCATTATGACTGTAATTGTAATTGACTGTAAATGTAATTAAACGGCCAGGTCTGTAAAATCGAACGTGTTTTTAATGTCTATAGGTTAAGATTTCTTGAAAATTTTCTCTTTTATATATATTCAATAACAGTACGTAAATATATATTTAATTTTAAATAAAGCGTATATTGTCTTTATTACGAGTAAGAAAATATTTTTTTTTAGCGAAATCGTATATTAATATCTGTCATCTTTTCTTCTGTCTATAGTAAGGGAGAAATCTTACTTACCATAGAAATTGTCGACTCTTATATGTCATCTAGATGTCATTATTATTCGTTTTGACAGCTAACTTACAAAGATCGAATAATTTTAATTACATTGACATTTTATTTAGGTGTTGTTTGTTCTCTATGGAGACCCTGATGTTTAATGGAAAGTATGGAAGTATAGGTTTACTAAATTGGGCATAATACCGAATCTTTTCCGAAAGACTCCAATTTGTAAACTTATGTTTGTTATAAATGCAAATGTTCGGAAATATACTAATTGATTTTTTTATAAGCTTGGTTGAAATACTATCCTAACCTGGAGCGCTATTAATTTTTAGTTCTTTTATAACTGTGCTGATTTCGTGTAGTTTAGTCGGGATTAAAAATAGTGAATTTAGTGTTTGTGTATTTAAGTGAGCATGATTTTGGTTTGGTCACATGGAACAGGTGAATGGTGAGGAGAGAATAGTAAGAAAGATATATGACGCAAGTGTTGATGGTACAAGAAATAGAAGACTTGGAACGACCAAGTAAATTAGATACCTGAGATAAAATGGTCCTGTTAAAAACCTTAGTAATCCAGAAGTTTGTATGAGGAAAGGTTGTAATGTGAATGAGGCGAGAATTGTGTGACAGGACAGAAAAGTATGGCGCGCTGTCTTCTATAAAATGGCGTGACGATAGATAGTTAATTAGAGTTTCTTGAATTTTATTAAATGCATGGTTAGATATAAAATGTCCTGACACTTCTGTTCCGACTAAATGCAACGTTTTAGAATAAAATAGAAAATTCTACGTTTCAACAATATTTGACAAACATCATAGATAACATCAAGATTCTAAACAGCGTGATTAGATTCTAAAGAGGTTTTAAAAGGTTTGATATTAGAATATCTGACAACAGATTTCGTGGATTGACAGACCGCTATAAAAGACCCTGAATAAAAGGCTATAAGCGGTCGTCAATTCAGTTTATTTTCTAAATTTCAGGCTTTAGATCAAGAGATTAAACTAGTAAAAAGCACTTACACAAAAGTGATGGAAATAGTTCATGAATGTTTTCAAGCAATTAAGCGAGACAATTTAAACTTATATAAGCTCTTTTCATTAATTTTATTGAAAGATTTTTGTCCATGATAACACTGCTAATTATTCCGGCATCTAGTTTTACTTGTTATTTTTCTAGGCGAGCTTTTAGTCGGTAATAGTTCGCAATATCTCGATCGGTTTAAGAAATGTTTCTGTGCCGATTAAATCTCGGAACCCCTCAAATAAATCTATCCCATAAAGTGAGGGAGAAAATCATAATCTACCATCTCTCGATAAACATTATCACAAGTGCAAAGTAGGGTGAAATTTCTCCCCGTTGGTAGAGAAAACCGATTTTGAAATATTCTGATCCATAGGGTGGAAAGAATGTCGCTTCAGATGAAGTACGTCGCCACAAAGGCGTAAATGCGTATGCCACATTTACAAAATGAAAATATACCTACAGGAAGTTTACGGATGCTGTACGGGAGGTATCCGTGGAGGCCATCATGGAGACCTGAAATTGTCGTAGCTGTATTATACGTAAACCTTAACATAACTAAAGAGAGTTCTGGTGTAGGAGAAAAATACATTTTTTCTTATATTGCAATTGTTAGTTTGTGTATTTACTGTATTTTTAAATTGATATACGATTTCTTGCGTTCTTTTATATTCACTTCATCATTTTTTTAATAATGTTTGTATATCTAATTGTGAGCATAATCATAATTTTAATTATATTGTTTATTTATTTGATAAATAATAACAAATGTAGGCATTACGTTATTTTGCATTTATAACATATCATATGTTTTTTTTAGTTATTAAAATATATTTTGTGTTTTAAGTAAAAAAGTTATGTTTTATTTTATGTATACTATGTTTATTTTTAATGATTTTTACTGTATTGAATAATTTGTATATATTTTTATGTCAATCCTTAATTGCATTGTTCTTTTTTAACTTTATTTAATATGACGTATTTATTTTATAGTATTTTTTATCCTAGTATTATTTATTGCAATTCAGTTAATTCTTTTAAATTTATTGATACCAACTACAAATAAATATTCATCAATTGGATGTATATAAATGTTACAATCTTGTTTAATATATAAATATAAATATATATATATATATATATATATATATATATATATATATATATATATATATATATATATATATATATATATATATTTAAATATATTTAACGCTTGTGATGATCCACATGTAACCAACTGACAAAAAAATATGAATTCCGAGAAATTCCTAGAGCATATGCGACAGGAGCAAGGGGTGGCGGAAGCCTCTCCACAGAGGGGGTGGGGCTCGGAAAGGCGAAGGGGTCGCGTGGAAGACAGTCGGGTCCGAGCGGGCGAAGAGGTGGGGTTCGAGCTTTCGGAATCGTCAGATGGGTGTCGGTCGGCTTTGCGCGGTGAGCGGGGGGGGAAGGGGTAACCTAGAGCGGACTCGGGGATGAGTTTACGCGGCTGCGAGAGTTGTTAGAGTTTATCTAATGTGAAAGTGATAATCGATTAACTTACGACGGTCGCGAAAGTGTTGGCGGACAATTTATTCGATCCGGATATTATCGCGGGAGACGTGTGTTAGTGCCCAGAAGGACGTCGGCAGCGGGGACCTGATCGAATCTTGATGAGTTTCTTTTGCATGCCTTTGTTGACTACCATACTATTTTACCGCATTTTTAATATATATTTTGATTCTTTATGATTACTCAAAATTATAATTGAACGATAACCACTTTGGTTGCTGCAGAGCTCGGTCTTGAATAATATAAATTGGTGTAATCATGGAGAAACAAAGTATCAATGTGTATTTTAACCATTTGATTTATTATATATTGCACGATTAATCCTCAGACGGAATTAACAAGCTACTACCATTGTTGAATGACTTCGGCGATATTACACACAACAAAATAAGGAGCTGCATTTATTTATCTATTTATTTACCTCCTTCGGCCAGTGAGCTGAACTGAATATTCTAATATGTAAGCCTGTTTGAAGGATTTCAAACGTGAGCGAAAGGGTTTAGGCTGACCTTCAGGGCGTCTGGTACCGATGGTGAAGTATAGTTTGGCACTGATATATGGGCGAGTCGCGTTGATTTCAAGACCTATCGCTGAGAGAATTTAGATCCGCCACTATGCCTTGTCGTCACCTACAAGAGGCTACAGGCTAAGGTGACGATTCCGCGGCGGTTTCGGTTCTCTCAACATACGTTATGTGCGCCACAAACTGTATGTAGCTTACGAGCGTATCAGGTGGGTTCCTGTAGGATTTTCCGAACACCCCGTACCTCAGTATAGTTGAGGAGGATGATAGTAGGATCTCTAGCGGCTAATACCCAGAGACAGTGTTCCTGAAACGATCTGCAATTACACAAACACACACACACGCACCAGCATGCAGTAATAATAATCCTAACTATTTGTTCCTGGCTTTATTCGAGATGCATTGTTCGAGACACCGAGGATCATCCTGCAGATAAATTAAACTATTCTTCAGACACCGTTGTCGCATGACGTATGTTTTCAGACGCACCCAAAGGAATGATGGGAATTTCCTGTAAGTCGTATTGTCATGTCACAACCTCGTCACAATTAATTACCTTCAGTGGTGGACGCGGCCCCGGATTGGCCATTTTCCTACCGATACTGAATAGCTGTCACAATCATCACAATTAATTACCTTCAGTGGTCGACGCGGCCCCGGATTGGCCATTTTCCTACCGATACGAATAGCAACATATTGGAGATACAAGGACCTCGGCCATGCATCTTGAATGAGTCATAACAAATGATATTGTTCACTTAGACATTGGCCGAATCAAAACTTTGGATTATCATCATCATCATCTTTAAACTTTTGAACGCGTTGGGTGCAGGGTTCGGGTTCCAGGGCCCGTCGTCTACAGACGTACGGATTCTGGATTTGGGGTCAAGGGGAGCCGAACGTACGCCACAGACTGGTGTCTAGAGAACTTATCATTTAATCACGGAACATATTTGCCAAGCGAGGCAGGCACCTAGCATGTCGCATGTTGTTCCACATGTCCACATAATTTATGAACAGCTAGGCTACGCCACGAAGCGGCCACAGTCACGAGTACGAGTCTACGACAAGGTTGGTGTCATACGTATAATTTCACCCTCACTTTACATTTTAGCTCCGAATAATGCGTACATATGTATAATTTCTTCCACACTCTTACATTCTAGCTCTGAATAACACGTACATAATTAATGCTATAACGGGCGCGCTCGAATATCATACCGCTTGACGGGAAGTTTTCTGTTACTTAGTCGTATACCATAAGATAATCGGTATATTTATTTTAATAATTGCTCTATAGGTATTTTAATGGCTATAATATTTGGATATTTGTAAACTTTGGATATTTGATAATTGAAAACGCGGGTTGAAAGAATTAGGATTATTGCGGACATAACATGGAGAATATTCTTAACCACTAGAACGATCACGTTGGCCAAATTTAGACATTAAGCGAATAGACTAGCATTAAGCGTAAAAATTAGTATTGAGTAAGGTAGAGAGCTAGATCTCCACACTGGCGACCGGGAGAGCTCGCACGTAGGAGAATACCGAATCCATAACAGAGGCGTGTCTTGCGAGCAGGATGCCCGTACAGGGAAATTGAAGATTCCGCATTAATTTAGAAATAGTAATATTAAAAGTATATTTAGTTAGACATAGGGAAATACGGAATCGCTACACGCTGTAGGTACCAGACTTAATGTTATATGTTTATATTACCTACAGCGCGCGAAATAAGTCGGGATTAACATTCTCAGGTTGGCAACACAGCTCACGCGAGGAGAAGATTTCGGGCAGTTTTTTTTTGAGTAACGACTGTGAAGGACAACGGATGGAATGAATTTGATCCTTTAATTCAGCTATAATGTGACTTTTATAAGTGAAGAAGGGTGAGAACAATATAATATTTTAACATCTGTGTTGTCCTGCATCATATTTTAACAGAACTATTGACTAATGATATGTGAAATTTCAGGATCGACGTATCCCTTTCTCTACTTATATTTTTTTCTCTACGTAGATTTTTTTCTACTTAAACTTTCTTTATTTTTTTCCTTTATGTGCTTTCTACACTAAATTATTTTCATCAGTGATTCATTCATTCACTGACACATATTGTGCCCAGTTATTTTCATTCTAAAATTTTGTGAAAGGAAAGTTGCTGTTGCCTTTTGTCACAACCCATGTCGTGGAAATGACAAGAAAGGAGTCATGCCACCACACACGGAATGTAGCGGGAAAGATTTCTCCCGTACATGATGAAAGGAATCTGTCACTCACAGTACTAGACGAGATGGATTTTTTCAACCAAAGGAGATGCAAGCGATTCATGGAGAATCAAATGGCAGATAATCCAGTTTTTCTGATGTGCGGCAAGAGAAGTGACAAGTTTTTAACGTGTACCTTTGACTGACCAAATTGATGAAGACTGTGAATCTCTGCAGAAATGGACAATAACTACGCAGATACTGGTTGTAAAAATGCATTTTTATTGTGTACGAAGAATTTAAAGTCTATGATTTTTTTTTTAATCTAATATTTCTTCTAATATTCTCATTTATTCAACAAACATTTTTTCACTGTAGGATATTTGTTTCTTTAATTTATTTAAAACTCGTGTTCTCACTAGTGTTAACCAATCTCGGTTCAGTTTTCCCACTCGTGTTAACCAATCTATTTGTCAAGTTATTTCTGTTTTATACCTGACCTGACGAACTGTCATGTGACAATTTAAGTTCATGTAGCTTTGGAAAAATCTTAAACTTTATTATTTTGAGTGGTAGAGTTGCCGAGATCAACTCTGTCATTAAATCACAAATTTATGGTGTAATGTTTAATGATTTATATGCTTTAATATTTTATTTTTCTTGTTTCTGGTATTAAACTTAGAGATACAATTTGTATTAATCTTTTTATTTTTCACTGAGTATGCTGGCTGAAGTGAAAGGCAAGAGACTGTGTTGATTTCTGTAACCTAGAGCTCACGCACATCATGCAAACCTCTGAGCAAGCCGGTGGTGTGCGAGCATGGTGTCCTATCATGACGATTACCCGTCACATATAGGCGACCACGTCACAATATATATATATATGTGTAAAGTGATCACTCAAGCCAGCCTAAGACAAGTTGTAAGCCCTATAATTACCCCATACATCCATAAATTTTTCATGAAAAAGAATAGCTTTGTCTCAATGACATATCTGTTATTTGTTAAAAATATGATTCTGGATTAATATGTGTTCGTGATTAAATTCTCGACATATATTTCCCTTGCGTGCCACTACAGCAATGTTACAAAGTACAAATCACTAGTACTTAATTAAGATCAAGGTGATTCTCTCAAATTATCCGGTATAAAAACAGCAGTGCATTTTAATAATTAATCACAGCGCATACCAATTTCGAATGCAATAAGATCATTGAAGAAATGAGTACAAATTGAGTTCAGAGGGAAAATTGCACAATTGCTTGTTGACACGATTTGGTGACGTCATTTATTCGAGACGTCCTTAGTATTTGACGAAACCATTTAATTAAATTCCATTTGTAAAATTTTGCACGTTTTCTTTAGTTTTACATATTTTTCTTATTTCATTGATTCTTATTGGATCTTGTAACCTTGCTTATTTTTCCTGTTAGAATATCTTTCGGATTCAGTGTGGTTTCATTTTTCCTACGTAATTGAAACATTATTTCGTGTAATAACTAAGCATTAAAATTCCGTCTTTATAAATGACGTATCTTGAGTAGACGATGTTACGGATAGTCATCGATTTACTCTGACCTAACTACAATATAATAATGTATATATATGGGCCTAGATATATATATATATATATATATATATATATATATATATATATATGGTACATATATGCAACTGATGTATCTTCTGAGATAGATCGCGCTATTTGTATATGGCTTCTTTGGAGAAATCTAGGCCGACGTTTCTGAATGGTAACACGTGCCATTGTCAAGGCACACGAACTGAAAAATATCTATAAGAATAGATTAACGTCGTGTCGATGTAAAACGTTAAAAGCCAACAATTGAAGGACATAGCATCGATTTTGACAACGCTAATGTATTGTTCTGAACACAAAGTATCATCGAATATACAGGAAAGCGATTGAAATCGAAAAAAGGCCAAACAGTTTCAATACTTCAGGTGCTTCTCGACGACTACCCGTGGCCTGGAAACCAATTATCGATAAACGAAAACTCGTGACACCGCGAAAAGTATTGATCGTTCTAGTTGTCTTACATACTAATCCACCAACAGCACCGATACTTACGATGTTCAACCAGTAACACACGGTTCGTCCAATACAAGGAGAAAAATAACTTTACAGGACTCGATACCAATTCATACCGATAGCCTTCGAAGATCACATAGATTAAAAGAAAAAAGGTTGAGAAAATAATAACGCACTTAATAAATCAACCCATGATGGCGCCACTGTCAGTGCAAGTTAAAAGAGAAAAAATAATGCCTTCAATAAATCAACTCATAGATGGCGGTAAAGTTATTCGCAACTGATATATGAAGAAAGATACAGAATTAGTTAAATAATAGGTTGTCTTAGAACTTAAATTAACTCAAATATGGAAGATTTATATCTCTTTATAAAAATTATGATTGTTTAAAATTTTTTATTTAACGTATATTAGTTATTGGGAATGTTGAAAGGAAGAGTGAAATATTGTGTAATATTATTACCACTATTTTTATAATTTTCCCTAGTAGGTACTATTACAATATTTCTCCCCTTTTACGACCCATCACTTTTTTAGAATATATATTTTTTAGATTGTATCTAATTAAGTTTTTTGAGACTGCTCCTCTGAAAATTATAGTCGCTATAAAAGTAATGCTGACATGTATGTTGTACATTGTTTGGTTCAATAAAAAATATTGCTAGATTATCGTAAACTTAGAAAAAAACAATATCTCAGAAATATAATAGAAATTGAGGGAAGTAGATAGAGAAAGTATTATGCGCAGAATAAAGACTGCAGTTCCTCATTTTCGTTAGTTTTTACGAAAAAACCTCGTTGGTTTTTTCAATCTTCTGGATATTTTAACAAACTGTTATCATTAATATAGAGATGTGTGAAGGTTATGTATTAATTAAGACTCCGTCAGTAAAACTAAGTTGTTTCACTTTGGATTTATTCAAGAGAACTGGTTACAAAATATTTTCCGGCATCTTATTATATATACAATTCCTGCCAACGTACTATTTATGGCGGATGTGACTTATATAGACCCTAATATTATATACAGGGACACGTGTTTTTATGTAACGTGGGAGTTAAGCGCACGTATGGCTAGCAGGTGTTCTTTTTACAGCTAATTGCGGCACACAGGAAACGTCGTACATGGGAAATAATGTATTAGTTTGTTTGTAGGTAAATGGATTATCGGTTATCCACGTTCGTAACAGGAAGACCTAGATAAAAATATATCCACTAATTAATGAACAAGGTGAATGCAGATACTTAAGAACGACTTCTGGAAGGTATTCTGGATAGAGACGCATGACGAACATATATAAAGTTAGGCGAGCAGTCCTTTCGAATCCCGGTTTCCCGAAATTCACTGGTCCTTTAATTAAACCCTTATCCTCTCACCGACCTCATCCTGTACCATGTTTCCCTACTTCCTCCCCATATATTACGATGATTCTGATTTACAACCGGAATTGTCATATTCCATTCCACGGGACGTGCGACCCAGAGATTAGACAATTCAATGATAATAATCAATCCACTGCTTGTTGAAGGTTTCTGCTACTCTATTCGGTCCTTTTCCGCCACTTCCGCTGATTGGATAATTGTATTATCCATCGAGACTTCAGGCATCTTCCACCTCGTTTTTGGTCTCATCGATATCATTTAAGAATATAATATATATATCTCCATTAATTGTACGTGCTTAATTAATGCATTAATCGTATAGCACATCTCACTTTGGTCTGCGCTATATATTAAAATGATATGCATTTCATAATTATCTTAAAAAAGAATAAGTTATAATTTACAAATACATCGCTAGAAAATATTTGCTTATGCTAAGATAAAATAAATAAATAAAATTATGCTAAAACTTCTAGACACGTATTTTTTCTGATATTGAATAATAATGGGTGTACGGTATTCAACGTTTTAATTAGAAAATATGAAACTTTTTCTTTTTCATTCAACACGCAACCTTCCATACCTGAACAATGTTTATATTAGACCAGGTCAGAACCCGGACACAGATAGAGCAGTCCCGGAGTAGGTTGTGAAGGGTAGGCACTGCACCTTTTAGCTGATTGCCTGGTGACTGGGAAATGGCGGACAAGTATTGGAGTTCGCTTCAGTATCACATGAAGAGGGTCTGCTAGTGTTCTCGTCTCCAAAAGACTATTCTCTCGCTCTAGTGCACTTGCCATTCATAGGAAGCAACACATGTTGTCTAGTTGATATTCAGTTTTAATTTTCCTCATTATAAAAGTTTGAATATATCACTGTTACCATAAATAAATATATTATAAAATACATCATGTACTATTTAGTGCTTAGTAAATACATTTTATTTAATTAATGTGATTGAAAATAAAAAATCTCGTCATGAAAAGTTCGCTATATTATTATATATTGTGACATTACAAATTAGAGTCACGTTCGAAATTGCCCTATCATTTGTTTAATTGCAAATCATTGCAATAAAACAATGTAATTACAAATAATTACCCTTACGTTGGTATCGAAATCCGTTTTTAAGGTTATAAAAACGGTCACCATCTATGGTTCTTCTTTAAATTATCGAGCAGAGCTGTCAAATGCCCGGTAAATATTTTTATGCTAATCAATCACTAGTGCATAATTTATTATAAATTTGTTGATCTAATCGCACTGTGAATCATTTTTATGCATTATACAAATTTTACCCTTTGGTTTCTTCGCCTTTGGTTTTTTCACCCTCGTTATTCTCACCGTAGGCTACATTTTTTGATATGATGCAATCTTCTACAATTCCGCTTACGAATCCAATTGCGTTGGCCTGGATACTGAGGATCATCCACGATGATAGTCCAAGAACATGGGTTATGGGTATGGACTGGAGTGATGGCATCTAATGGAACATCTTGTTGTCACCTGTCTGCATCACAGAACATCGAATTCGGGCCCATTTCGACAAAATAAAGATATGTTAATGTGGATTGTATCTTTATTTTATTTTTTTTCTTCACGCTTCTTTTATGATTAGATGCCATTTTTATAACGAATAACACATTTTTATTTATCACCTCCAGGTATTATTTATAAATTTTTCCCAGTTTAGGATGAAGGCAGAATGTGACAAAGATGGATATGTGTTCTGAGGTGAAGAACCCGCAGTTCTTGTGTTCACCGCTGATTAGCCGGTGAGAAGGTCGAACAACGGTCTTTACTCCCACAATATATATAATTATGTATTAAAATTTCTGCCTGATTAGGTCAAAAATAAAAATACTATTTTAAAACATAACTCAAATTCTTGTCTGTGATTACAACAGGGTGTTGCAAAATTTACGATGATACTTACAATATATTTTTTAGTTATATTATTAAGACGCTTTTATTTTTTTTTCAGATATATTCGTCGCATCACATATAAATAAAAACTCATTTCTGACGTGTTACGCAGTATATCTGAGCGTAATATGTAACTTTCAACGTCACTGGTTTTTTAGGTTAAAGATAACACATTATTATTGTGAAGTTGCAGTTTTAAGAACATAGTTTTGTGGTATTTTAATACAAATTAAATATATCAATTAGAAAGACATATCAAAAATTCAATTTATAGAAAAAATATTTATGATTTTTATTATCATTTCTTATGAGGAGAAATGCGTTAACTAATTACTCTACACCGACGTAGTAAGAAGACGACAAATTCTATTATTCTAAATTTAAATATGAAGCAAAGCCAGGTATGGACCGCCAATAAGGAATTCAATATTATTACAAATTTAATATGAATAATATATATTAATTCGAAAGATATACATATAAAATCAATTTTATCGAAAAATATTGTTGTTCTGCTAACGGGATTCGAACTTGGATCTTTTTTCAAATCGGGGAAAGTGCATTATCCAACTATGTTACATCGACAATATTTTTAGCGACAAATTTTTGAACCTGTATGTTACTTAATAATAAAGTTGTATCAATGTGTCCAAAATTTATTAAAAATGAATTGATAATTCTGGCGTCTGCTATAATATTACTCGAAGATATTTGAGATTCCGTAAAAATAAGGTAGATGGCTCTTTCAAATAATGGAACGATGAAATGTATTAATATCAAAAAAGGTAACATATAGGTTCGAAAATTTGTCGCTAAAAATATTGTTGCTGTAGCATAGTTGGATAACGCACCTTCCCCGGTTTTGGAAAGAAATCCAGGTTTGAATCCCGGTGGCGCAACAACAATATTTTTCGATAAAATTGATTTTATATGTATATCATTCTAATTAATACATTTAATTAGTATTTAAAATATCATATGCCTATGTTTTGAATAAATACAACGTCACACTAAGAATGTGTTCTCCTAAATAATATATAAGTTGTATCAATGCGTCCAAAATTTAATAAAAATAGATTGTTAATTCTGGCATCTGCTATCGGTTTACTCAAAGGTATTTGAGATTCCGTAAAAACATATTAGATGGCTTTCAAATAATAGTACGATAAATGTATTCATTTGAAAAGCGTAACACGTAGGTTCGAGATATATATATCTCGAATCTATATATCCTCTGCATATATCAGAGGTGGAGTCTACTTCATTAAACTAGGAGTATATACACAATTGCAATATAATTGTATCTTATGAATTGTGAATTTAGAATGTAGTGCTGACGGTCCAGTGGACATATCTTTTTTATTTTAATTTTATTTGTTACTATATAATACTATGTAAAAATCTGTTTGGACTGTTTGTTTGATCTGTTTGACTTTATTTGTTTGTTTGTATTTACGAACTAAAACATTTATTTCAAGAACCTTATGGATGAGAGTTGACAGCCGAAAAAACTTGTTATGGTCGAAGTTTGGTATTGGAATTTAGTATAGGAACAGAACAATAAAGGCTTAGGGACCAACTAGGAAGCACGACTTACCTGGATTTTCTTGCTCATTCACAGCTCTCACTCACTTCACTTCACTCTGAACGCAATAGTAGTTTCGAGAAAATCTAAACACACAATAGCAACAGTAACTTACAATCAGACAAGAGGAACGTTCACTTCTTGACAGTTCAAAATTCATAGAGAATACAAACACAGAAAATGTCGCGCTTTCTGATAGAGGGTAAAGGGTGGGGAGGGGGGACAGATAGGCATAGTAAACCTAATGGAGCATCCACACACATTCGCGGCTGCAATACGAACTACGATTGTGTCAGCATTCAGAGTAATGACAGAAATGCTCCATGATGATTACGATCATGGAAGCAACGAAAAGGTAGAAAATCTATGTAATAATGGTACAATTCATCTATTTTTCTTTTGGTCAACGACCAAATCTACCACTGTCGTTAGATAAACATAACCTGTCGAATCTCACTCTAGAACTATTTTCACACGACACAGGTTATCCTGTCGGATCTCATTCCTGAACAGAATTGCCAACATGAATATTTTGTTGCTTATTTATGAGCGACCTCTAGCCTGGGACGCGGGTCCCTTCGAAGGTAAACAACAAACATGAAATATTTATCACAGAATACGGATTTTTCAAAAATATTTAGGGGTTCCATTTTTTTTTATAAAATGGTTATTTTTCTTCTTCTTCGGATGTTGGTAATCATCACTTTGTTCACTGCGGCCCGGAAAAATTCTACAGTAGACTGGTAGAACCATTGTTTTCAGCCATGATTTTCTCCTTCTTCCAGGGCACCGACTTTCAGCATTCTTTCGCTGCAGGTGAAAGATCTCATACTTCATCAAACGTCCAAAATATTGAATTTTTATTGTTTTAAATATTTATTTTTATTTATTCATCTGAGCCATAACATCTGTCTATCCAGCTCAATTCAACATTCTTCTGCAAATTCATGATTAAAATGCTTTAAGTCGTCTTCTAGTGTCCATAAATTCATTCTGTTGTATACAAGCATAGATGTCGGAAGAATATCAAGATATGGAAGAAACTTGGCACTCACCACAATCCGGATTTTGCTGGCACCTCCAAAGATATTGACTCTATTTTTCAAATAAATATCAGATATCTCATAGAGACGAAGCTATTTTTATTATATTTAATGGTAAATATAGAGAAATATGGGGTAATTACAGGGCTTACGACCTGTCTTCGGCTGGATTAAGTGATCACTTGATATATATTTATAACGTTCACAAATTCTCACCCCTCAATCTCCATATTTATCAAATTTTTGAAAGTTGTATATATGTTAGTATGTGAACTCGCTTCGAGTACCACTACACCAACCAAATTTGATAATTAATTTTTCCTTATGAAATCTCAATGAGAATCATATTTTTTTGAAAGTTATTTAAAGAAATATTTTTTATCAGTAAAATGTTTTTAACAAATTATACTAGAATACGCTTGAAAAATCAATATTTTTAATTTTTTTTTTTTTTGAGATGTGGGGAAGAAGGCAAGGAAGGGGCAGTGCATTATTTTCTTTCAATAATTAATATATTTATACACAAATAAATACATGTCCCAAACACATTCCAAAAAATAATACCGAGAACACATAGGATCTGACTATTCTTATTCGTAATCTATGGTTTAGATCATGACTGCAGAACATCTTTTGCATTGTTAAAATTAAAATTGTATTCCAAATTTTATAATATAACTTCCTTAGTACACAAGAGTCACGATGTTTAGAAAATCTCATACTACTTGTTTATGAACATTCTTTGACCAAATACTTTTTCATTGAATATCTTACATTTTACTTTAAACCTGTGAAATTTTTAGAAAGTAAGTAATCTTATTTTATGGAATAAATAGGAGTATCTTAAATTTCTTGAGGTATTCACGTGAATTTGAGTAACATACATTTTAATATGTTCGTAATGTAAGGAAGCACATTCCCGCTTTAATATGGACCATTAGAATTTGTTAAACTACCTGGGTATTTACAAAATAGTACGCTTTCTACCAATTTGGAAGAAATGATAAAAAGTTGTCTGTCGATAATAACCTGTCTTGTAAGCATGACATGAACTGTGAAAACTGAGACACTGATTAGTTTTTATGTTTTGATTATATTAAGTGTAATAAAATGGATCTGAATCAAACGTCTTGCAAGATGTTTTGTGGGTCTAGTTTAATTACAAAAAAAAAATGTATATATATCCTTGATTTCAGATTTCATTGTCAAGATATTATTAAGCATTTGACATTCCTGGGTAGACGTTATTCTTCTCCATCTGCTTCCGATCCTATCGTCTACACCATCTAATAAACAATCGTCACACATACAACCATTGACATTACGGCCTACCGATTGATTTTCGATCGTCTGGTCTATTACCCAGGGTGCCTCCGTACATAAAAAATGACAATTTTTGCCACATGGCTTGCCTATGGGTATCTTCCAATTTTGAAAAATTTGGGTTACAATTTTTTTGGTAAAGGCTGTAAAGCTCCAGGTTGTGTCTTTATATATTAATTATTGCCTTCTTATCATATTATACATAATTGGTTTAGCAAATATAAATTTAGAATAATTAAAGAAAGAAGATAAGAAGGGAAATAAAAAATATAAATGTGATAAATAACTCGAATCTGGTACGAAAACATGACCAATAGTCACATAAGTGGCTAAATGAAAGTGCCTCACCGTTCATACTGATTCCGGTAATAACAATACTAGAGGAAACAAGGTACTTAGCTCTGTACTTGTCACGGTCCTCTCAGGCTGCATCTGCCGTTTCCTCGGCCTTGGCCCCTGAAGTCTTGCGCATTCTTTGGTCCGCTGCCCTCCCGTGGCTGCCCTGCTCCTCGAAGTCCTGCACCTTCCTTGACCTGCCGCCCTGGTTCTGCTGGTTGTCCCTGCACCCGAGGTCCACTACTTTCCAGAGTCCAAGAAAAGAGAGAGCAACAGTATATCAGTGTGGGATAGAGTATCAGTTAGGGGGTGGGAGAGAAGGATGGGGATTATATGGGAATAAGTATAAATAATAGCAAGATACTAAATAATCCATCCAATATTAAAGTTGTTCCCATGTAATCCTCACCCTTTTCTCCCACCCTCTACCTGATATTCTATCCCACACTGATATACTGCTGCTCTCTCTTTTTTACCTCGTATTTAAATATCTGTACTTATCTATATACTATATTGTCCTGAAGAAGGTTGGGCCCAACTGAAACTAGTTGACTTTAGTATATGTGCACAATAAAGTGACCCAAAACTAAAAAATGATTTAATTTAATTACAATGTCAAGCCACAGCGTGTTTGCTTTCTTTAAAAATTGATTAAATTTGTCAGTATTCTGATAATATATGGGAAAATATAGTAGAAAAGAGCGCGATGTAAGAATAATAATACATATATATATATATATATATATATATATATATATATATAAATACTAGACCAACCCCTAGCTAGACCTATTTCTTAAATACACAGTACACGTCGAATTAAAGTCAACCCACATATAAATGAAATACTTTCAGCTGTAGGGTTGTTTTTTTCCGACAGCACCGTGCGACACATTTGACGGCATTAATATGAAAGGGCTAAGAAGACCCTTTTCCTTGAAAAAGATAAATTCGCCGGCGAGCAGCGCGCAGGTAGGCGGAGGTGGGAGAGTACCTGTACCGAGGGCGGGATTGGGCATAAAAATGGTTTACTAGTCTGGAGATATAATGAAAGTTTTGAATAACATTTTTTATAAGAGCATATTAGTAAAACAATGCAGAAGTGATGTTTTCTATGAAGATGTGATATTTTTTTTAGTTACTCGGCTGTCAGGTCAGCTAGCCTCCGTGTTACCGAATCGGCAAAGAATCGAGGAGATTAGAAAAAGGTTGACGAGGGTGATCCTTGTCAATATTTTTTTTACGTAATAGACTCTGATGGATTGATAGGTGAAGAAAAGGATTCAAGATCTCTTATCGCCCTTCCTCCATGTAAATCTGAGAAAAACTGTTGGTTTCTAAGATTATTGAATCCCAAAGATTGAAGTATTTTAAATAAACATTTAATATGAAACCCGTAAATATATTTTAAAGATGAATGATGTGGAAACTGATTTTCGCAATGACACAAAATAATCATAATTTTTTTAGGAAAATTTTTAAAAATACGACTTGTTATTAAATTTTGTTGGTTATATATAATATTTTGGATTTATACACGATTTATTTATTTCTAATGATTATAAATTATTTAATTTAAGATCAACATTGTTTATATTATAAAAAGACAATTCAAAATTTTTATCAAAGGTATGATCATTTTCTAATAAATGATTGGAAAATTCTAAAAAAACCGTTACTATTCAAACATCTTAAATGCTCTTTGACTCTTATGTTAAAATTTCGTACTGTTTTACCTATATAGAAAGCAGTACAATCGTTACACCTATGTTTATAAAAATAGAAATTATTATATTTATCATCTTTGTCTTTAGAATTTATAAGTCAATATCCACATCTCTCATCATCGTAACAACTCAATTTAGGTACCTACTAGATTTATTTTAAAATTTATATTTTAATTTTTTTTTTTAAACATTAGAATAACGTCATATATAATATATGGTTTTAATTAGTTAATTTGACATTCTGATAAAAGAAATGATATTTTCTGAGACCAGTTGGTGTATTAATTAATAATATAAGTATTTTTATTTGTTAACTTTGTTTAATTAACCACTTATTAAGTTTAAATACATCTACCGGTTTCGAAAAATACCAAAAATACCACCAGGATGTCAATACTAACTAAAAACATATTTTATTGTTTTTAGTTAGTATTGACATCCTGAAGAAGAAAATGGTATTTTTCGAAACCGGTAGATGTATTTAAACTCAATAAGTTGTTAATAAAACAAAGTTACAAATAAAAATATGAATTTTAACCACAAAGTTATTTTTGCTAATTTCAAAAGAATTATATAAGTGGTTAAAAAACAAAGTTAAATAATATAAAAAGAAACATCGTGAAAAGTATAAACGTGTTATTATTATTTGATTTCAAAATAAAATATTAATCATTTATATTTATACGTATATTATCAAATATAGTTTTAATATCGTGTAACATATTTTAAAACATGAAACCACAAAAAAAGTCAGAGTGGTGATTCAAAATTAATACCTTTTCAATTTTAAAATTTTCCGAACATGTTAAATAAATAAAAAACATTAGTACATTTGCCGACCAATTTTATTTCAGAAATAAACCCGATGAAATAAGTTTTCGCTAAAAGAGAAATAAAAATGATCGTGATCAGTTTTGCGCTAGTGAACTCGCCTGGTCCGCGAGGAAACATCTGGCTTGACTATTGAAGTAACTACGTAGATATCTCCAGAATTCTCTAACATCTTTTATTTTATTTTTCTTCTACTTCGCAGTTATTCGCTGGCATTTTAGTGTACTAGATTATAAAAAGAAATTAATGCCTTCTATCATACGTCATATATTGATACTTAATTTTTTGTTATACATTATTTATGTCGTGTATTTAAAAAGTTTGTCTGATGATTAATAATATTTTTAAACTTTTTGTTTCTGAAAGTTAATAAGGACTAGTGTGATAGTTAATAATTAGAGGTTTAAATTTTGGTTTGAAATATAATTTCGTTGTTTCGTACGTTGAAATAACTTGAGAAGGAGCACATAATACAAGCATACATGTTAGAAATATCTATGTACGTGAAAGTGTCTTATCAAAGGTAATGGATACTGAAATTTGGTCATTCACATTCAGATTTGCGTAATAGTAGAAAACTTATAATAAATATGAGCAACATGTGAAATATATATTTTTAACAACTATTACAAGAAGAATTACGTACTATGTTATCTGTCAAGTGTCACATAAAAATTGTATAACATTTTGAATTATTTCATGTTGAGAAAATATAAATTTAGTCACTCCATGTCCAAAATGTTTAATACAGTTTTCCTGACGGAATTAACTATTTTTTTAAATTTTGACATAGTTTAAGGTCCGTCCAAGACATAAAAAGAAACAAGGAGCCGAAATAATAAGATACCGAAGTCAAAATGGTAAGTCGAGCACCGTTTTTTAATTCCTTCTCGTAATTCATACAATAACTTTTTTAATGACATTTGAAATGTTTATTTGTGTTATAATGTACATTAATTCAATTTTTTTTTTAGGCAACAGGAATAGAGAGCGTTCGCAAAAGTCAGAGTATGATTATACTCATGTAAAAAAAATTTGACCCTGTTTAAAAATTCAACAACCGAAGATGTATAAAAATGCACAAGACTAGAGTTGTGTGCCATGACGGGAAAGTATAGCATTATATCCTATTTACCTGTTCCTGTAAGAAAACGGCGTGATGGTAAGTAATTAATTCATTGATTATGAATAAATAAATGAAATACAAAAGCTACATAAAAATAATATTTATCAGTTCTCGTTGGAATTAACCGTGTTTTAAATTAATTTTTATTTATTTATTTGTACATACACATTGCAATGATTTTATACACGTTAAACATTTTTAAGACTGTACTTAAAAGTATTTGCGAATATATAGATTACTATGGCATAGTTAGTAAAATAGTCTAAATGTAATGCAATATAATTTAGGTGTTACTTACCTATATTTTTTCGATATACCTACAGATTTTTCTGTGTAACTATCTTAAGTATTTAAACTAATTTGTTTTATAATACACGTACAGTGAAATCTCGATCGATTGTTCTTCGAATAATCGTTTTACCGCAAGTATCGTTTATTTCTTCCAGTCTCGAATTAATTTCATACAAAACACCCAAAAATAGATCGCGGTGATCGTTTCTCTGTGCATCATTTTACCGCAATAATCGTTTAAATTATGCAACATACTGTTTTACAATTAAAGGCGCTCGTAAAAATGAGCGAAACATTCGAGACAGACAGAGATAGAGAATGCCGCTTGACATTAAACAATACAAAGTATAATTAATTATTTTTTTGTTTCTATGTAGCCTTCTAATTTTATTTTTATTTAAAAACATTGATTTACATGTGAAATATGTATCTTTTTTAGAATATGTATTAAACATTTAAGTATGAAAAATGTTACTTTTTTCTATATTCCCGTATTCATAGTTTATTTCAATAGGTGTCTTCAAAAACAATAGATAGAGGTTTCACTGTGTGTATATTATAAGATTTATATATAAATTCGTCTAGCACAGGGAAGAGAAATGTAATACGATCCTTAATAAGACCCGAGTTGTAATAATAACGAAGATACCCCAAATTTGGCAACCCTTGTGGTGGCACATATGAATGTCTCGGAGAATCAATTTGTTCTTAAGCGACTGACATTAGCCGTGAATGGGTGCTGGGCACGCCATTTTACTGCCAAGTTTAAAGCTAAGCAGGAAATATTATCAAGTTGAAGCATTCACTTACTGGATAACACGACTTAATAAATTAGTCCTTTTAATTCAGAAATTACAAATTATTTGTCAAAAATGTTAACAAGATTAATGGCTCATTTTTGCATCGTGTTTAAAAGATTTGTCATACAATTATCATTCTTTATGTGAGAGGAAAATGATTGTTGGGAAGACGTGCACTTGTAATTTTTTAAATATATTATAACGATATAATTCGATCGTTTTAAATAAGTTTGTGAAATATTTACTAAAAAATAAAAACAGTGAACATAAACTGAAACAGTATGTTACGTTTCTTCTTCAGCCCAACCGGTTCTTTTTTAAATTATCATCAAGTCAAATGGTTATTAAATGAAATAACAGAATGGCATTGTTCACAATTAAGTTTATTATTTATATTGTGACTTGCGTGTATTAAAAGTTAAAAAAAAGCATTTTACCTAATTAATTATTAATAATACAATTCAAAAATAATTACAATTAACTTAACATTATTTATGCGTCCATCATGTCAACATAAAGTTAACTATCAAATTTTCTGTGTCGATTCTTGTGTGCTGTTGATTATGCAGATCCCTCGTGTAAGGGATTACCTTTTGGAGACGGCTTCCACGTGTAGATGATAGTGCTGGAACCGGTATGTGAAGTATCGCCAATAGTTGTGGTGCCAGGGTAGAGTGACGGAGTTCAGGATTGACCACCAGACGATGTCCAGTTATCCAGGCAAACCGGGACTCTGGACGCAATGTTCTTAATTACAATTAGCGCGTACCGTATATGATCTCGTCTCTTTTGATGGTGACAATTTATTCTCACTACATCAACGATTAAACACATAGAACATCACAGTCTAAGCTTTATACTCGAGGCGCACAGTTTGAATTTTCCCCGGAATCACAAATAACATATCAGAGACGATAAGTATTTTGTTTTCTAATTGAAAACTAGATCGTGTTTATGGAGCGATCTCTCCCGGCTGGGATTGGGAGAAAGACTGACGCATGAGGGTGATGCATCCCTTATGGTGCATTTGCTTACGTGACTAAAATCACGTTCGTAGGATTTTTTATTGGCGTTCCCGCGCCGCACCGTCCATCTAACAATATCGACGTTTGTTGCTCTCCGTCCCTTACTTCGACTAAGTGCTTTTGTATCCTTGAAAAACAAAATATTGATTTGGATAATTTTGCATTCTAATAAGTAACATAATAGGAATGTTTAATATAAAATGATATAAAAAATATACTTACAAAGTGTTGATAAATATAAATACTACGTTATATAAGAAAATGTGCAAGAGTTAATAAGCTTATAAAAAAAGTTATTTTAAATAATTAATTTTGTTTTATTAACCACTTGATTAATTAAAATACATCTACCGGTATAATACAAGTTTAGTAGACACTATTTTAAAAAATAAATTAAAAAAATATATTAGTCAATTATTATATAAATCACAGATAAAACATAATGATTATATTAATTTTAGAATTAAATATTTAAATACTACCACGACCACCTACACCAGCATTTTATATAAATAATAATAAAGGAAATTTTCTCATAGATTCTAAAGACAAAGATGATAAATTTAACAATTCTCGTGTCTATAAACTTAGTTGTAAGGATTATGCTGAATTGTATAATGGTAAAACAGGTCTAAATTTTAATAAAAGAGTAAAGGAGCATTTGAGATATTTGAATGATAGTGGGTTTTCAGAATTTTCTGATCATTTGTTAGAAAATGGTCATGGTTTTGATAAAATATTGGGATTGTTCATTTTGCATGTACACACACGGTGTTGGCCCTAATTTAAATAATTTTGAATCGTCGGAGATAAATGAAGCGTGTAAAACTAATCAAAAAATTGTAAACAACTAACTAAATTTAACCACAAGTCCTAATATAAAACTTTTTCTTAGATATTATTCTAGTAATTTTGTATCAAGTAACAATTTAAGTTAGGTACTAAAATTATTTTTTAAATAATAATTGTTTTTTAAAAATATATTCTGTTCAAGAAACAATAACATATGTTTTTGATTAGTTAATGACATCCTGAAGAAGAAAATAATATTTTTAGAAATTGGTAGATGTATTTTAATTCATTAAGTGACTAATAAAACTAAGTTAACAATTTAAAATAATGGATTTTAACCACAATGTTGATTTTGCTAATCTTAAAAATATTATAAAAGTAACTAGATCTATATAATCTACTCGTAGATTGATGACAAAATCATAGATTGAAGATTGATTTTTCTGCAGGATGGAATTTAAGATTAATTTCCCCTTAGAACAAATTAGATATAGTAATTAAAAAGACAAAAAACAAATCTATCTTTAAAAAAAAACTTGGTTATTATCGAACTCAAAGCCGGAACGTTCTGAAGAGAGCTTTAATACTTACAGGTTGAATATTATGTTCCAGGCCGATTTTATTTATTTGCCATTTTGATTTAGCAATTATTTATTAATTAATATTTAGTATTTGTAAAGAATAATTAATTACAATTTATTATAAAATACCTAAGATCTCTGTAACGTGCTGAATTCAATAAAATATTTTATCTAAATAATAATGGCAATGCCGTAACCATTAATGGTGATCGCTATCGTCACACATTGGAAAACTTCTTGTGGCCAGATTTAGTCAATTGGACCTATAACATGTGTGATATTCACTTCATACACAGCCCGAGGTATGCTTGAAATTATGCGAGAATTTTGTGAAAATATGGTTAAAAGAAGTACCCAATTGGCTAATATCATATTTAATACATAATTATAATAAAACAAGTAATCGATAAATAAAAATTAAATTATTATTTTTTGTTTACTTTACTAGTTATTCAAAAATAATATCGGCCAGAAACATAATATTCACAGGCGTCAAATTTGATCATTATAATATGTCATATTTTAGTGATGCATCTATTTTTTCCATTTGAAAGTAGGCATCTCTATAAAATGAAATATTTATCAAATAGAACTTGTTGAATATGCAAAATTTATTTGTTTTTATAATAATATAATTATTTTTATGGAGATAGGTACAGGTTTAGGTTCGAATTTCGGTAGCGACTAAATATTTTTTTAATACTTAGATTTTGCTATATATCTTACGTCGATTAATTTATTTGTATTATAAAATAATATAAAAATTCCAATGATAATAATAAACGTAAAGGATAATTAGTCACGAGAACTTGACTAAAGTCTGATTCTGGATCCAAGGAGTTCCTCCCTTTGAAAAATTCTGTAAAATTCTTCTCACGCGTCGGATTTCTTCATCGGCCTCGGTTCACTCCCCTCTCTTATTTTATGTATTTCTATGGGAATTCCATCATTTTAGTGAAATTCTCGAAATAAAATAATTGCTTGTTGAAAAGTTTTGATATTTAACTATACGTACAATTTGAAAACTCTCTTTGATCAAATTTAGGTTCATTAAAATAATTTTGTTGATAATATTCTTACTTGAAGTATTTTGTTGTTTGATATGGATATACCCTTAAACAATATTGATTTGTGGTGAACTCTAATTTTAACAAGGTAAATAGCGGTAATCGTACCAAAATGTATTTAAAAAAAAAAAATTACCTTTATTTTAAAAATGAAAACACATTTCGTTGTGAATTTTCAATTTCAGAACATTGATCTATGGTATTATTAGGAGAACACATTCTTATTGTGAAGTTGTAATTATTCAGAACAGACGGTCTGTGATAATTTAAATATGAATTAAATATATTAATTAGAAAGATATACATATAAAATCAATTTTATCGAAAAATATTGTTGTTGCGCCACCGGAATTCGAACTTGGATCTCTTTCCAAACCGGGGAAGGTGCATTATCCAACTATGCTACAAACATTTTAGCGACAAATTTTCGAACCTATACGTTACCTTTTTTGATATTAATACATTTAATCGTTTCATTATTTGAAAGAGCCATCTACCTTATTTTTAAAGAATCTCAAATACCTTTGAGCAATTTGAAAGCAGACGCCAGAGTTATCAATTCATTTTTATTAAATTTTGGACACATTGATACAACTTTATTATTAAGAGAACACATTCTTATTATGAAGTTGTAATTATTCAGAACATAGGTCTGTGATGTTTTAAATATGAATTAAATATATTAATTAGAAAGATATACATATAAAATCAATTTTATCGAAAAATATTGTTGCGCCACCGGGATTTATAGTATTTTTAATACAAATTAAATTAATCAGTTAGAAAGATATACAGAAAAATCTCTGTTTATCGAAACAGTATTAGGTTACTACCGGGATTCGAACATGGACCTTTTTCTCGGATAGGAAACGGTCCAGGTTCAACGTGTTCACGATTGATTATATGAGATCATCGCATTACATCTAGAATGCTTGCTGCTGAGCTAAGAATTAGTGAAGACGAGGTTAAAACAATTTTGACAAAGATTTAAGCAAAATTTTGATGCATTGGCATAAACCACGACGTGTTGCTTGTTGCTAAGACTGGATAGAGAATGAAGAGGGTTCGAATTTCGTGCTAAGGGTGATAACTAGGGATGAATCTTGGATCTGCGAGTATGATCTGGAAACAAAAAATAATAAGTGAGAAGAACATTTTGAAAATGTGAAAAACGACAAGGCACCTGAAGGGTCTAACTTCGGAAGACATGCAACACAGTTTTCAACAATGAAAAAAGTATTCGGCCAAGTGCATTCAGTCAGGAAGGGATTACTTTGAGGATTACAACGTTACTGTTCCGCAATAATTATAATTACATTTTTGGTGATTCAGTGCATTTAGTTGATATTGAAGTTCGTAAGTTCAATAACCAAATAATTAAAAATATTAAATAATGAAAAAAGATTTTAAAAAAAAATATGTTTTTTAATCTCCCAAAATAAAAAAAAATGATAATTTAGACGCTCAATATATTTATTGTAACAAAATACATTTATCCAATAAGTCAAAATTTATTTTAAGGATCAAATTATGATTAAGTTATTAACTATTTGACATTACATCATGTCTCCCTGTTCAGGCTTCACTATCAAGTCAAGAAATTGAAAAAAAAGTGTTTATTCATTATTTCGCGTCACATTGTTTTAAATTAATATAACAAATATGACGCAAATTGTAACAATTGTGAAAAATTTAAAGCCTCATATTCAGTGTGTTGTTACAACGTTCAATGGTATTCCGGTAGTGTTTATTTTTATAATAGAGTAAGTCATTTCAACCATAATTTTTTTTATTTCCTTACAAGCTACGTGCAAAAATTATATGTCGAAATAAATTATAAATCTAGCAGACTAAATAAATTTTGAAACATTGTGTTGTGTAATATAAACATATTTTTAATCAATTCAAACGCAACCCTTTAAATATCTTGAAACAAACGAAACATGACTTAGAATACTTTCATAAGAATAAGCCTGTAATTTTTTTTAATATATTTCTTAACCATTTTTTCTTATATAAAATATAACAGTATATTCTACGAGCATTTGAAGTTTTTTTCACTCTATGTGAATCAATCACAAAAATTTTAAATGTACGTTTTGTAAAAACAACTGATTTAAAAATAAATAAATTATAAATTGGATCAGTGATAAATACGTATTTGCATCAAAATTTCTAAAGATATTTTAAAGTAAGCTTTTATATTTTTGAAGATTAAATTTAGTCTGCAATGAGCTGTCGTTTTACAAAACCGTTTAATGAAATCTCAAACCCAACATTCCAATGTAATTGTATATTTCTGGAATTTTTTTTCTTTGTGCTGGCCAAAGCATTGTCGTTAATATAACTTAATTTTAATTACAATGTTTTCAATTTAATTATAAGCGCAGCTATGTAAAAGTTTATTAAATAACGCGGTGGAGAGGGCCTTTAAATATTAAAGTCCAAACTCAAGATGAAGTACGAAATATTAATTTCCAGAAAAACATAAAAGGGAAACGGAGCAATGCCTCCCTTTCGCCGTTCGGGGGACAATTTTATTAAGGTGGGCGATTTAATTAAATGAGACTTCAGTGTACCTTCATTGGAGATCCTATCAGAATGTACGCATGTACAAAGTTTTGCCAGTTACGGATGTTGTGTAAGAAACCCAAAAGTGTGCAATCTCAAAACGGCTGAAAAAAATGGAAAACTTGCAAGTCATGGTCGGTATATTATGTGTCCATGAAAAGCATGTCCATCGCAGCCGCTGTTTTCTCATGCCCAAGATGTCTCAGCACTTGAGGAATTAGGATTGGACTCTTCAGTAATTGATTGAAAAGCAAATTAGTTTCCTGTAGATGTGATATTTTTGCACGATGGTAAATATGACTGGTCTTGCTGGTTCCGTATTAGACTTTACAACTATAAAAAAGTCCTGCCACCTCAGGCGCCTTCATAAACCAGAATGCCGCATCTTCATCGTCTATCGCAGTTGGGAGAAGCCCAATAGTGACATTAATATATGTTTACGCATTGTAGATCCATCGATTGCAAGTCTTGGGTTTTTGAAGATGTGTAATAAGTACTTTCAGTCTTATGTAGATATGCCATTTTAACTTGCTATGCTAGAAAAAATCAGATCACTATCGGAATCCGAACTTCTAAGAACGCACTCCAAAATATTGAAAAAAACGGCGAGTACGTGAGATCCAAGGCTATAAATTCGCAACTTTCGTCCTCTTCTACAACCGCCAGAAGGGCCTGGTTATCAAAATTCGAAAACCGACCCTTTACAGATTTGTCATCTAAGTTGATATCACCAGATTTGAAGCGAACAAACCACTTTCGGCATGCCCTTTCGCTAATCTTTCCTTTACAAAAAGATCGTTGAGAACGTGAAATGACTCAGCAGCTTTCCACCCTTTCTCGAAGTGGTATAGCATAATATGGAATATATGTGTATGGTTTTCGATACGTAACCTATTAAAAAATTGTATTATGAAAAATGTTCATTAAATATCAAATTCAAATATCAAAACGGCGGATAATTATGCATCAACCTAATATTAAGATAATTGTCAACTGTTCCCTATTAAATCAGGGACACGTGATTGTACGTGCCCGCATGTATAGTTCTGGGCAGTCATTTGCCGTTTGGCCGCAGATTTGATTTCAACCGTAGCCGACACAAACGTGCGACGTCCAAAAAGCTGACGGAAATATCCATCTGAAAGACGTCCCCGTTGCCGTCGCTTGCCGAGCGAAAAAGTTCACTACAGTGTCCGAGCTTTTATGAAAGTTTTAACGAGACGGGCCGATGGCAGAATGGATGGAACCTGCGAAATTGGGTAGTTCAGGCGGCGTTTCGTAGTCGAATTGATCAACGAAGCAATAATGAGCTCCCAAACATGGGTGCTCGGTTAACTAGCAATCTAAATTAAATGGAGATAACGATGATTCAATAATTTGATCAGAGGTCAATATATTGTTTTTTTAAATTTGTTTATAATAGTAGTACGCCAATTAATAATCAAATTAATTAATCCATTAGCTTCATATTAGATATGTTTTTTTTAAAATCAATTAAATATCCATCAAAACTGTATTTTCCCCTCCCACAATCTTCCGTCTAATTGCATATGTATTTTGTCTCTCTCTTTCGCATATAATTTTATATTATGTCTCCCTTGATGTTTATACAAGTGCACTCTTTTTATATTTAGTGTTAGTTTTAAATACATCTTGACGAAGCTTGAGCTAAGCGAAACCGGTTGGCGTGTAATAAAATTCGTGGTTTCATGCAAAATGATTGTATTTTATTTAATCTAATATGTCAAACCACAAAATGATTGCTTTCTATGAAAATATAAATTTATCTTAATCAATATACTCAATTATTACTAATCAATCTCTCCAAGAACAAGAGCTAGGCTCTTTTTTTGGAGAGTTAACCTATTCACAAAAATATGTAACGTTAGTTTTGTAGCACACTCATGTGACATATATATTCTATAAAATTGTAAAAATTTCAAAATAATAAAAAAATATATATATAATATATGATCTCTCAAAATGAGGGTACATTTTTTTGAGACGTCTTTATTATATTTATTATTATGCAATTTAATCTTCTTTATGTTAATAGCAAAAAAAAAATTGGATAGACAGAATAATAATAATTAATGTCAACAAGTAACTGTGTTTAATATTTCATTGTTCCGACTGCGACAGCATATCTGCAACGAAAGAATTATTCACGAATCCCAAAAAGGATTCTCGATAGAAATCCAGGGGATATAAGCCTGATTGGAAGACCAAGGCTTTACTTGGGAGAAGGATACTAAGTACCCGCTACTGGTGAATAATGGGCAGCAGAAGAATGGCGACGGAAAACGGAAGATTGAGGAGGCCAAGGCCCGATTCGGGCTATAGCGCCATTGAAGAAGAAAAACTTTGTAATAACCGCGTTGATTGAACCACGTTTGTCCTGAGGACAAACATACACAAATTTATAAATTAACACATAATGATATCGATAATACAAAACGAATGTCAAAACCAAATATGTGCCCATTATTATGAAAGTGGTCAAAATCAAGAAAATGAAAAAAAAAGAGTTTATCAATTATTTCGCGCCACACTGTTGTAAATTAATAATTGTGAAAAATTTGAAGCGTTATATTCAGAGTATTGTTACGACGTTCAATCGTATTTCAATCGTGTTTATTTTGATGATAGAGTAAGTTACTTCAATCTTATTTTTTTTATTTTCCTATAATTTACATGCGACAATGTCGAAATAAATTATAAATCTAGTGATCTAAATAAATTTAGAAAAATTGTGTTGAGTAATATAATTTTTTTTTAATCGATTCAAATGCAACTCTGCAGTTTGCATGTTTATTATACATGTTATACATCTTCACGCCAGTTCCGAGAGCAACAGCGACATTTTATTAAAGATTATGCATGTTCCGAAACTCCGAAACTGCACAACACACTCAACACAACACTTCCAATAAGATTTCACAAATATGAACCCAATGTATGATCCGATTGGATAGAAATCAAACAGAAGCATCGCGATCCAACATTCTAACATAATCATTATACAGTGCCTACACTGATAATTCACTAGTTCTCAACACTCACGACATTTTTTATCTCAATTTTTTTTTTATTCCTGTCGAATATTTATCTTTCTTGACTTAAATAACACCACAACAGCACGAAAAAAACTGGCAACTGTAACGCAGACAAGTAGCCAGGAAAATGCTGTATATATCAGAGGTGGAGATTACTGCATCCCACATAATAAACAACGAGTTTTATATTTATTGTAATATAATTGTATCTTGTGTTTATCATGTATAATATAATACGTTCAACACTGTTACAACCAAAAAAATGTATGCCAATATAGTCTAATAAATAAATAAATATAATATAATAAATGTAACATAAATGAAATAATATCTTTTTCAAAAAATTGTTGGTAATGTCTATTTTATAAAAATAATAATAAAAATTTCACAATAGCAGTTCAAGGTGTGTGTGTAGAAATTTAATACATTTATTTAGTTAAAAATTATCAATGTCAAGTACAAAAACTTCAAAGTATGTACTGTGCCGTCTTTTGTTTAATTTTGAAATACAACATTTTAATTTTATGCACTATTTATTGTAATTATACCATATATATGTATACCTTTGCGTCATATGGTAAGTTTGTAAATAATATAATAATTTAAAAATAAATACATATATTATATTGAAATACGTATTTCAGTTGTCAAAGCTTATCCTTGCAATTCTAGCCTCACGGTGCCAAGTTTTCCTAATCCCGTGCACGACTGACATATAGGTTGGAATGTACACAGGAGCGAATCCACAGGGAGCTGACCAGTGGATAACGTTTAGATTTACCCGAGTAAAGTTTGACCTTTGTTCGAAGTGTGGTGGACATTGCGGAAAGCAACAAATGTTTTAAAGAAAAAACAAGAAATTAAAAGTTAGACTGTTAAACTGAAAGAAAAACCTTTGAAACTTGTTATTTTTTTGATATATTTTTATAGAAACTGTAAGGTTAATGGATATAGAAATCTAATGGTAAAATGCAAAGTAGGTTAGTTTATCTACTAATATTTTAAAAGAAAGGTGTACAGAAAATTTATGCTCCCACACGTGTTCAATGTTTCCATTTCTTATATGGGTACATTTATAATATTACCGATGTAGCCATTTATATTACTTCTTCAATATTTGAAAAATTACTTTGTGATAAAATATTGTATAAATAATAAGAAAAAATACTGTATACCTAAAACGGATACACTACGTAAAAATATCATATGTTTACCATGCCAACAGCCAGTAAATAATATATTACTACAAATAATAAGATGAAGCACTTTGTTAAAACCACTATTTATTGATAAATCAACATGTTTTCATATCTATGGTATCTTCTTCAGGAAACAATGTTTACTAAAATAACAAATACAAGCGTATATAAAAACAAAATTATAAAAGTATAAATGGCGGGTAACTAAGTAGGAACTACTATGAAAACAAATTTAAAAGGTGACTATTTGCAAAAAGTATTTGGTTATTTATAATATTTAACTTGCTATTTACATTTTTCTCATTTTTTAAATTTAAAATTTATCTACTGTAAACCCTTATTATTTATATGTAAAATTTCTAAACCCTTGTTAATATTAAAATAATGGTTTGTTTCCAAAAAATGCTTGGTAAATTCATAATAGTTGTTGGTATTTAGACATCTGAAGTGCATCTTAATTATAGAAAGTGCTATAAAAATTATTACAGTATTCATACGTAATTTAAAAAAGATCTTATTTATTTATTAATTTATTAATGCCTTTATGGGGTTTTATAAAATAGGTTTGGTATAAAACATAATAAAAAACATAATTAAAATCAGTTGTGTCTTTGACTCAGAACAGTATCACAAACATCACCGCGCAGTAACGCGGTATACAACCAGTCCAGTTAAATTAGGGGCGTCCAGTGTGCCATTTACTTTTTTAAATAAAAATATTAAATCACTTAAAGTTCTTCTACACGACAAGTTAATTAAATTAAGAGTGCTCATTAGAAAATCGTACTTCAATTGCTCAGCGAGTATACACAGTAAGAAGTTAATAAACCTTAAAAATTTATGCTGAATTTAATTCGTGCACTTTATAGAATGGAGACCAAATAGTTGAGTTGAATTTAAAATTGCTACGATCTACAGTCGTGTAAAACTTTAAGCGATTTAAGTAAATTGACATCTTTCACCGTTCTTAATACAAAACCAAGACTTTTCATAGCTTTATTGGTGATTTCATTAATATGTGGAACGAATGATAGTTTTTCATCAAATTATATGCCAAGATCTTTAATTTGAGATACTTTTTTAAGAGTAACGCTGTGTATGCTGTAATGAAAAACAATGGGTTTTTTGATTCTTAGAGCTGAAATGCCGGCCTGAAAATATCTGTTTCACGATCATTTTTAAGCGACATTTCACCGACAAGGCATCCCCTGAAGATGGTTATTGACATTATTCAAAATGCTGGGTCAACAGACTCGAGATAACAAAGAAATTTACGTTCTAACTAACTAACTTACCATCACGCCGTTTTCAGGAAAGGCAGGAAAGATACAGCGCTCTTCTGTCGTGACTCACAATTCTCGCCTCATTCACATTCATACATTTTCCATACAAGCTCGTCGATTATTGAAGCTTCTTACATGACCATCTTACAGTATCTGGTTTACCTGGTCGTGCCAAGACTTTCTTGGATGGTCTCTATTTATGGTACATCAATACTTACGTCATATATTTTTCTGAAACTTACATTCTAAGATATATTATATATATACAATTTTATTTGATACCATTTAAATGCATTTATGTTGTTAAATATATTTAGTATGATAACAATATTAGTAATTTTATTTGATACATTTAAATGTATTCGTTTTGTCAAATATATTTTAGAAACAGAGCAATGTCTTGTTCGAGTTTTATTCGCCCCAACAGGGCCGGACTGCGAGGAAACTGGCTCTGCGGATAAACTGACTGAAAACAAAGTTTAATGGAACCAGAGCTGTCCTAAGGCCAGTCTCCACTGTAGGTATAACTTGTAATTGCCTTTGTGTGGAAGAGTCTTACTTAGCTTCCTGTCTTTATTATGGAACACTTTTGGTCAGGTGATTGTTCACAT
Source organism: Eubasilissa regina (assembly GCA_022840565.1). Classification (NCBI taxonomy): domain Eukaryota; kingdom Metazoa; phylum Arthropoda; class Insecta; order Trichoptera; family Phryganeidae; genus Eubasilissa; species Eubasilissa regina. Next base: position 24,846,656 of record JAINEB010000011.1, on the reverse strand, counting down.
TTCGGTATAAATGCGGGTGTTTTATTTCAGTAGTAATACAGATATAACAAGGAGCTTCACATTATAATTGAATCCGTTTCTGATTTAAGATACTTTAAATAATTATGTATAATTTATTTTAGAAAACTAACTAATGCACGGCGTCGAAGTCAGGGTAAGTCAAACACAAAATTTGATTAAGACCAGTATCTAAATATAATAAATCGACGCGCATGTTTGAACGTAAAAAGGTATGGAAAAAGCGGGTGCGCGAAAATTTATCGATAGACAACTTGTATTTACATATTACGCAAATACTTAATCTGTTCGAGTACATATGTGTATATATTTTTTTGTAAATGTATGGAAATACATAACAACATATGTATATTAATTTTTCATAGTAATATACAAATACATTAATAGTAATTATAAATATATAGATATTTTTTTCTATAAAATATACATAAACATGTACATTACATTTTTTCGGGACATTATTTTTCTGAGAACTAGGCTTATCAGGAAATTGGTTTGTTGGGAAGTTGGCTGTCGGGAAGTTGGTTGTCGGGAAGTTGGCTGTCGGGAAGTTGGCTGTCGGGAAGTTGGTTGTAGGGAAGTTGGCTGTCGGGAAGTTGGCTGTCGGAATGTTGGCTGTAGGAAAGTTGGCTGTCGGAATCTTGGTTGTCGGGAAGTTGGACGCTGGAAAGTTGACTGTCGGGAAGTTGGCTGTAGGGAAGTTGGCTGTAGGGATGTTGCTGTAGGGAAGTTTTCTGTAGGAAAGTAAGCTGTAGGGAAGTTGGATTTAGGGAAGTTGGATTTAGGGAAGTTGGATTTAGGGAAGTTGGCTGAAGGGAAGTTGGCTGTAGGGAAATTTGCTGAAGAGAAATTAGCTGTAGGGAAGTTGGATGCAGGGCAGTTAGTTGGTATTCGGAAGGACGAATTAAATCCGGGTAAAGTATGGTATATCAGAGTAGCGATGTATCGTGCTCTATCTTAATTCATTTTTACCCGTAAGCCCTCGCAAAAAAAGTATAAATTACTTGTAAAAAGTTTTATGCTCGAATCATGACCAAAACATAATATAAATTTAAGATAATATAATAAATATTCCGTTTAAGTTTACCGTCCGGAAAACACTAAACTCTATCTGATATACTCCGAACTCTTCAGAATAAAAAAAAATCACGAAGCTTTTAGCAACTATTATAGATGGGTCAAAAGTCAGAGTACCATTAAAAAATATTTTTATTTATTTAACTAAAAAAAAATCATAGATATAATTTTTTAATGTTAATTGTTACGTACATAACACATATTGTAATTATGTTTTATGTTATATTTTTCATATGATTTTGTAGAATTTAATGATAATAAACGAAGTAAAGAGATACGCGTAGATAGATAAATATCCGGTAGAGAAGTTTTAGTATGTACACGATTAATGAAAATGTTGTTTTTGCATGGCAGATTTATCGAAGAGAACTGGTGTTAAAAATATAGTATGCTTTTTTATAGATGTTGTCCACGTGTTATTTACTCAGCCCATGTGGTATCGAGCGGACGTGGTAAAAATAGAACGTTATACTAGTACATATATACTAAATAAATTTAATTAAATATTCCATATGGACTGCATAGAAACATGTACACATAGAACGTTTACGAATAAACAGTCCAGGTGTTCTTTTTGAAACGGCGTGATAATACAACAGTATATTATTTACCGGCCGTTATCACGGTAAACATATAATATTTATACTTAGTATATCCGATTTAGGTAAACACAGACAGTGACTGAATTCTTGGAATATTTCAGAATATATTCAAATATAGTTTTTGAGATACGCTATATTGGTCTCTTTTAGAATAAAATCACTAAAACAAAATAAGATTTATTTCACAAAGTAGATAAATATACTTTCATCATTTTTCACTTAAGATTTTTATTTTATACGACTTTCTAGCGTGTTACCTGGAAGGTCTCGCTGAAGACTGCAACAGTAGTCGGCCATCATGTGGCTATCCCATCTTCTTTGATATCGATCTTCCACAGCTTTAATATCCTGATAGGATCTTCCCCCTGTTCTTCACTAAAATCACCTAGGTTTTCTGGAAACCGATCTGAGTGGTTGTGAAGGTATTTAACATTAATGTTCATGTTAAAACCGAGAATATTAAAGATGGAAAGCATATTTTCCACTAATTGGTTGCTCAGTGTAATAGATATTTTAAATTGTGACTTTTGGCTCACCTGTGTAACCACAATTTTAAATAGGAATCAATAAATATTCTATCGTTAACGGTATATTACTAGTTATATTAATAAATTAAAATGTAAAATTAGTCTTGACGCTAAAGTAAAATGAGCCGGTGTCTAATAATAAAATTCTTTAACTTTGTCACTCTTTCGTAGAGCCACTATAAAAATTATATTTAAAAATATTGGTTTGCCTATTCAATTAGCTCAATGCAATTTAACTTTTTCTAAATAACGTTTCAGGATTAGCAGATCGGCACGACAGCAGCACTGTCATAAGCACGTCGTCCAGCATACATTTGACGCACAGAATGTGACGGCATAATGTGTCATCAAAAGTTACTCGCATCATAAACCGGCATCGTCTCTGGGACGAAAGGTTTTGTCTATGACTAAGTATCAGTAAAAACTACCCTAATATGTTTGTAAGATATGAGGCGGATGCTAGAAGATAAAAAGTGTTATTCAAGTTCTCATGAATCTGATGGGCATAGCAATTGAGAACACCTTTAAGAAATTTATATTTTAGCATTATTTTAATTTTACGTCAAGTCTTGATAAAAAAAAAAATACAGAAAAAAAAATATATTTCAATACAGTAGTGTACAAATATATACTGCAGATACATGATTCGAATACCTGATGCTTTATATTATTAATATTTTTTTAAATAGATACCCCACAAAAATTTTTTAATTCCAAAATTAATGTATCTATGGTCTTGGACTCCCAGGACGAAGAATGAAGGTTACGTCTAAAAGCGTCACCAAATCAAATAAACAAATATTATGATATTTTAAATACTTAATTAATGTATTAATTATAAATATATACATATAAAATCAATTTTGTCGAAAAATATTGTTTTTGCGTCACCGGGATACGAACCTGGATCTCTATTTCCAATCCGGGGAAGTACACTACCGATTGTGCTATAACGCCAGTATTTTTCTTGACAAATTTTCGAACCTATATGTTACATTTTTCAAATTAATACAATCCCGGTGACGCAAAAACAATATTTTTCGACAAAATTGATTTTATATGTATATATTTATAATTAATACATTAATTTAGTATTTAAAATATCACAGACCCATGTTCAGAATAATTACAACTTCACAATAAGAATGTGTTTTCCTTAATAACATATGTTGTATCAATGTGTCCAAAATTTAATAAAAATGAATTGATAATTCTGGCGTCTGCAGTCGGTTTACTCAAAGGTATTTGAGATTCTGTAAAAAAAATTGTAGATGGCTTTCAAATAATGGAACGACAGGTGTATTAATTTGAAAAATGTAACATATAGGTTCGAAAATTTGTCAAGAAAAATACTGCCGTTATAGCACAATCGGTAGTGTACTTCCCCGGATTGGAAATAGAGATCCAGGTTCGTATCCCGGTGACGCAAAAACAATATTTTTCAACAAAATTGATTTTATATGTATATATTTATAATCAATACATTAATTTAGTATTTAAAATATCACAGACCTATGTTCTGAATAATTACAACTTCACAATAAGAATGTGTTTTCCTTAATAAAAATATTATGATACACCGAGCTCTTGATCTAAATGCATAACTCCATTTTAGAATTAAAGATAATTTGACAAAACGAATATCTACTTATATTTGATTCAAATACATGAAAAAATGGTTGATATTTGTGCAAAAAATCACATTTCATAATTGAAATATTATTTGTAAAAAATTATATGTTACTTGAATAAAATAAAACATATTTACTCATTATTTTAAATCATGACATTGAGAAGTATCAGTGTTGCAATAATAAAGAAATTTAATAATAAGTTATTAGTAACAAATACGTAGGAAGCATAATAAAATTTGGTTCTAAACGCTTAATGGATATATAAAGAGAAGATTATTAAAGTTAAACCAAGATTTTGATAAAAATAGAGACGGAATATACGACACCTGACACATTAATATTATCAGTATTTTTAAACTAAGATAAACGCTTGTGCTGTGAAAATAGAACTTATGTGCAGGTCTCATGGTACGAGGCTCGAACCTCCGAGCACTTTATCACTAGGGGCATTTATTCGTATTTTCTGTATGAATTTCTTAATTAAATTACAGAAAACCTAAATATTTTGGTGATTCTTATCTTAAAAGCTTCGTCCATAATTATTTAATAAATAGTGTATTTAACATACTCAGGAAATAGCTGCTTGCAGATTTGCGATTTTTTTGTACTGCAACGCATCAGCTATTTGACTATCGGTAAAATGTATTATCGGTACCTGAGCTTTACAGTATAAATTAAATTTAACTATTGATAATTATTAATTATATTCAATTTTTGTTTCATTAACAGAAGCACTTAGAAGAATTACTTTAGGTAGGTGACATTGTTATCGCTACGACGAGTCTGGTATATTACTGATTAAATTACTGCACAGTGTAACGAGTTTTTCCTATGGCCAAAGATGTTAACTTTATAAGAGTACAAAGCACTTAAACATTACCTTTTTCTAGGTACTCTCAGGTACTCTACCGATGACGAGGGCTGGACAAAGTCTTAGTAATAATCTCACATAAAAAAATATGAGTGGCTAGTCAGAAAATAGAGTTAGATATCTTACTCATATGGGTCTGTGAGTACAGATCAAATCTTATAAGAGTATTTCAATAAATAAGCAGTTATAGTTTAAACACAATAAAGTTTATTTTATAAAATATCGATATAAAAACGACATTACTTAATTTATGGATGAGTTGAAATGGTCCTTAAAATTAATAGTATATGAATATTATTAATATCAGATAAACAGTAAACATACTTAACGATTTATTGGTTTAGATTTTATAAATTTAAATCATAAATTAGCGTTAAACCTACATCTGGAGTAAAATCTGAACAATTAATCAGAGAAAAAATAATAGATTGAAATAGTAGTTCTGGAGAAGGAACTGATTAAGCTGGACTGAAAGAATTACAAATGATGATGTTCTTAGAAAATCAAGATTCAATACCATTGGATTCAAAAGAGCCAATGTATAGGACACATTTATAGAAACAGCTGAAACATAATTTAGGGAAGAAGACACATAAAGGTTTAGACAAAAATTCGCCCATCAAATAATAAACAAGGCCAATGGTATACCAAACATAACACTGACAAGAACAACTTATTATTTTGTTAACTGTGCCCGGAAAAAGCTTTACTGTAGACTGTCCAAACCATTGCCTAAGGTTCTTCAGCCTTGATCTTCTCTTTCTTCCAGGCCCCCAACTTTCAGCAATATTTTCTTGCATTGTGAGTTGCAAGATTTTTTTCTATTTCAAGATTTTCTGAATGAGTCATTACATGTCCGAGATATTGATGTCTTGGATTTTATTTTTTTAAATACTCATGTTTCTTTATTATTCCGAATCATAGCAGTTTTATTCGTAACTTTATACATTCAGCTTATTTTAAGCATTATTTTGTAGATCCACATCCCAAATACTTCAAGTCGCTTTATTATTTCTTGTCCATGCTTCCATTCTATGAAATAATACCTGACCATAGATACGGCAAGAACACGATTCTTAAATAAGAAATGAAGATGTAAGAAGAAAAAAGAAAAAAGAATAAATTAAAAAGTAATTGATGTACCAACACCGATACATTTGATATTACTTGATCTAAGCACGCGATACAGTAAATGTTTTTATTTTATAGAATTTTAATTAATCAATTGGAAAGATGATCAGAAAAAATTTATAAATCGAAAAATCATTTAGTTGCTACCAGGATTCGAATCTGGACCTCTGATCTGGATCCGGGGAAGCGCGTTCTCCACTTTCGCCATAGCACTCGAATATATTTTAGACAAATTTTGAACTTATAATATTGCAAATTGATACATTTATGTTTCCAATTTTAAAAGCAATCAACTTTATTATTGTTTTTATTTTGTTTAAAACAAAATGTTCAAAACGTGATAATGTAGTGTTTTCTTCGCGATAAGGTAATATTTACACGATCCAAACATTCTGTACAGTAGTATCTGATCTAAACCTTAAAAAATGACCACGTGACACTGAGACACGTGTAAAATAAAAATGATCAAATTTCAAAATTTATCACGGGATCTAAATTGTTCCTCACACATTCGCGCTAATAAAACGGAATCTATTTTGTGGGTTCGTTCTCCTGTTGTGTGGGGTACATCGGATTGGATAAATGAGCATATAAACAATTTGATGAGGGTCCGGGTCCATTGAGAAATGAGTACAAAGGCGGCAACATTAAATATCTACCTATATGAGGCAGGCTTTGTGGGGAAATCTAGTAAAAGCTTTCGTTGTTTTCAAACCGACATTTCAGATAGCCGTTTATTTGGGTGAGGATGTTTATGAATTATTTTTGTACGGTTTTGAAAAGATCTTTCAGTCCGTTTATACTTCAAGGTAGACTTGAGGATGGACGATCGGTAATATAAGATAATACAAATTAAATGTATCAATTAGAAAGATATACATACAGGAAAATTTAATTTATCAAAAAAATATTTTTTTTGCTACCTGGTTTCTTTCCTATCCGGGGAAATGCGTTAACCGATTACACCACATCAACACAGTAAGTTGACAAATTTTCGAACTTATATGCCGCAGTTGATTAATAAAAAATTAGATAAGATAAAAGTTTATTTCAAATAATATACTGGTCAAAAAAAGAAAATATATAAAATTGAAAAATTTATTTTTCAGACTTATTATAATATAATGTGTTATAAAAACATTTATTAAGGTTTTAATTTAAAAAAAATAAATAATATAAATTATATTCTATTTCAAGGAAATGAATATCAAATTTAGTCCTTATGTGGCAATAGTGTAGTTGTATTCGAAGTGTTTCCATATATACAACTCTCAAAAATTTGATAGATATGGAGATTGATTAATGGGTGAGAATGGCGAACGTTACATTGTGTAAAGCGATCATTCAAGCCGGTTTAAAGCAGTTTGTAAGCCCTGTAATTACCCATACTTCCATATAATTCCATTAAATATAATATAAAAAAAATAGCTTCGTCTCTATGAGATATCCATTATTTGTTTAAAAGTTTATTGACAAAGTTTTATGTGAAAGGTATAACAGTAACTATTATATATAATCAAAAAACGTATATGAACAGCGAATAATGATAGCGTAGATATGTCATTGACTTATACAGAAGATACGTTTCATTAGTCGTAAATCGGTGACTCGAAATTTGCACGGATAACTTCATAACTCATAGAAAAGAAGTGGGAACTGATATCAAGACTGCCAAAATAAAATACCTGAAAATAAGCAAAGGATAGACGCCGTCATCATTATCGCCATTCATCGTAAGAGACCAAGCTTTTGAATCAATTAAACAATTTCAATATCTGAAAACAAATAATATTAATATACTACAATAAGTAAATAGCTGAATAAAATCAGGAAACGCTTGTTACTTTACTTTACAAAGACTGGTGTCATGTTACAAAATTTGAAAACCGACCGTTTTATACGGGTGTCAAGTTTGATCTCTCACTTAAGCCGCCCGTACACCCAACGGTATATCTGACAGGTATACCTGTTCAGGTAAACATGACGAGTTAACCGAAGTTCAACTTTGGCCATGCACGTAGCGGGCAACCTGTGACCATCTCTCAGTCAATCATGGAGTACAGCACAGCTACGACGATACTGTAGCGCTAGTAGGTCTTCTCGTCATCTTACGAAAGAAAGAAAGAAAACCGCGATAAAAGTGATGTAAAGAATGGTTGTTGTTAGCGCCGTTTAAAATTAATTCATTTCTATTAAGTTTTTTGGCGTTTGACTTGTTACCTCATCCATACATTCAATTTGCGGTTAACCAAATTTTAATCTGCGTATATTCTTCCCTTTCTTTCCTCACCTATCCCTAAACACAAGGAAGAAAGAAGATGTCACAGCGATTAAAAGTCTTTCAAGAGCAGCAAGTTTAGTGCGCTTAGAACTTTTGTACGGATAATTACCGTCGCTTCACTCCACTTTACTCCGCTAATGCTTATTAATTAATCTTACCTTAATTAATAATCCTTTTCGCGAGTGTTATTATACGCGCTGCAACGCATGTACTAGTGGTGGAGAGGAATTTATCAGTGAACCAGCATCCGGCAGATGAAATGTAAGTGGCTTTCTTTCTTTCTCATATTTCTTCCAGTTGCTAAAAATAAACCAATACTGTCACGTTAATTTGATAAAGAAATTAAATGCAGATCCTCAAGATAAGTATAATTATTTAAGAACTGATGGCTCAGATTTATACAATTCAATAAAATCTTCCTCATTTACGCTGGGCTTGCGAGACCCTATTTTTTCGAATTACGCAACGCGACCTTTCCCTTCGCGGTGAATGAAACAATTGAAACTTAAGCCCTGGAGTAACAGAAACGCTCAAGTTTGAATTTTTAATTATTGGCAGGTCGCCTTTACAGCTAGGGGTATCTGCCTGTTTTGTCACATAAACGCTTCGATTTGCCTGCACAGGCGACCTGAACAGGTATACCTGTTAGTTATAAGGTTGCGTATATAGCTGGCTTTAAGCACAAGAAAATAGGATGAAAGTTTACGAAAATAAAATCATGCGCAAGATTTACGGCGCAATACGTGAAAACCTAACCGGAGAATGGACGAAATTAAACATCTGAAGCTTCGGTAGATATCCTGAAGAAGGTGAAAGTAAAGATGCTGCAGCCGTCGGAATATGTAGCGAGAACAGATGAGTCTTGTAATACGCACAAAGTCCTCATACACAGACCATGAGTGAGATGGGGGATAATGTCAAGACAGCCTTGCAAGGAGTAGGGGGGTGCTGGATCACGGAAGCGATGTCAAGCGATATATGACGCCCTGTTGTTACTGTTATGACCGTTAAAAAAGAGTAAAGAAGATCATATCTATTAGAAATAAATTTCCAGTTAAGATTTTTTTTTCACGGGGTGCCGTTAGTAACATTTCTGGTTATTCTTCACTTTTGTCCTAGCTACTTTACTAAACTTTCATTATGTTTTATGGATACTGTTTAGATAATGTCATTTTATTTTTATCTAAATCTGTAAATATACATTTTTGTTATACTTCTATATTATAAATATAACAAAATGTATAATAAATAATTTTCTCATATTAATCTACTGAATTTTCAATGTGTATCACTTTTATCGTATTATTTATTAGTATAGTTATAAATAAGGTCGCATATGTTTTATCTGTAAAAATGAATTACTTATGTATTTAAAATATTGTGTTAAATTTAACTTGGAATATTAGACTGATTCTATACGAATTCCGTACCGGTTTACATCGTACATTGGGTTCGTATTAAAGTAATTATTCTATTTGTAAACGATTTTCAATTAGTTTTAAGTGGACTGTATAGTTCAGAGCTAAGAACATATTGAAGCATTGATAGATTGTTGTTGCTCATATGAAGTTGTACACTCGTTGTTTTGCATTGTAACTGTGAGTTGTTACTGGGTGGGTGTATTTATGTGCGTGATAAAATTCAACAAGTTTCAACATATAGATTGTCTTACGTTTGAATATTGTGTTATATAAAAAAGGAAATTCTATAAATACTCAATTCGGCAATCGTTAATAATTCTTATAATTAACTTTTGTATTATTTTAGTTAACTTTAATAATGTTTTTGCTTTTCCCAAAATTAATATCGCATAGTTAATTAATTAATTAATTAAATATCTAGCAAAGTGCAATATATATCGATTATAAAAAATATTTGATACTAGAGAAGATTTCATTTTTTATAGTAATTTTCATTTTAAACATATTACTAGCACAATGAATCATAGCCATTTAAATATATTTTTGTGAAACATTTTCTCGAAAATATTTATTGAATCACTTCCAGGTTTGCTACTGACTCCTACCTGGCGTAGCAGATACGGTAATATCTGATGTTAGTTCTATAAATAATAAACAGTTTAATAAAACAATTTATTTTTATTTTTCCATATTTTCCAGACACTCGAGATAACAACGTAACAATAGAAGAAGAAAAATGTATTTTTGAGTAAACCTTCATTGCAGAAAATATAATTTGTAACTTTAGGTAACTTTTGTCATTAATCATATATAATTTCATATATACATATGTATATTGTAGACTGTATATATCAGAGGTGAAATCTACTCCATCCCACAATCCCACATAATAAACTATGAGTATAATTATGTCTTTTGTTTATTATGTATTCACCTCTATTAAAACAAAAATATGTATGTCAATATATATATATATATATATATATATATATATATATATATATATATATATATATATAAATAAAGTATAAAGACATTTTTGAAGAATTTAAAGAACCAACATTTTGCGATCTATTTAAAAGAAATTCTATTCTTCAAATATTAAAAGAAAAAGAAAAAGATCATTTTATTACTGAAAATCGAATTAGGTTTAAGTTCGTATTTTCATATTAAAAAATCAACGCTTAATTTGCACAAAATCGCTATACGCACATAGGAAAAAAATATTTAACAGCTTACCCGAAAAGATCAGGAAAATTAATGATAATGAAGAACTGACAAATGATATTAAAAAACACTTTAAAATAAATATGTAATCTCAAACTTTTAATATTTCTATATCGTTATTGATATTATTTTATTATATGCTAGTTATTGTAAACAATAATTTTTATTAATATACACTCCACTTCTCTGCACAAACATGTGATTTGTAGATAAGTATAGCATGACATTTTTTTATTGTATTGTGTCATTGTATTTAATTAGATTAATAAATAAATAATATGATGACACATTTTTTCTGATGGCACATCATCATAACTATATTATCTTAGAAATTGTTTTTCATTGCTTTTTACCAAAGTCGATTTTAATTCAACGATATTTAAAATGCTCTTCTTTAAACATAAATATTCATAATATAAATATTTATCAATCATTATATTTTCTGTTCTAAGAAAAAGGTTTATTTTGATTTCAGTTAATTGAAATAATTATTTATGAATTGAAATTTATAATAAACTAACTGAAGTACCCGGCGTTCCCCGGGCTTTACGCAGAGTGAAGAGGCTTCATTTAGGGGGATGGGAGTAGTATTTTAGAAATCTCAGATATACAGTAATTTTTCTCTTATTTTGACCTTCAAGTGTGCAAAATTTTATCAAAAAGTACCAAAATACTGCTTTAAGGAGTGAGAAAGAGGGATGGGAGTGGTTTTTCGGAATCTCATGTAGACAATGATCTTTCTCATGTTTTGAAGGTTCAGTGTGCATAATTTCATCTATCAATCTCGAAATAAAACTGTAGATTTGCATAAAAAACAAACACACCTACAGACAGTCTTCTTTATATGTACAGATAGATAGATTATATAATTCACGAGATTTCTGATATACTTATTCGAAACTATATATTAGTAAAAATTGCCTATTACTATTTTAAATTTATATTCCAATAATCAACAACAATTAGAGATTTTCTAGATACAAAAAAAAATATGAGCGACTGAAAAAATGAAATATAATCCGTTGTTATGATTATATATACTTGTAGTAATAGATACGATAAGTTATTTGTAGTGAAATATTTATATACCTTATTAGTGTTTTAAAGGTCTGCTTAAGGTCCTGTGTTTGGAAAAGTGGTCATTTGTTGTTATTTCAATTTCGAGGAAAATAAAGGATATTTACGAGTTTGTGTGTACCTACCCAGAAAATATTCCCTCGAGGAGAACAAACCTTGATACAAGAACTCTCTCATGTTGCCTATTTCTTTTTTCCTTCATATTGTGCAGATTATTTGTTATAAAGGAAAAATACAGGCCGATATATTGTATAGGCAACATAAAATACAAACTTTGCCTATACTATAAATAATAAAGATAAACTTTTTCAAAACCCCTTCACAATTCTTATAGATGATAAGATGGTGGCCTCCTTTGAGGGATTTTAGAAAGGTACGGAAATAGTTGAGTAGTATTTTAAAAATATTTTGAAAAAAATAACTAAAATGACAAAAATCCCAAAACTGTTTTTATGTTCTTAGGGTTTTGGTTCAACGTATATAAAATTTTATTTTAATAATAATTTGTACATTTCAATAAATTTAGTAATATTAATAAAAATGTTGAGTTTGTCTATTTGGGTTTCAATCGACAATGCTGTTTGTTAAAAAAAAATTCATAATAAAATGCAATATACATTGAACTGACTTTATTGAAGTTATCAAGTTTGAGTTTATTGAAGTTATCAATTGTAGAGTGGAAGTGAGCCATTACAGGCTCACCCACTCGTGTAAGGTGCACGCGGCGGTGGCGCTCGGTGGCGCCATGGGTCTCGTCGGCAGAGGCGAGGATTACAGCGCGAGCACACGCACACAGAAAGAAAAGAGTCAGCTTCTCATAGAGACCTAGTTAGGTTGCCCGTTTGTGGCGTTATTTTATAATAAAGTCTTGTCGAACCTGAAGATCGTGTTATTTCTATGAAGATCCCCGCACCGCCAAATAACACGTATAAATTCAACCAAAAAAAATGAGTGATTTCAATATGACTTAAATAAAAAAATCTTTAAAAAAACGTTAAGTAGATTTCGCTCTGTATGATGTGAAGTAAGAAGAAGAAGAATAAGACATTTGAATCTCCTTTAACAAAAATAACAAAAATTTGTTATCGACTAATTTATTAAATGACGTCAGCTGATGTACTTAAACTTCATCTCACGATTTATTGTATAGCATACATTAGACTTGCGACTTCAATTATAGTTTGATTGATTCTTTCAGGTTAATGCTACTTGATTCTGGAATGATCCAGTCTACGACCACGACAAAGCTATATGTTTTTTTTTTGCTGTAGGATAACTGATACACATGTATTAGTTTAAAAGGGGTTTGATACCTTACCGTTGATTTTTAGACTGTTGGTGTCTTTAGTTACCAAGAGAAAATAGAAAAGATAAATGGAGAGACTCTGCGAAGCAAGGTGGAATTCCTAATTATAAATATATAAAAATTTAATATTATTACAATCACAGATTAACGGCTACGTTCGAAAGGGAGCGATGTAGAGAGATGGTTTCACGAAAGGAACCTATGCATTCAGCCGGCACTCAAGCAGACAAAAGATAGTGGCTGCATCAAAGAGATGTACGAAAACTGGCGGATCAGTATTGAGATTTGTTTTGTCGAGTACGGTGTGTATTTAGTTATTCTGCCTTGGTTTTCTGTTAAATTATTGATATTTTTTAACAAGCAATTTTAATATATATAAACCTAGATTGTCCGGACTAATTTGGATCATGGGTAGTCCGAATAATACTAGATACAATATAATTATAAACATAGGTTGTTTATTTTACTTTGATTTATTGTATAATTTAGACAATGATTCGTCGTGTCAGAACATTACCAATCTGTGATGATGCCCAATATATAATACAATTGTCAAAAGGGAGAAGCATTTTTTGGTAAGAATAATGATGTCTCTTGTAACGTCGTGCGCTGCCACCGGTAGATAGAATGCCAGCGCACCACGCTACCAGCTAAACTCAGTCTATGGGTTGATAAAGATTGGTGTCGGAATGTCTGTCTCAGATGGATGGGGAGGTCTGAACCATGCAAAACACATCATAGCACTAAGAAAAATTTATCACATAATATAAACAAGACTCGACATTGCGAGCACGAGCAGAGTCTTTCAACTTCTTACGCCTTAGTTCCATTTACTGAGTGTGGACGCTATTGTTTACTAAACTGAAACTTCGGTTACGTTCGAGGTTGGACTGTCACACGAATCATATTTGGCTGCCATGGTGTGATGAGGCAGCCGGGGTCCCGGATCGCTACGAGGCCGGACCAAAACACCTCTCGACTTTGGAAGGCTTCCAGCTAGCGCTATTTTGACGTTCCGGCGTGGACAGTGCTCGTCCCGCCAACATTGCACGCTCCTTCCCAACATCCACCGCTCGTTCCCGCGGAGAGTCTTTCCTTACACGACTTTTACGGGCGGAACAAGGCCCAATTATCTCTTGTTCTGCCGCGAAAATAATACTTCAACTTTGTTGAACTCCGTCGCCATTTCTATATTTTTGGCGGAGCGCCGTCCGGCGCTCACTTCACGCACCTCTCCATTCGGGCGCTCGCACCGAAGTCCCTACTATTTCCTCCAACCTCCCTCTCCACCGGTCGTGCCTACTCGCATCTGTGGATGGCGCCCTGTCACAATATCACACTCTCTTCAGTAGTAAAAGTTATTTTGACCTACATCATCCACGTCTGTTCCTTATGACTGAGGATAGTGATCTTCATGAACTCCCACCCTCTTAACTATACTCCTCCACTTTTATCGGTATCCTGCATAAGTGCCTATTGCCTTTTCCACTTGGTCAGTCCAACGGGTGGGTATCTTCCTCTTCCTATTCGACCTTCGACGTGGCTAACCACAACAAGCTTCTCCGAGCTATCTTCTCGCAAGGTGCCCAAAAAATTGAAGGATTTGTCCCTGAAAAATAGTTGAGAGTGGGTCCTTGATGTCTAATTCCTGCAGAATTGAGACATTATTGCGCCTCGCCGTCCATGGTATATTTCATATCTCAAAGGCATCAATCCGTCTTCTATTCCTTACTTAAACCATATAAAAATAAAGAAATGCACCAGAGATTGTACAACCCTGACCTTCGTCGTCTTACAACACATAAATAAATAAGAAATTAATAAATAAATGTTTCATTTGCCTGGATTGAAATTGTATATACCTCCCACAATAACCCAGCAGTATCACGAAATTATCATTTCTTCATGAGTGCTAGCAATGTGTTGTTAGTTGTTTGAAATTAATTGTTGATGTTTACATGTTAAGCCTGTATCGCGGGCTAATTAAATCATCCAACAATGCCATGTGTATATACGTGTAAGTATCCTAAGTAAGGTCGACAGCGCTATGGGCCGTGTAAGTCAGATTTACGAATTAATTATGATTTGTACCCATTAAGGTATTTTAGAATATTCAAAGTGATTTATTTGAACATATGCAATTTTCTAAATTCAAGTGTGCTCAATTGAAGTGTAATTTTTTAGTACTTAAATATAAAAAAGTCGTTATTACTTAAATAAAATACATGTTATTTGATAATTTATCTAAATATCTTGTAAATACAACAAAAACAGGGGCGTACACTCTATACAATCAAAAAAGCTGTGCATAAATATTATTTTTTCATAATACATACTTTAAATACAAATTAAGTGTATTAATTAGAAAGATATACATATAAAATTAATTTTATCGAATGTCCAAAAATAAATTATTAATTCTGGCGACTGCTATCGGTCTACTCAAAAGTATTTGAGATTTCGTAAAAACAAAGTAGATGGAACGATAGACGTATTAATTTGAAAAGCGTAACACATTGGTTCGAAAATTTGTCGTCAATCCACTGTGTTGGTATAGCATAATCGAATAATGCACGTTCCCCGGATTACAAAATCAATTTTATCGAAAAATATTGTTATTGCTGCAATACAGGGAATGTGGAATAGTATTCTATGGTCCTCATAGAATTCCGAGAAATGATATTATCTCACGCTGAAGTCCCGTGCTATATAGAATACAGCGTTTGAATCTGTAAATTTTGAAGAGCGATTTCTTTATCTTAATCCACAACTATCTCGTGTTCCGTTTATATGATTTTGCAGCA
This sequence comes from Eubasilissa regina, assembly GCA_022840565.1. Taxonomy (NCBI): domain Eukaryota; kingdom Metazoa; phylum Arthropoda; class Insecta; order Trichoptera; family Phryganeidae; genus Eubasilissa; species Eubasilissa regina. Next base: position 24,830,680 of record JAINEB010000011.1, on the reverse strand, counting down.
CGTGGTTATATAATTCATATTTCCCTATATATGATTTACTGTACGTGAAAAACTGATATTATACAAATGTTGTTTGCATAATTTTGTATTTTGAAGGTTATGGTTATCTTATTAATTAACCTTTTTTTATTGAATTCTGATATTACTTGTGCCATTTCTATTGTACATTTTGAATGTCGCTATTGTATTTAAATTATGAATATTGAATTATATTAATGTAAAAGCCATTACTTAAATGTGTAATTTCAAAGTTAAATGCTTTACTTTTATTTCATATTAAATAATTTTTCTTAACGTCTCGCTTCTTTAAATGTTGGTGTGTTATAACCTATCTTCATATTTACAAAATTTATTTAATTCATGTTTTTCCATAAGTAAAATAATTTTGTTGCTTAAAGGTGAGTAAGCAACGCTGAATTATCGGGACGACTAATTCAGAATAACTTACTCAGTAGCTTATTCGTCTAGTGGTTAAGATGTTGGCCTAGCGATCTAGTGGTCAGGGGTTCGAGCCTCGTTCTAGGAGACCAGCAAGTTATTCCTATTTTTATGGTATAAGCGTTTAGCTTAGTTTGAAAATAATAAGAATATTGATGTGATATGTATTACGTGTAGGCATCTAATATTTAAAAAAAAAGTTAAATGTTAAAAAATATTTCTCATGTTCTACGATGAAGCTGCCGGTGAAGATCTGAGACCCCTGTCTCATCTCTTACAATATACACCTGATATAAATTTTAACATAGTTTTTAATTTTTAATTTTAATATTTACATATAAGTATTTATTAGTATTGATTTTTCATTTTAGTCAACCTGCTGCTAGTGAGAAATCAAAGCGTAATTTAAGTAAACAATAAGTTTAATTAATCAAATTCTTTAACTGAACACTAAATAGCATCATTTAAAAATAATGACGATAAAATCACTATTAAGTGCTTGCTTGTTTGTTTTTTAATAAGTGTTTGAATCCTGTAAATTAAACTGTTATAATTTAAGTTCAGAAGTAAGGTTTGTTCTAATTATCTTGGTCATGCATGGTTTAGATTTATCGTCATTATTAGAAATTCAGTACTGTTGCCTAAATCTATTAAAGTTTTTTTGGGAGTCTGAATTAATATATAGAGTCAAGTTAAAATTTGTTTGTTTTATTCAATAACAGCGTTACTCTTGAGTAATTAGTAAATTACATAATAATCGAATTTTGACTTCAGCGAGAAAAAAATAGTATTTGTTCATCAATCTTCATGTAAGGTATTCAATATTTTGAGAACTACGTAATCATACGTAAGTGAATCAGATTATCAGTCACCAATGACGGTGAGAATGTTCTAAAATAACCCAAACTAATTAACTCCCTGACGGCATAGTTTTGGTTTTATTCAATTATTTAGCAAGTCGCTTATCTTGTACTTGATTTTGTGGCTAGATACTGCCAAAATAATTTGTTTGCCTAACTTTTTTAAGCTGTTTAATATGTCCCGTAGAGTTAAGAGTGAGCGACGTGTGTCACAGGGTGATTCTCATAGTTTCTTACTAAAATCATCTGCTTTAAATAGACATTTTGTATATTTTTTCGGATTGTAATAACGATTTTTTAAACGTTTTGTGATTACAATTTCTCTAAAAAATATTACTATAAATATAATTGAAGATTTGTCTTATGATTTGTAAATTTATTAAAAACTCTTCTTCCTTATAATTTATTAGAAATTTGAGATGTAGTAAGGGCTTATTTTAATTTTTGTAATATAAATATTCAGAGTTGTAGAAGTTCTAAGAATACAACTACATATTAAACTAAGGAAGATACTAATGTTTTATCTAATATAACACCATTAGATTTTTTATGTTGTTTGTTTATGTATGTTTAAAAACCAGCTTTATATTCTTATTTTTAATTATTTTTTTAATAATGCGTAGGTATTGTCAGAATAATTATTCAGGCCATAAAAAAAGCAAGGGAGAAAGAAATTTTAAACAATTTCAAAGAAAAATCTAACTATCAGATGCGTTGTTTTATTAATTTATTGCTTTTGACAATTAGTGTGTGGTTAAAAATGTACAAATTGACATTTTATTATATTAGTGTAGTAGTTAAAAAGTGTATGGCGCGAGTAAGGAATTTAATAATGTGTTTGGTATTTGTTTTAGATGTATGTATTAATATGTTGTGATGTTATAAATTGAGGTCACGTACGAAATTGCTCCGTCACTTATTTTTTGTCAAGCACCTTCACATTCACAAATAGTTATCTTTAAGTTGGTATCACATTCGGTTTCAGAGGTTATAAAAACAGTTGGATATATAGTTCGTTTTCAAAATAATCGAAGTAGCTGTCAGATTTGGGCGGTTGAACAAACCGCGAAAGCGTTACTAAAATGCAGCTATGTTGGATTCACTATAACTAGAGGGTAAATATTTTTTATTGTTTAATCACTAGTGCACAATTTACTATTAACTTGTTAATCTAATCGCATGGTAAATAATATTTACAGGAAACAGGATGTTTCCCTCTAGATTACGCCTTTGGATTGTGCCTCTGGATTATGCCTCTGGATTATACCTCTGAATTATGCCTCTGAATTATGCCTCTGGATTATCCCTTTGGATTTTGCCTCTGGATTATGCCTCTGGATTATGTCTCTGGATTATGCCTCTGGATTATGCCTCTGGTGTATGCCTCTGGATTTGACCTTTGGATAATACCTTGGAGTTAGTCGCCTTACTGTAGGTGACATTATTTTATTATGATTATCATCTACAACTAATTCCGTTTACGAATCCAATCGCGTCGGCCTGAATGCTGCGTGTCAAATGTGATGTGGCACCGAGACATCTGGTTGTCACATGCAAGAAAAACGTCGAACTCGCGCCCAACCCGACGAGATGAGGATTTGTTGTCTGGATTTAGTGTTGTGTTTTTTCTGATTAGATGTCTTTCTTTTTCTAATGAATAACATGTTTTATTTATCGCCTCCAGGTGTTACTGCAAATTTTTCCTAGTTTAGGATGAAAGCAGAATGTGACAAAAATAAGGTGGGTATGTGTTGCTCGAGTAAAGAATCCGCGGATTTCGTGTCCTTCACTGACTAGCCGGTAAATGGGAAGGACGCAGGTCTTTAATCCCACAATGTGTAACAAATTTTGCAATAAGATTTTTGCTATTTCTAAATCTTTCCTTAGATGGTTCTCTTTTACATATTTCACGAAATTAATGTTAAAAAATCACAAATATATAAATTAGTGTATTATTCACAGTCACGTGTCGGTAATATAAGGTTACATATAACCGTTGTTGCCTTTATGATTGTATTGTTTAGAAAATCTAGTCTGACTGAAATTGAGATTATCTCACTCTTGCAACTCACATATTGTCGATCATATTCATATTTTTATGATTTGAACTATCTTAAGCACCTTTAATGTGAAGAAAAACTACATCTAGTCTACGGGACAAAATATTGAATTTTTAACGGAATCATTATCGAACAATATGTAGAATGTATATACCTCATTACTCTCAATATGAAAGCATAGTAACTGTATTTCAGAAAATGAAAATAATTATTAAGGAGAACACATTCTTATTGAGAATTTGTAATTATTCAGAACATAAATCTGTGATATTTTTAATACAAATTATTTTAAATTAGAAAAATATACATATAAAATCAATTTTATAGAAAAATATTGTTGTTGTGATCTCTTCCAATCCGTGTAATGCGCGTTAATCCTATCGGATTACTCAAAGGTATTTGAGATTCAGTAAAAATAAAGAAGATGGTTTTCAAATAATGGAAAGATAGATGTATTCATTTGAAAAGTGTAATATATAGGCTCAAAATGCACGTTCCTCAGATTCGATGAGATTCAGGTTCGAATCTCGATCTATTCGAATCTATTCGAATTTTTCGATAAAATTGATTTCATATATATCTTTTTGATTAATACATTTAACTTGTATATGGATAAATATGTGAAAGAACTAGAATGTATGAATGTAGGAGCAAAAATGGGCGATTTGATTGTATGCTGTTTATTATAAGCTGATGATGCAGTACTAATGGCGAATAATGAACAAGAACTACAGAATCTGGTGAGTAGAATGTACGATGTATGCAAGGAAAGCGACCTCATGATGAATGTTAACAAGTCGAAAGTGATGGTATTCGAGAAGGAGGAAAGCAAGACACCGTGCTAAATACTTGTAGGTAATGAATGTTTGGAACAAGTAGATGAGTTTGTATATTTGGGAAGTATGTTTGATAGAAACGGAAAAGCTGAGAATGATATCGAAAGGAGGGCGACTGCAGGAAATAAAGTGAACGGCGCTTTGAATGGAATTATATCTAACGGGAATTTGTAAACCAAGGCAAGACTAGCGGGGCACAATGGAATCCTGGTACGGACACTGATGTATGGAAGTGAGGCCTGGAGCTGGCAGAAAAAGAAAGAAAGTAGACTGAATACAGTAGAAATGAGATCACTTAGACATATTTGTGGCAAATCTATTTATGACAGAGTTAAGAAAGAAGAAATAAGGAAAGAATGTAAAGGTGATGTTAGTATAGTGAGTAAGATTAAAAAAGAATCACTTAGGTGGTTCGGTCATATGGAACGGATGAATGAGGAGAGAATGGTACGAAAGATATATGATGTAAGTGTTAATGGTGACGAAAGTAGAGGACGTCCGCGGAAAACTTGGCACAACCAGATAAACCAAATACTGGAAGATGGTCCTGTTAGAAGCCTCAATAATTGTCGAACTTGTAAGAGAAGATGTATGAATGTGGATGAGGCGAGAATTGTGTATCAGGGCAGAAGAGTGTGGCGCTCTATCCTCTCTGCCTACCCTCACGGGGAAACGGCGTGATGGTAAGTAAGTAAGTAATTTATATTAATGAAAATAATGAACCAATTTTCCAACACTGGTTGAATTAAAGTTCAAGAGAACCATGCAATAATTCGGAACAAACACAAATTACATATTAAGATTTATTTGACACCGTGTTCATTATATAATCTGACGATTCATAATTTTTTAAATCTATTACCCTTCTAGAAGGAATGTTGTAACTAATTACTATTAATAAATTGTTTTAAATCGACGGAAGAAAACTGAAGATATATATTACGGCAGGCAGAAAAATTTGGAATTATTTTTTTCTGGAAGCTCAAAAGTGATAAAATTTACAAGATTGGAACAACATATTATTAGTAAATTACACTGTTGTATTTTAAGTATAGAAGTAAGGTCTGTTCTCATCATCTTCGTCACATATGGTTGAAATTTATCGATATTATATTATTATAAGATCCTGCGTTATGTCCTCAAACGAATATACAGTTTTTTGTAACTTAATGAATACTGAAATAAAATTTAGTTTGTTTAAAATTTGTTTATTTTATTTTTAATAATGTCGCTAATTTTGTATGTATTGTATTTTCTTAACTAAGCGAATCTCAGTAGAATTTTATTTTGAGCTTATTATTCCTTGAATGTTCCAATGTGTAGTATAAATAGTTTACGTATGACGGAGTTTTATTTTGATTGGTTTTATATATCCAATTATTTCGCAAGTCGCTATCTTGTGAATTGAATTCTTCTCTTGCCGAAATAATTTATTTTCATATTTTTAATTTATTATATTTGTTTTATTAACCACTGAATTGAGTTTAAATACATCTACCGGTTTTGAAAAATACTATTTTCTTCTTCAGGATGTCATAATTAACTAAAAATATATATCATTGTTTTTTTTTAATTTGTTTAGCATGTCTCGTAGAGACAAACACAAGCGACGTGAGTCACAGGGCAGTTCTCGCAGTTTTTTTACTGAGATTATCTGATTTAAATGAACATAAGTTTTATTAAATTTCTTCTGAATTTAAAAACGATTTTTATGATACGTTTTGTGATTCTAATTTGTTAGTCATTTAAATATTTATTTCAAAACTATTTATCCATATGCTTTAACAGAAATAAGAGATGTAGTAAGGGCTTATTTTCCTGTTTGTATTGTAAATATTAAATATTGTAGAAGTCCTGAGAATGCTATGTCACATTTAACTAAAGAAAGATATTAATATTTTATCTAATATATCACCATCAAATTTTTCTTTTTATTATCAATTGTATTGATGGTGTAAAAAGTATTGATATTTTGATGTTACAGGTCCTTTAATACGCGAGCATAAATTCCAACGGAAGCGTACGTAGTATTTTTTCTTAGAATCAAAAAATACTCCGTTTTGTGGATTTTCTCAGTATGTAGAAGGATTTCACTGTCAATGGACTCTTGATGTTATGAAATGGTGGAATGTGTGGGTTGTAAACGATTGGTATTTTCAAAAGAAATAGTCTTTCTTGTATGGTGATTCAGATATGGGTAAGACTACCTTTGTTTCGAGACTTTTCAAAGAAATTGACAAGATTTATATATTTTCTCCTACATTTGGTCAGTTTGGCTGGCAAGGATTAGAACCATTTCATAAATTGATTTATATAGATAATTATAGACTCTTTGAAATGAATCAAAGGATATTTAAATCGGTGTTGCAAGGTTCTTCTGCAATAATTTCAGTTAATATTTGTCATTTTAATATCAAATTATTCTTGTGATGAACCTTTCTTAATATCCAGATGTGATGTTATAGACGCTTCTGAACCATTTTATAAATGTAAAGAATTAATTATTCAAAAGTTACCAGAATTGGAATGTGTGTATTTAGATAAGAAGGATGGTTAGGTGGACCATCATTATATCAGGACTCAACGTCGTCAAAAGTTCAATAGGAAGAATAGCGTGTCGTTGGAAAAAACGTTATATTCACAGACCACCAAACAAATAGACATTTAATTAGTATTAAAAATATCACTGATCTATGTTTTAAATAATTAAAACTTCACAATAAGAATGTGTTCTCTTTAATAATATATAAACTGTGTCAATATGTACAAAATGTAATAAAAATGAATTGTTAATTTTGGCGTCTCCTATCGGACTACTCAAAGGTATTTGAGATTCCTTAAAAATAAAGTAGATGGCTTTGAAATAATGGAACGATAGATGTATTCATTTGAAAAGTGTAACATATAGGTTCAAAAATTTGTCATCAAAAATACTATGTGCTGTAGCATAGTCGGTTAATTAATGCGCGTTCCCCGGATTGGAAAGAGATTCAGGTTCGAATCCCGGTTGCAACAATGATATTTTTCGATAAAATTGATTTTATATGTATATCTTTCTAATTAATATATTTAATTAGTATTTAAGATACTATTTTAGTTTACTTTAATTATCTATGTTAATTATTTTAATTGAAGGGAAATCCTTGCCGTAAAACTGCTATGCAATTTGGCTAAAATTAAAATTCTTATCTAATATGTATGAGATAAAGTTGTAAAAAAAAAATCCGCTCTCTGAAAAATTGACAGCTTGGCAAAGGCTTAGACGATTTGGAGTACTTAATGGAGGATGTCAAATCATGAATTGACAAAAAAAAAAACAGTGCTTCTTCGCCCGCGGAATCGAACATTTTCCAATTGACGTTGATAGAGACTATCGATAATTATACGTATACTTATATGATCATTTGATTCCATAGCCTATCAGGCTAGAAGATAAGTTGACAGAGCATTTAAGGCGTACCGGGATCAAAACGTGACGTCTTCAAAGACTTTTTGAATTTTGACAAGTTTTTGATGCAGTTTTGTTGTGTAAAATATGAAAAAAACTAATTAATGATTAAGTACTATTATGCATGGTAGATATTTAATAATATTTTTACAAAATATAACAAATATTAATATTTAATTTAAATTTAATATTACCATCAACTATTAAATCTCCATATTAAAAAATAATAAGACATCAGTTTTTGAAATGATCACGAATAACTATCAATCAAATATTTAAAATTAGACTCTACGGTTGGTACTGTCTTCAGTTTCTTGTTTAAACATAAAAGAATTTTAAGAGTCAATGAATGATACTTCATTATTATGATTTACTTCGAACGATAAATAAACTCGGATATAAATCCTTAAGCTTGTACCTTAAACCGGCCTAACTTTTACCTTGAACAAAACGAATAAATAGCAGGTCTTTTCAGAATCCTGCGCCATAAATTTAAGTCGCAATCGGTTAACGGAAAGTCGAGGCAAAATTGTACTGGGTGTCACACCTACTAGATCCACTTGATAAACCAAATTTATTTATCCCAATACAAATCGAGTTTGGAGCAAGCGCGCTGGAGAGAGTATATTTACATGTATACTTATATTACATATCTTGTATATCTTCACGATTTCGAGTGCAAAATGCACAATAAATAGGCTCTACTATTAAAATACCTAATTTATTTGAACATGTTTCATTTAGATTATATTAATAATATGATTCTACTGACTGTGGATTGACTCGTGAAGATCTTAATTGTGTGATCGTATCAGAAGGTTTTGTGCATGGTGAAACTGAAGCCCCTAACCTGTTCTAGTCTCACGCGTGTTGGTGCATGTCGCAGTGCACATGAATGTGCGTGTGAGTATTTATGCTATGTCTAGAGCAAGGTATTCAAATAAAACAGAATTTATAAAAGATGGCGTTTATTGCGAAATGATTTACAATGGCAGGTACTACGAGCATAAAGTTAATTATGCGAATTAAGTTGTAGGCTGGAGTGGCTCGCTTGAAGTGTTGACGAAAGAACGGTCTGCGGAGAAGTGGTTGGCTAGCTCCTAGGACTCGTCCGTCACGATGTACTGAAATCTGCTATTGGTCCGTGCGTTTCGATACTATATGGCTGTCAGGTGATTTGTTGAGTGGCCATGTCTGTGGGGTGCGAGCAGAACCACTACAGTATGTATGGATTGAATTTGACATAAAATGTTTTGATGTACAATTATTGAAAGATATACCTACATAGAAAAATATAACCATATAAAAAATGTTTCGTTGCTACCAGGATTCGAACCTTTGTTCTGAAAATGCAGCTTCAAAACAAAAATGTATTCTCCTTAAAAATATACTTATGTCTTTAATTTAAAAAAACTTTTATAAATACCTTAAATGTTAATCTGTTTCAAATACGAACAAAAACTTAATGCTAATTGAATGTATTAATTATAAAGATATACATATAAAATCAATTTAATCTAAATGAAAGATATTGTTATTGCACTACCGGGATTCGAACCAGGATCTCTTTTTCCAATTCGGGAAAGGTGCATTACTAACTATGCTACGACTAATTTTGACGACAAATTTTCAAACCTTTATGTTACACTTTTTACATTGTTTTTACGAAATATCAAATACCTTTGAGTAAACCGATAATATACGCCAGAATGAACAATTAATTTTTTATTAAATTTTGGACACATTGATACAACTTATATATTATTAAGGAGAACACATTCTTATTGTGAAGTTGTAATTATTCAGAACATAGGTCTTAATAATTAATACATTTAATTAGAATTAAAAATATTACTGACCTATGTTCTGAATAATTACAATATCACAATAAGAATGTATTCTCCTTAATAAAAATTTAATGTATACACAATTGATTTGAATGTGTATATATAAGCTTTTGGTTTTTAAGGCATATTTTTTTCAAAAGAGTAAACAAAGAAATTTACTCTCAGATATTAAAAAAACTGGAACATTACAATGCTGCTGTAAGTTGATTTAGATTAAAAATAATATGTTAAAATTTTATGTAGGTAAAAATATAATTCTTTAATTTTTTTGATGTTTCATAAATGTTGGATGGTGGATATTAAAATATATTTGTGGTATAATGCCGTGCAGCTAATTTACTCTACCACGCCAACCACCCTGTGTGCGTTTTTGGCACCCATCCTAGAATGGGGTACACTATTTTGTAAAACAAAAATACAGTATGTTTAGTCGATGAATTGGTCGGGGATCTGAGCCTCGTCTCAGGAGACTGCGAAGTTAGTCCTATTTTCGTAGCACATGTACTTTGCTTTAGTTTGAAAATAGTAAGAATGATAATATTACGTGTATTTCTTTATTATTTTATTTATAATTCAGCTTACCAAAAAATTTTTTTTTTACATATTGTACATAAATTACTATCTTAAAATTTTAAAAGATATCATTTTTCTATCAGAACTAGTTGTGAAATGGTATTATTTTTATATTTTATTTGGAAAACAAATGATATATAACAAAATTGAAGCGTAAAGAAAATAATTTAAAAAGTATATTTAGATTACTTTAACGTTGTCACAATAATTATCATTAGTCAAAATATATAATGTGCTCCAGATGAATTGTTTTATTACTTTTACAGAAAACAAAGTTGTTTTATATACTAAATTTCTTGATACTTTTGTAATGTACCTAAGATATAATATATAATATGTTAAAAATAAAAAACACACATATAACCTTTTTAAAAGATAATAAAGTTTGTGAGTGTATCAGTATATATATAACAATGTCCACCAATACAAAATATCAATATTATATGTAATGATATAATAATTCACAATATATAAATAATTATATCATGATATTATTGAATAAAAAATATAACTAGAACCATACAATTGTTTCGCTAGTGATGTTGTTTTAATATTGATAAATTTATAATTATTATAAATTACTATCTTTAATATTTTGAATAAATGTTAAATGTTTATCCAAAACATCGAAATAAATTTAAGGACATTATTTTTATCAACTTCTACTATTCTGTAATTAAATTATGAAATATATATCTCACTCATAATTTTTAAAAATAATTTAAAATTCAATTCAACTTTAATATTTAATAATATTTCAGACCTTAAGTATCGGGCAATATCACGTTTTATTATTTTTATACGTCAACTTGTGTTATTTATTTTTGCAATTTAAAAAATTTCTAGTCCTCTAGTTGGAGAATGTACTTTTTAGAGGTATAGAACTTTAAAATGAAATAAAAACACTTAAAAATAGTGTTAATGGTATTGGTTTATAAGAAAGATGATTTTAAACCATTAGTGTTTAATTATAATTTTATGCATATAGGCACTGCGGCTGGCTCGAATAAAGCGCAATCTGGAAGTTTAATTTTCGACCACTTTGTGGAGCCGCTGGTTCCGTATGCCGGCAATAACGCGCCGAATGTTGACTTCCAAGTCATCTATCGTCTCTGATTTATTGGCGTAGACTAGTCACTTCACATATTCCCACAGAAAATAATCCAAAGGTGTTAAATCATACGATCAGGCTATTTCATCATTCAATTATGCGCTCATCGAATGTTTTATTTAATTAATTGATTGTGACGCGCGCTGTGTGTTATGTTTCACTTACTTACTTACTTACTTACCAACCATCACGCCGTTTCCCCGTGGGGGTAGGCAGAGAGGATAGAGCGCCACACTCTTCTGTCCTGACATACAATTCTCGCCTCATCCACATTCATACATCTTGTCATACAAGCTCGCCGATTGTTGAGGCTTCTAACAGAACCATCCTCAATTATCTGGTTTACCTGGTCGTGCCAAGTCTTCCGCGGACGTCCTCTATTTCTGGTTCCATCAACACTTGCGTCATATATCTTTCTTACCATTCTCTCCTCATTCATCCTTTCCATATGACCAAACCACCTAAGTGATCCTTTCTTAATCTTACTCACTATACTAACATCAGCTTTACATTCTTTTCTTATTTCTTCATTCTTTACTCTGTCATAAATAGATTTGCCACAAATACGCCTAAGTGATCTCATTTCCACTGCATTCAGTCTACTTTCGTTCCTTTTCTGCCAGCTCCAGGCCTCACTTCCATACATCAGTGTCGGTACCAGGATTCCATTGTGCATCGCTAGTCTTGCCTCGGTTGACATATTCCTGTTAGATATAATTCCATTCAAAGCACCGTTTACTTTATTTCCTGCAGTCACCCTCCTTATGTTTCACCATCTTGTTAAAATCACATCTCTTCCACATTAAAGTCATTCAATTGGTAAATGAAAAATTCATTAATCATGGATCTGTAGTGCTCTCCATTGACTGTAACGTTCTGGCCAGCATCATTTTTGAAGAAACAACAGCTTTTTCGGTGCGCACTGTCCGACGTTTCTGTGGATACGTATTATAAATTAGAGTATGCGTGGTGCGAAAATGATCCATGGTTATTCGAATTACTTAAAATGAATGTAGCTCACGGTAAGTTTCGCGAATTGAACCACGATTTATTACATAAAAATTGCACAATTTGCAAGGCGTTGTTCTGATGTAAGTCTATTCATGGTGAAATGATAAATCAAACAGCACAAATTAGCTATCAATGGTCAAATGTCAAATTGGCTATTGCTGGAAAAAGTGTTGCCAATTCGAAAAACAAACCTCTAAAAAACACCTTTATGCTAGACAGTAAATATTTTATTTTAATTTCAATTCATAAAACTATACCAGACATTTTTTAATAATGATCTAATAATAATAATCTTTTATAATTATTGTACATACGTCTCGGTCATAGCTCATAAATGACTTTACGATCTTTACGACGTATCCGTTGATCGTCGGTCATTGTGCGCGCGTCTGAATCAGTCTGAACGAACCATTATGTAGTCAATCGGAGTGCGACTTTTTTTATGTATTGTGTTATCTCTGACTGACCAGTTGATTTGTTGACGTTGAGCATATCAGACTGAACTGTTGACATTCTGCTATAGTATTCCGTACTAAATTGTTCACTTTGCCTATTCTGCATGGTGTATGTTGTTGATTTCGTGCTTGTCAGCGAAGTGTGTTATAATAATTGTTTCCGTAAATACTTCGATAGCTAGTTCTGGGTTTTCTATTGGTAATGATGAATACAGTTATTCAATCTATGTAAATTCAAATTACACAAACCTTTGCGAACCTGTGCTGGTTGAGGCCGACGTCGCTATCCTTGTAGCTTGATGGTCCGCAAAAATGCTGGTCAGCCACGTTCACACCTTCACACAACCGCTAATCCGAAATTATATACACTAAAAGTTTTATTATTGCCGCCGTAAAAAGTCCGTCCGAATCACAATGACTCTTTTCCCAGAAACAGCATCGCTTTTGTTTTCTGTAAATTCAAATCTACACAAATAGAACACACATATTCAAAATTTTATATCAGGCCTACCTATCGAAGTATAAAGCGCGTAAACAATAATAATAATAAGTAATAGCGATATCGGAAAACCTGTGTTTACTACCAGAGAAGAAATATTACAAGGAGAATTAACACTGGCAGGTTGGTCATGTTATCCTTTCTGGTTGGTCTTAGGGCTCCTCCTTTTCTATTTTTATACCAAATTCCTTTCGTCCTACACCCCAATTCTCTATTTCCCTGCGCTATCATTTTGATCCTTTGGCCGAGGATTGCACATTGTTGATCCATTGGCTGGAGATTGCACAGTATCTAAAAATTAATGCAATAAGTTGTGTTGACAATAATCGTTGATCAGTGCATTATTTCATATGATAATAAAACCTGGATTTTGACTTTATGGAAATTTGGTAAAAATTGACACAAAAAAAAACTCATGGGTTTGAGAGCAGATTAAGGTAAAGAATGTCTTGTCACTGTTAAAAAGCAATCATTGCTAAAAAACCTAATATCAAGACATTTCAAGACGATGGATTAATAATATTCTTGAATGATGTTCACATGGACTCTGTTGAGATAAAAAGCGTATGCAAATTAGATAACTAAAAAATAAAAGTCTCAATGGGTAGACAAAATTATCGGATACATATATATTTATACATGTAAAAAACGAGTTATTTGATTATCATACGTCTGTTGGTTTCGATAAGGATCATTGTTGTCCCCATGGGTTAATCTCATCTCAGAAGAAATGACAATATCATACTTCCAAATATCTGATTTAATGTGTTAAAAGATGGACAAATTACTCCACTCACTGACAACAATATTGACAACAATATTGACAACAATATTTAAAATCAAAAATTTCTTCGAACCCTACTCTAATAATACAAACAAATAACAACAGTACATAATATTACCACAGAATTACCAATAGCCAAATATTAGGTAGTATACATCCTAATTATATGAAGTGAGGCTTAGTGATTTCGCTTAGCGCTGAACCGCCGGCCTGAAAATACGTATTCCACGATTATGTCAGAGTGAATCTTCACCGATAGATGGGTAATGAGATTTATCCGAAAAGTTGGGATGACAGATACGTGGTGACCAAGAAACTTCTAACATACAAATATAAATATATATGTTTTTAATTCTATAGGCCACGAAATCTAATTGCTGTAGCGATGTACATTACTAAAATACCCAGGCTTTAGAAACTACGACTACGAGAGTTGCCAAGGATTATAAGTAATATCACTATAATACTGATTACCATTCGATAATTTAAAAAAATATATCTTTATAAACAAAAAGGAAATTGTATTAACTTTAATATGATTTTTTTAATAAAACGGCTAAAACAATATATAAAACAATTCCTCTTTAATAATATACATATTCTTTATATTATTATTAGCTATGTATCTGCGTAAATATTCTATATTGGAAATATTGGTTAAATGATTAAATTAAAAACAACGGATAAATTTAAGAAATATAGATTTCTATGTTTAGTTTAAAGTATATAAAGTATAAAAAAGTAGATACATTGTCATTAAATAATAATATAAACGGAATAAACCTGAGATGTTCCATTCAGGCTTCTACTTTTACTCTAGATCCCTTCAATCCTGCCTTTTTTCGATACCCTTTTTGCTTAAGGATCAGAATAAAAGCTCATTGGGGATACCGTGTTTCTTTTGGGTTAGAATTCCCGATAATTCTTGACATTCACCTCTTTACTTTAAATTGCATCGCTATTCCGCTACTGTACCTGTTACGTTTTATATTTTTATTAGTAGAGATAGAGATAAGATGTGCGTATCGTATTTTGGTTTTATTTGTCATTTTTTTTATTGTATTTAAATATTACTTATATAATTCTGAAAGAAGGCTTATTTATATGAACGTAATTAAATTAAATGAGGGGATGTTTTTTTCGAGAGCAGGCTGTTTTTTATGGAAATTTGAAATTTTGAAATTTTAGTGTAATGATTTGTTTTTCTTTTTAACGATGTTCTAAATATTTATTTCTTCTCCAGTAAATTATTTGATTATTAAGGATCGCAATTCCCTGGTTGTGGCTTGTTGATGTCCTTGACGATTCTCCTCCACCGTTTTCTGCAACCCGCATTTCAGAAAGTCGGAATAGCGTCTTTGAACTTAAGTCATCCATTAAATTAGAGATCGCATTTAACATGCAAAAGAGACTCCCAAAAATAATTGTTCCCGATGAAATAAGAGCCCAAAGCAGAAACGATGACTATATCTTATTTAAATACTGTGAAGTTCTTGGAAAACACAGCCACAGAACTCGTCAGATCACAAATAGACAACTCAAAGTGCCAATAGCCAACAATTTCTACGGAGACAGAACAACAGAAATTACCATTCCGCGACTATTCAACAAACTGCCGGATTATATCAAGACCATCACCCAATTGGCAAATAGATCAAAGGAATTACGGAAATTCTTACTAAATAATACTACTTACTTAGTTATTTACTTACCATCACGCCGTGTCTCCGCGGAGGTAGGCAGAGAGAATAGAGCACCACACTCTTCTGCCCTGACACACGATTCTCGCCTCATCCACATTCATACAAGTTCGACGATTATTGAGGCTTTTAACAGGACCATCTTCCAGTATTTGGTTTATCTGGTCGTGCCAAGTTTTTCGCGGACGTCCTCTACTTCTGTTGCCATCAACACTTGCGTCATATATCTTTCTTACCATTCTCTTTCTATTCATCCATTCTATATGACCAAACCACTTAAGTGATCCTTTCTTAATCTAACTCACTATACTAAGATCAGCTTTACATTCTTTCCTTATTTCTTTATTTTTTTTTCTCTGCCACATATACGCCCAAGTGATATCATTTCCACTGCATTCAGTCTACTTTCGTTCCTCTTCTGGCGGCTCCAAGCCTCACTTCTATACACCAGTCTCTAAGAGTTAATTAACAAATTGGGATTGGTTCTGCCGATGCCGACCGGGATGCACAAGCCATCGTGAGTGTCGACTACGAATCAGTCCAAAGATCCTTAAATGCTTCCAAATTGAGGCATTAGAGAGCATCGCTGTCCAAGGGATTCTCAACAATCGCCCCCAGAACCACATTTCAAAGGCGTTATGATTATTTCCGTCAGTTGCTCTCAATGTTTATGTTTCTAATCAGTAGAGACATATGAATAAAACAAGAGACCTTACTAGATATATTTTTATGGTTATGGCTAAGGTTTTATTTTTACAAATTAAATTATAGATTCTTCTCTTAACTTTAACTTCGCAGCCATCTTTTACACGGGACCTCATGTATCAATAGTAATTATAGAATGTAAATATTTCAAAAAACTTGTGGAGGCCCTGGACCCGCCTTACAGTTACCTAGTTGGCAAACCAGGCTTGTATCAATATTAAAGGTACTTATACCTGGTATCGACTAGCGAACCAGACAATAATACATCGCAGTGTAGCCGCTCCGAGAGCCAGCCTTAACCACTTCACTTATATCTCGGCTGGCTTCCAGAATAAAACTTCAATAAAGCTTCTCGTCATAGACTTAATCTTTAGTGAACTTGTGTTTTATGAATTATGCATCATAAAATAAATAAATGCCATCAACTATAAGTCATTATTTTATTTCATCTACCTGTTCCAGCCACACACACTAACAAATATCCGCGCACACCCTCCTCGATATTAATATACAGCGAACTGGAGCTTCCAGCTCATATTCAAACAGATCCTTCTGATTCATCTGCCAAAGATGCGTAAAAATTAACACCCATTCAGGTAACAAGCATATACACAATTCCCAAAAAAATATTTGATAAAATAATATTGACAATAACGTACAAGTATTTTATAAGGGAAATTAATTCTCGTACATAATTAAAAATAAAGACATGTTATCAAAATATTATAGTGCGTCTAAAAGAGTAAAATAAACAAAAAAGTTAATATTAATAATTTAATAAATTATACAGTACGCTGTGACTAAATTACAAAAAACGGTCTCTAAGAAAATATTTATTAAAATCCAAGGTTTGAAATTGTAATGGAAACAAATTACTCTTTGCTTATAATAATTAAATATTATTGACCTCTTCACCACGCGACAAAATATAGTTTTTCAAAATATGGGAATTGTCACAACCTGTCCAGCCCGGGGGGTCAGTTGTGATGAGAGTGGGGCAGGTTGCAACGAACAATATAATTAAGTACTTAAGTGATGCAATTGACAAAACTAATAGTAACAATTAAAATATTACATCTAATACAATTAACTGACATCAAAGTATTGTTTTTCATTGTGGTAAGAACAATTCTGTAATCGATTAAAGTAATTTTTTGTCAGTTAAGCAAAAGTCACAGATAAAATGTGGAATGTATTCGTTTACTCCAGCATATGATACCGTCTGTGATATATGTTTATGTATCTCTCTCACCGTTCACCCCAAACATAATTAAAATAAGGGTATTTACAATATATGCATTACTTGTCTTCGTGTGCGTCACTGTCATCAGTTTTCATGAGAAATCCTCTTCAGTCTCGCAAGACATCAAAATTCGTTTCTTTATCAAAAAAAAAAAAATTTCTTGTGTAGTTCCGCCTTTGTTGCCGCTATTTTATTGCGTGCTTATTTTTTTTTTTTTGAAAATTGAATAATTTTACATTTTCGCATCTTTTTGCCTTCTTGGATTATCTTCCAATTCTATATATTTTTTATTGACGTGTTAGGTAAAATTATGTTTTTAATTTTCTTTCTGTTTGGAAGGAAATCTTATGTATGACCGGATTTGTTTTGGTGTTTTATGAGAGAATTATTTTGTAATTCTGCCAAACGGTTGAAGTTACAACAAATTTTGTGTTTTGTTTGGAATATTTGAGTTCAATAAATCTTGATTAAATAATGGTGTGAGATCAGTACCAATGAATCGTTTTAGTGTCATATGATTGACAGCAAAAGACACTGCACTTTTCAGAAGAGATACGCATGTAGCATCTATCTCAGCAGCGGTGCGTTCGTAAATACTTTCAGGAATTACTTACTTCTTCGAATATTTGATGTAATTTCATACCGTATTGAAATCTGTAAGAAAAAAATTAAATTATTATTAAAAATATTTCATGTTATAAGGAAATTTTAAATTATTTCGATGGGGCTAGTTGTAACCTGCGGCGTGCACTAGGCATGGAACTTAAGTTATGCTGCTAATATCGATGGATATTATCATTAGAGATTGTATTAATCATTTACTCTTTCAGAAGCTTGTTTTTGTGTCAGTATAGTGTGTATTAATACTAGTATTATTTTTATTTGTTAACTTCGTTTTATTAACCACTTATTGAGTTTAAATACATCTACCTGTTTCGAAAAATGCCATTTTCTTCTTCAGAATGTCAATACTAATTAAAAACATATATAATTGTTTTTTTTTACCCGAATCTATTTAAAAAAAAACAACAATTATATAAAAATATAAATTTAGTACCTAACTCAAATCTTTACTTAATACAAATTTACTCGAATAATTTTTAGGAAAAAATTTTAGAATGGGACTCGTAGTTAAATTTAGTTAGTTGTTTATAATTTTTTGATTAGTTTAACATGCTTTATTTATCTCGAACGATTTCAAATTATTTAATTGATGACCGAAACCGTTAATATGCAAAATTAATAATCCCAATTTTCAAAACTATGACCATTTTCTATCAAATGTTGTTCAAACATTTCAAATGCTCCTTTATTCTTACATTAAAATTTCTACCCGTTTTACTAATATAAAATATATAAATATATACATTTATTATTACCTAAAGCAGTGGTATGTTATAATATAAAATAATACCACGTGTATTGGAATTCATACAGTCAAGACCGCTTCAAATACACTTTCGGCTTTTTGCAACACGTCTGTTAAAGCGAAGACGTGTATTCAGAATACCGCGTGGTGCGAGAGTAGCGTTTAGTTCGTATACGTGTGGGAGAGTTTTTCGAAAAAACACAAGCGCAGCTTTATTTGTCAATTTTAAATTCTTCTACTAGTTATACGGTTCTAGTTAACATGTTAACATGAGAACAGAATTATTATCGTCTAGATCTACATACTTAATATATAAAATATCAAATAAATATTTAATTTACATTCATTTTGCAAAAATTATAGTTATGTACAGCTTTTTTTGATTTTATTGAGTGCACATGCCTTTGGTTGTGAATGTCACAACTAACCCTCACCTTGATGTGACAACTCACCCCATACGATAATTTTACATTCAAATGTCCATGCAAGTTAATTTATTTGCCGCACGTTTTTCATTTATTGCTAATAACATAGCCAAAGGACACAATATTTGAAAAATAATATATATAATAACTCACTCAGTATTGGAAAGACATCAAAACATTTGGAATACCCCAAAATCACACTTTATCGTCTAACTTTAATGAAACCAACCGCACGTCGCGGAAAGTGGTGTAGCGCGAATTTTAAATGCGTTGTCACAACTTGCCCCCATCACATTATGCCCTACCTTCTGACATTATATTTAACCACCGCGAGTTTTTTATATATATATATATATACATATTTAAAAAAATCATAATTAAGTACAATTAACACTAAAAATATAAATTAATTCCACTATACACTTTTTAGATCTAACACTTATTCAACACAATATATAATAATATTGAATTAAAAAAAATTATCGAATACTAACCTTTACTGAAATTCTTATATGTACTTATAATTATACTATTCGTCTAATCAAGGTTCCTACGTCATATTCTAATATATATTGTTACGTCGTGCGCTGTCATCAGAGGATGGAATCCAGCGCATAACGCCACCAGCTAGACTCAGTCTGTGGGTCCATAAGGGTTGGTGTCGGAATGCCTATCTCAGATGTGTGGGGGAGGTTTCAGACAATAATAACACTTTAGTCACATAATTTACACTTTATTCACTAAACGGGAGAAATTCGTCATTGTAACACGTAGAGGGTTCCAGATCTTTCCGAGGCCGGACCAAAGCATCTCTCGTCTTATGAGGGCTTCCAAGTGAACCTATCTTGACGTCAAGGCGTGGACCGTGCTCGCCTCGCTTCCATACACGCTCGCAGCCTCCCGCTCGTTCCCGCGGAGAGTCCTTCCTTCCTTGACATTCACGGACAGAACAAGGCCCAAATATCTCTTGTTCTGCCGTGAATATAATACTATGTCTTATTCGTCGCCATTTCTCGATCTCTTACACCAATACTCTAATCTCGGCGGAGCGCCGCTTGACGTCCCCCCATACGCACCGCACAGCTCGGGCGCTCGCTACGAAGTCCCCTCCTACCTTCCTCCGACCTCGCTCTACCGGCCGCGCCTGCTCGCGTCGGAAGATGGCGCCTTCGGTCTTCGCGCGTATTTTCGAATGTCACAATATATTGAATTAAATGAACAGTGTTTAATAACGGGTATGGTATATAATTAATTGATACGATTTAAACAATACAATAACAGGAAAATCTCCAATTTGAAAGTAAACATGTTGTATAATACATAGCCCATAGATATGACAAACTAATATTTATGATAATTGGTGTAGAATTTTACTGAAAAATAAATTTTAAAATCAAATAAGTAAACGTCTACCACCAAAAGCTATTATTTAATTTTATACAAATAATAATAGAGGATGGGAAAACTTCTCATAAATTCAAAAGACAAAGATAATTAGAATATTTTCGATATTTATAAACTTAGTTGTAAAGACTATACTGCTTTTTATATTGGAAAAAAGGTCAAATTTTAACACAAGAGTTAAAGAATGTTTAAATAAATATTATTTAAAATGATCATACTGTCGATAAAAAAATGGGTATATCAATTTTATAAATGAACAATGTTGGTGAGAAATTGAATATTTCAGAATCTTTAGAAATAAGTAAAGCGTTAAATTAACCAAAATAACCAAAAGTCCTATGGTAAAATTTTTTATAATAATATCGGATCCTTTGGTCATTTTCCAGACTTTTTCTTATCATAACAATTTTGGTTTGATATGTACTAGCTGTATTTTTTAAATGATTTAATAGTGTTAAAAAAAATTTATTAAAAATATGAATAATTTGATGTATGCTTTTAGTTTTTTATTACCCTGATGAAGAAATTTTTTTTCGCAACCGGTTGTTATTTACATGTATAAAAATTACGGTAGTCAGATGCAAAGATAAGGTATAATTTATTTATATTTAGTTTGTAGATTTTATTATACTTAGTAGTCATCTATATAAATATATTATAAATGTTAAATTTTAGATTTTGCGGGTAGAGTAGGTACAATGTTAGAAAGGAAATTGTTGGTTATCCAACGTCTCATTATTGTTCGCTGTTATTATTGTCCCGTCAGGGGGTACCTTATTGGTGAAGCGTCACTCTGAAATGATCGCGGAACATGTATTTTCAGGCCGGAAGTTCAGTGCTAAGTGAAATCACTACTCTTTACTTTGTACAATTAGGATGCTTATAACCTAATTCTGTGAGGTAAAATATTATGTGCTGTTGTTATTTGTTAGTGCGGTAAGTGGTTTCCAATATTGTTGTCATTGGGTCGGGAAATTATTGTAAGTGGGTTTGTCTTTTAATATATCAAGCAGGGTGTTTGGAAGTCTAATACTATTTTCTCTATTATATAAAATATTGTTCGGTATTAAAGATATTCCATGTATATTATTCCATAGTTAGTTAAAAATATTCCATATATATTTAATATCTTATTGATTTGTCTTATAAATTTATCATTTGCGATTAAAAATTCATATGTTCTATCTCTATTTTTAATAAATAATTATCAGAAAAGGTGCTAAAGAGAAATGTATTTTTATATAAATTATACAGAACTACGTTCTGAAAAAACTACAGCTTCACAATAATAATATGTTCTCATTGAAATATATATTAAAAAAAAAGGTATTTTGTTGTTTAGGTATCCTTATATTCTTTATCTTTCTTGTGTTCAGTGTTACTTCATTCTTTCAGTGTGTTTTAAATTTCGATTAATCATTCCTTCTAATGGGTGATAAGGCGCGTCTCTCATTTGAATTAAAAGTTTGTTTGCATTTTCGTAAAAGCGAAAATTTAGTTGTAAAATTCCGGTAAAAAATTCAGGTAATACTACCACGAAGATTGCGAGGAGGATGTTCCCTGAATTTCAATGATAAGCTCATTTCACAAACCTTCGTGAATACCCCCAGAGATGTCACCTTTTAGCTGTGTTGTCACGTAATCAAATATAAACATAGCGTAGGCAGGGGTGTCGACAGAAATTCAATTAAACTAACTACCTCCGCCATTTATTTTAATACCGAAGACTTAAAGAATGCTTACCATGTTTTTAATACAATTTGTTTAAAGCAAAATAAATTACGATGTATGATTAATGCTGCAACGGATATTTATTTATTATTATTATACATGCCCTATTCAGGCATTAAAATAATTTGTAAAATAATATAAAATTTCAATCAGAAGTGCAATCAATACACAAAGAAAAAAATGTCAGCATGGTTTTTCATAATCAAAAGTAAAAATGAAAATAAATATAAAACGTGAATTAAAGCAATTTATCTGTCACCATTGAGTTAAGACATACAAAATTGTAATAATATAGTCCTATAAACAGTGTATCGCACAGAAATTTCTCGCCGAGCAGGCGCCATATTATTTAATACGATAAGACACGTGTTATTAACTTCAAGGTGTAGTCATCGGCGCGGCGCTAAAAAAACTCGTGAGATAGATTTAGGAAAATAAAGACGTATTAGAAGAACGTCTCAAGCGGCTGAATGTCGCTGTTTTATGTACTTGCAAATCACTGTATGTATTGTTATGAATTTAAATAAAAACAGGAGTATTTTGCTGCGGCAGGCATTCTCCATTTTGTCGCCGTAGTGTGCTTATATTGAACATATTTTGTTTTAATTTCTTTTAACTTCATTATCATCATCATCATCATCGCCGGTAGAGAGAAGCTGAAATCGGCGTACCACCCTTGTTTTCTTGTTTCCTGTACGGAACAAACAGTTAAATTTACAGCAAAAATGTCGACTACCTCCGCATATTCATTTCCTAATGAATGAAATATGGGGACTGCGGAGTTAGCTAATCTTTCAAATTCAAATGTTTCTAACAAATAAAATAAAACACACAATATAAACAAATTTATATTATTATATTTAAAAGTATAAGAATTGTTATATAAAATTTCGCAAACAAATTTGTAGATGATCGAATTTCAAGAACAAATTTATTTCAATGGATTTTATTGTAAACTTCAGGTTGATCGAATTTCAGGTTGTAAACTTTAGGTTGATCGAATTTCAAGAACAAATTTCTTTCAATGGATTTTATTGTAAACTTCAGGTTAACCATTAGCTTTTAGGTACATTTTCATAGAAATACCAAATAATTATAAAATCACGATGCAGTTCTTAAAAATTTCAATGCGCTGTCTTTAATTATAACCAAAAGACCCGAAGAAGGTTCTTTACATTTACACAAAAAAATCACGATACGAGTAATCTACCTGATTCTTACTGCCAGGATTGGAAGGGATTTTTAAAAATTTACTGTAGCACTACTTATTGTGAAAATATTTTTTTTTAAATTTGCATGAAGGAAATATACAATGTTGGCGTTGATTGGTATATATCAGGTATTTTTGTTTATTTTTTATTTATAATAATTAAAGACCTTCCAGTACACTATCTAAGAGTTATTTTGTATATTATAAAATCCTACAACAGATAATTAATTTTTTTCACAAGCTCGTGTAAAATGTACAATATTTCGATGGAAATCCCTGAAAATTTCAATGAATTCTGTTCTAAGCCTTATCCATTTCGAAAATTGCCATCCTTCATATGTTCACTCACCTTTAGAACTACCCACATTTCGCAAAATGGTCAAATTTATGTAATAAAATAAAATATCATCTAAAAGATAGTTCATCACACCTAAACCGCTCAACAAAAAGGTTTAGAAATATATTATTTTCAGTTCTACTGAGAGATGATTTTTGATGTAAAACATTTTTAGCCACGGTATACTAAATTCAAAACGTCAAAGGTTACTCATCACAAGGAAATGAAAATGGATAGTCAAAAATATATCTAAAAATATACTACGGAAATACTGCTTTCGTTAAAAAAATTGTTGTTGATTATCTCAAGTCAACATTATTTCTTTATATCCTCCGTTGTTGAAGTGAAATGTCTTTTGCCAAGGTATAGTAAATACAAATGGTTAGATGTCACCATCACATAGATTTGAAACGTATATAAATAATCAAAAATATATCATAAAATGATCAACAGAAATACTTTTTTCTATTTAAAAATTCACATCGATTACCATTGTAATATTGTGAAATATTTCAAATCGGTACCCATGCATGCGAAAGAGGTAACACTAGTGGTTGTGTCATTTCTTTCGCATATATAGGTTTCAGGAACGCACAATTTATTGCGCATCGTGACGAGCGAGATTGCATTTGCAGTCAAAATTGTTAATTCGGTCGACATAATTTAATTTTCACGAATGTCTCGACAGACGGAATATCCTCGAAAATAAATAATTATTATTGTTTATTAAAATTTTGTTAACATGTGATTTATCAAAGTAATAATATTTTTTTATATTCTGACGCTTAAAAGCTTCACTTTTTTACTGTGAGAAATTACTGGACAGAGGATTTGATCTCTCGCGGACGGAGCTTTATATGAGTTATCCTCTTTCCTGTCCGGCTCACCTGTATAAAAAGCCTTCTGGCAGATTCTCACGTATAGTTCGGCTACTCGTAGGGGCGGAAACAGCCGAGGGTAGCCGAACGTTGGCAAAATCCGCCGTTAGGGGATGCATCGTCCGTCAGTCGGCCCAGGGCTATCGTGGGAGAGGCACGCCGCGAAGGTTTTTCCGAATTTTCCGGTTTTCGCGATCTCCGCCGCGTAGCGCGTAAAGGTGTTTGGATATTCGGTCACGTAAGAGAGTTTTTCGTGCGAAACGTATTTTTTGTGGAGAGTCATTCTTCATTGTGTGTGAAATTAAAATGGGGAATTCATTAAACGAAGTGTAACACTGTGTGCGTGTGTGCGTTTTATCTTGTTTAAGAGGTAAATATTTTTTTTAAGACGTGATTATAAATAAGTTTTTAATATGTTTAATATATTTTTATCTATTTACTGTTTTAATATTTTTACGTTTTTATCGAAATTAATTATTATTTCGATAATAAGTGAAAGTGACCGTAGTTACCTTGCATTATTAAAATGAATATCACACAAGAATTTACAAAAATTCGTATGATCAAGTGTAATAAAATTATAATTAGTGTAAATAATTATGAATAAACTATTCAATAAATATAAAAAATTAAATGAATGTTGGGTTTTTAAAATAATCACTTAAAAATATTATGTACTTTTAATGCTTTATATATTATAATTATCTTTATACATTACTAACTCAAATATCTGTTTGCTGAATTTAAGTATTTTATTTTTCACTTATAGAAGATAAAATTTATAAATTATACAATTGTATCCAGATCTCGTTCAAACCAAAAGTAATATTAGTATTAATAATAGTATTTTTTGATTTAATCAAATTTAAGAAAAACTAATAATTGGTTATTAAAGATATAAACATTCATATAAAGAAAAATACAACAATATTATTACCAAATAGGTATAATAAATAAAAATACACAATGTCGTCACAAAGCTTAAGAATTCTACTGAAAGGCGAAAATACATTTAATGAAGGCTACACTGTATAGGAGGTGTATTGAATTTTCAATTCAAAGCGAGAAATAAATTCATTGGAAACGTACCAGCAAAAACACAATTGGGCAAATCTTATTTACCAATTTAGTATTTCAATGGAAAAATTCTAAAGAAAAAAAGTATATTTCAAAACATGTACAATTTAATATTATTCATCATATCTATTTTTTTCTTCTAAATTGAAAGAATTAATTCATTTAAAACAATTTTAATTTATTGAGATTCATTGTTCCATCAGCCAACATATAATCAGATTAAAATAATAAAGGAAACTGAAAAAGTCGCAACTCTGGCAAAAAACATACTAGAGTAATTACCCCATACTTCTATATATTTTCCAATAAATATAATAAAAACAGCTTCGTCTCTATGAGATATCTGATATTTATTTACTAGAATATGGTTGAATTTTTTATTTATTTTTCAATTTAGTTTATTTGAAGCCGTTCATACTTTTCATAACCGGTATTCTATTTTTGTAAAAGGATTCGTCGAGGTCTTCAATACGTTGTTCTTTACTACTATTCGAGACATTTTTTTTCCCGCCTAGATTTCTTTGAGGTTACGGACGGTACCGTGATAACTCATAAATTGGAAGCCTATGTCATGTAATGCGACCATTATTAGTGCTGCTCTGTAAAGCCAGTGAGTTATTTACTTCAGAAGCCTTGGCACCCATAGAACAGAAAACATAAATGGAATAAGTTATGATCAATTTACATAAGATTCTTATAGCCTCTACTTAACTTGAAAAACTAAGATCATGAATATGTCGACGTTTTCTTGAAGAATTGAAGTTGATAGCCTTTTACTGCAAGGATCATTTAACTGTTCGTGTTTTAACTTTATAATAATTGCGTGTAACGGAACAGACTACTATAATGTTTCTTATATATCTTGAAATATTGGTATCGGTGTAAAACCTTTGATAAAAAATCTTTAACACGGAGGGCAGCTGAATATTATTACATTTCTCAAAAATGTTAAACATACTGAAATGAACAGCTGTCAAAAGTGAACAAAAATTCCACTAGAAATACAAATGTTCAAATGATTGATAACGATAAATTTAGACAAGTTTATTTGTATTTTTTCTTGGCTGCGAATATTTCACAGTCTGTCTTCGTATCTGACTGTTATTTTTCATATAAAGAAGTCTGTTAGTCGTTATTATCTACTATAGCCTTTGGATTTATGTAACGATATTTTATCAAAAATTCTACATGTTCTTAGCTCCGAAACTGTAAAGCACACTCAACACCAACTGGTAATCGTTCACTTCTAATAATATTACACAAATATGGACCCAGTATGTGATTAAATTGGGTATAGATCAATCAGAAGCATCGCTATCCAATACTCTAACATAATCATTATATAGTGTCTACACTAGTTCTACAACAATCTCAAATTTTTTTTTCTCTATTTTTATTTTTATTCTTGTCGAATCAACACAACAACAGTACGAAACAAACTGGCTACTTTAACACAGATGTCAGTCTAGCAAAGTGGCCAGGACAGTACTGCATATATCAAAGGTGGGGTCTACTCCATCCCACACAATAAACTACGAGTATATACTTAATTGCGATATAATTGTATCTTATGTTTATCATGTTACATTATAATATATTCACCTCTGTTACAACAAAAACATGTATGTCAATAAAGTCTAATAAATAAATAAATTAACACTAATACACCTACTATTGCTATACTGTTTTAACAGAATTTTTAATCATCTGCATAATTCGCTTTTATTCAAAACTGATTTCTAGATTATCCATACTCCTTGCATCATTCACACGTATTTTTAATGTTGTGTGCCTGTCTATGAATTCATTGTCAGGTCTGTTTTTTTATGGTAATACGAGTATGTCATCTGTCCACTATTTCGTCTTTATTGATGCATACAGATGATTCAATAATTCTAACCCTGCAAGTTAGTAAATTTTCTTATTCTTATTGCTCTCAATGAGAGTAGTTGTGATCATGGAACTGAGACTAATAATTATTGTGAATGACGGCGTGGATGATTTGTCGCCACTATCTCCAATCTGTTGTATTTCTTCCGAATTCTAGAAGTGGGCTCTAACTAATTGAAGTTTTAACTAGTGTTGGCGACTTCATGATCTCATAAAAGATTTAAATCCTTCCACCCTTCTGTTGATCATCAATTGTTTCATGCTATTCTGATATATAGTAACATGGTCAAACTATCCAAGAATTCTTCGTCTTATATGACGTTCTTGCTCATATTGATTTGTCAAAATTTTTCTTATAAATTCCAATTTAGTGACGATTTTAAAAATAAATACAACAACATTGAAATATACGAGTATATTCTGTTTAAAGGTCATCAAGTTAAAATCTTTCAGCATTGTACTAATCTTTATGATATTTAGTTTTTCTCAATATTATTATTTCAAAGATATATTTTGCAGTAATGACAATTGTTGCGCATCTTCTTCATTAATCAAAAATATAATGGTTTAGCAGTAGTTAATATGAGGAAAAAAATGTGTACTATTTGCCAAGACTCAGTACTAATGAATCTTCAAATCCTTCCCGGAGTGAGATTTTTTAACAATCTTTTTTGTTACATGTCTTGTATTTTGTAAAAATTTCAGACTTCAGGCTGCGAGGTCTTCGTTACTTACTTTTTTTAACACAGTGAGAAACTCCTCAATACCGTTAACGCTGTTTGCTTTAAGAGTAGTTAGTATCATCAGCTTAACGCAAGATACACATTTGTTTTCCACCAATTGAAAAAGCCTTTATTTTCATATTTCAAAAGTATTCTCATTAGGTACTCCGATGTACATATTTAAAAGTTATGATGATAGAATGCATCCTTGCTTCTGTGTTGATATGAAAGATACTAGAGTCGGTGTCATCAATTTTCACATGCAGTTTTATGTTCATAGAGCTAGCTAAGAAGATAAGCAAGGCGTCGGTAAATCTATATAAACTTAATTTAATTGCAGTTATTTATGGCATAGAGCTTTCCTAACTTTCGAGCTTTAACTATGATTAGATTAATAATTGTAAAAAATAACACAGCCATACAAGGAATACATTTATTATTGATCCCTAATATGTAATTACGTATATTATCATTTTTATTGACCCTAAGCCAAGCCGTTAAACACATAAACATGAATGATCAATTTAAGTGTAATGCTTAACAAAAATATATTTAATTATATTTATAATGAAAAATAAATAATGATAAAATAGCTTGGAGGGAAGTGTAGGTGTAAATTTTACTTATTCCATAAAGGTTGAAATAGCTCCTTTTATCCTGCTCCCGGAAAGATTTTTTTTGTTATGTCTATTTTTAGAGTAACATAAACTTTTTTTAAATTGTTCAATAAATATATTGCAAATACAAATCTGTATAATTATAAAATTAATTACTTCAATTATTCATTTAATTAAAGTGCCTTATACACTCAAGAACCTTCTTCTGAATCATCTCCTGTTTTTCAGGCTTTTGTGCTGTCAAATTTGAAACATTTCCTTCTAAACATCTTACTTTTTATAGAAATTCATACTTTTCGTTGCTTTTTCGTCACAATCCCAAGGAAGCAGGAAGCAGGAAGCAGGCTTTATATCAATTGCAGCCTTAAAAATTATTACTTTTCAGCTTTTGTGCTGCCTTTCTCCAACATGGATGTTTCCTTTTGTCTGGCTGCTGTACAAGGATCATAAAAGGCTTTAGCACGATGCGTGTGTAAAGATGATTCCATCTTTTTATTTAAAAATTCGAGTAATAATGTGTAAGCTGTCTTTTCTTCTAAATAAATTTAACTATGTACAAAAAGGCTAAAAAATTTAATAGAGAATTAAAAAATATAATAAACAAGACATCGCTGTTCTGAAAAATCGTTATATTACGTCAAAAGTAAATTAAGCTTGTTTATTTACCAGTCTAGTTAGATCGGTTCATCATCATGAAATGCTACTAAAGTGAACTTTGATCAAGCCCTGGAGAAATTCAGCAATCAGGGCTTAAGAACTGATCATCACAAGAAACATAATACAATTTTGATTTTTATTTAACATTAGAAATGGTTATACTGCTTGAAGAGTTTAGCAATACAACCATTCCTAATTTATTCACCACACTATGTTACTAGACTATTAAGCTTCTTGAAGCTTTGTTTACGGCCTACTCCAATACTCTACATGAAACTCATTTATTTTCTTTCCAATTAATTCCTCTTTAAACATAATATATTCATAATTAAATTACTGTACCAGAAAATATATCTTAATTACTTTCCACTTTTGTTTGATATGGTCAGTAGAATGTAGGATATAACTTATTAATTATTAACGAATAAATTATACCCCTATAAGACAAAAATTAACACACATATGTTAAGTTAGATTCAGAAATACATACATAAATTCTTATACATAAGAACGAACTCTACAAATACCTATCTCAACACGTATTGTACTTCTACTATACAATATTTAATTAATCAAACTAATAAAAATATCGCTCAGCATACAAACCAATACCATCAAATAACGGAACCGTCAATAAAAACGAAAGGTTGTTCCGAAATCTTTTATTTACAAGGGTAATTAATTTTCAGTTTGTGCGGGTTTTTGTCCCTCATTCATTTTCATTAACGAACGGCGGATCTGTCATGACATAAAAATAATAACACGGAGAAAACATTTGTAATCTGTGTTACATTAAAACATCCCTTATACCCACAGAATCAATTAATCACTGTCCTAATTATTTTACTGTCGGATAATATCATTTATGGTAAATAATAATTGAAGATTTAATAACGATGATAATTGTGAGTTACAAACGTGTACGAGTCAACAGTGATGTTTTTATAATAACATTATATAGTATATCTTTCTAATGAAAACACATATTCGTTGTGAAGTTGCAATTTCAGAACATAGTTCTATGGTATTATTAACACAAACTAAATTAATCTATTAGAAAGATAATATACAAAAAAAATTTATCTATTGAAATAATATTATGTTACTATCGGGATAAAAATGGTATAATATATGTATCAAGTGAAAAGACTACACAATGTATTGATTTCTTCAATTTGCGTTAGTACACATTTCTTTATCAATAGTAAATTAAAAGGTCATTAAAAACCACAGTTAAATACTTATTATAACATTTATAATTTTATCTCCTTATGAACAATTTATTTTATTTACTTTGATTGTCATGTAAAAAAATATTTTGATTGTTTCCTGCATTTAAAATGGGCATAATTAACTTTGTGGTAAATTTTTTTTTTTTTTTGTTAACTTTGTTTTATTAACCACTTATTGAGTTTGAAATACATCTACCGGTTTCGAAAAATATCATTTTCTTCTTCAGGATGTCAGTAACTAATCAAAAACATATGATATTGTCTTTACCAGAATCTATTTTTAAAAAACAATATTTATCTAAAAAATAGATTTAGTACCTAACTCAAATTGTTACTTGATACAAAATTATTCGAATAATTTTTAGAAAAAAATTTATTATTATTATTATATTGGTAAAACGGGTTAAAATTTTAATGTAAGAGTACAGGAGCATTTGAGATGTTTGAACAATAGTGGGTTTTCAGAATTTTCTAATCATTTGATAGAAAATGGTTATGGTTTTGATAAAAAATTGGAATTGTCAATTTTGCATATAAACTGTGTTCGCCATAAATTACACAATTTGGAATCGTTGGAGATAAATAAAGCGTGTAAAACTAATTAAAAAATTGTAAACAACCAACTAAATTTAGCTACAAGTTTTATTATAATTTTTTTTCCTAAAAATTATTCGAGTAATTTTATTTCAAGGGTCAATTTGAGTTAAGTGCTAAATTTATTTTTTAAATAATTATTGTTTTTTAAAAATAGATTCTGTTAAAGAAACAATAACATACGTTTTTGATTAGTATTGACATATCAACATCCTGAAGAAGAAAATGATATTTTTCGAAACCGGTCGATGTATTTAAACTCAACAAGTGGTTAATAAAACAAAGTTAACAAATAAAAATAATTTGTATTTGCAATTATCTTTATATTATTCATGTCGTATTTTCTCTATTTCGATATTTCTTATGTATATTTTTAACGATCGTTTATAATAATCAGTGTCTTTTTTATAATATTTATATCACTGTAGTCTGTATAATTCTTTTAAAGTTATTTAAATGCTTTGCTGGTACGTATAAGGTTTCAATTTTCCAAAATGTTGTATTAAACATGAAATAAATATAACCACATTCAATTACCCCATTTATTCGACCAAAAGATACAATATTTTCATCCCCAATAATAATTCCCGAATGTCCTCCACGTATCTAAACATGGTGAAAAGACTAATGAAAGAAATACGGGAGGCCGAATGTGTCTGGATTCCAATTCCCGGAACAATATTAAGTTGGTGGAGGGTGTGGTGATTCGACTTTCTCCTTGCGCACAGAAGGGAGCGTATTCTTTCATTCGTTGATATCATCGGAGGTGTTATTAGCAACGATGAAAGCGTTCATTACCTCATTTTTCAAATCGCCCAGCAATGCACGTGGCAGTTGACTCTGACTTTGATGGAAATATCGTTTTATATGTATCACGGAAACAGAGAACGGATACAGATATACTGAAATTTCCTTTCCTTAAATGTGGAATGAGGATACATAGTGGCATGCAGCAGGTATAGATTTAGGTTATGCTGCTATGTACAACATATAGTGCAGTACACAATATATGTACTGCACTATATGTTGTACATAGGTTTATGAACTTTCATTTAACCAACGCCTTTAGACAAAATAAATCCGTCGTCTATACGACCCTACAATGTATATATTTGTAATTTTAGAGTACTATTAACAGTGTTTTTAAAGTTTAAGTTTTAACGTAAAATAATACCTTCTTACTCATATAAAAATCAGTATAAAAATGTATGGACGTTTTTAAGAACACTTTTTATGACTGAACATGATTCTTTTATTATTTGAAAATCCTTTACGTAATAACTAAACGAAATAATAATCATGCACCAAACGCACCTCGAACGCAAAGAACAGTCATGAAATCATCACTTGAAAAAGAGTAAGATAGTAAAATTCGCGAACTAGTAAAAGAGAAAGTAGGCAGCCACTTTAATGATTTGCACGCAGTTGTAAACCTTTCTAATGTTATTCTGTTAAACAGCATAGGTAACGACTCCACACAAAACGGATTACCCGAAATAAATTTTCAATTCAGTAAATAACCAATTATATGACTCGAGTAATTCACTAGCTTAAAGATATAATATAGTAATATAAATAGGTAAAAGCGGCGAATGTATAAGAGCGCCATGGGTACAGCGGTGAATTGTCGTGGCAGTTTTTAGAACTAACTAATTAATGTCTCTACTGGTACGCAGATGGCGGTAATTGTAAAATAATGTTTCCGTTTATGTTAATCCAATTATTTAATCTATATTCGTTTCCTAGAATTTTTAGTTATGCATAGCTGTATGCACTTGCTTGTACGCACTGCACGTCTCTGGGGATACATGTGGAAGCCATATGAAGAATTGTGATAAATTAAATACCTAGGACGCCATTATCCTTGCCTACCAAAATAATTTATTCTATGACCATACGGGATAATTATTCCATTATATTCTATTTAATTACGTCGTAGCTATGAATAAAATATGCCACAAGATATAATTACGGGGAAAATAATTTAAGTCTAGACATATTCAAAACTAGAAATAAAACATTAATTCCAAACAAGGCAAATTACTATCAGTAAAAAACGTAGTTACTACTAATTATCATCACGCCGTTTCTCCGCGGGGGTAAATTGACATGATAGACCGCCACACTTTTCTATCCTAACAAGCTATCGAGAATTGTCTGAAAGCATACTAATACGGTTCATACATATGGATCGAGTGATTGATGGACAGTTAAGTAAACACGTAGTGCATAGCGAGCGTGGATAATTAAAGGGCTTGATAGAAACGCGAATAAAGTGTGTAGTGTTCCATTATTTATCTATTATAAAAGTAAAAACTGATAGTTTTATAATATTCATACATATAATATTAATAAAAATAGTAGATGGTACTTTAAACATATTAACTTCTAATGAAAGCTGTGGCAACACTAAAAGTACACGATGAAGTTCTAATATCAACACTGATGTATGTATGTGAAGTCTCGAGTTGGGAAAGAAGAACAAAGAAGGAACAAATTAGAAGAGAATATTAATCTAATCTTAACTAACTAACTAACTTAGGATCACGTTGTTTTGTCGCGGAGGTAGACAGAAAGGATAGAGCGCCACACTCCTCTGTCCTGACATGCAATTCTCGCCTCATCCACATTCACACATCTTCTCAAACAAGCTCGCCAGTTATTGTAGATTCCAGCATCTTGTTTACCTGGACCTACCAATCCTTCCATCAACACTTGCGTCATATATAATCTTTACCATTCTCTCCTCATTTATCCGTTCCATATAACCTGCGTTATCCTTTCTTAATATTACTACTAAAATGCGCTCTTATGTATATAAATATGTAATGGTAAGTAAGGGGACCCGGTACTCTGTAAGACCTGAAAACCAAAATGAAATTAATGGTAAAGTGATTTTAATCAAATTTTTAACGCCATTTTTTAATATTTATCTCTCATGGGATTAGTAGGTAACAAAGTGGTATAAAAAAAAAATCGTGAAATTAAAAAAAAAAAAGATTAAAGTAATACAAATTATATTTATATTTTTTTAAATATTTAACGCAAACACGTTGTCGTTTATTTTAATAATGGATTGTTTATTAACTTTGTTTTTATAACCACTTATTTATATTAACTAACCGGTTTCGGAAAATACATTTTACTTCATCAGGATGATAGAAAAAAACTTAATGTTAAAAAATTCAATAATAAAAAAAATATAAAACAATTTTAAAAAGAAATCTAATGTAATTTTTACGATGATGAAAAAGCGGGTATAAATAACTCAAGGTGGATTTGACAATAAAGTTAAAAAACTATTATTAGGAGAACATATTCTTATTGTGAAGTTGTAATTATTCAGAATATCGGTCTGTGATATTTTAAATATGAATTAAATATATTAATTAGAAAGATATATGTATACATATATATATATAAAATCAATTCTATCGAAAAATATTGTTGTTGTGCCACCGGGATTCAAACCTGGATCTCTTTCCTAACCGGGGAAGGTGCGTTATCCAACAATGCTAAGCTTTTGATATTAATACATTTAATATTATCACTGTAGCATAGATGGATAATGCACCTTGCCCGGTTAGGAAAGAGATTCAAATTCCGACGGCGCAACAGCAATATTTTTCGATAAAATTGATTTTATATGTATATCTTTCTAATTAATATATTTAATTCATATTTTAATAAAAGCTTTTTTTTTTACCACCGTTTTAAAATTCTTACCTCCTTTCATAACCCGTATTAAACACCTGTCTGGCAGGTAAGTTATATCTATTGTCTCATAAAATATATTTATTACTTTTAATAGATACTATCTACGGAGAAAGTGACGTTGTGTTAACATTTTTTTACTCTTTTCTATTTATTTTGAATGATGGGTTTTCTTAATCAGTTTTTTTTGCAGCGTCCCTTAG
The DNA here is from genome assembly GCA_022840565.1 of Eubasilissa regina. Lineage (NCBI taxonomy): Eukaryota > Metazoa > Arthropoda > Insecta > Trichoptera > Phryganeidae > Eubasilissa > Eubasilissa regina. Next base: position 24,795,050 of record JAINEB010000011.1, on the reverse strand, counting down.
GTTTCATTGTCTATTTCACCGAAGCGGTCATCAACAGTTGTGTTAAGTTAATTTTCCCTCGTAAAAATCTCTAGCGAAGCTGCGGCAGTATAATCGCGGCGGCTAGTCTCTATACGCTGAGCGAGATGTCTTTCTGCGGTCCAGTAAGAATGATATGCCATAATTGTACTGCAATAAAACAAAAAACACATTAGGTAGATTGTTGTACTAAAAAATCTCATCAAATAAGTCAACGCTTGATATCATTGAACCGCTTTAACCAATTTTCTAAAACTAGGATCAATAATTTAATCTAAATCACATATTTAATTTATATCTCCCGTTTAAATAAAATAACTATCAAAATATTGTTTAACCATATTCTAAATTCATACGCAGCTAATGACCCTTACAAGTACAGGTATATCAAAAGTATTTATATAATGATTTGCATTCTATTTTTTTTTTTTTAATATTTACAAAAACAAATTTGTGGAAATCCTGAAGAAGTTAATGATATTTTTAGATAAAAAGATTAGTATTTTTACTAAATATTATTTTATTTTACTTTTTGTGGATAACATAGCGAAATTATATTATTAAGCTATATATTAATAAAATAATCATGAATTTCATTATAATACAGCGTGTTCCAAAAATCTTTTTCATTTTGGTTCATTCGCTGCACCAACACAACGAGCGTTAGAGGGGCGGGAGGTATGACGATAGCTAGCCGCGTCCTTGGGAATTCAGTCATTATGGAACGTGTCCTTACCAGTTGTTCGTGAATTTTTTCCAGGAAAATAGATATCCCGACGAGGTGACATAAATTGGCCTCCACGTAGCGCCGACTTGACACCAATAAACTTTTTCCTATGGGGGTACCTTAAATCAAAGACATACAGTGACAATCCTCCCTCTCTGGACCAATTAAAATAAAATATCCGAGAAAAAATGTGCCGAGCAGTTCTCAGAAATTTTTCTTCTCGTTTAAAAAAGTGCCAGCAAAATAACGGATTACATTCAGAAAACATAATTTTTAAGAAATAAGTTCCCAGGGACTGTACTTAAAGGCAAAATAATTTTATATTTATTAAACCCATCCATTATTTTATTACAGAGTTTTTATTATGAAAAATACTTTTGGGACACCTTGTATTTTTGTCTCTGACAACTTTGTGATCGAAGACTGGAATAAAGCGACTATGAGGCGGAATCTCTAAAAGGATTGGTAAGCATAAACGCGCGTAGTCTCGGTTGTACTGGAAAATATGCAATGGCTGAACACTTTCTACATATTTACTAGTAATCACATAGAATTTGAGCCAAAGATAACGATAAAATGAACCTGCAATAAATGGACCTTACGTGCAACGCAATAGCCTGTCACTAACACGTTATAACACCCGAGATATATAGATACTAGGAATTCTGTGTTCTAGATATATAGAAACTAGGAATTCCCAGGACTCGAGAGTCAACATTTTCAAGTCTCTCAAATAACTCAAATAAAAAAAATTTAAAAAAACATGTTAATATTAATTTATTAAAATAGTCAGTTTAATAAAATTAAATTATGCTTATATATGTATTTAATATAATAACACATACATCCATAAAATTTACAAAACAAACGATTTTAAAAATTCAAAAATAAAATTATGAACATACAGAAAATCTTTTTTTAACTTCGACAATCCTACACTAAAGAGTGATTTAATAAAAAAAAACATATTGGAAGATAATAACGTACGTATTTGGTCAATGACAACTGAAGTCTCCTAATAAAATTTTTCAAATAATTTTATCCTGTTCAAATTTTATTTCAAAATATGTTATAAATATATCACATTTTACAAAGAAACTTAATCCCCTGTTTGAACAAACTGTCAAAACTATTTACTTAATTTTTTTTTGTTAGTAATAAACATCTAATTTTACCTAATGAAATAAAAAAAATATATATGCTTACACATGTACCGCTGGGTCACTACCTACTGCATAAGGTTTAGCATGTTTAAAATGCATAATATCAAGACAAATTAGAGTTAAGAGGAATTCCCGGGTTGTCTCGACAAAGAATCCCTAATAGGCACCCATTTATTGACACAGTATTATAAACAAGTACTTAACATATTATCAACATTAACATGTCGAATCAGCCCTAACGATAGAACCTGTAATGGGATCCAAAATTGGTCGAGTACACAGTAGAATGTGTTCTCAAAAAACTACTTATGAATTTTGTGGTTCAAAATAATCACCGTGTCTTATAATCAAACCCTTGCGATTTAAAACTAACCTTATTTTCAACATTTTATTTGCAATATTTTCACTTATTGTGTTGCAAATTTAAGTATTACCTATTCTTTAAACAAATAATATTTTTTTTGCTGAATTTTATCGAGTACTAAAATAACGTTTTATATAAATATTTTCATATTTAAAAAAATTCATTTGATATTTCAAATTCAAAATTGAGGTCAAAGTTTAATTGTTTGAAAAATTTTATAGAAAATTTTTGTGCAAACATGTGACGAACCTAATGAAAATCGTTTTTAATTTTTTTCATAAGTGCGGACAAAAGTGAATTTCTACGTGAAATTCAAAAGGGTTCGAAGCTTTTTTGATTAGCACTCTGACTAGACGATAAAAAAGGAGAGAGAAAACACATTTTTTTTTATACGCTACGTGTATAAAATGGTATCGCAAAAATTCCCGCTAGAAAATATGCCCAAAACTGTTACATAAATTCAAATTCGTTTGTTATAAACTTGATCTCAAGGAAATTATTTGTTTATCAATTTGAGGATTATAAAATATTAGGTAAGCTATGCTGTTATCGATGAAGTTGTAAAGATACAAGTATAAAAAAAAATGTGAAAAAAATTATTCAAATTTTGAAACTAATTATATTAATATAAATGTAGAAAATAATTGTGAATTCATTAAATCAAAAAAGGCAAGCTATTTTATTGTTTCGTATCGTTCTATGCCTTCGATTCGATTTCGCATTTATTGTGTTGTTAAGTGTTATTTATTGGTTTGGTTTAAGTTTTATTTATTTTTAAGTAGGCTTTTTTTAAGGTTTGTGTTTACAAGTTAAAATAATAATAGTAACTTACTTATTAACCATCACGCCGTTTCTCCACGGGGGTAGGCAGAATGGATAAAAAAAATTACCATATATACGCTTAAGTGATCTATTTCCACTGCATTCAGTCTACTTTCGTTCCTTTTCTGCCAGCTCCAGGCCTCACTTCCATACAGGTACCAGGATTCCATTGTGCACCGCTAGTCTTGCCTCGGTTGACAAATTCCCGTTAGATATAATTCCATTCAAAGCGCCGTTCACTTTATTTCCTGCAGTCATCCTCCTTTCTATATCATTCTCAGCCTTTCCATTTCTATCAAACATACTTCCCAAATACACAAACTCATCTATTTGTTCCAACCATTCATTACCTATATGTATTTAGCATGGTGTCTTGCTTTCCTCCTTCTCGAATACCATCACTTTCGACTTGTTAACATTCATCATAAGGTCGCTTTCCATGCATACATCGTACATTCTACTCACCAGATTCTGTAGTTCTTGTTCATTATTCACCATAAGTAATACATCATCGGCGTACAATAAACAGCATATAATCAAATCGCCAATTTTTGCTCCTACATTCATACATTCCAGTTCTTTCACACATTTATCCATATACAAGTTAAACAGCAATGTCTCGGATTTTTGTGTATTGTATGTGTGTATTTGTAACATTTCTGTTCTATTTAAATGTTCATTAATGATAAATTATATAACAAAAAATTAAGTCAATTAAAATTTTATTTATATATAAATAATCTATATTTATTTATTAGTATTTAAAAAAATATCTTAATGCACCTGAATATCTTAATATTTTAAAATCTTTTTTTTACAAGGTGCCTGTTCATATAAATATAAGCGTTACCTTACTAACGGATTATGCATGTAATAGGTCAAATATTAACTTTTGTTCTGTGAGTTAATGTTGTTCTCGGCATTGGAAGTTAATTTCGTGATGAAAAATTGTGGAATGATTTGGCCGCATTAATCATATAAAATAGCCAGACAGCCCTTGGCGTGTTCCTTCTAACGTACCCACCCGCCTTAATGTTTTTAATTATCAGTTGGAACGCTAAATTTGGTGGAAAATATGATTAACTCTAGACCCCGTCAACGGGTCGGTCCGTTCATACATTATTGTTAACACGAAGATCAAAGACAGGAATAATGTAAGACACATTATATATAAAAATGTTACTAAAATAAGGGTAAATTTATAAATATTTAGTAGGTGTAATTAAATTTTGCACTACATCCAAGGCATTTCCAAGATAATTTGGAAATAAATGTCTTAAGTTGTGGAGAAAATACATTTTTGTATATATTTTGTATATAATCCGATTAAACTCAATCTTTGTCGGGCGTAGGATTAATGTTATTTTTTTAAGGTTGATGAAAGGTCGTTTAACACGATTATATTATTTATAGTTACATATTTAATATAATATAATTAATAACATATTTAGCAGTGATGAATATGTCCAAGAACACACAATTATTGAATTTTTACGTACAAAAGCACTGTTATTAAACAAATATCAGATATCTCATAGAGACAAAGCAATTTTTTATTATGTTTAATGGAAAATATATGGAATTATAGGGTAATTAATTACAGGGCTTATGACCTGTCTTTGGCTGGCTTAAGTGATCACTTTATTTCACCAATTCACCCCCCAATCTCCACATTTGAAAGTTGTGTATATGTTAGTGTGAACTCGCTTCGAGTATCACTACACCATCGCCATCTATGGATAAAATTTGATAATTAATTTTCCCTTTTTTTAAATCGCATACATGTCGTCACTATGAGAATCTAATTTTTACTTATATAATTTTCCATTAAATATAATAAAAAATAGCTTTGTCTCTATGAGATATCTGATATTTGTTTAAAAATATATTTGGTTTTTGTTAGCAATTAATCTAAGGAATTTTTGTTAGGTATATAAATAATACCATTATTAAAAATATCTACAGTAATAATATATCTGAACTTGAAAATTATTTTTACATTTGACACTATTATATTATTTACAGTTAGATATTAGTTAGTAAATAAGTCAATATATGTTTTTGTTTTTGTCACCAATCATTCTAAAATATTTTTTGTTTTAAAATAACTACGGTAATAATACGACACAACTTGAAAATTATTTTTATTTAGTATATAAGTAAATTGATGTTATATTATCGGCGTAAATATGACATTTATGTGACAATGAATTTATTTTCTAAATATTTATTTTCTTATGAGCATTTTACGATCGGAGATGGACAAAATATTTTGTAGTTCCTGAAATTTATAGACTCAAAGTTTTTGAATACAACATCAATATTCGTTAGTCGCACGTGTTGTCCGCAATTGCTGAATGTCGTGAAATAGTCTGTCAGTATAGAAACTATAAAATGTATAAAGATACTATCACAATTCCTATGGACGTAAAAAAGAAATATATTGCCGTCGTTATTCGAATATCCCGAGACGAGAATGCTGGGACTTGTACTAAAATACTGTGTTTAATGAGGATAACGAGAACGTGTCTATCCGATATATAATATTTACGAAAAAAAATAAGTAGTATAGTAAGGTAGCTGACACGTTTGATATATAATATACGTTGGCTATAAAGCATCCTTTGTATTGAATATAAAAATATTTTAGAAACACGCATGACAAAAAGTATTACATAATATCAATTGTATATTTAATACAAATTAAATTAATCGAATGTAAAGATATACAGAAACAAAAAAACTATTTTATCGAAAAAATATTTCGTTGCTACCGAGATTCGAATCTGGACCTCTCCCTATCTGGGGAAACATGTTAATCATTACTTACTTACTTACTTACCATCACGCCGTTTCCCCGCGGGGATAGGCAGAGAGGATAGAGCGCCACACTCTTCTGTTCTGACACACAATTCTCGCCTCATCCACATTCATACATCTTCTCATACAAGTTCGTTGATTGTTGAGGCTTCTAACAGAACCATCTTCCATTATCTGGTTTATCTGGTAATGCCAAGTCTTCCGCGGACATCCACTATTTCTGGTTCCATCAACACTTGCATCATATATCTTTCTTACCATTCTCTCCTCATTCATCCGTTCCATATGACCAAACCACCTAAGTAATCCTATGCTATAACTATGCTAACATCAGCTTTACATTATTTTTTTATTTCTTCATTCTTTACTCTGTCATAAATAGATTTGCCACAAATACGCCTAAGTGATCTAATTTCCACTGCATTCAGTCTACTTTCGTTCCTTTTCTGCCAGCTCCAGGCCTCAATTCCATACATCAGTGTCGGTACCAGGATTCCATTGTGCACCGCTAGTCTTGCCCCGGTTGACAAATTCCCCTCAGATATAATTCCATTCAAAGCGCCGTTCACTTTATTTCCTGCAGTTACCCTCCTTTCGATATCATTCTCAGTCTTTCCGTTTCTATCAAACATATTTCCCAAATATACAAACTCATCTACTTGTTCCAAACATTCATTAGCTACAAGTATTTAGCACGGTGTCTTCCTTTCTTCCTTCTCGAATACCATCATTTTCGACTTGTTAACATTCATCATAAGGTCGCTTTCCATGCATACATCGTACATTCTACTCACCAGATTAATCATTTAGATTTTTATAATTGTATATTGCTTTGTGCATTAAAATTTGTCGTAATTGTAATTGATTGCTATAATGGAATGGTTAACACGATTTCCCAGATAGGAAGAATCCAGGTTTGGATCCCGTCAGCAACTAAATATTTTTTCAGTAAATAGATTTTTTCTGTGTATCTTTCTACTTGAAAAATAATTTTGTATTAAAATAAGACAAAACTATGTTCTGAAAATGCAACTTTACAAAAAAATGCGTTCTTCTTAAAAATAAAGAGTATAAAACTAATTATTTGGTCTAGTCAATCGTCCTCGTTTGATACAAGTACAACGGTTTCGATCTTCGTCCGGAAGAACAGATTTTTCAATGCAATTAATGAAAATAATAGTAACTATATGCTATATTGCTAGCATGTACACAAACGTATTTAAAAACAAAAAAAGAAGTATAAATTTGGAAAACAAAGTTACAAAGTGTGGATCCGCGTAAATATAATCAAATGATAATATCAATAAAATCACTTTAATATATGAGATATATTTTGAGCATAAGTAATGTGTACTGCAGATAGGCTCATTCCTTAATTTGCTAATTATCAGCTGATTTAGAATATTGAGAAAAATATTTTTAAACAAAAATTTACTTAATGTCATTGTTAATTGATAAGCAGTTACTTTGTGGTGCAAATGACTACTTTAATTTTTTTTTAAACTAAACCTTGTGCTACACACATAAATTGAGTTGTTTTTTACTACTACAGTTAGTCATTATCTGTATTGTTTTCACATGATAATGAGACAAGACTGCACTTCTCGAAACAATGGCAATGAAAAAACTTTTTTTTTCCATTGCTTTAATATTGCATTACTCATTTTTTAATATAAAAATAACATTTGAATTATAAATATCTGTAGGTAATTTATATTTATTTAATTTTGTTTTGCGAACAATCACCTAATTTATTACCAATATTAATAAAAAAAATAATTAGCTACGGATTATCTGGTTTACTATCGTAAAAGTTAAATTATTATTGGTCTTGATATTAAATCACTTTACAGTGAAAAAGGTTTAAAAACATTTGCATATAAATAAAAGCTTTTTAAAACTCTTAATAAAATGAGCTTAAATTTTTAATTTTATTTCACACATACATAATTATTATGAAATCTCGACAACATCTTGAGTGAGTAATTGTACAACACCGCGTCCGGTGTTGAATATATGACCTCAAGCATTTGTAAAACGTGAGCCTTGCCAGGCTCACCTAAAAAACACACAAGTTTTCAAGTTGTTTACTAACCATGTTGTTGAAAGGAGCTACTAAGGGTTTATTTATATTTTTTGAAGCTTAAATCAAGTAAAATAATGCGGAAATATTCATTTTAGAGTGTGTATAAAAATATACATGTTTTTAAAAATTTGATAATAAATATTAATGAAGATTTTCTTTTCTTACAGAACTGCAGCATGTGACAGATTCTTTAAGGATTATAAGGATGTTAATTAATTTTCGCAAAAGTCAATCAAGAAAAGATAGAGATGAAAATGTTATAAAAATAGCAAATGTGGACAAAACACAACATGGTCATAACAAACAAAAATATGAAACAAACAGTGTAATTTTAGTTGTGTACATAGTTAACCTTTATTAACTTTATTTTCAGTGAACATAATATTCTAGCGAATAAAGGTTACTTAAAATAATAATCAAGTAAGAACTCAAAGTAATTGTATTAAAATAATATTTTAATACACCCCTTCCCCGATCATTCCGTTGCACCCTTTGTAATCGAGCAAAGGTTTCGAGCAAACGACCCGTTCGCGCGAAACTCACCCCTTTACAAGGGTTGAAAATTCGCGAACAAACTTTAGAGGTGTATAGAAATTTGGTAATAATTTTACCAGTAGGAATGCGAAAATGGAAAATAAACATAGGATTTAGCGAAGCCGAAAACTTTGAAGGTTTTGAAGAACTTTTGCTGTAAATTGTGTTGTATAGAAAGAACGCGATTTGTGATTAATTAATATCGGGCGAAATAGTAACATCCCCTGCGAGTGACATGTGATTTAGTGGTGAATTGTGGCTTCGTTCGGTGTTCGCCGAGTGATCTGGTGTTAAGGGAGAAATGTGGGCTGTCTTATGTTTGGTCGCCCTCGCGCTCTTTAGCGGGGAGGCGGCGCAAGCCGACTGGGAAGAAGAAGACTTGGGTAAGATTTCGATTTTAATACATGTGTATATTATTATATTAATTTATATATATATATAATATATATTAATATACAAGCTTACTTCTGTTCTAATATAAAAAATGATTACATATATATCTATACTCGTATGTCGTAGAAAATATGTATAATGTATATTACGAACGTGAAATATAAATGCAAATTTGGGGCAAAAATTGACAATTGACAGAAAAATTATTAGGATACTAACTACCCATTTCAAAAACTTTGTTAATAATAGTTATAAAATATCATACTAACTTTAAAACGATTTTCAGTAAATAGTTGTATTATCTACATACAGCTCTTATGAATAAAGGACGTTTTTGACAATACGTAGTTGTACAGTTGTAACGGTTATTTTTATCGGTATATATATGTATATATATATATATATATATATATATATATATATATATATATATATGTATATATATATATATATATATACATGTGTATATATATACACGAGATAAAAATAACCGTTACAACTAAAATAACGGTTATTTTTATCGGTATATATACGAGATCAAAATAACCGTTACAACTGTACAACTACGTATTGTCAAATATGTATATAATACATAACGTACGTAAGTAAATAAAAATGAAGGTATTTGTGTGCTTTTATTAATATTTAGGGAATAAATCTAACCACCCTTCCTCATCCAGTGGTATCTGTATGACTTAAAATAAATAAAAAATAAGCAATAAAATTATTATTTTTTCTTATCTTTAATAAATTTATTAAAGCTGAGAGAAAGAAGAATTATTTTTAATGTAGTATGTCTATTTAAAAATGTGCACACTGTGGTTTGACATATTAGATTAAATAAAATACATACACTTTGTATGAAACCATGAAATTTATTATACGCCAACCGGTTTTGCTTAGCTCAAGCTTCGTCAAGACGTATTTAAAACTAACCATGAATACAAAAAGCGTGCACTTATATATACATGAAGAGAGAGATAGAATATAACATTACATGTGAAAAAGAGAGACAGACAAAGTGATAGACAGATAGACAGACAGACAGATGTATTCTGTCTCTCTCTTTCACATGTAATTTTATATCCTATCTCCTTTTTTATATATATATATGTTTACGCGCTTTGTTACTTCGATTGGGACCATTGGGTTTCTTGGTTTATAATAATGTACATGTATGTATGTGAGTATTTCCGCCTTTTTTGGAGAGTCAAGAAGACGGTAAACGATAGGCGGTGTAATTACATCCCGTGTTTCGACCAGTCCAGAGGTCCAAATAAACCACCAGTGCGCGCTTCGTTCGGTCGAAATTTAAAAAAGAACAACATTAGATCAGAAATACAGCAAAAATAAACAGGTTAGTGCAGTTCATATTTCTTATGTTTGCTTATTGTCAATCGGAAATCTGGAAACCAGCTATCGAAGGCATTTACATAAACAGTATATATAAGTGCGCTCTTTTTGTATACATTCTGATGAAGCTTGAGCAAAGCGAAACCGGTTGGCGTATAATACATTCCGTGGTTTCATACAAAGTGATTGGATTTTATTTAATCTAATAAATTATTTTATAGCTGGCAGATCAGCAGAACTAAAAACCACGGTCAAATTTTGTTATTTTTAAATTATATTTTAATATGATTTGAGGTATTTGCTATATATTTTATTATATTTCTCGTTTTATTTTTCACTACATTTCTTTATAAATATGTATTTATGTTTTGCTTTCTTTATTCAAGGATATATGTTTTTTTTTTCCTTTTAAACCATTTATACATAATAATAAATAAATAATAATTATTGAAACATAGATTTTATTATTGTCTTTTACATTTTTGGGAATATAGCTATTAATCCATTAAAACTAGAATATATCTGATCGGCATTTATTTGATCATTAATTTCGATAATCGATAATGTATTATTTCTTTAAAAAGTCATGATATAATTTTTTGTCCGTGCTCCAATGTTTTTCATATGCAATGCTTTCCATCAATTGTTTGTAGTGAACAATAGAATCATGTCATCTACTAAGCAGACAGACCGATTTCTTTCATCCTGTTGTTACAAAAGTCATTAATATAAATGGTGAATAAAATTGGTTTGCAATGTTGCAAAAGTTTTATAAATCTATAATTTTTCTTTAAAAACTTCTTCATTCCCATTATCCTAATAGGGTCGGGGGCCTTGCGCTTGGACAGTACTCTTCCACCGCTCTCTGTCCCGCGCTGTGTAGATTATTTGGGGCCACTGATGGATCTAACTTTCTTCGCAGTCTCTCCAATTGACTTTTCAATGTTCTTCGTGTTGTCTTATCTTTACTATGAAGACGATGTGTCCAAGCCAACTTAGCTATAAGAAACAAAATCTGAGATACGAATTTTGTACTCATGAGATTTTTTAGAGTATTCCTCAAGTACATACCATGTCATTTGTGCTAACCTAACTACCAACACATTTTGTCTCTATTATATTATAGATGAAATTTTTTTCTATAATTTATCACTTTATAATAATCAACTTATAAAAACTGTACAGGTACTTTAGAACATACAACGTCAAGTAAAGTAATTACCTTTGTGTAGTGACTTTACAAGTACCACCAGATTCCCTCGGGGTTCTATCCTCTCTTCGTACTTTCAAGTTGCTTGGGTTGAGTCCTTGTAATAATAACTCATTGTCTAATGGTAACAATTATACTTTATTAAAAATAGTACTTACAGTAGTTGATAATTATACAACTCAGAAATAGACTAATAACTATTGAGAAGTGGCGATGGAAAAGAGACCCGTTCCTCTAGAGACGGTCTCTTATAACCATTGTCCACCACCACTCATCTAACATACACACATGTCCAAAGTGACAGTTTATTTCACACTACTTCTCACACTTTATTTCTAATGTATTATTTTATTCTAAAAGAAAAAAAACAATTCGCCGGCCCGCGTCACTTCATGTTTGTCTTACACCAAACGTCAGATGTCACTGTAGTTCGTCAGTTAGGTAAATTAGAAATTTTCCAGTAGCCGTTAGAGTAGAATAAATGTTTCTCATTTAACGTCTTAAATAATTTTAAATGTTTAATCATTTATATTTAACTTTTAACAGTACACGTGTAGAATCTCGCTGTCAGATCGCATGTCTCAAGCTGATTTCTGAGTTTATCTCTAGATCAAAATCTTCACATCTTGTACATGGTATTGAGATGCATCTCAACTAAAACTCCAAGATTACCTCGTTGCGTATCATTCCGTGAATATAGGTCTTAATATACGTCCGCATGTTCACATGAAATCTGGTAGTGCCAGGTATTTCATGGTTGGTATGCCTGAACAAATTAAGTTAATATAAATTTTAAGCACTATAACACGCCACACATCACAAAAACAGCGGGTCTTGAGAAAATATTGTATATGTTTTGTATCAACATCAGGAATTGAATCCGACAGCCAGTGTCATACCCACTAGACTAAGAGGGCCGTATTTTTTCGGTATCTCATTAGATATAGAAAATAGACTACTAGAATGATTTTTGTTAAATTTTATTTCCATCTTAAAAACGGTAGTTAAAGAAAATCTTTTATAGTGATCAAGCACGTGAAAAAATATTTAAATAGTTAATTAGAATTTAAATATATTAATATAATCTAATACATTGTGGTTGTAATAAAATTAAGTTTTGAAACGGGACAGTCTAAAATCAGCAATGCATGGCGGTCGACACTAAAAGCGTGCTTGCATATCGGCATTGAGCAACAATGTTCACTTGTTTATCGCTTGGTACTCATTATCTATGTACAGAGTCGGAGGGTGTAGATACACCCTCAGAAGGTTCTTTTACTACCCTTGATAGTTTCGGTAGAATTTAGCAACGTTGATATTTATACAACGTACGTATGTATAATAGTTACGTACCTCCGTTATATCAATACGTTATTAAACGTGTTAAAGAATTTAGAAATAGTTGAATTCAGAAATGGTCATCCGGCGGCCAATATTGATCACTGGACAACCATGGCTAGTGTTTTCGTAGAAAATTTAATTTATGTCTACCACATTACATAACCAATTAACGCAAGAAATACACAATTATACATATTTTTTAAATGATAATAATATCGTGCTTGTGGTGTAGTTAGGATACTCACCTAGTGATTACTAGTGGTCGGGGGTTCGAGCATAGTTCCGAGAGGCCATCAAGTTTGTCTTGTTTTCATAGCACAAACGTTTAGCTTAGTTAAAAATTGGTAAGAATATTGACACGACACGTATTCCGTGTATGCATCTCTATTTTTAAAAATGAATAATTATGATTTATCATTTCTACAATATACGTGCCACCTGGCGTCAGATTCGCTGCCCTAGCAATGATTATTATCAGCCCCATTTTAAATAATAAAATAGGACCGAACGGTTTATGTCTTGGCTAAATGTCACGATATGACATAAGACATATATTCAAAAACTTGCCAGTGAGAAGACTTGAAAATATAATTTATGAAATTGTAGACGTCATTAAATGACCATTAAATGATAATATATTGGTACAGATGGCAGAATAATCCACATATCAAATATATAATTCTTAGGAGAACACATTCTCATTAATAATAATGGAACGATTAAATGTATTAATACCAAAAAGGTAACATATAAGTTCGAAAATTTGTCGCTAAAAATATCGCCGCTGTAGTATAGTTGGATAATGCACCTTCCTCGGTTTGAAAAAGAGATCCAGATTCGAATCCCGGTGGCGCAACAACAATATTTTTCGATAAATATAATTTTATATGTATATCTTTCGAATTAATATATTTAATTCATATTTAATATATAATTCTATTAAATTGGATAGAAACACTACTTTGGTGTTTTTTCTCGCTGGTAATAATATATCACCATTATGCATGTTTTTTAAGATAATATAATATTGCATAAATAAAACGTTATTCAATATATTTGTTTTTAATTAAAATAAAAATATTTTAATTGATCTTTTCGATCTTTACAATTATCCAATGAGCAGCGGTCACCGTGTGCGCAATTAAGACGCAACCTAGATAGTGATGAGAAAATAATGATAATCTCGACTCACTGGTGTGATTATGATTGGCATTCGATAACATCAGTGATTGAAGACTGTGATCACATCACTAATGCGCATGCACAGCACGAAATCACAATTTTGTGCGTATAATATTGCAACCTCATTTGCGTAAAAAACATATTCTAATATAAATAATGAATATAAATCTAATTTAATACCATCACAAAGAAAATGAAAATGCTTAAAAAATTTCAAATTCTCAGCAAATACCTATGCGTAGAACGTTTTGGAAAAATCTACTAGATGGCGCTGATTAAATTCAAGTAATAATCGTCAATATTTGTTATCAAAATTTTAATTACGAATTACGATATTTCCAGACATTCAATTACTGATAGCGAGTGTGACTTAAAAATATTAGTGATTAACTCACAGTTCGTGATTTTAAGCTTATCACTAAACGTAGATATAATTCTTATACAGTACCTACCCACTACCCCCTTCTCCTATACTAGGACACAACCTTTTATATAGTGTGTTCTATATGGTTAAAATACTTAAAGTTGAACCTTTGAACTGTCAAGATGGCGTTTACCATTGGGAGCGTTGATTTGTTGCCAAGTTCGTCCTGCTGTGAGAGAGCAAATTATTGGCTTGCGATGTATCGTCTTACTGTGTGGGGCTGATACTGTCTGTGTGTAATCGAGTTATCGCTGCCATGCGACTTGATTAGTGCTATACATCGTGCTTATTTGACACTTCGCGCTATCACCGAAGTGTATATGTCGAAGTGTTCTTCGTGCTGAATAGTGTTGTATGTGTCCTGGAGCCGGAAGACCTGTGGACCTACTGGAAGTAGATCCCGGAAAGAGCGTTTCACAGATTGGCCGTGTTTTCTGGTTCTGTGTAGTCCTTCAACCAGTGTCTGTTTTTTATTCCTGTCCCTCTACTGAATTACTTCAATTCTTCCTAAATTCCGTTTCCCCCTAGTGTAAACATGATTTAAAATCAAGATTTTAAAATCAAACATTTTAGGAATCCATTGAGAAAAAAAGGTGCGATATTTTCAGGTAAAAAATAATATTAAAAAAAGTATTGCGTAGCACTTCATCTCCCAAGAGCAGACCCTGAGGCGAGGTATTAACTGAAGTACCTAAGCTTGTTAGGAGCTTCGATAACCATCGTCTTATGTCAGCTCCTCAATATCGATTTACGACCCTTCCAAAGGATCTCACGTCCTATATTTGCATTGGATATCATCCAGATAACCTTTGCTATGTCAGTATCGTGCCAGGTGGTCACGTTATCAAAATATCTTCAGATATTCAGGTTGTCTTCATTATGAAAATGGTTTTGACATTATATATTTTCCTGAAAATTATTTATGAAATATTTATCATTCTATTTAAATGTAGTTAGTTATAACGAAAATCATCGCAACCTATTTTTTTTTCAAATTTATAGCATGATTTTTGAAAAATATTTATTAAGTGTAAATTTTACACTTTTTGAAGAAGGCTTAATTCGTAAATTTTTAATTATTATAACAGTTTGTTACATATATATTTTAAAATGCGTTGCCCAACTAGGCAAGCCTTTTAATGGCAAATTGGCAAACAAATCATATTTCACAAATCAAATAAACCAATATCTCCAACCCTTTGAATACTCATTAAAAAGAAAATAAAACATATAAGGCAAGTAAACGTGAAAATATATAAAATGAGAGAATAAATATACTTATGTGCAATAAAATATATATAAATATAATGTAAGCACATACACGGTAATGGAATATATATAACTTCTTCAATATTAGCAACATTATTTTGTGGCCTCATTTCACTCATGATTATTCAACATATTTCGTTACTTATTGTATTTTATTCACCTTTTAAATTTGTTTTCATATTAGTTCCTACTTATTATAGTTTTGTTTTTATCAATGCTTATACATGCATGCATAATACAATGCTTTATTTAAGTATACATTGTTTCCTGAAGAAGATACCATAGGTAACGAAATATGTTGAATAATCAATAAATAGTGATTTAAACAAAATATTTTGTTTTATTATTTATAGAAAACATATAAAATTAAAAGTTATAATGCAGTCAGTATGAGAGTTACTCTCTTGTTTACTTACTTACAACAGTTTACTCTCAGTTAATTTATATATAATATTTGCAAATTGTACTTTGTGGTTTATAATGTTAATTTATTGTAGATTATTTAACTTTGTTTATAATAATAATTTAATGAGTAATTTAAAATATTAACCGGTTTCATGTCATTTCTTTCTTCAGTATATCAGAAACCGGTTGATGTTTTAAATTACTCACAAAGTTAAATAATCTATAAAAAATTAATTCATCTACAAGATAGATGCAAAAACTACGAATTAAACTTTATAAGTTATATTTTGAAACGATCTAGTTAAATAATGATGGAATACCAAAGTTGGTAAAATTCCGTAACAGTGCTGTTGAACGAATATAGAGACAACTTCCTTCACATGAGTTGTCAACAGTATGTATGTGTAATGCTAGGCACGTACATGGTGTGACTCCTGATTGAATTGTTCTCGTGACGTATGTATATACATATGAAACACCACGTGACACGACAGCCCTTACAAAAAGTTAAATAATCCGATCAGTATACGAGTATACCTCTAGTACCAGACTACTATCCGGTTCCGAAAAGTTCCTTCATGAAAGTTTAGCATTTATTTGTGATCAGAACAGGATTGTCAAATTTATCTTCTACTATGTTTTACTACAATATTCTAAATTGTATTTTAGTACATATTTTCTTGATATAATACGCACATACCACTAATTTTTCGAATATTTTCTTCACAGTTGATACACTTAAAACATTTTGATTGTCAAAAATTGGACTTAATTTGCGAATCATGGCAGTCAAACTTTCAAAATTTTTGAAATAATGTTTAATAATAAGAATGCGTTGTTGTGTTTAATAATCGCAGTAAAAGGATAGCTGGAGGAGGTGGGGGGATCCACCCTATCCCGGAACCGGTTTAAAAGCTAGGGCTTCCTTGTCGGTCTCAGTCATCAAAGCTAATGAAAATACGCGACTTTAATTCAATTACATATTTAAGTACAAGCAAAACGAAAAAGGAGAAGAAATTCAATGTGGTTATTAGCAATTAAGATTTCAAATTTAGACCCTCCAACGTCCCTTAAGTACTGTTTTTATTCATAAAAAATCATATAGCATATGATGGAAAATTAATAGAAAATTAAGGTGCAACAGTTCAAGGTAGACGTTTAGGTCAAGTTAAAATTTCCCGCTCCTGTTGGGATACCTTTATAAAGAAATTACGAGACAGACAAAAATCTGATATATTATAAGACTATGACATTTATGACATTTTTTACCATATGACACACTATGACATTTTTTACCTTATCCTACACAATATAATCTATTAGGGTGTAAAAATATCAAATATGAAATGATAATTATTTAGAATAATTAATGGCTATTGTGTGAAATGATAAATATTTCATATTTTAACTGACACTTAGTTCTTATCAAGCAACTAAAATACACAGAAATCAATACGATACGTGAACTCTTACATGTATAAAATCAAGTTTTGTAAATTTCAGATCTACATTATATTACAATATATATTTATTTTTTATTTTTATTTATTTAGAGATATATAACATTTGTATAGCTACAAAAAAACCAGTTCGTTACATATATTTTACACACATTTTAAAATGCGTTGCCCAACTAGGCAAAATGTTTTAAAGCAAATTGATAAACAAATACATTTTACAAAACCAAAACTCATTGAAGACAAGACACAATAAATTCGAATACGTAATATACAAGGCAAGTAAACGTGAAAATATTTAAAAAGAAATATATATATATATATATATATATATATATATATATATATAATATATAAATGAGAGAAAAAATATACCAATATGCAATATAATATGTAATGTAAGCACATATAAGATAAGTGGAAATATGTAAGATCGAAACACATAAAAGTAGTTATAAGAATTATTTCATTATATGAAACAGTTTACTCTCAGTATCTGCTCTTCCAAATTTCAACAACCTTTTTGAGACATCCTTTTTAAAAACCTTAAAGTTCTAATTTTATTTCCAATTTGATTGTATATTCTGGGAGCTTGAAATGTGAATAATCTTTGACCAAATGTTGTTTTAATTCTTGGAACTATTTTAAGCTTATATATATATATATATTTGTGTTATTAGGGTATGCAACCTAAAATCCATTGATTGATAGTTAATTAAAATCGGTAAAATCGTATGTAATAATCCAGTGTAAAAACTAACAGATAAATATACGAATTTATGGAGAGCATACTTACACGGTTCGGACATATGGATCGTGCGATTGATGGACGAATAGTTAAATAAACACGTAGGGCATAGCGAGCGTCGATAATTAGAAGGCTTGATAGAAACGTGAGTAAAGTGTGTAGTGTTCCATTATTTAACTATCATAAAAGTAAAAAAGTGATAGTTTTTTAATATTCATACATATAATATTTACAAAAATAGTAGATGGTACTTTCAACACAGTAACTTATAATGGAAGTCGTGGCAACACTAACGGTACACGATGAAGTCCTAATACCAACACTGATTTATGTATGCAAAGTCTCGAGTTGGAAAAGAAGAACAAAGAAGGAAGAAATTCTAAGTGAATATAAATCTAATCTTAACTAACTAACTAACTTACCATCACGCCGTTTCGCCGCGGGGGTAGGCAGAGAGGATAGAGCGCCACACTCCTCTGTCCTGATGCGCAATTCTCGCCTCATCCATATTCGTACATCTTCTCATACAAGATCGCCGATTGTTGAAGCTTCTAACAGAACCATTCTCCATTATCTGGTTTACCTGGTTGTGCCAAGTCTTCCGCGGACGCACTTTATTTCTGGTGCCATCAACACTTGCGTCATACATCTTTATTACCATTCTCTCTTCATTCATTCGTTCCATATGATCAAACCATCTATGTGATCTTGCCTAATCTTACTTATTATACTAATATTAGCTCTGTTATAAATAGATTTGCCACATATGCGCCTAAGTAATCTCATTTCTACTGCATTCAGTCTACTTTTGTTTCTCTTTTGCCAGCTCCAGGTCTCACTTCCATACATCAGTGTCGGTACCAGGACTCCATTGTGCACCGCTTGTCTCGCCTCGCTTGATAAATTCCTGTCAGATATAATTCCATTTAAAGTGATGTTCACTTTATTCCCTGCAGTCACCCTACTTTCGATATCGTTCTCAACCTTTCCTATCTAACATACTTCCTAAATACACTAACTCATCTACTTGTTCCAAATATTCATTACCCACAAGTATTTAGCGCGGTGTCTTGCTTTCTTCCTTTACGAATACCATCACTTTTGACTTGATAACATTCACCGTGAAGTCGCTTTCCTTGCATACATCGTACATTCTACTCACTAGATTCTGAAGCTCTTGTTCATTATTCGCCATTTGCACTGCATCATTGGCGTATAATAAACAGCATACAATTTTTGCTTCTACATTCTTACATTCCAGTTCTTTCACTCAATTATCCATATAGAAGTTGAACAGCCATGGAGATATTACTTGGCGTAGCCAAGTAAAGCAAATGCTGTAAGATGGTTATGTTATAAGTCTCAAAAGTAAAATTAAAAAAGTAGTAAAATTAAAAGATGTATGAATAAGAAAGAGTCGAGAGATGTTTGTCAGGATAAAATAATATGTTGCTCTATTCCCTCAGCCTATCCTCATGGAGAGACAGCGTGGTGGCAAGTTTTTTAAACTTAGTTGGGCGCTTGTGTTATGAAGAGCAAAGCTAACTTTCTAGTCTCCCGAGACGAGGATTGCGCCTCACACCTCTCGGTCACCAGAGTTTACTGGGTCTTGTCACTAAATCAAACTAAATTTATCAATAATGTTCATCGTGTTTCAAGCCTGTACGTCATAACAAGGGTGTATTGTGTAATGTGTGGGTACTAGCAAAACTTTGTTTTAGTTCCATTATTATTATTCATATTCATCTACGTCCTTAGTTTTAACATCCCCCTCGAATAGAAACATGGTATTTAAACTCTTGTTTCTTGTCAAGACTTCGGAAGAAGAGTAAGGGATGTCTTGTTAATTTGGTAAACTACCCCGAAACCCCGCTCTGAGGGTTAACATACGGCTCTGATATTTGACAGTGTAATCAATCAATGCATCGACTTTGAAATTGAGACCTAGGAGAATAGTAGGGCTTATCCATCTCAGCACGGTTCACACCCCCTCCACTAACTATGCATTGTTCAATTCTATTCTGTATGGTTCTGGGTGAATTGGGTATCGATCAATTACAGCCATTACCTTGAAGCAATTTAATGTTCAATCGTTAAAATGTTCGTTTTATTATAATTCAAACAAAATTAATATATGTAAATTACATAAAGTAAAATAAATAAAAATATGTTAGAAAACATGACATTTCCTCGGGATAGGATAAAGTCTAAGTTTGAATCACGTTAGCAACCAAATATTTTTTTATTTATAAATAATAAATAAATATTGTTTATGTATATATTTTTAGTTGATTAATTTAATTTGTTTTACAAATACCACAGAACCACACACCAGTAAATGAATAGACATGACATATGTGTATATATAGAAGATGTTTTGGAATATTATTTGCGGGGCGAGGGGCATTCTACATTTGTCCAACAAAAAATAAATCCGATAGATTACAACACATTTATGCAATAGTAAAAGTATTTATTCTTCGAAAATTACATCTATGTGTGAACATGTATTTTTTTACATTAATGCATGTTATATTGTCAGCGTTTAAATTTTCGTTACAATCGAGTCATATTTTTAAAGAAAGTCGTCGAGCTCTTTAATGTGAAATTAAAATTTTGGATTAAGAAATTTGCATAAGTTCATGAGTGCACAGAACTATGTTATGAAATTGCATCTTAGCAACAAAAACGTGTTTTTATTAAAATTGATTTTTTTTTTTTTTTGAAATTGAATTGATTTAAAAACTAACTTAACGACAAAATGATGTATTCTTCTGTATATTATATGTGTATTTTATAATATACTTACATTTATTTTTTGATTATAATCAAATCTAGCGGGTTAGACATTTCTGGATGAGTTTAATTTCTATGTTTATAACATTTAAATATTCTTACAATGTATAATTTGCGTATAATTAAATATAAAATACTAATACTGTATCATTCTTCCACCACTGCACAAAACATGTTTTACTGATACTTATACGACAATTTGAAAATACAGTCTATTAGGAGAATAATGAGACGACAGCGCACTCATTTCGTATGTGAGAGGTAACAACACCTCAGAAATCTTTCTGATTTCGTAGTATCAATTCCGGTATCGGTAAAGGTGAAAATAAAATAAAAGTCGAAACATGTACCTTGAGATAGGAAGTAAGGAACATGCTCGACGCATTGGAATGTGGTGTTGGAGTCGCATGCTGTATATGGCACGGACTGCGAAACGAATGAATATTTATGTTCTTCACTCTTTGCGCTAAAGAAAAATAATTCTTTCATACTTTGGACATGTAGGGGTTAGCTTTATCAGTTAATCTTGACTGTGTGCTTTAAGTTTTCGAATCATTCAGATGAAGTGACTGACATTTGTAGGTTATCTAATTCCGATCAGAAGGTTTTGTGTATGGTGAAACTAAAGGTACAATCTCTCTTCAATTCTCACGCGTGCGGATATATGTTGCAGCGTATATGAAATATACGAGTGAGTATGTATGCTGTCACCAGAGCAAGATATTTAATTAAAACATGACTTACAAAAGTTGGCATTTATTGAGGGTCTTTTCACAATGGAAAGTATTATATAATGAGTATAGAGTTAGTTGCAATGTTAACTGGGATTGCTCGCTTAAGGTGTTACTGAAAAGACGGGCTGCGGAGAAATGGCTGGCTTTCTCTGGATTCTGCCCATCTCAATATATTGACATCTGTATTTCTGTGGGTACCAGGTATACTGATATTGGTAGTCAAGTATCTGGGAGATTTTGAAGCATACAGATGCTGCGATTTATGGTGGAGGTTGTCCGTCTTTCCTGTAACTTAGTCTTCTTTTGATCAGATGTCTGCCGATTCTGGTTTTCTACCCGAAAGTGAGTATTTATTTTTGTGCCTAGTCCATTTTTTTCTTTTCCCTATAGGCGAGTGATCTATGTTTTTCACCTTTGCGGTTTTTTTTCTGTGGACTGTTAAGTGTTTCCATCTTTATATATGTCTAATAAATAAATACGTACAATGTTAATACATTCTGTTTGATATTAGCGCTGAATTGGAGAGTGAATGGTGATAGTTTTGGTGTCCGTGCCACGCATTCGCCTTGCCGTGCAACTCTGGTCGCCTTTGTATTAGTAGTATTAAAAATCCCAACCTGGCGGCGAATGAGAAGAATACATATAGGAGCTTTTACTCAAAGAACGGTCTTCACTTCAAATTCATTGTCAAGTGTCTGGATTGACAGTCGGGTGCCAGGTCGCCGATAGGCATATTATTATAAGGGTTGGTTTTCTAGCTAGCGATTGGAGTTTACGGGGATTGTACAAGGGCAGAGAACGAAAGGTCAATTTCGAGACAAAACATGAGCCCCGTTACATGCCACACTAAACAAGGCCCAAGATCGCGAATAGTGGAAAAAAACAGTTCGCGTTGTAGAAGAAGCAGAATAGAGGACCACTATGCTCAGTCAGATAAGTACATCGACTGAGATAGAGAGAGAGAGAGAGAGAGAGAGAGAGATAATTTTTTTTCATTAAAATAAATTAGTATGGTCGGTGGGCGCCCGAATAACACTTACGACAATAAATACATTATTTAAATCATATATACATTTATGAAAAGCTTGAACAAATAAAATCCATATTTACTGTTTCCGTGGTACGTTTGTAGAATTTCATAATCACATATGTGAAAATAAAACACTTATATTCTTTATTATTTATTTATATCCTGGAATCATGCAAACATTATATAAATGCTATATATAGCTATCCTTTTCTACATATTACCTGTGATATTAAAATATCATTAGTGTTGAAACAGAATGGTTACTTAGAATAATTAGAAGCATTGAAAATGTATGCAAATCCTCAGAATACAAATATTGAGTTAAATTGTTGGATTCATAATGCCCTTACATGGCGAAGCGCGTCTCAAGTAAATTAAACAACTAGAATAAAAAAACGAGTGTTTCATTTTTACATATGAAATAAAATACATTTTTTTAAAATAAACATTAATTTAGTATAAATATTGAATATTGTGCAAAACGAGCTATGAAATTTAATGCAAAGTTAGTTAACCGCAAAAAATTTAATTAAATGATTTGACATATAAACGTGCAAATCGGTGCTGCACAGAAATTTGATATGCATTATTTTGATAAATATCACGTGGAAGCAGAAATATGCAAAAATAAATTTGAATATTGACAAATAAATGTCAACATTAGTGTTTTATCGTTTTATTCAGAATAAATATTAAAGAATTTAATAACGGCCTGGAATACGATAGAATAATTGACATTCTTTTTAAAATCCTTTTATCAATATTTGCCACAGTTAGGGCATGGAAAAAACGCGTCGATAAACATTTTATTTTTAAATAAATATCAGATATCTCATAGAGATGTGATATATAGAAATATGGGGGGTAATTACAAGGCTTACGACCTGTCTTCAGCTGGCTTAAGTGATCACTTTATTTATACATATATATAAAGTTCATCAATTCTCCCCCTCAATCAATATTTATCAAATTTAAAAAAATTCTATATACGTAATTATATAGACTCGCTTCGAGTACCACTACAACATCGCCATCTATCGACCAAATTTAATAATTCATTTTTCCTTGAAACAGCATATTATACTCAACTCAATGAGAATGTGATTTTTGTTGAAAATTATTTAAAGCAATAAATATTCTTTACTGTAAAATGTTTTTAACATATATACATACGCCTGAAAGCGTCGTTCTATGGCGAAGATATAAAAAAATTGATGCCCCGTTATGACAAGAGCCTTAATAATAGTGGCGACTATGTTGAGAAGTAGTTTAAGGTTAAATTTCTTTAAAAAAATTCCGGTACATACTTAAAAAAAACGCTCCTGGTACATACTTGCAGCTGACTGTTTAAGGTTTGGTACATATTTTATACAAAAGAAAAATCTTGCCATTAAGCTGATATTACTGTAATTTTCCTTACTGGCAAAGACAGGTAATCTATTATTTAATATTCAATTTTGTAAACCGCATGTTCTCTCGTCATAATTTAGCAACCTTCACAGTGTAACGCTTGATTAAAATACACTCTTGTGGAGTCATTGTGTGCGGCTTATTTCTATGTATAATAGTATTGTATTCTTTATTTCTTTGCTACTTTTTTATATGTGCATAATATTACGAAAGTTAACTCATAAGTAACTAAGGTCGCTAGTAATAATTATTACTAAATACAATTTTTCGCCAAATACAAACCGCAAAATATGGATATATTTATGTAATGTGCATGTAACTGTTCAGAATACAATAATGTAGTAAAAATGTCAATAGATGGCGACAGCATAATTGGTAATAAATAAGTGAAATGTTTCATCTTGATTTAATATATACAACTTACAAAAATTTGATAGATGTGGTAGCATGGGTAAATAGGTGAACGTTACATTGTGCAAAGTGATCACTTAAGCCAGCCGATGACAGGTCGTAAGCCCTGTAATGCCCAAGACTTCCATACTTTCTCATATAAAAAATAACAGCTTCGTCTCTGTGAGACATCTTAATCTTGATGACAATCCTCCAGGGGATAAAACCCAGTAATTAGTTCCTACAACGATTTGGACAAACTCAAAATATTGTAAAAAATAGTTTTTTTTAGTGATCTGTGTGTGTTGCTTCTAGAATCCTAAAAAAACCTTTTGTCCTTTGTTTATTAAAGGAAGTATCATTTAAAATAGGTAAGCTTTCTGTTTGAGATTAAACCAGACTTATTTAATCCATGGTAAAATAGGCTTCTAGAAATTTTGATCATCTAGGTATTTATTTATTTAAAAAAATAACGACATCATCTACAAATTAGAGGGATAGAACTTGGCTTTCCCTTTTATTTTTGATTTATCGATATAAATTAGGTTAAATTTTGCCTTTTATACGGGTGTGTTGAAGGAAACTCTTTAAAAAAAAATGCGC
The DNA here is from genome assembly GCA_022840565.1 of Eubasilissa regina. Lineage (NCBI taxonomy): Eukaryota > Metazoa > Arthropoda > Insecta > Trichoptera > Phryganeidae > Eubasilissa > Eubasilissa regina. The sequence continues at coordinate 24,769,771 of JAINEB010000011.1, read as the reverse complement.
CACAGCTCAATTTTTGGCTAAACATGAATTATATTATGATCAAAACTAAAAGCGAGACCAACATACTCGTTTAATTAATACAAAGATCATTGGCCTTTATCCTTTATTCACAATGTCGATTACTTTTAAAACAACAAAATGCTTCCGATGTCAGACGTACCTACAAAACACTCACCCAGTGCGTAATAATGGTCGTCCCCCGTCTGAAACAAAAAATGAAATATACAACTTTTTGATGAGAATTTTATAAATACAAAGAGAAAAGATATTTTTTTTTTTTGCTTTCTTTTTCAAAGTAAACGTATTTGGAAGGATATTATGATTATTATGAAAGAGCAAACATTAAACTTAGTTATAAAGTTTAAGGCTGGACTTTTAAGTGTATAAATCCCACTGTGGGCTCCATTAATGTTTTATGTCTAAAATCTTGAAAGTAATAAATTAATTCATTATGGATAAAATTCACTTTTCTTGCAAATTTAACCATGAACCACTAGATTGTCGCAAATTTAATGGCTCAAATAAATCTATATTAACACTGTGTATACTACATATGTAATTTTAATGACTCAAATAAATCTATATTAACACTGTGTGTACTACATATGTAATTTAAATGACTCAAATAAATCTATATTAACAATGTGTGTACTACATATGTATTTTAAATGACTCAAATAAATCTATATTAACAATGTGTATTTTACATAAATAATTTTAATGACGCAAATAAATTTATATTAACACTGTGTATACTACATATGTAATTTAAAATTCTTTGTGAGTGGAATCTTGTATAATAAGAGCTGGTAAGAGAATAAAAAGTAATTTAATGTATTAATTATAAATATATACATATGAAATCAATTTTGTCGAAAAATATTGTTTTTGCGCTACCGCGATTCGAACCTGGATCTCTATTTCCAATCCGGGGAAGTACACTACCAATTGTGTTATAGCGTTATTATTTTTCATGACAAATTTTCGACTAAATTATGTTACACTTTTTCTAATTAATATATCTGTCGTTCCATTATTTGAAAGCCATCTACATTGTTTTAAATTGATTTTATATGTATACTTTTATAATTAATACATTAAATAAGTATTTAAAACATTACAAACCTATGTTTTGAATAATTACAAGTTCACAATAAGAATGTGTTCTCCTTAATAAGAATAAAAAGTAATTCGGCAAATTATATCAGACTAGATTCTACAATAAGGTGTACTTTTTAAGCTACGTTTGTATTGAATCATCTTATTGATCTTTTCAGTTTGTATTGAAATACAATATTCTTGATATTTTATTTTTTTGTGATAAAAAATGACCTACTATTTCGATAGCATTTTTTCTGCTCTAAAACGTCAGTGTTGCTATTTTCCTGTATCTTATAGTTTTCTTTAATTTTTGGGCTTAAATAATGGAGTGTCATGTTGAGAAAAACAAACATTTTTGACACACCTATTCAAGGTTCTAATGCTTCCAAAGGGATCTGTCGCATCCACCCACAGCCCCGATCTCGCTGCGTTAGATGCTGCTTTTTCGGCTGTTCTCCGATAAAATTACCGATAAAAATCGACATCATAATCCATGAATACTTCACACAAAATACAACGCACAATCAAAATTATTGTCTCTTTAATTGCTCAATTTTAAAAACAATAAATAAAATCGAATATCTTGAATTAATCATGGATAAAAATCTTAAATGGAAATATCAAATTTGTCAAGTTGTTAAAAAGATTAAAAAATTAATATACATATTTTTAAGAATCGGAAAATTTTTATCGATAAAAATTTGTACTCAGTATACTACGCATTTCTTTAATCCATATTACAATATGCCATCATTAGTTGGGGAACAACTTATAATACTGTCCTGATTTCAGTAAACAATGTACAAAATCTTGTCATAAAAGTAATACTAAAAAAGCCAAAAGATTATCCGAAAAAAATAATTTTTGAAGAATTCAAAGTACCACCATTTTTTGATCTATTTAAAAGAAATGACATTCTTCAAATATTAAAAGAAAAAGAAAAATATAATTTTATCACTGAAAATCGTACTTGGTTAAAATTTCATGCTCAAAAATCAAAACATCATTTGCACAACACCACTATACGCATATAGGAAAAAATATATTTTACAGCTTATCCGAAAATATCAGGAAGCTTAAAGATAATAAATAAATATTCAATGCTATCAGAAAACACTAAAGATAAAAATATACTCCTTAATATAAACTTAAAATATTTTTATATATCCTTGCTATTAATTTATTATAACACAAGTATATGCTTTTAAGAGAAGTGTAGAACAAAAAAAAAATTGTACTGTATCATAACATAAATATACTTAGATTAGTAAATAATAAAAATGAGTGGCATTACGTTCAATATCGATTTCGATACTAGACTAGCCGATTTTTATAGAAAAAGCATCGACAAGTTAGTTGAAAGAAGTCCTCTACAATAATGAATAATATATCATTGATTGAAATATTGTAATTTTTGTTCAAATATTTGACTTAATAATAAATTATTGAACAGAACCTTATAAGACGTATTAGACAATTCAATAATTAATTAAAAAATTTAATTTATTTTTAACCATTTTATAAATTATCTTATTTATTGTGAATACAGAGTATTATATATCCAAAATAAAAAAATTGTTTTACCCAAAATAGTAATTTTCATGTGGGAAAATTTACGAGATTTGCGAAGGTAGCATTCGAAGGTTAAAAAGTATAAATTCTGGTTAGTCTCCGAAAATATGGGAAGTTATTATTTTCTTTTATTTCGAGAAGTTTGAAAGGCAAGAAGAGGGGAGATTCGTTTCGATAAAAGGTGGAGTGAGTAAATAATAACGTTTTCATTTTTGTTACGAGATTTTAAATATTTTTTGTTATGTTAAATATATTTCTTTGTTGGAATTTTAAAATATTTTCAAATCAATACTCTACAATAACGTAATAATTAAAAAATATTAAGAAAAAAGAAACACGTTTTTTATAGATTTTAAAAATAGTAAAAACCTAAAACTATGTAACTAAAAAATAAATGACTAGCTAACTAATTTTCCATCGCACCGTTTCACCGCGAGGGTAGGCAGACAGGATAAAGCGCCGTACTCTTTTGTCCTGGTACAATTCTCGCCTCATCTACATTCACACATCTTCTCATACAAGCTCGTCAATTATTGAGGTTTCTAACAAGATCATCTTCCAGTATCTGGTTTACCTGGTCACGCCAAGTCTGATGCATCAACAAAAATATATATTTTGGTTAAATATTTGAACCCCGAGTTAAATAACTCGTCACTATAAGAGAGTTATTTTCATCCCTTACATGGAGCGTTATCTAAAATCGTCAAATTATTAAAGCACTTGTAATTGTAGTGAGTGGTTAAAATATTCAAGATAATAGATCAGCCCGAGACTATGAGATACGGTCAGTGATTCGTTTCTTGAATGCACGAAATATGAAACCAGCTGACATTCATCGCTAAGTGTATCCTGTTTCGTCCTGATTTGGTGCCAAATGATTTCCATTTTTTTTTTCAACTGAAGAGGTTCCTTGATGGCAAGCGTTTTGATGACGACGATGAACTCAAAGACGGAGTACAGACATGGTTATCATCACAGGCGGCGTCTTTGTATGACGAAGTTTTACAACAATTGGTATCTCGTTATGACAAGTGCCTTAATAATAGTGGTGACTATATCTAAATGAGATATATGATATTTGTTCAATAATAATTATTTTTCGGTACATTATTTGTCAATATGAAAACTAACGAAGACCTGCAAGATTAATACACCGGTGAATGGATGGATTGCACCTGGCTGAAGAGTTCCTGGAGTCAGCTTTAGGGTTAACCCAGAAACGAGACTTGTGGATGTGCCAAGACTTGTGGATGTGAAACGAGACTTGTGGAAAGCCGTATTTCATCTGATTGAGTCTACTACGTGTCAGTTCTAATGTAGATGGAGGAATGTAGAAGAATAATAATTATAATTATTAACAATTCTTTTGATATTTTTTTAAATCTGTAATAATTAAAGCAACAAAATATTTAATTCATTGCTCACACATAAAAATCATCGTCTTGTGTAACGCACTGGAATAAACGTAATTTAAACTAAAATTGTTTTTGTATCAATATGTTAAACAACGTAGCAAAGTCAGATGAAATATTTCAATGTACATTGGAACGAAACGAGGTAAACTAGATGTGGAGACTGGCGTGTTGTGTAAGAAGAGGAACGTAGGTGTACAGTCGTGTGAAACCGCGTAAAATGTAAATATCAAAATACGTATTGTGTGAAATGCTCCATTTTATTTTCCGACCCACACTTCTAAATTTGACAGAATGAAATTCCAACAACGTGATGTGTTTTTAAGTATCAAAGAATAAGGCCAAGAAAATAATTCCCACTTTTTCTTTCATTTCTTAAACTAAGCTTATTTATGGCGTAAACGTATGATTAGGTTGGTGAAAAGTTTACTCAAGAGAGGGGAGGGGGTGGATAAATACTTAATACTTAATAGTATAGGAAAATATTACAATAATAACGTTTTAAGCTCGAAACTAAACGAATTAAAAATGTAATTAAAAAATGTGTTAGATACCTAGAAGGTAGCTCTTCTGCTTGTTATCCTTTGGAGGATTTAAGAGGGTTTGAGGGTAAGATTTCCAATTATTAATCTTTAGAGGACCCGATATCTTTGGAGTAAAATTTCCAATTATTTATCTTTACAGGACCAACTTTGGTTTGGTAAACTAAAACAATTTTTTATTAATAAATCGTTGTTTTATTAAACTCGTTTCTTATATAAGTATAAAAACATGCCTTGAGTACTAATGCTTTAAAAGAGGCAAAAAAATCACTCTAAATTCTAAAAGAGTACTAGTTCCCTGATGTACAACACATGGAATAAAAATGACATACATTGGTATTCATGTAACAGTTGGGCTTTGATTAAAATAATTATTCTTTTTGATTTCTTGTTTCGAAGCAGCATCTTGGAGGTTAATAAACTACCAATAGTTTAATGTTTGATTTATCTAAATAAGCCAAACAATTTTTTATCAATCGAATACACAACAGATATATCGATCCCTCCTACGTAAATTGTCGTAAGTAAAAATTATATTATTAAGGAAAACACATTCTTATTGTGAAGTTGTAATTATTCAGAACATAGGTCTGTGATATTTTAAATGCTAAATTAATGGTGACGCTAAAACAATATTTTTCGACAAAATTGATTTTATATGTATATATTTATAATTAATACATTAATTTAGTATTTAAAAATTATATTTTTAATCATTCTAGTATTTTGCACGTATTTTATAAATTTATAAATGGCTGTAATTTTTTGAATATTATATTTTTTAGTATCATGTATATTATTTATTAAAATAAATATTTTTTAAATCTGCCACGTAAATAAGTATCGAATGCATGTGAAATACTAAATTAATTAATAATGTACTTATTTACGATATTTCACATAGAATGGGTCAATATGTGGGTACTTTTAAAGACAATTTGCATTTCTGTGAGTAAATACATAACTGTAAAGATGAATATTTATAGTTAATTTTTAATATTCAGGTTTATATTCGGTACCTACCCCATTGGCCAACCACGTGATTTCTTCACGGAAGGTTAATGAAATCAAGGGAGTTTAATGAGGATAGCGAAGATTACAGCTCGCGTGCAGCCGAGTTTCTGGGTTGAGACAATGCGTGAGAACAAATTTAGGGGTGGCAAAGTTGTGTACCAAGTTCGGGGCAACCTTGCGGATGGGGTGGGTTTTGTATGTGCCGGCGCAGCCCCTAATGAAGAAGCGCTAGATTTATTATCGTGATTTACAATAGAGCAGAAGTTTTGTTCCTTCCACGATGTTCAGTCATTGTGTTAATAATCTGAATTACAGAGCATGTCAGAAATGAATATGATTATCTACGTCTTCTTTGTCAAACGCATTCTTCGAAAATGCTTCACGAGCATATTAGTGCGATGAACGAAGGAATTATGATTAGATAATAGAGTGACATTATTAATTATAAAATTGACAATATTTTTTCGAGTAAAACTAAATAGAACAACATATTATGGAGAACACATTCTTATTGTGAAGTTGTTATTATTCAGAACATAGATCTGTGATATTTTGAATACTAATTAAATGTATAAATTAGAAAGATATACATATGAAATTAATCATTTCGAAAAATATTGTTGTCACTACCGGGATTCGAAACTAGATCTCTTTCCGATCCGGGAAAGGTGCATTAACCGATTATGCTACAGCAAACAATACTTTTGACGACAAAGTCTCGAAACTACATGTTACACTATTCAAATTAATACATCTATCTTACGGAATCTCAAATACCTTTGAGTGGTCCGATAGGAGACGCTAGAATTTAAGATTCCGTAAAAATAAAGTAGATGGCTTTCAAATAATGGAACGATATACGTATTAATTTGAAGAGTGTAACATGTAGGTTCGAAAATTTATCGTCAAAGGTACTATATGCTGTAGCATACCGGATTGTAAAGAGATTCGGGTTCGAATCGCTGTAGCGACAACAATATTTTTCGATAAAATTGATTTTACATGTATATCTTTTTAATTATTACATTTAAATAGAATTTGATAATTAATTTTTTTTTACTAAATTAAACTCTAAACTTTACTTACATATATTACTTTATCATCCACTTTATCACTACATAATGATACAGGTAACAGGTACCTGATAATGAGAGAAACTGCACATCCAGAAACTATAGTACTGACAATATAATTCGAAGGTCAGTTTAGTGAAAAAAATTACAGTATTTAATAACGTTTTTAAAAATTTGTTATTAATGACTACATTGTTTTTTGGTATATATATACTTAAAGGTTAATTAATACTTCGGGCTCTGACAGTGATCTGCCTGCGACTGAATATCGTTTTGTACGATTTTCTGGGAGACTTCTAAGTTAGCCGTATTTTTCATAATTTTAATTTTAACAACAATTATTGTAATTTTGGATTCAGTGGCTGGATACAGCTGTAATTAAAAAAAAAAGTATTATCAAAATATATTTGTATCCGATGCAAAAAAATTACAAAGAATGAATTGTTTCTTTCCTATCAATCTTCTGTCTCAAAGCGTAATGCTGGTTTAGTAAAAAAATATGTCGATGAATTGAAAATACTGAGTAGATATGAGTTCACTAAATATTTGGTTTGTGTAGCTCTGGCGACCCATGAGAGGGGATTAGACCAAATATTATAGATTATTCTTCTAGAGTCAATACTTCAAGTTTATTCAGTAATGGATATACAAACAAAATATTCAAAATAGTTAAACGAACAATATTGTTAATAATTTACGTGAAATATGAACGGGTGTTACTTGAAATTAGAGAAAAACAAATTACATTATTCCACGATGTGACATGCCTGCTTTGGAATTGAGTGCACTTCTGTGTAAAGTACGTATGAAAACTAATTAAATAATGTACTAAATATGAATAATAAATTTTAAATAGATTTAATGAAGTAATTGAATAGTGAATGCAGAATGGACAAAAGGGAATTGGCCCCCAAATAGAAGGGCCCCATGTATTGTATATGTGATGTCCTTGAAATTTTTTGTATGTGTATGTGCGTCAAAGTGCCAGCACTGCCGGTTCTAGATGTATTTGAGTATGTGTGTGTGGCGGGCTTAAAAGGATGACGCGCGCCGAGCGCGGCCTCTTTTCTCTACCGTTTGTCTCCGTGAATAGTTGTATATATTGTACCATAAACTGTATTATTCGTATAATAAATATTGTAATTGGTACATAAAGAGTTAACCATTGGACTACCAACAATCTTCGGTGAGGTATACAACTTGGGAAGTACTGATCACGAAAGTACGTAACAGTATATAATATATAGTATTATTGTTATTTACGCTATTTATTAATTAAATAATAAGTTAAATAAATAATAATTTAATAATAACAAAATTAGTCTTTATTATCTTATAACTTTCATGAAAGAATATAAGAGTGTTTTTGGGTACATTTATGTACTCGAAACTGAAAAACTCAGTGTATCGATTTACATTTTCACTTTGCGACGATGGTCTGGTTCCTAACCCGACATATTACAGTATACGGTATAACTTAAAAAAAATTATATATATTCGAAAAATAATCGGTTCATATTATCGATGGAACAGGAATGTTATATATGTATTGTTAGATTATTGTTATATATATATATATATATATATATATATATATATATATATATGTATTGTTAGAGCGCGTGTCTTTTGGGGCCTTACCTAACGAGAGCCCCAGTGTATCGCATTGGTTGTATCAGCGTAGTTATGCTACTGGTGTATGTACGATGAGTCAACGCTGCCCCACCTTGTATACAAATTAAAATCACCTGTCTACGTGCGAGACACGAGCTGTGCGTGCTGCACTGATCCGGGCGCAGGGGGCGGGGCGGTGCATAATATCTTGCCCTCCCAGCTGTTTACCGCCAGGAGCGTCAATACTACCCTGATACGTCAATTCATCAGAACGGAAATGTGTATTTTTTTAGAGGGCTGATAATAATGGGATTTACGGCTTATCGCTGCGTGCAGTTCGGAGCCGAGCGATCCCTTAGAATTACGTAAATAAAACAGAGGATAATTTTTTTTTGCTGTAATTGTTAGAGGCCTAACGTAACATATACTCGTACAAATATTATTAAAATGTAAAATAAAAAATCAAAAATATGTTTTATTTAGATTGTCGACCTTCCCACAAACCTACGTGTGCTATTCACGTACCTATACATTGTCAAGTTATGAATAATTTACAAATAGAGTAAAGTTATGAATAAGTACAAAAATAAAATAATGTTATTATGGTATATATAAAATATACCATAATATAAAATATATATAAAGTCATATAAAATAGGTCATTAAATATGCAGTAAAAATAAACATACTAAAAAAATGCTATAAAAACAATATTAGTTTCCAGTACTCAAATAATTCCAAGCAGAAGAACCATGGCAGTGCCACTATTTCAGAAATATAACTAAATCCTTGTAATACGAATTAAATTAATCATCTTTAAAGATATACAGAAAAAATCTATCTGTTAAAAAAATATTTAGTTGCTACCGAGATTCGGATCTAGACCTCATCCTATTCGGGGAAGCTATAGCAATCGAATTAATTTTTGAAAAATTTTTGAACTTACATTTTGTACTATTTCCAACTGACATCTAATATTACAATTTTAAAAGCAACTTTATATTACGGTGAATTTCAAATACCTTTGTGTAAAATCCTGTAGGATTTTTTGTATTCAACTTAATGACGAAAATGTGTTCTCTTTAATAAATCCTTGTAGTTTACTGTAATTTAAAATTTTTATTGTATTATTTTATTTTTTCTAGTTATTTTCTTTGTAATAGTTAACCAGAATTTTATATCGCCATTAATTGATTTGGGTTTTAAATGTCATACGTGAATCTTAAAATATTTTTTATGTACTCCAAGTCAAATTAAATGGATACGAATTGTGTAGATACAATAAAAATACACATGTTATATTTGTTTCATGATGCACTACCATAAAAAACTACGGTTTGCACGCACGTCCTGTATAGAAATTAATAAATATTTATAATTTTGAAAATATATATATATATATATATGTATATACTATTGGATAATCATTCATTTTTCAATCTCTTAAATTTTAATAAATCTCTCTAACTGAAATAAAATAGTAGACATATCACATGTAGTGCCTGATTCGTAAACTCCCTAAAAATAATTAATGTATTTTCGAGTTATAGAACGTTTCTTTTTATACCATCATTTTAAAAATATCAATTTTTTTGTGTATATCATTCTGGCAAGTACACTGGATTTTAGATCACGTGATCGTCATTGAGCGTTGTGATTGGCTGATTTAATTTTAGGGGGAATAGAAATTTATAATCTGTCTGCTTCAGTATATTTTGGAACTAACCTGATTTTAAACTATCAGTGAATTTAAGTGGCTTTTGCGAGAAACAATGTGTTCTGCATGTAGCTGATAAAAAAATATACAAAACTGCACATTTTTCTTTAATTATCCGAAATACGTTCTAGAGAGTTTTAGAATTAGGCGATACATATATTAAGGATATTAAATTTAACGTATGAAATATTACTTTAATAATTAGATAGTTTATATCCGTAATAATATTTCTAGGAATTAAAAATAACATTTCTTTTAAAGGCTTTTTGATACTGTTCATTTACTAGTATTACACTTATAATAAAATAACTCAATATTTATATGAAAATCCACCAATGGTCATCATAAATATCGAAATATCTGACAAATATTTGCATAAATAAATGAACACAAATGACGTGAATTGCCTTTACATAAGGCTTTGATCATTTGCTTTATCTTAAAGAATATATATACTACTAGTGATCCGTGGTCAGCATTGTCTTTCGTCGGTATTTAGCTTAAGTTATAATTGAAAATAGGGGTTAGGGGATGGGGAGAAGGGCTACTGTTTTGCACTGGCCTAGCCAAGACGAAATGTGACAGTTAGTCCAGACAGAGAGAGGGTATGTTTTCTGATGGAAATTGAAAGGGCTAACTATATTGTTCTTAAGGTTTAGAGTGAAACTGAGCAAAATTTTTAATGATTAGTTTTCGAAATAATATACATTTATATCTAGGGGAAGAGAGTGGGGAGAAATGAGTTGGTCGGGGAATGAGCGGGGGTGCTTATGTTTTGGTCAGGGTCTTAAAAATCAACTGTGTAAAATTTGTTTCAGATCGGCTGTATGATTATATATAAATGAACATAAATATATAAATTATCTGAAGATATGAATATTTGAAAAAGGTTTGTTATCATACGGCATTGATCCATTAAATTTGCTAAAAATCTGTTAGATTTATTTAAACGAAATAATAAAATATCATTGTGAATAAATATATATGTTTTTTTAACTGATATTATTTTTTTGCCTTATTTACTTAAATAAGTAAAGTAAAAGAGCTAAACTATAATATATTTAACTTACGTATTTTTTAAATAACCTCATTAAGAAAAGGCTAAATATAATTAAGAAAAATAAGTGTTTTATAAATATTACATAAGGCATTTGCCTTATATAAAAATATTGATATACAGCAATTCATAAAATTATTCATGCACAATCGTAATTTCTCAATTTTATTGAAACAAGAAATATTTAAAAATAATATCAGTTCCAGATATATATCACGGAAAATAGTGTATTGAGTGTGTAAGAAATATAAAATGTTTTGATTGAGTGCAAACTTGAAAAAATAAAGTACGTACAGAAAAAAACATTTTATAGTAAATTTCTGTGCATTCTCTTTATTATAATTAATATTTTAAATTACATATTGATTAATGTTTACATATTCTGACTCTAAAATCTTAGTCTAATATAAAATATAAGTCACTAGTCTCATTCAGTAAATCTATTCTTTCATACAATAAATGTTGGTGTCTCTGGGGGCACTACACGATCGATTTTCAAGATTTAGACTATACTATACTATATATATATCTGATGGTGAAGCAATCGTCACACACACAGCTAGTGCGTGTTACCTGGTTGTTTGATATTATTTCTGTCGGCGACAGAACTCTGTTGGAATCAAGGTTGCGAACAAAATATACAATCCCTTTTATAAAATCTACGAGAAAACCTCCTAGTAAACCATAATATTATGGTGATAAAACAAATAACGTTATTTATGTGCTTTGAAGGAGAAATAAAAATTATCGATTCTGTTCGATCTTTATGATTGCCGTTCATCGTGTGATGCCGATGTGAATGCGATTTATGTGGATATAATGGTTCCTTATCCATTAACCACTTCCCCTCCCCCCCGTCTACTTTGTACGTAAGAGCATGGCTTGTTACTCAGCCCTTTTTCTGTGTGTTCTCTATGGCTAGATTATTAAGTTGACAAATTATCTTCCTGCCGTTTGGGAATGATAAGTTTAATTGTGAATTATGATCCTGCTGTATGTGTTGATAATTGAATTGTTTATCTTGGTCTTGTGTGGTGAAGTTAGTGCTCATTTTGCGCTATCAGCGAAGTATTCGAGTTCGAGAGTGCAAATCAACGAAATACATGTTTTTAAGTCCAAAAGACATATGGCCACAGTAAAGTAAAATACAAAGAATGGAGCACCTCAAGTGGGTCGTGTTATTTCTTATGGCTGGTTGGTCCTTGAATCCCCCTGTTCTTGACCATAATTTTTTTCATTCGTCCTTCTACCGTTTCCCTATCCCGCGCGCGATCTTCTCGAGTCAGCCGGAGATTGCGCTAACAGATTAAATATTTTTTAAATTATTACAGCATACAGATTATTATCAGGTCGTTAACTTACTTAAGTACTTACTTACCATCACGCCATTTCCCCGCGGGGGTAGGCAGAGAGGATAGAGCGCCACACTCTTCTGTCCTGACACACAATTCTCGCCTCATCCACATTCATACATCTTGTCATTTAAGCTCGCCGATTGTTGAGGCTTCTAACAGAACCATCCTCCATTATCTGGTTTACCTGGTCGTGCCAAGTCTTCCGCGGACGTCCTCTATTTCTGGTTCCATCAACACTTGCGTCATATATCTTTCTTACCATTCTCTCCTCATTCATACGTTCCATATGACCAAACCACCCAAGTGACCCTTTCCTAATATTACTCACTACTAGTATCAGCTTTACATTCTTTCCTTATATCTTCATTCTTTACTCTGTTTTAAATAGACTTGCCACATATACGCCTAAATGATCTCATTTCCACTGCATTCAGTCTACTTTTGTTCATCTTCTGCTAGCTCCAGACCTCACTTCCATACATCAGTATCTGTACCAGGACTCCATTAATGAAAATGGTGTTTTTTGAAACTGGTAGATGTATTTAAATACAATAAGTGGTTAATAAAACAAAGTTAAAAAATAAAAATAAAGTTATAATTCCATTCAATGCGCCATTCACTTTATTTCCTGCAGTCACCCTCCTTTCGATATCATTCTCAGCCTTTTCGTTTCTATCAAATATACTTTCCAAATACACAAACTCATCTACTTGTTCCAAACATTCATTATCTACAAGTATATAGCACGGTGTCTCGCTTTCCATATTCTGGAATACCATTACTTTCGACTTATTAACATTCATCATGAGGTCGCTTTCCTTGCATACATCCTACATTCTACTCATTAGACTCTGTAGTTCTTTTTCATTATTCGCCATTAGTACTGCATCATTGGCGTATAATAAACAGTGTACAATCAAATTGTCCATTTTTGATCCTACATTCATACATTCCAGTTCTTTCACTCATTTATCTATATACAAGTAGAACAGCTATGGAGATATTATACTATTTTTAATGTTAAACCATGGTGTGAATGTTCCATTATTTCTTACACATGCAGAACTTCCTTCATATAGGGATGCGACTGCATGAATAAGTTTACTAATCACATAACCTTTCTTTTATAACTCTGTCATATGCCTTATGTAGATCTACGAAGGCACAAAAAAGTTTTTGGTTTTTAAAGACGCAATTTAAAATATTTTAAGACAGTTATGGGAATATGTTACAAAATACACTTTTTTATTTTTTTGATTTGTGTTGAAAATCGCGATAATTTCTAATGTTTTCTGCCTACTCCCGCGGTGACGAGATGCTCGATAAACAAGCACCATTGTTTTAAATATTGTTTGCGCCGAGTAAATACAGTTCGTTATCGTTAATTGCGATTCGCCCCCGATGTAGAATAGCGAAGTTATCGCACTTGATACCAACACCGTAATTTTGGTTCTGGTTTTAATAATTATGGCGTGTTGCTAGTCAGTAATGAGCGGCATAATAAGCATTATCAAAATGGTTGTGGCTATCCCTTTTGCACGCAAACGCCCTGTATCTGGTCTGCACACAACCGTTCGAGCGCCATTGTTCGACCGATTGCCTCCATTCAGGCGCCGGCAGTGAGCAAATCTTTCAGCGCTGCTAACTGGCAACATTCACTGAAATAAGTAGCACGCACATTTGATATCAAATCAATTCAAAGTATTTTGCATCATTAGGTACTTATTCGCGATTTAAATTTGCATAATTATTCAATCCGACCATTTGGTGTCTAGACGCTGTGTTCATTTATTCGTTTCATAAATTGAAGTTCATCGATTTATTATATCTTTTTAGACTAAATTTACACATTGGCGTATAATCATTATTTTCTTCACGTTTCATTCAAGGGTAGGGGGCCTAACATCTCGGCAAGGTGCTTTCATCTTATCTCGTCATGCGCAGTCTCAGTATTTGATGATCAATCAAAACCTAATCTGTATTCATAAAATCTTTGTCGCTGCGTATTTTAACGTATTCCTGGGTAATCCATCGGCTGTCTTCTCTTCGGAGTTACCAAAAATATGGTCATGGAATTGTTCCTCCGGCAATCATAAAACGTGTCTAAGCCACCGCAATAGGTAACTTTAAATACATACGAAGAAGAAGGAATTACATGCCAAGGGTCTACCTTATGTCGGTACTTCTCACTCGGTCTGTTAATGTTACTTCTGCTACTCTCCAAAAATTTCATTTAAATGATTTTTGCAGCCTGGAATCTTGATTTCACTTAATTGAGAATATAGTCGAAAATATGTATTTTCCCGTAGAATTAAGTGCCCTGATTTCAAAAATGAAAAAAATGTATCCTGTGACAATTATTTAAAAATATTTTTAACCATACATTTTGACATATGAAACGCTTCATTTGTGAATATAACGAATTCACTCAAATCATTGAAATGATACATTATGAATACATATTAAATTCTGAGTTTTTTTTTACAAAATCCACGAGGTCTTTCTCATTATAAAAATTCTGTAATAAAATAATGGATGGGTTTATTAAAAATGTTTATTTTTCATTTAAGTACAGTTCTTGAGAATTTATTTCTTAAAAGTTATATCTTATAAATGTGATCCGCTATTTCGCTGGCACTCTTCTAAATGGGAGGCAAAATTTCTAAGATCTGCTCGACACGTATTTTCCATGATCGATTTTTTCTTTGATTATGGTATTGTATTATTATTGTATTTTATCCTTACGGTTTTTCACGAAATTATATTTTCGACTCAAGGATCATTTGAACTTATTTTGAAGAAGGATACCATAGTTTATTGAAAATCACGGATTTTTCAAAAATCTTAATTATTAATGTGTTTGAAATGTCATAAATTATTATGGTAAAGTGTAATAACATTTAAATACTTGCGACCGGATATTTTTCATTTTTGAAATCGTGGCATTCAATTCAATAAGAAAAAATATTTTTTGTAAAAATACGAGAAAGGTCCATATTCTCGTTGTATACCCCTTTACTCTCTCTGTAAGAATCTATTTTGGGTATATAAAAATGGGTTTAAGCTATGAAAACAGTCAATTTAGTTTTGACACCTAACACGCGGATTTCTTTACACTCGCACTATAAAGGAGACGTAAGATATGGTGACTAGTTCCGATTATTCTGACTATTTAAATTTCCCCTTTTCCTTCACTAAATTCTACTCCGAAATATTGAAAATTCTCAATGTTCTTTAGCAGTACTTGGTTGGATACGGAATGTGCACTTGTCGTGGTATCTTCCTACAACTATCACCTCTACTTTAATACACATGGTGTAACAGACGTAGTCCACAATATTTTGTGGGTGGATGGATACCTAGAAACTATATTTTTAAGTTGTATTCACTGTTTTGTGTTTTTTTGACCACAGTGGTCTAAACAAAGTTCAATATAAATAGAATTTTAAATTATGTCTAACCACAAAGTTAAAGCTACAAACTACATTGTTTGAATTTTTTTATAAAATCACGCTAAGCTTGAAGACTATGTACTTCGATATAAATATTTCCGAGATTTATCCATTATTAATCTATATCTTTGCTTCAGGCCCTAAATCTTCTAACAAAAGATAGCCGGGCTGCTCGAAATTCGATGACATATAAGTTATTCGGAATTTGAAATCTTTAAAATATTTCAATTAATCGAATTAATCGCATAATTACGATTTTTTTGAAGTGTTCATATCTCGGACATGGTTGAAATTAGGCACGTATTCATTTAACATTTTCGACTAATTATTTAGTCAGGTATCCATAAATAAAATATTATGGACTAGGCCTGTTACAGTCTGTATATCAAATATTATATAAAAAAATATTGTTAATTGAGATATATGTCAAATATATTCTTTTAACTTTTGTAGATTATCCGCTGTTTAGTCTATTATTAATTAGTTTTCAGTATTTTTTAAAAATATAAATTCCATGCAACTAATTTTAACAATAATTTTATAGGAATACCTGAATTTATAACAGGTTTAGAAAATATAAAATAAATTATAATGTGTGATATGGAAAATAGAATAAGAGGACAATGTATATAAATAATGTAAAAAAATACGATTTTCAAATGAATATGAAATATCTTGTTTTATAGCCACGTATTTTTTATATTTTCCACGAAGGCTTATTTAAGTTACTATTTAATGTGATTATGACGTAATATTCCACGTTTACTTGGAGTCGAAAAAAAGGGTTCTTAATGATATTCTTTCTTAGAATTCGGTCAAAATCTCAAGCTTCTATCTCTCTCAAATCTCTAGAGTTTAAAAGCTATAATTTTGTTGATTAATTTAATATTATTGCTTTCACCTGTCACTTGAATTCTCTCACATAAAAGTTTAATATTATTTTCCTGTAATTTCCTGTAATTTTTCCAAGTGTAGAAAATCTGAATAGAAAATTATTACATACAACGAAATCTGTAGTCGTTTGTTGAAATATTTAATTTAAAATAAAAGCGTTTTAAAATTTTTTGAATGTCAAATGGTATTTTTTTTTATTAGTTAAATCATTAATCATTAAAAAGTTTTATTTATGTACATGTAATTGTTTTGTTATGCTTTATCAGGTCCAACAAAAAATCATTTAAATCGTAACTCCTTTCACTTTGTGGACCTGAAAACTAATTAAAGCAAGCTTTCGCACTTATATTAAATCTACTTGAGTCTTGCGACCAGTGTCGGAAAGGTTTTTTGATAATGTAGACGTACTTTTATCCAAAAGGTAGCTTCACTAAATCAACACAAGTTATATATCAGGCCATTATGTCATTTTATGTTTACACAAATATCTAACCTCTGTCAGATTACTATTTTAGAAGTTCCGCTCCGTGTAGTCATCTAACTGACACATTACTCATTTTACTCACTGTTCCTATCTCGAGCAAGCATTTCGTTTTATTTATCAAGCAACTACATTCTGAATAAATGCAATTACCTAAATAAAATGAAAATTAACTGTGATAATATTTTCTTGGTAATAAAAATAGACTTTCTGAATGTTCTGATGAAATTCAGCAGTGTTTTCTATTCACAAGTATTTGGGTAATATTCGAATTTAAAAGATAATTGCTTCATCGAGAATGTGTAAGTATGTCACTAAAAAAGTAATATATAGATGAAATCTAGTGAGTTTTATATTTGTTGTCATAATTTGAAAGATAGATTATTCACCGACAATGTAAAATTTTAGATTTAAGTTCCAATAGCAACTCTATTAATTCGAAATATATTATTTTATAAAGATTATTATTATTCGTAAACAAATATAAGCGATACAAAAACGATATTTACTAATGCGTTTGTTTTATTAACCGCTTAATTGAGTTTGAATACATCTACCAGTTTCGAAAAATACCATTTTCTTCTTCAGGATATTATAACTAACTAAAAATATATATTATTGTTTCTTTACCAGAATCTATTTTTAAAAAAACAATAATTATTTAAAAAATAAATTAAGTACC
Source organism: Eubasilissa regina (assembly GCA_022840565.1). Taxonomy (NCBI): domain Eukaryota; kingdom Metazoa; phylum Arthropoda; class Insecta; order Trichoptera; family Phryganeidae; genus Eubasilissa; species Eubasilissa regina. Next base: position 24,751,805 of record JAINEB010000011.1, on the reverse strand, counting down.
TAACAAAAATTGTTACTTAACACAAATTTAATCGAATAATTTTTAGGAAAAAAATTTAGAATGGGACTCGTAGTTGCTATTTTTAAAAGTACTTAAAATTTTTTTTATTTATGAATCATTTCGATTAAGTTAAAAATAAATCAATGGTGTTTGTTTTTCATATCCTGCAACGAAAAATTGAATTATATATTTAAAAAAATATATATATGACAAATTATCTGTAATACATTATTTCCTCAAACAACGAGTAATTAGTCACGAGAGAACGTAAATATAAATATCACAATATCCTCCTCCCCAGCTAACAATAAAATTTTATTTCACCATTTAAAATTTGTAAAGACTTAGATGAATGATGCCAGAAATTTACGGTATCATTAGGGGCTATTTAAGTAAAACGAGGCAACAAAAACCCAGGGAACCAAAGAAGAGATTCAGCCGAGAACAATTCATTCAGTGTTTAATATGACAAAACGCAACACGCAAAATGGAAGATGGTCGCTTTGTATCAAAATAAATAGGAAAGCAAATAATATTTCTCCGTCGACAGAATATCTACGGGGCTATTAAATACATTGTCGTTTTTCGGAGAACCGACTCTTGGTGACATATTTTTTGGGAAATTTATGGCACCGCGTTATTAAAGTCACCCAGTTCCGTGTAAGCAAAACAGAATATTGTAATATCAACAAGTTTTGATATTACGCGAGGCTTTATTCGCAAAAATGTGAAACTAAAAGCAATTTAATATATATCGGTGGCGAAAAATTGAAAACCAAACGCGCACACGTTTTTATTTTTGATTTGCATTTAAATTGTGTGCATGGAATTTATAACATTGTAACCAAATATATAAATTGTAACGTTTTCATCAGTTTTTTATAAAAATCAAACAAAAACTTGCCAATTTCCATTAGAAATATTAACAAATCTATAATCAATTAGCGAGCCGATGTATCTCATTTCATATTATTTTTAATATTTAAAATTTTTTGCAATTCTCGCTAAGCTACGAACATATAATCGACTTGGTGGTTTCTCGAGACGTGCGATCATGGGTCGGTCAGGCGAGCGTCTTATCGCAAGACCGAGGCACACAAGTATTTGCAGATGTCTGATATTAAATGTAAGCTATATATTTGTATATCATATAATTTCGAAATTGGATCTTCGAAGAGATCTATATATATATATATATATATATATATATATATATATATATATATATATATATATATAAATAACGAATTATATTTCATCAAAGAGTTCTGAGAAGCACTTTTATATTCCCGACGTTTCGAGTAGTTATCATTACTCATTCTCGATGGCCTTTTATTCTGAATTCAGCCCTGCGGGAGTATAAAAGTGCTTCTCAGAACTATTTGACGTAGATTCCCCTAGAAAATAATTCGTTACATTTTACCTGTGTGTGGAACTGGCGTCTCTTCTAGGGTAAATTATATTTTTGTTCTTTTGAGGCATCCATTTGACAATGATACGTGTTACCGTACCAAAACATGGGCCTTTATCTATATTATAAACGATAGTTTCTTTTCATATCTGAATGGCTTTAGAATCATACATAATCATTTAATATAAAAATAATATTATATAAATATATATATATGGACAACATAATAGTACTTTTTTTAGACTTTTCGATTTAGCACGGTGACCGATGGCGTTTTAAAAGTCACCCTTTAATTAATGTGTAATTATAATATTGCTTATTAGTTTCAAAGTTTGTGAAAATATCGTTCATCTATTTTTATATCTACATCACACAGGGTGTTTATCAAAACAAGTTTATCAAAAAAAAAATCGGCTGTTGAAAATCTCTCCGCGTACAACTATTCTAATAATTTACTTATTTTGACACGTGCAAAAAAATCTTATATTGATAATAATTGAGCATATCGTTTGTTTATATTTCTAGAGAATAGCACCCACGTAGATTCTACATCTTTGTGAGCCTCTAAGTTAATATATATTTAAATGTGTTATAGCACACAAAAATTATATCTTTTTTTAGTCCATTATCTCGGGTAAGTGTCACTTTAAATATATCATAAATAAAAAATTATATATATCTACGCTTAGAAAGCTAAAGAATTTCTTTAAAGATAATATATCACAATATTTATACTCGTAAACCAAAGTCTACAACCAGTGAGTAGTTTCTTGTACGGAGCCGATGTACGGACTCTGACGTCATATACAAATTCAAAGTTGCCCAAAGAGATATGGTTGGTATGTTTCTGAAAGATCGAGTACCTAATGTACAAATTCAAGGTAAACAGATGAGACCACCTCTGCAATAACAATGTATATCGGTTTTGAGTAGATCTGAGTTATAAATGCCACAATGTTATATGCCTTGTTGGGCATCTAATTGTGTATAAAATAAATACAAATAATATTAAACACATTTTCTGTGAGATTCCCAGCAATAACAATGTATATCATCCAAGATGACCGACGTTTTGCGTATTAGTAACGTTAGTAAAAATCGATATTTAGTGTTTTTACAGAGGGAGTCTCCAAAGTTGCTCGATAAATCTGCATGATCAAATAGCGATGGGCTGGACGTATCCATCGAAAAGATGATGAAGTATGGGGGAAGAAGGTTCTGAATCAGAGGTCTTGCACTGGTAGAAGAAGTGTGATACAGACGAACAGCAGAATAATGAATGAAGTCAAGAGTGAATTGGTAATCCTCGAGAGAGGCCTGTATCCACACTGGAAAGTTATTGACATTTGGAAGATGATGATGATGATGATGTATACATGAAAACACAGTAAAATATTTAAAATTTTTGAGTAGAATTTGTATTTTCACGTCAAATATTTTTGTAGCGATTTCTCTCTACGTCATTCCAAAACGGAAAATCGTGCCTGACGGGTGTACTCGTACTTTCACAAAAATATCGGATACAATATTCGAAATATTTTACCAAGCATTGAAAAAGTTTCGTGTTATGATGTCAATACTGAAAGTTGAATGTTATACTTATAAATATATGGTTAAGAGGTGACATAATAGGAGATTTAATTATTCTTTAAATTTAAACTAGTTCATCTTTAAAATTGAAACAAATAAACTTAAGGTACGTTGTTGAAGTTTTGTAATTTGAAGGACAGACGCACACTAACTGATCCATGCCATAAAATACGCAAATAAATCAATTATTGAGCGGGACCATGGCCTCAGTTATATTAGAAAGATATAGTAGTATCGAAACGGGTGGACATTAAATCAATTAATTTAGTTTATTTAAAGTATGTTAGTTTTTTTTAAATTAAAAATTATATTCAACCATAAAGTTAACCCTCATCATTCATTATCCACATCGGTCCCTCATGACTGAGGATCGTAATCTTCATAAATTTTCTACCCTATCGACTATGTTCCTCCACTTGTATTGACATTCTTTAGATCATAGAGCTATCACTAGATAAGTGCTTGTTGCCTTTTCTACTTGGTCGGTCCAACAGGTGAAGGGTTACCCTATTCCTCTGCATCCTTCGATGTGGCCCACCACAACAAGCTATCTTATCTTCTTATAAGATGCTCAAAAACTGAAGTTAATCATATTAAACATTAGAAATATAAATAAATTTAATTATAATGTGTTTTTCATTGTAAGAGAAATATGCACATTTGACAACTTGGTTAATATTATACAATCATGAGTTTGTATGAATGACCCTCATTTCCTCAAAACTGTTTTATAAGCTGGTGTTCCTAAATCAATTATTATCAACTAAGCACTCATATTTCAATATTATTTTTGACTCTGTACTTAATGTGTTCATTTACACATTGGGAGAAATGAACCATTATTTTTTGATACAATTTAATGATACTTATTGACAGGTACATATTGACAAACAAATTAGATAATCTATAACGATAAATCACAAAAAACACATTAAAGGACGCGGTAGATACAAAGAATAATAAAATACACAGTATAATAAGAACATGTACACTGAACGGCAATTATGGGTGATATACTAGTAATGTATGCATGTACGCATAAAACCAATATTCTTACTATTTTTAAACTAAGCTATAGAAAATTTGACTAAATTGATGATTTCCTGGAACGAGGCTTGAACCCTCGACCACTTTCCGGAGTTTTTCCCCATTAATTCCACATCCCGACGTATGATAGACTTAATATGGTAATAAAACATACGAATCATAAGAGTAATCGGCTTAAAATAATTCAAAGATCTATTCCCCGCACCCCCTGGTTCTCCAAAAGGAAAGTCTCCAAAATAACAATATCAAAGATTGAGAATTGGGCATTGCCAGGTAGCTTCACATTTATTCAGATTGAACTTGATAGATTCCCCAATGTGTGAATGTGATACCGAGGAGGATTGTGTGAATGTGATGCCGAGGAGGAAACCCGTGACCATATCTTTTTTGCCTGTCCATTGCGGATCACAGATTTTTTTTACAGTAATCTCGTCAATGGTAATTTTCAACTCCCGGTTAACTTGTGTCATCTTATTTTCCTTAATTCGCTACATTTAATCTATATAATAGCAAATTTTTTGAACGACAATGGTATTGACTTGTAATATAATATTTCCTATTTTATAATATTATGGTACTTTTTTCTATAAAATAAAGATTTAACTTGATTAATGACACAAATCACTCTTGAAGGGTGAATTGCCTATTTAAAATAAGAAGAAAAAGAAGAACCCTCGACCACTATAATACTAGGCCGGTACCATAACTACTAAACTACAAGCACTTCATTACACTCGATAGAAGAATGGTGCGATATATTAAAAATTGAATATAAGAAAGACAATACAAAATTATAATGGTGATTCATGGTATACAAAACCATGTCAAGCTGAACTATTGTAACTATGGAAATTGTAACACAGATAACATAATATATTATTCTTCATTTCACTCGTCAATTCATTGTTTAATAAATTACTTTTTTGATAACCGCTAATCATCCCTGTCCTCTGTGTTTTGTTCTCTATAATATTTTCAGTATCGTTATTTTATCGATCAGGGGTAAATTTATGGTTTAGATTCTAGTACTGAACCCCCTTTCAAATTTTTCCCTACATTCTGCTTTGGTTAAGATATCTAATTCGTCATCACTTCTTCATCACCTTTGATCCTACGGCAGTATATTCGTATCTGATTTCATTCGTGGCCTGCTGAGGCATATTTAATAATAAGGAGATCTAGTGTATGTATACACTGAAACAAACCCTCCAATAATCAAAACATATCCGAGATTCTTGTCATTTGCAAGTTACCCGACACGTGGAGGTCGTGTCGTTGGTGCGTGATTGCGTGCGGAGGCGTCGGCGTCGTAACGACCCCCGCCCGCGCGCCGAGAGTGTCACTTGAAGTTCGGGGCTGTAATAATGGCGTCTATTAGTGGCGCAAAATTGAAACTGCCCCTAATGGGTGCTCGTCAATTCGACAGGCATAATTATCGGAGTGGATTCCCGACGGGTTTGCTGCAATTGTGGATTCATTACGAGGGGTGGTGGCTGGAGCATCCTTCATCATGTTCCGTTTCTCCGGTCAAATGGCCTTTAAGGAAATACATATTTATTTCAGCTATACTTGGTAATGACAAAAAAATATGTTTTAATAATTCAAAGAATAGCTACCTATGGTAGGTAACTGGGGATGTTGATATTTGTTTATTTTTGGAGGAACTCACTATAACTATTGCCAAGCTTTTGTCAATAAAAACTATTATTTTCACAATACTCAAGCCAAATTCGAAATATTTATTTATCATTTTTTTTAATGTGTGTCCATCGTGAATCTAATTGAATTAGATCGCACATATATAAATAAATTTAAGAACGCATTTGATGCGTTGGCTTAATAAAATGAATTAAATAAATTACTTAGGTTAAATTTCAAATACATTTCAGTAGTACCGGAAACGTTCATGCATAATATAATTATATTTATATATTTTTTGTTTTTATGTGATAAATAAATCTTGTTATGTGATGTCATAAATACAGTTCGGAACTAGGTTTAAGATTTTATTTAAGCTTCATTTAATAAGACCTTTTTATCGATAAAAGTCGTAAAGTATATATATATATAAGAGATAATTATAAACGGAAGGCTTATTTAGCAATTCAAAGAAAATACTTCATACGATAGAGCTTTCTGCCTATGAAATGTGCGTAGACTTAATTATTTAATCACTTTTCTTTTAAAGTCTCCTTTGTTCTATTTTAATAAATATGTAATTATATTTCAGGAATCGATTAATAATTATATACGTCTATTTGGTCTAATAAACATTTCAAGATATCATATTATACAAAAGTTATAGTCAGAATCTATATTGCGTCATTGAAGACGTTATCATAAATGATTAAATAGAAATTAAATAGTTTTTTGTGCGTACACACATGATTTATTAACCAAGTGGCCGGAGGTAAATCTCTGTGATTACCAAGTTAGTCCTAATTTCATAGTACAAGTTCTAGTATGACGTGTCATAGGCTTGACTGTTTAATAAAAAATAACCAATTGATGTATTCGAAGACAGCGTGAATGTTGAGGAAGACAACAGTTCATGCACACATTTCACTTTATTTCTAGATATATAAAGGTTCACTAATTTTATTGTAAATAAAATTGGACATAATGGATTTTATTTGTTACACAAAAACCAAGGCAATATTATGGCAAATCCATTTACGATAGAAAAAATTAAGAGATAATGATAGATAGATGATCTTAGTATAATCAATAGGATTAAAAAATGTTCGCTTAGGTGGTTTAGTAATATGAGATGAAAGAATTGTGAGGGAGTAGTAAGACATATATGAAGCAAATAAAGAACGTCCGCGAAAGACTTGGTATGACCGGGCACACCGGACACTTGAAGATGATCATTTCAATAAACTTGCACGAAGATGTATGCATGTGGATGTGGCGAGAATTGTGTCAGAACAGAAAAGTATGGTACTCTATCCTTCGACTACCGATGATGGTAAGTTAGTTAATTAGGTAAGTACTATTGGTACAACTGCGTCGAATGTATTGATATATTGGTACCACTGCATCACTGTTATAAATAAATAAAAATGTAAAAAATAAGGATACTTGTCTATTGTAATAACAAATACAAACATATACTCATAATTTTATGGTTGCCGTTACATAATTACCTTTATAAATCAATAATTTATTTCAATGTAAATGTTGAAAGTTTTGTCGAGAATAATAATATGCTATAGCGGTATGATTATGTATAAGTGGCGTTTACATAACAGACAAGTATTAATTTAATTTCATTTCAAATTTACATAAACTAAATAATTTTTATTTGAATAAAATGTGTATTTGTCTACTCAAATAGGGTATTCGCGTTAACAGTTTGTAGTTCAATATATTTGAGAAATTCTCCTTTTAACCCTTCCTAAACCATGTAGTAACACAGGTCTACCATCATAATTAAACCTGTAATATTTTGGTAAATATATGCAACATAAAATTCCTAGATAATCCTAAAGAAAATATTAGCGCTTAGGAATGACTAGTGAAAAACCAATTATGAAAAGGGAATCGTACAAAAATAACTATTTTTTCCATTCAATCCGTTATAAAATTAATACGTTGATAAAAATACAATTTGTGATATGAAAGACAGAGATCACATACTATTTTCACAGTGAAAAGAACAACAAACATATAAATATAATTGTCTCTTTCTCACTAATTAAATGACGAGAGATAAGAAAGAAGGACACATTATATACGACTTAATAAATGCTCTAAATTATGTTATTAATCATTTTTTTCAAAATTGAATGCTCAATATTTAGAGTAAATTCGAGCCATTAAAGCCATTTAAGCTAATAAAAACATTTTTTATAAATGTTATTTACGGTAACACGAGTTGACAGCATGACTGCGTTCGGATATTTTATATTATGGTATGGTAAAGGTTAATGTGTCTACTATTATTTTTTAGTTGACTTAAGATCCTTTCTAAGTTCGGTTTGTCATGAGCAGTGGTCTCCCAACAGGAAATTTATGGTCTCGCTGCATCCTTTTGAACATTGTTCATTTACCTTAGGCATTCCAGATATTGAGATTTCTTTGGCGATCCTGATAAACCACATGGAGTCTTTGGAATCATCATATTTGAGAATATGTCCTGCTTTTCTTAGCCGCCTCAATTTGCTGAAAAATTTGGTTGTTCGGAGGCCTCAGCGTTTGTACGCCATTAGTAATTATTGATTTATGATAACTGGTTCAATATGGTTATAGAATATTAAGATAATTCTTTGCGGTGATTTATATTTATCCATGTCCGTATAGCACTATTCGCATAATGGACACATTGTAAATATGAAATGTGATTTTCCTTGACAGTAGCTTGAATCAGTATGCTTTTCAAAGCAAAAAATATTACATTCCCAAAATTGTCAAGTTGACATCTCCTATGCAGAAACGATATACAAAGGACTTATGAGATGAGGTTATAAATTATTGAAATATAATGAAGGACACAAAATTCTTATTATTAGAAATATTACATGAAATATAAATTTTACACATTGTTTTTGCAATAGTGTGTAAGAAAAGAGATCAAACTAGTAATTTTAAATAGTATCACCTAGAATTATTGTTCCAATTTTCCCCTTCCCGCCTCACACGCTCGATAAAAGTCATTTGCAATTTGATGAGCCTGTTTATTTGTTGGATATATTTTATAAATCCGGAAGCTGACGTGACGTCTCCACGAGGCTCTCGCAATTCAGATTTTCCTTCAGATTTCTTAATAACTCCCACTATCTACAATATCATTTCAATTTTATTACAAACTTCTAATATCTTTCATTTTGTACAAATCAACCGCTATATTGGTAATTCTTATTTATTAGTGATAATTTTCTATTATACCAAAATTGTGCTTATTTACAACTATTTTAATTCTTAAACTCATCTATTATATTTTATGGCATTTACAAAATGTTTAATCTTGAGTTTCTTTTACATTAATATAAATATGAGAACTCTGCCAGTGTTGAGCTACTTTAAATAAAAAAAAATGTTTTTACATTGTTTCTCACAACGTAACTATATATTATATTTTACAATTACTCTGTTAAAATGCTTTTAAAAATGACCTGAAATGTTGCTCCTAGAAAGCAATGTTTGTAAAAGGTTTTTCATATTCTACGTGAAATTGTAGCATAAAGTGCCATCAAATGCAAGTAAGCTACTTTTCTACGACACAAATTGCTTTTTGCAGACTAAGGTGATGACAAAGGCTTCTTTATTACGAGGATATAAATCGGCATTCAAGAGCTTTTATAGTCGACATTACTGAGAATGACGTATTCGATATTTCTTCGGCATCTCGTCTTAAAATTTGAATTTGTCTCATGGAGAAATATTTTCGCAATTCTCTTAAAAGATGATGAATTTTAACGTTTTTTTTTTACAATTAAGAATTTAATAAACACAATTTACGTACATATTTAATTTTCGTTCTGTTTAATCTGTTACGTCTCGACTTTAATTGAATAAAGTATGTACCTATGGCATATTTCATCAGGGTTAGTGAAGTGAGTAAATTATAATCTCCAACATCATTTATATAATCATATACAATCAACAATTAAACGCGTTATTAAGAAATTTACCTAACTTGATGTAGCATATATATATAATATATAACTACTTTAAATATATATGTTACATCTACTTTATAAATGTATTATTTTGACGTGTGTGTGTGTGATTTTTATTTAGTATTAACAGTGATTAAAATTGTAATAATATAATTCTAAATTTATTATAAAATGATACTCTTAATCTGTAAAATATAAAATAATAAATAAATAAAAATTAAATTCGATATTGGTATATATTTAACATTGATGACTTCATTAGGATAGTATAAAATAAAATCTAAACATAATTTTGATTTTGTTTTTACTGATTATTCCACAGACTAGTAACTGAATAGACATGATATGAAGTATATATATGAGAGTGGTTTAGAATATTATTTGTATTAGTATTTTATACACATATATCCAACAAAATATTATGCAACAGTAAAAATATAATATTTACTCTTTGAAAATTAAATCTTATAAACAAGACGCATTTTTGACAATAGTGCATATTATATTGTCAGCTTTTAAATTTTCGTTCCAATAGAGTCATATTAAAAAAAAATGTCGCGGAGCTCTTTGATTACGTGAGTAGCACCGACGTGATCACGTGGGTGCCACCAAAATTAACATTTTGCGACAAGGAATTTGCGTTAGTTCATGTCTGTTTATTTGGTGATCTGTGGATTATTCCGAGATACACTTTTAAAGATCTGCAATGTTCAAGTTCTTGTTAAGCGTCGATAAAAAAACACATTTATATCAAGTATTGTAGAAAATAGGCCTAAATGGCCCGAGATAGACTGAAATTAATGTTAATTGGAACGATTCTTATGGTGGTGGCTAAATTCAGTTGCAAATTTATGACGTTTTTCTTGTTTTTGAATTGTCTTATTTAATTAGATGATTGCAGGTTTTTCAAAAGAATCTTAAGATAATTAGAAAAAATTTGACATAAATAATACAATTCAATTGGTAATATAATTATTTTTTAAAAAATATAAAATATCTAAATAATTCGGCCACCATTTCTGGCTATGAAATATTCAATAAATTTCACCCATGTCGGAAGATACTACTAATATAGATAAATACGAAAGAAGATATCGGAATATCTTAGATGCCAGGTTAATATTGTGACATTGGGATATTGGTAAATGATATTTCTAGATTTTTTATTATCACCAGGTATGGTCCCATGAATTTTTTTTTACTTATTTTCGTCTAGCGGTCCCTAGACTCCCTGTAAGTTTTATGATACTACCTGCTTGGGTTCCGACGAGAAGATCACATGGTCACCACTGACATCCACATGTTTGTATTTTGGCTGTGTAGGGCGTCTGTTGATGCGTGAGAATATGTACATTATTCGTAATATTTTTTAATTTTTAACTTTCATTTTTTAGCAGAATCATTACAGCCCATCATGCCATCTCATTAAATCATACCACCACCGCCGGACGTATTTTGTTTTGATCCAGCGGGATTTAAGTGTTAAGAAGGCTATATCACATTTTATACACAGCATATTTTAAAAATAAAATAAAATTGCTAAGAGAGTTATTCAATTTTTAGTTTAATTGAATTGATTCTATTTTTTTAATGTATATAAATATTTTCATGCAAGATTGATGACTGAAGCAAAAAAATATGAATCAATATTATATTAAAATACAATTATTTAATTCAATTTTCTTTGATTATTGTTTCATTAATATACATACTTGGAAAATAACGGATACCGAAAGTTGTTTAAAACCTAGAAAAAATGATTATATATTTTTGGTTTGTAAAAAAGCAGATAATATTTCCTACATTAACAGGATCATACCCGTTGTACGCGTAAAATCTTTCGATAGCAATGAATCCTGATTCTGAGTTTTCTATTGATAATAAGACTGTGTCACTCTAGCAAGACAGATCACCACTAACCTAGAGAGTTGACTTTGTTGTTATTTTTCTCTGCCTCGGCTTCATGTACAGGGGGGAGGCATATAGCCTAACTGGTTCTTTTACAAAATGCCATTGCTTACAATAAAGTTTATTATTTGTGACTTGCATGTATCAAAGTTGAAAAAAAGTATTTTACCTAATTAATTATAATAAGACAATTCAAAAATAATTACAATTAAATTAATATTATATACGTGCCCATCATGCCAACATAAAGTTAACTTCCAAATTTTCTGTGTCGATTCTTGTCTGATGTTGATTATTCAGGTACCTCACGTAAGGGATTACCTTTTAGGAGACGCCTTCCACGTGTAGATGATGGTGCTGGAACCGAGACGTGAAGTGTGGCCAATAGTTGTGGTGCCAGGGTAGAATGACGGAGTTCAGGATTGACCATCAGACGATGTTCAATTATCCAGGCAAGCCGGGACTCTGGACGCGATGTGCTTATGCAATTTGTGCGTACCGTATATGATCTCGTCTCTTTTGATAGCGACAAGTTATTCTCACTACATCAACGATTAAACACAGAGAACATCACAGTCTAAGCTTAAACTCGAGACGCACAGCTTACATTTTCCCCGGAATCACAAATTACAAACGCTCGCTTAATATTAGAGACGATACTAATTTTGTTTTCTAATTGAAAACTAGATCGTGTTTATGGAGCGATCTCTCCCGGCTGGGATTGGGAGAAAGACTGACGCATGAGGGTGATGTATCCCTTATGGTGCATTTGCCTACGTGACTAAAGTCACGTACGCTGGACTTCTTATTGCCGTTCCCACGCCGCATCGTCCATATAACAATACCGACGTTTATTACCCTGTCCCCTACTTCGACTAAGTGCTTTTGTATCCTTGAAAAACAAAATATTGTTTTGGGTAATTTTGCATTCTAACAATACCTACTGTCAAAGTTAATTGGCGCTCTGTCTATACATAGCAAAAACAGGCATACCACCAACATAAAAACTCAGGGCTACCATTCGAAGTAATTCAAACACACGCAAACACCCGTGGACAATGTTAGTTGATTTAACGTAAACCAGTTCAATTCTTGTGTTTTCCGTATTTCTTGACAAATATAATAAAATATAGATACTTAATTAAAATTATGTTTTTCCCTTAATTTAATTCAAAGAGACGAAATTGGCCGTGCGACTAGCATTGCAATAATGCTTCAAATGTAAGACACAACATTTTTTTGCATACTTTTTACATTTAAATGCAACGTAACAGGACTTCGGGGTGGTTTTACAGAGCGTTCTTTTATTATGATAATGCAGAAATAAAACACAACCCTTACTACGTAAGCGAAAAGTTTTCTTTGTTCGGTAAGAGTAAGAGTTCGCTCAAAGTTCCGTAAGAATTAAGTCAAATACATTTCAATGTAAGTATTTTGCAAGCTTTAAGTGAAGATGGACGTAAAATAAAAGAATTGTTTTGTCTCAACTGTTTTGTTCTGTTCAATTTTGTTTTTTTTTTTATTTATTTTTTACTTCAATACAAATTTACTCTAAATTTGTATTGACTTTAAAGAAACTATTCTGCTTCAATAGTGAATCTAAAACTTATTATTATTTAATAAAATACGATTATTTTAATTCTTATTAAATTTTCGTGAGTGTTAACTCATTTACTAATAAACAAAAATAAATATAAGTCATTTAGTAAATGGAAAACACTTTTGTTCAGTCGTTGAATAATTAATTTAAAATTTGTATCTTTCATTTTAGAGGAAAAATAATTAACTAATCGACGCGTATTGATTTTTACCGTTAATTTCAGCGTAACTCATGCACCGTGGATGTAGATCCTTAAACTGAAAATAATAATATTTTCATAATCAACAGTTTTTTATTATTTTATTTATTTATTTTATTCTTATTGTGAAGTTGTAACTATTCAGAACATAGGTCTGTTATGTCTGATGATCTTTAATGTAAACCGCTTTCAAGTAAATGAACGACTGATGTATTAATTTGAAAAAGTGTAACATATAGGTTCGAAAATTTGCCATGAAAAATACTGGCGCTATAACACAATTGGTAGTGTACTTCCCCGGATTGGAAATAGAGATCCTGGTTCGAATTCCGGTAACGCAAAAACAATATTTTTCGACAAAATTGATTTTATATGTATATATTTATAATTAATACAATAAATTAGTATTTAAAACAGTTTTTTTAAATTATAAAGCTGGTAATGTTTGAAGATTTTGTTATTGAGATTGTATTTGAATGGACAATGTGCAATCGAATTCAGTCGAATTTGTCTGTCAGAATTTTTAAGTAACGAACAAATCTAATAATACGAGTACAATGGTTAATAAATGCGGTCGTTAAGCTAAAATAACGTATTCAAATGCTTAGTTCTATTGATTTACGTTATTGCACTTATGAAGGTCTGAAGTGTTCATTTAATTTGTTTCTAAACTCTTTTATTTCTTTAATTTGTGTAGGGAGGCTATTGAAATTTTTTAACCCTAAGTATATAAAATTTTGCTGATAATGTTTGGTGTTACATTTAGGGATTTAAAAAATATTTTTAAACCTTAATAATGTGCTCGTTTCAAATTTTAAAGTGTTATTTTTTGTAATTAATTGAGATTTTTTTGTAAATGTTTTCTATTTTGGAAACTGGAAATTTTCAAATTTTGTTGAAAAAGGTGATTTTTTTAAATATTACTTTAACGATTGTTCTCTGTATTATTAGTAACATTCCTCTTCTTCCGCTTCTACCATCATGTCTCACAGTACAATAAAGGTAAAGTTTTGACATAAAATTGATTAATTTGTGTACTATTTTTGGAGGCTGGGAACGAATTAATTAAATTTGTTATGGGAAAAACTGTTTCTATATTTGTCAGGCTCTCAGGAACAGATTAATGACGAATATAGTGGTTCCACTGTATCTATATTTATCAAGCTATTTTATTTGTTATTAAGGAGAATACATTATTATTGTGAAGTTGCAATTTTTCAAAATATAGTTTTATTATTATTTTAATACAATTTAAATGTATCAATAGGAAAGACATACAGATAAAATCAATTTATCGAAAAAATATTTCTGTTACCACCCGCAATAAAAAACGACATATTTTTGTATTTTATTTGTCGTGTGCTCAAATAAAATATTTTTTATTTATTATCTTAGTTTTATTAACCACAATTGAGTTTAAAAAACATCTACCGGTTTCGGAAAACACTTTTCCTTCTTCAGGATGTCATAACTAACTAAAAATATAGTATTGTTTCTTCACCAGAATCTATTTTTAAATTTTTTAAAAAACAACAATTATTTAAAAAAAAAAAAAAAAATTTAGTACCTAACTCAAATTACTGTTCAATACAAATTTAGTCGAATAATTTTTAGGAAAAAATTTTAGAATAGGACTCGTAGTTAAATTTAGTTGGCTGTTTAGAATTTCCTGATTACTTTTACATGCTTTATTTATCTCCAACGATTCCAAATTATTTAATTTGTGACCTACACCGTTTATATGCAAAATTGACAATCCCAATTTTTTATCAAAACCATGACTATTTTCTATCAAATGATTAGAAAATTCTGAAAACCCACTATTGTTCAAACATCTCAAATGCTCCTTTACTCTTATATTAAAATTTCTACCCGTTTTACCAACATAAAATGCAGCACAATCCTTGCAACTAAGTTTATAGACGCCAGAATTGTTAAATTTATCATCTTTGTCTTTAGAATTTATGAGTAAATTTCCTATACTATTATTTGTGTAAAATGCTGGTCTAATTTAAAAGTATCAAATAAAATAGTATGAAAATGAGTATAAATGAATACGTACAATAATAGTTATTATCATTCTCAAGACAATATGGGTTTTGGATTTGTAATTCACATTAAAAAAGTATACAGAAAAAAAAAACTCAGTCATAGATATTTGTTTGTATTCGAAACAAAACATAAAAAAATATTCATCACGGAAAAATATGGCCCGTAAACGTGAAAATAATAATAACGGATTTCTCTTTCCTATAAAATGCGCATTTCAACATTATTTAAAATGTGGCATTGTTTATGATTTCAGAACGTTCTCCCGCTTTTCCACTACGCTTAGCGGCTCAACAGCTGACGCAGCTAACGTGGATTTATGTGGCCTGTTACGTCATTTAATATATTTTCCGTAATCTGGTGGTCCATTTTCTTTTTTGATCATAGTTTCTTCTTCAAAGCCTACTT
The DNA here is from genome assembly GCA_022840565.1 of Eubasilissa regina. Lineage (NCBI taxonomy): Eukaryota > Metazoa > Arthropoda > Insecta > Trichoptera > Phryganeidae > Eubasilissa > Eubasilissa regina. The sequence continues at coordinate 24,735,969 of JAINEB010000011.1, read as the reverse complement.
TTTAGCTGGTAAATGGGTATTAATGACCTCACGGTCGCCGCCAGACTCCGTGGACAGACGGAAATGAAAATTTATTTACCGCAAGTGTCTGCGGGCTGATAACTCCCCTGGGGTTTTATTTTATTTGCTTTATTCTGTTACTTCTCACCATAAACAACGGCGAAGGAGGGTATTTTTCTACGTTTTCCGCTCTTGCGGGAATCCCGAAAAAACAAAGTACTGAAAGAAGCACTCTTCTTTGCACGAAACTTTCGGACGAAGTGTTTTCTACTTCAACAGCATTAAATACGCATTTGATTCCTGAAATTCTAAATATTGTTAATTTCTAATAAAACAGTTAGCTATATTTATATATCAATAATATGTGTTTCCGTGAATGCCTTCGACAGCTGTGGTTTCCGGGATTCCTATTGATAATATGTTCAGATTTGAAACAGTGTCGTAGCTGGTCCGATGTTGTTCTTCTTCTGGGTAAATTTCCGACTAGATTATTGAGATCTCTTTACCGTACGGTGTACTGGATGCAATTGCGTCTTGTCGTTTTGCGCGTTCTTCAATCTACGAAAATGGCGGCAATATTCATACACATAAATGATCAATAACAGTAACAAAAAATTCCAGGTGAACTCGAAGAATCTCCGAAGGCTGTTATAGGAACCCTAGCTGGTACTAGATTTCCTATAAATAAGATGCACAGGTATAGCGATTAAAGATACATATAGATCGCTATGTTTAGACTAGAGTCTATTTGATCTGAAACTGGAATACTTGCAGGACATTTATAGTCGGTCATTGGCTTGGATGGCCCATAGTGCTAAATATAAATCATTTTAAAATATACTACATATATATATATTTAAATAGAGATGCAAACACAGAATACATGTCACATCAATATTCTTACTATTTTTTGAACTAAGCTAAATGCTTGTACGATAGAAATAAAAATATCTTAAGCCTGGTGTCCTAGAACGAGGCTTAAACCCCCCACCACTAGATCACAAGATTGACAACATTAAGTAGTAATGTATCTAAAAATATCAAAAAATTAACTATATCGGGAGTAATAAGTTCACTATTAGAGGTACACTGTAACTGAGGTAACTATGGTAGTAAAAAAATACGTTGAGATTTATTATTTTAAAAATTCTTTGATGACACTTTAAATTAATGTCATATTTTAGAGAGATGTATTGAGAGATTTTTGTCTAGTGGGATTTGACCTACAAATTCCAATCAATTTAATCAAGAGGTAATTTATAGATAGAGCACCTATTTATCTATGATAGTGGAAATACATCCTGACTCTTCATCCTTTGCGAATATGAGGAGTCAGGAGAAGACAAGAGCTACTTGTACTAAGGTAGATGAGTGATTTTCTTATTCTCGGGAAATATAAGCTGGTTTTAATTCCTCCAAAATTTTAGTTATTGAATCCATATAAACGTAGTCAACTAATTGACATGCCAGTTTCTTTAAGTTACAATATATTTATTTAAATTTTCAATGTTGCCAATTGTAACCGAAGCAAGTCGCCGATCACGATGATGGTGATAGAATCGGAAATGATGGGTAGATGGGAAATAGGGAATCTGAAGTGAGGGAATGTTGAGGAATGAGGGAATCCTTTGATAGCGGACCAGGATGGCTTATGGGTTAAGAAGGACATCTCGACTAACCTGATGATGAAGCCACCACTGACTTTCCTGAATCCCGAATTTCACCCCAAAAACAAAAGTGCAACTGTTGAACTTCACCGTCCACAAAACATAAAATTCACGGCGTTATTGTACTTCGACTATATTAAAAATAAACCAGTTGATCCAAAGGAACAATGTGTACTAATTGGGAGTGGGCTAAGGGGTAGGAACAAAAATAAAACTGGTAACAATAATAGCTGCTACATTTTACCAATTTTTTTATATCCGCATGAGATATTTATGAATTATGTGTTTACTAATAAAAAATAGTTTACGGAAACACTAATTATTTATCGAATCAACGAAATAATCTAGTTTTATGGGCTAATCTGCCGTGTATATCTGACCTTTCTGGCCGACGTTTCGGATTTCATTGCAGGGTCCATCGTCAGGGCTGATGTGATGTATGACTGTTAGTGTTGTGGTTAAGTACTGGCTCGCAGTACCGTGTCGAAAACAGGTGTTGTGTGAAGTGAGTAGAGTTGTGTTATGTTATTTTCTAACTACTCTCGGATCACTCTCTGTGTTTTGAAGCGGCGGATACTACGAGGCTTTTAATTGGTTTTTAATTTTAGTTCGGCCATAAAGGTCAGATATACACGGCAGATTAACCCAGAAAACTATACATAGAAGATTCTAAACGGCCGTGAAAACCCAAGAACATTTTTAACGAAATAATTAATTATCTTTTTTTTTTTTTGTAATTCAATGGAACATGTAATTAATGGGAACGGTTTTTTGAGGATGATTAATGGGGTTTCGTGAAAATTTAGAAAAAAATCTGTGAAGGTTGTTGATTTATAAATATTAATATATAAAAATTATGTTTAAAATATTACAAGTATTAATTGGTCGGAAAAGTGTAATCAAACTAAGTTAGTTTCTCTATTAAGTTTGACAAAATATACAAATTATTTAAAGCAAGTAATAATTCATTATTCGTGTTTCTCCATCTCTCGAAACTAAAAACCATGAAAATTTTTATTTATCAATTAATTACCAATAAAACGATTCGAGGTAAACCTTTTGTAATAAAAAGTACTAATTGCTTTTAAAAATTTATTCCGTCTCTTTGAAAACATTAATTTTGTCGGAGAATAATTGAAAAGTTTGAAATCGATGGACCTTTTAAGAGTGATTCATGCAAATTGCAATAAATTTTCAAGAAGTTAAAGTACGTCTGGGAATCCTAAGAAAATGCAAGCTGTTTTAACAAAGTTTTTCTTAAATTGTCGAACTAATTGTACTACTACTTTTTATCTGTCGTGTATTCTTTTTTTATATTCTCATAGCAGAACATTTTACCAATTGAATTGACTTCAATAAACAACTTTTATATATTTGTGTAAGAGTATAGATGTCTTTAAAACTTGTAATATAGCGCAAATACAGTGTAAACGTTAGGGATTAAAAAATTGGGATGTGGGATGGATATAATAAATTAGAATTAGAAACGGAAAGGTTCACAGGATCAATCAGAAACAAGAAAGAACACGACCTACCTGCCGGTATTGCTCGTGATATATGTACCACTATGACGTACTTTTCTGATACGCACGAAGTCAAAGAGTGCACAATATGAGTGATACAAGTCATAGAAAATATCTTTTTCTAAGGTACAAGGGGGTGGGGCAGATAGGCACGTAAACAAGAATCATGATATCTAAAGGGTGTTTTTTTAGACGCATAGAACTTTAAAATGAAATAAAACGCATACAAATCGTGGTAACGGCCATGGTATTGGTTTATTAGAAAGATAATTTTATGCCATTAAGGTTTAAATATTATTTAGAGCATATGTGCGCCGCGGAATCTGGAAGTCCAATTTTCGACCACTTTTTGGAGCAGCTGGGGATGTATATCGGCAATAATGCGACAAATATTAGCTTCCAAGTCGTCTATTGTCTGTGGTTTGGAGGATTATGTCGACCGTAAAATAGACGTAGCGCACGGTAAGTTTTGTAAACTGAACCACGATTTTCTAAATAAATTTGCACAATTTGCAATAGTTGTTCTGGTATAAGTCTATTCATGGTGAAATGGAAAACCAAACTGAGCACAAATCAGAAACCTCTAAAAAAACATTACATTGGTGCGTCATGAAAATTGTCATCCACATTGGTCTCTCATGATTGAAAATCGTGATCTTCATGAACTCTTGCCCTCTTGACTATGCTCCTCTACTTTCTCGATATCACCAGAGAAGTGGATGTTACTTCTTCTACTAGCTCGGTCCAACTGGTAGGGTATATTGTCCTCTTTATTTCCATCCTTCGACGTGGCCCACTACGACAAAATTTTCCAAGTGAACTCCAAGGAAACTATCTTTGATGTTCATCTTCTGCAGAATGTAAAAAGCGATTGGAAAAAATAATCACGATAAAAAAAATTTCTAGTGTAATTTGTTGGTAGTTGTATTAAATTGTTTTTTTAATAAACCAAAATATGTGAAATGTGATGAGATGTTATTCGTCCAATATTCTAAAATTATAAAATGTGGCGGTCTGTAACAATTTCGGTTAACTTCACCTTTATTTTAATTAATTATAACGAAAGCTGCCTCTAGAAAGGATGGGTTGAGGAGGGAAAATTCCTGTGGACCTGTAGTATAATAATTTGGCTGGTTACCTAACTCATATAATAACATCAACAACAACCCGGACAGGAGACCTCGCATTTGTATGTTATATATCTATTTTATTTTATTTGTTAACATGCCGTTAGGGAGATGAGCAAATGGAGGGATACATAAATACAAGAGAGAACCTTTTTATGTACTTCTTCTTTTTCTTGTGCCAACGGACGTTGGCTATCATCACTTCGTTTACTTCGGGCCGGTGCAGCTCTAGAGTAGATTGGCCAAACCATTGTCTAGGTTCTTCAGCCATGATGTGCAAGATTTCGAACTTCTCCAGATATCTCATTACACGTCCAAGAAATTGAAATTTTAGGATTTTTATTGTTTTATATTTTGTTATTAATTTTCATATTGTATTAATAGATGTATGTATATATTTTTTTATTTAGTTGTAATTTTTTTTTTTACATTTAGTAGATCTTCATCTTGTTTTATATAAATGTACATAGCCACCTCCATAATTCAAGATCTTTCTTATTTGGGGGTGCATAACTCCATTATTTTTTTTTAATATTGTCGATTGTATATATAAATATATCATGATTGCAAAACATTTTTTTTTCATGCGGATAAAGATTATACGAGCAAGTGCATTTATTTACATAGAATATAAATATAAGATTTGTATTATCTCTTAAAATACTGTGTGATAATAGATTACAATGTAATTCATAGGATACAGTGAATAGTGATACATCGCAATTTACAGGATCGTCTTATGAGCGAGAGCCTCCGTATCGATCCTTCATGTATAGTGCCTGGTTAGCATTTTTTTTTCATTATAATTTATCGTAAAATAGTATCTCGTAGAACGTACATATGAATATTCATTTAATAACATATATAAAATAGAATATGATTACAAATAAAAATAGAGAATTAATGAAATAACATTACAAAAGAAGTAAGATATCAAAGCATCGCACGGTCCATACATAAATAAACATGAATGTATAGGATATAGCTTGTTTTGAACCATTCATTAAAAGAGATTTGCAGCCTTATTCTGAGTTTTACGTTTGTAACGCTAATCGTTCATTTGAGTAGTCCAAACGTCACGTGTCACGCACATAACATAACAGCAATATCGTGATCTTGTAACTTGTAACCAATGTTCATCAATTGAAGAAAAATACTGTATCGAGTACCTAAGAATCATAATAGATAACAAACTCAAATACAAAAATATATTATTAATCTTACAAACAAAACTGCCTGCATATTTTTAAGACTCAGAAACATCTTATCACTCACAAATCTTTAAATAATATATTACGTATTTGTACAGTTACATTTGCAATACGGTATTATTGGATAGGGAGGAGCATACAAAATTTCGATATCACAATTGGAAATTACTCAAAAAATTATGATAAAAATAATTTAAAAAAAACAAAATTACAATCCAAGTGTCTAACTCTTTACAGAATTCAAAGTACCAAAAATAATAGACATATACAAAAAAAAATTTAAAAAATTAAAAAAAAATTTAATATTAAAAGCAACTTCCGATCTACAATATTTAGAGACCAAATTGATATTCCAAAACTTAAATACATCATAAACCAAAACCATTATATTTATCAAGGCATCAAATTCTTTAATAATCTCTCCCCTCACAATTAGAAAAATTACAGACTATTATAAATTTGTATCTGAAATCAAAAAATATGTATACAGACTAGCAACACATAAATTATACACTCTCTTATATACTCTATTTCTATACTCGAGTCTCGACTCTCATAGAGAAGAAAAAAATGTAAAAATTAATGTATATATATATATATATATATAATTACTGATTATGTTTAAAAATGGATTATATCTTCTAATAAATAAAAAAAAAATGTATTCCTAGCCCAGAATCTGGAATAAGGATTGTGATATTTAAATTGTAACAGATACCTGCTGCCATCTATGAATCACAAAGAAAAGTCCGCTATAACCGGAACGCATACCACTGGGTGCTCGCGTCATCTACTAACCGAGTATATTTCAACCTTTGTAATCTATCTTCAAATAAATTCTGAGTAAAATCATTAGTACGCGTTTTTATTCAATTAACCTTTACTGCCTGCAATTATCTCTCACTGTAACCAAGACTCGGCTATATACCTACACGAACATAGAATTGTTAACCGACTTAGAGGTGGATTACCACTCAAATATCATCCTAATATTCGTATCATGAACAACACGTACAATCCTCATATTCTATAAAAGGATTAAGTACATCATAGACTGTCAAGATTTTCTTGCCATTCTCCATGGATTTGACAATGATGAATTATAATTGATATTACATGTAGCGCTTAATTCCAAAATCCCTTAAAATGGATCGGAATAATTAGTGTTAAATTTGCAGTTTTGTAGATTTTTTTGTCCGCTACATGCAGAATATACTGTTTTTTGTAAAAGCTACTTAAATCTATTGATATTGTATGTTTAAAATTAGGATTAGTTTCAAAACACCCCAAAGCAAACAGAGTGTAAAGTTGCCATTCCCCCTCAAATAAAATCACCCAATCACAACCCTAGTTGATGATCACGTGATCTTTAATTTAATATGACTACCAGAACACTATATAGCAGAAAAAAAATACATTACAGAATTGTCTCTTTAAACAATGGTGATGTTAAAACAAACATTTTGTACATTTGCTTTCAAAATATGTTTTTTTTTTATATAACACATAAAGTAGTTTTAGGGGGTTTTGGAATTAGTCGCTACATACTCGTATATTCAACTATTCGCTGACTGATTTCAGCAGAGCTATTTAATATATTTTTGGAGTATATTTTTGAACTTGATGGTTCTAAATACGACGTATCTACGAGTGTATAACACAATATTTCAAATTTGTATTTTCTATAAGTATTGTTATAATCTGATCATACTTTTGCCTTATTGGCTCTGCAAGTTATCTTTAAAATCTTTCGTTAGGCATTCTAAGGATGTATCTGAGCCGCACCAATTATAACTTGTCGATCTTGTATAAAGAGCGTCGAAATAAGAAACACGCCATTTTATTTTACCAAATCAATTTTTGTCTGAAATATATTTAAAAAGACACCAGAATTTAAATACACACTCCCTGTCGTAATTTGTCGTTTCCTGTGAATTCGAGCGAATTTCTCCGGAATTATTAAACCGCTGTATATTCGTCTTACATTCCGGAATCTGAGATATATCGGATAGTAAAAATTCTCATTAAACTTTCGAACATCTGCTCCGATCGTTGCGGAGGCAATCCTTGTAAAACCATTCAATTTAAACACTTTTTGATATATTGCCCCCTTCCTTATCCAGAGTCACACTCGTAACGAGATGATATCCTATTTAAGACCCGTTTGTTAAACGGAGTCCACTTCTTCCTTGTTTTGTCGCTATTTACAATACTGTTTTTTAAATTTGGTTATTTTTTTATCGTAAGACTGACTGCTGGGTAATTATATATTTTTTTATAAAATTCAATGGCATGAAAAACGAAGTAATAAATCACACACCACACCATGGTCATACTATTTAGGAAGATCGTTATCGTAGTAACAAGAAATAACCGGGGAGCCTGTATGAGAAGATGTATGAATGTGAATGAGACGAGTATTGTGTTTCAGGACAGAAGAGTGAGGAGCTATATCCTCTATGCATACCCCCCGTGGGAAAATAGCGTGATGGTAAGTCAGTAATTTTGAAATAAGATGGATAAATATGCGTCATTTTTGAGATATTTTCCATCTGTCTGTAAAATTGAACGCTGTCAAAAATAGTCAACTTATGGTGATGAAATTTGGTACACTTGTACTTTGATAATGTAGCTATTACAAAAAGTTCCAGATTTTTTTTATGGCCAATTAATGAAAATAATTAAAACTTGTTGAAAATCACAAAAGTTTTAATAATTTATAAAACGTTGATTTTCAGATATTTTACGCTAAATGGATCGCTAATGATGTATCCTAAACAAAGGATTTGTTTAGACTATTAATTCTGAGACATTTTGTATAAATATCCCGAAATTTATTGTATTTAATTTAATTATAAGCTAGTTATTTTAAACAATAATTATTAATATTGTATGTAATCCTATTTTCTGCACAAGTACACGCTTTTTAGAGAAATTGTAGAACTAAAAAAAAAAACTTATTATTGTATTGTTTCATTGTAATTATAACACATTAATAAATAAATCTTTTTAACGGAGGATAGTTTAGGAGTCTCCTGTTCTTGATCGAAAAAAGTTAATTAAAATTTTTACTGATATTACGTCGATGATGATTTCAGTAATATATATATACTGAAATCATTATCGATGTACATATGTATATATTTTTAATCAATATTCATCTAAAATGTGTGTAAATATCTGATTTTTTTCTCAGGATAAGATTTGGCCTCTTCCATAAGTGCTCTCCACCGACTCCTATCCCTGGCCATTCTTCTCCAATTCCCAAACCCTCCAATCCTGATCCAGTCTTCTTCCACACAGTTTTCTTTGGCTTGCCTCTAGGTCGCTTTCACTGGGGTATATTCTTGGTCGTGTTCTTTAGTGGCCTATTATCTGGCATTTTTTCGACATGGCCAGCCCATATCAGTCTTTGGGACCTACAGAATTTTACAATTATTACAATCGGATTGTCGAACTCATGATTCATTTTTATTCTGTAATTTATTTCTAGTGTAGGTCCATGGATTTTTCTTATTCTTATTGTGATATTCTTGTATTGTATCTATGTGTGAGCCTCACCGCCCGCGCGGGTCGTGTGCGTGCGTGTGAGCCTCACCGCCCGCGCGGGTTGTGTGCGTGTGTGTGAATGCATATATATTGGCGGGTATAAATAGCGGTAGGTATAAATAAAGAGAGCGCCCTTTTTTGCTACTGTTCTCTTGTTATAGTTGTACATCTTGTATCTCACTATAATAAATAGTTAATTGTCACCACGAGTTTTATTCAGACCTTTAACAATACCGAAAAGTACAACGAATATGTACTATTACGCATACTTACGTAATAGTACATCTTCTTGCGTAACACTTATTCTTCTTAATTTTTTTTCTTCGATTTGGGTTAGGCACCACATTTCACAACCATAAATGACTACTGGTCTTACTATAGTTGAGTGTACAAATTTAAAATTGACGCAGATTAGAAAAATTATTAAAACGAGTTCAAACGGCTTCCGATAAACTGGATTGAAATGGTTCTGCGGCAGATTGGGCCGGAACGACTTTTCTCCGCAAAGTTTTCTTGTATAAGAGTGAACCGCTGAAAATGCCAAAATTTACTCGGAGGAATTAGACGGAGTCACCGCGCGGTGGAATATGACCGGAAACTTTCGGCGGAGCAAATGAAAATTAAGACGATTTCTAACGTGGATCCTTCGGGCACTTGTTAAAGTGGTGCGGGAGAGGGATGAAACTTGAACGTTCGACGGAGTTCAGCTTTATGGAGATGTTTTTATTTAACGACAGGCCGTGAAGCTGGAAGGGTAACCTTGCAACATTAGCGGGGACATTTGAATGAAAAATGCTCATAACTAATTTTTACACGAATTAATTATTATGGCGGTTTTTTACTCATATACAGTAGAGTACGTTTAACACGAAATAAATATTTTTCACGTTAAACGTTTAAATAAGTACCGTATTAGTTCTAATATAATACGAGTTCCATTTTTAACTAAAAAATCAGTTTATTTTTTAAGACCTCGATTATAAGACGATATCCATATATATATATATATATATATATATATATATTCTCGTAAATAAAAAACATTTTTTTAATTATTTATTAAAGAATGCAAATATCGAAAAATGTATAGAAACATATGTAAACATTCGCATTGGTAGTTCTTTTTAATCGCCAAATATTTGACCGGTAACATCATCTTCATCAGCACTTTCATCACTGATCACATCTTCTGATTCACATTCTTCACTTGAGTCAATGTCACCAGTATTTTCTTCCAGCCACAAAACACCAGCCTCCGTACCATCCATGGTGTTGGAAATGCAACACTTTTTAGACCCATTATTAATGCTTCCTGTGTCAATTTTAAACCATGCATTGATGACCCATTCCCAAAAGGGAATAACAGTAGGCTTCTTGATTTTTCCGGTTGGAGTAGTTCCATGATCATTTGCAAGCAATCATCGTTGCTTTTTATATGTTTTAAAAAGTTTACTGGCCACGATATCCGAAAAACACAAAAAAAATCACATCAAATGCCCGACAGTCGAAAGGTCCGAATATAAGACGACTCATAATTTTTAATGATATTTCGGGGAAAATAACCTCGTCTTATATTCGGGTCAATACGGTAATTTATTCACATATTGACTGTTAGTGACATGATTAGTTTGCCAATAGTTAATCACATCTATTTAAAATGATTAGTGTAGTAAGCTGGCTTAATCAATAGATATAAAATTATAAACAATTAATATCCCAAATTCTATACAACCAGCTTTTTACACTAATAACAAATTAAAGAAATATATATTAAATAACAAGGACAAGGACGACATTTAAAAAAAATCGGGTGTCTACATATTAATTCGCAATTATTTTTAAATAAGTAAAACTAGCAGAAATTTTAATTTAAGAATTAAAGAGCACTTGCGATACCTATTTAGGCATCAACAACAACTATTCAGAATTTTCCAATCACCTTTTGGAAACAAACCATTATTTTGATATTAACAAGGCTTATTAAATTGTATATACAAATACTAGGAGTTTAGAATTAGATAAATTCGAAATTTGAGAAATAAGAAAAATTGTTGATAGCAAGCTAAATATTATAAATAACCAAATCTTTGCAAATAGTCACCTTTTAAATTTGTTTTCATATTAGTTCTTACTTATTCATCACTTTAAAGTTTTGTTTTTATCTATGGTATACATTGTTTCCTGAAGAAGATACCTCATGCATCGAAACATGTAGAATAATCAATAAATAGTGGTTAAAACAAAGTATTTTATCTAATTATTAATTAATAATTTGATGTTGACGTGGTCGATGAGTAATTCACGAAATGTATAAAAAAACAAATAATTCAGTTAACACTGATTATCAGACGCCGCATTATTAAATATAAACTTAACCCATAACGATACAACCGAATGTTTAAAAAGCCTATCGGTTTAAATTATAAGGATGCTGTTATGGGGACAAGTAGTTATAAAGACTGTTTATTATCGGATGTCACCGTAGTCAAGAAAAAGTTAAGTCATAAATTTGGTGACATCGCGGCTGCCGACGTATTTTAGAGAGTTTTGGCGGCCGGTGTTCTTCTGAGACGTGAAATATTTTTGTGTTTTTTTATTTAATAATAATTTAGTTTGCAGATAATGTATTTGTTTTACTATTATCAGGGCAGTCGGGTGCATGTACATAAATGAAACTTGCTCTTGCGTCTCGGAGACTAGTCTGTAATGATCGGTGTGCATCAGTTGGTCATTTCAACTCGCATTAACTCTATCGCTTACGCGAGTTTTGAGACAAAAGTTTCGAAACTTGGTGAATCTTCAGACGAGATGCCGATATTGCAGTGGAAATTATTTGGTGCCATTTAACTTAATACATCACAGGTGCGTTCTTGGAATATGCTATTGGTAATGGATCTTTTCAGCACGTGTATAACTTCAGAGCCATTAATATAGCCATGATATCCTCGGATCCTATGACGTGGATAATTAACCTTATATACAACATTAAAAAATTTGATAGATATGAATGTTGATTGGGTGAAATGGTGAACATAACATTGTGCAATGTGATCACTTAAGCTAGCCGAAGACACGTTGAATGACCTGTAATCACACATACTTTCATATTTTACCATTAATAATAAATAGCTTCGTCTCTATTAGAATTCTATTATTTATGTGATTAACCTTTTCCCTGATGAAAGCGAGTATACGCGCGCTAGCTCACCAGTCCCTCCATGCTGTGAGCGAATAAACTTGCAGACAGCTTTACATAGTCATGAGCACGTAAATAAACACGAATTTCAAATGTCACATGTTGTACCTCATGCTGACATCTATGGGGATAAATCCTAAGACCTTATTATCAACTCACTGTGTATCGAATGTCACGAAATCTATATTTTTGTAAACTATTCCTTTTGACAGTTGGCAGACCGCGCTAGTGTTATAACTTTCGATGTTTTTACAAGGGATTCTCAGAAGCGTCTATAACGTTTTCTTTGTTTGGAGATCGCTGGGTTTTTTGTGCCGGAAGTTTTTGGTTAGAATTCAATTATCGTCGGTCATGAGATATTCACCTCGTTCATTATATTCATTACACTATGTAGAAAACAACTATGTAGAAATCCATAATAAACTAAATATAAATCTAATAACATAATTAATATGCTATATAATTTTTCTAAATATATAATATTAATAATTGTTTGTGAATCTTTTCAATTAAAAAAATAGTAGTAGATAATAATAGTAATCAGTAAAGCAGTTGTGTATATAAATCTCCCACAATAGAGTACGATTATACCGTAAATTTTGATGTAAAGCCTTGACAATGGCACGTATCACTATGTCAAAACATCAGTCTAAGCTTCTCCATTGAAACTATCTAATGCGACTTAACCATTTAATGCGATCTAACCTAGAAGAGACACCATATCCATACACAAGTGCTCACGGGAACCTGAAATTAAATATATATCCACATATCCAAAATCCTCTATGACGACTGTATGTGTTTTTGAGTTATGGATGAAAACGTATATTTTGAAAACAAATTGACAAAATGTTTGTTTTTATATCAGAAATTTTGTAATGTAAATTATTTTTTCTGTGCATATCGTTCTGGCAGCCATACTGGATTTTAGATCATGTGATCATCAATGTAATTGGTTGATTTCATTTTAGTGGGAATAGCAACTTATACTGTGTCTGCTTTGGGGTATTTTGGAAGTAATCCTGATTTTAAACATGCAATATTAATGGATTTAATATGTTCTGCATGTAGCTGATAAAAAATTCTATAAAACTGCATATTTATCTCAAATTATCCGAAATCCCTTTTAGGGGTTTTAGGAATTTGCCGCTACATATATATATTTAGTTTCATAATATTATAGTCCTATTTTATGTAAAAAACATATAACTTTTTGTGTAAAGTAATATATTAATATTGTTAAATCAATCCTCCAGTAAATAATAAAACTAATCGAACTAGTTGCTACAAATTGTAAATAAATATTAGTGTAGAAATGATTAAATTCTTTCTTGTATAAATAATAATTTTAATAATATGTACATAGGTAGATATTATCCACCTCTAAATTTTCCACCCCTACCGCTAATTACGCTATCGCAAATGTAATTGTTTTACATTTAAGTGTATAAGCATAAGACTAGGGTAGATGTAATTACGCGAGATATATAAACATATTTTTGAGATAATTTTTATAAATACAAATATATGTAGGCCAACTTATAAGTATTTAAAAACATTTAAAAAAAAATACAGTACATCAATTTAATACTGGGAATCTTATAATAACTGTGTTAACAGGTAGAAAATATAAAAAATTAAGAAACTGATATAAAAATTGCAGAGGAAAAAGAGTACAATGAGACCCAGATGTGAGTCTACGCAAACAAATAATATATTATTAAGGAGAACACACTCTTATTGTGAAGTATTAAGGTTAGAAAATTTCTTGACAAAAATACTGTCGCTGTAGCATAGTTGGTAATGCACCTTCTCCGGATTGGAAAAGAGATCCAGGTTCAAATCCCGGTAGCGCAACAATATTTTTCGATAAAATTGATTTTATATATATATCTTTATAATTAATACATTTAATTAGTATTTAAAACATCACAGACCTATGTTCTGAATAATTACGACTTCACAATAATAATGCATTCTACTTAATAATATATAAATTGTATCAATGTGTCTAAAATTTAGTAAAAATGAATTGTTAATTCTGGCGTCTATTATCGGTTTACTCAACGGTATTTGAGATTCCGTAAAAACAATGTAGATGGCTTTCAGATAATGGAACGATATGTTTGAAAAAGTATAACATATAGGTTCGAAAATTTGTCGGAAAAAATGCTGTCGCTGTAGCATAGTTGGTAATGCACCTTCCCCGGATTAGAAAAGAGATCCAGGTTCGACTTACGATAGCGCAACAACAATATTTTTCAATAAAATTTATTTTTTATGTATATATTTATAATTAATACATTTAATTAGTATGTCAAATAATATAAAGTACGTACATATTACACATATAACTGACACAAAAAAAAAGTATTGTATATGTTTATTTACATGTAAGCGTCTAAGTCATAAAATTTGGTATTAAAAATATGAAGAATGGTACAATAATTTTATTCTAATAAACCTGTAAGATTTTATTGCATTGTTAATAAAATTGATAGGTGAAAGAAAGATAATTATTATATTTGCTGTACTGATTGAAAAAGAATAATATTCAAAATGTCTTATCCAATATCTAATTGAACGAATGTATTTTATCTACATATATTTTTCTATGTAACCTCGTTATCTAGGCATCAATAAATACTTTCATGAGAGGAAAGACTAAATTTACTTATTCCTGTTATTTTTTTAATATAATTCGAAACGTTGATATTATCCTAAATATCCTAAAATAGCTGGGGTTTTAATCTGCCACAGAAGTGAGCATTTTAAGTAAATGGGCATTTGACGACAGGCCAAGAGTACTCCAGTTTCCTCTCGTGATACCACAGATTGTTATCCACTTTCCCTTAATCTCCCAACGTTTGAGTGTCACACTCCCTGACCATCCATTCCCCACGGACCGGGTCGGGTCAGGGGTGGATTAATGCATACCAATGAAAATTCGACGAAGTAACGATGTATATTTTAAGTAAGCTTTAATATTTATTAAATAAAAAACATTTATTTTAACGAGAATAAATATTTTTTTACATAAAACATGTGTAAGAAAGATAACTAGGTATTTTAAGGTAGAAAATTATTTAAAAAATTTAAAAGAAAAAAGCGACACAGACTACCAAATATATAGACATGAACTTTGGCAAATATATTGTTTTAATATTTGTATTTTGTTGTCACCCACGTGATCATTTTGGTACCACTTACGCAATCAAATAGCTCCGCGACTTTTCTTAAATATATGACTCGATTTGGACGAAAATTTTAATGCTGGCAATATAATATGCATTAATGTAAAAAGTACGTGTTTTATACACAAAGATTTTTATTTTCGAAGAGTAAATACTTTTACTGTTGCATAAATGTATCATAAACTATCGGATTTATGTTTCCACAAATAATGTGAGTAGAAAGTCTCTCGTCCAGCAACTAATGTTTCGAACCCCCCCTCTCAAATATGTAAGCTTTGTTTCATGTCTATTCGTTTGCTGGTCTGTGGTTACGTACATAGAAAGTTTAAAAAAAATATATCATAATAAATTAACACAGTAGGTAAGGTACTAGTGGACTATGAATGTTTTTTTAAATATATATTTTTTGAACAGTACCTTAACCAAAGCTCTAATTTTTATATCACCAATATTGAATATTATATTTCCAGTTTTTCTGAGTCGTTGAAATATGGATAAATTAAAAAAATATATATTATTTCACATTTTTCTAAAATAATAAATCTTCTTATATAAATACAACTTCAGTGCCTTTAAATAAATTCTATGTCAGAGTACGCATGTAAAATTACGATTTTTTACATTTAATATATGGCTTACGTTTTTGATAATTCAAATGCTGGTTTATTTTTTTTTTTGCATACAGAAAATAACGAGTATATTGTGTCATCTTAATAATATTAAACATAATTTGGTAAATAATTCGATTTTATTGTTTCGCTACTATCACTCGCCTAGCCTTAAATGGAGTTCAGCCAAATCGCCTAACAATAATGGCAATGAACTATTCTGAAAATTTTGTTATGACTTGATGATATTCAGAGGCCTCAATTTAATTATAATTTTTTATTTTAATATTAGAAAATATAATACATTTTTAGAATACTGTAGGATAATGTAGGACATACATATATTTCTACTTACATTTATTTCTTCTCTATGTGACTTAGAGTTTATGTTTCAGTTAGTCTGTGTACATATTTTTTTTACTTCAGATACAAATTTATAGTAGTCTGTAATTTTTCTAATTATGTTGGGAGATTGTTAAAAAATTTGATGTCTTGATAAATATAGTGATTTTAGGTTGCGGTTTATTTTAGTTTAGTCTCTAAATCTTGTAGATTGGAATACGCTTCTAAAATTTAATTGATTTTTAGTTTTGAAAATTTGGATTATTGATTTTTTTTTGTATATGTCTATTATTTTTGGTTTTTTGAAATCTGTGAAGAGTTTTATACTTGGATAGTAATTATTTTCCCAGAATAACTTTTATTATCATTTTTTGAGTAAGAGTTATTATTATCAGTTCTAATTGTGACATTTAAGTTTTATATGCTCCTCCCCATTCAATAGTACCGTATTGTAAATGTGATTGAATTAGCGCGTAATATATTGTCTTCAGATTTGTAAGTGATAAGATGTTTCTGAGTCTTACAAATATGTAGGCAGTTTTCCTTACTTTGTTAGTAAGATTAGTAATATGTCCTTTCCAATCGAGTTTGTTATCTATTATGATTCCTAGGTATTTCATACAGTCTTTTTCTTCAATTGATGAACATGGTCACAAGAGTCTTCTTGAGTACAGGCTTTGGTGTGAATTTTAATATTAACTTCGGTGTTATTCTTATAATATTACGCTTCCCCACCTAAATCTATGACTTTCTGGATGTGGCATCACTGGTGACTTTGTTAGTGTCATTTTCATTTTATTTTTGTTACTGAGTTTGTTGGTGTCTTCGGTAGGTTGTAAAGCACTTGCTTAAACGGCCAGGTCTGTGAGACTCCTGTCATCTCATATATGTTTCATGATCGTATCGCGTCGCACTGGTATTTTTCCTTATCTATGTCACTGTCAAATGTGACATAATATTTTGTTCGTAATTTTCACGTTTACACAATTCGAGGGAGAGAAATATAGAATGTACTAAGAGAAAAGTAATCGGCAAAAGCAGCATAAAGTAATTGCTTTTTGACGCTAGCTTAATTATATTTGAGCGATTAAAAACTTTGTATATTGGTTTCCTTGGGGAAACCTAGGCCGACGTTTTGGCATGGTAATACGTGATGTTATCAAGGCGTTTAAATTAAAATGTGTGTATTTAAATTTTCTACCATGAAACACGATTGTCAATTATGATCCGTCTATTTTGTTAATATTCAATTCTCCACCAATAATTAAATTACCCTCTATATAGTATTACTACATTATTAATTATAATATATTTAATTCAGAGTAGTTGGGTTTTTGTACAAGATTAGATCCGACATATAAATAATACATTGGGTGTTTTTTTACAGGTATAGAACTTTAAAATGAAATAAAATAAATATAAATCGTGGTAATGGCCATAGTATTGGCTTTATTGGAAAGATAACTATATGCTGTTGGTTAACTAAAATAAAACGCAATCTGGAAGTCCAATTTTCGGTCACTTTTTGGAGCAGCTGGGACCGTATATCGTTAATAACTTGACGATAGTTGACTTCCAAGTCGTATATCGTCTCTAATTTATGGGCGTAGTCATTCATGGTGAAATGGTAAACCAAACTGACCACAAATCAGCTGTCAACTGTCAAGTTGGTTGTCGCTTGAAAAAGTGTTGCCAATTCGAAAAACAAACCTCAATAAAAGTAAAAAAAAAAGTAAAAAAAATATACGAAAAATACACATATACCTATATAAACTAAACATACTCTGCAGTCGATATCATTTTCTAGTATTGAGCTTCAGCCGCACCTTTACGCCAGCAATTCGGTGACTCAAAAGTGGAACAAATCTATGTACACGGCACTTCGGTAAACATTGTAGATCCACTACAATAACGTGCCAACCCGAACAGTATTCTGTATGAGTTATAATTAGTATAGAAGAAAATATTAAGCTTATCCTTCTCTGTCTTATAATCCCATATAAACAAACGACAGCACGGTGTATCTGATGCTATGGTGTAAGCTTTTGCGATACGATAAGTTATTTACCAATATTTTTTGCCTTTCTATCAGAATTTCCAAATATGCCTCTGGATAATAGTGCTCGCTCAGGTGTGCGTTCGGTTTACGTATCAAATATTTAGGCTGCATTAGGATATGTCGCTTCGAAGGGCCGCGGGATCTGGGGAGATTTTCGTAGACCACAGGCGGAAATTCTGCGCTCGGCCCACATGCATATATTAACATCTAGTTGTTAGCTACACGAAGGCGTGCTGCATCATAATATTATATAACAATATGAAATTAATTGCATTATAACACGGTAGCAGAACGAGCATCCGACAACATGCTTTTGTGCATTGCTCTTTGCGTATTCATCCCGAGACAAATCATTGGCTGGTTTGATGGTCTGATAGTTCTTAAATTTTTATTATTAAATTATGATACTTTATGTTTTATATAACGCGCGTTGTATTATTATGTAAAAGTGCAACAAATAGAAAAAAAATTAATCATCACGAACAGCAGTATAAAGACGTATAAGACACATCTAACTCGGCCAGCCCACGCTCTGCCACTAAAGTGACGATCGGCATCTGAAGAAAAAGTGTTAATAGAAAGTTAAATATTATAAATAACCAAATCCTCTTTGCAAATTATCACCTTTTAAATTTGTTTTCATATTAATTCTTATTTACTCACCACTTTGCAGTTTTGTTTTTATCAATGGTTGTTTTAATTTCAGTATACATTGTTTCCTGAATAAAATACCATGGGTATCGAAACATGTTGAATTATCAATAAATAATGGTTTAAATAAGGTATTTTGTCTAATTATTTATGTAAAATAAAGTGATTTTGCTAATAATGAAGACGAAAACACTTTACATTGTGCAGCTGTAATTTTAGAACATAGTTCTATGTTATTTAAAACAAATTAGGTAGAAATGCAGTTCACCGGCAAGGAAAAGTTCCGGGTTCGTATCTCGGTGGTAAAAAAAGAATTACAAATATATATGAAAAAGTAAAAATAAAAAAAATATATATGTAGTGGGAATGTTGTAGGACTAGTGAATTATTAGTGAAAGTATTGTATACATTATATTAGAATGTTGGATAGCCATGCTTTTCATTCATCTCTACCTGATTGAATCATATATTGGGTCCATATTTGTGTAATATTATTGGACTTAAACGATTTCCAGTTGGTACTGAGTGTGTTGTATAGTTTCGGAGGTAAGAACATGTAGAATCTTTGATAAAATGTCGTCATTGCTCTCGAAACTGGTGTGTAGATGTTTGTTGTTTGTCTTGTGTTGTGTCCATGGTTTATTGCTTGAGGAGAGTTGTTGTTAGTATGGAAATATTGAACGGGTCTCAACATAAAGATTTGTCGTTTATCTAAGACATGTACTCTTTAAATATAAGATCTGATGGATATCTAAAGGGACGACCAATTATTACCTTGAGAATTATTTTTTGTGCTTTTTTAGCCAACTCCAATATTGTTTTTGCTGCTCCTCCCCAAACTAAAATAGCATTATTAATTAAGGATTATATATATATATTTGTACGTCTAATAAATTAAGTTTTTATTATTTTTGTCGGTGAATAAATGTTGAAACCGTTCTTTTACGAGGTTTTACATAATACCCAATCTATTACTCATGTTAAGTGCACGTGCTTAAGTTCTACAAGAAAAATATTATATTATTATATTTTTAAGCACTTTCTGTGTTTCACAATATAAATTGAGAAATGGCGTGACTGCAGCCCTCATATGAAATAATCATATTATGAATTACATTCTAGTAATTTTGTCCAATTTTCACTTTTTACGATACCCAATATATAATATCTTGTTTTAATTTATTAGGAAAAACTTTCGTCGTGATTAAATTTTAAATATTTTTTATTCAAATAATGGCAACCAGAAGGTTTATTTTATTCTTGAAATATCATTTTATCGTTATTAAACGATTATTTTTTATCATTGTCACAATTCAATTTATTACGTTTAAAACAATATTTAATATTTAATATTTATTCTTATTTTTTAAATAAAATGTAATACGTATATGTACATATATGAGTTGAATTATTAATACAGGGTGTTTTTTTAGAGCTATAGTTTTTATGGAACTTTTAAATGAAATTAAACACATATTAATCAAAGGTCATGGTATTGGATTTATTAGAAAGATAATTTCATGCTATCAGTATTTAAATATTATTTTGCGCAAATGGGCGCCGCGGCTGGTTTGAATAAAGCGCTATCTGGAAGTCTAATATTCGACCACTTTTGGAGCAGTTGGGACTGTATATCGGCAATAACGCGACAAATTTTGGCTTCCAAATCGTCTATCGTCTTTAGTTTATCGGCGTAGACTAGCAACTTCATATATGCCCACAAAAAATAATCCAATTGTGTCAAATCACATGATCTTGCAGGCCAATTCACAGGTTCGTGAAATTATGCGCTCATGTGTAGCATGTTGCGCCGTTTTGTTAAAACCACAGTTCTTCCACATTAATGCCATTCAACTGAAGAACGAAAAAGTCAGTAATAATGGATCTGTAGCGCTCTCTGTTAAGTATAACATTCTGGCCGGCATCATTTTTGAAGAAACAACAGCTTCTTTGGTGCGCACTGTACGGCATCTTTGCGGAAACGTATTATCAATCAGAGTTGGTGCGAAAACGATCCATAGTTATTCAAATTACTTGCTCGAATGAACGATTATATCGACCATTTGCACAATTTGTAAGCGTTGTTCTGGCGTAATTCTATTCATGGTAAAATGGCAAACCAAACTGAACACAAATCAGCTATATGCGGTCAAATTGGCTGTTGTTGTAAAAAATGTTGCTAATTCGAAAACGAACCTCTAAAAAAACATCCTTTAGGTATTTTAATATATTATTGCAGGTTTTGTAATATGAACCAAATCATAACATTCAAATAAAAATATGTACCAGTAAAAAATATTGTATAATAAAAAGTATTATTACATAAGTCTGTATGCCTAATTATATTAATAAATAAATATTGCGACTGAAACATTGGACACCAATCTGAATTCTTTATTATTTATCAGTATTTTATTATTAAATACATGATTACATTTAATTATTGCCGTTATATTTGATTAATGTTATTTATTTAATATATAATGTTATAATTAGTATAAAAAAATATTAAGCTTTTAATTAAGTAATTATACACCTCCATTTAACGTATTGGAAGTCTAAGAAGTATTGGAAGGCATGTGCTTAGTTTAGCGGCAATTTATAACGCGTGTATAAAAAAAAATATTACCGCATTTTTAGATCCGATGGATAACCACTTCCTTACTACGCTACGGACCCGTCACGAAGCGGCCATAAAAATATTTAAAGTTATCCTACTTTTTTACTTTGTCGATTTGATTTCTGAGCAGCCTAACCATCACTGGTGACACATGTACGGCATACGGATTGGATATATCGCTTTTGTGTTTTTTTGTTTAAATACCAAATTTGAGACTCGGATTACCAGTTCTTCTCACTTTAATCCACACAAAGCCGCCCTCGCGAACGACGTAGAAATATTATAAAGGCTTCGAATAAGCAGATGCTTGAAAAATATTTTTTTAGTTTAGAAAAGTGAACTTATAAATAGATACGTATATTGAATAACATGTTGGCGTAGTCTGCAAATGACACATTATTTAATTTAATATTTATACCTTGCAAATATTTAAAACCAAAACATTAAACGATTATTAATATACTTTTTATTTTTAATAAGTTATACGATCATGGATTGACGTCGAGCTAAACTATATAAATAAAGTTAAGTAAATTTTTAACTTTTTTCTTAAAATAAAAAAATTTAAGAAAATATTAATTTTAGCGATATTTGAATATGTCCAAGAACACACAATTACTGGATTTTTATCTACAAAGGCACTAAATATTAATTAACTGCTCAAAGGTTTTTGGCGAAACTTAATGGAATTCCATGATTATTTTGTAAATTGGCTCAAAACACTGTTTCATTCCACTACGCTTTTTCATTGTATTAAACGATATAACGTTAATTCTAAATAAACCATACATTACGGTCTAAAAGTGCTTTTAATTTTTGTTGCATTATAATATTGATTATGGGAAAATGTTCCCGAAAATATTATATCAGTATAGAATAAAACAGTGTTTTGACTCAATTTACAAAATAAATATTAATTATTAATTGAATTGATTAATATTATTACATTTATACAATGATGAAATAAGATAACTTTTAATGTAAGAAAGATGTAGAATATCATAGATTTAAATTATACAGGGTTATTCAAAATTATTGGCTCAATTTCGTTACTCAATATTTCAAACTGCGAACGAGTGACAAATATGAAGTAAATTACATTTCATACTACTTATAAAACATTTACAAATACATTAAAAGAACACTTAATGTGAAGTTGTAGTCAGAACATAGGTCTGTGATATTTTAAATATTAATTAAATACGTTAATTAGAAAGATACACATATAAAATCAATTTTATCGAAAAATATGTTGTCGTGCCTTCGGGATTAGAACCTGAATCTCTTTCCAAACCGGATAAGGTGCATTCATCCAATTATGCTTTAGCGACATATTTTATGACGACAAATTTTCGAACCTATATGTTACCCTTTTTTCAAATTATTACATTTTTATTGTTCCATTATTTGAAAGTGCCATCTAGATAGCCATCTAATACAAATACAGTTTATAAATGTTCAATGCTTTGGCTGCTCGGCAAACATCTAATCGGTAGCTGAACTCGTTCCACACCCGATGATCCATGTCTTGTGTTACTGAGTTCACCGCAGCTGTGATATGGTTCCGCAGGTCGGCCAAAGTTGTTGGTAGAGGTGATACATAAACTGCTTCTTTTACGAACTGCCACAAGAAAAAATCACATGGCGATAGATCAAATCTCAAAGGTCAGGACTGAAGAGCCAGGTCTTCATTCCTAATGCAACCTACCTATCGTTGAGGTTGAGGTTCATTCAGAAAACCTCAAACATCCCTATGCCGATCAGGTGAAGTTTCGTCTTTTTGAAAGATGAATTTTTTTGAATCTTAATTGAATTATTTTAGTTTTACTGAACTCACGAACACTGAAAACCTTGATTCAAAATTTTCGGACCACCCTATCAATTGCTATGTATTTCAGGAAATATAGCAGTATGAATTTGAGTCCATCATTTTGAATGACTCTGTATAAGCCTATCTAGGATTATTAGTACGATTAACAATTTTAAATAACGAGAATTCAATCACAACATTTCTGCAATTTAATAACAATATTTGATTTAATAACAAGAATACTTTTTACATACATCGATATCTTCTACTTATTCTAATTGTGGGATTTGGACTTCTTCGCAAGTGCTCTCCACTGGGTCCTATACATAGTCAGTATACCTCTTCCTTGGTCCGCCTCTAGATCGCTTCCACTGAGGTATCCACTTAGTTACGATCTTTGGTGTTCTGTCATTATGGTATTCTTTCAACAAGATCAACCCATTGCAGTCTTTGGGACCTACAGAATCTTACTATTATTTCTTGCTCAATTAAATTGCCGAGTTCGTGATTCATTTTTATTCTGTAAATTTCTTTTTATAAAGTAGGTTCATAAATTTTTCTTAATGTTTTACGTTCAAAAAATGCTAATTAATTTTCTTAGATTTGGGTTAGGTACTATATTTTGAAATCATGAGTGACTACTGGTCTTATTTTAAAAGTTTTATGTATTAGAAGTTTCTTTCGTTGATTTTTTTTTTTACTTTTGACCTCAGCATCTTTTTATATTGACGTCATTCTAATTTATATACATTGATTAATGTTAATCCATCGCAAGTCAAATTTGACATAATTTATTAGAGCGGAAATATTTGTTTTTTTTAAAATAAATATGATTTTATTTATCGCTCGTTAGAATGGTTGGCGAGCGTTTCACTAACGGGACTAGATAGATAGAATTAGGTGAGTAGTAACTGGGGATTAGCACTTAGGAGCTTAGGAGACTAGCAAATTAGTCCCATTTTATTTTATTTATTTATTGGTAACTATACAATATAATGTAAAAATATGTTTGGACAGTGCCCGTCTCACTAGAGAAATTCTGTGTTGAAACGGGCATGCGTAGTTATTTCGCATTACTACCAATACTGCAGTCGTGGAATGTCCACAGGAAAAAAAATAGTATTAATTAAAACATATCGTTTGTACTGTTTACGGTTTACGGTTGTGAAGCGTGGACAATCCCCGTCAAATGGGAGAAATGTTGGAAAATTTTGAGAAAAAAGTGGTACGTAGAATTTATGGACCCGTATGGTATGAAAAAGTTTAGAGAATAAGATACTATGACGAGTTGAAAAAATTTACCAGAATCATAAACTCTTCATGGACACGATACTACAGCCACTCAGTTGCGCGAATCACAAAAAAAATCCCTAATGTAAATCCAGATTGGAGATGAGTGGGAATAACCCGACATTACTGGGAGGATTCAAAAGGCCAAACCTCGACGTGAGCTACAGGCCCATTGAAGAAGAAGAAGTTTACTATCATATAGAATTAATTCAAAATAATCGAGAAATACCCTTTGCAATGATTTAGCTCGGATACAAAAATATTATGATTGTCTGAACACGGTGGTGGGGAAATAAGGGGATGCAGGAAGGGTGCAAAAAATTTAGGAGAGGAACGGAAAACGGGACAGAGGGCGGCTGAAGGACCACCCAGAACCATAAAACACGACCAACCAGTGAAATTCTTCATTCGATATCTGGATCTTCTTACATTGGATCCACAGATCATCTGGCTCCAGGATACGTACTCCATTATTATGCACGAAGCACTCTTGCCGGTACCACTAGTGACCGATATCTGTAAATTCAAATATTCAACTTCAATTACTAAAAACCATAGAGAACACATCATAGAAAAATATCGTGTTTTAGTATAGGCGAAGTGGTTTGGTCATATGGAAAGGATGAATGAGGAGAGAATGGTAAGAAAGATATATGACGCAAGTGTTGATTAAACCAGAAATAGAGGACGTTCGCGGAAGACTTGGCACGACCAGGTAAACCAGATAATGGAGGATGATTCTGTTAGAAGCCTCAACAATCGGCGAGCTTGTATGACAATATGTATGAACGTGGATGAGGCGAGAATTGTGTGTCAGGACAGAAGAGTGTGGCGCTCTATCCTCTCTGCCTACCCTCACGGGGAAACGGCGTGATGGTAAGTAAGTAAGTAAGTAATGGGTAGATAATGAATAGGAGCTACCGATCTACGTGTGTCATGTTGATGATCCATGAATACGTTATAAAGATCAAATATAATGAAAAAGCTTTATATTTAGGAAGCGATTACGGAGTTATTAACAGTTGGTTACAAATGTTTCTGATTTTGTATAAATATTACACATTATCGTTAATTTGGAATGTTTATGTTCTGTAAAGTAAACACTTTTTTATAATTTATACATAAAAAAAACACGAAAAAATACAATAAGCATAAAAATACAATAAGGCACAGATTAATGCCAATCTTAATAAAATCTCGTTTTCTTATTTGAAAGCGTTAAACATTCGATACAGCACCCTGGGCCGGGTGAATTTTCCAAAACCCGTGTAATTTTACAAAAAAAAAAAAATAACGCCCCCGCGTAAACCTTCCACACAACCGAGACATTATGCAGATTGGACGATTGCGTGAAAACATTCGCGTGTAATATTTTATTGAAAGTACTGCGATCGAAACAATTTATGAATTATTCATGGCGGGCGCCCGAATGTGGGCCCTTATTACAACGTTGGCGGTTTTTAGTTTTGCCAAGAAACATGCGTCGCGTATAATTTAAAAATGCGGCCAAAATCCGCCAAACTGAAAATTTCAAGCTTTTGAAATATAGTTCCCGGAAATAACGACCATTTTTATGGTTTCCGTCACATGTCAAAAACGCTTTCAGCAGACGAATGTTTATTTTTATTTTTTTAAACGAAATGAGTTTTTCGTTAATACTTAGAGGATAAATCATCGCGGAAATATTTACATCCATGTATAAAAATAATGGAATAGGTAAATGAATATTTTGTCTTGAGATAGGGAATGGCGGTAATTTAGTGAGGCAGTGTCGGAAAAGAATATTAAAAAAACGGGGTGTTTTAAAAATAAAATGCTTTTACAGTGCCAATTTAATTCCTTACGATATATACGAACCACAAGTCACCCATATTAAAATTACCAGTCACACTGGGGTTAGAGACCCTGAGTATTTTATCAAATTACAAGTCTTCGTGCAAAAGAGAGTGATTTATCGTTAAGATGTTAAGAACCATTTGCTGAAAGTTAATTATTTTTAATATCTGGATCTGTGATCAGTGGCGCTCGTGTTCTTGTTCTCTGGTTGTGGATCATAAAACGATGAAGAAATATCCTACACACGTACAAGGTTGACATCAGTCGCATTATCCGAGTCGTTTCCCTGACTTATTCATGTACGCCACTGTTCTGGTGTAGAATGATTGCCAACATATGTATTTAATATCCGAGACCCACACTTACCACTTTTTCTATAATTTTAGACAGCATCTGCCCAATGTGCTAAAGAACCGTCCCAGATTAATTTTAAATCATTGCTAATTTGTTATTAAGTTTACTGAAGCTGAGGTCAAATAATTTTTATACGAGGACGAATAAGTAAAATCACTTCTTCAGTATTAGAAAAATTACTTTGCAGCCACATATTATATAAATAATAAAATAAAACACTCTGTTTAAACTACAACTTATTGATAAATCAACATGTTTCGATACCCATGGCACCTTCTTCAGAATATAATGCATACTAAAATTAAAAATGCAAGCATAGATAAAAACAAAACTATAAAAGTATAAGTTGTGGGCAAGTAATTAGGAACTACTGTGAAAACAAATTTAAAAGTTTTGACATTAACAATGGTTTAGAAATTATACATACAAAAACTAAGGGTTTACAATTAGAAAAATTTGTAACACTAGAAATAAGAATGTAAAAAGTGTTAATAACAAATTAAATATTATAATTAACCAAATTCTTTTTACGAATAGTCACCTATTAAACTGGTTTTCACAGTTATTCTTAATTGGCTACTATTTATACTTTTATTGTTTTGTTTTTATCTATGTTCGCATTTTTAATTTGAGTGTACCTGTCGCTTTAGATATCCATCAGATCTTATATTTAAAGAGTAAAATGTCCTAGATATAAGACAAATATTTATGTTGAGACTCGTTCAATATTTCCATGCTAACAACAACTCTCCTCAAGCAATAAATCATGGACACAACACGAGACAAACAACAAAAATCTACACACGATGACGACATTTTATCAAAGATTCTACATGTTCTTAGCTCCGAAACTATACAACACACTCAGTACTAACTGTAAATCGTTTAATTCCAATAAGATTACACAAATATGGACCCAATATATGATTCAATCAGACAGAGATAAATCAGAAGCATGGCTATCCAACATTTTAATACAATTTATACAATACCTTCACTAATAATTCACTAGTCCTACAACATTCCAGTACATACATTTTAATTTTATTTTTACTTTTTTATACATATTTGTAATTCTCTTTTTATTCCTGTCGATGACCACAACAGCACGAAAAAAAAACTGGCTACCTTATCACAGACTTCAGTCTAGCAAAGTAGCCAGGACAACGCTGTATATATCAGAGGTGAAGTCTACTCTATCCCACACAATAAACTATGTATTATGTATGTTTCTTATGTATTCACCTCTATTAAAACAAAAATATGTACGTCAATATATATATATAAATAAATAAATAAATACATTTTTTCCTGAAGAAGATACCATAGGTATCGAAACATGTTGATTTATCAATAAATAGTGGTTTAAAGTATCTTATCAAATCATATCATTATTAAAATAAGTATAATAGTTGATTGATAGGTACCTCATGCATCGGTAAGATCATTTACATACAATTTTAAACATGATGATAGCTACCTTCACACCCCAAAAATAAATGTTCATTTTGTAGTTATTTATCTACATTGTGTATTCTGTGAGGTTTAAAAGGGTTTATTCATTGTTTTTGCATAGCCCTTAATGCTATGGGTTGGTGTAGAACAATTTATCCTATAATGGCTCAATTACAAAAAAAATCATGAACCCATTTACACATCATTATCCTTGATACAAAAAAAATTAAGGCTCTCCCGCGATGCAAAACATGTAAATATAATAATATTAAAATAGGTTGTAGACAAATACTTTTTATGTAATACCAATACACATAATGAATCGTAGGCTGAAAATTTTTTTTACCACTATTGCCCGATGTTTTAAATAAAACAAACCAAATATACATTTTATTAGTACTGATACTAATAGTGTTTATCGTCACCATGTTTGATCTAGTACCTAGTGAGTAGCTCACGGAGTGACCAAAAAGTTGGAGCCTCAATTCTTGTCTCAGTAGATTAACATGTTACTTATATTTTTATTAATAGTTTGAAATATAGTCATAATATTGATATTATGTATATTCGATATTTAATACAAATTTAATGTATCAATTACGAAAATATACAGTTGAAATCAATTCATAAAAAAAATATAAATAAATAAATAAAGAAGATTGCTAATGGAACGACAGATGTATCAATTTGAAAGTGCAACATGTAAGTTCGAAAATTTTTCATCAATTTACTATGTTGGTGTAGTGTAATCGGTTAATGTATTTCCTCGGATAGGATCTAGGTTCGAATCCCGATAGCAACAAAAATATTTTTTCGATAAATTGATTTTATCTGTATATCTTTGTAATTGATACATTAAATATCACAGAAAAATTGCAACTTCACAATACTAATGTGTTCTCCTTAAAAATATTCTACATGCTCATATCTAATTTTAAGATCATTTTTATATAGAGGTACCGTAAGTACGATATTGTAAATAGTTATGATAATATTTATTTACACTATTACTTTTTTGCTACCAGCACGTTCGATTAATCTTATCACCCAATCATAAAACGTAAATAATTCGTATGAAATTTAAAAAAAATTATTAAACATTGAATTTTGTTGAGTTTTTAAATTTATCCAACGATTTAATGCAATGCATGCTCATAATATGTGCAGACATCTTCTACTTCTTCCACGACACTACATCTAAGGGTGGGACTTGGTCTCCTACACAAGTGCTCTCCACCGACTCTATCCTGATCCTGTCCCCTTCCACACAGCCAGTCCACCTCTTCCTTGGCCTGCCTCTAGGTCACTTCTATTGGGGTATCTACATGGCTATGATCTTTAGTATCCTGTTATCTGGTATTATTTTGATATGACCAGACCATCCCAGTTTTGAGACCTACAGAATCTTATAATTGTTTCTGGTTCAATCAAATTTTCAAGCTCATGATTCATTTTTATTCTGTAAGTTCCATTTTTTAGTATAAATTCATACATTTTTCTTAATATTTTACCCTAAAATACTGCTGATTTTGGTTTGGCACCACGTTACACAACCATAAGTGATTACTGGTCTTACTATAGTTTTTTATATCAGCAGTTTGCTTCTATGACTCAGTATTTTCGATCCCAGCAGTTTTTTTACACGTATAGAAGCTTCTATTTCAAGCTAGAAGTCGAATCTTCAATTCATCAGTTGTTTTATTTACCATGTTCAAGTAAGAGACTAGATATGTAAAATTATCAACATCTTCAGATACACGGTGATCTACGCACATATGTGTAGATATAGATAGTTAGTTAAAATATACGTTTCAAATAGAGTAAAAGGATCAGAAAGGTCAGATATACATGGTAGATTAACCCAGAAAACTATACACAGAAGAAAACCGTTTGTTTTTACCACTATTTATTGATAAATCAATATGTATCAAGACTAATGGTCCCTGCTTACCAGAAAATATAAGAACAATAATGATACTAAAGAACTATCAAATGTTATTAAAAAACACTTCAAAGTGAGCTTAAAAAGAAACAAATACTCCTAAAACTCATTTATATTGCTGTTATAATTATTATTATATAACATTATGGCGAACAATAATTTTTATTTACCTATATACTCTCCACTTTTCTACACAAGCATAGTACGAAAAAAAAGTAAAGTACCTAACATGAATATTGTATTAACAGTGAACAGTGGTATAAACAAAGTGTTTTCTTATTAATAATATAATATGTTGCGACAAAGTTACTTTGCATTTATTGAATAAGTCTATTATTTGGGTAAAATACATATGTTTTGACCTAATGACAGTATTGCTGTAACAAAAACAGAACTAAATTTTCTCTAAAGGTGGTTTTGATCTTCAAAATATTATTAGGGTTCTTATTTTTTATTTGTATTTGGCAACTCTGTTTTGTTTTAAAATGGAAAAAAACTAAGATAAAGATGAAAGTTGCTAACATTGTCTTCTTTGTTATCGCGGGTCATTTGTTGTGGATTAAAAAGACTATAAAATTAACGCTAAGGCTGTGTTCCCAAGATAATAACAGTCTTTTAATGAATCGACGGCCGTTAACTTGGTTTAGTGCCGTGCAGTTAACATTTATCGAATCGGAGTCGCGAACGTAAACAATTAAGGGAATTACTATGTTAGAAGGAACTAATTCATTATTTAGTGGGAGCAGCCAGAAAGGTTGATGGGACGAGACGGACCGAGAGATAACCCGAGCATTGGAAGGTATTATTAAAGACATAAACCAGTTAACTCGATACACTAAAAGAGGACCTTGAAATGGGACAGTGGAAATAAATATTCAAATTTAAATACCAGCCATAAATTTAGATTAAAACTAATCGGGCATTCGTTAATGGAACCAAATTAAAATAAATCAGTGAATAATTTATTTTATTTACCTTAAATATTTTCCGAATTTATTGTTAATTCAATCTCTGAATTGATGCACTAATATTATACAAACATGAAAAAGTATATAATATTCAAAATACATTTTTTAAAACTGATATTAGCACGCTGAATAGTATTAAGAAAGATTCGCTTATGGAGATTAATCATGTTGAACGAATGAATGAGAAGAAAATTGATAGAAAATACATAACGGTGCAGGTGTTGATGATACCATAAATCAGACTTGGCATGATCAGATAATTCAAGTTGGTGAAAAGGTGTATGAATATAGATGATATAAGAGTTGTGTGATAGTATCCTTTCTACCTACTGGCATGATGGTAAATTAATTAGTCAAGAAATCATAGATTCAAACTAGACAAATTATTAATTATATTTTAAGAGTGAATGATCCAACATGAAGAGCTGACAATAAATATCTAATTTCGTTAATTGCTGAAAAAAAAAATCAAAATTATATATTTCTCAGATAAGCATACCTACTTACTATACTTCCATATGGAATAGTGTATATTTTAGGAATTGAACAATATATATATATATATATATTGTGACAATACAAACTGGTTTCACGTTCGAAATTGCCCCGTCACTTGTTTTAATGCCAAGTACCTAACCTAAATCAACTAGTAACCACGTAATCGCAAATAATTGCCCTTACGTTGATATCGTAATCTGTTAAGAAGGTTATAAAATCGATCATCATCTATGGTTCTTTTTCAATTCATCGAGTAGAGCTGTCAAAATTATACGGTTCATTGCAGCGGCCAATAGAATTAAGATGTTACAGTGAGCATCCAACGTAACCAATGGGTAAATAGTTTTATATTATTGAATAATTTTTACAGGAAACGAGACGTTTCCCTTTGGTTACTTTCACTACTTCGGTTTGGTGTTATTATTACCACGGGCTACTTTACATCTCATTTTCTACAATTCTGCATTCGAATCCTATTGCGTCGGCCTGGATGCTGAAAACTAACTACGATGATGGGTCATGGAGATGGTATGCTACGAAGAAATGTGCAGGGACTACCATGGTTTGAAGATATCCAATCTATGGTAATATTTCGATCTTGTTGTTACCAGCCTGCATTGCAGAACGTTGAACTCGCGTCCAACCCGAAATTAGGATTTGTTAATGTGAATTGTATTTTGATTTTAGCTTTATTTATGTTCTTTTTTATGATTAAATTCCATTTCATGACAAATGACAACTTTTCATTTATCTCCTCCAGGTATTTATGAATAATTTTTTCCCAGTTTAGAATGAAGGCGGAATGAGATAAACTAAGTTGAGTATGCGTTTTTGGGTTGAAGAACCCACGGAACTTGTGTTAATCACTGACTAGCCGGCGAGAGAGTAAAACGCCAACCTTCACCCTCACAATATATATAGTTACCAATAATTAAATATATATATATATATATATATATATATATATATATATCTATGATATTAATTAATTACCAGCTCTACAGTGCATAAGATTCTTTCACAGGAATCAAAATTAATATCGTTGTTTTTTTTGGTAACACCAGAGTTAAAGCGTTTGAAAAACCTGTAAGAATATTGGCGTGAAGTGTATCGAATAAATGTATGCAAAAGTTTAAAAAATTTAAACTAACTAAAGATACCATCATATCTGTAGCATTATTCAATAAGGAAGAATAAAAAAAAACTTCTCGGAAAGATTATTGGAATATGTTTCTTATGATTAATAAAATGGGTGTTTCAATAATAGGAATCTAAGCAATTCAAAATTTTTGTCATCTTTCTCGCGTTGATACTTGATAGCTATCATGTAGACAGAATGAGTTACAAAAATTCATGGTTACACAATGGTTACTTATTTCAGCGATTCAGCGCTTAATAGTAGAATTAAACACTAGACAAAATGATGCTCAGATGAAATCATTGAAAGTGTGCATGAAAGCGTGGCTGTAGACAATACTATCTCCATCAGATATTATGCGCAACAATTGAGCACCATATTACATGGAATTTTGTCAAACGATCTTTATTTTCATTTGTGTGAAATCCAATTGACATAACTATTGATACCAATGAATCGGTCGGATAAGTCATGTCGGAACACTCTGTAAAATATTCAGATAGAATGAGCAAATACTATAGAAATTGAATATGGAGATTTTCAGTTACCCCAATCTAGCCCAACAATCCAAAACCTCGTTGTATATGTTCAATTGTAATGTCAAATTCTCAGTCGACATGAATTAAGTTGGCAATACAAAAATAGTAAACAATTTTTTTATAGCAATTTAAAAGTATGAAGATTTGATAAGGTGAAGTAGTAGTAGTGTTTGTTTCAATGGTAAAATTAAAGTGCGAATAGTATGTGTGTTGTCAATAAAAGTATCTCAAATTTGTTGTGTTGAATGAGTTTAAAAAAATGCAAAAGAAAACCGCAACACGACTACAATAATCAAAAACGATACGTGTATTACGCACAATTTAAAAAATATTAATTGACACAAATTAAAATAATCAACTAGAAAGATATACAGAAAGAATCTAATTATCAAAAAAATATTTATTTTTTATTTATTATTTTAGTTTAAAATTTAGTTTAGTTTAGAATCTTAACCACCAAGTTAATATTGCTAATTTTAAAAGTATAATAAAATATTTATTTGCTACCAAGATGAATAGAACTATGTTTTAAAAATGTGTTCTCCTTAAAAATATTAATTACTTTAAAAATATTGCGCTGCATTCGAAATATAATTTATGAAATTAATATCTGGTTTTAGATTATTCTATGATTACTTGCTCTAAATGTGAATAGAGGAATCGTTTATAGAGGAATTTTTTTTTTAATATTGCATATCTAAGGGAACGGATTATTACAAACACATGTGACACAAATTATAATTTAATTGAGGTAAAATATTTAATATAAGTTAGTACCTAACCTACGATTAAATATTTTAAATATATCAGTGCACCTGTCCGGTAACATTGTTATTATATTAAATCACTAATCTTCAGAGCATGATAAGGTTACTTCCCTGAGATTACATAAACACCATTTCATTATTATATGGGCCGATATTTTAGCTCGCTGGCATACGTTGTCCAGCAAAGATCTCGTCAATAATGATTTAAGCTTGTGATAATATCCCATTGTAACCAACATGACTGATACATAGTAATATTCCCTCACTCAATATCATCCATTTCCCAAAATCATCTCCGTCAAAATAAGATAAATTCTATAAAATTCTCCTCCCCTTAGGAAGCCATAATGTCAGCGTACATCATTAGAATTATAAAAGTTCTAGGCATGGAACGTTTTACTCGTTCCTAGAAATAAGAAATCACACAATGAAAATTTTGACAAAATAACTTACCATATAAGTATAAACTGTACACATAAATAAGTGTCTGTTGGTTTGTTTGTTTTTTATATAAATCTACAGTTTTATTTTGAGCTTGATGAAATTTTGCACACTTGACCTCAAAACAAGAGGAGAGTCACTGTTTACACGAAATTTATTAAAAATCACCCCCATCCCTGTTTTCCACTTCTTAAAGCAGAATTTTTGTGCTTCTTGATGAAATTTTGCACACTTGACGTTCAAAATAAGAAAAAAATTACTATTTACATGAGAATTCAAAAATCCACCCCCATCCCCCCTTCTCATCCCTTGCAGCAGAATTTTGTAACTTCTTGAACAAATTTTGCATACTTGACGTTCAAAATAAGAGGAAAATTACTGTCTACACCTGATTTCGAAAAAAAACTACCACATCTTCCTAAATAAGGCCTCTTCACTGTGCGTAAAGTTCTGGCAACGTCAGGTACTTCAGATAGTTTGAAATAAAAATTAAAAAAATATGAAATTAAATTTTTGAATAATTTTTGAACGCTTAAATCAGGCGCAGTACATTTATCTTATTCTATATTGCCAAAAGGAGGAGGGTTGGATGTCTATATTTTCCTCAGGGTCTCAGAGTTCAACTGGACAAAATAATTTTAAGCTTGAGAGTAATAAGGCCACTGTTCACATAAGATTTTGAAAAACCATTTCCCATCCCCTTTCCTAACCCTTAAATCAGAATTTTGGTATTTCTTGGTAAAATTTTGCACACTCGACGTTAAAAATAAAAGGTAAATTACTGTCTGCATCTGATTTAAAAAAAAAAACTACCCCCATCTCCCTAAATGAAGCCTTTTCACTCTGCGTAAAGTTCGGGCAACGCCGGTTGCTTCAGCTAGTAGTATATATTTATTTTTGGTATGTATATATACCCCTCTGATAAAGTTGGACGATCCTGATTTAATTTAACTTTAAAGCACTGAGCGTGCTCGGCCGGAGCCGGCCACTCTCACAGTGTATTTCCACTTTGTGTACACCACGGAAATGACAAACTCTCCCATATTGAATTGAGCTGGACCTTGATTGGTTGATGCTCACTATAGTGTTTTCATAGAGATTATAAAAATGTAGCATACACTAAAAATTTAAATGAGTGACTTACTCTCATTCCGTCACAATGCATATACTTATTTAGACTTGCGTATGGTTTGTGCATTTTGTTTCTTAATACGTTCTATAATATTTGATTACTTTTGCACAATTATTGAATTGATCTTTAATAAATGTACATAAAAATATAGCAGATAGATATATGTCAAAGAAGGCGATAAATAAAAAGTGACAGATACCGGATACTGCCTTACTTTTCAGAAACAAGGAGCATCTTTGTTTCCCAAACCCCAAGGATATGGGAAAACCCTTAATGTATTATATGGTTAGGTCGGCACCCCTGGGTTTGTCACGCTAAATAATGGATTTTTTCTATTATTTCTTGCAAAGGATTTCACAGCAAATCTTCTATTATCTGATTGAGAGGGAGCACAATAAAATCCCTAAGATACCATTTACAGTAAAGATTTAGGATCGTATATGTTTTGAAGGTTTCATTCCAATACCCATAATTATTATTATATTTTTTTGTGTGAACAATAAATAATTTAAACTCCATAATACGATATATTTTAGAAATAAAATATAAAGACTTATATCGAGCGAATTTTTTCTTAAGGACCACAGTGAGATCAGTAGTAACTTTTTTATTAAGGTAAGTTTTTACTATGGTAACGTTTTACTAACGCCCGCAGTAAAAATCCTTTGCGAGTTGTTGATACATCAAATTTACTATTGTCAAAACAAAGATGGAGATGTCTATAGGCGCGACAAATAATCACGAGACATGCTTTATTTTATGCATTATCTGTGGATTTTTCGCCTAGACGTTCGAAATCTGTCACTTTCGTAGTGAATTTTTTTCTTATTATATGCTATTATACACATTAATATATTAAATAACGAGATCATCATCGGACGAATTCTTATCATTAGAATTAGCAGAATATTGAATGATTAATTGTCGTATACTGTAACATTCAAAGTATCAATGTATTGGATAACTTTTGGAACAGCTGTGAAAAGTCCGCCATATTTAACTATCGATTGTCGTTTTTACTATTGGATATCGGAGAGTAAAGTGAGTTTACTACGGGATATACTTTCAAGAATTAAGTATTTTTTACCAACGATCAAACGACACATTTTTGCAATTTTTTTTACTATAGTAAAAAGTGACTATTGATCATATAACCGGCCCTAAGTGTTTTCATACTTTTTCGCTATTTTATTTAGGTATATATTCGTAATAAACTAAATAGTATGTCACCTCTTTAAGCTTAAGTTGAAACCAACGAAGTGTTTCCGAATGTATCATGCGCCTGAAGGAAGGGGACCAGTGCGCAAATTATATTCCTGTCTGACTTAAGTCACCATTTTGATTTATTAAAACAATTAAATCATTATTGGAAGAATTTGATAAATGAGATTTTGTCACACCATTAATCCATTAAATTGCTTTCGAAGCCATTTGTTCCCACAACTCATTTCATGATATTATATTGAAAAAATTGTATTATTCATGAGATGAGTTTAACAAAAATAGGCGGTGTTCGAAATTCCGTAAATATAAAGAACATGGCTTTCAAATAATTGAACGATATATATATCAATTTGAAAATGCAACATATAAGTTTGAAAATTTGTCGTCAACTTGCTGTATTGGTGTAGCATAATCGGTTAATGCATTTCCCCGGATAGGAAGCTCGGTAACAACAGCAATATTTTTTCTATAAATTGATTTTACATATATATATATATATATATATATATATATATATATATCTATATTTTTTATTTATTATCTTAGTTTTATTAACCACTAATTGAGATTAAAAAACATCTAGCGGTTTCGGAAAATACCTTTTCCTTCTTCAGGATGTCATAACTAACTAAAAATATAGCATTGTTTCTTCACCAGAATCTATTTTTAATTTTTTAAAAAAAACAACAATTATTTAAAAAAATAAATTTAGTACCTAACTCAAATGCTGCTCAATACAAATTTAGTCGAATAATTTTTAGGAAAAAATTTTAGTATTGAACTCGTAGTTAAAAATAGTTGGCTGTTTAGAATTTCCTGATTACTTTTACATGCTTTATTTATCTCCAACGATTCCAAATTATTTAATTTGTGACCTACACCTTTAAATGCAAAATTGACAATCCCAATTTTTTATCAAAACCATTTTTATATTTATTAACATTTAATTTTATATCAAAAAAATATGTATTTGTTTAGCACATAATTTTAGTTACTTCGTAGCAAATTTTTTTGTTCTTTTATGAAATTTTGATTTAATTTTATACTAATAATTCTAATTGAATATTATTTAAATATATGTGTAAGGAACAATTTTGTCATTTTATAAATAATATTAAAAGTTTTAATTATTATATGTACCATATAAAAAGTTTGAGGAGTTTATAAAAGAAAATACACTGCATTGAAAATTTCATCTTAACTTATTGCAGTTAAAGGTCAACTTGTGGTGGATTTCTGACAGTTATAAAGTGTAAAAATAGTTGAAAGTTCGTACGAAGAAGTATCTTTCTTTAATTTCCCAAGAGAAGATTACAGCTTCCGCAGATGTTCCAAAGTTTTTCATTTCTTAAAGTATCGCATAGATCACCTTGAAACCGACTTATTTCAGAGCAAGTCTACCTTCTCTGAAGGACTCATTAGTTTTCAGGGTCATTTGAAAGGAGAAAATAAATAGTAATTTTGATTCCTGGCACAAGGATTTTCTAAAATTCCCCGTTATCATAAATCATGATCGTGATGGTAATCAAAACAATATGATCATTTATTTAGTTAATTTATTTATTTATATATATATATATATATATATTGACATTCATATTTTTGATCTAATAGAGGTGATTACATAATAAACATACATAATAAACATAAGACATAATTATACTCATAGTTTATTGTGTGGGATGGAGTAGACTTCACCTTTGATGTATACAGCGTTGTCCTGACTACTTTGCTAGACTGAAGTCTGTGTTAAAGTAGCCAGTTTTTTTTTTTCGTGATGTCAAGTCATCGACAGGAATAAGAAGAAAATTACAAATAAGTATAAAAAAGTAAAAATGAAATAAAAATATATGTGGTGGGAGTGTTGTAGGACTAGTGAATTATTAGTGAAGGTATTGTATAAATTATATTAGAATGTTGGATAGCCATGCTTCTGATCCATCTCTAACTGATTGAATCATATATTGGGTCCATATTTGTGTAATCTTATTGGAATTAAACGATTATTTACCAATATTCCTTGACTTTCAGAATAAAGTATTATATTTTATCGTAACGGAAATAAAGGGCACAGATAAATGTTTTAAATTTAAAAAATAATTAATTTTTTAAGGACATAGAAGTTGAGGTGTGTTTGTTGAAGTTATTCAAATTATGATAACTCGAGATTATGTCAGAAGGTTATGATGCTGTAAGATAAATTAAAATTGATTTTGTATTTTTCATTCACATAATATAATTACATTTTAAATCAAAACAAACACTTAATATATATATATATATATATATATTGATCTCTTATTCGTATATATATATATATATTTGTGAAAACATATTATTCAATTATTTGCACATATTACCTGTAACATAAGTTAGATTAAATTTTTAATTAATAAATATCTCGTTTACCGCAATATTGTTGTGTTCATTACGTGATATTACTATCAATTTATGTATGACGTCTTGCCAAAGGACGTAGTTGTTAAATATGACTGAATTAGTTATACACAAGAAGCTCTGTAGTGCGATACAGTTGTATAAATAAATAGATTTCAATGAGAATACCAATTAATGAAATACAATGGAATTGATTTATGTCATTTATTGTTAATCAATTTTCGCGTTAGTAATTAAAGGTTAGAAAATTACATTTAAATGTTGCAGTAGTGCACGTATTAGATTGTAAATGATCTATTCACTATGTATGACTTGCCGTGACGACCGGGGTAGGAATTAAAATGTAACAGGGTGAAATAGGAAAAACTCAAGGGGTGAATTACGACCACCCCCCCAGAGCCCGTTTTCATGACTATCGAGTCGGCCGTCTCCCGAGGAAAGGTTAATCAATAAATAATCGACGTGTCTTAGAGGAACATGCTCTATAAACCACCCTTCTCTAGTGGAGGGTTAGTTTGGTGCGAACATAAATCAAAATCATTTAACGTCAAGTACAATGAAATGTTTTATAATTTTT
Source organism: Eubasilissa regina (assembly GCA_022840565.1). Lineage (NCBI taxonomy): Eukaryota > Metazoa > Arthropoda > Insecta > Trichoptera > Phryganeidae > Eubasilissa > Eubasilissa regina. The sequence goes on along the minus strand of JAINEB010000011.1, from coordinate 24,695,854 downwards.
AAACATTTTTTTATCAGATATTACTTAATATTAAATATAAATTTATAAATAAAATTTGAGAAAGTATTAAGGCTAAATAATTTAACACGATATTATTACGTATATTATAGTAGGTAATTTTTATTTCATATTTATATTCCACATAGATCACGTTCAACATAATATATAACTATGCCATGTGAATGTGTAAAAATGTGGAAGATGCCAAAGATACGTTATAATAGCGATTGGGGTGGATAGTCTCGGTGGAAAATCTAGTTTTTGGTCTGTATGACGAACAGAGATGTCTTTAAAAGTATTGTCTTTTTGTATATCTTTGTTTACTTGTAATAATATATTAACTTTTATGGAAAATGCATTTTTTTCACATTAAGTGTCATTTTACAATCAGGTAACAAAAGTACATAGTTTTTATTTTATTTTTAATCGATTTTAAGAATTGTGATTGAGCCGGATTACTCGAAAAATTTCGCAAGCATAAGTTTAAAGTCACCATATCGCCTTTGTTACGAACATTCTTTATTATTTTACTTTTTATTTTTCCGTATTTGACTGCTTTGTTATGTTCAATTTATTTTTTAATTCAAATTTTTATTTTTATTCGTATCGTTTGTGCTTCTTTTACTTAGCTTCCTATTTATGTTATATTTAAAAAATCTATTATCTACTTAGGTACCTAATATGACTAATACGGGATTCATTATTTTTTGGTATGTTTATATATTTATTTATTAATTAAGGAAAATTTATGGAATCGAAAAAAGTTGTGACAGAATTATAAAACCACCTTTAATTGACCTTATGCGTTTTGTGCTGTGTAAAATCAGTGGCTGGTATTCCCATTGGGACCGCCTTGGCCGATGTCACCCTTGTAACTCGCCTCGAATTACTACCCCTAGTGGCGTTTTTACATTCGGTATCGTAAATAACTAATTTACGTTCGAATTTAAAACCCTATAAAGCCTGTTTGAAGTCCCGTGTAATAATTACAACGTTGATATTAAATTCTTACATCAAACGCGTTTCCGTTAGAAACCATACCAATTTCGTGGAAAATTATATTTTCTTGATATTTTTTTCAAAGCGTATTAGAAAAGAATGATTAAATTTTCAAACAGAGCTTAATATTGAAATATTATTCTTAAAAGTAATCCCTTTTAAACATCAAAAAAATATTGTCAGAAAGGCATCGTGTATTAATATTATAAAGAATTCTACCTCTGTTTAAATTTACTTGAAATAATAGTACTTCTATCGGTGTTTAAAGTTTAGTGAACAATATGTAGATATAGATATTCTTTAGTGTTGATAGACCTTTAAAAGAGATTCTTACTGACTCATTTAGTATTTGTCGTAACATTTTAGAATAAAAATAATCATAAAAATTACTAGATATGTTTAAAAAGAAAAATCTAACCCATACGTAATGTATATTGATACAAAAGGTACTTTTGAAAAATGGAATAATAGATGTCAGTTTAAAAGAACTGCATCATATGAGTTCAAAATATTTGTCATCAACTTACTCTGTTGGCATGGTGTAATCGGTTAACGTATTTTCCCGGATAGAAAATTATCCAGTTTCGAATCTCAGAAGCAACACAAATATTTTTTCGATAAATTGAATTTTCCTGACACCAAATACTAACTAAAATTGAACTGCATTTACTTGAATGTATGTAAAAATCTGGCTTCGATACTACTGTGCCTTCGTCAGGACGGATTCGTAAAATAATATATGAAACGAAATTAACTGTTGAACAGGGGCGTGGTTACGGTCACGGTCATCGTAGGAGTAGGAAGGAGAGGTAAAGATATTGAAAAGGGTTGTTTGTTAGATTTATTTATTATTAATGATTTTGTTAAGAAATTTTTTAATTTCAAAATTATCTATATAATTGAACACTTTTGTTGTATTCAGAGACGTTTTCTTTATCAAAAGTGTGATCTATCTTTAAAAAAATTCAGAAAAAGTATTATTTTATCAATTTTTCTGTTACGTTACATTATACATTGTTTTTCTAACTTCATCAGGAAAATCATCAGAAGATTTTTTACACAAAGATATATTTTCATTATCAATATGAATAAAATTTAGGGGTAGAAATGTAAAAACTTATAATAACTTATTATGGCTTACAGGCATCAGGTTCTGTCATTAGGGAGACACTAATAGACAGTAAAAATCTAACACTATAAATAAAACAGACTTCACCCTCCCTTATCGCGACACGCCCTAGACTTATTTTCTCCATGTACAACAGAGTCGAACTGTGCCAAGTTTTGACTATCTTATCATATTTAGAAAGAATATATTTTTCCAAAAGAATAGGTCTGATTGTTTTAAAATTGTAATAAGGTCTTGTGAAAATATTATGTATGAACATATTCTTAAAATTTTCATTTTTATTATCATCACATACATCATCACTATCAGATAAGCAATCGGTTGTCGTTTACTGCTAGGCCCTGTGGGCGGCTATTGTGGCCGCTATGCGGACATTGCAGACCGCTGCGCGGTTAGGGTCTCAATATAATCGATATTTCAATGATAAAGCTTTCCCCAAAACATGTCGATGTAATTGACAATTTCTATGGTAAGATTACTCCTTTACCATAGACAGGAGAAAATATGATACGTCAATATACGATTTCGTTATAAATTTACGTACCGTTATTGAATATATAAAAGAGAAAACATTTAAGTAATATTAATCTAGAAATATTGAAAACACGTTTTGTTATTACAGATCTGGTCGTTTAATCAAGCACTATACAGCCATAATGACACTACTGAAGACGGCATCCAGAAAATCACAGATGTAGATGTGGAGCGTAATACACATCATTATTTCATTTCGCATTAAAAAAAATCTGTTTCAGAATCTTATCCGACAATGGACTGTATGGATTGTAGGTTACCCTCACCGCTGACCTTAGGGTTTTTCGAACAGGATGCAGTGCACCCATAACTTCTAATTTTTTTTGTACTAAAGCTCTTCCTAGAATAATTTCATTTTCTAAGCCGTATTGACGCATATTAGAATAAATCTACAGCAGAAACTGACAGCTGAAAAATTGGAAGATCTTTTGTTTACTAACATAGAGCTTTCTGTGTCGGGATAGAAGTGTTCGTTTATCATGCTGTCCACATGCTTCGTAGCTTTTTTTCTTCTTCTTCTTTCTGTGCCCTATCCGTTCAACGGAAGCTGGCTTTCATTACTTTGTTTACTGCGGCCCGAAAAAGCTCTATCGTAGACTGACCAAACCATTGCCTCAGGTCTCGACTTCCAGCAATCTTTCCCTGCATTATGTGATGCAAGATCTCTTACGTCTCCGGATGTCTCATTACATGTCCAAGATATTGAATTTTAGGATTTTTATTGTTTTAACCCTTCCCAAACCATGCAGTAACACAGGTCTACCATCATAATTAAACCTGTAATATTTCGGTAAATACATGCAACATAAAATTCATATTTTAGATAATCCTAGAGAAAACATTAGCATTTAGGAATGACTAATGAAAAATCAATTATGAAAAAGGAATCGTACATAAACAATTATTTTTTCCATTCAATCCGTTGTAAAATTAACGTTGATAAAAATACAATTTGTGATATGCAAAACTGAGATCACACACTATTTTCACAGTGAAAAGAACAACAAACATACAAATATAATCGTTTCTTTCTCACTAATTAAATGAAGAGATATAAGAAGGAAGGACACATTGTATAGGACTTAATGAATGCTCTAAATTATGTTATTAATCATTTTTTCAAAATTGAATGCTCAATATTTAGAGTAAATTCGAGCCATTAAAGCCATTTAAGCTAATAAAAACATTTTTTCTAACTATTATTTACGGTAACACGAGTTACCAAAGCATGGCTGCGTTAGGATATTTTATATCATGGTATGGTGAAGGTTAAATACTTATTTTATCTTTATTCATCCTAACCATAACATCTTCGTAACTCTATCTATTCAGGTTATTTTGCGTATTTTTCTGTAGATCCACATCTCAAATGTTTCAAGTCGCCTTATCATGTTTACTGCGAACTGTCCTAGTCTCTGCTGCTTACATGAAAATTAGAAAGACAAGAGATTTAGCAAAATATGTATGTGTTGTCTCTGTTATCTCAAATCCTCGTAAGTTGGTTCATAACAATAGAGCTAGTTGGATTTGTCTTCGATTTCCAGCCTACCATGACTGATTCATGAACAGAGTGCTCAATTCAATTTCATCTTATCATATATATTTTTAAGATTTGCAAAATCAGCTTTGTTGTTAAAATCCATTATTTAAAATTGTAAACTTTTTTTTTTATTAACCACTTAATGAATTAAAATATATCTACCGGTTTCGTAAAATATCATTTTCTTTTTCAGGATGTCATTAACTAATCAAAAGCACATGTTAATGTTTATTTAACAGAATCTATTTTTAAAAACCAATAATTATTTGAGAAATAAATTTAGAACTTAACTTAAATTGTTACATGATGATACAAAATACTTTAGGAAAAAAAATTAGAATGAGACTTGTCGTTAAATTTAGTTGATCGTTTATAATTTTTTGATAAGTTTTACACGCTTTATTTATCTCCAACGATTCTAAATTTGTATCATCAAGTGACAATTTGAGTTAGGTACTAAATTTATTTTTTAAATATTTATTGTTTTTTAAACAATAACATATGTTTTTGATTAGTTAATAACATTCTGAAGAAGAAAATTGTTTTTCAAAACCGGTAGATGTATTTTAATTCATTAAATGGTTAATAAAACAAAGTTAACAATTTAAAATCATTATTATATGACATCAAACTTTAACATGTATAATTTTATGTGTACAGATGGTATACAAGAATAGTGTATGTATTTTGAGGTTCTGGCTGCAAATATATAAGTTTTAATATTTTTTGAAGTAAATAATTTATTTTTATTGTAGTTTAATCTCGGATTCTTTTCAGTTGTAGCAGTTGTACTGTATCAGGTTCATATTACCTCTCAATAATAAGATTTCTAGGGTATGGAAAGCTTATGTATAAGCTCTCTTTGTGTAAGCCTTCAATTTTCTGATCACTTGCATAGCAAACTGATATGACGTAACGCATCGAGATTCAGTTCGTTATAAAATATTAATCTAGATACCAGGATAACCAGATAAGTGAATGTCGAGATAACCGATGTCTTGATTATCAGAATTCTACTGTATTTACTTAGTTATATGTATTAAACTATACGATGTTAGTTAATATTTATTACGAAAATGCATATAGTGTAATATATTATTTCAAGTATTTACAGCGAAACGTTGTGTATTTTTCAAAAAATTAATAATTTATTGGAATTAAGAGAACAATTTGAAGTTTATGTTGACCCTAATGAAGTAAAAAGTTTTTTCCGATTAGTTTTTCATATAAAGGTTTCGTGTAAAATATATAAATAAAAATATTATTTTACTATTATCATTTATGTATTATGTAATATGTTGGTGTGCTAATTAATAATTATTAAAAATTCTATGAATAATTTATTATGAAAATTCATCGTTCAGGAGGAACAATTCTAACATACATACGAACAAACACAAGAATTATTTTATTATTATTATTAAAGCTAACAGTTCAATAAATAAAACGTTCATATATCTACAAAGCAACAGTAACTTGACATTATAGAAGTAATCCATTATCATCCATCCTATTGGGACATATTCTTCGGGAGAAAAATAAAATGAACCAAAAAAAAACATTTATTGACTCTCTCACGGCCGCCATCCAGAATGAGTGACAACAATGAACGAAATAAAGGGGCCCCCTCACATCAGTGACTGCCGTTTGATTGATGGCGTTTATCGGGTCCGGAGTACGGACGCCACGAGATTATTGCCATCATAATAAAAACGAAGAAAGATGAGCGTGTGAGCTGGTACTTATAATGCTTTATACTAATATTGGTAAGGATTTAAGTATATATGAGTACACATTCGAAAATAAAATACATTTTTTTTATTCTACTCATTTAATTTACTGGAGACACGATACACCTTGTAAGCCAATCTAACAATTTAACTCAACAACTTGTATTTACATATGTAGTGGAGGACAGCTATACAATCATATTTGCATAAGTCGAATAGGGACAATATTATTCTATTAAGGAGAACACATTCTTATTGTGAAGTTGTATTTTTCAGAACATAGGTCTGTGATATTTTAAATACTAATTAAATGCATTAATTAAAAATATATACAAATAAAATCAATTTTATCGAAAAATATTATCATCGTTACCGGAATTCGAATCTGGATCTCTTTACAATCCGGGGAAGCTGCATTATCCAACTATGCTACAGCGACAATACTTTTGACGATAATTTTTCTAACCCGTATGTTACGTATTTTAAATGAATATATGTATCGTTCCATTATTTGAAAGCCATCTACTTTGTTTTTATGGAATCTCAAATACCTTTGAGTAAGCCGATAGCAGACGCCAGAATTAACAATTCATTTTTATTAAATTTTGGATACTTTGTAACATATGGCTTCGAAAATTTGTCGTCAATGGTTCTGTCGCTGTAGCACAGTTGGATAATGCACCTTTCGCGGATTAGAAAGAGATCCAGTAGCGCAACAACAATATTTTTCGATAAAATTGATTTTATACTTATATTAATACATTTAATTAGTATTTACAGTATTATTCAATGGAATTCTGAGGATTTATGAAAATATTGCTACGGCTGTAAGAATGACGTAAAAGTATATTTTTACATTCTCTCTAAGCTCAATAAAAATTTTGTAGCATTTTTGAACCGACGCTATTTTAAAACAAGATGGCGAATCAATAAATAAAATTAGGAATAATACAAGAACTACGAGAGTTACCTTATTCACAAAATCCATTTGGTGATTAGATATTTTTGTTCATCAAATCAATATGATAGAAAACACCTGATAATCGGATACAAATAGGAGAAGAACAATTAGAATTGTATAATTAAAAAAAGGAATTAAACATAATTGTTTAACAAATCAACATTGGTAAAAATTAAGCCATGAACTTGAAAATATTAACTTATCTTCACTTGTGCCACAAGTGCTCTCCACCGATTCCTATCCCTGTTCATTTGGTCCAGTTCTCAGACCCTCCCATCCTGCTCCAGTCCTCTTTTTCAGTCCATCAGTCGTCAGTCCATCTCTGCTTTGACCTACTTCTAGGTCGCTTCCACGGGGATATCTACTCGGTCATTATATTTGGTGCCTTGTTCTATTGCATTCTTTCGACATGGGCAGTTCATCACAGTCTTTGAGACCTACAGAGCTTTACAATTGTTTCTTGCTCAGTCAAATTTTTGAGCTCGTGATTAATTTTTATTCTGTACTTACTTACTTACTTACCATCACGTCGTTTCCCCGTGGAGGTAGGCAGAGAGAATAGAGCGCCACACTCTTCTGTCCTGACATACAATTCTCGCCTCGTCCACATTCATACATCTTCTCATACAAGCTCGACGATTGTTGAGGCTTCTAACAGAACCATTCTCCATTATCTGGTTTACCTGGTCATGCCAAGTCTTCTGCAGACGTCCTCTATTTCTGGTACCATCAACACTTGCGTCATATATCTTTCTTACCATTCTTTCCTCATTCATCCATTCCATATGACCAAACCACCAAAGTGATCCTTTTTTAATCTTACTCACTATACTAACATCAGCTTTACATTCTTTCCTTATTTCTTCATTCTTTACTCTGTCATAAATAGATTTGCCACAAATACGTCTAAGTGATCTCATTTCCACTGCATTCAGTCTACTTTCGTTCCTTTTCTGCCAGCTCCAGGCCTCACTTCCATACACCAGTGTCGGTACCAGGATTCCATTGTGCACCGCTAGTCTTGCCTCGGTTGACAAATTCCCGTTAGATATAATTCCATTCAAAGCGCCGTTCACTTTATTTCCTGCAGTCACCCTCCTTTCGATATCAGTCTCAGCATTTCCGTTTCTATCAAATATACTTCCCAAATATACAAACTCATCTTCTTGTTCCAAACATTCATTACCTACAAGTATTAAAAAAAATATTTAAAAAAGTAATAAATATTGCTTTTTTTTATACAAACCACTATTGAGTTCAAACGGTTCAAAGGTTTTTGGTGAAACTTTGTGGAATTCCATGATTATTTTGTAAATTGAGTAGAAACACTGTTTTATTCCACTATATTTTATTATATTAAACTTTAGAATGTTTTCCAGAACATCTTTCCATTATCAATAATATAATACAACTAAAGATAAAAATATTTTCAGACAGTACTTTAGGGTGTGTCTAGGATGTGGGGGTGGAGTTAAAGTTGATAAGAGAGGGGATATAATGGGCGGTATTTGGATGTTTATTATTTTCTTATTATTATTCTTAAGATGTCTAACTTGAGTCCTTTGGCGCAACTATGTTGAAATTTTAAATTATTATTTTTAAATGAATGGCCCTCCATTCTTACGTTTTCAGGCATTTCGGAATAAGATTGAAATTTTTAACGCTTTTTTATGTTCTTTTAAATATTTTCTTATTCTTATTTCGGTTTGTCTAATATAAAATGCGTCACAATCATTGCAACTCAACATGTAGACTCCGCTTTTTTCTTCTTGGGGTATTTTTGATTTATTATTCAAGATGTATTTTTAATATTGTTTTTATACCGCACTCTATACAAAAAATAATAATTAAAACTTTTTTTTTATGAGAACTGTCATCTCGATATTATGAATACCCCAATAAAAGTGGCAAGTTTTGATAAAGTATACCCGGACTACGCATAAGTGCCGTTTTGCTCTAACGCAGGAGCGGGTGGGCAGCTCCCCTACCAGCAGCCCCCGGCGGAGGTCCGGCCGACCTCTGGCCGATCCCACACATTAATCATGTCGATTCACTTTTAATGGAGACATCAAATTCTTAAATCCACCGGCGCTAGATGGGGTGACCACAAATTTGCAACAGAGCGGCGTCGTTACGCGGACGCGATAACGGGCCCGCCCGCAGTATAAATCATGGCGAACGAAATCATCGCCAATAAACATGCTATCTTCAACATTATTTTTCTTTGACGGGAGTTATGGCTTATTTACGGCGGAAATGGATGTTTCATGACACTTTTTAAATTTAGAGGCATTTCATCAGTCTGATGACGTCATCTGTACATAAATTCTACAAATACTTTCCCCGTAAATTATTGTAAACAAGTGTAACACATCTGACGCAAATTACAATCGGTATATTAAAACTGTGATTTTGTAATTGTAACTGAATAAAAGAATATATTTCAGAAGTTATTACAGATTCATCAACTTTATAATGTGATAAATGAATCAACTGCTAACTGTTCTAAATTTATAGAGTTTTATTTTCATTTATAAGGAGAACACATTATTGTTGTGAAGTTGTAGTTTTTCAAAACATAGTTCTGTGATATTTTTAATACAAATTAAATGAATCGATTAGAAAGATAAATAAATAAAATCAACTTAATGAAAAAATATTTTTGTTGCCATCCGGACTCGAACCAGGAACTCTTCCTATCCGAGGAAGCGTGCTGAGCTATTACACCACGGCACCGTAGTAAGATAACGATGAATTATGTAAAGCAATTATAAATTATAGACATCGTATTACCAATTCTTGTCTCAACATAGGTCCATTAGTTACATAGCCTCAATTATTGAATAAATTATGGAATGAAAATATCGTATAGATTGTTGTAATAATATATATGCTGGTCAGAAATTTTTTCAGCTGGATACATTAAAATTTGTTTTCAATGGGACAGCGGGGGTAACTTATAAATTCTTTCAAGATTGAACTGTAAACGTTGACTATATTGGATCCGTTTCTCTGAAAGAATATAATGTAAACTGTAATGATTAATGTACAAAATGACACATGACATGAAGCCTCTGTATCTTCAAAAGTTTGAACGATAGTCAAACTTTTAAGTCAGCTTCTACTTCAGTCTCAGGAAGGATTATTCAGCAGGTCAACCATTGCCAGAAATTTAGTGAATAGTTATTTGCGGTGGCAGAACCAAAAGCGTGAAACTGGTTGCACTCTGTCATAGGGAAAAGTGTATCAGGGATTTTATTTTAAAAGAGACTAGAAATGCACGATTTCACAAAATCATATCAATAACAATTTTAAATACTAGTATAGGACTAAACAGTATGTGTAAAGCACCCTTGAGATAAAATCTTTTACGAAGACTGCCATCCAACTATTTGATGGTATTATTACTATTAACAACAAATTTCAGTTTTACTCTTGAAAATAATATTATGAGCCTGGCTCATGCAGATAGTCAGAGAAAGCTCTGAACATCACAAGAATATCACAAGATAAAATAAAACGGCATTTTTTATTACAATATCATTATTGTCGTCTTATCCAGGTTTCACTTTTAAATCGTACACATATAAATACATTTAACCAACCGCCTACCCACAGACCAGTAAATGAATAGACATGAAATAAAGTGTAAAGGGGTTCGGAACATTAGTTGCGGGACGAGAAGAATTCTACACAGATTATTTGTGGAAACATAAATCCAATAGTTTATGACACATTTATGCAACAATATAAGTATTTACTTTTCGAAAGTTATTATTATTTTTTTAGTTTTTTACTATAATGCATGTTATATTGTCGGCGTTTAAATTTTTGTTCCAATCGAGTCATATTTTTAAAAACTGTCCAATACCAATGTAAAAATATTGAAGCAAGCAATTTCCGTTAGTTCGTGTCTATATAGTAGTCCGTGATCAGTATAGCTTTTTAAAATATTTTATATGGAACAACATACTTAAATCGTAAGCTCTACTAGGTGGTGATGCTAGGTTATTGGGTTAATATTCTAATATGCTATCTTAACGCCTGAATACCTTCTGAATAACCTCTGAATGTTTAGATGCACTTTTCACTTAGTGAATGAGGGAAGACTTCACAATTGCAAAATTTAATACTATTATACACATGTCATAATAATATGTAGCACAATATAATATTATAATATAAAACATATTTTTTCGAAAATTGGTTGAATAAATGTTGATTTATTACAATTAGATTTAAAGATTTATGACATAGACAATTTTAGAAAACTAATTAAACTAAATTAATTAAGAATTCTATCTGGACTGCATAATGGATGGATCCAAATAATCATAAGGGTAATCAGCTTAAGATAATTCAAAGATATATTCCCCGCACCCCCTGGTTCTCTAAAAGGAAAGTCTCCAAAGGAACAGTATCAAATATCTCTAGAATGAGAATTGAGCATTGCCAAGTAGCGTCAAATTTATTCGGATTGAACTTAATAGATTCTCCAATGGTTAGTGTAGTGCCGAGGAGGAAACATTTGATCTTTTTTTTTGGCCTGTCCATTGCGGATCACAGATTTTTTTAAAGTAATCTCATTAATGGTAATTTTCAACTCCCGGTTTGGTTGTGTCATCCTCTTTACCTTAACTCGCCACGTTTAATCTATATAATAGTACATTTTGTGAATGAACTGGTAATTTAGTATTTCCTATCTATAATATTGTAGTACTTTTTTTATAAAATAAAGTTTTAACTTGATCAATGACACAAATCACTCTTGAAGTGTGGATTGCCTTTTAAAAAAAAAGAAAGAAGAAGACCATATCAAAATAGTAGTACAAGGATCGTTAATGCAGAACTAACATTATTAGTTAAAAACGTGCAAATTATAAATAATTTTCTTGGATCAACCATTTCTTTCATACAGGCTCTTACTCCTTCATATGGACCGGGGTAACATAAACTCCGCCCTAGCACGAGATGGTTCTAAACGAAACATTTTTTACGTTATACATACTAATAACATTTTATTTTTAAATTACAACGACATTTTAAAAATTCTCATCTTCAATTGAATGCACTATATTCATCAAAAAATGTTAGAGTATGTATTGTATTTATAAAAAAATCATTAATATTATAACATATAATGTTATATATATACATATATATAACATAAATGTCAAGAAATTTTTTAATTATAATTAATATATTTGAGTAGCTTCTTGGTCTAATATTTAAGATGCTCGCCTAGAGGTCTAGTAATCGAGGGTTTGAGCCTCGTTCTAGGATACCATCGAATTAGCCATATCTTCATAGCACAAGCTTTATGGTTTGGAGTATAATATTGATGTACGCATCTCTGTTTTTAAAAAATAGTCTCATTTTAATGATTTTATTGGGAGTACATATTCAGAAGGTCAAATAAATAGCTTCACTATATATCATACCATACCAAGGCAATAGAGTATATCTACATTAAATAATAATAACTATTCATAGACAGTAGTGACGCAGATGATGTATAATTTCTTCAGGGGAAGTCAGCATACCGGATGGAAGATGGAAATCATACAATTTTGGAGAAGCCTTTATCCAGCGATGGATAAAAAATAATCTATGATAATCTGTAGATGATGACTACTAAATTGTGAAAAATATATGTGTATATTACCTACTGAACTACAGGCATTCAGAAATACATGGTTAAGGGAGTAACCGAATACAAAAATGGATAGTTTTGACAATAGATAGTTTTAAACTATGGTACTGAAATATTTAATGAAATTTTCATTTCTGTAATCTACTTATTATACTAATACAACGCATCATTCACCATCATTAAGAGCGCTGTAGAATACTTCTCATTACCAGTTCCTTCTAACTGTTCCATATTTAGCATTAAGGATAGTTTTTTTCCTACTGACAGATGTTGTCTAGCCGTGTTTAGACTTCTTCCTTATTCCACAGTTGCTTGGATTAGATTCATATTGAATTTATAAAGTCTTCCCTTATTTTATTCGAAAGAGTTTTACAAAGAGTTGAAAACTCGGCATCGTTAGTTATTTGTTTTTCACTCTTGGTTATTCTGCGCCGCTCCATAAGATCCAATGTTTCCTGTGAATGCTTGTTTTGGATTTACAGGGACTTTTTTCATTTCTTTTTACAAATTTTAATATAACTTTTATAATATAATTATTATAAATTTTTATTTTAAATTTTAATATAATTATTATAGATAAATAGTTCAGCTATCATTTTAGAAAATCGCAAATATAATTATTATTATTATTATTAATATTAGGATATCTCATGTTATGTCATGTCATCAAATATAATTATGACTTGTCATTGGCTGGCTTAAGTGATCACTTTACACAATGTAACGTTCACCTATTTACCCACGTTACCACATCTATCCAATTTTTGGAAGTTGTATATATTAAATCAAGTTGGAATATTTCACTAATTTATTACTAATTACGCTGTCGCCATCTATTGACAGATGATAGGTAAATAGGTGAACGTTACATTGTGTAAAGTGATCACTTAAGCCAGCCGATGACAGGTCGTGAGTCCTGTATTGCCCAAGACTTTCATACTTTTCATATAAAAATAATATCTTCGTCTCTGTGAGACATCTCAATTTTGATGACAATCCTCCAGGAGATAAAACCCAGTAATTAGTTCCTACAAAGATTTGGACATACTCAAAATATTGTGTTATTATTAAGTTCAAGTTGAAATTTATCATTGTAATTCATGTTTACACATGCTCTGGAATATTTCAGTTGTTTTTTTCAGTTTTAAAATTCAAATCGTTACATCTCACCATTTGGTGGTTACTATTGAATCTGTTGATTACCGAGCAGTTCAGGAAAATATCCTTATGTTAATTTCATGTGAGGATGTGATTGATTTCACTGGTCTTCCTGAAGGGTTCATTTGTGGGATTATTTATTTTTAAAGAAGTTCGTGGTGTAGGAATTCTAGATATTATAGTAAGCTACGTGTTTGAAGATTCCTACTTCTATTTCATCCATTTGACGTATTCATTGAAGTCTCCCATTATGTTATTGTGACATCTTTCTTTGTTATTCAGATGTGATATTCTTTCAATTATTCTGGGTTACTTTGAGTAGGAGCTTAATTTTACAGTATATGAATTGCATACCTGCTATTAATCGGAGAAAACAATCAAATTTAATAATGAAAATTCGATAATTAATACTACTTCGCTTATACGCCCATTAATAATATCTTCATAATACACCATGTGTTCATTTTTTAGAGTGATGTTACCTTCATCTTTACGTCTCGCTTTGCTGAGGCTTACAGTATCCCATTAGATTTTTTAAGTTCCACCTGGAGTTCTACATATTTGGCATTGCTGGACAATTTTCTTGTGTTGTACATGGCAATGGAAATGTTTGGCAGCCTTTTTTGTGTCTCCAAGGATTTTTAGTACATGTTACGAAACAGATTCTATTATTATTATTATGACACACTTTTGCCGCGCTTGGATACAGATATTGATAGATAATGTAAATTATCAAACTGCCAAGACTATCTTATGATACTCTTCCTGACCAGCGGCGTAATTCAGAGCACCTCATATTCAAGGTAATCTCGCGAAGGCGAAGAAGAAGACTAAATTATCTAACATACACTCTGTCTTACTGAACTGATTGCTGCCTTGAACAGTATTACCTGAAGAGGGTCATAGTTTCTTTCTTTTTGCCATCATGGGGGGTATTGGACTTATCACACCATGCTATCCAAGTGGGTAAGTATGTTTTTTTTCTAGGTTTTGTTAGTTATAATGGAAAATAACTTAAAGATATAATTTTATAGCCATCTTTCTTTATAGGATTATCTGTATATTAGTGTCATTGACTCCTTTTTGAAAAATTATCGTATTCAAATAAAATAAATATTATAAAGCTGATATGAACGTGAATATCATTTTTGATTTGCGAACTCGAATATTTAAGAGTAAATAAACTTAACATATTATAAATACGTGTCAGGTATCTAAAATGCACTATACCGTATTTCATACATCATATTAATGATGTGCATAATGTCGTGGTTAGGATGCTGATGAAGAAAGTTGCATTGACGAAAGTTGCATTGAAAATTGACGGTGAAGAGTATAATCATATGTTATCGTAGGCTATAGTTAAAACACAACATGCAATGCATTTATTCATTATTAGAAGAACACATTCGTATTGTGAAGTTGTAATTATTCAGAACATAGGTCTGTGATATTTTAAATATCACACTCACATGTGCTCTCCTAATAATAAAGTTGTATCAATGTATCAATGTAAAAATGAATTGATAATTCTGGCGTCTGCTATCAGATTACTCAAAGGTATTTAAGATTCCATAAAAATAAGGTAGATAGCTCTTTCAAATAATAGAACGATTAAATGTATTAATATTAAAAAAGGTAACATATAGGTTCTAAAATTTATCGCTAAAAATATCGTCGCTGTAGCATAATTGGCACACCTTCCCCGGTTTGGAAAGAGATCCCGGTAGCGCAACAATAAATTGATTTTATATGTGTATATTTCTAATTAATATATTTAATTTTCATTTATTTAGTTTTTTAAATTATGTATTGCATATAATTCAACCAGATTAATCCACATATCAGGGTTCTCGTAATGGATAGATCATTTCAAGAGAGATACAAGAAACTGGGTTAACATTTCTTTCGTCCTCCACGGACCCTATTAATGAGGCTATTAAGGACATTGCCTACGCTCGCATCACGTACTGCTGAATTATTTCTCTAACAGTAAATTAGATTAAGGTTTGACAATTTCAGTAGTTCTGTAGTTAAATTCTTGCCTGGAATGAGGTCGGGACTATTTTTTCTGTGATATAAGGGTTATGCGAATTTTGATTTTTTTTGTAAAATCATAAATTGGGTTACAGAAATGAAATAAATATTATTATACGTAATATAACAGAATAATATTCTGGCTATGTGTGCACATAAAATATACAAATTATTAATTAAATATTACTATCTAGGATTGTGACCGACGCAAGTCGCCGATTAAAGTGGTGGATGACGGTGGATAGAAAACAGGGAATCGGAAATGAAGGAATGATGAGAGACAAGGGAATCCTTCGAGAGCGAACCAGCATGGACTCGCGGATCCAAAATGTCAGCTCGACTCACCTGTTCGATGACGCCGTCTCTATGATCTTCTGGAAATACATCCAATATGCGAAACTGCCACCAAAATCACAACGGTATACCGACCCCTCAGAATAACAAGGTTCCATCTGACACTGACACTGTTTTGAGACAACGAACTCAAAAGTGTTGATTGAATTTCAACATATAATTCACGTATATTTTGTTTTGAGTATGCAAATATGATCAGTTTTAAGATCTATGTAACATATTTTTAGTTTTATTAATGACCACTGTGAAATGAGGGAAATCAAAAATAAAAAAAAACATTGTAAATTAACAATAATGATTCTTGAATTGAAATAAATAACTGATACAGTTGAAACTTTTAGCTCTTGCTATTTACAGTTAAATAGAGTTGGTGTGTATGCAAGAAATAAATAATAATGCATTTGGAACCCTTTTCACGCAATAAATCAAATTAGCCCAAAATGTGAGTTGGAACCTTGTTATTCTAAAGGGTTGATATAATACTTCCTGACGATTTTCGACGAGATTCACCGGCACAAAAAACACGAACCAGTCGATCCCAGAAACAGATGTATGTTTAATAAGTGATTCAACAAATAATCACACGAGAGCACTTCCTCCGCAAATCTCGACGAATTTTATGAATTCAAATCAAACCAGTTGAGCGAAAGGAACAATGTGTACTGGAGAATGGGGTAAATGATAGGACAAAAAAACTGTTGATGATAATACCCACTACATTTTACGCATGGAATATTTATGAATTATGTGTTCACCAATAAAAAATAATTACGAAAACGGAACAAGGGCTATGCAATCTCTTTTTTGGCGATATGTTCATGACAGAATTGTGGTTCTCTGTGCTTGTACAACGCAAACTGTTTTTGTTCTTCACTCTTTGCGATCTCGGACCTTATTCAGTGCAAAGTGTATTAAGGGTCCGGTCATACCTCGGACATGGTTTATCCATCTTATTTGAGATCCGTTTCTCGTCCTGCGTCCTGTCGACCGGTCAAAAGTATGAAATAATTAGCTGTAGAGAGTCTATCCTTTAGTAGCGTAGTTTTTAAAAAATTGACCCAACCTTTCATTATGTAATAAATACATTCAATAAATTATTTATTTAAAAATTTGCTTATCTACGACGCGGGTTGGCAACCTTTCGTACATGAAGCGCCAGTTTTTATTAATAAAGTAAAATAAAATCTTCTAGAGCTTTTACATCGGACATGGTACCTATCTTATAAAATTAGCGGCATTCTAAAAGGTTTATCGTTTTATTTTTAAATTAGCATGATATATCGAAGTAAAACACGCAACAATAGTATTTAGTTAGTTTTACAACTTATTTTTACCTTTAATGAAACTCCCATCTGTAAATATGTTTTCGAATTTATACGTACAATCAAATTTAAATAAAAAACTCATTTATAAGTTTCACAGAGTGTGCTGTGCTTTTAAAATTAATTTTTGTATCTGTTTTTATTTTTTTTAATTTTTTGTGTTTTTATTACTGACCGTTTAAGATATTTTTTAAAAGTAGTATTTTCATGTACGGCAAATTACACTCATAAACCACAAAAATGTATGTTATGCAATTGTAGTAAAACACCAGAAATCGAAGACATCAGGACCAGGTAAATCAGATACTGGAGGACAATCCTGTTAGAAGACTCAATAATCAGCGAGCTTGTATAGTAAGATGTATGAATGTGGATGGGGCGAGAATTGTGCGTCAGGACAGAATAGTGTGCCGTTCTGTACCCTCTGCCTACACCCGCGGAGAAACGGCGTGAAGTTAGTAAAATATTATTATGTTAATACCTAGGTTGCTCCTTTTTTGGTTCGATGATTTTTTTTTTAGAATTGTGTATTCACGATAATGTTTATCACCCATGATTCAGGGGTTTGTAAATCTTATTAAAAATATTTTTAGTTACATAGTTCAGATATAAAAAAAATATAAACATTAGCCAAAAAAATCAATGCTCGAAGGTACGTCCTACGTAATATATGACAACTTTATTTTAAACTCAACTGTAAATTGTGATCACATTCCAGGATATTTAATTAAGTGATATTATATTTAGAGATATCTTAAACTTCTATAACTCTGATGATACCATTTATTTTAATGCTGAACATAATTTATATATAAAATGTAACAATATTTGGAATTATTAAGATGGTATATTCATGACAATACTTTAAATATGTTTAAACTTGTTGACATGATAATTTATATTGAATATGCTTTACTTAAAAGCACTAGACCATAATTTATTTCGGAAGTTTTCTCATTGCATAGGTACACAATATTTATAATAGCTAGAGAATATTTATGCTACAGAATTTCGTAAAAACTTTGAACTTATATTAGTTAGTATATTAATTATTTTATCTGATCAATTTTTTGGCAATATTCTTCCGGTATAGCGTTGTCTAGAGTAGAAACCTTTATATTTTAAATATAAATAAATCACAGTAAATACGCGTTTACAATACTATTCATATTTCTTTTTGTATTATGCTGAATACCAGTAAAAAAAAACTTACGTGAAATCACTGAATTCATTTAAGAGGGTTAGCTGGTTTATTACTTGGAAGAAAGTATTATAGTAAGACTGTAGTAATTAATAGTCGCATACATGGTTTAGGTGCATTTATTAATTCTAATACAAATTTTTTATATGTTCCAAATAATTACATAATTAATTGTATATAAGAATTTTTTTTAATATTAATAAACCTGTGAGATCGTTAAAGTTTTTTCTGGATATTCTAAGATTCATATTAAATATCTTAAGTAAATATGTACATGTTAATTTAATGTGTTCATAAATTTACCTTTAAATAAAATAGTATTCAATATCGCGTAAAACTACGTTGTCGTTTTTTTTACAGACAAATATGAATACAGAAAATGTTTTAATTATTCTACGCTTTCATTTCAACTAATAATTTTACAAAAATAAAAAAAAACTCCGCACAATAATCAGAGCGGAACACACTAAACAAAAAAAAAAAACAAACTAATACATTATCCGTCGCGAGCGCTGTCCGGCCTCGCTAGCTCCCGGTAGTTAACAAAACAAATCACCCCACTCAGATTAAGTGCGAACGAATTCGGTCCCATAATTCTACACACTGACTCATGGTCGCCCGCGCTTTGTCCCGGATCCGCACCCCCGGTGAGCCTCGCAGGCTGACCAAAAAAGAATGAGAAAAAATCAGTGTCTTTTTTGGACCGACCCGCGCGACCTGTGATCAATCACTGCTCCGTTTAATAGACGAAGACGTTCCGGGAAAGGGGGTATGGAGGTTTTTGCCCATATTCTTAGCCTTCTCGACCATCGGCTCGAGAGAAATTATTCAGGTGTAAAATAGACGGGTTTAGGATCATTCCGGCACACAGTTCTTCGATCGTAATTCTTTGCCAACAGTTCTACCCGGCCATAACTTTTACCTCAGGTTTCTTCGCCACACGTATTTTCGATAAACCTAACCTAACCTATCAGTGCATGCTTTTGTCATCCAAGACAGATTAAAAGTATTCGGAGACATCTTCTTCTTGAGGCAGTCCATTTACTTATAAATGCATTTGTGGTATCACGTGTGGACTATATTTCAGATGCATAGATTACCATCTATTCTAAATGCGACTGCACGGATAATATATGGAGTATCCAAAATCTCTCATTTAACATCTCTTTTATATTAGCTTCATTGGCTCCGATTCCCTGAAATAGTTGAATTTAAATTGTGCTGATTGATGTACAAGGCGACATACTACAAGGCGCTCCTGTAACCTCTACTTTAGCCGCAGGAAGGGTTGTAAAACCGACTAACCGTTGCCAGAAGTCTACATTTAGTGAACGGGCATTTGTAGTGGCAGGCCCAAAATCGTGGAACTCTTTGCCCTCCGTCATAAGAAACAGTGCATCGGAGACTTTATTTAAGAAGAAACTAAAAACGCGCAAACTTCCAAAAGTCATTTCCATAAGTAAAAATAATAATTTTAATTTTAAAAACAAAGATAATCGTAGAAATATAAACAGTTGATGTGTAAAACGCCCTTGAGGGAAAAGTTTTTAGGAAAAAGACGCTATACAAATTATCCATTATTATTATCTTAAGTTTTTTTTTATACACAATTATTACTTATGTGTTCGTATATTATATAACTATTACTTCATCATCATTCATGATCGTGATCTACATCAACTACTGCTTTCTTGACTATGGTCCTTCACCATTCTCGGTATTATGTAAATCTTAGGACTGTCACCAGAGAAGTACTTGTTGCCTTTTCCATTTGGTCAGTCCAACGGGTAGGAGGATCTTTCTTTTTGTCCTTAGACGTGGGCCACCACAATGAGCTTTTTCAAGCTATCTTCCCTTCTCTCAAGATGCCCAAAAAATCTAAGGATTTATCTCATGAAAATGGTTGATAGTTTGTTCATAATTTTCAGTTTCTGCAGAATGGAGACAGTCATGCGTTTTGCCGTTTCCAGTATCATACCTTAATCCATCTTCTCTCCCTCCACACCATACAAAAGTATAGAATACACCAGAGGTTGTACAAGCCTGATCTTCATTGTCTTTATGTGTCGTTTAATTTATGACTCGCAGTACCGTCATTGTCATCCTCCTGATTAAGGGCACGTTACATAATACAACTCGCACATTTTATTTGTTATTTAATTAACATTTGCCGTTTTAAAAAATATTACAAGTGCTGCTTAAATACAACCTTATTTTAATATCTCGTAAGCTACTAGGAAATCTGACAAGTCTGTAACACAGTTTTAATGATAATATTATAAGAAGGTAGATGGCTCTTTCAAATAATGGAACGATTAAATATATTAATATCAAAAAGGTAACATATAGGTTCAAAAATTTGTCGCTGAAAATATTGCCGCTTTAGCATAGTTGGATAATCCACCTTCCCCGGTTAGGAAAGAGATCCAGGTTCGAATTCAGGTGGCGCAACAACAATATTTTTCAATAAAATTGATTTTATATATATATATATCTTCTAATTAATATATTTTATTCATATTTAGAAAATTATTGCCTGAATTTTTATACAAAAAGTTAATTTTGACAAAATTGACGACAAATA
Source organism: Eubasilissa regina (assembly GCA_022840565.1). Classification (NCBI taxonomy): domain Eukaryota; kingdom Metazoa; phylum Arthropoda; class Insecta; order Trichoptera; family Phryganeidae; genus Eubasilissa; species Eubasilissa regina. The sequence goes on along the minus strand of JAINEB010000011.1, from coordinate 24,674,652 downwards.
TAATATATACAAAGTAGATGGCTTACAAATAATGGAACGATAGATGTATCAATTTGAAAAGTGTAACTTATAGATTCAAAAATTTGTCGTCAATGTACTGTGTTCTGTAGCATAATCGGTTTATGCAGGTTCCCCGGATTGGAGAGATGCAAGTTCGAATTCCGGTAGAAACAACAATATTTTCCGACAAATTTGATTTTATATCTATATCTTTCTAATTATTATTAATATCACAGACCTATTTTCTGAATAATTGCAACTTCACAATAATAATGTGTTCTCATTAATAATAAAATAATAACACTCACTATTGCGAGAAAGCCGCGTTGACCGTTTAGATATTTTTTAGTCCACGGGTCATCTTTGTCGCGTCATCATGCTCGAGAGTCGGCGTCTTTAGTCGCCATGTTAGGGGTTGAGTGGGCATAAAAGCTTTCGGGGAAAACAAATAGAGGCCTTGAGATGCGGTGGCCGTTGGTATTAAGGGTGGTTTTTTTTTACTCAATTTTTAAATATGAAAATTAACAATTACATTTCAAATTATTCTGTCAATCTGGTGAAGGAAGGGAGAGAGGGAAGATAAACAACAGAGTAAGCAACATGGTTGATACAACATTGCGACCCCTCATTATAAAAAGGTTCCATCTGATACTGACACTGTTTTAATGAGTTCAAAAGTGTTGATTGAATTTTAACATGTGGATTAACGAATGGATGAACATCAATTATATTAAATGTACCCATAAGTAATAAATTATTTTTAGTGTGTTTATTTAAATGTTCTTCAGTTAGTTGGATGTGAATGGAGTAAAAATTTTTTATATTTATTTGTCACAAGTTGACTACGGATTATAATATTGCATATAAAACACGTATTTACACGTTCACGCTTTGAGCTATACTGTAGCAAACATTCCACACTAAAAATAATTGATTACTTATGGGTACACATAATATTTCAAAGTGAAACTGAGCAATGTCTGTCCTGTTGTTCAATTGCATGTGTTCAATCATCCACATCATAGGATCCGAGGATATCCCGGCTATATTAGTGGCTCAAGATAGAGTTGAAAATGAATGTGTCGAGAAGATCTTTCACAAATAGCATATCGACCTCTCAGAATAACAAGGTTCTATTTGACACTAACACGGTGAACATGAGCTCAAAGGTATTGATTTAATCTCAAACTTTCTTCATATATATTTTGTTTCGAGGTGTTAACATATGTTCAGTATTACCAATGACCACTGTAAGATGAGATAATTAAAAATAATTAAAAAAAACATTGTTAATTAACAATAATGATTCATAAATTGAAATAAATAACTGATGCAGTTGAAACTTTTAGCTCTTGCTATTTTCTTTATTATCCGTTAAATAGAGTTGGTGTGTATAGAAGAAATAAATAGTAATGCCTTTGGAACCCTTTTCATGCAATAACTCAAATTAGTCCTAAATGTTTCTTGAAACCTTGTTATTCTAAGGGTTATAATTAGTCTAAGAGTCTAATTAGTCATTTGCTTAAATTAATTATTTTGTCTAGCCACAAAATCTAAAAAGGTAAAAAAAAACATATTTTATTGCTTTTAGTCATGACTACAATAATGTTATTTTGAAAAATAAGGATATTTTTTTGGTCATAAATAATTCATGTTACATAATTTTAAGAATATCCAATATTTGTCTAAATCGTCACCTAAGTGACATCACCGGATATCTCAGTTTTAATCACTTTTTAGGATAGGAACATATATAGGAGAGGAGAGGAATAAAACTGTTTACTGTATAACTAATGCTACTTCCAATACTTATTTCTTTAATGTGGCAACCCTTTAATATCCAGTTTTACTGGAAAACCGTTAAATACCGTTTTCTCTCCATCTATGAAGTCACCTTAATATCACAACAAAATTGAGATAGCCGGTGTTGCCAGTAAGTAACGATATATATAAATATATAAGTTATATTAATGTTTCCAAAATATAATAAAAATTAATCTCCTATCGAATTTTACTCATAGGTGTTTGAGATTACATAAATATAAAAGAGACTACTTTCAAATAACAGAACGACAGATGCATCAATTTGAAAGTATAACATATAAGTTCCAAATTTTGTTGTCAACTTACTATGTTGGTGTAGTGTAATCGGTTAATGAATTTCCCCGGATAGGAAAAGATCCAGGTTCGAATTCCGATAACAACAAAAATATTTTTTCGATTAATTGATTTTATCTGTATGTTTTTGTAATATATAGATTTAATTTGTATTATATAAATATATGTTTATAAGTATAATTTATGTCTGGTAAGATGAAAAGTTCTAAGAGCACACTAAATGGCTTAGAAGGGGTATCATTTCACGGCGGATCACATAGCGGTGAGGGGATGTTTATATGTAGGGAAGAGCGGCTCGAGAGGGAGACTGTGGTTGGTGAGGGTGAGTGGGGGAGTTGTTAGGGGGGTGCACAGGGATGTGATTGCGAGGGGGTATAGGCGATTTCCCAGTATATTAGCTAGTAATATATATTTATCGTAAATATGACTCCAACAACCTAAAACAACAGACAGCCCTCATTAGAGAAGAGGCCAGAGCTCTAGGAATTTCCTAAATATCTTCTAGAGAATTCTGCACCATTAGAATGGAATGAAAGTATATAATGGAGAGGAAAAAAAACTGAAGTTTTGCCTGGAGAATGATTGTGAATGAATCGTATGAAGTTCAACCCTTATTTAAAATCTATATGATTAAGTAAAAATCACAAATAATTAAATAAGAAATATTACTAACGGAACCATAATTTGTTTTTCAGTCATGTCAACAAAATAAAATTTTTAAAAGAATGCATTTTTGTTGTAAAGTTACAATTTCAATTTCAGAATTTATTTAAACTTTTATTGACAATATTTTTTTTGTACTTCAGAAGTGAATATACAATTATATTATACACTTAATTGTTTACTGTGTGGGATGCAATAGGTCCTCTCGTGCATATAGCATTGTCCTGGGTATTTTGCTAGACTACCGTTTGTGTTGAAGTAGTCAGTTTTTTTCGTGCTTTTTCCGGCAAAGGTACTTACATAAAAAACGAGGCTCGAATATCTCGTTGGCAACTAAAATATATTTCGATAAATAGTTTTTTTTTTTGTATTTCTTTCTAGTTAACTCATTTAATTTGTATTAAACGTAATAAAATGATTACTTTGTCTAAAACGTATTTATTTTTGGAAGGTTAATAAGAAGTTCAATGGTACCTACTGACGCCATTGAAACTGTATATTTCCTGATTACCCTCGTGTGCGTATTGTGCGTGTGATTGATAACCTAATTTGGTCAACGAGGCTCCGTTTCGCCGTCAAATAATGCACGAAGGCCCTGAGAAACCTCTCGCCTATTCGTCCTTTCATACAAAATGTTAATTTATGTTAGGACACGCTCCCGCGATGGTCTAATCAACATCTACGTAGCTCTTCCGTCACTGTGTCACTTTTTAGATTGGATCACATTGTGTATTCAAATTTTGTTTTATACTTTTCCTATTACGTTATGTAAGAAATTTAAAATTGAATTAAATATATTCATACAATCTTGTATCGTTAATCTGTCATTATGAGGTGGATTTCGCTTGCATTTTTATTAATTCAAAATTGAGATAATATAATTTATTTATTTTCACATTTTTAATGAATGAGATGCACATTTAAATTAAGCTATTTTTGTAGTTATATATAAAAATATAAAGTATTAAAATAATTGAATGATTATCATTATTTTCATCCCCTTATCCAATGTAAATGCTTATGTGGTGAGGAAAATGAAAGGCATGTTGCTTATTTCATCAAGGATAGTAATAAATCTAAAGAATGAAGAAATAGGGAAATAATGTAAAGCTAATGTTATTATAATGAGTAGGATTAAGAATGGATCACTTAGGTGGTTTGAGGAGAGGATGGTAAGAAAGATATATGACACAAGTGTTGATGGCACCAGAAATAGTGGACGTCCGTGGAAGACTTGGCACAACCAAGTAAACCAGATAATGGAGGATGGTTCTGTTAGAAGCTTCAACAATCGGCGTGCTTGTATGAGAAGATGTATGAATGCGGATGAGGCGAGAATTGTGTCAGGACAGAAGAGTGTGGCGCTCTATCCTCTCCACCTACCCCTGCGGGAAAACAGCGTGATGGTAAGTAAGTAAATAGTAATTAAAGAGTATAGAATATAGCGGAGCGTGAATTATGAAGAGTTAGAGAAGCGAGTCGGCGGCGTTTGGTTTGGCGCTGTTGCGGAGCGAAATGGGGCAGCTTTTTTACAGTAGGCTGGAATCTGAATACAGATGTCGCTCACGTCTTTAGTTAGCTTTGAATTTGAATTGTTGTCATCTAGAATAATCGAGGTCTAAAGTTTTGACAAGGCGCTTTCATTTTCTTATCCACCAATCATGAATCAATATGTTTTCATGCATTATTTATTAGTGTTTATCCCAGCTTAGTTTGGGTAGATAATTGAATCGATTTTAAAAATAATTTTCCAAGTAGATATTGCCTAGATACAGATACATTCACATATGCAGATACACCATAAAATTGATAAAACGTGTATTGATTACTATATTAATTATGTAGCACAAATATCACTTTTTTTTTTCGTAGAAAGCAACCGCTTTGTGGTTTGACATATTATATTAAATAAAATAACAATAACTTTGTACGAAACCACGAAATTTATTATACGTCAGGCCAGCGTTTTACATTTTACAGCGTTTTACAACAATTTAAGAAAATAACAAATTCAGCCACTCGGACATATATAAATTAACTTTCAATAATTATCCCTCATTCTACATAAACAAAACTGCTCGTAATGTCAATATTCGTGTCAAAGAACATCTTAAATGTTTAAATAGTAATGATTGCTTAGAATTTTTCAACCATATTATTGAAAATACAATTCTTTTAATAATACCACAGAGGTCAATATCTTCAATAAAAACAGGTTTGGTCTTCGGTTGGATATTTTAGAAGCCCTTGAAATAAAAAAGGTAATAAATAGTGATACACCAATTCTTAATAATCAAATTAATTTATCCATTAGCCCCATATTAGGTATGTTTTTTTATTAAATAAATTTAATATCCATCAATACTGTATTTTCCCATCCCTTAATGTTTCGTTCATCTGTATATGTATTATGTCTCTTTCTTTCGCATATAATTTTATATTCTGTCTTCCTTGATGTTCAATTTAACTTTATATGTATTCTGTCTCTCTCTCTTTCACATTTTTTTTATTAATTTTTAATTTAATTTAATTTTTAATTTTTATTTTATTTATTAATTTTATATTCTATCCTCCTCTTTATGTATATATATATATGCACTCTTTTTGTATTTATGATCAGTTTTAAATACGTCCTGATGAAGCTTGAGATAAGCAAAAGAGGCTAACGTATTATAAATTTCGTGGTTTCATACAAAGTGATTGTTATTTTATTTAATACAAATGTCACTCTCATTAATCACTGTCATGGCTACATTCTACAATTTAATGTACGAAAAATAAAAAAATAATTCGGTCAACGACACGCCAGCTTCTTTACGCCCATTTTGTGCAATATGACTTAGAAAGAGCCTGTGAAATGAATAAGGAATAAAAACTATTGCTATTATAATTTTAAAAAAAAAATCCCTTTCAAAATTAAATTAGGCAATTATTAATATTCCTTATTCTTATCTATTTACACTTGTTTAAACATGTGAAGACGGATAATAATAAATTTATTACTTTTTCTTTTTATTTATAAAAATAAGTTATTAAAATTTTGAAATATGCGTGTTATCCTTACAATTATCTAAATGTATAAAGAGTCTACCATGAGATAGGTGTTCACCTAGTACCTATGGCAGAAATGAGATTTAAAAAAATATATAATTGAATTTATAATTAATTGTCATTGTAAAATATTTTAATTAATTACAAATTGTTGATTATGTATAGTTATTATTAAGAACATATTCTTATTGTGAAGTTTTAATTATTCAGAACATAGGTCTGTGATGTTTTAAATGTATCCATTATAAAATATATAATAATGTATAAGTTGTATAAATGTGTCCAAAATTTAACTTTTATTTTTTATTAGTATTAGAAATATAATACAATTTGAATAATATATATAATGATATATATATATATACATATTGTAACATTTGTTTTTTTCTCTATGAGAGTAATATTCGTGTATAGAGAAGGAGTATATACGAGTTAATTTATGTTTCGGTTAGTCTGTGTACATATTTTTTTTACTTCAGTTACACATTTATGATAGTCTGCTATCGGTTTACTCAAAGGTATTTGAGATTCTGTTAAAACAACCTAGATGGCTTTCAAATAATGGAAAGATAGATGTATTAATATGTAATTATGAAATGTATAACATATAGGTTCGAAAATTTGTCATCAAAAATACTGTCGCTGTAGAAAAGTTGGTAATGCACCTTCCGCGGATTAGAAATGAGATCTAGGTTTGAATTCCGGTAGCGCAACAATAATATTTTTCGATAAAACTGATTTTATATGTAAATCTTTATAATTAATACATTTAATTTGTATTTATATGAAGGTACATAAAATTTGAAATTGAAGTAGTTTGTGCCAAGTACTGGCTTTTTATGGAATTTTTTTTAATAGTCTATAACTGACTTCTCCAATGGTGGGAACGGAGGCAGTAGCGGTTGTGGATGACGTAATACCTTCCCTTAATCAGTTTAATGGTGTAAAAAATTTATGCCGTTGCCAGAGGATAAATTAGAAATTGAACACACGTTATTTGAAGTAGCTTTCACCTCACCGGGTCACGTTGAACGATTTGCAGTAGCTATTCAAAGCTTATAAATAACACAAAGTACACGTGTAATTTGACGTGCGCCACAATTATATATATCGACCTAAAAGCATCACACTCGACTCCAGCACGCTATGCAATATATTATGTTTTTTAAAATAATAAATTATGCAATATTTTTACTAGAAATTTAGTACATTTTTTATCAGAAATATCACAATTTTTACCTCTCGATGACGTAATAGAGCTTCGTGTAAATAATTCATAAGGAAATTTTATACTGCCATTCTTTATCTATGCAGTTATTCGGGAATGTTTGTGCTATTCTTATTTGTATTGTTCAAAGGGATGTAATTTAATGAAGTGTTTTGATTCGGAAACAAAAAGGGGTTCTCTCTGTTAGTTTCGGATTCAAAATAATCAAACATCCCTTCGTATCGGAATCTTTGTCGATTTATTGTCGTAAAGCACTAAAATAAATTAAGCTTAAGCAGTTATTTCGTTAATAGATTTTACAGACTTGTTTCATTTTTGTTTCGTATTTATGTTAGGGTTGTGTTGATTTAGGATAGACTAAAATCAATTTAAATACAAATCTATACACATTTTCCAATAGAGATCGGCAAAGAGAATAGAAGTCATATTATTCGTTTCATTCATGTCGTTGAAAGTTAAATATATAATATGTACATTAATGTAATATAATTGTGTATACATAATATGCAATATAGATATTGTATATGTTGTGACGTGGACGCCTATATGTGACGGGTAATCGTCAGGATAGGACGCCATGTTTGCACACCACCGGCTTGCTCTGAGGTTTGCATGGTGTGCGTGGGTCAGGGCTACAAAATTCAACATAATTTCACTTCAGCCAGCATTATCAGGGAAAATAAAAAGTTTATTACAATTTTTATTTTAATTTATTAAAATATCAAAAACAGAAATCATTAAGCATTACACCATAAATTGTGATTCGATGAAAGAGATGATCTCGGCAATTTTGCCACACAAAATATTAAAGTTTACAATTATTATTAAAACTAGATGAACATAAATTGTCACCTGACGGTTTGTCGGGTCAGGTATAATATATAAATAACTTGACAAATAGATTGGTTAACACTAGCAGGAAAACCACGAATTTTGAATAAATTAAAGAAACAAATATGCTACAATAAAAAAATATTTGTTTAAATGAGAATAGTAGAAGAAAGATTAATGCTACCATAAAAATAAATCATAATCTTTAAATTTTTCGTATACAATAAAAATGCATTTTTACAATCAGTTTTCGCGCAGTCATTGTCCATTTCTGTAGAGATTCGCAGTCATCATTAATTTGGCCAGTCCAAGGTACACGTTAAAACTTGTCACTTTTATTGACGCACGTCAGGAAGGCTGGATTATTTGATATTTGGTTCTTTATTAATCGCTTGCGTCTCCCTTAGTTAAAAAAAATAAATTATTTACTATCTTTGTTTTATTAACCACTGAATTGAGTTTAAATACATCTACCGGTTTCGAAAAATACCATTTTTTTCTTCGTGATGTCATGGCTAATAAAACAAAGATAATAAATAAAAAATATGAATTTTAACCACAAAGTTAATATTGCTAATTTTAAAAGTAAAAAAAAATTATCTCGTCGAGTATTGTCAGAGACAGGTTAACCCGTACCCCTCATCCATTCTACGGGAGAAATCCTTCTCGTAGCATTCCGTGTATTATGGCATGACTCCTTCACCAACATGTTCACGAAATGAGTTGTAACAAAAGTGAAAATAACTGGGAACGATATTAGAAAGTAAATAAATAAATGACTAAGGAAGGAATTTAGTGAGTAATAAAGGAATAAATGAAGAAGCGACGAAGCAAGAGGGATGCGTCCATTCTGAAATTTCACATATAATTAGTCAACAGATAAGACAGGACAACACAGATGTTAAAATATTCTATTGTTTCACCCCTCCTCACTTAAATTAAGTCACATTTTAGGTGATTTATGGATCGGATTCGTCCGTCTATTTTCAATGCTAGCTGTCACCGAAAAAAACATTTGCTTGGATTCCTTCCCCGCGTGGTTCCGTAATGCCAACATGAGAATGTTAATTCCCACACATCTCGCGCACGGTAGGTACCTCATATAACGTTATAATGTATATATCATGTTCGATTTTTATGACAGATCCATGGATCACCGGTCATCGTGCGCACGCGTGTGAACGCGACACATGTAGACGTGTTTCCCCCTCCCTCTACTTTATACCTGAGAGCATGACCTTTTTCTGTGGAATGTTATCTATAATTTTGAACCAGTTAACGTTTTGCTATGGAGTGCGTTAGATTGTTATGATAACAAGTTGATATCCTGCTATCGAACTTAACAAGTTGAATTGTGAAAGTTAACGTTTCGTTATTTGCTCACTTCGTGCGCATCACCGAAGTGTGCGTTCGAGAATTTTCGTACGTAGCATATAGGTCGCGTTCTTCCTGGTCTTAGGATAGTATTTAAGTCCTCTGTTTCTTTTCTAACCTCGTTCAAAATTCCTTCTATACATCTTATATCCTCTTAACTGTTCCTCGCGCAACAATTTTTGAACCAATAGCTCCTTGCCAGATTATTAGACTCAGTATAAAAAAGCATGTCGATTTAATTTTCATATTATGACTTTTTTTTACACATTTTACACTTACTTTGTAAATTTTTACGTTATTTTGTAAATAGTCCATGAAAAGAAAAAAAAATTCTATTAACGGTCTTGTACTAAACTGCTACTAACTTTATCTAATGGAGCAATATAACTTTACCAGAGCGGAAACTGTTCATGCGTGTTGACAGAATAATAAATGGAAATGAAAAAATTAAGTATCGATTGTTTCTCAGAAATATATCATTTTCTAGAGTGAGTCTTATAATTTGGCAATGAAATGTAGAATATCTCTTACGAGTATATAGTTGAATCATCAAACTATTGATATAATACTTGTACCTATATTTAAATCATATATTTTTCACATGTTTCATCCTATATATTTAAACCAAACCTATTCGCTAATCCATTAAAAACGCAATCTATTAAATAAACCAAAATTAAGATGCTGTATGAGAGAAAAGAAAAGTAAAGAATGTAGAAAAGTGGAAAAACGCATGGATCCTTGCCATTCAGATGTAGTCACCAAACACAGTACTGCAATTTAATTTGTGATCATTCATCACGACGAAAAAAAGTATCTTCAGTATTTTAAATTCAAAAATAAATATTAATGATGTATTAAATGGAAACTAAAACTTACAGACGATGTTTTTTTTACATTTTTTACTTTTTATATTTTATTAAATTTATTTCCACACATAAATTATGGTTATTAATAAAATAATTAATTCGATATAAATAATTGATAAATAATAAAAATGAGCAAAAAAATTTACTTATGTATTCAAATAATGTATGGTATATCCACTACATTCAATTTAATTTTACCATTTTCAAGATTTTCTGTCTTAAACGTATCAGTTATATGATTCTAATATGCTATATGCAATTCTTTTCCCAATAACTTAATATATTTTTCATCACAAAACAATCATTCACTTTTGTGAGGTAACAAAGTAAAAAAGTGACGCAACATTGAATAAAACAAATTTTGTTTTATTGCGTGTCTAGGTATATTGTACATCCATAATTTTCCCTCGCGGACATGTGTTTGTTGTTCCACAAGGTCGAAGGTGGGGGTGAGTGGCAGGCGGTACTCGGGGAAGAAAAGAATTATGTATGTAAAAATATTCAAACAATCCTCTGCTCCGGGAGGTTGGGTGGGTCAACTTACCCTGTTCAGTTTTCACCCTCGGCGCTTGAAATTGTTGCAGTGAAAAATTTCAGATAACCTTGGCTTAATGTTTTTTTTACACACAATTTTATATGAACGATTTCTGAAAATAAAAATTCAAAAGTATTAATTACACTTGATCGAGCTATTTTCGAGCCGGCTTCCCAGACCGCCGCTGATCGCATTGGCTATTGTCGCGTGGTTTATTTGTGCCGGGCGGATTTTTGTGGTTGTCAGGAGCTCTGGTTTTGCACACCGGTAAATGTGAGGAGCGCTCGGGGGGTTATTGGCTCTAATGATGGCTGTAAAGGCGATAATCTTCTACAATATTTTGTATTTTTATGAAACTGTAGACAGGCATCTAGAAAAAATGGTTTATAGTTATAGAAAATAATGTGACGTTAAAAAAGTTGTAACTCTAGAAATAATTAAAGTGAATCACGAAAGGAAAATGCGCTATAATATGAACTGATTCATGATATATCATATTCCTTACCAAACATCTCTTGAAATTTATAATAAGTTATAATCAAAACTGCTTTATGAACATGGCTTATTTAAAATAGTTTATGTGTAATAAAAACAGTATTTCGACGTATAAAAATTTAATATATAAACAAAAAATGCTCACATTTTAGTACTTTACTATTATTTTATGTACACAGAGAAAAATATTAGCAAAACCTTTTTTACTTAGTGTTTTCCACCCGTATTGCTTGGCCAAGTTATGTTAAAGATCGTAAAAAATTTGTAATTATTTTATATTATTTTACTTTAACTTCATTTGTGTACCATTTTTACGATATGATGTAGATCTAGGAATCGTATTTTATTATATATAGTACTGGAGCGTGGGGTGGAAATATATGTGAGGGAGGAATGATGAGATGGGTGAACTGTGGTCGATGTGGGGTGTAGACAGGGTGATGTGTGTGAATTACCCGGTGTACCAGCTAGTAATATATATTTTGAAAATGTGACACCGACAACTTAAAAGAGTCACTAGAGCGAGGATCGTGAGATAGGCAGGCCTCATTGGGAGAAGCAAGAGTTCTAGGAATTTCCAAAAGGTCTTCTAGAGAATCCTGAACGAAGCTCGACCACTAGAATGCGATGGGCAGATATAGAAAATTTTTGTACTAGACAGTTTTTCTTAGTCTTAGTTAATTAGGAGAATATTTGTGCAGCAGACCTTGGATGCAAATGGCCTGTAGTGCTAAATTAAGTTGATGAGGATGATAAAATAATATTCGAACCTTATTTAAAATCTAAATCATTAAATAAACAATAACACTGTTCTGTATTTATGAGAGGAACAGATCGCCGGTTGTCGTGCGCGTGTGTGGATACTCCTTTATGTTGACTTTACCATATGCCCCCTCCCCCCCTTCTCTCTTACATCAGAGCACGAATTTTTGACTTTAAACTGTTAAGAAGTGAACGTCCTGCAATTGCTCGTTACACTGGTCTGAACAGTTACTGTTACTATTGTGTGTTTCGGTTTTCTCGCGGCGTGTGTCGAAACCTCAGAGTGTGTTCAGAGTGAATCGGTGAAGTTGTTCCTGAAGTTCAGGAGAGCAAGGGAATCCAGGCGTCTTGGATGATCCTTGAACCCTTATTGTTTTGTTCCTATACCAAATTATTGCCACCCTTCCTACATCTCGTTTCCTCACTTCCTTGATTGAAAAATGGATTGAAATATGTGTTTAATGTATTTACAGTGCGCTGATATAAAATGTTAATATAATAAACATTTTTTAATATTTCATACCCGTAGCTAGTTTAAACACGAGAAATTCAATATTATTTTAAAAATACATATGTTCTCTGAAGTCAATACGCTTTTAAGTATATTTATATGTACAAATAAATTCAACGTATGTACGTACGTAAAATATGTTTATTAAATTCAATAAATTATTAAACATAATTTGGATTATTGCATATACCTTAGTATAATGGAAATAACAATTTTGGCCCACCTTGGTGATGAAAAAAATTAAAAATATATCAAATAAGGGATTGGTAAAAAAAATATTCTTATATTTTCTAGTCTTCAGATCTTTCCTAAAAGGCTTTTTGGCGTACAAAAATTTGCTACGGTTCAAAGAATTTAGTTTGTGTTGACATATATTTACTTCCCCTTGGTAAGCTAAATGTTTTTTATTCACTTAATGGTTTTCTCGTGTAACGGTTTCTCTCGTTTCTACAATACTTTTGTACTTTTAAACAAATAGACGCCCTTCTCACCCCCCGCTTCAGCCTTTACGTTCCATTTCTACCCTGGACTTCATTTACTTATGATTTTATTGTGTCTAAGTGTTATTTATTGGTTTGGTTTAAGTTTTATTTATTTTTAAGTAGGCTTTTCTTAAGGTTTGTGTTTACAAGTTAAAATAATAATAGTAACTTACTTACCATCGCGCCGTTTCTCCGCGAGGGTAGGCAGAATGGATAGAGTGTTATACTCTTCTGTCCTGACACACAATTCTCGCCTCATCCACATTCATACAAGCTCGCCAGTTATTGTGGCTTCTAACAGAACCATCTTCCAGTATTTGGTTTACCTGGTCGTGCAAAGTCTTTCTGGTGCCTTCTTAATATTACTCACTATACTAAGATCAGCATTATATAATTCCCTTATTTATTCATTCTTTATTCTGTCATAAATGGATTTACCACATATACGCCTAATGATCTTATTTCTACTGCATTCAGTCTACTTTAGTTCCTCTTCTGCCAGTCCCTGGCCTCACTTTCATACATCGGTTTCGGTACCAGAACTCCACGATGAACTACTAGTCTTGCTTCGGTTGACAAGTTCCCATTAGCTATAATTCCATTTAAACAGCCATTCACTTTATTCATTGCAGTCACCCTCCTTTTGATATCTTTCTCAGTCCGTTTCTATCGAACATACTTCCCAAATACACAAATCATTTACTTGTTCGAAACATTCACTACTTCAAACATTTTGTACTTTATTTTTCTTTCCTCCTTCTCGAGTACCAACATCTTTGACTTGTTGACATTCATAATAAGATCGCTTTCCTTGCGTACATCATACATTCCGCTCACTAGATACTGTAATTCTTGTTCATTGTTCGCTATTAATACTGCATGCAATGCGATTGCGTGTATAAGTTCGCTATTCATACTGTAATTAGAGAGTACCTTCTATAAACTTTCTCTTATAACTTAATCATACAACTTTTGCAGATCTACAAAGGCATAAAAAACTTTTTTGGTTTTTCGGTAAAGAGAAAAGATATGATCCATGCATACTTTTTCTTTTGCCACCGTTCTTGCTCTTTCTATTAAAATTCTTCTATATAGTTTACCCACCAAGCTTAGTAGACTAATTGCTCTATAGTTACCACATTCCATACGCGACCTTTATAGAGAGGCATAATAACTGCTCTCCTCCAATCTAACGGAGTATGACCCTCCTCTAAACACTGAGTTTTCGCCATTTATACTTACCCCAGAGAGCATCTCAAGATATTTCTCATTTGTGTTCTCTTTACTCTAATAGGTTTTGTGGAAATATGTCATCCATCTATCTTTTATTTAATCCTCATTCATTAACATTTCTTCATTAACCGATTTTGTGACCACCTTCCAGAAGAATTTTATATTATCCTGGAAATTTTTGGTCATTTTCACCCCTTCCTCTCTTTTAAGGCGCTCTTTCCTTTCTTTCACACCAGCTTTAACTTTTTTCTAACAAGTATTGTATCGATCTTTTGCTCTCTGCTCTCAAGTATTAATCTATATTTACCGTCAAAAAATAAAGGCACGCATTCTTCTTTTCTTTCAGAAGTTTCTTTATGCCATCGTCCTACCATGCATCGCCTTTCTTCCTTCCTCGGGTAGCTATGTTATAGGTTTCCTTCGCTGATTCGCAATTTTGTTTCCATGCATCGTTTATTTTCAGATTACTCGCCCTTTCCTCATTTAGCCTTTCACACACTTTCCTTTTAAATTTTTCTCTGACATCATCCTTTTGAAGATTCTCAATTTTGATTATAGATGGCGCCCATACTATTTATAAATTATTACTAAGTTATAAAAGTATAAAAGTCACGTAGTACATTTTCAATAAAAAAAAAAATAGGTAAATAGAATGGTCAATAATTTGATATAGATTGTATAAATAAATTCTAAACAAAGTTTTCCGAAAAGTTAATCCGAAATTTCTTTATCTAAATCTTATTCTATTTTTTATTTTTTTATACTTAATGTCTTCCACCTGTACTGCCTTTCCTAATCATGTTACAGATCGTTAAATATCTTAATTATTTTTATCATACATAATCAGGCATTCTATTCTCCTTACTTACCCCCGTTGCAAAACAACGTGATGGTTAGTAGGTAAATTTCATATTTAGAATTATAATCCATTAAATTAATTCAATTTTTTATAATAAAAGCGCTTGGCTTAGCTTGAAAAGTAATACGAATAGGTTGTTAAATCTGTATAATATATTTTTTAAGAAAACAATTAACTTGTTAAACTCCTTTATAAAAATTTTGTTTTTATTTATAGATTTTTAGGTTTAGTACAATTGTGTATGGAATATGGGATCAACCGTGTAGCCGCTTCTGGAAGCGGCACAAATGCGTCCTCTTTTAAGCATATTTTTCATAAAATTCTCACATACTTCGCGTGTTATTTCAACAATATAATTTCGAATATTGTTCTGTAGCATCGAAATTGTTGTTGGTTCATGAGCGTAGTCTCTTTCTTTCAAATACCCTCACAGAAACAAAGACGCGAGCCGTCAAATTAGGTGATCGAGGAGGCCAGTCAATATCACCACCTTTTGACATTATGCAGCCGGGAAAAATTTAAAACGTATCTCGGGCTGCTTGTGAGATAGCACCGTCCTATTGAAATCACATGTGCTGTAGCCCCAAACGACCCGATTCGGCCACCAATAAGTTTTGCAACATGTGACGATGGCGATCACCATTAATAGTTACAGTATTGCCAAGATAAAACGATTTTATCACATTATTGAGGCGACAGATACTTTATAATAAATTATAATCAACTGCTTTCTACGACTACTAAATACAAACTGACAAATGTTTACCAAACAAAAATGGCAACCAAACAAAATCGGCCTTGAACATAATATTCACTCTGTATTACCAGGTGAATGTTCGTTTTTAAACGATTGCATTCACTTTTTTAGCGTATTTGAAGCTTACGTTAGGTACTTTTTCTCCTGTATCCATATTTTTGGTAGAATCGCTATAAAGGGGAGGTGGTCTCTACGTGGCTAGTGTAGGCCTACCGGATGTAACTAAAATGATATTTTCAAAAAATATGTAGTTCAAATACATGTATCATTGTTCATTACCATACAACAAACTCAACTTTTTACATTAAGAGTTGAACATAACACTTATGTTAAAGCCAGAATATATATAATATTAACATAAGCGGGATTCAAACCCTTCGGCACAAGATGTATAGCCAAAGTCAGCCCCCAAAATTATCAGCGCTGCGTTATTTTAATACGTTGCTTTTTGAAAAATATCCTATAGCTACTTTTAGCCATTTAGAGGGGAACAGAATAAAGGCGAGGCTGAATCCATTCGTCATTTGGAAGAGAGAGGAAATTAAGGGACACATTTTCTAAGACAATACAAAAAAATAGATGAAACAAATCTTTTCTAATATGAACAATTAATATTGTTCAGGATAAAATTAAATTGTATGTGAAATTCACATATTATACTCGTATAACCATTACAATCTCGGTGATGCGGCTCAAAATTATGTACGTTCGATTTTAATTAATAATAATATTTTTCTGTGTACAGTCTTCTGCTAATGTGCCGTATTTATCCGACCCTTTTGACTGACGATTAGGGTCCCATTACAGGGTTCATCATCTGGACTGAAGTGATGTGTGATTGTTGGTGTTGTGATTAAGTAAAGGCTTGTAGTACCGTGTCGAAAGCAGGTGTGTCGTATTTTGTATAGGCTTGCAATAGCGTGTCAAAAATAGGTATCGTGTGATATGAGTAGTGTTTTGTTATGTATGAAAAGTTATTTACTATTTACTAGGCTGCCGTAGTGTAATTGATTATGGCACTTTCCCGGATAGGAAGAGATCCTGGTTCAAATCCCGGTGGCAGATAATTTTTAATAGCTGTATGTATGCCTAAGTTCTGAAAAAATGACTTCACAAATAATAATGTGTTCTCTTTAAAAAAACAATATGTTAGTATTCAATTTTTATTCTTAGTATTGCATCATAAGAGTTGAACTATTTATGTTATTCATATTTCATAAATTAACCCACAAAATTGAACTTTATTTCTTATTTATTGCAAAGGAATATAAAATATTTAAACACGATTGTCAAGATAAAAAATTGAGTAAGAAACAAAAATAAGCTGAAATGACTGAAATTGATTAATAATTGATAGATATAATTAGATAAATCTTAATAACCTAGGATAATCAACATATACACTGCGTAAGAAAATAAGGAAACATTTGGTGACTTTCTCATGAATATTATAGTAATGTACCCATTCTACAATATGTGGTACAACGTATTAATTGAAGCTCAACGGCACCAAATTTCTATTCAAAACAATCTACGATTTAACTCAAAGAATGTTTATTATTCTTTTTATGATAATACTATTTACCTTATCCCTTTTATTTTTAAATTTGAAATAATACTGTTAAATAGCAAGGGGGGTAACGGCGACGTTGTATCCGTGTGTATTGTTCTAGCGTGTACGGTAATCCTAACTTTTGTGACAGAATAATATTATTAAAGGATCAAGACACATATTCTCAAGTATTCAGACAATGCAACATATATGCAAAAAATTACATAATTATAAAATAATAAAATAAATGTATAATTGTTTATTAATATTTAAAATCTACGAGAATCTAAAGATATATAATAAATTAATGTCATTTACTTTTATTAGAATTTATAGTGATGAAAATTATGTGTTTATAATATGTATACTACAACAAAATTACTGAAACACTGAACAACAACAAATTTTAGTTCAGAGAAGAATGCATATTGAATAAGAGGAAGGGATAAACTGAGACTACTATTCAGGAAGAAAGCCAAATCGCAGAAATCGATGATGTATAGTGCCATGATTTTTTAATGAAATGCCAGAAAACATAAAAAAGGAGGAAAAATTGAATGGATTTAAAGTGAAACTGACCATATATGTAAAAGATAAGTTTTAGTAAAAGAAAAGACTTTAATATTGTTTATATTAGAGCATATATAGGTGTGCTTATACGTGCACTATGTTAATAATTAAATAAATATATACGTACGAGAAAAAGCTAAATATTATAATATTTATAAAATCGGTGTTAACTTTGTAGAGTTTCATCATAATGGATGGATATAAATGAAACAATGTTATTACTCTACTTGAGTTTATTAGCACTACTCGAGTTTCGAGAGAAACAGTAATTCTCATCGACAGGTGAAGGATTAAACACTTAATTTAATACTTCATGTTCAAGATAAATGTTTGTGAAATAATATGAATGTATAGCTTTATATGCACTTTCTATGCTTGAATGAACTGATGTTATGTACGTATATAAAATATAGCTAAACAAATTATTTAACAGAAACGGTTATATGAAATACTTAAGTTTTGTTTTACGTTAGCCACCCTTATGTTTCACAGAGATACTCCGTGAAAAAACGAGTACATATGTCAAAAACACGATCTGACCTTCTACTCTGGAGGTTCTGTACAAAGGAGCTATAAAAATCCACGTGCACTCTACCCGGCGCGGGATTAACAGCCTTCCTCCTCGGAAGGCAGCGCTGCCGTCCTGGATGTTGAGGCAGTAACTGAGGCACGTACTACTGGTTTGCGTGAGTTGGGAATAAAACCTTAAGCCGTACGGGCTCGGAATACGGGAGTCTCGAGTCATGAGACTATTAGATTTATTGTGAAGCTGTTTCTGTAAACATTTTAATGTGTGCATTTCAGAAATTCAAAAAAAAAGGTTCCATTATGCTACCACATTATGTCCCAACTGTTCAAAATTTTTGGTGAAAATTTGGGGAATTCCATGATTATTATGTGAATAGAAATAAAATATTGTTTTATTCCATTATATTTTTTGAACGTCAGAACATTTTCGGGAACAACTTCCCATTATTAATAATATACTTAATTACTTACTAATCATCCTTTAAGAGATGCTGGCTTAGTGATCTAGTAATTGGGAGTTTGTGTCTCGTTCAAGGAGACCAGCAAGTTAGTCCTATTTTCATAGCACAAGCATTTAGATTAGTTTAAAAATAGTAAAAATATTGATATGACATGTATTCTATGTACGCATTTCTATTTAAATATATATATACTAGAGAAAAGTAAGGTGTAAAATGATCAATATATGGAATTAAAAATTAATATAATTTATAAATTTAAACCAGTAACTTTCAGGTACACACACTAAATTGATTATTTGAGAAACGGGTTATACAATCGCAATAAATGATATCGAAGCTGGAAATAGCGGTTCGATAACTAGGGCTCCCCAAAAGGATTAACAAAATAAGCCCAATAAATAATATATGTCGAAAGCTTATCAAAATGATAGACACACAATATACCCTGCCGGATGAAGGATCAACAAAGAACCCAATCAACAATATACCTAAATACATATAAAAAAAAATATATAAATCAGTAATCTTGTGAATATTTACTTGGAATAATGATCAAGCAAAGTACGTGATGTATATTATTAGTAAAATTATTTTGACACAATTATAATTTAGTGATGATCGGGAAAGTCAATAAAATTTTTAAACAACCTGAATAATACAAACAGTTATGACAAAATGTGTCCAAATATAGTTATGTTTGCATATGAATAAATTTATTTGTTATATCAAATATATCAACTTGTAAACTTGTATAACACTGTTGGTAGGAATATGCGAAGCTATAACATAATAATGAACAGATTTTGCCATAGTTTCATATTATGATTATTTTTTGATAAATATAACATTTTGTTCAAAATATTGTTCTTGCTGGGGTTTTAAGTAGTAGTAAAATAAATAATAATAGATTGCATCTATACTATCTATACTAAATGTAAACTGGATATAACTGTACTTTTAATCATGATGCACTATTTTCTGAGTCAAGCTTACCTGATGTCGTACACTCAGGGAAGTCATGGCGATTGAATCCTCTCTACTTCCTCGGATGAGTGACGAAGGTGAGATGTTCCAAAATGGAAAAGACATGAGTGATTTCGTTATTGACGATACGGGGTATACTTTGCGAAATTAGAAGACGTACATATTTAGATGGCTTCAACATGAATTCCGACCAGCTGGTATATTGCGACAGTTATTATCCAAGCACCGAATGTCAACGAGATTATTATAAGATCGTGTAATTGGTGATATACGAACAAAACTTCAAATAAATAAAGCCTAATTGATAGTCACTTGATTGCCGGTTATTTAAAACTGTAGATGATATCCTCCGGCAATACATGGAAACGATTAAGATATAAAACAAGAACTACGCTATTATAATGAGCCTGTTATCTAGACCAGATCTCGACCGATACTATTCTAACGTATTTTTTATCCAGGGTGACTGATTGAGAATCTAAATACGAGCCTCCAAAAATTGCTGCACTTGATAAAATAACACATGCGTGAACCGTATAATCAAATCTGTCCAATATATATATTGTATTTTGCCATTGTGACAGCGGTATTGTATAATTAAAATTTCCGTGGCCAAGTAAAATATCTTACATATACATATTTTATTATGTCTTTCCGTCCATCGTACCGTCGCGTAGCAATCATATTAAGTCGCATGTCAACATAAAACAAGAACAAAACAAATAAAGGCATATAAACGCTATTGTATGTCGTTGATCTTTTAAATAAATTAACGTTATAAAACAATTAATTTCCAGACTGAGTTATTACTAGTATATTAAAATAAAATTGTATGATTTATTAGATACCTAATAAAAAATTCTTATAAATATACCTCATAAAAATTCAAAGATACTTTGAATTTAAGCTCTGATACACGATAATTTAAAAACAAAGTACTGATTCGAGTTTTAAATGACATGATATAACGGCG
The DNA here is from genome assembly GCA_022840565.1 of Eubasilissa regina. Taxonomy (NCBI): domain Eukaryota; kingdom Metazoa; phylum Arthropoda; class Insecta; order Trichoptera; family Phryganeidae; genus Eubasilissa; species Eubasilissa regina. Next base: position 24,653,816 of record JAINEB010000011.1, on the reverse strand, counting down.
CAGGTTTTACTTCATTGAAGGAATAAAAAAACAGAAACTTCCTGTAAAAACATTGCTTTAGCATGCGTGCCGGAATGTAAAACACGCAAGAGAAAATATGGCGGCATGTTGATATTCGAGGACGTAGGCAGTGCGCAAAATATTTTACCATAAACCTGTTTGGCGGTGGGCCTAGAAATAGTGGCGTAGACACAGTCAAAGCTAATAAAAAATGCTAAAAATCTACAAGGATTTCAAAACAATGTTTTGAAGCGAAAAATGATCGCGCGGTTACGAAGTTGTGAAAGTGGTTTTGTAAATGTTACATACGTAAACTTACTTTAAAAGAATTGAAGGTTATTCTTTTATATTTTTGTCTTGTATTTTGATTGTCTTTTTTGGTAGTATCTTCTGGTTATATTCATTTTGCGCAACTCATCAGAGCTGACGCCTTTTTTTCAGCAATATTCGAGTATGTCCAAGAACACACAATTATTGGATTTTTATCTACAAAGGCACTGTTATTAAACAAATATCAAATATCTCACAGAGACAAAGCTATTTTATATTATATTTTAATGGAAAATATATGGAGCACGGGGTAATTACAGGGCTTACGACCTGTCTTCGGCTGGCTTAAGTGATCACTTTATATAAATATAACGTTCACCAATTCTATGTTGGTGTAGTGGTACTCGAAGCGAGTCCACACACTAACATCAAAAATTTGATAAATGCGGAGATTGAGGGGTGAGAATTCGTGAAAGTTATATGTATATATAAAGCCAGTTGAATACAGGTTGTAAGCCCTGTAATTACCACATACTTTCATATATTTTTCATTAAAATATATAAAATAATGGCTATGTTTCTATGACATATCTGATATTTGTTTAATTTTTTTTTCATTTTTACATTCATTAATACATAGTTAAGACGCCTTAGTACACGATCGTTCCAAGGACGATCGTATTACATCTACTTAGTATACGGCTGTAGTATAGTTGCTGTTTAAAATATATTACTTATATAAATATTATACACATAATATAATATTATATATGTGAAATTTGATAACCGCGTTTCCTACGGTTAAGACACTCATAATACGGTGATCGGGAGTTAGAGTCTCATTCTCTATTTAAAAATAATAATAATAAAAATACATTTTTGTAGTGAAGTTGCATGAGTACAGAAAAAACTATCTATTGAAAAAATATATGGTTGCTATCTGGATAAATCTTTTTTCGATAGACAGATTTGACTGTCTACCTTTCTAATTGATTAATTAAATTTGTGTTGATTAAAAAATCAATAACATTTTAAAGATTTGCAAAATCAACTTTGTGGTTAATATTAATTTTTTAGATTGTTAATTTTGTTTTATTAACCACTCGATGAATTAAATACATCTACCGGTTTTGAAAAATATCATTATCTTCATTACCAAATTTTAATTTAATATATATTTAATTACATTACACTGTTAACCTTATTTAATGTTCTGTGTTAAATTAGGTTATTTAATCAATTAAACGCCGTGAGTGATAACACGCCAATCTTTGAATGCCATGCCATGCCATGCCATAGATTTTCAACTTTTCAGGGATGGGGTTAAACACGATTTTTAATGTCATATATGTATTTGAAATTTGTTATTTGCCATCTATTTTAGAAAAACAATGTTTCAGAATTTCGTATCATGTATTAGAAAATGATAAAAATTTGGGGTTGTCTGTTTTACATATAAAAAAAATTGTCTTAAATTGAATAATTTAGAATTGTTAGAAATAAGTGAAGCGTGTTACATTTACTAAAATATTATAAATAATTAATTAAATTTAAATCCTAAAAAATTCAAAAAATCTTTCCAATAATTTTGAATCATTAAGTTAATTTCCACATCTTTCATCATTTCAGTCAAGTACAAGATTTATTTTTTAATTTATATATATATATATATATATATATATAAATTATATTATACAAACCATATGTCAAATTGTTATATATATGTATGTATGTATATATAACAATTTGACATATGGTTTGTCAGTGATCATATCGTGGACTGTATGAAAGAAAATATGGAAGGAGAAACAGAATAACACAGTACTTTGAAAACTACCATTCACCTTTTGTAGTCACGCCTCTCTCTCCACGCTCAGCAATTGAAGAATCCCTCGTCGGATGCCGGGAGTAACTTTTAAGATACATAAATTGATGTAAAAGGTATCTTTGGTCGCTTTGCAGAGTATCTCGCGATGTGGGTAGATGACCGGCGCATAACACAGGTTGTATTGCTTACAGGACAGCGACCAAATTAGCACTGAATCCCACGGTGATGGACAAGTAAGTAGAAAAAATATGTGTCGAGAAATTGGAAGGGATCTATATTGAAATTAGGAACATTATTTCTCTAACGCGATTTTAGTTTTTTTTTTGTTAACCTGATGAAGGAAAAAAGGTATTTTCCGAAACCGGTTCGTGAATTTAATTAACTCACAGTGGTTAAAAACGAATATAATGAATTAATCATTTTTAAAGTGAATAACCACAGCGTGTTTGCGTTAGTTATTAAAAATATTATTTAAAATCATTTTTCCATCCATCAACAACGATTCACGGCTTTTAAAATCATCACATCTTAAGTTAACATAGACAACCGTGATATACTCGTAAGTATTATATATAGTTTGCAAAAACCTGTCTTGGGAAACTTAGAATACTTTTCTGATATTGCAGTTTACTAGCATAGATATTGACGTGCATTACTCTTGGCTGCGCCATTATTACCTAGAATAACGATTTTGGACGAATATAATTCTGTTTCTTATTTTTTTCATTCTATGTTATATGATTTCGATAACTATTTTTTAGAACTCAATTTTATTTTTAAATAAATACCCGTTTCACAGATATTATTTCACAGCAGATATTATTTTTCTTTCATGACGCGAGTTTATCCGCAGTTTACCGGCATTTGCTCGAGGTTTTCCTGATTTTGTTTGGTTTGAACTTTTCCATCGTGCACATTTCAAAAAGAATGTACGCTTACTTGCTTTGCAACGAGAGATGATTTTAATTGAACTTTTCTTGTGACCGTTCCAGTAAGATATTCAATAATGTAATATGGCATCTTTTGGTAAAAAAAAATACTCTTACACAGTTGATTTAAAAGTTATAACCTGACCAAAAACTAATTATTAAAAAAATATCAGGTAAAAATGTAACAAAATTAAATTCTTATATTTATTCATTTATTTAAACTTTATTGACAGTTTTCAATACCTCCTGATGAAGCTTGAGATGAGCGAAACCGATTAACGTATAATAAATTTCGAGGTTTCATACAAAGTGATTGTTATTTTATTTAATATAAAAATATTTTTTAAATTGACTAAAGAATCGATAAAATCGATAGTAAAAAATGAACAAGGTTTTGTTCATTTTTTACTATATAGTAAATGAATTTTCCTCTTATATCATTAATCTTTTAAATGCCATGAACGCGTTAACTCGCCAAAATTTATATGTCACGCCAAACTATAAGCGTGTTAACACGCACTTTTGGACCTCGCAAACTTGCAGTGATCAGTCATATTTTAAAATCATTTTATCATGTGTGGACGACAGGTTCTAGCTTTTGATAGATAAGTCAAGACCCTTAAAGCTCCAGGCTTTTGGCAGCTCCAGGCTTTTGGCAGCTCCAGGTTTCATTTCCATTTATTAGTGTTGGTACTAGGATTCCATTGTGTTCTGCGGATCTTGCGTCGGCTGATGCTCGTTTCCATTACAAATTACTGCATTCAAAGCTCTATTAATTTTATTTTTCGCATTCACCTTTAGATATATTTCAACGCCTTTCTGATCTTATCAAACAAACTTGCAAAATGCACGAAGATTCGCCATGACTAGGTAAACCAGAAACTGAAGAATGGTCTTGGTAGAATCCTCGACAATTGTCGACCACGCATGAAAATATGTGTGAATGTGGATTAAGCGAGAATTGTGTGTCAGGACAGAAAAGTGTGGCACTCTATCCTCTTTGACTACCTCTGCAGAGAAACAGAGTGATTATTAATTTAGTTAGTATATTATCAAGAAAAATAAACTTATATTTGATGTTCTATTTCCAAGTTAAGGGTAATCGTATTCTCATGGACCACCAAGAACATTTTAAGGTCATATATTAATCTTATATTAGAGTTATAGTTCAGAATGATTATTCATATATTTTTATCACACCCGAATTATGCAAACTAAAAACGGTAGTCAGATCCATCACTGTTTACCCTGTTAATGTGAAAAATATGAGAGAAAAATTATAAATTTTATCGGATATAGTTGGAAGTGCGAAAACCGATTTTAATGACCTACCCAAGTACCTTATAAACGAAAGAGAACATGACATATCCTCTTTAACATTAATATTTATACTAATAAAAGCAATCAAGATATGAAAGAAAAATATATGTGTGTATTATTTCTACAAAATCGAAGAATATTGAAATGCAGAACTTTCAGAAAACAATAAATAATAATAATATAAATTATTTGGTAAAGGTAGCTTCCAAATAAAAACTGAAAGCTTTAATTTATTCTTCTCCCTTTTTTATATAAGGATAGAAATATGATGGAATTAATCAGAAGGGTGAGTATGATTTTTATTTCTCGAGAAATGATAATTCTCGACACCACTTCCCAAATTTCTCAAGAAATTATTAATATATGTATGAATTAATATTATATACATTATTAAATATTATTCTTATTACCCATTAAAAAACACATACTGTCTACAGTAGCATCGAACATCTTCGTTCTTTATTTTGTTAAAAAATCGGTCGTGGAAAAATTCCTTTCGTTTTGTGTTGACTTATTCGACAACAAGACTTCAAATAGGCGCTATCAATTATTTGTTTTAAATTTTCTTGTTTCTCGAGAAATGAGAATTCTTGATTTGGTATTTTTCTCGAGAAATTCTCGAGAAGAAACACTACTAGTATTATACCTCTATAAGTCTCGGTTTTATATCTCTCAGCTAATTTTTCCGCACAAATACAATACATCCTTCCACAGTTTTTATTTATTAATGGAGGTATGTATTATAAATAAACTCAATAAATTTCTCAGATCGTCACCATAATCGGAATAAGTTTTTGTTTATTCTAGCGTAATTCTAAGGTATGGGGGATGAAACTGAAAAAAAGTGATTACCCTTGTCCATTTTGAAACTTTAAAAATACATAGAAATATACGAAACATCATTAACTATTCATATAATTGTCAGCCTTTGTGTTGGCTTGAAAAATTCTCATACAAAAACAATAGATCCGGTATCTAAGAGAAAAAATGTTGGCGTTAAAAATCGGAGGCATTGTAATTTTGAGGGCAAACATAAATTAATATTCTATGTTCGAATTCCCTCGCGTTTCGTATAAACTCATTTTTTAAAAATTACGATAAAAGTTACGGTACGAAATAGTTCTTTCTACAGAATACTTTTTTAAACATTTTGTCTCGATAGACGTACTAAGTTGTGTAAAAATAGCATAATAAAAATAGCGATGTTAGTCCAACACTAACACATCGCATTTAAATTTTGGCTTACCGTATCGATAGTAGAATGCATCGATATGTTAGTGTAAGTGTTGTGTTAACTACTGGTTAGGAATACCGTGTCAAGGGACTTCGGTATACATGTGTTTGTTGGCAATACCGTGTCAATGACAGGGTATTGAGTTAAGCGAAAAATTTCATCTATTCTTGGTACTCGACGTTACAATAGATGGAACTTACACATTACGAAATATACTGTCATCGACACGAAACACGTATAAACCGATAAACCCTTCTTACCGACGTGGTAAGCAAGTACTTAAATTAGCTTCAAAATTGAATTAACGTCGGTGATATGACGCAGTTGTTATGATTAATAGTGCAATGGGAACCGAAACGCCGACTAGTTAGATCGAACATACATTGAAGAATATCCCAGAATACTTTACACTGAATATTATGAATGGTCGTGAATACCTGAGAATATTTATAAATGTTTTCTCTTTAACTAACTTAACTAGATTAAGTATTAAATTTAACCATTTTCATTTCATCTTAAAGGCAGTGCCATAATAATTAGAATATTTAACCGTAACCGTTTCAACCATGAAATATGAATAGATTTAATAATAGCTTCACCGGAACGTATTTAAAACTGATAATAAATATAAAAAGATGCACTTATATATATATACATAAAGAGGGAGATAGAATATATAATTACATGTGAAAGAGAGAGACAGAAAACATATACAGACAGACGGAACATTAAGGGAGGGGAAAATTCAGTATTGATGGATCCAATGTTTCTATTTATGTAAGCACATGTAAAAAAAAAACAATTGTTACATAATATTTATGATAATATGTATTCTCATATTGAATTTCAATGTAATTAAAATTAAGACTTAAAACGATTGATATCATTTAAGTAATTTTCAGCAATTTTTTTATGAATTTTAATTAGTATCCCAGTTGAATTTCTCGTCTCGCACCTCATCCAAGGATGTACAGCGTAATATTGAATCCACAATAGATAAGAGAACCAAGGACGTGTACGGTCCTTCTATCGGGAAGAAATTTTTTATTTTTATTGACGACATGACACAGGTAAATACTTATTTCATTTCAAAATAATTTTTTCGCGTAATATTCAAGAAAATGATTATAATTATCGTATAAATATAGCTATATTTCAAAAACGATGTTATTAACCATTCAGGTATCGCAATAATTAACATGTTCTCCGTTGACACAAATGTGCTGGCAACCACTCTTTGAAATAAATTCTTAATCATTAAGTCTACTCGTGTACGCAATAAATGTTTTGAGCCATTTACATAATTTTGGCTATCATCAAAATTGAAAAACATGTACCAAATAAATTTTATTCATAAATGAGACAATACAACCTTTTCAATTCACAAGGAAACTGATTATTTTTCCAATTGTTAAAAATTTTAAAAATCACTAAATATACCGATTCTTTACAATACATTTAAAATAAGGTTGTAAATTTTAACTAACATAGGATTATGTGGGATGCCCAAGCAAGGAAAAATTGTTTTTTTTTGTGAATGAATACTAATATTGTATACAGAATGAGATGAAAAGAATTAAATATATGACGTATAAAGCCTCGATGTGTTTGATTGAAATTAGTTCTAATTGTTTGCTAACGGTAAGATCAAAATATTGTGTAACGTGTCAAATAAACTAAATCGTTTTTCATGCAATAAATATGCTAATTAAACAATTTGGAGCGCATTAAGTTAGTCGTAATAGGTTACTTTGCAATGAATTTTCCAAGAAAATTTTGTGTAATGCATGAAGTTAGTCTTAAATGGTTCTAATGAAATCTGGCATCAAAGTTATGTATCTTTTCCGCGTAAAGTTAGCCGTAAACGGTTTAAAGATGAATAATCTGGAATGTAACATGATTTAAATAATATTTAAAAAGTTAAGAATAAAAATGGGGTGAGTCGAAACAGCCCTGTGCTGTGCCGGTCAATACATGTATATATATGGCAGACGCTTAACGGGTGGAATATCTGAAGATCGATAGTCTTACCAAGCGCCGTGAAATATATGATCAGATATATTTAAACAAGCTCATGAATAATATTTTGGATATACCAGTATATATTGTATCAAAAATAAATTTGAATAGACCAATGCGATTGTTAAGGAATTGTAGTTATTTAATATTTAAGTTCTGGTATTTGGAAATAACCAAACGTAGGGTGAAAAGAGGTAATATTATTATAAAAATATATACCTGAGTCACTTTGACATTTTAATGTTCTATTTTAAGCCCGACGTTTATAAAAAGAGAAAATATTCGTGTTACACAGTCTCATAAAATTAGAGGTTTCTTTTCTTTTTTGTTTTAATACACATTAACTATTTTGTGAATTGTCATTCTTCTTTTATTGTCTTAAGTAGTATTTTTTAAATTTTTTTATTTAATTTATTGAACTAATTTATTTAGTAACATTACTGTTTTAGTAATAGGATTTATTTATTTCAATTATAATTGGAGTATTGATAAAACTTTATCTTTCTCTTTATTAAATTAAAATTAATATATCTCTGATACAGCACTGATTTTAATTTAATGTTCAAATATTTTGTATTGAGTATACATTTCTGAGATTACCTTTTGGCATCTTACATGTATGTTTGACGAATTACTCCGATCAATTTAGGGAACTTCTCTAATTGAGATGTTGGTAAGATTATAGTTGGTAGCAGAAGGAAGATGTCTAGTGGACCAAACTGGGCGCATTAGTGAACCCCCGATTATTTTAATTAACGTCATTAACGTTTGCCGGAGGCGTCCGTGCTTGGTGCGGGGTGGGGGGCAGTGGTGGAGGGGATCTCTAATAACTCCTCCCCGAGGATAAGGGAAGTTCTATTATTTTCAAGTAAAGTTTTCTCGACTTCGGTTTAAAATTATATCGTATCCAAAAGGAATTAAACACCAAAGAGCTCTAATTTAAACGAAGAATTGAAGATATCCAAAGAATGAATAGAACATGATATGTAGAATTAAAGTTTGGTGTATGTGAGATTATAATTCTCGTAGGTATTATAATATTTATGATTTTCAGCTTTCATGTGTCTTCAGACATCTGCATTTATATAAAAATATTGTTTCATTATTGGTTGCCTGTGTATGGTAAAATTTTGTCGAGTAAAGCTATTATTTTTGTTCACTGTAGAACGTGAGAATGATGTATGAAATTAAAAAAGAAATAATGCAAGAAAATCTACATTATAAAAATACATTCAAAGTTTTTTTTTAATTCTGAAATCTCCTAGTATGCATTACTCAACGGTATTTAGGATTCATTGCAATAAGTTGATTTTTAAAAGGAATGGAATTATATATGTAATAATTATGAAAAAGACTGCAGAATATAAGTTGATATGGCGGAATGGTAAAGCATTTCTATGTTCGTATATATATATATATCAATTAATTATTTTTTAATACATAGATTTTTTATAATATCTTTCTATATTTTGATATTATTACAATCTGGTTAAAAGTTAGATTAGAGTCCTGATGCCTGATACTTAAATTAAAATTGGAAAATTTTGGAAACAAAATTTAATAACTATAATTATATTAAATTATTATTAAAGCTATACTGATCAGCCGCATTAGTATCCGAATATTGACATAATCGGCAACCATCGGTGCCGATACGAATATTAGTCTATTTTTAATACATTTTATAAATGTAAACGAGAGATCCTTTATATTAATAGCATTAACATGCTCATTTGCCGAATTATGGACCAAATTTTACAATATGTAGAACAGTTTATATTTGATTTTATTAATGGCTCTAGAATAAGGCGTGTAAATTTCTTGAGTTAAAAAAACAAAATTACAGTAAAATATTAATAATATAAACGAATCTAATTTTTAAGAGAACGTAATGGTAATGATTCTATTATTATGATCATCCTTAATTCACTGTTCTAAGGGAGGGATTAAAACAGACCGGGAGATTTAACTTTAATGCAACTGAAATGCGAACTCTTAAGGAATTCATAACAGTTCACTGATTACTACCCTTCTACTACGGGAGCTTCATTCTTTATTGTCATATTTAATGAGAGCGACCCTGTTTTCATCTCCACGCCCTTCCCATACTTTCCGACTGGTTTCTGCTCTTTTTTTCATTTCTGAACATTACCGTACAATAATTTAAATAAGATAATAATTTGAACGACAAAAATTCAGACGTAATGAGAATATTCTCCCATTTTTTCGAGTAATGCTGCTGATTATTTTTTAATCTATCTTGGCTTATTAAAACTAAAAGTTTAATAATAACTAATTTATTAACTGTGTTTTTAACCACTATGAGTTAATTATGTACACTAATCGGTTTCGAAAAATACATTTTCCTTCATCAGGGTGATTAAAAATTCAGCTGATTTATTTATTGATTTTTTTTATTACTCAAATTAAGTGAAAGGTATTTTTCGAAGCAGGTTGATAAATGTAACTAACCTGCAGTACTTAAATAATTACCATTAATGGTTACAGCATTGCCATTATCTCAATACATTGTTGAAACATTAGATGATCCATAGTAAATTGTAATCAACTACAATCAAATGGGAATTGACAAATTTCTGCCGAACCAAAATGGCGGTCAAACAAAATCGGCTTGAAACATAATATTTACCCTGTATAATAATGTTTAGTAGACTCTTGTAATATTATACAAATCAAAATTTCTCTACGCGTGAAAAATATAAGTAAATATGCGCAATAAATTCTTTATTATTCGTATATCTCTATGTGTGTAGTTTTGCCTGGACGCTGTCCGATTTTATGTGCAGTTTATTTGGAATTCAACCCTACCGCGTTTAAAACTCTTTCGTGCCTTTATTTCTGTTATTTACTTTATAGCTCGTAAATTATGTAGCAAAAATTGTTTGTCCAATGCCAATTGTCCATTCTCCATGCAAATTCTTGGCACGGGCACAAGTAGTGCGACACATTACATTATATCATTGAAAAAGTGTTGGGTTGCCAGATATTACCAAATTTAAATCTAAATTTATATATTTTAATAAAATATTATTATATAAATAAAATGCACGTGTTCACTAATTACCTTTATAATGATTAGTTCAATTTAATTCTACAGTTCGGAAATACAAAATGGTTATTGTCCACGGAACAGCTATTGTGCAGTAATTTGTGTTGTTTCAATTGGATGAATCATAAAAGGAAAGATTCAAAGCGTTTCGCCATTACAATATGATTATATTTATTAAAGTACAGGGTGGTCCAAAATATGTATTAGTTATATAATAATTCAAAATGGATCAAATAACAACTAAATATTGACTTAAACATAGTAGTTAAAAGTAAATACATAGTTAAAAGGTGCAGTTGCAATGTGAACGAGGCAAGTGTCCTTTGCTTATTCCGGAAGAAAAATGACGTGATGGTAGTATAATTAAAAAGGGGAAAAAACAATAATTTCCACGCAGACAAATAATAAAATTAACATAGCACAAATATTTAAGAATAAATACATAAAACATAAAATAGATTTTGATAATAAAATGATAAGTTATAAATAATACACGTGTGTGAAAAACAATAGATGTGAAAAAAATCAATTTTTCTGGTAATTAAATGAACGATGGAAATATTACGACTTACGAAATTTTCTTCAGCTATTTACGTAAAGCACTAACACAGCACAAAATAAACTGGCTACTTTAACACAGACTTCAGTCTAGCAAAGTAGCCAGGAGAACGTTGTGTGTATCAGAGGAGGAGTCTACTCCATTTCACACAATAAACTACGAACATTTAATAGTAATATAATTGTATCTTATGTTTATCATATTATATTATAATATATTCACCCCTGTTACAACAAAAATATGTACGTCAATAAAGTCTAAATAAATAAACGGTATTCTGGTTGTGGATTAAATTATCCTAAAATACATTCATGTTCATGCATATTTAGAAAACACTATGTAACTTCCTTGCATGGTTTATCCATAATTTCTATGCGAATTTAAATCGCATTCAGCCATTTTAATTTTTGGATTTCCTCGGAATGGACTTATTTCACAAATGTTCTTTTCTTTGCAATTGGTAATAAGCAAAATACTTTTTTAATATAGTAGTAATTTTGTACAAATAAAAATATTTAACGAAAAATAATAAGATATTTAATAATTACAAATTCAACTCTGTATATTAATAATAATTATTATGTCATCATCATCAACTTCGAACCTGGGGATTCGAACCTGGATCTCTTCCAATCCGATAATAATGGAACGGTAGGTGTGTCAATTTGAAAAGTGTAACATACAGATTCGAAAGTTTGTTGTCAATCCACTGTATTGGTATAGCGTAATCCCGGATTGGAAGAGATTCAAATTCGAATCGCGGTAGCAACAATAATATTTTTCGATAAAATTGATTTTATATGTATATCTTTCTAATTAATACATTTAATTTGTATTTAAAATATCACAAACCAATGTTCTGAATAATTACAACTTCATAATAAGAATATGTTCTCCTTAATAATACATAAGTTGTATCAATATAACGATAAATGTATTCATTTGAAAAGTGTAACATGTAGGCTCGAAAATTTGTCGTCAATGTACTGTATGCTTTAGCATAATCGGTTAATGCATGTCCCCCGGATTGAAAGATATCCAGGTTCGAATTCCTATAGCAACAACAATATTTTTCGGTAAAATTGATTTTATATGTATATCTTTCTAATTAATACGATTAATTTGTATTTAGAATGTCACAGACCTATTCTCTGAATAATTACAACTTCATAATAAGAATGTGTTCTCCTTAATAAAATATAAGTTGCATCAGTGTGACCAAAATTTAATAAAAATAAATTGTTAACGTCTCCTATCGGATTACTCGAAGGTATTTGAGATTCCGTAAAAATAAAATAAAGTAGATGGCTTTCAAATAATAGAACGATAGATGTAATAATTTGAAAAGTGTAATATATAGGTTCTAAAATTTATCGTCAATATACTGTGTGCTGTAGCATAATCGGTTAATACACGTTCCCCGGATTGTAAGAGATTCAAGTTCGAGTTTCGGTAGCAACAACAATATTTTTCGATAAAATTGATTTAATTTGTGTATCTTTTTAATAAATTTATTTATTTTGTATTAAAAATAAAATCAATAAGGATTTGTCAAAATATTATTTCGTTATTTGTAATGATAATATTTTCTCGCATATTATATAATTTCACAAAATGATAATCGATAACCTTACATTGAATGTTAACATGAAGATTAGCATAAATATTTTTCGATAAAATAACTAGATAGCAAGTCGAATATTCAATTAATTAGTTGACTAAAATATTATATGTATTTGCAAAATAAGCAAATATTTGCATATCATTCATTGCATCGTCCATATTCGATAAATTCTCTTTTGATAATAAAATATGGATTTAGACACTTAAATTTAAATTCAGAACACGATGGCTGAATATAATTAATCAACCTAATTGTTTGGATAATTTGTTTCATAGCGGTGATCCATCTATAGACGATAATATTTCAAGTATTTTATTTCCAAAGTTTTCAATTAATTTTCGTTCATATTCCAGTAAATCCATTACTTATTCAAACAATCGATTCAAACCGCCAAAATTTTGGCTGAAAGATTTATATTTATACAAATCAGTCAAAATGGGCAGCTGCAGAAATCCGATTAAACTCTATTTAGCAATAGATTCATCGTGATTTAAATAAAAAATCGACTTTGGCAATCTTAATCTTGTATTTTGAGCAGGCGCAAACAGATAAGGTATCGGCACAATTAGACACGTATAAACTCAAGGGATGAACGTAGATTGAGTGCAGTGGGGTTGCAGTGGTGGCGAACGTAAGGTGAAACCACGTACGATGAAGTCAGGAGTGGACATTAGGAGTACGTGCAATGCCATTTAAGTACTATTAATAAGATAACAATGGGTTTGAATACGTGAAACGTATTATTGAGAAGAGAATAAGCTAGATATAATACAACTATTTAAACTGGATACATTGAGTACTTCCGTAAAAGCTAGATTTCAAAGGAAGTTATAAAACTAAACAGAAATTTGTCGGAAGATCATTGGTTAGTCGAACGTGTGCATAATATTAAGTTTAATATGAAATGTATTATGACGAGACTTGACAATAATACATGCGTATTATTAAAGACAATTCTTTAGAGGCCTTAAATGCTCACGCTGAATACATTATTACATTACATTACATACAACGATTTATTAGCAAAGGTAATGAAAATGTACTTTTTTGACGAGATTAGTTGCTGACCAGACAAACCACAAATTCATTGCTTCAAATATTAAATATATCAAATAATCATCAAATCTTGTTTAGGCCAATGATCCCTCTATAACTTCGATGATCAAATATATTATAAAATATTATTTGACGAACGTATCTTATTCATAATGTGTGAATCATTTTCATCAATGTGATTATAAAGATATGTAGATTAAACATATGTATGTATGTATTAAACATATATAGATTATTATTATAAAATTATTCCATATCTCTCTGTATTAAAAATATACAACCGACCATTATTAATATAAGTAACATTGTAATTTTATTAACACATACATTATAAATTAGATTTTTTTGTGTATTTCTTTTATTTTATTATTCTCATTATTTTTAAGCGTGTTAATATATTCTAAGAAATTAATTCAGCATATAGCAGTATTTTTTCTCTCTATTCAAAAGTATTTCGGAATTATGATTTGTTCTTATACCAAACAGCATGTTAGCAGAAATTTTATTTTGCTCCGAAACGGATAGTAAGTAGCAATATATTTTCCTTTCGTCACGTGCATAAAATGAGTTGTTTTTTCTTACCCCTTACGTAATTTTTTTCCATACAGAATAACGGCAGTGTATTTTTATCTCATCGGAAAGGGAGCGCTATTCTAATTAATCCCTTAAGGGAAGCATTCTCTAATGTGTGGAAAGGGATGATGAGGGTCAGGCGGAGAGGGATGTGCGAGAATATGAAAAAATATGGTCTTCTCTTTCTATATCGAAGACATCCAAGGATATAAACGACATGTAAAGAGCAATCAAATGAATTTACCACAACGGAACACATCTAAGCTGTAGCCAGCCTATATTACAATAATATTTCTCTCTTAGTAATTTTTTTTTAACAAATAATGACGTACTTAGTTCATCCCTCCCTTTCCTCCGCCTCTCACCGCGGAACATGTTCAATTTCGGAATGAACACATTAAAATGACATCAAAATTACATTTGGCAACGAAGATCCACACGGACCGATTATTACGGGGAGTAAGGACTTTGAAATTGGGCCCATGCTGTGGTTTTTAGGATTTGCGTGCTTGTACTCAGATACTTACAATATTAAACGAATATTAATATACATTTTTAAGACCGATATCCGTCAATGTTTTGTGTTAAACTGTTTTTAATATACATATACATACATTGATGTCGGAAAATTTAAATTCTGTAAAGGAAAAAAATACTTTTAAAAAAATAAGCAAAAGTAGTTTTAAACATCATGTACTTGGATAAAATAATTGAAATTTGATCAAAATATACTATATATTAAATACGATATTTACTTAATTTTCGTACAGTTTTATGTAGTACCTAAGTTCCTGCTTGCAACATTAATATATATTATACATATGTACACACATACGCACACACATATATATATGTTTTCTACGTTCTTGTTAATTTTTGATCATACAATTAATTTGTGCAAATTTCGTGTATATTTTATTTACGGTATTGTATTATATTTTTTTATTGTTTTATGTACTATTGGGTTTATTTCATTTTGGTACTCACTTTATTCATATTTAAGTTTTTATATAATATATTATATTACATCTTATAAAAAGTGTTTCATAAGTTGTCTACGATTCTATAATAATACTGAATATTTTTTATACTGCCATTTTTATAAAAAATTTCACCTCAAGGGCGCATTATACGATATAATATGCTTGTATGATAATATATGTAGATGTTTTAAATGAAATATTAATATTTTTTAAATGTGAAAATATGTGTCCTCCAGTTCAAAATGTTATTATAAGGACTTTTAATGTTAAATTTAATTTAAAAGTTATAGGTTTTTTTTTAAACTATAAATTTTTAAATGATTTAAAAATCGTGATAGATTGGTATTTACAAAAAGTCTAAATTGTGATAATTCAATAACATTAAATTATTAAACTGGAATACAAGTAGTAGGTATATTGTATACATTAAAACAATTAAACGATATGTCTATGAATAGTGAATAAATACATTTTATTAAGGCCAACTTGACTAAAAACAATCATTTGGAGATACCGACCGAATACACGGCGATAGCTTTTTTAGAATAGATATTGAAATATATTTTAAACTGGTTGGCAAAAAAAGTATTTAAATATTAATACCTTGTAAAAATATACGTGCATGAATAAAGATTAAATTTTTGATTAAAAATATTTTTGTAATTATTCTAAAGTTGACATTAATATCAATTGAGAAGTGTTACTATTTTTTTTTAACTTTATATTTTAAATAGGTACCTTAAATTGACTTACTAAATTTAAATAGGTACCTTAAATTGACTTATTAAATACTAATGCTATAAATATTAAATAATATACCTTATTTGTGATTCGAACTTTTTCAGGCAAATGTAAAAATTATGAATATACAAATGTGTTTAAGATGAAATTTGAAAGTTTTTATTACGAACTATAACAGAAGAATCTGAAAATGTGAAAATATATTTAAAAGTAAAACATGTAATAAAACATATTATATTTTGTACAGGTCTTACATATCAGGGTAAGTGGAATCATATATTATATATTATTAATTTTTACAATTTCTACATGTAATGTGATAAATGATGGGATAAAAATGTTTTATATATTACAACAAGTTTAAAAAATATAAAATTGTTTGTAAAAAGGTGGAAGACATAAATATTTATGTTTCAATTTAAAAAAGATTCGTAAAACTGTATCATGATATTTGCTCAATAAAGTATGATAAGTTGATTTATCATAGATTATAATAAATTATAGTGCGTCAAATTTTGTTCAGTAGGATAAAGTAATATATTATGTATTTAATATAAGATGTTATGTAATATTATTCATAGTAGAGTTAGAGCCGTGATAAACTATTCGATAGGTACACGAAATTGTCAGTGGGAGTGGCATTGTAGAGATAAGCTGACGACAGAAGAAAGTGGCACAGCCTTGAAAAGGCCGTCATCACCCAATAGATTGACTACGTTTGATGATAATGATGATGACAGCCAAAGTAAGTCTTTAGTTATTAATAAAATTGGTTTTATTTTTAAAAAGTGAGACACAAGGTATTATAATTATTTCGTCTCCAAAAATATATATATTTTTAAAGTTTTATATTACGGATTATTGATCATGAATACGTGACCTTTCATGCACGTATATTTTTTTTAAAAAGTAATAAAATATGATTTCACATCTATTATCTGTTAGTATTATACAAACATGACTTATTTGAAATATTTTAGTGATAAATAAAAATATTTACATTTCAAAAGTATAAAAAAAAAAATTTTGATCATGAATAACCGGAAAAAATGTTTTTTATGAGGTTAAATATTCATAAATTATTTAAAAAACACTATTAATTAACACAAAAGTACTCACAGGCAATTTAAAAAATGATGCAACCATCGCCCAATATTAAATAAAACTTGATGTCAGCATTATTTTATATTATTCACATATTTTCAACTGAAAAAATGATGAAATCTCTTTACAGACGGTTTCAGGTTCAGTGTTTACTATTAATTATTTTGAAATTGAGATATGTTTATTTCACCCAGTACTCAATATCGCTGATTGTGTAGACGATCCATTGAGAATAATTGTTACTCTCAAACTGATTTTTAATCAGTGGAGTATTAGCATAAACAATACATAGGTGTAAACATAATATGTACTCAATAATATTAATGAACCTGGTTTCTATATCTAAATATTATTATTTGATTAAATACCTAATACAAACACAACCAAATAAATAATATTACAATACTAGGTATCAATATTTCCTTGCTAAGTTGTTCAGTTTTGCGGTATACTATACCGTTACCAATTATGGAAAATATATTGAATTAGCGTGGTTTTAAGTTCAATGTTCAACTTGCGCAAGTATACAATATATCGTGTATTATAAGTTCGTTATAGTCGACTTAATTTAATGATACAACTACTTACAAAGCGCTTCGAAGAGCCTGGACGTCAATTGGCAGTCATTCTAAAATACTTACAACAGGGCTGTGCCAACTGATAAAAAGACGCCTGAAATCGGTGTGCTGATAACTTTTACAGAATATAATATACGAGTGAATGTATATTACCAGTGAAATTAATACTTTTTACTAGTATAAATATGATTTAACTAACCCGGCCAGTTAAAATGTGTCAAACAATTGATTTACAATTTTAATACAAATTAAATGCAATTATTAGAAAGATATGCATGCAAATAAACTTAATTTATCGAAAAAATATTTTAGCTGCCATCGGAATATGAACCAGAATCTTTTCGTATCCGGGGAAGTGCGATAACCAATTACACTACGTCAGCCTCGTAAATGGTCGACAAATTTTCGAACATATATACTGCAGCTATTTCAAATTGATACATCTTACATTCCATTTATTTAAAAGCTATCACCTTTTTTATTGCGAATACCTTTGAGAAATATTCGCTACAAGACGCCAGAGATTTTTTAATTTCATTTTATTAAATTTTTGGATATACTTTAATACAATTTATATACATATATCTTAAAGATAACACATTTTTATTTCAGAAGTTGTAATTTTTCCAGAACATGGTTCTGTGATGCTTTAATGTAAATTAAATGCAAAAATTAGAAATATATACAAACAGATAAACTCAATTTATCGAAAAAATATTTTTGCTGCCATTTTAGACTCATAATTTAGTCAGGTATCTATTCATAAAGTATTGTGGACTAGGACCGTTACACCCTGTATATGTAGGAAGAAATAGGAATGTAGACACATATTTACTTTTCAAGTAAAGCGTAAGTACTTAGGCTTGCTTACACATACTTGCGTACCTACCATCAAGCTGTATCACCACAAAAGTAGGCTGTGAAGATATAACGCCATAACTCGTCTGTTCTGGAATGCCACTTGGAATGGAATCAAAAATTTTATTAAGGAAAACACATTTTATTGTAAAGTTGTAATTATTCAGAACATAGGTCTGTGATATTTTAAATACTAAATTAATGTATTAACTATAAATATATATAAATACATATAAAATCAATTTTGTCGAAAAATATTGTTTTTATATGTATATATTTATAATTAATACATTAATTTAGTATTTAAAATATCACAGACCTATGTTCTGAATAATTACAACTTCACAATAAGACTGTGTTTTCCTTAATAATATATGTTGTATCAATGTGTCCAAAATTTAATAAAAATGAATTGATAATTCTGGCGTCTGCAGTCGGTTTACTCAAAGGTATTTGAGATTCTGTACAAATAATGTAGATGGCTTTCAAATAATGGAACAACAGGTGTATTAATTTGAAAAATATAACATATAGGTTCGAAAATTTGTCAAGAAAAATACTGGCGTTATAGCACAATGGTAGTGCACTTCCCCGGATTGGAAATAGAGATCCAGGTTCGTATCCCGGTGACGCAAAAACAATATTTTTCGACAAAATTGATTTTATATGTATATATTTATAATTAATACATTAATTTAGTATTTCAAAAATGTTATGCATGCTAGTCATTTTTGAGGTTTTTAATACTCGTAGTTCAATCTGATCATTCCAGGACCTCCATGGATGACCTCTGATCTTTTTATGCCCAACACTCGCCATATCTATTTTCTCTGTCGTCCCGCAGATGACTGTGAAATTTATTAATTGGGTTATCGTAGCAGGGTTATCAGCAATGTTCCCTCTAAGTTCTGCGGATGTGCGCACGCACACGATTGGGCGTCATAGCATGCACAAAAAAATATAGCGCCCACCCAATTTTTAACAAGACTTTCTTTTCATGTGCCGCCTTCTATCAAAAGTTTGCGACCATGTAGCATTATGATAATTTATTCTGTATTATTTTGAACATGAATCAACTTTCTGATGTTACACAGCTAAGATAATCACTCTCTACGTACGTCTCTGCTACCTTCTATCTTTCCCTATATAATGAATTGTAAAAGATCATATTTTTGATGAACACATTATTGTTATGAAGTTGCAGCTTTTGCAGAACTTAATTCTGTAATATTTTGTTTCAAGTAAATGTATCAATTCGAAAGATATACAGATAAAATTAATTTATCAAAATAATATTTTGGTTACTACCGGCAGATATAAGTTCTAAAATCGGTGGTGTAGTGTAGTCGGTTAACGCATTTTTCTGGATAGGTAAGGATCCAGGTTCGTGTCCCGGTAGCAACAAAAATATATTTTCGATGAATGTATTTTATCTGTATATCTTTCGAATTGATACATTTAATTTGTATTTTCATATTTTTCATTGCGGAGAATGTGTCCAAAGAATGCACCTTTCTAGATAGTTATTAGTTTTCTTGACTTATTTATACATTTTAATTCATTAGTAACATGGTCAACCCAGATCCTACTAGTAGTCTTGTACTGGTATAGTAATGTTTTACTTATTTAACTCACAAATAATTGAATCGGTGTTTAAAATTTCATCAAATATTTTTTACACACACACCGTGAGCCAAACGCAGAAGGAAAATTGGTAAGTTGTTAAATAATACTAAAATATCAGCTGAGTAACTTGATATGAACTTTATAACATTTCAAAAACTTATAGCTGATTTTTTTAAATGTAATCCGGAAATAAATTCTCGGGAATTTCACGGTTTTTTGCTGTCTGTCTGGACTTTAAAAAAAAATAACCCGAGACTCAAGACTCTAATTTTTCTTGATGTTATTTATTTTAAATATTGAGTTAATCCTATCCGATTATTGTCATATCCAGGTACTGACCCAACGACGAGCAATATGAAAAAATATTTAAAATAAAAAATGTTTTCATTGTGTGTATGGGTTAGCCATAAAAATTTGCATTAAGGCGAAATTAGTCCTCAGATATTTACTGTTTACGCACCTTGTTACTTAGACTGACACCATTGTGTTTCCTGGTTTATAATAATGTACATGCTTGTATGTAAGTATAAGCCTAAGAAGACGGTAACCTACAAGCGTCATTTTTATTACATCCCGTGCTTCGACCAGTCAGCGGTTCAAATAAACCACCGTTGTGCGCTTCCGTCGGTTGAAATCTAAAGAACACAATCCAGCTAAAAGAACAACAACATTGGACCAGAAAGATAGTGAAATTAAAAAGGTTAGTGCAGTTCATATATCATATATGTGCTTATTGTTAATCGGAAACTTGGGAACCAGATAACGAAGACATTTACTACTTTACTACTGACAAAAAAAATCTGAAGTAAATAATGGTTTTGTCGATTTGTTCAAACAGGGGACTATGTTTACTTGTAAAATAGGATATAAAAAATAAATTCTTGACATCTTTTGAAACAAAATTTGGGTGAGATGAAATTATTCGAAAAAGTTTATTAGGAGGCTTCAGTTGACTTTAGCCAAATGCGTACGTTTGTTGTCTTCCGGTGTGTTTCTTTGTTAATTGTTCTGATTTTTGTTTTTGAATTGTTTAATTTATTTCTGTTTTGAATTTTTTATAGATTTATGTGTATTCAAACTAAATTTCATTAAAAAAAATACACATTATAAATCAATAAGTAACACATATCAAAACGATATTTTTCAATAAAATTGATTTTATATGTATATATTTATAATTAATATATTTAATTCATATTTAAAATATTACAGACCTATATTCTGAATAATTACAACTTCACAATAAGAATGTGTTCTCTTAATAATAAAGTTGTATCAATATGTCCAAAATTTAATAAAAATGATTTGATAATTCTGGCGTCTGCTATCAAATTACTCAAAGGTATTTAAGATTCTGTAAAAATAAGGTAGATGGTTCTTTCAAATAATGGAACGAAATCAAAAAGGTAACATACAGGCTTGAAAATTTGTCGATAAAAATATTGTCGCTGTAGCATAGTTGGATAATGCACCTTTTCCGGTTAGGAAAGAGATCCAGTTTCAAATCTGGGTGGCGCAACAACAATATTTTCGATAAAATTGATTTTATATGTATATCTTTCTAATTAATATATTTAATTTATATTTAAAACGTTTTTACATGTTTTCATAAATTATAATTAACAATGTTTTTTTACACAATACTTTTATATGTAAATATTTATTAAAGTATATTTCATATTTAATTAAATAGAATGTGTAGTCTCGATTGCCGGGAATTTCTGCGAAGTTGACTTTCGAATCCCGGGAATTGAAAAAAGTCAAGAATACAGAATCCCTAATACATAATCACTAATTCGACTGCAGTTTCCTTTTGCCACTTGTACATGCTTCATAAACATCAAACGTGTACCTCCCAAAATGCAAAATGGGGACAGCCAATGTGTTTGGGTTAATCCAATTAGGAAACATTACCCCGTGTACCTCAGGGCATATAACTCTGCCCTCTATCGTACTTAGTGTGTTTCGCTCTGATTATCATTTCAATTGTATGCATAATGTAATGTTTAGATTTATGGTTTCACAGCACACAAGGAATTTTGGTAGGCGTGATTCGATTTGTGGCTAAGTGGGTGCATTTCTGTTGCTCCTAAAATATATTTATTTCTTCTCAATTACCAAAATTCATTATTTATTTGTTTATCTGGTAAAACACTCGTTTAGGGACGGTTGTGTAATCAGTAGTAAATTTTTACTATGGTAAATTTTTACTAACGCCCGTAGTTAAAATCGTTTGCGGGCTGTTTGAACGTCAATCTTACTATTGTCTAAGCACAAATGGAGATGTCTATAGGCACGATAAATAATCATGAAATGCGCTTATTTTATGCATTATCTATGACCTTTATCTTTTATGCTATTATTTTTTTGCCTGTGAGTTGAAATCTGTCACTTTGGTGGTGACACTTTTTAATATTATGTGCTAATGTATATTAAACTACGACATCATCATTGGACGAATTCTTATCACTGAAATAGTGAGATATTGAATTATTAATTGTCGTATCAATGTGTCAGATGACTTTAGGAACAGCTGCGAAAAGTCCGCCATGTTTAACTATCGATTCTCGTTTTTACTATCGAATATCGGAGAGTAAAATCAGTTTACTACGCGATGTACTTTCAAGATGTAAATATTTTTTTACCAACTATCCAACAACCCAATTTCGCAAATAAATTTGGTTTAGTAACTTTTTTTACCTAAAGTAAAAATATAGTATTGATCACACAACCTCTTAATGAACGAATTATCGAGGTTTCGAACCTCGTTTCAGGAGATTACTAAGTTAGTACTTGGCTTACTTCGAAAATAGTACGAATATTGACGTCACATGTATGTATGCTTCTCTATTAAAAAATATGTTCAGTAAATATTATCTATATATATAGTTATATTTAGCCAGAAATTTAATTAACACAATCACTTCGAGTTGGTCCGCGTCCGAGGTACGAGACGTTTGGACTGCTTGCGATAACTGACCTCGGAATAAGTCAGCTGGTTGGTTTAGTTTTAAGTAAGTTTTATCCATTTTCTATCATGAAGTAAATATATTATTTAATTATTTTAATTTCACCAATGCTTAATTTATTAAAAAATTGTAATAAATCTTAGTGGGATTATCATTCATATATAGGCGCCATAAAATATTTAAAACACTTAAAAATACTTAAATTATTCTTTGGTCTATGTAGTTTTTTATTTTATTTATTATTATTTGTTAGTATTATTATATACGCCCTATTTTTTTTAAATAATAGAAAATCGCTGCAGAAGCCCAAAACAAAAAAAAAAATATATAATATCAGCATGTATTTTCATAATCAAAATTATAAAATAAAATTAAGTAAATAAATGTGAAGTTAAGCAATTTATCCATCACTATTGAGATGAGACACAAAAATTGTAAAAATATAGTTCCATAAACAGTTCAATTTACAGAAAAAATGTCGACAACCTCCGACACACTAAAGAATGCAATATGGGACTGCGGAGTTAGCTAATGCATATGTTCTGATAATCATAATTAATATTCACAGAGCGTATTCTATAATTATTGAATTTTAAAAACTTTATTAAGAAAACACATTATTATTGTGAAGTTATAATTACAACTTCACAATAAGAATGTGTTCTCCTAATAATAAAGTCGTATCAATGTGTTCAAAATTTAATAAAAGTGAATTGATAATTCTGACGTCTGCTATCAGATTACACAAAGGTAATTGAGATTCTGTAAAAATAAGGTAGACGATTCTTTCAAATGATAGAACGATTAAATCTATTAATATCAAAAAGATAACATATATGTTCGAAAATTTGTCGCTAAAAATATCGTCGCTATAGCATAGTTGGATAATACACCTTCCCCGGATTGGAAAGAGATCCAGGTTCGAATACCGGTGGCGCAACGACAATATTTTTCGATAAAATTGATTTTATATGTTTCTAATTAATATATTTAATTAATATTTAAAAACTTTCTCTAGATTTTTTCAACCGCCGTCGAGTGAACAATGTTGTGAGGCGACCATACAACCGAATTATAGTCTACTAGTATATTTATTTACGAAATAGAGCCTGTTTATTTATCAAATGTTTTTATACGGCATTTATTTAAAAATCGTTAATGGCGTGGATGATGTTGTGGAGTTAGATGTCTTGGATAATTAATTAGATGATTTATGGTAATTACATTTTATTTTACGACGTATACTTACATTTACTTTTACAATGTATTTATTCACCGTATTGCCAAGTACATAATTATTTCGATATTCATTAGCCTATAATAATATCTACGAGTAGGTGAATACCTTTAAATTCTGACATATATTTGCCACTCGTTAGTTAATTGGACAATTATTAAAATATGTTGTATCAGATTTAATTTACAAACAGTAGTTTGTAATTTGTAAGACAATTTAATAAATAATTTTGAAATAATATTATTAAACACATTTTTTTAATGCATATATACCACGACATTTGATATTTATTTCAACAATTTATATAATTTTACATAGAAAAAATATACATTTAAATTCATTGTTACGGTGCTTTTGGGCCTTAGAGGATAGGAAGCCATAAGGGCCGCCACCAATCTAGCTCAGTCTGGGTTATCAAGTATGTGTGTATGTCTACTCTGTGTGTGTGTGTGTGTATATGTCACCTGCTAGTTAAGATAGGATGATCATTGATTGATAAGGCAACTCTGCTGTAACACATTACACATTTATTCGCTTTACATAATTAATTCCGACATTGGATGCACGTAAAATGTTCTTTAGATCTTCTTCAGGTATACACTCCTCTGAGGAAGGTCACTTTTATTTATTTTATCTATTTAAGGAGTTTATATATTTGCCAGTATCAGCTAACGCGACCATGGGGTGCTGATACAGCTGAGGATCCGAACTGCCCTACGCCAGCGCCAGGATTCATCTCTTGCTCCAGGAGATAGACCGGACACCATCCCGTCTCAGTCTTGTCCATAACGTCCATCCATCGGCCATCGCTCGCATGCCGCTTCCTTGCTCGTTGCTGCAGGGTCTCTCCTCAACTCGCGGGTGGACCCGGACCATACATCTCTGGGTCCACCGCGGTGATCCCACTCTTAATCGCCGCCATATTTCTTCGGAGCGCGGCTCCCTCGATCCGTTCCCTCTTTTCGAGCATTCCCACCAAAAAGTCTCGCCCCACTGCCCGCCAAAGTCAGATTCTCGTCTCTAATTCATCCATTTAGACAGTCGATCATCGTAAATCGACAAAGTAGGCTACCTAGACCTCGATGCGTAAATTCAAACTTCACAAGATTTGTATCATGTATAAAATCTGTTCCTTGCCTTGTCCACACTCTGAAGACAAGGAACAAAAGATGGATTGATGCTCTGCGATTGAGATTTGATGCTAGAGATATTGCAGCTTATACCGTGAATGATGAGACGCACAAATTTCTTCATTCTGTAGGAACTACACATCGACCAATTGCTAATGACGAATTTTAGAAGAAGAGAAGATACATTGAAGAAGTTTATTATGATGGGCTGTATAGAATAACACAGAGGAAAAAGCAACAGCCTTCAGTTAA
Organism: Eubasilissa regina; assembly: GCA_022840565.1. Lineage (NCBI taxonomy): Eukaryota > Metazoa > Arthropoda > Insecta > Trichoptera > Phryganeidae > Eubasilissa > Eubasilissa regina. Next base: position 24,627,856 of record JAINEB010000011.1, on the reverse strand, counting down.
TCAACACAATAAATTAAACGCGATTTTTTCAAACCTCCAATTATTATAAAAAATTAAATACAGAACCAAAAAATCGTACTTGATTTATTATACTGATTAACATTGAAGTTCTATAAAATGAATAAAAGAGACAGCCATCAGATCTGCGAACGCTGAGAAAAGTGGAGTAGTATAAATAGTCAGGAGCTTCACGTTTACATCCGAAGGAGAAAATTACTGACGTTTATTTGGTTACTGAGAACGAATTGATTATTATAGCAGAATAAATACTTTGAATTTGGCTAAACGAGAAATGAGAGCAATCTTACAGAATCAGATTACGAATTGAAATCTATAGAAGCACTTTTAGTAAAAATATTTAAAACTGATACACAGTCGTGACCAAATTTTGGATCAGCGTTTGATAATCATTAATATACGTTTTAAATGTTAAGATTATGCACCTCTCGGGTCACACTGTACTTTGCAATGATCGACTCGGTTATCAGTTATGAAGTGAGTAGCTATGAACTAACATGTAAAACGTATACCTACTGATAAAATTAAACAGTTGCAATTAAAATTTTTATAATTTATAATGTTTGTAAGTATACATCTGATTATTATAAATTATTTAGAATATGCAAAATCTTATCAGTTAACAAAAAAGTAACAAATTATATAATTATGGAACATCTATGGCGAGAGAACGAGAGAATATAATATGCTATAAATATTTAATAATATTAATAAAGACTTAAGTATCATGAAAAATAAAGAGATCCCAGTGACCACTCTAAAATATATAGTGAAAGAACACACTCTCATCAAATTTTTTGTTTTTTTTTATACATGTTGTATTTCATTAATTTTTTTGTTGTTGTTGATTAAACACTGTTGCACTGTGCAATCCTTGCCGTAAAACTATTCTGCAGTTTGGCAAATATTGGAAATTACAATATGCATGTAATAGAGTTGAAAAAAACAAAAAAAAAATATTCTTCTAAACGGTATTGAAGCTTGAATCCCGAATTAATCGTTTATGAAAGATATTGAAGCAGTGGATGTCCAGACGTACTCTTATGAACATGAGTAACTTATGGAAGGAAGAATTTCTCCATTGTCAGATGAGATACTGGTTTGAGTGAATTATTTCGCTCCATAGCATCTTACGTATCGATCGTAAAGACGATTGCAAACCTCCGGTAGAGATGGGAAGTAAAGAACAATAAGTATATTATATAAAATTACAATCACTTTGTATGAAACCACGAAAATACGTTAACCTGTTTCGCTCATCTCAAACGTCATTATGACGTATTTAAAACTGATCATAAATACAAAAAGAGTGTACTTCTATACACATAAAGAGAGAGACAGAATACAAAATAATATGCGAAAGAGATAGAGAGAGAGACAGAATACATATACAGATAGACAGAACATAAAGGGAGGGGAAAATAAAGTATTGATGGATATTAACCAATGAAACATACCGCATATGGGGCTAATGGATAATTAATTAAATAATTATCCATTAGCCCCATATGCGGTATATATATATATATATATATATATATATATATATATATATATATGTATTTATTTATATACAATTTACTTGTAAATTAGGTAGAATATTATGAGACTTACTTTAATAACAGTATTAAATAGGTTATTTTAGTTTACTAACGTCTAAACCATCTGAAAGGTCACCGTGAATAAGTAAAATAAGTGGGAATATAATTCTTATTTAGTCACGCAAATATCTTTTAGTCGAAAATGTTAATTTATTTATACGACCTGTAAAGTATAGAAAATATATTGTTATATTTCGGTGAGTATAATAATTAAATAATAAAGATTGGCTTAATATGCAATCGTATACCTTCAATTCGAGCATTATCAATTTTTAATTGAAAATATCTCATGTATATCAAGTTCGATAAATTTTTTAATTATTTGAATCTAGCAGAATATCACCATCAATTAGATAAATGGGTCAGTAAAGCAGTTAGTTCAAGACTCCGATATCTGAATTTTTTATATTATTTTATAAACCTGGTCAAATCAGTATCGCTTGAACCATATTTTTTCTATTGAACTGACTTAATTCGTATTTTATTCATATTTTTATTGTATTCACTCTATTTTTATCCAACGTTTTTATTGTTTGAAATTTTACATAATATGACTAAAACCTGTTGGCTTTAGATTTAAAAATAATAAATGGTGGTTTTGTATATAAAAGATGACACAAAATGTATATGTGATTAAATTCATTGCTAATATATTTATGTAACTTAAACCTTTTAAATGCCATAAGCGCGTTAATACGTCAAACTATGCAGGTCACGTCAAGCTATAAGTATGTTAACGAACATTTTAACTTTTTTAAGTAAACTTGCAGGGATTTTAGTCATATTTTAAAATCATTTTGACATCTGTGAATGACAGGTCCCAGCTTTTGATAGATAAAGTCAAGACCCTTAAAGTCTAGTCGTACCCTATGTGGTGTCTTACATTTCAAAAATAGTTGTCAGTTAAAAGATTAATAGTTTCAGTGACCTATTCGTTGATATGAGTACCGTTTTTGAGCAGAATTTTTTTTTGTTTCTAAAAACGTGTCACATTTTTATGTGATTCCGTCTATTTGTTTTAATTGGTGATAATAGTTATGAAAAGAAGGCTTTTTTTTTTTTAAATCTTAAAAACATGTAAGTAAATAATTGTAATTTTTAAATAAAAAAAAACACCTAGTCGATTCATATAATTAAAGGAAAACTAACAAATCACTTCAATGTAATGTATCGGTTTTCCTTCGCGTGACAATACATAAGGATATTGGGATTATATATACGTACATATATATTAAGTGACTTTTGGTTATTGTCCACAAAGCCTTCGGATTGTTCCTCTTTACCGCACGTTGCGTCAACACGAGCGTGTACAAAATAAGAAAACGACAGTCATAGCATAAACCAAATTTGCGCTCAGTCACGGTGACATCGGGATAACCCCCAGGATGTTAGCAAATTATTTAAAATGGCCTCCCCAAGTTAGAAACCCTTACAAAAAGGCTCATAATGAATAATATACCAACTCGGCTTGTCACTTGTCACGAGGGTAGACTACCATTCTGCTGATTCACAACACGGTTCATGTCAGCTCGAAATTGACTTTGAAGCATTCGTTGGGAGATACACACGATGTACACGTGTAGGTCGCAATGGCATCTCACACGAGTTACGTGCGATCGTGTGAAATTTCGCGTGCGACCTAATCATTTTATAGAAATATACGAGTGTTGTTAACTGTCAACCAATCCATACACGTAGAATAATAATAATAATAGATATATTATTTATTTTATATGAAAAGTAAAGTCTCTTTTATATTTATAGGTTTATATAACAATCGGAATAGTTATTCTAAATATGTGTTTTTATATAGATTATTTAACATTGTTTTTAACCACTTAATGAGTTATTTGAATACACTAACCGGTTTCGGAAAATTCCATTTCCTTTGTCAGAATGTCAAATTGACTAACTAAAACTATATGTGTAAAGTTATTATAATGTTTTTAAATAGGTATCAATTTAAATATATACATATATATATATATATACAAATTCGTACCCAATCTCTAGGTGTTATTTACTATTATTTATAATCAATTTTTAAGTATCAACAACACTACATTACTGTGTCTTCATTTTTAAAATCGATTCAGGCTAAGATATATGATATGTTTATTAAATACATTGTATACGCATATTTACGATTATAATATTTTTTTAACCTATTTACTTGTACTTAAATACTGAAAGTAAGTGAACATTTTCATTAATATATATATATATATATATATATATATATATATATATATATATATATATATATAGATACATATATATAAATCTATCACTTAGTTAATTTAAATTGTTACGATAATGAAAGATGTGGAAATTGACTTAATGATATAAACTTAATAGAAAATCATCGTAACAATTTAAATTAGGTACTAACGAAACGAAAAATTACTTATTAAAAGAAAAAATAATTACGCTGTACTATATAAGATATCTACACGCGAAGTGTCACAGAGGCTTTTCCTGGAGATGTTATCTGGAAGGCAGTGGCGAGAAGAGTGAAATTAGTTAGTCGTATATTATTATTGCCTGAAATGTTCATGGCTATTGGGAACTCTATTTAACGCATTGGTTTATGCAAAGTGCGTTCAGAGTCGTCGGCTATGTTGATGCTAGTAGAGGCGATATAACTCCACAGATATAATTAATTTTAGATAATTGTTTAAAAGGTTTTTGGTGAAACTTTGTAGAATTACATGATTATTTTGTAAATTGAGTTAAATCACTGTTTTATTCCACTATATTTTATTGTGTTAAACAATTTATCGTTTTTGGGAACATCTTCTCATTATCAATATTATAATTAAACTAAAATTAAAAACACTTTCAGTAATATATTGTGTATTTGGAGTTAACGGAAGTGGTGGTGGGGGTGAAGTTAAAATGGATAAGAGAGGGGATGTAATGGGCAGTATTGGAATATTTATTATGTTTTTATTGTTATTTTTATTATTAAATATTTCTTAAGTTTCTAGAATGTCTAATTTTTGTCCTTTGGCGCAACTATGTATAAGTTCTAAATTACTATTATAAAATAAATGGCCCTCCATTCTTGCGTGCTTAGTTTAGTTGAATTATAATATTGATAATGGAAAGATGTTCCTGAAAACTTTATAACCTTTAACACAATTAAGAATATAGTGGAATAAAGCAGTGTTTTAATTTTAGACTTCCAATTTAAGAGATTATTATCTGCTCTATGTAAGTATTAAAGAAATCGCTCCATACTTGAATTTCATATTCCTCTAAAATATATCTTTAAATGCATTCATGTTATTACTGAAGTGGATAATAAATTTTTTAGAATATATTTTTTTAAATTACCATTCATAATTTAGTATTCAATATGAAAATGAAGTTTCAACAAAATTATCAAAACAATAGTATTCCGAGTTAATAAATTTTCACACGCTATTTATAGCTATTACACCGCCGTGTCAGATTCAATAACAGAGCCGCATAGAAGTAGTGTGTATAGTAGTAACAAATGCGTTTTTTCCATTCTATTAAAATTAATTCCCATTTATTCATTATCCATTTTGATACTTATATTTACCACATACATCGTTGGTCTTTAATAAAGTTGATTAAATAACTGGATAAATACCCTCTAATAATTATACAGTTATTTAATAGATGATACGATGCATTAAAATGTGTACATATTATGTAGGGCGTATACGTATCGAAGTCAATCAATTTAAATTATATATAATTACAAAATAAGAAAGGCCTATTTAAAATTGAACATAATTTTCGGACGGTTAAATAATTAAAAAATATTTTAAAATGATTTTTAATATATAGTGACATAACGCTGGTAGCACAAAAATTAGGATTAACGCAGCACGCCAGCCTTAAGGTGGGAAAAGGTTTTATAAATTTACAAAAACAAAATTTTCGTAACTTAAAAATCAGAATTAAGACAATACTTCCATCTTAGGACGGGTAAAAGATTACAGCTTAAGCTTCACTTTAAAGGATGACATAATTTTGAAAAAGGTAAATAAATTCAGAGGTTAAGGGTTGGAACAAAAAAAATTTTCGTTTAAAATTAAAAAATTTTACAAATTGTCAGACATTCTTATAGTGACTGTTTATATGTATTAAAAAATTGTTGGTAGAGTATTTACCTTTATCATGATTGTCCTGGGAAGGTGTAATGAGGTACCGCATTGGCCCGATTATAGGGCGACCCTGATTATAAGGCGATCCCTATATTTTAATCTGTTTTTTGGAGAAAAAAACAATTCCCTCACCATTATAATATTATGAAAAATAAAATGCTAAATGTTAAACGAAAAATATTTATTAAAACAAAGTATCCAGAACATAGAACATGTAAAGCTAATCAGATCAGTCAGATTCACAAATGGCTATAGCATCCTCAGCATCAGTCTCATCTTCGGTGAATATTATCGTCTTCGCAATCTTGAATCATATTTTCCTACAAAATATTATCATCAGTACATGTAATTTCAGGATATGTATTTTTTTAAAATATGTTGGCTATGTGTAAACAATGCCGCCTTTTGAAAGCTGTTAATAATTTTACTAATATGGAGTAGTTTTTACCCACTGTTGGTGACTCGAATATAAGGCGACCCCCCTATTTACGTGTCGCCTTTTTAAATAGAAACCTAGTCGGGGTAATACGGTGATTTCACGTTGGTTTACTCATTGCAGTATTGCAATCGATTAGATAAATATGTTATGATCGCTTGGAAAAGTTTAAAATCAAGTCGTATCGAAGTATGTTTTCTCCGGCTTGATTTAACACTACCAGGTACTGAGCCGTACCGAAGTAAGTCTTCTCCGCTTTAAATCAATACTACCAGGTACTGAGCCGTACCGAAGTTAGTCTTCTTCGCCTTGATTCAATATTGCTAAGTACTCTTGCCCATTAGCAGTGGATCTCTCTAAGTCTGATTCCTCATTTGTGATCTATCCGGATTAGTCACACCACCCTTTTAGTAGTCACAAAACTGCCAGCATAGCTGTCAGAATTCCTGGGATGCTCAAACATCATGACAAGATAGATATCCCAAGGAGGAGGATATTTGCAAAGTATGCATACACAATAATATAAAAATAATAATATTTTTAAAATTGGCAAAATCAACATTGTGGTTAAAACCATTATTTTAAATTATTAACTTTATTTTATTAACCACTTAATGAATTAAAATACATCTACCGATTTCGAAAAATATAATTTTATTCTTTAGGATGTCATTAACTAATCAAAACCATGTTATTGTTTCTTTAACAGAATCTATATTTAAAAAAAAATTATTATTTAAAAAATAAATTTAGTACCTAACATAAATTGTTACTTGATGATACAAAATTACTAGAATAATTTAAAAATTTTAGAATGGTACTTAAACTTTAGTGGTTAAATTTAGTTATTAATCATAATTTTTTGATTAGTTTTACACGCTTTATTTTATCTCCAACGATTCCAAATTATTTAATTTTTGACCGATATCATTTACATGCAAAATACACAATCTCAAATTTTTATCAAAACCATGATCATTTTCTATGAAATGATTAGAAAATTCTGAAAACCCACTAATATTCAAACATATCAAATGATTTTTCTATTATTTTAAAAACATACATACGTTCAAAACAAAACGGTTACAAAACCACCTAGTTCGTATTTCAAAATAAATGGACACTTTACTCCGATGTAATGTTTCTCCAGTTAGATTTAAAAGTTATCTACAAAGAAAGCATTATTATTTCATGATGATAAAATCTGGGACTTATTTGTTATAATATTAATTTATTTCTAAACTTATTGCTGAATAGTGTTGGTGTAGTAATACCGTACCGTACATTATCACCTTATTCATGCTAATTCATTCGTACATGACACCCACGCCAAAATCCCCGAAGAGGTAAATAAGTCTTACTCGGCTTGGCGGAGACATCCATCATTTCATTTCACTACACACTGTCAACGTGATGAGTTGCGCAACTTCGTCAACACCAGGAGGACAAGATAGATTAGGCGTGGATTGGAAGGAACACTGCAGATGTGCTTTTATTTTATCCCGTTCATAAACCAAAATTGGTTGACTAGATTAGTACAATTAAGGAAATATAAAATTATTTAAGAGAAAACATTCTGAAAAATACTGGTGCTATAAAACAATTGGTAGAGTACTTCCCCAGATTGGAAATAGAGATCCAGGTTCGAATTCCTGTAGCGGAAAAACAATATTTTTCAACAAAATTGATTTTATATGTATATATTATAACGCCGTGACCTTCATCCGCCGATGGAATCCGGTGTACAACGCCACCAGCTAAGCTCAGTCTGTGGGTACCTTTGGGTTGGTGTCAGAATGCCTATCTCAGATGTGTGGGGGAGGTCTCAGACGATAATAACACTATCATCACATTAATTGCACTTTATTTACACAACAGGGTAGAATTTGTCTTTCATTACACGCAGAGGGATTCCTAACATTTCTTGGTCGGGCCACAGCATCGTCTCGTCATCGGGAGGTTTCCTGGGGACCAATCCTGTCGTCATAGCGCGGACGGTACTCGTCCCGCTTCCGCATTCGCTCCCAGTCTCTTGAGAGTCCTTGTATTTACATTCACCGGCAAAACAAGGCCCAAATTCCTCTTGTTCCTGCCGGGACTGAACCACTAGGCGAAGAATCCTTCCTTTCGGTATGCCCACGGATAGAACGAGGCCCAAATACCTCTTGTTCTTCCGTGTTTAATAAAATTCCGTCTTCCTTCGCGCTATTGCTCGATCCTTACAACAATCCGCCGAACTCGGCAGGGCGCCGCAGCGCGTCCGCCACCGACACGACCTCTCTCTCTCGGTGCTCGTAACGAAGTCCCCCCTCCTTCATGCGACCCCGCTCTACCGGCCGCATCTGCTCGCATCGGTAGATGTCGCATTAGCTTTGCGCGCGTAATTTCAAATGTTACAATATTTATAGTTAATACATTAAATTAGTATTTAAAATATAAAAAGGGTAGCGTTGGCATACGTTTAATATTAGAATAATATCGTAGTATGACCCAATATGAATGAATTATTATAATTGTTCCTTATTCGTAATTATTTTTTATTGGTGAACATATATTTCATAAATGCGAATCAAAATCAGACATATCTAGTTTTGGAGTTAAATATGTACAAATATAAAGAAAATTAATGTCTACAAGACTGATCTATTGAAATTAGACAAATATTGCTGAATTTCGTATAAAAACGTATTTAAAATTTGCTTGTTATTTCAATCGCAGATATGTCCTATAGATAATTAATTCAAACCCAGATAAATATGTTTTCAGTCAACAAGACAATAGTATTTGGTCATGTGACCTATGGTTACTGGGATGTTCAATATGATCCCAATTGTGGACAGTTGTGATAGAATGGTTTTCTGCATTTTACTCGAAAATAGGTAAAAGGGGTATGTCTGCTTTTGATTCTGGACCTCGTAAAAAATATTATTGTCACCTGTTTTTAATTTGTTGTCCTCTCACTTTGCCCATTCCCTTGCATACATTGTTCCTTTGGCTCGACTGGTGTGTTATTGATTTCGTAAAATTCGTCAAAGTGTCATACCACTGTGAATTTTATATATTGTGGATGGTAAAGTGCAACAAAGTTTTGCCGTAGTAGTTCTATTTTTGGAGGTGAACTTCAGGATAAGCCGGTGATGGCGTCATCATCAGATGAGTCGAGCTGTCCTCCTTATCTCATAAGCCATCCTGGTCCGCTATCGAAGGATTCCCTCATCTCTCATCATTCCGTCAATTTCCATCCACTCATCCTTTCCGATTCCATCATCACCATTGTGATCGGCGTCTTGCGTCGGTTACAATAATGGTTTTAAATAAATATGTATGAATAATAGTGTCATATTGTCTAGCGTCAAGCAGCCCCAGAGTAATAAAATTAACATGCAGTGAAAGTTATCATTCATTCGCATTTCTTCTTCGGTTTTCTTCTGTGTAAGATGTGCGTTTTATTTTTTCTTCTGACTTCGACTTCATCATCAGCATCGTCATATTGTAACCAAATAATAATTATTTAGTTATAATATTTGCAAAGAAGTGTGGAGGTCTATCGCTTCCACTATCATGATAAACGCACCTTGCATGAAACAAAGCTTCTAAAAACCATTCACAAACCCGGTACCGATACCAGGCAACAAAAACCATGCAACCAGCAGCCATCTGTATACCTTAACATGTAAACTGTGCCAGTTAATAAACTAAGTGTCGAAGTAAGAGGTTTTTCGTTTCATAACCTGCTCTGGCTACACATATACATAATACATTCCGCGATTATCAAACGGACACGTGAGTAATGAGTGATCTTAATTAGTTACCTGGCCTTCTCCCTTTCTCATTTTATCCTCTCAAACCACTTATATATATAGTTTTGTTTGTTTCTATACTTGCAATTTTAATTTCAGCTTACATATTTTTTTAATTTGAGATGCGTACACGGAATATAACATTTTAAAATTAAGGTAAATGCTTGTTCCATGAAAATAGGACTAACTTGCTGGTGTCCTGAAGCGAGGGGCGAACCCCCGACCACTAGATAACTAGGCCAATGTCTTGACCACTACACCAACAAGTTACACATTGTATCCTGAAGAAAGGACCATTAGTCCCGAAACATTTTGAGTAATCAATAAACAGTGGTATAAGCAATGTGTGTTTACATTATTAATATAAAATGTTGCCACAAAGAAAATGAGTAAAATGAGTAATGAAAATGAGTAATGAAAAAAGTATGACGATGTTTGCTAAATTTGGACTAGGCTCCAGGGATGGGAAGATATTTGGAAAAGTAAGGTCTCAAAGGTCGAAAGTGTAATTGAGCAAAATTTTTTAAGAATGCCGTTTAATATAATACATACTTATATTGTGGAGAGGGGAAAAGACTGGAAAAAGGGGTACCTACTTAGCAACTGCCAATGCAAAATTTGGTTTAGGTTAATTAAAGGATGCAGGATTATATGGTTCTCAGATAGACGTTCAGTTTTATTAATTTATAGATTTATGTAGTAAAACAAAACAAGAGTTTTTTCAGAAATTTTTTTTTTTAATATTAATTTTAATATTTTTTAAATGTATTTAATTTAATAATATATAATAATAATAATAAAAATAAATTAAATATATAAATAAAAATTACTAATAATATTAAGATTACATTTTCAATCTGGTTTTTAAAATATACAAGCAACAATACACATAATCTTAATACGTACAATCTTTAATTGTATTTAAGATCGTAAGCATGAAAGTTAGGATATTGAAGAATAAAAAAGTAACAGATATTTTCAATATATAAAAAAAACATCTTTCTCAGATGTTTTTCGTAACCGCCTAACTCTCCTAATTATACCAGGAGCTTCTTAAAAGCGAATGAAGATGGATACAAACAACAGTTGGCTCATTGTTGCATTGGAAAATTGACTGTGCAGGTTAGTTCTAAGATTCCACAAGAACTGCTCAAATGTGATTAGAGTTATGCTTACTAATTTTTATGCGATATAATATTATAAATTATCATTTTATAATTTATACAGGATGAATATTATGTTATAAGTCGATGTTATTTTTAAATAACTGATAAATGAAATAAAATGTTGTGATTTTGTTTTTATTTATCGATTTCTTGATTTATTACTAATAGGTATAGAATATTATATTGGCTAAATGCCCGCCTCTGGCAGCGGCACAAATGTGTGCTCTTTTAAGCTCATTCTCGCACACTTCACGTTTTTTCACGTCAGAATTGTTGTTGGCTTATTGGCGTAGACCTTTCCTGGCGTTGCTCGGGCTGTATATGAGGTGGTGCTATCCTGTTGAAACCACATGTATTGCAGGATTAATCGTCGGAGAAGTTTTCTAATTTTTGCATTATAATTTAGATAAAACAATTTAATGTCTTCAACACGTTGTTGAAGCGTAATATGCCACATAATAAATTATAATCAACTACTATTTACGACTACTGAATATAAACTGACAAATGTTTGCTAAACCAAAATGGTGGCCAAACAAAATCGGCATGGATATATTCACCTGTATTTTATTTTAAAAATCTATAAAAAAAATTTTTTTTACAACAATTTTACTTTCATTCCTCAATATATAATTATTTATTTCTTGCTTTTATTGATTCGAGAGTATTTTAAAATTGTTATATAATTTTTAATTTACAGTGTAATATGAATTAATAGAAAAAGTTTTCATTCCGAATAAGATGTTCGGGATTTATTTTTATAAATATTTTTAAAAATTCAACAAATTTATCACATAAATTTTACACACGTACGGTAAAAAAGCGTAATTCACTTCTTTTGGAAACGCCCTTCCAACAGTTAATCTTGTTTTTGGTTTCAGTTTCATCATCGAACCACGAAACAAGAATATTAATTGTTATTCTTTGCCGTTGAAAGGGTAATAAATATTCTATAAACAAAAACGTCGTACCAGTTTTTTCGAAACATGAATAATTTATAACGTTGATTTACGAGACAAATTCAACCGAAAGTATTTTACATACAATTTCACGATAAATCAAAAATGTGAATTTGGAAAATTTTGACAAACAAATTAAATAATCGTTATTGTTATTATTCTGTATGATTGTGCTCTTTATTTATAGGTGGAGCAAAACAATGATTTTTTCAGATTTAGTACCTATTCATAATAGATCGTGTGACATTATATAATTGCAGTGTATTCAATCATTTGAGCTTTAGATACACACACACATTTATACATTACGCGTATGTGTACCAGTGCAGAAGTCGTACCGAAATCTACTAGACACCAACTTTTCAAATTAACACATTTTAAAGTTACTTTGTCAGTTTTTATGGGGTTGAAGCCTCCTTCAATCCTCATTAGCTAACTTTTTTGATGGCTGGGGAAAAGGATGATACGATGTAAAAAATATTACACATCTAAAAAATTTATCATCATGTTATTTCTCCGTAAATGAAAATGATAGAACGTTACACTCTTTTACTATGACGTATCACTTTTTTCTCGTCTGTTTAATCCATCTTCTTCATTGTTGAAGATTTTAACAGGACCATTCGCAATATATAGCAAGAGCCAGATCTTTCGTAGGTGTCTTTCGTTCCAGTTACTGTAGATAGTCGTATACTCTAGGTACTCTACCAATATGTACTCACATTATATAATTTATTAACCTTATAAACTGAGTGGTTTGTTGGTATAGTAGTTATGACGCTGGGTTCGTGATCTAGTGGTTAAAGGTTCGCGCCTCGTTCCAGGAGACTAGCAAGTCCAATTTATGAAAATTCTTAATAATTTTAAATAAAGGGCAATCAAGCTGCCTTATAAAATTTTTCAAGTAAACTTTTACCTTTAATAAATACTTACTTTAAAAAAATAAATAAACCCATGCAATAAATAGTTCACTATTTTACTGACATCTTACTCTAAAAAAAACTACTATTTCACTCACAACTAGATTGGTAGGAATGAATAGGTCTCACTTCGCTTCGTAGAATTATTCATTTAAGTGTCAGAATAATGAATGATTGCTAGCTTTTCTTACGGTCCCTTTTACATCAGTCCTGTCGACACTTCTAGACACTTCTGGATAACGTCACTTGTATTGTATAATATTATATTCCAAATATTAAGGTATTTTTCAAGACTGATTTGGTGAAAATTGTAAGTTAATTTCTTAAATCTAAAAGAATTACAGTTACTACAAAAAAATTACTAATCTGTGTATTACTCTAATGAATTATAGTTGAATAAGATGGATGCGAAAACAAAATAAAGAATAAAATAAATAAATATAAACCATATAAAAAAAGTTTTAATACTGTTTTTATACTAAAACATTGATAACTTCGTACATAGAGGGGTATATTTAATAAAATTCATATCTACCCTTCTATGTATGCATGATTCAATAATTAATTTTCTGAAAATATTTGGAATACGGTTGCCGTACTATCAGATAATCGGTTCCCTGATGTTTGATACCCCGACTAAAATAATAAAACAATACTATTAAGGAGAAAAAATTCTTATTGTGAAGTTGTTATTATTTAGAACATAGGTTTGTGATATTTTAAATATTAAATTAACGTATTAATTTAGTATATAAAACAATACATTAAAAATGCTTTTAAAATTAGCAATATTAACTTGGTGGTTAAGATTCATATTTTTTATTTATTATCTTAGTTTAATAACCACAATTGAGTTTAAAAAACATCTACCGGTTTCGGAAAACACCTTTTCCTTCTTCAGGATATGTCAAAACTAACTAAAAATATAGCATTGTTTTTCTATTTATCCAGAATCTATTTTTAAATTTTTTTTAAAAAAAAAAAACAACAATTATTTAAAAAGTAAATTTAGTACCTAACTCAAATTGCTGCTCAATACAAATTTAGTCGAATAATTTTTAGGAAAAAATTTTAGAATAGGACTCGTAGTTAAATTTAGTTGGCTGTTTAGAATTTCCTGATTAATTTTACATGCTTTATTTATCTCCAACGATTCCAAATTATTTAATTTGTGACCTACACCGTTTATATGCAAAATTGACAATCCCAATTTTTTATCAAAACCATGACTATTTTCTATCAAATGATTAGAAAATTCTGAAAACCCACTATTGTTCAAACATCTCAAATGCTCTTTAATTACATTAGAAATGGAAAATAATTCTACCCTAAATTTTTTGGATCTAACATTGATTAGAAATAATAATAAAATTGAGTTCAAAATTTTTAGAAAACCAAATTTTACAGATACTATCATACACAATGAATCTAATCATCCATTATCACATAAACATTCAGGGTTCCACTCCATGATACATCGTTTAGTCAATATTCCTATGTCAACATCCAATTTTAATATTGAATTGAATACAATTAAAAAAATAGCAGTTAATAATGGGTATAATACATGTTTGATAGACACTATTTTAAAAAATAAATTAAAAGAATATAATAATCAGTTTTTATATAAATCACAGATGAAACATAATGATAATAATGATAATTGGCGTAGGATTTTATACATAAATAACTTTTCGAAACAAATATCTAAACACCTACCACGAGATATTAGACCAGCATTTTACACAAATAATAGTATAGGAAATTTACTCATAAATTCTAAGGACAAGGATGATAAATTTAACAATTCTGGCGTCTATAAACTTAGTTGTAAGGATTGTGCTGCATTTTATGTTGGTAAAACGGGTAGAAATTTTAATATAAGAGTAAAGGAGCATTTGAGATGTTTGAACAATAGTGGGTTTTCAGAATTTGCTAATCATTTGATAGAAAATAGTCATGGTTTTGATAAAAAATTGGGATTGTCAATTTTGCATATAAACGGTGTAGGTCACAAATTAAATAATTTGGAATCGTTGGAGATAAATAAAGCATGTAAAAGTAATCAGGAAATTCTAAACAGCCAACTAAATTTAACTACGAGTCCTATTCTAAAATTTTTTCCTAAATATTATTCGACTTAATTTGTATTGAGCAGCAATTTGAGTTAGGTACTAAATTTACTTTTTAAATAATTGTTGTTTTTTTTTTTTTTAAAAAAATTTAAAAATAGATTCTGGATAAATAGAAAAACAATGCTATATTTTTAGTTAGTTTTGACATATCCTGAAGAAGGAAAAGGTGTTTTCCGAAACCGGTAGATGTTTTTTAAACTCAATTGTGGTTATTAAACTAAGATAATAAATAAAAAATACATTAAAAATGGTTTATCACAATTCGTAAAAGTAATAATATTTTACATAATAACGACTTATTGTAAATACGAAAACATTATTAATTATCTGTAATCATATGTAACTTTTTACGAGAGCAATATTTATAATGTAACATTCACGAATGCTGATATTTATGAATATAAATAGGTACTTGAAGAAGCTTTGAGGGATCAATCGTCCAGGGGATCAATTAATTGGCAGAGGGATGAACTATCCGAGGGATCAAATACCGGAGGGATCGACTATCGGGTGATCAACAGTCAGGAGGCTCAAACGTCGGTGCATCCAGATAATCAGATGACAGACAATCTCATTAGCATACCACAACCCAGTATGAAAATGCCACCAGGAAAGACAAAGTCAAATAAACATTAAACGTTTTGTTTATACCACAGGATTTGTTTTGTTTATTCCAACATAATACGATTGCAAGTGCATACTCGATTAGCCACATAAATAAACAAATTATAATATATTGAGCTGTTACTAAGTTTTGTTTTCCAAAGTATGAGTGGTTTAAAAATTTTTTATTGACATACTTAATACGTCGATGTTATTTTAATGCCTAGTATCGTTTTATTTATTATGTTTGAAATATTTCAATTTATAGAAAGTGGAGTGTCAAGTAATAAATAAACGAACATTTTCACCATATCCTAAAATTTGAATTTAACCGAAGAGTTGAGGAATGAACTGAATACTACCACTTTGCATTATTTCCGAATAATGCAATCATCACTTCTGAGGTTTATTGCCAACGAATTTGTCACCCTGAGGTCGTAATTTAAAAAAAAAACGTCTAGGAATACGTCATTAAATGATTTTTCAGCTCAATAATGTCCGTCTTTATACTGCTAATACTACATTTGCTCTCTTGTCTCGATCTTATTCAATCATACTTTTATATTTTTTACTCATTATCCACCAACCTCTGAAGAATTTTCATTTAATGACGCTGTTTTTCAAAATTGGCTAAACCACTTCATCCGCCGGTTTTCTTTGGAAAGGGGGAGTGCCTTAAGGGACAGCAGTATAAATTCACCCCCATTTACTTAGCCGACGTCGACACCAGCTGTATCTGCATTCAATACCTAGCCGGCGGCAAAGTGCTGCCACCACAGCCTGGCCCGATTGCTCTCCAGCGACACATCTTCCGTTCCGCTGCCCCGCCACGGCGATCGTGGCCGGCGAGGCCGACACCGAATACTACTCTTCGCATTTTTTGCTTCTCTAAATTGAATATACACGCATACCTTATGTTCTATCTAATATCACAATAAATGACTCTACACCAACCACGCGTTTCCATTCCATTCTCACCGTCTACACCCACAAATATAAAAAATTACGTGTAATCGTAAATTTCCTAGAATGTTGGCAGTCAATTGTAAATAATGCAAGATAATATATTATTTTTTATTAGTTTTCGTATTATTTTTATTTAATAAAAATAAAATTTAATGAAAACACTAAAAATTTACGCATTAACTAAATACAATAGATACAAAAAATAACAAAAACATGGGTAAAATTTATCATCAGTTCTAGTTATTAAGTAAACCTCGCCTGAACTGAGAAGTAGTTTAAAAAAATGCAATCCTCTTCGATGGTAATATAATTGACAACCCTTAATTCAGTTTATAGTTTTACCAGCCTCATCACGGGTCAATTGGTATTCAGCGCACTGCAAACCGTTTGACCTCAGCCTGGTTCAATCGATTTTGAAGGCATTTTATGGAGATGCTTGGTGCTAGCTGCTGAATGAAAGTAATATATTTCGACATCAATATTTCGCTCTCTCTCGAATAAGAACTTTGAAAAGAAAGCATGTTCATTTGAAATATTTCAACTCATCCTTAGAAATCACTTCTCACTATTGCCAGAAGATTTTCGTCTAGTAATAATGTCTGCATTGTGTTAAATTACAATTCTTATAAAATGGCTGGTACAATTGAAATAGAAAATATTTAAATATTTATTTATACAAGTTGTAATAAATCTAGTCCACTATACTGTATGTGTGAACACATGACTGAATTATGAGTCGAAAATGTTCAAGATGCCTAATCTTAACCATAACAGAGATATAAGAATTTCAAAAGAAATATAAATTATTCGATTATTTTGATAAATTGAAATAATTTTTTCATTTCAATTTATATATTGAATACAAAAAATTAAAGATCATCTAATTTCGAGCGACCAGATTATTTTTTGTTAGCCTGAAGCAATGACATAGATTAATAATGGAACAATTTCGCAAATACGTAGACTTTGAGCTTAACACGATTTTGTAAAAATTTCAAATGATAACATTTTCCGTAACAGTACAGAATTTGCATATATCCCTTGAACATTTTCGACTCGTAATTTAGTCAGGTAAAATATTGTGGATTAGATCTGTTACACCCTGTATAACAGTAAATCAATTGATTTTTTGTATTATTTACAATATTGATATATTTTTATAGTGTTTAATAGTGTGATGGTATGTGAATTCATATGGAATAAGAACTGACAGATTATAAATAAATATTTCAGTTGCTACCGTCTTTTCTTGCCTGGGGAAATGCGTTAACCAATTCCTATAACAACCAAGTACGTTCACGACAAATTTTTGAACTTATATTCTGTAGCTCTTTGAAATTTTTACATTTAATTTTTATAATTATTTTTAATTATTCCCGTAGCAACTCAAATATGTTTTGATATATAGTTTTTTATGTAGTTTCTTTCTAACTTATTGAATTTTTTTTTTTAATATCACAGAACCATGTTCTGAAATTGCGACTTCATAACAAAAATGTGTACTCCTTAAAAATATATGTACAACGATTTATTTCCCAATTATTCTGATTTCAGCATTGCCCTCCTATAGATATCAATTTTTATTTTTTTTAAATCTTATGATTTTAAAGGTTATGATGGTCTTCATTAGTGGGTCAATAGCTCTGGTGGGTCATGATCTTAAACTCGAGAGTTTTCCTTCACTGATTCTCTTCAGTTTTGGATCTCAGATTCCAACCAGAAGTCTTTGAGGACTCTGTCGTTCCATGTTAGGCATTTCCTAGATTCTGCGTCTTGGTCTGTTATGGTAGTACTCAACAGCTCAATAGTTCTTTATCGTGAATGAACCGTCGTGGATTTTTTTGTACAACAATTAAACCCTCAAATTTATCATACATTGTTTTGACACATTTCGTAAACAAATATATCTGATAAAGTTAAGTTGCCGAATTTAATGTGCCGTTCGCATGATTTTTTCTAACTAGTTTAGATAGATCTAAACAGATTTAAATAAATATTTTCTGAAAAATTATTACTCCAAGAATTCTTGCAATAACTTATTAACAAATTAATATAAAAATATACTATAATATAATATTGTAAGTAAACTCTTCCTTTCTTACACATATGAAACCAATCTTAATTAACTTCGTTAAGCTTTGATAATCCGAAGTTATGATAGTTTCAATTTAATGTCAGTGGATCGGTTGCAGTCAAGTCAAAAATTATTATCGATAGAAACATTAGTTTAAAAGTTAATCTGCATTTATATTATAATTTGTTTTAAAATCATAGTTGTAATGCCGCATATTATTGTATAAGTAAAAGATTATTTAAAAAAACAAATATTCATTGTAATCATCGTCATCATATCGAAAATAAACATTAATACGTTTATTAAATGGTTACATATCAAAAATAATAGAGGTCATTGTGATTCAATATCATATTTCAGTATCAGAAATACAAATTTGCATAATACACTACGTAATACTTTTTTCCCTGGAGGCTTCAAATGTGATGACTACACTACCTTGTAGTTTTTCAAAATTACGTATCCAATATTTTGACGGTAGATAATGTAGGAGGGACGATTTAAATCTACCACCATCATCGCGGCTCCTACTTGACTGACGATACGGGCGACATCTAGACTCGAGAGCCAAGCTCCTGCCGAGAGAAGCCACACCCAACCTCGCCATGAGACTCTCCGCTCTTTATATACCGCTAGGTACTATTAACACAACCACTTAATAATATTTTTTGTACCGGTTTACACAATATACAATCATACAAAGATATGCGTTTCATTCGACTACCAACTTCCACAATAATAACCAATAAATAATTTTATCACACATTTCTGTATACATATTATACGTGATGTAAACGATAAACGAAACATGAATGACTTTGAATATCTTATCTTCTTCATAGTGTGCTCAATTCCGATGACGTAACTACGTGAATTGGGCTCCAATGCGATATGGAATGAAAGACGGTATTAGGGCCCCAACGCAAAATAACTGTGTATATATAAGGATTAAGTGTATTTACGAATAATAATATTAAGTACTGCGTAGTTTTATTAATTAGATTGTAAAATTGATTTCTTGTCTCCTATAATATTCCCACATTTGTGAAAACAAAACAAAATTATTAATGACATAATATGCACTCACAAGTGAAAAAATTCTTTGCTTCGCTTTACATAGTTTTTCTATTTGTGGCGATGGTCTGACCCTAACCCGACACACTAGCATAGTAATATTATGTAACGTATTGAAAACGTTTTTTAATTTGTCGCAGTGTAATTTAAAAAAATACTAGTACATTAGTGCTGGAGAAAGTATTGATACCAAATATATTATTTGATAGGCGTGGATCTTATGGGCTGGATTGGCATAGTGTTACGTTGCAATCGCCAGGGCACCGCCACCGGCTAAGCTTGGTCTGTGAGTATGTGTGTGTGTAATGTCGGAATGGCTGGCTCAGATGGAAGAAATGGTATCAAACAATGCAAATACGTATAACTACTAATATAAAATATAATTCTGGATTTATATCTAAATGCCCGACAAATTACACGAACGAAAAGGGTTCTATCTTTAGTTTCAACCGAAAGCACTTCCGAACAACGTTCGCCACTTCTCAGAGTGACAAGGAGACAATTCGCAGGGTTTGTGGTGGCGGCCGTCCTTAAGCCCTTACCTTTGATTGATACCATTTTATATGAGGCCAAGTTGGAAGGCTTCGACTCATTCACGCGGCTGCCGCCGGGAATATTCTCACGGATCCCACCAGGAGATTCTTCCTTGATGCGAGTGTCTCGTTAATCCTTTTCCATTTCTTCGGCGAAATATCCACCTCGCCAGCTCTCACAAAAATCCTCCTCCCGCAAACCATGCAATATCTACTCCGTCATTTTTTCAGTCCTCTAGCCAATGACTGATTATGCTGGATGTCTATAAAATTCATAAAATTCTATTTGTCTGGATTAGGCGTACAATACGACTCTATTCCTTCGAGTTTTGAGCCATATTGAAGGTAATCCTGTTAACTTCATTATTTGATTTATCCATCTTGTTGAAGACTGTATGTTATCTTGTTCGCTTTACCTCAACTATTCCTTATTACGAATTTATAGTCACTTTGTTATTTCTCACAACATGTCTTTCTCCGGCATGCTATCGAAAATCTTTCGATAATCATTAATTCTTAGAAGATAAAGACATGTATGCATCTCGGGGTCCACGAAATGCGCAGCATCTACCTCCAGCACCAAGCATGTTACTCTCTTCGTTTCTTAATACCTAACTAACTAACTCACCATCACGCAGTTTCCCTAGGGGTTAGGCAGAGTTAATAGAGCACCTCATCCACATTCATACACCTTATTCAAGCTATTTGATTATTGAGGCTTCTAACAGGACCATCTTCCAGTATCTGCTTAACCTGGTTGTGCCAAGTCTTCCGCGGATGTCCTCTATTTCTGGCGCCATCAACACTTGCGCCACACATCATTATTACTATTCTCTTCTCATTCATCTACTCCATATGACCAAACTACCTAAGTGATCCTTTTTTAATCTCACTATATATACTCAGATCAGCTTTACATTATTTCCTTATTTATTTATTCTTTACTCTATCATAAATAGATTTGCCACATATACGCATAATAATCTCATTTCTAATGCATTCAGTCTACTTCTGTTCCTCTTCTGCCAGCTCTAAGCCTCACTTCCATACGTCAGTTTCAGACCAGGGCTCCACTGTGAATTGCTAGTCTTGCCTCGGTTGACAAGTTCCCATTAACTATAATTTCATTCAAATCACCGTTCACTTTATTACCTGCAGTCACCCTTCTTTTGATATCTTTCTCAATCTTTCTATTTTTATCGAACACACTTCACAAATACACAAACTTATTTACTGGTTCGAAAAATTCACTACTTCCAGCATTTTGTACGTTATCTCGTTTTCCTTCTTCTCAAATACCCTCACTTTTGGCTTCTTGGCATTCATAATTCTTAATATCCTTATCTTGTTATTTCAAATTTTTTAAAACGTTCAACAATTAATCAGTAAATAAAGCCATTTAGATCATTTCTTCGCTGAGAATTTTGTATTATTGCTATATTCAAAATAATGCGCGTACCATTTAGATCAATAATAAGATGAAATTTGGAAAAATACAAATATAAAACGAGGACAAAGCTACGATGCCCGAGGCTAAGAAATTTAAATTTGAATTAAATTGTTTATTTTATAAAGGATCGCAAAATTACAAAAAAATTTATAATTTCAAGATGTCAAAAAAGCTTATAGAAAAATTATAAAAATTAATCTAAAATAGATTCAATATATTTAAATACCAAGTACCTATATAAAAATATCGTTTAAGGTATTTGTGGGTAGAGTAGGGTTAGCGTAAACATCGGGACGGATATCGGGTTGGAAAATGGAGCATCTGAGTCTTAAAATGATTTCTGCACAGAAGTCAGTAAATCATATTAGATTAAGGTAGTGGCAAACTTATACTTAAACTAAATGATTGATTTATGCTTGCGACTAATGATAAACAGACTAATGCTTAACAGTACACGGGTGCTGGCCGCGCTTGTAAATAGGTAAATCTATATTAAACAGATAATGCAGGTAACGGGAATGTATAAATAAATTCGGAGGATATTTTAGCTGTTGTAGGAGAAGAAAACTTTAGTAATCTAATTATACTTGGGTATGTAAATATATAACCGGATTTTTTGTATAGAAAACACACGTTTATTATATTAAAATAAAACAAAATATTTTATTCTAAGTATTTCTCATCGCTAGTGTTATACATTTTTCCCATCTCTCTGACAATTTGTGGATCCCACGTCAAAAAAACTGTTGCTCTTTTGCAGCGCTGCTCAGCAAGTGCGTGTGTTATATTCCGGCTACCTATCTTCTTATACTTCTTACTTCATACTATTACTTATATTACCATTATGTCCTACTAACTTTACGGTTTATCAAAGTAAATGCAATATATAATAGTTAAATTGAACCTACATAAATATTATTGTATTCGTTTCTATTTTAACTTTGTCAGGCCAACGAACTCACTTACTTGGAGCCCACTTGAGATAAAGGTAAGTGTTTAGGTTAACCAGCGGGTTCAATGAATCCATAAAACTAGGGGGACTAAAATCTTCCATTAAAATAAAAAATGTTTATATTAACCAAGAACAAAAGATTAGAGGTAATAAAAGGGCTGAAGCCATAGCTAACAGATCACTGTGTTTTGGGTATCGATCATGGGAAGTTCTTAATGGTGTACAAAGAATGCACTTCTCCTTTTAATTCGGCACTATACTGGCGCGAAAAATATAATTCGTGTCCTATCGATGCAAATAAGTAGTAATCGGACGGAGCCAATATGGTAAGTAAGCCGCATGCGAAAGTATTTCCCAATCAATTGCCTCAATCGTTTACTTGACCGGTTTTGCTGTGTGTGATGGTGCATTCTCATGAAGCAAAATCATTTTGTGTTGCCTTTTTTGATATTCTGTTCGTTTTTCAAGCAAAGCTTGATTTAAATCGATAATTTGTTGTCGGTAACGTTTAGTATTAACGGTTTCACCAGGTTTTAGCATATCATAATAAATCACACCCTCCTGATCCCACCAAACACAGAGCATTTTTTCTCAAGTGTAAATCGCCACTTTAGAATTTTTTAAACCACTCAAAGTACTGTGATTTACCAAGAGTATACTCTCCGTAAGCTTCTACAAGTATTCTATGCAATCCTGCGGCAGTTTTCTTCAAATGGTAACAGAAAATCAATGCTGTCCGCGAATTGTAGTTTCCAGGCACAAAATTTGACATGTTCAACGCTATTAAAAACTATGCTGTTGTATGAAACTTGTATTGTTATGAGTTGAAAATCTTTGTTAGATGTCAAAACAAGAAAATGGCGCCAATGACGCGGTTTGACGGTAACTACATTGACAGCTAGGGCCATCTATGGACAAATTTCGGTTTCCTGTTTACATACATGGTAAATCGAACGTATAAAATGGATATAAAGCGATTGAAAAAAGGTGAAGGTAGAACATTCTTAGTGTAAGGTAAGGCGTGCATAGCAATCTTATGTTTATTCATTATTACGTTCAGCGTCGCGTGTGCGAGCATGTTTGAACTGCATTTTGTGTTATTTGAATGTTTGTACTAGTGAGAATTTTTTTTTCTAGTATATATAGTCAAAAGATAGTATTGACATCTTGTATATTCGCGGAATGTATCTTCACTTAATCTCAAAATTTTATATAACGTAGAAAATTCTCCAAACTTTTCTCGTTGCTTAAAAATGTCACTCGGACCTTTCTTTCATTCAAATTTTTAAAACTTTTTTTTTTAAATATATATAAATAATATCATTCATGATTACAGCTTAAAATACGACTGCCACATTTGCACGTCGTCCGTTCACTGAGACCACTCAGTGAAGGCTCATTTGTCGTACGGCCAGCATAACGCACACCCCGCAGAACACTTTTTCACTCAGGTCTTAACCTTAGAGATCTGATACAGTCTACTGTGAAACTATAAAATGCATAGTGTAGTTGAAATTTCTTTTTCACTTACAGGTAGACATGTTTCAGAAGATTTATGAACTATTTTGTGAACACCTGGAATACTGGAAAGAACTTGAAAACTGCTAATAGAAATTCATTTGAGAAATCATTTATTCTAAGATATTAATGATTCATATTCCATCTAGAAATCCAGAAATGGTAATTTTTTGTTTATAAGGACGAACAATTAATATGTTGAAGATGGTTCTTCGAAATACTAATATTAATTGAAAAAAAATATGTATTTTTTTGGTCAAGATTGTCAGGAGTTTGATGCATATCTTTAGAAAACCATATTTAAAACAGTCTCTTTTTCTCCTAATTTAAATTTTGTGTAAATTGTGTAAAAAACAAATTATTTTATTCCTCACTCTAAATCAAGCTAAATACATCAATATTTCATCACGAATGATAGAATACTCTTCTGATACATTCTTTCTCATCATAACACTCTTCTTTATATTATTTTTTTATCTCTCTCTCTCTCTCTCTCTCTTTCCTCATTAATTCCTTAAATGTTCTATTAATAATTCAAATGCCATAAAAATATTGTGTATCCCAATCAATTTTTATTAATTTCTACGACGTAGTGTGCTAGTAAAAAAAATATTCACCAAAGTAGCGATAATATCGAACGTGTTTATAATATCTCTAGGTTAAGAATCCTTAATTTTTTCTCTTTTACATATTAAATAACATTTTTACTGTAATATTAAATTGTAATAAAATGCTTTTAAAATTAGCAATATTAACTTTGTGGTTAAAATTCATATTTTTTATTTATTATCTTTGTTTTATATTATTATAATATTATTATTAAATTATTATTTATTTCTTTTTTTAACCGGTAGATCTATTTAAACTCAATTCAGTGGTTAATAAAACAAAAATAATAAATAAAAAATATGTAATAAAATGTTTTCATCGATGTAGCGAAAACCAACGAATTTATGGCAAGTTTGTATAACATAAATTGCGAAATCGTATAAATTGTATGCTATCATCTCTCTTGTCTATGGTCATCTCATATCGTATCATAGACGTCGTGAATGAAATAGTATGAATTTTTTCTATGGTCGCACTATAAAATAATGAGTTTACGTGTAAATAATCATTTATGTAAACATAATCTCAGTTTTTTTAAGAATATAGTCGCGCTGTCAATTGCGAGGCGATATGTTAAATGTTTTCTCGTTTATAATGCATTATATTACACTAAAAAAAAATGTCGTTAATAATAGTTAGTTTTGATAATATTATTTCTGGTTATGATTCATTATAACTAAAAACTGTAATGTAATTATATATATATATATATATATATATATATATATATATATATATATATATATAAAATGATTACTTAAGCCAGCCGAAGACAAGTCTTAAGCCCTGTAATTACCCCATACTTCAATATAATTTCCATTAAATATAATAAAAAAATAGCTTTGTCTCTATGAGATATCTGATATTTGTTTTATGACAGTGTTTGTAGGCAAAAATTCAGTAATTGTATGCTCTTGGACGTATTCAAATATTGGTAACAGAACATATTATTATTGTGAAATTGCAGTTTTTTCAGAACATAGATCTGTGGTATTTTAATCCAAATTAAATATATCAACAGAAATATATATTTGCGTAAAAAAAATAACCGAAAATATATTTTAGTTGCTACCGGGATTCGAACCTGAATCTTTTATCTGGTGTAACTTCAAGATAAGATTCAGGTTCGAATTTTTTCTGTATATCTTTCTAATTGATTGATTTAATTTGTAGAAAAATATCTTTAAATCATTTACGTCATGTTTCATCGTTATGTTAGTTATGTACTAAGCTAAACTCTGTGTAGTTGCGTATGTAAGTACATATCATGTGTGTAATTGTCATAGATTCGAAATAAATTAATATAACATGAACACCGAAATATTACCCAACAAATTATCGGTAAATGCCGATTGCTTTCTAATAGTCATACAGGATGACACAATGCATTATTGAATTTCGGTTCCTATCAATGTATGAAAATTAAGCAAAAGAAAAATACAAATCAGTTCTAGTATGATGACCGTACGTACATACCTAATTAGTTACCCCAACAATCGGCTCTGCCGATTGCTTACTGCTACGCCGTAGGGTCTCGATAGAATCTACATTTCAATGATAGACCTTTCTCCAAAGCAAACTAAACGTAAATAAAATCTCGATATAATCAAAATTATTCCACTTTTAAGTAAACTCAAAACAAACAAAAATTACATCTATATGATGTATAAGAATCGCGAATACATAATAATAAACATACAGATGCTATTTTATCAGTATAATGTGTATTTAAGTTAAGATGAATTTTTTTCTCACTCAATCTAGAATACATTACAGTTTTTAGTTATAATGAATCATAACCAGAAATAATATTATCAAAACTAACTATTATTAACGACATTTTTTTTTAGTGTATATATATATATATATATAACGTTCACCAATTCTCGAAGATAGGTCGTAAGCCTTGTAATTACTCCGTACTATCATATATTTTCTATTAAATATAATAAAGAAATAGCTTTATCTCCATGAGATATCTGATATTTGTTTTTTAATGTGTTCTTAAAAATGTTTTAAATTTATTTTTCAAACACATATGTACTGGAAAATACAATATTTATAATATTTACCCATAAGAGACTTGTCCGTTAGATCGGGCCTTCACTCAATAGTGAAGATTTTGAAAAAGAATGTAAAATTAAAGCATCTCAAAAAGTTCTGGATAATAAGTATGTTGAAATTCAAGTCACCAAATAGTTCATAGTGCGGTCGACTATAAAAGTTAAACGTTTTCAAAAAACTGTCTATTAACAATACGTGTGGATGCTGACCGAGCCCATCATTGAAGCATCAGTAGAAAATACATAATCAAGTGCTCTAGATTGCTAATCTTTTAATAGTATTTGAAATTATATTTGTATAGGTATACGAGTATATGTATTACGTCAGCCTAGCACGTTTTAGTTTAACAAACAAAAAAAAGTGATAACGATATAAAAAATTCTATATTATTATTATTGAATTAAATTCACATTATTTCTAGTGACTGTACTGTATTGATATTTAAAGGATTATTATTATACTGGGTGACCAGTGTAGGAGTTATTGTTATATAATGAATTGTGATCAATATGTATGATCTGAGTAATCGAGTCACTGGAATGGAGTTAGCGACGTTTGTAGATTATGGAATTCATATCAGAAGGTTTTGTGCATGGTGAGACTGAAGGCCCTAACTCTCTTCAATGTCTCATTCATGTGGATGCATGTCGCAATGTATATTAATGTGCATGTGAGTATTTGTGCTGTATCTAGAGCAAGGTATTTAAATAAAACAGAACTTACAAAAGTTGGCGTGTATTAAGAGACGACTTACAATTGCAGGTACTACGAATATAAAGTTAACTAGGTGAATAATGTTAAACACTAGAGTGGCTCGTTTGATGTGTTGTCAAAATAACGATCTGCGGAGAAGTGGCTGGCTAGCTTCTAGGACTCGTCTGTCACGGTGTATTGGTATCTGTTATTGGTCGGTGAGTTTTGACACTGTATGGCTGTCAGGTGATTTCTTACACGGCTATGTCTGTGGGGCGCGAGCAAGACCACCACAATGTATTAAACTATTAAAAATAATTCTTCAGAAAGAAGAAATAATTTATTTTTAATAGTTTAAAATATTGTGGTGCTCGCGCCCTACATACATGGCCGCGTAAAAATTCCCCTGACAGCCATATAATGTCGAAACTCACCGATCAATAGCAGATGTTAATACATCGTGACGGTCTTTTTTAGATTTATAAGCTTAGCTGGGAGAGATTTCTTCCAGCAACATAAAATCCCGGTGACAGATTTTTTCCTTTTCGAAAGATTTTAATTTTAATAATTATTAGGTATATTAAGTTAACATAGTTGCATGTTATGGGTACGTTTTTTTGGTTTTAAAAGGCTATGCATAGAAGATTGTATGTATTATATACATTATAATTAATCTAATGAACATTGTTTATATATAATTAAGTTGACGCTCTTAAATAGGAATATAATATATTAAAACTGTTCAATATCAAAAACTATTTCAGTCGCCCTTGAAAACCTTAAAATATCTGGAAAAGGAATGGTTACCTGAAAATGATGATTCTTCAGAATCAAATAATCAATAAGTTTCCCTTTTAGCAGAAAAGGTTCGCAGGGCATTATGAACGTGATGTCAGAAGGTTTGCAAAATTTCTTACATCACCTGTTTAGGGTGCGAAAATTGGGACACCCAATCAATAGTTTCGCTCCCGTATGAGCCTGTCACCCTTTGTGATCCTAATAAAAAGGGAAACACGAATGTCCACTGTTTGTACAAACATTCCCGGGATATTCCGGACACGTTCCCGGGGCCGTGCCATTCGGGATCGCCCGGGAACCAATTTCCTCTAATGTATAGTATTGAATTCGGAAACGGCACTCCACCGGGCAGCTGTTGTTGTTCCTAAGGACCCGAACTGAGCTTAATGCGATTGTACCCCCATGAAGATGCTTCTCCAATGATCGTCCTTCTTGGTTTCAGACACGTCACACCGAGTCCGGGTGTCTTTATTTTACGAAATGATCTGAGTTTTAAAATAGTTTATATTATGTTACATGTTTGTTCGTTTCTTTAAATCTGCTTTATACACACAATCTATAAAATGCAAATCTAAAAATCGTACAATAATTAAATTCTATTTTATTTGTTTTATTTTGTTGGCAGATTCGAAAGAAAACTGCTTTATTATATCGAAGCAAAGTGTCAATATTATTTAAAATGCGAATTAGGTGGCTATGACATTTTAAATCATAACCTTTATTCGTCAAAGAAATTTCAAAATTAAAATTTGTTTCTAAAATTCATAATTACTGTAATCTACTTATAACTACTGAGAACTGAAATGTATATATATTTCTTAAGGTATTAAGGTAATTTTTCCTAATTCTACAGTAATTTTTGGATAAATTAAGAACAATTTAGCACACGGTAAACAGAAAATCCAGCACAGATTTGGTGACACGTGTCTTCAATATTAAATTGAACACATTGAAGGAGGATAATTTAATCAAATATTTTGTATTTGGCATCTTAAAAGCTTGGTGTCATGCATTCGAGTTTAAGCAGGGTTTCCCACTCACATTTTGATAACACGGTGGGCTGAGGATAAATTAAAAAGACTCCAGAAAAATTTCACTTTGGATAATGCATTTGTTTTAACTTTTGTGGTTTACAAAACCAACACCCAACCAAACAAAACTGTCATGGAAGATTCAAGAATAAAAATTTATCTGCTACTGCAATACAATGAGCATAATGACATAAAAGTTTGCACAATATTGAACATAATGAAATACATCTACAAGTATATATAAAAACATCTCTAATCTTTAAGGAACATTCTAAATATAAATAATTTAAAAAAGGTATATTTTGCTATTGTTCACTCACTACTCCAGTATGGAATAATTGGGTGGGGAGGAGTATATAATAACATAATTAGCTCAGTAAAAATAATACAGAGAACAATTATTAAAGTGATATTTAAAAAAATATCAACTTTTTCAACACAAACACTTTTTGCAATATTCCCAAAATTGAAAACATTTACAAAAAACCTCAATTAATTAAAAAAAATTACACTAGAAAATTTGAAACAAGCACATCATTAAGGTTTAAAAATAACTTTAGAATCCCTAAATATAACACCGAACACTATTAGCAAAATTCTATATATTTAGGGATAAAAAATTTCAATAACCTCCCTACACAAATTTAAGAAATAAAGGATATAAAAGAGTTTAAAAAGAAACTAAATGAACACTTCAAAAATACATAATTGGACAATAAAAAATATTACAGAATACTTCAGAAGCACACAAATGGACAACGAATAGAATATGTAAGGTATTATATAAAATTATTAAATACTAAATTAATGTATTAATTATAAATATAAACATATAAAATTAATTTTATATGTATATATTTATAATTAATACATTAATTTAGTACTTTTAAAATTAGCAATATTAACTTGGTGGTTAAGATTCATATTTTTTATTTATTATCTTAGTTTAATAACCACAATTGAGTTTAAAAAACATCTACCGGTTTCGGAAAACACCTTTTCCTTCTTCAGGATATGTCAAAACTAACTAAATTAATCAGGAAATTCTAAACAGCCAACTAAATTTAACTACGAGTCCTATTCTAAAATTTTTTCCTAAAAATTATTCGACTAAATTTGTATTGAGCAGCAATTTGAGTTAGGTACTAAATTAACTTTTTAAATAATTGTTGTTTTTTTTTTTTTTTTAAAAAAAATTTAAAAATAGATTCTGGATAAATAGAAAAACAATGCTATATTTTTAGTTAGTTTTGACATATCCTGAAGAAGGAAAAGGTGTTTTCCGAAACCGGTAGATGTTTTTTAAACTCAATTGTGGTTATTAAACTAAGATAATAAATAAAAAACATTAATTTAGTATTTAATATATAAAGTTCACTAATTCTCACCCCTCAATTTCCACATTTATCAAATTTTCTAAATTTG
Organism: Eubasilissa regina; assembly: GCA_022840565.1. Lineage (NCBI taxonomy): Eukaryota > Metazoa > Arthropoda > Insecta > Trichoptera > Phryganeidae > Eubasilissa > Eubasilissa regina. Next base: position 24,596,889 of record JAINEB010000011.1, on the reverse strand, counting down.
TATAAGTATATGTTAGTATGTGGACTCACTTCGATTACCACAACACCATTGCCATCTATGGACCAAATTTAATAATTCATTTTCCCTTTTTTTAAACAGTATATATGTCATCACTATGAGAATCAGATTTTTTAATATTATTTTAAAGCAATATTCTTTATCTGTAAAATGTTTTTTAACATATTATACTAGAATACGCCTGAAAAATTAATATTTTTCAATTTTTTTATGTATTATTTTGACTAATATATTACTTTAGCAATATTTGAACATGTCCAGCACACAATTACTGGATTTTTACATACAAATGCGTTAATCAAATATTAGGTATCTCATAGATACAAAGCTATTTTTTACTATATTTAACGGAAAACATATGGAAGTATGGGTAATTACAAGGCTTACGACTTGTATTCGGCTGGCTTAAGTGATCACTTCATATATATATATATATATATATTTATAACGTTCACCAATTCTCACCCCTCAATCTCCACATTTATACATTTTTTGAAAGTTGTATATATGTTAGTATGTGGACTCGCTTCGAATACTAATACTTTTGATTTTTTTTTTTTCAACTTTAATTTGATGAATGAATATTTTGTCATCTTAGCCACTGTATACTCATATATCGATATCATACGTTATATAGTCTGACACGTTCTTGTTAATATTTTAAGTATTTCTGATTCACTATGTGAACTAATGTGCACCGTGGTCAATTATGTCATTTTAATTTATTTTTTTTGACAGATTACGGCTCGAATAATAATACGTTTATTATGTATCTACATGCGTACAAATAATGTACACATTGCGTGCAAACCCTTATCTTAAATTAGTATCTTCATATATAATCATTACCCTTTCACGAGCCGTGGGGTTACCATTATAAAAAACAAAAGAACCGTGCTTGATATTAAATTTTAAAAGTTAATTTCAGTTATACCTTAACTGTAATGCACGTGGCGTGTTACTTTGAAAACCACAAATCAATAACTAGCATAATTAAGGCATACGGAAGATGTTTATCAGTGTCCCGGGACTGGTCCTTTTGTTTTGATGCGTGATAGCGATTAATATTTTAAATACTAATTAAATGTATTAATCAGAAAGATATACATATAAAATCAGTCTAATCGAAAAATATTGCTATTACGCCACCGGAATTCGAACCTGGATCTCTTTCCAAACCGGGGAAGGTGCATTATCCAACTATGCTACAGCGACATTATTTTTGACGACAATTTTTTGAACGTACATTTTCAAATTAATACATCTATCGTTCCATTATTTGAAAACTATCTATTTTATTTTATTTTTACGGAATCTCAAATACCTTTGAGTAAACACATTATTATTGTGACGTTGTAATTATTCAAAACATAGGTCTGTGATATTTTAAATACTAATTAAATGTATTAATTATAAAGATTTACATATAAAGCCTATGTTCTGAATAATTACAACATCACAATAAGAATATGTTCTGATCATTAATATTTTGTTAACTTTGCATCTAATTGTTTTAGCTACGAAAATCTTTCATAATTTTGTTTTTAATTATTATTTTTTTAAATAAAAATACGCATATGGGATATATACTATCACGTCAATTTTTTATATTTTTAAATTAAACAGTTCTTTAATTTTTTGAATTTTTATATAGTTTTTTATTTCCAGAGATATGATTCCTCTTGTTAAACACGTTACTGAAACTCACCAAATTATATTGAAATGTATTTAAAACACTATTAGTTTTGATATAAAATGTACATTTCTTTTTAATATGCATGTTGTAATACACCTAGTTCACAATATTTTTCCGGTGGTAACCTGCTTAAATTGTTACTTAATTTGTATCACTAATTTGTAAATGTTTCGCTTGAGTTTTTTTTTATTATTGAAACATTAATGTAATATGGATAACATTTTATATCTTTTTGCGATACGTCGTGTCATTTTAAAAATAAAACGAAAATAATGTCCTAAGATCACGTGTCATTATATAAATAAAACGAAAATTTACGAAAAAATTCAATAAAACAAATAATAATAATAAAATAAATAAAATAATCATGACGGTTTAATAGCTGAGGATCCTGTGATATATCTTTCTGTTTTCAATATGTGGTTTATCTTATCAAATCAACTAATAAAAATTAATAATTGAAAAATTTATCTAATTTACAAAATGTTGTATTTCTGATATATATTTATAATTTTAAAAAATATATATATAGATGCGTACACGGAATACACGTCACATCAATATTCCTAGTATTTTCAAACTAAGCTAAACGCCTGTGCTATGAAAATAGGACTAACTTGCTGGTGTCCCGTAACGAGGCGCGAACCCCCGATCACTAGATCACTAGGCTAACGTCTTGACAACTACACCAACAAGTACAGAGTACTATGTACAGAGTTAATATTATGTTTCAGGCCGATATTGATTTAAAATAACTAAGAAATAAAATACAACTTATTAATTTGGTTTTTATTTATCAATTACTTGGTTTATTACAATTATGTTTAAAATGTGACATTGACCTAGTGGTCAATGTCATATGGCAGCGGCACACATGCGTGCTCTTTTAACCATATTTTTCATATTATTCTCGCACACGTCGCGTGTTATTTCAGCAATTTCATTTCGAATATTATCCTGTAGAATCAGAATTGCTGTTGGCTTATTGACGTATATATTTCTTTTTAAGTACCCAGAAGATAGTCAGGAGCCGTAAAATCAGGAGATCGAGGAGGCCAGTCGATAGCACCACTTTTTGACATTATGGGGCCGGGAAAAATTTCTCTCAAAATATTAAGCGTAGCTCGGACTGTGTATGAAGTGGCACCGTCCTATTGAAACTACATGTGTTTCAGATCCAATCGACCTAATTTGGCTACTAATAACCAATGACCAATGCGAGCGGGCTAACATCTCTAGCCCCGCCATTATTCGGCTCGGTACCTCCTTCGACTGGTGGTCAATCTTGGAAACTGTAGGCCAATAGAAAGGCCCGCACTCGAGCTGGCTGATCATAAGTCACTCTACGTTTTTGTTTAATAACAAATTTATTCCTATATATCGCGTGCTCCCGTATGGGCGATCCCTTCAACATTATCTATTGTAGCGTCCTTGACACCAGGACTTCGTGCTCTCGGGATTTGACCATTCGTGTTCGCAGTTTTGGCAAAAAAGCTCTTTTCAGGACCGCATGCCGGCATGGCTCCCGCGAGCGTGATCCTGTACGGAACAATGTTTTAATAAATTTAACACGTTGTTCTGGAATTTGATGCTCTATACTTTAACATACTTTATAATAAATTGTAATTAACTATTCTTTATGACTGTCAAACGCAAATTAATAAATATTTGCCAAACCAAAATGGTACTTAAACAAAATCGGCCTGGAACATAATATTCACTCCGTACAAAAGATCCTTTACAGGGTTGTGTCTAGCTATGTTTCTAACATTAACACGTACCATATGAAGATTGAACCAAAAACGAAGGTTATATAGTATCTTATAATATTATACATATATTTGTAGATTGAATTATGAATAAGCTAATAAAACTGGGAGGGCGTTTACCCTTGCCCTTGCCCTTGCCCAAGCTCATACGAGTAGGTACTTACGGATTGAGTCGACCTTGAGAAAATATATCAAAATGATGAACATACGAACATTCAACACAAGTGTATTTTATTAATAATGAATTAATTTTACAGGCCTTGGTAAAATTAAATATACAAAATGAGTTTCATACCATTTAATAATGAATAAATAGTATTATCATATTATTTTTGAAAACAAAGATATAGAAGATATGGAAATCTTTCAACTATATTATGAAGCGCACATCAAATTATTAATTTAAAACACACCCTTTGAGAACGCAACGTATTCACGGGGTGCATAGATAAAATTAAACTGTCATGTTGTATGTTGTTGGCCCATGACAAGTCACGTTATAACGTTATTTTCCTTGGTTCTCAAAATGTAATAAATAAATTTTGTATTATAAATTAACTTTATTCAAAGAATAAATAAAAATGTATTACTGTTTAAAAATACGGAACATATTTCATTATATAGGGACTTTTGTTAAAAACTTATTTTCTTACGTAAGTATGTAAAAATGTTTTCATAAAATGTACTACAATTTTAGATTGCTTTGAAAAGATAATGAAAATAATTTTGAAAAACGACTCAGTAATATGGGTTATAAAAAATAAATGTTTGAATAATATTCGTAAGGCCATTAAGATCTTATGTTACTGAGTATGTACAGTTATTATTTTTGCCACATAGTATTAGATTTCACACCTATTTAACTGACCACATTGAAACAACAAGCACTTATCTGGTGAGAGCCCTAAGGTCTGCATGATGCCAAAAAAAGTGGAGGAGCACAGTCAAGGAGGCGGGAGTTCATGGTGATCGCCAGTGGCGTCCAGTAGGTATAGATTTAGGTTATGCTGTTACCAATGATATTATACAACCATATATAATACAATAGCTTATAAATAGAAGATAGTAATATGAATAACTACAATCGACACATTGTAGCTACTTGCGTTATGGCCACAGCGGTGGGTTGTCGTGATTTGCGCTAATTGTAACAAATGCGTTTATATTATAGATTATTTAATTAATATTTGTTTTCCAGAATTTTTAGTAATGCACAGCTTTTTTGCTTGTATGCACTGCATGCCCCGAATGATTCAGTTATGAAGGAACGACGTGGATGAGTAGTAATTTGTGTACATGCTTAAAGATATTCCAAGACCACTTTGCTAGTAAGCAGTAAATGAACAAAGCATACGAATTTCAACCAATTCTTTAATCAGAGTGAAGAACACTTATGCATGGCTTAGATTCATGATCACCATTTGGTATCAAGTCCTTGACTTGACTGATAATGGCTTATATTTATTTAATTGACAAGTCTTACCCCATTGCATATTCCACACAATTTATTTTTTTAGCATAAAATAATACATTTGAAATAAAGGTAATTACTTTGCTAGACGTGGTTTGTTCTAAAAAAATTGCCTGTACAATTTTTATAAGCTTTGTATTGTTAAGGTACAATCAGAGTTATAAAAAAGATATTTGTCGATAATATAGTTGAAAACAAAATGTGTAGGTAGTTAGGGAAGCACAAATGACAAATTAATTTCATTTTCCTTTCAACCCCCATCGAGCGACCACTTTGTTATTTTTAGTTTAAAATAGTTAATCACCTTAGACCTTTTAAGGTCTAGTGGCAATTTATTAAATATACACGGTGCACAGAACAAGAAAGTTCGTTGACCAAATTTGATATTCATTTATCTATTCAAAAGTATCCTAAAGTTTTGTTCCTAGTTTTTTTTAAATAGTTTTAGTATTGATCTGGTAAATAGTTGTCTTATATACAAAACTTGAAAGGATTTAAAAAGTTCTTCAGAGTTATATCTAAATGGCCTCTTGTTTATTACTATGATGACGAATTTAGAGAAGTCATTAGAGTAATAAGTATTTAATCTAGTTTTTTTTTGTATATAATGTTTTGTATATAGTTTTACAATATACATGTATCGCCCATTCCACAATATTTAATTCTATCATCTATTTTGCTCTTACACAACATCGTTTTGATAAAAAAATATTACCTTTTGACTAATGATAACGCCACTTGTGCGGAAAAAACAAAATAAAAAAATACATAACTATTTAATATTTAAGAGAAAGGAGGAAGATACAGATTACATAATTTATTATTTCAGAAATATACACTAATAAATAATTGTGTAATTAATATTCAATCACAGACGTAATTTATTTATTTATTTATATATATATATATATATATATACATATTGACATATATATTTTTGTTATAACAGAGCTGAATACATAATAAACATAATTATATTTATAGTTTACTGTGTGGGATGGAGTATACTTCACCTCTGATATATACAGCGTTGTCCTGGCTACTTTTCTAGACTGAAGTTTGTGTTAAAGTAGCCAGTTTTTTTTTTGTGCTGTTGTGGTGTTATTTAAGTCATCGACAGGAATAAAAAGAGAATTACAAATATGTACAAAAAAGTAAAAATGAAATAAAAATATATGTAGTGGGAGTATTGTAGGACTAGTGAATTATTAGTGAAGGTATTCTATAAATTATATTAGAATGTTGGATATCCATGCTTCTGATTCATCTCTACCTGATTGAATCATATATTGGGTCCATATTTGTGTTATCTTATTGGAATTAAATGATTTACAGTTATGATACCGTTATGATAATTGACGAGACTCATGTAAGGCTGTCTCTGAAGAAAATGAAACTTTTCAATATATAAAAGAGCATCGTTAACAAGCCTCGGTAGGTACAAGAGCCCAACATATATTATATTGTTTTAGGTATAATAACTAAGAATTGGTATTGGAAAATATATGGGATATAACAGTAAACATGACAAATGTTTGATGTATAAAAACCGTGTAAAAAATGATTATTAAAGCTAATAATGATTTTATTACGTTTAGTTACGAATTGAAAATACAAAATATAATTTAAAATTGATAACAGAAAAATAATAATCCAGTTCATGAGAAAAAATAATAATTATCATAAAATATGAATGATTTTATTTGATTACGAACAATATTTGAAAGCCATCGTAAACCAACCCTAATGGCTAATATTAAATTTATAAGGCTTACACGATTCAGTTGGTGAAGCACCCCGGGTAATGTCGTTGTAACGTGTCGTGTCGCCTAGATAATTGGCTAACAAGCATTGTATGAATATAATTGTATATTCAAATTGTGACTTTTGTATTTTATTTTTTTACAATCGATAAAAATTATGTTTTTAATTACATATAACCAACATTTTGGTGTTTTATTTTTTTTAACGTTATTGATATTCTATTAAACCACTCGTGGTTCAAGGTAATTTATTTATTATATTATATCAGGATTGGTGAACCTTGCTTCAATAAAATTAAGTATTAATAATTTTGTTGTTCATTATTTTGATGCTCCAAAGATAGTACAGCAAAAATAATAACGACCGCACCGATACTTCATAATACATACTTTTTTTTTTGTTATATTAAACACTATCGCTTTACGCTGTAATAAATTTCACTCATATCTAATATTAGCAAAAATTACTGTGGTATAATTACTCGACAATTTTTGCATTGCAGTTGAAAAATGGTTTTACACAAAATATCGTATTCATTTTAAATATTTTTTTTATTTATTAAGAAGAACACATTCTTATTGTGAAGTTGTAATTATAATTATTATATTAATTGTAGCAACAACAATATTTTTAGATAAAATTGATTTTAAATGTATATCTTTAGAATTAATACATTTAATTAGTATTTTTTTTTACCTGTTTATATTATTTCATTACTTTAAGTTCACTATATCCTTCGTGTTTAAGCTTTTAAGAATATTCTGACTATAATCATATCATTTTAAAATAGCTCTTGGTTTACATATCAGTAATATTTTGTTTTTTCCTATTGGAAATGAAGACAAAGTACACTACGTGGTGCATTGTTAAAGCAATTTAATAAGAGATTTCCGCATTAAAATATAGAATTTGTGGAAGCCCTGATCGTGCAGCGGCCACTATTGGCCGCAAAGTGGCCTCAATAGACGCCCGCAGAGCCTTATAACAAGCAAATCAGCGAAAGCCGATTGCTTTTCTGCTAGTGTTAATATATTTTGTCACTCATTCTGCTCTACCATATTCGTTAAAAGTATACATAAGTGTACGCATCTCTATTCATAAAAAAATATATATTATTAAAATAGAGATTCTATCATTTAAAGTTTAGCAGGGTGATTATAAGATGATTTCAGAAAAGAGATTTTTAAGCTTTCTACATTGGGCATATTTTTGTGAAAATACTTCTTTATATCCGTCACATTATTCCTTATTCATCCTTTGTTGACACAAAGGGTTTTTTTTTATGAAAAACCATTAAAATAAAATAAATACATCTTAACTGTTACATTTTTCTTTTCATTTCTTTCATTTTTATTTTTTCAAACGTTCGGTATTGCCAACTGGCGGAATAATTAAATTCACTGCTCCCTTTTTTATAATAACATTTCCTAAGACTTTTATAGACAACTAAAATACGGCATTTGATTCGTTCATAAGTATGGTTTTCAATCATTAGATATGAGATCTCAGAAACACATGTCTGCGAGCTTTTGACGGATGAATCTAGAATCTATTGTGAAGAAACGTTTGATGTTATTTAATTCCTTTACGTCAAGACAATATCGTCTCGTCTGTGAGAAAAGTAAAAATGTGTCTGGAGAAAACCAAACAAACTAGCAGCTTCATTTATCATTATCGTTTTTCTAATTAATTTTTTTTTTTTTGATAAATTAATTTTTCCCGAGTATTGATTACGTTTGGGACATATATTTATGTGTGTATAAATATATTAATTTTTGAACTAAAATAAACCATTGTGCCTTCGCCCCCCCCCCCCCCGCCATTTACTACCCTTCCCGGCCTCACCGCTGACCCACTTGATTGGCCAGTGTGGTACAGTTTACAATATTATACAATCTCGAGATTTTGCGTCTATTCTGTGTCGGAACCATTGACGAAATAGTGAGTTAAAATATGCAGTGCACATCTTTGCAGATGCCAACAGAATTCGGATTGTGGTGAGTGCCAAGCTCCTTCCTGTCCTGAAATTCTTCCAGCATCTATGCTTTGTACGCAACAGATTATTTTAATTTGTATTAAAAAATATCACAGAATTATGTTCTGAAATTGCAATTCACAACAAAAACGTGTTTTTATTAAAAATATACAAGTTGTATCCGAAATTAATTATAATTGATTGATTTAATTCTAACGTCTCCTAGCGTGTATCACTCAAAAGAAATTCATAGCAATATTAAGTTGATTGCTTTTAAAAATGGAATAATAGATGTATCAATTACAAAAATACTACAGAATATAAGTTTAAAATGTTCAAATCGTAATCAGTTGATATGGCGAAATGTTAACGCGTTTCCCCAAATAAAAAATATTTTAAGTTCGTATCCCTGTAGCAACTAAAATATTATTTCGATAAATAGATTTTTTTCTATTTATATTTCTAATTGATTTATTTAATTTTCATTATTGTTAATAAACTTTCATAAGGAGATTAATTAATTTATGTGAGTTGTAAAATATATACCTAATATAAGATGAGCTCACTGACCAGTGCTGAGTAGGGAATTGCTTTGGGAATAACTGGAACAAACACCATGAGTATTTTGCCCGAGATGACTATTAAAATTAAACGAATTTGCCGTAGAATGGCTAGACTTGGAATTATTATAATTATATGGTCTATATTCATGAATTTTGAGAAATATTTTTGACCCCTTTTATATCAATTCGCTTATGGATTATCGCACTAGATATTTTAACAATTCATCGCATCTAGGACACCGTTTTTTACCTTGATTGTAGCTATAATATTATGGATATATATATATATATATATATATATATATATATATATATATATATATATATTGAACTGGTGACTTTTCTTGGTTAGACCGCTTTTTTTGTAGATGGTTTCCTTGGGGAAACCTAGGCTGACATTTCAGAATGGGAATACGTGTCATTGTCAAGGTGGTTAAAATGTAAAGAAGAAAGGAAGGCATTTACTTTTCATCTGGCGGATGCTAGTTTATTCATAGATTCCTCTCCACCACGAGTAACAAGCGTCACGGCGTGTATAGCAACACTTGCAAAAAAAGGATTATTAATTATAAAATAATTAGTGTAAGATTATTAATGATAAACGGTAGGGAAATGAAGTGACGGCAGTTAATCAGTAGGAAGTTTGATACGCACTGAACTTGTATTTGATAGATTTTTAATCACTGAGATATTAAAAAACTACATGAATGGTGTACACATAACAAACATTTTTTAAATATTAATAAATGCCAATCTATAACGTTTTGCAGAATCAAAAAGCCCATTGTTTTTCATTATAGCTTAGAACATAGATCTGTGATATTTTTAATACAAATTAAATGTATTACTCAAAAAAATATACACATATTGAAAGTGAAATATATAAGTTCGAAAATTTGTCGTCAACTTACTGTGTTAATGTAGCATAATCGGTTAATGCATTTCCATTCATTAAATAATTCGGATAGGAAGAGATACAGGTTCGAATCCCAGTAGTAACAACAATATTTTTTCAATCAATTGATTTTATATATGTGTCTTTCTAATTAACACAGTTAATGTGATGTCCTTGGAATATACCGATAAACGTGTGTGCATGTGAGCCTCACCGCCCACGCGGGACGTGTATATGTGCATGAATGCGTGTGCATGTGCGGATATAAATAGTGGTCTCGTACGGGGCGTGGCTCTTTTGCAGCGCTACCGTTCGTCTCGTTATTAATGGTACATCTTGTATATCAATTGTATCTTGCTGTAATTAATAGATAATTGTCACCGAGAGAATTTTTACTCAGACCTTCAGCAGCACCGAAGTATACCACGAAAACGTACTAATACGCTAGTACTTAACAGATAATTTGTATTAAAAATATCACAGACCTATGTTTTGAATAATTACCACTTCACAATACGAATCAGTGTATTCTCCTTAAAAATATACATGTAAGTTGTATTAATGTTTCCAAAAAATAATTATAGCATCTCCTATCGGATTACTTAAAGGCGTTTGAGATTCCGAAAATATATAGAAGATGACTTTCGAATAATGGAACAACAGATGTATCAATTTGAAAATGCGACATAAAAGTTCAAAAATTCGTCGTCAACTTATAGTGTTGGCGTAGCATAATCGATTAATTGCATGCATTAACAGCATCATTCGTTCAACACATTAATGAAATCACCAATAAAGCTACAAAATGTCTTGGCTTTGTATTAAGAACGGTGAAAGATATCAATTTACTTAAATCGTTTAAAGTTTTATACACGGCTGTAGTTCGTAGCAATTTAGAATTCAACTCAACTATTTGGTCTCCATTCTAAGTGCATGAATTAAAATTAGAAAGGGTTCAGCATAAATTTGTAAGGTTTATTAACTTCAATCTGTGTATACTTGCTGAACAATTGAAGTATGATTTTATAATGAGCACTCTTAATTTAACTAAATTGTCGTGTTGAAGAAATTTAAGTGATATATTATTTTTATTTAAAATAGTAAATGGCATACTGGACGCCCTTAATTTAACTGAACTGATTGTATACCATGTACCAGGTCGTCGCTGCTTTTCCATGTAAATTCATCATTTACTAATTTTTATAAGAATGAATTTTTATAACGACTTCACAGGCTTGGTAATGATTTTGGTCTTATAGATATATTCCGATATTCTATGTTTAAATATAAGAGCGATATTTTTGATGCTGTGATACAACTGATTTTGATACTCAGCCGTTCTGTGTCAAACCTAAATTTTTTTTTTGTCTTGAACCTTTATTTTTTATTATTTGTATTGCTTATTTTTTTATTTATATTTTTTCTATTCTATTTTTATTTATGTATTCCATGCTACTTTTATAGCTGATCATGTATTTTTTATTATGTCTTATACCAAACCTATTTTGTAATAGCCCATAAAGTCGTTAATAAATTAAATAAATAACATCCTTGTGCTTAGAGATAGGAATAGGTAAGAAAAACAAGGATATGCGCAGATTAAAAATTAGGTAAATAACGAATTAAATATATGCATGAGGCAACAGGTCAAATACCAAAAATTTAATAGAATTAAAATAATTTTAAACTGCGCTAATACAAAGCTATGTCTCAAAAAATGAAGGTACAACCGTACTTTTTCGTACGAGATATAAATCTCTCACAATAAATACAGTATTTACTTATACATAATATTACTAAATAACTGTCTACCTTCACGCATTTTCCTGCGATATCTTCACATTGCAGTGAGATTTTCGTGTCGAGAGATTTTTACATCTCGAGTTTCTATTATCGCTTCGTTCCTGAAATATTAAGGCAAAAAGTCTACACCATCACTGCATCAATATTTTGCGTATTTTAATGTGTTAACTTTTTTAAAAATAAAATGTTTTCGAGAAGGCTTCCAGAGCGTGTAACAGGATATCGGTGTACCTGATGGAGTAAACTCGCCGTCTATGTCATATTCACTAAATTTCAATATATTTTGTCATAGTATATTCTACTTCTTCATCAAGCGGTCGCTGTAGAAATCGTTTCTCACTTACAGACACAGCCCGCTGATCAGTTGTTCAATAGTTACACATACTTGATAGAAGAAAGCTGCTAAGTCAGAAAGTTCCATCACTACAAACTCGAAGAGACATGGCCGATGTCATTTTTCTACACAAAATAGCCAACTCTAAAGTAGACTGTTCAGATTTACTCAGACGCATATCCATTCGAGTGCCAGCCAGGTCAACCAGAACTAATCATACATTTAATCTTTCACATTGCAATACCAATGCCAAACAAAAGTCATTTTTCTACCGAGCACCCCTTTATTTCAATTCACGCCTAAATGAACTAGACATTTTCAATACCACAGTTACCTCAATCAAATCTAAATTCATTACATAAACTTTAAAGGCCTTTATTTTTCTTTTTATTTTTATCTTATCTTATTCCCTATCCCATTTTCTTTTTCCTTTCCTCTTGAATATTTCCTTACTTTCTTTTTCACATTTATCTGCTTAATCCTTCTTAAAATTCAGATTGTACTCACTGTTTAAAGTATTTTATATCTTCAGAGAAAATATCTAATTGGTTTAATTATTGTTTATATTTCACTGTGATTTCCGTATTTACCAATTAACTGTATGTTTTCTGAATAAAATAAAAAGCTCGCAGTTCTTTTTCGTATTGTTGTCTAAGCGAGATAATCCACAGATAGCTCGACACGTGTACCATCTCCCTGCTCAACTCAAGCCGAGCACCCAGGGCCGACCCACAGCCAGATCCCGTTCCCTTTCGGATCCGAGTAGACGGTGGCATCATCCGGCGCATATTATCCATGACCCAATTAAAAAGGCTTGTTTTAGTGTTTCTCTCGTCATCATAATTTTTTCGCATTTCTCGTTATATTAATATACGGATTTTAAAATTTTATATTCATATAATCGCGAGTGTTTCCACCTCAGTATTATTTCGCCTGACGACAGACCATTATACTTATGCATCGAACTCCATAGTGTATCTATATGCATATATCTGCACAGATGCAATCTAAATTCAACGATCATTTACTCAAAACATCAGGACTATTTGACGTGGGTTCCCCCTGAAAATAATCCGTTACCTTTTATCCGTGATATATATAGGGCTTCCAGCGGAAAAATTTCAAGATTAAATTATAATTGCTCGTAAATCATCAATCAGGGTGAGGTAAGTAGGACGAGTATTTTTCGACGCGCGTGATTTGCGGATTTGCCAGTCGTAATATTTAAAGTACAGTGATTCGTTGGTTGGTGCGCGTCGCGCTTTTTGAACTCATTTTAATATTTGACGAGTAACTGATGGTTCGAGCACGCAACTTATTTGGTGTTATGTTCAAAAGTTCAAACAAGAAGGAATAATGGTTAACTAAACTCCTCCAGAACCATCAACGTCAGTCAAATTATGCGCAATCCGCGTAAATTGATAAGGAAGATTGCAGCTTCTCAGGACGTATATATATATATATATATATATATACGTCCTGAGGACTATTGTTGTGACAATGTTTCTTGTAAATATCATTACCTATCTTCAAGAGTTGCCTTATCGGTGAAGTATCGCATAAAAATGATAGTGAGACACGTTCTTTTACGCTGGCAGTTCAGCGCGACGCTTTTTTGTGGCGTATACATGAAAGATTCAACATTTATATATATTATTTTTATTTATTTGACATTTTTACAATTTTTTTTATAATATGAATTAAGTATTTTACATTATTAAAATTACATGTTTTTTTTCGCTTACCTCTCCAAAAAAGAGACAAGCTCTTGTGTTTGCAGAGGGACACTAATAATTTTATATAGAAAGTTATACATTTGTTGTCTATAATTATTTATTGTCTATTTGTGAGCTTCTGAAGTGTTCTATAATATTAATATTTTTTTGATTATGTGCTTTTGAAGTGTTCCTTTAATTTTTTTCTAAGCTCTTTTATATATTTTATTAATTAATTTGTTTAGGGAGGCTATTGAAATATTTTATCCCTAAGTACATAAGTTTTTTCTGATAGTGTTTGGTGTTACATTTGGGGATTTTAAAGTTATTTTTAAACCTTAATGAACATATATATATATATATATATGATTTTTATATATGTTCGTATTATTTATAATGAGTACAGATAAAATTACCATGTTATTGTTTTATGTAAATATATGATCAAATTGAATTAAACATCTAATAACAATGATCAAATTACCTGAAATGAAATGATCTCACATTAAAAAAACCACTATTAGACAAGTTTAATCAAAAGATTTCTTACGTATGAACTATTGAGGTTAATAAATATGCACGTACATATTAATCAGATGCGTGAAGTCAAACTATGAATGTTTTGAAAATCATGAACATTAGAGAGTAAACCAAGATCTAAGATAGGTAAGTGATACGTAAAGTGATTCGAGATGAAGCAAAATAATTTCTGGTCCATTTTTGCCTCCACCAATTCGCATTGATCTCTGGATTCTTTTATTCCTATCGTCCGGGTGGAAACGTTAGCGAATTCAATCTTTTATACATCTGAAACATACAACCGGGGCTTTTGTCGAACATTCATCCCTTTAACAACCCCGGCGCGAAATCGGCGGGGAGAGTCGTAATTGTTTTTTTTTGTTCCCCTAAAAAGAACAAAGCTGCGAATTGTTTAAATTCAGACGCCACAAAGCAAATCGCTAACCGTTGAATATTGGGAAAAAGAAAAACATAAAACAAAACAATGGCTCATTGTTAGGAGTCTCGCGTTTCACCTCTGGCAAGATTTTTTTCCTGCTCGAGCTGTCAATAGAAATGAAAACTTAATTTTTCCCTAAAATGGGATGTGCTGTTAATGAAACGGGGATGACTAAGTCCTTTTTTTATTTATTTCCATCCCTTTTTATTTCGTTTCTTTCGGCGACCGGGTAGATGAGACAAAAACAATTCGGTTCGGCCACCTGGCGGCCCGCTGGTAAAGCTTCCGTGTTAGCTGACTACATAAATCTTCTTCACATTTTTTTGTCTCCACCTTCACACCTTACACTCCATTATAATCATTTTAAGCAATTAATTAACGAAAGATATCATTAACACCTTCATATATCATATCGTTCGTGTATAAAATTAAGATAATTTTTAACTAATTTATTTCAGTTACATTTTATTTATTACAAAAAATTAACACAATTTTTCAAAAAATAACAAAGTAATTAATTTATTAAAACGAATAACGAATCTTCATTTAAACTAGATTAACTAATTTAATTAATTAACTAATTGTTAGAACTCAAACAACTAACATAAATATGTTTAGACAAGTATATAACGAAAGACATTAAGATATATCTAAAACAGTATTATTGTAGGAAAAAATCGTGAATTCGATTTACCAGAATCAATAATTTTATTAGCTCATTATGTTAAAGATTTATTATATATTATTATTAAATTAATATTTAGAAATTTTGAAAAATATATTTATAATTGTTTCTATATGAATATTATCAAAATAATCATTTTACCTATATTTAAGCACAGCTTGTTTTCAATGTATATACCACACATTGCTCCTATTGAAATATTAAGAAATCATTTAATTTTTAATGAGAACACATTATTATTGTGATGTAGTAATTATTCAGAACATAGTTCTGTGATATTTTAAATACCGAATATTAATTATTATGTATTAATTAGAAAGTTATACATATAAAATCAATTTTATCGAAAAATATCGTTGTTACTACCGGGACTCGAACCTGGATCTCTTCCAATCCGGAGAATTTGTATTATCCGATTATGCTAAACCAACACAGTGGATTAACGATGAATTTTCTAACTTATTTGTTACACTTTTCAAATTAATACATCAATTGTTCCATTATTCGAAAGCTATATGTTTTTACGGAATCTCAAATACCTTTGAATAAACCGACAGGAGACGCCAGAATTAACAATTCATTTTTATTGATTTTATATGTATATCTTTCTAATTTTTTTTTTTAATTTTAAATATTTAAAATCATTTAATAATTCAACCTTTTTTTTTTAACACACGTTAAAAAATCATTGCACATCATAAAAGCAAAACAAACATTACTGTAATTATGTTAATTTAAGTATCGCGTGCGGAATATTGACAAATTATACGTATTTTTTTAGGCTAATCAGCCAATATATTAATGAAGGATGAAAATGTGTGAGGTTTTTGGCCAATGTCATTTTTTTGTGATTAACGTGTAATTAAATGCGTTATTGTATGGTAAACAAAATGAATTTGAAAAGTTTGACGCGGTGAAAAATATTCAGCCATCTGTTTACATATACACGGCTACATTTTTGTTGTATGTAAAATATATTTACATTTTTATGTATTCAATATAACGATAAAAGTATATGGAGATGAAAGATTTGTTTCGGTACCCACCTCAAAGTCCGCAATGTGTCATTCGTGCTACCAATATTTGAATATAAACTTCATGCGTGATTTGAAACGAAATTAATGGTCCCCCTATCAAACGTCAAATAATATCAGTCAGGCACGATATTTCTTTATGTAAAATGGTGTTGCCTACAGAATAAACCGATTTACACGAAGGAACAATAGAAATGAAGTAAATTTACACAGAAAACTTAGTAAATATCAGTTAATTAAGTCAAGTGCGGGTGGATTAAGTCAGTCTTCATTACAAATCTTTAAAAAAATTTTTTTTTTCTGGTTCAAGATGGTCACCAATTCTTCAATTCTCGTTTTTTAAAATAAATTAGAACAGAATTAATATCATCAGGTTATTTGATGGGAGGATAGGAGGAGGTTGTTGAAAGATGTTCGTGGTATCCGAAAAATTCACCGCTGGGAAAATAGCTTTTGATATTAATAATAAAGTAACTTGTTTTTGTTGTTCAAAGTAAAGCAAACAAGTGCTCCCAATGAACCGGTCAGGTTTTTAAAGGTTAATTTATTATAAATACATCGATTTGCTAATAGTCTTTTTTAAGTGAATAAGTGAATATTATTAGCAATTTCTACAAAGAAAAAAATACTTATGATAGAATAGAAGACAATAATTATTTACATAGAAATACATAAATGTAGACTGTAATTATTTTATTAATAATACCCGTAGACAATCTTTCATTTATTGATTGGGTGCGGTGAATTTTCCCAGCGGTGAATATTCCGCGGTGAATTGTGGGCGATGAATTTTCCAGCAACCCTAAATCATAAAAGTTCCTCCGAGAATTTTTCTTGAAATACTTGGAGTAGAGTCCAATGTATCAACGTTTGTTGATACATTGGACATGTATTGTTGTCTATTAAGATAAATAACTCATGTTTACATTCAATAGCTAATTCATAAATGTTACTTATGGTTGCGTGATTTTTTAAATAAATAACAAATTTATTTATTTTACTTTTAAAATTAGCAATATTAACTATTTATTTTGGTTGTAAAGAAAAATAAATTTGAAAAAATAGAAAATAAAAATTCATAACTTAAATTAAAAATTTACTGGTAGCGCTAAGGTAAAAAAACATTAACGATAAATAAAATAAAATATTCCACTATATACCTAAAAAAAGGATAATATGAGGAAATGTACGAATGTGCTTGTAAGAAAAACCACGTGAAAATTATAAATAAAGTTAACACCACAATTTTAAAATAATTTCAACTTAAAACAAATGTAACAATTAATGTATGCGAGCACTTGACTTAATTATACAATTAGCCAACTGATTTCAGAGCGAACTTCTACGGTCGGTTTGTTATATAATTAACTCGAGTGGTTACATATTAATTATTAAAATGTCTAACTATGAAGTTATTGCATTAAATATTTAAAATATGAAACAAATGTAATCTGTTGAGTAGGTACTGTAACAGCGACTTTACCCCATCCCATTTGTGTTTAAGAAATTAATAACGTGGCTTGGAGGAATATTCAGTCTCCTGGGGAAATAAATTAATTTCCTGAATCGCCTTACTAATGGAGATATATAGGATTTTTCCAATTTAATTTGTTGATAATGGTTAGTAACAAAATGTTAGTGCGAGCGTTGTTGTGTTACTTGTCATAGTGTAAATATATTTTATTTTTATATATAGGTTTTATTTTTATATAAAATAGGTTTATTCGACATCTGAACGTTAGATCTAATCTATCATTCGGCTCCTATTTAGATGCAGCAAACTTCCATAATATGAAGACCCTAGAACATCGACGGACACGTGCTGACCTAATAATTCTCTTCAAACTACTGCAAGGCCACATTGATTGTCCCAGCTAATTGAAATTAATATCTCTCTATATGCCATCTAGATCAACCCAGAAATCCGTGCTCTTCTACATTCCCAGAAGTAGAACATCTTACATACAAAATTCATTCATTCACCGGTCAAGCAAATACCATAATGAGAAATTTACATAAATTGATTTGTTCAACATTAGTCTTACTAAGCTCAAAGAGTTCTTCTTATGAACCACCACAATCTAAACTTTGGCCATTCACTATACCTATAAAAACTCATGTTGCTCTCCTTTACCGCAACGTTAGTTGCAACCTCCCCACCCTTCTTCTTTCATCTAAACATACTTTGTATCCAATTATTTTTTGTGGATTTTCATTATTAGTATCGCATGTTAAATAATTATTATGTTTATTACAAAATGTTTTCAATGTCAAAACTCCTTAATAAAATAAAATATATTGTGAGTTAAATGATTGTCATTTTATATTTTTTATTCTAATTTAATATAAGAAAAAAAGTCCTACACAGCTTCATAACAAATTAAATAAATCGACAGAACATGGCGTTCATGCTTTCTGACAGGCTTAAAAAATAATTCAAAGGGTTTAGTCTTCAAAAATGTTCTCAAATGCTGAAATAATAAATAATATCATCATTTTGCAAAGTGTCGTACAAACGACCAAATTTTATTTGTCGGCTGTCGCTGCTCCAGCGAATCATCTCCATTATTATTTTCGATGGTACGCTTTTAAGTTTTCAACCCCGTTTCTTCTCCCTTCACCCTGAAATCAATTTCTTTGTTTTATTGATTGAAAAAAATATAAAGAAGGGGCTGTTCTTGAGGGGTTTACGCCCTTGTAATTTCAGAGGAAAAGTGCGAATCATCTATAATCGAAAACAAAAAACTTGGAGGGAAGATTAAAAAGGATTTAAAATATTAATTAATTATTATTTGTATTAAGACAAGATTCTGCATTTTCTAATTACGGATAAATAATAATATATATTACATTTCAATTTTTTTCATTTAGAATATCTTAGTTTTATTTAAGAAGTGATTATTTATATTTGTCAAACATTTATGTTTGAGCCTCGGAACATTCTAAAGATAACGCAGTTATAAATTCAACAGAAAGATTTTCGTATTTTGTAGGAGGATTTATAATTCTATAAGTTCTAAAAATTTGTAAATTATTAATTGAATGATACAAAAATAGATAAATTATTATAAAATTATATTTATTCACACTATAAATTATATTTCCTTGTTAACAGAACACCTAATATAATACGTATAATCGTATAATACTGGCAAGATTACTCTTTTCCTTCACTACAAATGAGAAAGTCGATCTTTACTGTTGGAGGGGTGATTCAAAACATAAGCTATTATATTTATTTAGATGATAAACAAGGGACATAAATACGAATCACAGAGAACAGATAATTAAAATAAACAAATTAAACAGATCATCTAAAAATATTTTTTCATCTAAGTAAAGGATGTTTTTTTAAGAGGATTGTTTTTCAAAATGGCAACACTTTTTCCAGCGATAGCCAATTTGACAGCTGACAGCTGATTTGTGCTTAGTAAGGTTTATCATTTCACCATGAATAGACTTACGCTAGAACAACGCTTGCTAATTGTGCTAATTTATTTCGAAAATCGTGGTTCAGTTCGCGAAACTTACCTTGCGCTACGTCCGTTTTACTGTCAACATAATCGTCTGTCACGCATATGCAATATTAGGCAACTGCAGAGACGTCGTACATCGTGCACCGAAAAAGCTGTAGCTGCAGTGGAGTGTAGTATTAAGGAGGACCCTAATCAGTCGATTCGCCATCGTGCACGGCAATATTTCGACTTTTTCGTTCCCCAATTGAATGGCATTAATGTGGAAGAGCTCTGGTTTGGATAATACAGCGCAACATGCTACGCAGCGTGCGCCACAGTCAATTATTGAAGCAAATATTCGATGAGAGCATAATTTCGCGTAATGGACCAGTTAATTGGTCTCCAAGATCATGTGATTTGACACCTTTGGATTATTTATGTGAGGATATGTGAAATTACTAATCTATGCCGATAAACCAGAGACGATAGACGACTTGAAAGCCAACATATATGTAATGCGTTTAAGAATATTTATTTCTAGTATATTGCTTTAATAGTGTAAATACCTAGTTACATAAATATTTATATCTAACATGGAAAATCAACAAATGCGTTCGACTAAGACTAGTTGATAATAATAAAGAATACAAAAAGGTATCTAATACATTAAAAAAATTAACGTATATAAACATAAATA
Source organism: Eubasilissa regina (assembly GCA_022840565.1). Taxonomy (NCBI): domain Eukaryota; kingdom Metazoa; phylum Arthropoda; class Insecta; order Trichoptera; family Phryganeidae; genus Eubasilissa; species Eubasilissa regina. The sequence goes on along the minus strand of JAINEB010000011.1, from coordinate 24,576,057 downwards.
TAAATATAAACTATTTTTGTATACAAAATTCAAACATTCCGTACATATTTTTAATGGATACCCTGTTTTTAAGTAATTTAAAACGACAAACCCGCCCACTGACCAATTAAAACGCAGAGCGATATCAATAATAATTTTTGTTTTTTTTAATCATAGTACAGTATGTTATGTTACTATAATGGGCTAAAATATTGCAGTAAAGTAAGACATGTATTATTTTACTATAATATATACTTTAATAGTAGACAGTATTTTTTCTTTAAAATCTTTGGTTTATATTATTAATATTAATATAAGAATTCTGGACAAAATTAATATCGAAAAACTACAGTACCGATGCTTACTTAATGAAAATATCTCACTGAAATGTTTGTTAACTTTCTAACAAAGCGTTGTTAAATAATAAGCCTTGAGTTTATTTTACGAAATTCTGGCAAATATTTCACGTTAAAGCATCTTCACAATATAATATTATGATTTACAAAGGAATTCAAGTTTGAAATATCTACGGTTTTACATTACCTACTAGAGGAACAGGTAGTCTTGTTGTTGCTCTTGCCCTTTGAACTCTAAAATAATGTTTACAACAATGGTCCTATTATCCCTTTTAAATTAAGGATAAATAAATGATTAATTCATTCATTATATTACTTAAACTTTCATTAGATTGATGTTATTATCCATTAAAATATTGTAAAATATAATTTTAAAACTTTACAGATTCTAAATATATACGGTAATAGTACATCTATAATAAATTTTTCTCATTATTTTATTTTAATTGTTATTTTTATTTATTTAGATTAGACACATATAACATACAAGCATTGTAAAGCGAAAAGAAAGACAGTTTGTTACATATATTTTACACAGATTTTAAAATGCATGGCCCAACTAGGCAAGTCTGTTTTAGAGCAAATTGATAAACAAATTTCATTTCGCAAAACCAAATAACTCATTGAAGGCAAACAATCAAATAGAATACGTAACATACAAGGCGAGTAAACGTGAAAATATAAAAATGAGAGAAAAAAATACCAATGTGCAATACAATATGTAAAAGAATGTAAGCATATATAAGGTAAAGGGAAATATTTAAGATCAAAATGCATAAAATGCAGTTATAAGAATTATTTCAATATATATAACAGTTTACTCTCAATATCTGCTCTTTTTAATTTCAACAACCAATTTGAAATATCCTTTTTAGAAGTCTTAATGTCAGTTAAAGTTCTAATTTGATTTACAATTTGATTATATAAATCCACCATGTATTTGTAATTTTAGAGTACTATTAATAGTATTTTTAAAGTTTAAGCTTTAACGTAAAATAATACCTAATATATAAAAAAATGTATGGACGTTTTTAAAAACACTTTCTGTGACTGAAAATGATTTATTTATTGTTTGAAAATCCTTCACGTAATAACTAAAGGAAATAATTATTTTTATTAAAGGTTAACGTAGAAAATAGTTCTGCCGATTGCTTTTTATTTTTCCCAAATCAAAAACCAATCCATGCACCAAATTTAAAGAACAATCATAAAATCAACACGTTAAAAACAGTAAGATAGTGAAAATCGCGAATTAGTAAAAGAGGAAGTAAACACTTCAATGATTTGCACATTGTTGTAAGCCTTTATAACGTTATTTTATTAAAAAACAACGACTCTATGCAAAACGCATCAACCGAACGGAATTTTCAATTCAGTAAATAGCCAATAGAACAGAGTAATTTGAATTGCTCGATGCAGCGAATACACAAGAACGCCATGACTTCAGCGGTGAGTTGTCGTGGTAGTTTTTAGAACTAAGTAATTCAAGTTTCTAGTGGTACACAGATGGCACTAATTGTAAAAAAAAATGTTTCCGTTTATGTTAATCCAATTATTTAATTTATATTTATGTCCCAGATTTTTTAGTATTGCACAGCTTTTTTTCTTGTATGTACTGCACGCGCATGCAAGTAAAGTATAATACATAGTTAAATGAAGAGCGATCTATCATTCGATTTTCATTGTATTTAGTTGGCAGATCATGTTTTACTTTCCTAAATGAGCACAATATTTGGAATGAAACATATTTATATATTGGTGAGGGGGTGGACTAGGAGGTGAAGGGATGGTACATACATTTTGCAAAGGGTCGTAAGGAGTACCAACTTAAAATTTGGATTATAACGGGTCAAAGGGTATAGTATTGTAGACTCACATGTTGTACAATCACGAAATATTAAATTATTTATTGGAACAGCTCTTCCTGCTCAAACACCACTTAATTACTAGAGAGAACTTTATTTTAATTAATACCATTTAAATGAATCAAAAGATATACATACAAATTCAATTTATCGAAAAAAATATTTTTGCTGCCACCGGAATTCGAACCAGGATCTCTTCCTTCCGGGAAAGTGCGATAACCAATGTCTACACCAGCCTGGTAAATAATCTAAAATTTAATTTATTTACCTATAATAATTTATATATATATATATTACAGTTTCCTGATATTTCTTATTATTATTAACTGAATGTACAACGTTAAAAAAAATACTAATGTAAATGTTTTAAATTGATAAAGTTGTATATATATCGACACATACATAACCTAGTAAAATTCCAAATTTCTCTCTCTTTTTGCGACCTTGAATTGAAAACATTCGGACCCAAGCATCCATATATTGAATTTCAGGTATATTTTAGAGGTCACTCTTTTATATAAAACCAACCAAATAATATAATATATCGCATCACCTATACACATTCTCTATAATATAATATATAAATCGATAGCCTACTGCTTTGAAATATACACATGACTTGACGGAATTTAGACCCTTGACCAGGTTATTTGAGAGATCTTGTACGTAAAATGGTTTTTCATTAAACAGAGGTATTTTTATTGTTAATAAGGAAAGGACTAATAAATGGTGTAATCGTGATGAGACAGCTAGGAAAATATACCAGGTGTTCAAAAAGTTTTCATCTTAAAATGAATATAATTATAAGAAAGAGACTGAAAACGTTCCGTTTATAACGAAGGAAGAAATCCCTAAAGAAAAAAATAACATGAAACTGCCCACGAAAATGTGTTTTTCATTTTTTTTTCTTTAGGCGGACTGTAAAGGTTGGCGTTGCTGTTCATGATAGTCATTGACTATACAATCCTAGGAAATATTCTGTTATACAAAGAAAATATCTTTATCATAAATACAATCTCCTTGTCACTTCATATTAGAATTCATTGATTTAAAAATAAATCATCTAAAAAAATGCCAGACCATCTCTGTAACATACTTCAATCTCAATATTTTTATTGATTGATTTATTGTAACTTACGTATATATTTAAAAAAAAATATTTATTTATTATTTAGCATAAAATAATACATTTGAAATAAAGGTCTGTTCTAAATAAATTACCTGTACAGTTTTTATAAATTGTATATTTTTCAGGTATTACCAGAAGTTATAAAAAAGATGTTTGTTTATAATATAGTTGGAGACAAAATGCGTAGGTAGTTAGGTTAACACAAATGACAAATTACTTTCATTTTGCTTTCTACCCACATCAAGTAACCACTTTGTTATTTATAGTTTAATCGTTAATCACTTTAGACCCTTTAAGGTCTAGTGGCAATTTATTAAATACACGCGGTGCACAAAACAAGAAAGTTCATTGACCAAATTTGGTATCCATTTTTGGCACTAAAAAGTATTTTAAGATTTTTTTTTAATCGAATCGTGGATGTGAAGGAATGTTTTTTTAAAAATATTTTAGAATTAATCTGTCTTGCATTTAAAACTTAAAAGGATTTAAAAATTCTTTAGAGTTATATCTAAATGGTCTCTCGTTTATAACTCTGATGACCCATTTCCGAGTCTTAATTAGAGAATCTATTAGAGTAATACGTATTTACTCTACTTTTTAAAAATATAATTTTCACTACTTATATCCGTATCGAATTGGGCTGTGATTTTATCTATATTTGTACATATATAGTGATTGATTGAGGTATTATAAATGATACAAGAAAAAACACCGCCCATCTCGATTCAGAGTTTAGTTTAATGAGGTAGGCGGGGAAAATATGTCAAAAAGTGTGAAATAATGACTTTTAAATAAATATACGATTGCTCGTAGTGCGATATTATATTTTATAAGTATTTCTACATGGTGGTGTACATTTGGAAACATGATAGAAGAAAAAGAAAAAGAAATTATGAGAATCATAACTAATTTATGTATAAATATGTAAAGGCACTATGTACACATGTACTATTATTGCGTAATATGTGTTTTTGCATAAATCATAAGTTATGTCCTATAAAGTTCTCGTTCACATTTTCCCTGGAGAGGTTCCATGACTACAATAAGACAATAGTTACTTAAAATCGACCTTAACTGTCATTAATCAAATTTTAGGGGATGTTTTCTCGTCAACCTTAATACCGCTTTACGGGCGCTCTGCGATGTTAAGTAGTCTTATCTATCATTAATTGACATTGGGGGGTACTTTGCAGTGCAATATAATTTTATAAATTTTTCTGAAAACTAAAGATTGTACTACACACGTTGAGTTTTTTCTATTATAGTTTCAAGAGGTGTAGTCCCTTTCATCAACAGGTGATAACTAAGCCGAATAAGTAGCTTGTTGGTCTAGAGGTTAAGAAGCTGGGGGTTCGAGTCTCATTACAGAAGACCAGCAGGTTGGTCCTATTTTCGTAGTACAAGCATTTAGCTTAGTCTGAAAATAGCAAGAATATTAATGTGATATGTCTTCCGTGTACGCATTTAAAAATATTATTATTTAAAAACAAATATCGATTTCCGAGATTTCCAAAAGCGCGCGAAATCAGACAGTAAGAAATCTAAAGACATCGTTTAAACGATACATAAAAATAAAAACTTATCTAAATTTACCAATCACACAATTGAACTAATCATTAATTCGATAGCCATAACCTAAAACTGAGAAAAGACGAGTTGATGTCTTTAAGATGTGATACGAGCATTTGCCTAAGACGATTTCTTTAATTTTTTTTATATCTTACGAGAAGGGAAGATATTTTGAAGAATCTTGTTGTTGTGGGCCACGTCAAAGAATGAAAAGGAAAATGATGATCCCTCATTCATTGGACCGACCAGTACAAGCGTCACATTTCTGGTGACAGGCCTAATATCTGCAGATATCGAGCATAATCAAAATCGCGACCCTCAGTCAAGTAGGACCGACGTGTATGATGAACATAAAACATCTCCATTCGGTACCTTATAGAACCTTATAGAACACACAAAAGAATTTAAATTCGGAAAACACATATGAACGAGATCATTTTGACTAATACTTCGTCTCTATTATCCATTTTCCATTAATAACCAAAACGCCCCGTCCTTTCACCTGAATAAGTCAACAAAAAAACTATAATTAATTTAGTTATCACCTGGTAATAAAAGGGACTCTATCTCTTGAAACTTTGGGAAAATATGAGAATGCGGCCACCACTTATGGGGATATGACGACATTGTAAAAGAAAGACGGGTTATTGATTATGATGTATTAAAAATACGAGATATGTGTTTTGTGTGAATTGATATTTAAGGTTGGTGAAGGCGTATGGCAGCTGAATCAGAAGGATTTTCTGTGGTGTGAATGATGAGTACCCTAATTACCACCCATCATTCACATGTTCGTTTGATTATAATTGCGGAGTGTGTGTATAAGTATGTGTAGCCAGCCTAAATTAGGTTAGAGACGAAATAGACTATTTATAGTTGACATAAATTTATTGAACACAGATTACAGAGTTGTGGAGAAATGAGACCGTACAATAAAGATACGCGCAAGTAGTTAGCAGAGCTTGCGGTAGGAAAGACAGCGGCGAGAAGAGTGAAGCTCACTCGCGATGGTTGCGAGCGCATGTTATTGGTACGTGTTGTCGTCGGTACCGGCCATGTTTTTGAGGCTGTCATGAGCTCTATTTTACGTCCAGTTATCTGCAGGGTACGTTCAGCGGTTGTCGGCGGTGATGATGATTGTTGAATCTATAGACCTCCATAAAACTATAGTAGTGTCAAAAAAACTCAATGTGTGCGTAGTTTAAAATTTTTTTAAAAATAAATTCTGATAGTGTTATTTCTCAAATTTTCAATGGAGAAATCACAAGGGTAGTTCCCGTTGGCAAACCGCGTGACACGACAAGGGTTAATATCAGCAAAGTGCTGGAATTCTCTGAAAGCATTTCATAACAAACGACAGACAAAATATCTCGTAATAGAATTGAACGCGTTCACTCATAAGATATTTATGATCTCGACATGACACCATTACGTGTCCAATAGAAAATCGAGATAACGTTTTTCTCCGTTTCTTGTGATATTATTTTTTCTTTGATTTCTTGCAGTAAAATATTATTTACTATAAATTATCACGGGCGTTGAAGATTTTCTGTTTGTTTAAGAAGAAAAAAACGATGAAGCAGTAGGAACTTGACTCTCGTTCACATATTTGTTTGGCCCGTGTCTATGGATGAGATTTTTATGAAATTATCTCTATGGTATGAATTATGCTTTAGGGATAGCTCTCGTAGTTTTCCGTGGGTGCATCAAGTCTCGGGGTTTCTCCGCTTCTCTCCCCTCTAAGTCATGCTTCGTCAGTCGTCGACCCCATCCATCCAACGGAGTCTTCCATTGCTCCATCATCCATCTGCTTCAAGGAATATCAGATGCACAGATTGTGAAAACTCTTTTATCTATGCTAGATACCCGGCCCATCGAAGTCGCTGATGCTCAACTTTGAGAGTCTTAATGAGTCGAGTTTCTTTTGCATTTATCAATACTGATCTAATTAGACTATCGTATAAATGAATTTTGATTTTACGTGATATAACAGTAGAGGACTTTAGATTCTTTTAGAAATTAAAGAAGCATCTGATGGATAATATAGGATAGGATTCAACTTCTTATTTCAAGAATATGTTTTTTTACATATTGATATTGAAACCCACATGGTCTGTTACATGCTGGGGAGATATATAAGATTCTACAATAGTTTTTATAGATCAATTAGATGATGTGTACGACGTCTGCATATACCAAGAATTACATAGGACGTACGTTAAACCTGCCTGAAGGAGTGTATTTGATAAATAGTGGAACGTCCAAAATTCGTAAGAGTAAAAAAATATAAATAGCGTGTTGTTAGGACTAATACATATTATTTTATATTTTGAACGAACACATGTCTTTCCCTCCTACCTTCACCTTTCTGTCAATCGATCGATGACCCTATATCGAAACAGTTTAGAACGCTGTTATCAATCTCGGAGACTTCATAAGTCTATTTAGTTTTCGACCTTTGGCGAAATACTGTGTGAAAATTGTATATACAGTCCACTGCGTCCGGAGACGTCAGGAGACTCAGGAGAGGCCAGTTCGGTGAATCCTTTTTTTCCTTCCTGTATTGTGTTTTCTGGCACCTAGGATGCGATTGCAACAGAACTACTAATAATAAATATACCTTTTGCATGGTTTTCTTTAAATTGTATAATATTTTCGATTCTTCTGTGGTCTATTAATAACATAAAAATATTTTGTACCCATGCTACATATTAAGTATTTTAAGACACCTTGCTTCGTTATTTAAATGTAATACCTATTTAAAGGGACATTTTTGATGTATGTAGGGGAGAGTTTTTAAAATTTAACTGGTTTCTACATTGGACCAGTAGTTTTTTCGACAACGCACGAATTATAATTTGTTATATTGTTATTTTATTTGTTCCAATTTTTACTTTTTCTTTATTTCCCATTTCAAGCATTTATTTTTTGTTTAGCAACAATTAAAATGAAAACGGTAAAGACTCATATTCATGTGTGGCACCAAAATATAGAAAATGATCCGTTCTAGTAATCCTTCTCTTGTAATGTACCTGTATTATATCAAAATAATTATCATATTTATTATATTAATTTAAAAATTATTACCCGCTTCTGGATATTCCTCTTTAACTCTATATACGATGTATTAGGTAAGATGATTTTATTTAATTATTTCTCTCTCTCTCTTTCTATTTCTCTCTCTCTCGGTTCATATACTTCTAACTGAGCATCATGGTTCTCCGTTCTGCTACTCCAGCACAAACTGTTTACCTCCACTCTTCATGATCTTGGGACTTATTTAGTGTAACTTCTGAGGCTTCTTCGCTCATGTCTCTGACTTAGTCTGTCCAATTTATTAGAGATCAATGCTTCTGCTCTCCATCCTTGATATTCCTCGTGATTACTAATCTCTCCGGCATATCTCCATCTCTTTTAAAAACATGCCCAAAGTATGAAATAATTATATTTTCCTGGATGTTATGGAAGCCTATTTTTATTGTGGAGTTTTTGAACAATGGAGACGAAATATAGGCAGTATACGACGCCAATACCACATATCGATGGTGTTGAGCATGTTTTATGGTTTATTTCTAAGAATCCACGTTTTGACTCCATACAAGCTATTAAGAACCTATCGCACTTTTACGTGTGTTTGACCTTTATGATACGGCCGGTTCCCGTATGCGTGCAATATGAACGCAATATATAGAATAATTTCTATCTATTTCCTACTCATTACCTCTCCCCCAATACCAGAATACGATTTTTTTCTGCGGTGTATTCTCTATAATTTTTTGGACCAGTTGAAATTGAACCTTTGAACTGACTGTTATCGTTTATCAGTAGTACGGTAGGCTGTGAAAAAATCGTTTCGGTTTATGGGGCTGATAGAATATTGTTTATGTGTTTTGGTTTCTTGCTACTGTGCGTGCCGAAACTGTACATCTTGCTCTTGTGCATGGTGCTTGTTTGACACTGTCACCGAAGTGGATGTCCATGAGTACTTCGAGCGGAATAATAGAGTATGTGTCCTAGACACAGAAGATCTGTAGATCCAGTGGAAAATCCTATTACCTACCTAAAGAAACATCTCATAGGTGGGTCATGTTTTCTGGTTCTTGATAGTCCTTCAGCTTACTCTGTTGTCTAATGCTGTCCCTTTTAAATTTCTTCCACCGTCCCTACATCACGTATTTCTCCAACTCCTTGTTTAGACAACGTGTAAATATTTTTATTTATTTATAATAATAATAGTTTCAATACTTTCTGAGTAGTGTTGCGCTAGTACAGTTATTGTATACATTCTTTTCGAATAAAAAAAAAAAAAACTGATCTTTAAAAATCAGCCTAGCCAAACATACCATAACAAAAAAACATAAAGAATCACATAACGGCGGGCAAATCGCCGAGAAATTGGATTTGTAAAACTTTGAATTGTGTTTTGGCGGCAAACTCGTGTCGGGCCGCGGCCATTTTGGACGCTTGGATTCAGAAACGGTGCCGGCGCCGGCTAGGGTCACGGAGCATTTTTATAGAGCTTTTTCACGTGAGCTATTCTCGAATAAGGCCGGCCGAGAGCTTTTTGTTCCGACATTTTATCTAATAAAATTATAAAAATGCCCGACGCCGAACATAGATACGAAAAAAGTCCCAACCATTTCTTCCTATCTCCTTATTGAAGATTGTCTAACTGTTTTGTATTTTTTTCGTACTTTTTTAACATTCTACAGCAGTATCATTTTATTTTTGTTTGTATTATTAGTGCTTGTATAAGATTAAACTTTTAAATGGGTGTCGAATCAAATAAATTGATTAAATTATTTTTTTTGTGAAAATATACACTGGCTATTGAAGACGATATATAATTATGACGGTATTTTTATAAGGTTGAGAAAGAGAATAGAATGCCACAATCTTTCATCCTGACAAATGTACCACTCTTGACTTGTTTACGTTCATACATTGTGATATAAAGGCTTTTTGATGGTATATGATATATATATATATATATATATATATATATATATATATATATATATATATATATAGAGTAGAACTTTTATATTCATAAATATTCCGTTCCTGAGGGCCTGACGAATATAGAAATAGGTTTTTCCATAACAAATAACTGAAATTCAATTAATTCATTCCCAGCCTCCAAAAATAGTACATAAATGAATCAATTTTATGTCAAAACATTACATTTATTGTACTGGGGAGATATGATGGTAGAAGCGGAAAAGGAGGAAAGTTACTAATATTTAGGAGACAATTTAAATATCAGGTAACTCTAATTCTGGTGGTGGTTTTCGTTTGCCAATGATTCAGTAGCACTCGATTTAAGAAAGAACTTGCCCAATGTTGCCTGTTTCTGGTTGTTTTTTAAAACCTTCATGAAGTAATCACTCACATTACCATTGAATCCATTTATGTTTTGATTGACTATGGCAACATTTGGGTGCCACTTTTCGATCATATTCTGCATTTTGGCCCAGTTAGAAAACATTGCCGGGCCGTGGAAATGACAAATATAGAAAATATTAACGAATATGAAAACATTTATTTATTATAAAAATGTGACGAATATCGAACCAGACGAATATAGATGTTCCACGGTATATATATAATTTTATATTTAAATTAAATTCAGCATCATATTTGAACCGCATAAGCTTGTGTGAAATAACGGTGCATACAGGAACATTTATTGCAGTTGTTGATCAAAATTATTTTGTGAACCGTTTCTTGCATTGACCATTATCCGTGCATGGTACGAAAGAAATGGGAATACAGGTTGCATGCAAGGTTCATACAGCATGTCCCAATTGAATATTACTCACAATTGTGTCAATTATTTTAAGTATTTTAGATTTGTCATCGTCATACAGCACATCAAAATATTCACATGTGGCAGATCTACACATGTGAATATTTTGTTATATAATTTCACACACACAAAATATACACACAAGTAACGCATTGTTAGAAAATTAAATTAGGTGATACATTTTCCATCATTATTTTCAATTTTAATTAAAATCACAGGCGACCAAATCAAAATCTGAAGCAGTTTCTTTATTAATTAAATTTTATTTAAATTATCATTTTGGATTAGCAGCAAAAGTGATAAAAATATTTATTTTTATTTTTAAGCAAAATGCATTTTTGTTGTGATGTTGCAATTTTAAAATATACTTAGTTCTGTGGTATTTTTAATACAAATTAAATTAATAAACAAGAATATTATATTTTTATTTGTTATCGTTGTTTTATTAACCACTTAATTGAGTTTAAATACATCTAACGGATTAAAAAAAACCATTTCTTTCTTCAGCATGTCTTAACTAACTAAAAACATATATTAATGTTTCTTTACTAGAATCAATTTAAAAAAAAAAAACAATTATTTAAAAAATAAATTTACTACCTAACTCAAATTGTTACTTAATAAAATTTAAACCCATTTAAGTGGTTAATAATACAAAGATAACAAATAAAAATATGAATTATAATCACAAAGTTAATAGTACTAATTTTAAAAGTATAATAAACAAGAAAAATAAACAGAAAAAATCTATTAATCAAAAAAAAAATATTGGTTGCTTCCGGAATTTGAACCTGAATATTTTCCTGTCCTGCTTCGATCTAAGTAGTTTCGAGAAACTAATTTCGCAAAATTTTTTATAAATGATTATTCCATTTTTAAAATCAATCAACTTTATTTTGCGATGAATTCCAAATATATTTGAGTACTATACTCGAATCACATTAGTAACTAAATATTGTTCGATAAATCTATTTTTTCTGTACTTGTAGATATCTTTCTAGACGATTTATTAAATTTTTATTAAAAATAAAAAGATCTTGTTGACAATATATTTTATGGGGTGATCTTTCAAATGATAATGTGCAAAATTCATAGATGGCATTCCAATAGCACTAGTAATAAGATCGGCAATTTCCGATATAACTAAGCGTGATGTCGATTGGTGGATGGATTACAAGTTCAGCGGTATACCGATCCATGTACTTTCAACACGTATTGAGCAGAATTATTCTGCCCCATGTTGCAAATGACACGAAACTGTCGTACAAACGGATAATGTCACGCAAATTTCAATACCTCGGATGTACAACTGAAGTAAATAAAATGGTATACATAATATTTCTGCATTTTTTATACGCACGCAATCCATACTTTAAATCCGGTATTCTTACTATATTCTTTATTCAACTGTTAACAGTAAAAAAATAATTAATTTAAACTAACAAACTTGCCGTTTCATCGCCGAGGTATGCAGAGACGATAGAACGCCATGCTCTTCTGTCCTAACATACAATTCTCGTCTCATACACATCTTATCATACAAGTTCGACGATTATTGTGGCATCCTCAACAAGACCATTCTCCAGTATCTGGTTTACCTGAGCATGCCAAGTCTTCCGCGAACGTCATCTACTTCTGGTGCCATCAACACTCGCGTTACATATCTTCATTCATCCGTTCCATATGACCAAACCATCTAAGTGATCGTTTGTTAATCTTACTCACTATACTAAGATTAGCTTTCCTAATTTCTACATTATTTACTATGTCGTAAATGAATCTGCCGCATATTGGCCTAAGTGATATCATTTCCACTTTCAGTATATTTTGTTCCTCTTCTGCCAACTCCAGGCCTCACTTCCATACATCAATGTCAGTACCAGGACTCCATTGTGTACTGATAGTCTCGCTTCGGTTGATACAATAATTAGCAAAACTTCTAATATAACTTGTAATAAAAATGTGAATAAACCATTTAAAAAAATAATAATTATAAATATGAATTAAATATATTAATTAGAAAGATATACATATAAAATCAATTTTATCGAAAAATATTGTTGTTGCGCCACCGAGATTCGAACCTGGATCTCTTTCCAAGCCGAGTAAGGTGCATTATTCAGCTATGCTACAGCGACGATATTTTTAGCGACAAATTTTCGAACCTATATGTTACCTTTTTGATATTAATACATTTAATCGTTCCATTATTCGAAAGAGCCATCTACTTTATTTTTACTTATATTTATTCATACATTTTTAAAATATTACAGGCCGTCAGTTCTGAATAATCACAACTTCGTAATAAGAATGTGTTCTTCTAATAATAATTATAATTGTAATTACAGATAACAACACAACAATGTCTGGTTTAAATTGAAGTAGTTGTAATGAAAATTGCCGACACAACTGAACTCATTTCCTAACCGGTGTAATCGCTACTATATGAATGCGTTAAAACAGTAATTTGTCTGGGAAATACTAGATGGGATATTTTCATGAGACTGCATTTTCTAATTATGAGATAAAGGGTGGGATTATTCTCTAGATTACTTTTAATATCTGCAATATACAAAGCTTTGAAGGACAAACGTGACTTTCCTCGTTCTAGATAATTCCAATCGCTTTAGTTGTTACCTCATTTATTTCGGGCACAAAGGTTAGTTTTTCTATCAAAAATCTTTAATTCAAGAAAACTTAACAAGAACATTTCCACGAATGGTCCATTGAAACGGTATTGAATTAGTTTTCTGTACAATTACATTTGTTAATGTGAATCTATAAAATTTTAAAGGTAAAGGTCTTATTCGTTTTTTGTGATACCATTCAAAGAATCTGTGGAGGATCATTTCCACTCGTATCATCACTGCCCGACGATTCGGAACGCACCTTGCAAACGCCGGTGCGTGAAACGAAACACTCGGCAGCTCTTTCTATCGCTATCTTGTTCTTGGAATCGCCTCCAAAAAATTACTTAACATCTCCAAATTTGTTGGTGTAGTGGTTGAGACGCTGCTCTTGTGATTTAAAAGCCGGAGGTTCGCGCTTTGTTTTCATAATATAAGAGTTTAGCTTAGTTTGAAAATAGTAAAAATGTTGATGTGGTATTCCGTGTACACATCTCTATTTAAAAAAAAAATAAACATTCATTCATTCGGTTCATTGTTTTCATAACTCGCTCTGGTCACATATAAACTATTACATTAAGCACATCTCTTTTCGCAAAATCCTTCTGATACATAATACACCGACACGCACACTTACTTCATCCATTCATTCAATATCGCCAACATTCTTACCATATTGGTGATCCAATCATTATCCCCATAAATAGATTATATTTAAATATTTTTTAAGAGTCCGACAATCGTATACCATGACGAGAGATTATTTTATAAATAATATATCACGGGATGCGATGTACGGATGCCATGCGGGATGGAAGGGATGTTAAATACTACCATGATTGAACATTTTTGTATGTAAGGTGAGTCGGAGTAAGTGCATCTATAAAGGAAGTGCATCTAAGTCTCCTACTTACGTTTCAGATTGGATTCCAGAGCCTCAATTTATTAAAAAATATTAATAATCAATATTTGAAGAGACAGTTCAAAGATGGCGCAAATCCAAACATTTAATACCATGTAATAATGTAATACCATTTCAAATTGTTCTTTGATGTCAACTTGAGTTACGAGTTGTTGAATATCTCGATAATCTTTTGTACCAGGACGCTGATATTATGTAAGTACGTTTATTTAGAGTTGTAGTTTGTGATATATATTTGCGGATTATGAGATCAGACACACTTACCCCATAAATTTTACACCGCGGAGGAAGTGCATCTACTCAGTGGTTGGTATGGTACCCGATATATTTTTGAAATGAAACTTTCTCAATTAGTGATGTGTAAACTGTCCCATTATTTTTTTAAAATAATTTAGCAATTCAAAAACAAGCACTACGGAATGTCGCACTTCCCCTGTGTAAGCAATTCTACTGGACTTTTTTTGAACTTAGTACGTTTTACATTCATTTTCATTATTTAAACAATTTGATAAAATTAATTTAACTAAATGCTCTTATCCCAAATTTAGAATAAATGCATCTATCGTACAACTTTCATAAAATTCTTTCGACATTTGCTATCCTTAAAGGTTACATTTCAATTTTTAAGCCTTAAATTAGTAAATGGTTAATGATCTTTCTATCATAGATTCAAAGTCATAGCATAATCTTATGAAGTTAGAAAACAACTCAAATATTTGTGTCGATGATTTATGTGTCGCATTTACCTCGATCTACCTTACGTATATATTTACGACGTAGGTGGAGTATATCAGCCAATCCTTTATAATAATTATCATAGCTGTATAAATTTATGAATAGGAGATCAAATATGAATTAAATGTATTGATTAGAAAGTAATACATATAAAATCAATTTTATCGAAAAATATTGTTGTTGCGCCAATGAGATTCGAACCTGAATCTCTTTCCTAACCGGGGAATGTGCATTATTATTATTAGGTGGCGCAACGAGAATATTTTTCGATAAAATTGATATTATATGTATGTCTTTCTAATTCAAATTTAAAATATCACAGACCTATGTTCTGAATAATTACAACATCACCATAAGAATGTGTTCTCCTTATAATACAATGGTATAAATGTGTCCAAAATTTAATAAAAATGAATTAATAATTCTGGCGTTTGCTATCAGATTACTTGAAGGCATTTCAGATTCTGTAAAAATAAGGTAGATGGCTCTTTCAAATAATTTAACGATTAAATGTATTAATATCAAAAAAGGTAACATATAGGTTCGAAAATTAGTCGATTAAAATATTGTCGCTGTAGCATAGTTGGATAATGCACCTTCCCCGGTTAAGAAAGAGATCTATGTTTGAACAATAATATTTTTCGATAAAATTGATTTTATATGTATATTTTTCTAATTAATATATTTACTTAATATTTAAAATATCACAGGTGACAATTGGAAGAAGTCACCTGGAAGAGTTTCTTAAATGATCAAAGTTACTATTTTTATGTAATTATTTTTGTCCCTACCATTTAATTTAATTTGTTACCTTACTTCCAACTTATATTCTAGCTTATGGAACCTTATGGCTAATGGCAAAACATGCACTCTATATGTACCTAGCGAGATAGGAAGCGGCCAACAGGCTTGCATGTAAATGAAATTTATTGTTAATACTTGTACTATGGATTTGTATATTGATGCAAGCTGTAAGTGAATGTTGTTATAAAAATGAACGCCGACTTATCGGCACTGAAATTTAAATAATATTTTAATGTTTGGCATAATTTTTGAAATATCTCTCTTGTTTCTCGGGTAAAATTTACTGTAGCTTCGGGCAAATCATGTAAAGAAAACGTCTTGGATTCAAAGCATTTGACGAGGGCGAATACTTGGAGAATTTCTCGCAAATCGGGCTTCAAAGGCGTCCTTTTAAAGGCATGTTCAAGATAATCATCCGAAGAGCACTTAGCTCATTTGTTGACCCCAAAGTTGTTACCCTTTTAAGTGATTTTACACATACACATATACAAGTTTGTTCGGGCCAGGGTGGAGACTGTCAATCTAGAGCCTTTGGGGGCTAATCACATCTGATTGGGCGAATGAAAACTTATTGGCTCCAGTTAGGAGAGGCTTTTAGAAGTTTATGTGGTGATGGTATGTCAATATTCCCTTATAAAATCATTAATCACAGTTCTTGTAAGAAATTTGTCTGGATTGAACGTATTAAGAATACATCCGAAGAAGATTAGCTTCAAAGAAAAATATACATTTGTATCACATGTAATATTGAAAGAAAATAAAATGTTATTAAGGAGAACACATTCTTATTGCGAAGTTATAATTATTCAGAATTAAGAATGTGATATTTTAAATACTAAATAAATTTTTTAATTAGAAATAAATTTTAATCGAAAAATACTCTTGTTGCTACCGAGATTCGAACTTGGATCTCTTCCAATCCGGAGAACGTGTATTAACCGAATTATTAATTCTGGCGTCTCCTATCGGATTACACAAAGATATTTGAGATTCCGTAAAAAAAGGAAGATGGCTTTCAAATAATGGAACGATAGATGTATTAATTTGAAAAGTGTAACATATAGATTTAAAAATTTGTCGTCAAAGCACTGTGTTGATATACCATAATCAGTTAATGCCCGTTCCCCATATTGAAAGAGATCCAGGTTCGAATCCCGGTAGCAACAATAACATTTTTCGATAAAATTGATTAAAAAAGTTTAAATTTTTAATTAATACATTTAAGATGAATATAAGAATAATATGTTTCAAAATAATGAATGGTCTTTAACCGTTTTAGTGCTAAGCAATTTTGGATACAAACGATCGCAGCGCTTTTGCGACGCGTAGCATTCAAACGGTTAAGGATGTTGTATTTAAAGCACTTTGAGAAAAAAATAATAGGAGTACGTACGTGAAATATTATGATAATAAACATTTGGTGAGTTTTAATTCCAGTTTCCTGCTGACATAGGTGGCAAGTTGGCATTCTTAAAAATTAACTATAATAGTGGTTAATAATAAAATATATAAACAATTTAATATAATTTAATTAATCAACTAGAAACATATAGATACTCACATAAAAATTTTTTTATCGCAAAAATGTTTTGTTGAATTAGTAGTGTTTTTTTTACCGGGATTTGAACCTTTACCTCTTCCTATCCTACGTTTTATTACAATTATAATAAAAATACCATAGAACTATGTTCTAAAAATGTAACTTTACAATAACAATGTATTTTTATTAAAAATAGTGTAATCAGGTTGTCAGAATGGCCACCAATTACAATTAATACCAAAAAATTGGAATTTTAAACTTATTACCATTATTATTAGCACTCAAGTTAGTAAGAATATACAATGACGGTGGACCTACCGCTTTACCCAGGACCGATGCAATAAGCATAAAGCTCTTATCTCGGTCCAACTCCTGGTTGGCATTTTTGAATGCTACTAGGTAGGTATTAGATAGCGCCCTGGATATCGACAGGGCGATTGTCATCGGTGGCTTATTGTCCCCGGTTGACTCACTTTATTAGTTAATTTTTTTTTACCTACAGTCCTTTTTTAAATATGTTCCCTTACATCATATCATCTGTCTTTATTCCTCCCCCCTCCCTCCCGCAGTCACACACCTTCATATTAACACCTGACACTAATGTATAATTTTCCAGATTCTGTAACACTAAGATATTATCTTGTGTTACAGAATCTGTGGTTTCGAAACCGGTTGGTGTTAGCAAAAAAAAAGTGATATTTAAATACAGTGAACTGTTTTTAATTATATTTATAATATCACGATGTGATAGAGGAATACAACGGTATAAAATATATAAATATAAATCATTAATGAATAATAAAATAGACAAGATTGAATTTTATTTTCGGATGGACTAAAAGTGAGTTAAGTATTGAAGAAAACTAACCCCATATTGTTATTGCTATGTGATTTTGGGACAACTCGAAGGCGGCAGAGAGTCTTACGAAAATATATTACCCTTTTATGTACAATAACGGTGTTATATCTCATTTTCAGGGGCACAATGCAATGTTAAAACGTGTATTATTCATAACCCTGGGTATGATGACGGCAGTATATTACTGCTGTCACCTCCCCCCCAATATTACAGTTAACCTTTGGTGAGCGTGACGAAATATAACCTTTTTACAATCTGTGTGTAATATTGTTTTCAAATAAAATTATAAAAATATCTCCAAGCTAATAGTTTTTATATCTGTAAAATAAGATGCCTATACGAAATATAAGTTAGATCGATATTTTTAGAAAAATAAAACTAACTTTCTGTCTCCATGTTAGTAACATTTATCTTCCGGGACAAGGATTGAGTCCCTTACCACCTAGTTACTAAGTTAGTGTCTTACCGCTACGCCAACAAGCATCTACGATAATATCATTACACATAAGAGGGATTATTTAAATATTTATCCATTCTCCCCATAGCTGTGCACGCAATAAATAATAAAATACGCTATAAAAACATTCACGGTAGGGTTATAACATTATCTAGATGCCACATATGTGTAAATAATAAATAAGACATAATAATACAAATTCAATGTGTCTGTGAGAAATATATACAGATTAAATTTATATATCGTAAACATATTTTTGTTGCTACCGGGATATTATGTTCTGAAAAAAATTTGCATCTTCACAATAATAATGTATTATCCTTAATTCGTCGTTCAGGTGGTCCCTTATTAAGGCTTATCGGTGGCACGTGATTGTTGGTTGTGGTGATAATTGTAAAGTCGATTATTTACAAAACTATAACTTTAAGATACCCTTGCACGAATATTTGAAAGATAAATCTACTTTTAAAATTTTTAAGTAAATGATTATTAAAATATTAGATTAACGCTGTTAACCGTGCTTTACTTTCATGATTGACATTGAGTAAGCACCATTCTGATTTTTAGTGTTGTCTATTCCCTATTGAACCAGTTTATTTGAGCATATGGCCTGTATGCTCCATATGGCATGTAACACTCAAACTACGGTATTAGGTGCGACTCAGGACTCAGTACACGATAAAACTATTAGGTTAGAACTACTTACGTCGACCGTGATAAATAACATGGCATTGCATCTATTCAAATATAACTAATGGAAGTTATGACACAGTTTTACCTTGAAACAGTATCTTTGTTATTATTTATTTTTGGTAAAAATCTAACTACTTTATATCATAAACTATTTTCGGCTAAAAAAATGACAGTTACCAATATTAACCAGAAAACACCACGTACACGATACTTTGGGGAAATAGAGGATGTGGTTATGAAACGGTGTTTTATGGATTCATGATTGATATCAGAAATATATGTTGTAGTGTGAGTATCCTAATTGATCACTTACCAATCACGTGTTAATTTGAAGATGATCGCGGAGTGCATGAAATAAGTGTGTGCGGCCAGAACAGATTATGTAATGTAAGATGAATCAACAGATTAGAGATATATAATATCCACACAATGAAAGGTCTACACATAAGAGCATTTCCTGGTGATGATATCTGAAAGGCGACAGCGAGAACAATGCGGGCGCATTTTATTATCGCATCTTTATTAAGGCGTCGGTACCGCGAGATGTTTTGCGGCTATTAGGAGTTCTGATTTTACGCACCGGTATATATGAGGTGCGTTTAGGAGTCGTCGACGGTGATGTCGACTGTATAGGCGATAGACGTATGTTTAGTTGTCTACGGTATTTTCTACACCGTCCTTGCTTACTTACTTATCATTACTCCGTTTCCTCGCGGGGGTAGGCAGAGAGGATAGAGCGCCACACTCTTCTGTCCTGACTTATAATTCTCGCCTCATCCACATTCATACATCTTCTTATACAAGCTCGCCGATTGTTGAGGCTTCTAACAGAACCATCCTTCATTATCTGGTTTACTTGGTCGTGCCAAGTCTTCCGCGGACGTCCTCTATTTCACGGTCATCTACTATTAAATCTCAAAATTGTCGATCTTCTTCTTTTCTTATGTTCTGAAGTTCCATAATTTTACTTCTGAGAAATAAGAGAATCATAAATATTATTTATTAAATTATTATTGTTAAGAAATTAAATAATGCTGAAGCAACGCTCACTATATATAGACGTATAATAATTGAAAGTACCATTGTAGTTATCTTGTCTAGCGGGTAATAGTTTAACTAAATCAGAATGATAAATTATGCAATGTCAAAAAAATAAAACTTTTGATAACCAAAATAAAAATACGATTAAAGTAGCGCGATTATTAAATAAAGTTTATGACAATGTCGTGCTTAAAATTTTTTTTTTCCCAATTCCAAATTATTTTTGGAAAGAATTTATAAATTTTACATTTTTATTGCAATGTTTACTTTGATTTAATTATCAAGGAACAATATTAATACAAAAGTTAAAGAAATATTGAATTAACACAAGTGTGATATTTTCCATAAATATTATTTAGTTTTTTTTCTACGTTTAATATTCTACTCGCTCCATTTCTAAGTTTGTAATAAAATTGGAAACGTTTTCACATTTCTCAATACGGATATTTTCCATTATTTTTTTTTTCAATCTCTTTTATTGTTGAGGAAGCTTGCTCAACGTCATTTATCTTTCGGATATTTCTCTGCTACTGGACAAACGTTTAAAATACATTTTATTTCTAAGGAAGTGAAACAAATGTGTATTTTTTTTTTAATTGAAAGACTTTGCTACAGTAACAAATTAAAAAAATAAATGTACAGCAACACTTTTCATTAGAATTCTAATAATGACAATTATTAATGATCATGTATGTAATTAATTAAATAATTAATTATTTATATTTGAATTGACGGCAAATATGTTGACACCTCTGACATTACAAAAAATATACCACGTTCTCTGTAATAAATAAATAATTGTAGAAGTGGTAAAATTGGGATTGGAATATTAATATTTTTTTTGCAGATTCACGCACTGTGAGATAATATAAAAATTATATTTATA
This sequence comes from Eubasilissa regina, assembly GCA_022840565.1. NCBI lineage: Eukaryota > Metazoa > Arthropoda > Insecta > Trichoptera > Phryganeidae > Eubasilissa > Eubasilissa regina. The sequence goes on along the minus strand of JAINEB010000011.1, from coordinate 24,554,786 downwards.
ATTATTTTACTAATTCTTTTTTTTGTCTCGTATTTAATGCTGATATTATATTCGGTTCGATTAGGGATGTGCTAATTAATAATTTTAGTATGGCGTAATATGAATAGTTTTCTCTATCTTTGGTATTTCGCTTATTCAAATAATAAATAATAAATTTGATAGGTTTTTGTCAGTAATTATTGTATTTTAGAATTAAGTGTTACTGACGTAAAAATTTTTTGCAAATTAATAATATTATATGGAGTTACATTGGTTAATTATTTTAATTTTACTTTTATAGTGTTTAGTTTTAAGTATAAACATAAAATATTGTTCAGTAAGCACAGAATCTTAGAATAAATTATATATTCTTATTATTGCATCTATGTGATAAAAAAACAATCATTGCGAGAACTGTCACTTTGTAAATGAATGTATGCGTGTGTGTGTGTCATGAAGATGAGTAGATGAGTGGTGGAGAGCGAACCTTCGAGACCGTCTCTGGGGAAACAGCTCTATTCCATCACAGCTTCTATCATTGAAGTGTATAATTTATTATTATTGTAATACTTTTTGTAATAAACTTAATGTTATTACCCGGACATACTGAGTTTTATATTACAAGGAATTGGAACCAAAGTAATTAGACAGCAAGCAGAGGATAGAACCCAAAGGTAATCTGGTGATACTTGTAAAGTCATCCTTTAATGTGCCTTATGATTAAAAAGATTTTAAAAAATAACATAACAAATTTTCTACATTTTACTGTTATTAATTCCTAAAATAGCTTTGATATAACCAGATTTGCTATTTAAAACATACGAGTATAATACCTCCTCTCCCACATTTATGTCACCTTAGATATCCTTTTCTTACTACACATAAACTTAACTATTAAAATGTAATACTTCTTGATATGAAGTGGTATTTTTTTGTAGCCAGCCTTAAAAAGGTAATTTCTACTTTAATAAGAAATTTATATTTTTAATAAAATACTAACATGACACAAAATTATGTGAAAAATTTCAAGTATTATATTGTAACTAAATTGTTGTTTTAATTATTTTTGTTAAGCAAGGAAAATAGGTAATTTACTTTAAATCAATTAAAAAATTCAAGAACTACATCTTCATTTCTTCTCTTGGGTTTTTAAATAGCCATTATTTTCAATTACCTATCCTGCGATTTGATTCATAATTGTTTAAATCCAGATTTAAAATCCCTAAAGTAATGAAAAGTTTATCTTTGAATTGAAAGTTTGTTCATTAATATAAATTGTTATTCAGGAATATTTCAAAATTAAGATTAAAAAATACGTTCAAAGAAATTATAAATATATTAAAAGAAATTTATTTTAGAAGTATATTTCAAAGCGTAGCCTTCAATATGTTTTTGTAATTGTATTGTCAAATCTTCAAAGAGGTTGATTGTATAGAAAATTTATAAACATATAATAAATATATTTTGATTAATACTTTATTTAGAATAACATAACGTTAATACATAAACATACATGTAATATTTATAAAAATTAAATAAACAATTAGCTTTATTGGAATAGCATATTGTTTAATAGATTGGCTTATGGTTTAGTGGTTACGACGCTTGCCTAATGGTCTGGGGTTAGAGCCTTGTTCCAGGAGACCGGAACGTTTTTTAACAAAATATATTTTTAAATTGAAAATACTAATAATATTAATGTGACATGTATTCCGTGTACGCATCTATATTTAAAAAAATATATATTCAAATAAAATTTTTGTAATAAAATAATCTGTAAAAAAAAGAATTATACCAAAATTTTAATATTTTACATTTATTATTTTAATATTTCAAATTTGGATGGGAATTAATTGATAAACTTTTCATTAAATATTGAAAAGGTAAATAAATTATAAAAAACTTGTGAATATTATGTATTAAAGGAAAAAAAAAATCATGATCGTTTGAAATTTAACCAAACATGAATAAAGAGAAGGTTGAAAAATATTAATAGGAGAGATTAGTATTGAAATTGAAATAATTTATTAAATGAATTAAGTACGTAGTTCTGAATATAAAAGACGCGTCGTTTGAACGGAGGTGTGTAAAATACGAGTACATCTAGACAGAAGATATTAAAATAAAAAAATCTTGTAGAACGTGAGAGATAACTGAGGCCATTTTTTCCTAATAGGATCGGGATCAGTGTCAACGAAATATGACACGATAAAACAAATTCAAGAGATTTAGTTTGCACTTGGTTCTGAGATAAATCTCCCATACACACGTTGAGATTTTGATCTGGAGATAAACTCAGAGATCAACTTGAGATTGGTAGGAAGAGTCCAATACTTACTCAGAACCATGTACATGACCTTTGATTTGACACATCATTTAGAACTATATTTACTCTTAAATGTTAGGCAAACATAGAAGGCATTAAACAAATATATGTATATTTTTATATCTGCAGTTCAAATTATATATTTTTATAGTTTATTAAAAACACTTAAAAATTACTTCTTGAGTTGTCTTAATGTCACATAATTCTAATGTTCTAAAAAAAAATCTACTTTAAATTTTAAAATTTTTTGATTTTTTTGATTTTTTTGTAGTACAGTTTTCACATATTAAAAATAAATTATTTACATTGCGCATTTTTAATATTGTATCGCATACTTTGATATTTTCATAATGAAGTGCATGAAAATGAATGTAAGTAATTTTTTTTTTTTTTCTGTTCTATAGTGTAATTCTTTGGTATATTTTTTACTCCCGTCACGGAATATGTCAAATCCCTTATCAATCTTTCACGACGACGTTTTAAAACAACACTGAAAGGCCCCATTTATCGTTTGTTGAAAGCCCTCTGCATCGGCCTCAAATCGCCCGATTTGCGCCGGAACAGTTCACGAAGGCTTTCGCACTGGCGGTCCAGATAGACACGTCGAGATACGCACCCGGCTGGAGGCTGTGTGGAGATAACAAGAGAGTGGCAATACGGGCGGGCAGATAGCAGGGCGAAACGTCTCGGTGTAAGAAGACAAATGACAAACGACCGCGGTATCTCCCAGAGGGACGGAGAGGGAGGAGTGGCAGCAGCCGGAGGGGGTAATCAGACACTCTTGAACGTGGAATCATGTGTGAATGTATTTAAACAAAAAATCGCTAAGGGTTGATTAATGTATCCTTTTGAATATACATTTTCAATTGATTAATTAATTCAGTACACGTTATCATTGTGAGGTTATTTCAGAACATAGTCCTGTGGTATTTTAATACAAATTAAATGTATTAACTAAAAAGATATACGAGAAAATTCCATTTATCGATAAATTTATGTATCAATTTGAAAGAACAACAGCACATATGTAAGTTCGAAAATTTGTCGTCAAATAACTATTTTGGTGTGGTGTAATCGGTTAACTCATTTTTTCGGATAGGAAAGGGTTCTGATTCGAATCCCGATAGCAACAATTGTTTTTTTCAATAAATTGAATTTTTCTCTATATCTTTCTAATTGATATATTTAATTTGGTTTAACAATTTTTTTTGTAATATTTGGAAAATTATTATAAATGTATTATACAGATTCTATATGGGTGTGAATGTTCCTTGTCCTGTTTCTGAAGAAGAAAACTTTTCTTCCGAGATTTAACTAAATATCATCTGGCATCTTCAGGATTGTAATCTTGCATATAATTTGTAGGAAACTGTTATCTAATTCACATTACATAACATTTACATAAGCAAAATCAATAATTGTGTGTATATTTGTTAATCCAGACTTTTATCTTTAGGGTTTATATATATTTATTTTCCTCTTTTATTATCAGTATTGAAATATAGTGGTCTCAATCACATGAAATTCGGCTCCTCCAAAAGTCCCTGTCATGGACAATGTGGTTGATTTTTTCTGAAGAAATCAACTAATCCACCTCTCCGTGATAATAATGCTGCACGGTGTCATTCGTCGCACCTTGTAAAATATCTTCATCATTTAATACTTTGTGATCACTTACACTTTCGTCTGAATGAAGCCAATCACGTGTCAATTAGTCAACATCCTGCATCTGTCAATTCGTCACAAATTCGTAGCGCAAAAAAAAAAACTTTTCGATTTTATTCAAATTCGAAATATTCTCATCAGTTCCAATCCGTTTTAGTAGACTTTTTAAATTTGCTCCGTCGTAAGATCTTAGATTTCTATAAGTGCTCGGAACTTAGAGGTGAATTATTGTGCAACTGGCTCCCCGCTGTTTACTTCTTCGCTTTCAATGGCAATTTGTCGGATATCACGCCTCTGTTTAAGGAAGGCCTTTCATTTTTCCAGTTTGAAATTCGAGAAATTTTTCTCGTATTACATACTCTTTTAAGCCGAGATTAATAGCTAAATTACTTCCAATATCACATATACTAAACGACGATATTTTTTATGTAAATCAATATCTTCATTTCGCTTGAGAAAATTTCGATAAAAAGGGATGACACAATAATTTGGTTGATTTTCTTGCATTCGAGACAGGTTGTCAGAATAAAACTCATTTCTAGAGTTTTATCATAATCATATTGTGTGGTCGCTTCAGCGAGATTATAAATTAGGATTGAGACATTATATATACACATATAAGTACTAAAATAAAATAATCAATTAATAATTGGAAAAAACAAGATACGTAAAAGACACTTCAGCTTGAGTGTGCTGGTGCACACTCCCGAAAGCCTGATTTAAATACGAGAACAGTTAATATAAACAGTAAATAGTGTCTGGTCTATCTGACGGCAGAACAGGAGTCTTACCGTTTCTCAGTGGGCCTTACTGCAAACTCGCTTCGTGAAAAATCAATTTAAGACACATCATTTGAGAATCAAGGGTTATGTAATAAAGAAAGCTGCATAGAATTGACACAAAGCAATAGTATTTAAAAAAAACGATTTTACAGATTATAAACAGAGGTGTCAAAGAGAGGTCCCATACAGAGATACTTTCACAAACAAAAGGAACAAAATATTACACAATAATTGTTTAGCTGAAGAAAGTTGTAGAAATTTAAATTCGCACTCAAAAATACAAGGCATGTTACAAGAAACACGTGGAGTTCGCAGATGGAGTTGCGTAGATGACGCAGAATTCGTGGGAAGTGAGGCCTCAAAAGTTCACTGAGATGGTATAATATGGTTGGCGGAGCCTAGGTCTCTGTTTGGCCTAGCTCACTTCAGTTCATGGCACTATGAATCGCAGATTGTAAAAAATGTAATTTACCTTGAGCTGGTATAATTAGGATGAAGCATGCCTGGTCAGCAGTTAGGTGGCCAACTCTGAGCGAACTCTTTGTAGCAATCGTTTTGCGTCTGAGGTGGATGGCGATGCGATAGAAAAAACCTTGACACAGCTTTCACGTGAATACGGATCCTTAAAGGAATATTTTTACAACAAAGAAATGTAAAATCTTACACGAGAATTTATTAAATGATTTTTAATAAACAAGAATTATTTTATTATATAAATTAAAAATAATGAATTTTAACGACAAATTTAATTTTGCTAATTTCAAAAGTAAGAGCTATTTTATATTAAATACCTCAGGTCCTGAATATGATGGTTCACATGGTATGCGTGAAGTCCATCGAACGCTTCGGTCTTGAAATTACGAATAACCGGACACCGCTGTATTTGGGCTGACGCTGCGCCTGTTCGGAAGATTCCGCGAACCTTCGTGAGCTTTCGCCGATCATAGCCCGCGAGATAAGTGACAAAATTGGGCGTACGAGCGAGAAAGCAAATGGGAAGTTATCGGTTGTTGACGAAGATCTGCAGTTTCATGAGTGTTAGCGAGACCGCATGAGAGGCAGAATACCTACTGCTGTTTCATTATGCATCAAGAGTGTATGTGTGTTTGTAGATTTTAAATTTACCGTGTCATGAGCACAATATTGTTTCATTACAGTCGTTAAAATAAATAATATAAATAGCAAAGGAGAATTGCAAGTCTAGTTAGAAGACGGTCACCATTACGAAGCAAAATGGTTGCCAGCCGCGCGGAAGCGATAATTCTCACCTGGGATGCGGCCCGCAACAGAGATACTGAAATACACAAAAATATAAATAAGTGTTTTCATTGTCTTATGCAAAGGTAGTATGTTGCATGTTATTAAAATTGTAGAGACAATGTGCCTCGGAAAACCTACGAGGTATCCCTAAAACAACAAAATAATTATATTTTTTATTTATTATCTTTGTTTTATTAACCACTGAATTGAGTTTAAATACATCTACCGGTTTTGAAAAATACCATTAACTAACTAAAAACATATATTATTGTTTCTTCACCAGAATCTATTTTAAAAAAATAAATGTAGTACCTAACTAAAATTGTTGCTTAATACAAATTTAGTCGAATAATTTTTAGGAAAAAAATTTAGAATGGGACTCGTAGTTAAATTTAGTTTGATGTTTATAATTTTTTGATTAGTTTAACATGCTATATTTATCTCCAACGATTCCAAATTATTTAATTTGTGACTAACACCGTTTATATGCAAAATTGACAATCCCAATTTTTTATCAAAACCGTGATCATTTTCTATCAAATGTTTTTAGTTAGATATGACATCCTGAAGAAGAAAATGCTATTTTTCGAAACCGGTAGATGTATTTAAACTCAATTCAGTGGTTACTAAAACAAAGATAATAAATAAAAAATATGAATTTTAACCACAAAGTTAATATTGCTAATTTTATAAGTAAAAAAATAATTCATGTACAAAATCGAGCGCAAAACGTCGTGTGAATTTTAATACGGATTCGTTAAATTTTTTAATTGATTTTAATCCTACGTATTTAAATATTATAGTATTTAGAATTTTAAGTATATTTATTCCGTGTCATTTAAAAAATCAGAATGTAAGCGGCAAGTTCAAAATCGTATTATATATTTTCATCACCCTTTCTAAAATGTTTGCAAATATATTCAAAATACCTAGCATTAAATAGTATTCCTGACTTTATCCGTATTAAATAGTATTCAGGTTGTCATCCACTTCAGTTAAGGTACAAAATATTCAATAGGGTTCGGTGAGAGGTAAATGTTAGGGTTATATGGCCGTTATGAGTATTTTTGTTAAGAAAACTTCTCAATGTTAGGTGATTTAAATATTGCTATTCAGTAGTATGAAAATATATTTAAAAATTTATCCAAAAATATCTAATATTGCAGTTAAAACGTTTGTACACTTTTCACTACACATAAACAGGGAAAGTTTACTTTATAAAATTGAGTGTTCAGTTCTTTATAATTACCTGAAATTGATATTTTCATCTCATTTGACATTGCTACTTATCTTATTGTAAATTACATCTAAATATTGTTTGAATTAATTAAAACACTTTGTTTAAACCAACATTTATTGATAAATCAATGTTTCGATACTTATGGTATCTTCTTCAGGAAACAATGTATACTAAAATTAAAAATACAAGATAAAAACAAAACTATTAAAATATAATACTTTTTTAAATTAGCAATATTAATTTTGTGGTTAAAATTCATATTTTTATTTACTATCTTTGTTTTATTAACCACTTAATTGAGTTTAAATACATCTACCGTAAATTAAAATTGTAAATTGGGATTGTCAATTTTGCATATAAACGGTGTTGGTCACAAATTAAATAATTTGTAATCGTTGGAGATAAACAAAGCGTATAAAACTAATCAAAAAATTATAAACAACCAACTAAATTTAACTACGAGTCCCATTCTAAATATTTTTCCTAAAAATTATTCGACTAAATTTGTATTAAGTAACAATTTGAGTTAGGTACTAAATTTATTTTTAAAAAAAATGTTTTTTTTAAACAGATTCTGGTAAAGAAACAATAATATATGTTTAAAGTTAGTTATAACATCCTGTAGAAGAAAATGGTATTTTTCTAAACCGGTAGATGTATTTAAACTCAATTAAGTGGTTAATAAAACAAAGATAACAAATAAAAATATTAAAATATAAGTGATGGGTAACTAAATAAGAACTACTATGAAAAAAAAAATTTAAAAGGTCACATTTGCAAGAAGGATTTTGTTATTTATAATATTTAAACCTGTTGATTTATCAATACATAGTGGTTTAAACAAAGTGTTTTATCATATCATGTGGTCACAAAGTAGTATTGTTAAAATGGAAGAAGTAAATATAAATGCCCAAATGGGCAGGTTTTAAAACAAACCATTAATTTTTTAATTTAAAAAAAATAAATTATTAATTTGTTGTTGTAATTAAGTACAATATATAATACAATATATATTTTTTTGTTCTACACTACTCTTAAAAGCATATAGACTTATAAAACATTTAATATACAGAGTATATTAGTCCATATGCAGAAAAGGTGATTGAATATTAATAATTATTGTTTATTTTATTATAAGCTATTTATCTATCTTATAATAAAATAAAATATAATAAATTAATAACAACGACATAAAAATATTATAAGATTCGGGGTACATTTTTTGATATTATTGATTATGTCTTTATAATTTTTAATCTTTCTGATATTCGGGTAAGCCATTAAATTTGTTTTTCCTATGCGCGTATTGTGGTGTTGTGCAAATTATGTGTTGATTTTGGAGCATGAAAATACAAATAATGTAATGATAGTTTTTTTTTTTGTCATACGTGTTGTATTTATTTTGTAATATATGTTACGTAAATTTTGTAATTTGTCTAATTTTGTAATGTTTATGAAAAAAGTAAAACCGTGAGAATAAACAAAATATATTTTATTTTAAAGATTGAAAAATTATATTAAAAATGTATAAAATCTTCATATTAAAGACATTTCTTGAAAATGTGTTAATCCACTCATTTATCATTTTATATCTTCATGTTTAAATTTACTGTTTGTCAAAATATTATGTAATAAAATATTGAGAAACGATTTATTGATATGTTTAAATTCTAACGTTCAAGTCGAGTCGCTAAATGTATTGTCATTTTTAAGTATAATTTCCTAAAAGCTATCTGAGGACTGGGTATTATTTTTTATTGCCTTTTTTTCCACCATAAAAAACTAGCAGTGAATCGGCATTGGTACGGTGGTTAAAAAACATATTGACAGCAGAGAAAGGGACAAAGAGCGGAGGCGAGATAAGTGCGCATTTCGTTCTATGTACTTTTTTGTCAGCCACAAGAAGGTGGGCATAAAATTTAAGCACGGTTTTATATTTTTGCTGTCCTCGAACAGCACGCAATTTATATTTATAAAAAAAAATATATTATCGCATTATACGTCATATTAACTTAATAATAAACGTTGTTTTGTGTTACTTAACGGACTGCAATGTATTTGCTTTAATATGTAGGCCTTCAACAAGAAGATACTTATTTGATTAGGTCCATACCTTCTGATATAAATCTAATGTACAAATTTATCAGGGAATGAAGGCAACGGAAGTTACCCAAAAAACATGCGTATAATAGGCTGAATGTATGTGTTGAAGAGACGGTGGACGATGAAGAAGGAATGTTCTAGAATGAAGGATCGCTCTGGTAGATTAAGTGTTGGTCATCCACGACAGTGGTGGCAACAGATAGATGATAAGGGTTGAAGACAGACAGAATTTGCGATCCATGAGGGAGGTCTACTCGTATATCCAGAAGTAGAGAGACTGAGAGACTTGTTCAAACGAGTTTAAATTAAAACTGAATTATTGTTTTTCCTTGCTCTTGAATAGAAATTTATTAGATTTTTTATTTGTATAGATTAGGATTTTAGTGATAATCTAATATTTTACATAGTTATTTATATTCCCGGTGGGATAAGATCCCGTAAACTTTATTGATTATAATAATGAATAGTTGACGCAACCCGAAGTGGATTCAGGAAAGAAAATGATCGCAGATGGATCTGGCCTTCTTTGTTCTGAAGTCTTGAGCTAGACGTCGTTTTTACCTCCAGTTCACTAGCACGTTTTTTGTGAAGAACTGAGATATGACTGCACTTCCGGAGCTGTTGAGAACATTACTTCTTCGTGGTCCTAGCATCACGCACGGTGCTGATTTCGGACGGTAGAATAAAAACACAGATCTTGACAGTTCGGTGTCAGAAGGCAATCTGTCCCCCCGTCGGCGAAATTACTAAGTCATCGGTTGGCCAGAGCGGGACAGATATATTAAGGTTAATTGGAAGGACAAATGCCATAGGAGTAGATGCTCGACTTGCGTCAACAAATATAAATTGAAAATATTTAAATAATGTTACGTTTATAAATTAATCATACCTACGTGTTTTATTATACTTTTAAACTGTATAATAACAATAATAATACATTTTACATTGTGAATGTGATAATATGTAAAAGTTTTAATAGTCTTTAGAATTATGTTTGAAGTAATAAAAAATGACATGACATGTAGATGGATGAAGTAAAGTTGATTAGTAATATTCCATTTAAAAACCAAAAAAATATCACATGATGTTTTCAAAATAAGTACTTGCAAGAGTTTGTCAAGAATGCAAGTTGTATAGAGACATTATTATATTCAAAATTATCATGATACTTTAGGCCTGTCGTTACATTTGACATCAAATAATTGTTTTCATTAACACTTATAGCCCGGTGGGTCAAAACAACCACCTCAAATTTTCGATTTTTCAACCGTTTTGTGGGAGATTTCTTTATAGATATTTCATTTTAAATATGATTTAATGAAATGGTATGATGTGCCGTAATATTCCTGCTAAAAAATAAAGTTTAAAATTAAAAATATTACAAATAATGTACATATTCTCACGCATCAACAGTCGCCCTACACGGCCAAAATACAAACATCCACTGAGCATGTAATCTTCTCGTCCAAACTCAGGTGATGTCATAAAACTTACAGGTAGGCGCAACGCCCCTTAAATAATTATATTACTGGCATTATCTAGGGGCCGCCAGATGATAATAACTCAAAACAAATACATGGACGCATACCTGGTATCCTTTGTCTACCCGCTCAAAATTTTGACAATCTATGTTTCGGCGTAATCGCTGAGATTCAATCCGACTGTCTTAGGTTAGTTTTCGAGCGTTTTTCCACATTTTTATCAATAACTCATTTAAATCTCGTTCGATAACATTTATTTGTATCTCAAATTATTTGAAAATATGTAATAAAAGATTAGCTAGAAGAAAAATAGCATTAAACAAATATTTGTAGCGTAATTCATATTTTTACAAACACCCGGGTCAAATCTTACCCACCACCGCAGAGTTAATTAATAATAAGTTGAATTATTTTAAAAACACGAAAAATTATGGTTTTCTGGACACGTAGCACATATATCTAAGTTGTGTCCTAAGATCTGAGAAACGATATATTCAGTTTAAGATACCTGTCTATCCTGGTGTGAACCATTATTCAATGTCCAAACGTTATCTTTCTAAGTTTAGTAACCTGTTTCATATACATACATAGCTTTGGTCTCTGGTCTTTCGTCTATTGGGCCATTGAATCATAAGAAATTTGCATCAAACTGAGATACCGAACATACATTTTTCGTTTTTTTTTTAACTATTTGAAAATGGCTTTAACGGCCGAAACAGCTGTAACATTATAATAATGCTTACGCAAACTAGCAAAACCAATAATAATATTTATTATAATTTGACTTTTTAAATTTAATTAAAAATAAACATTGAGTTCAACAAACTAAACATAATAACAATAAATATACACGAGTCTTACTCTCATAGAGAAGAAGCAAATGTTTAAATATTTATATATACATCCACTGATTATTGAAATTGTATTATATTTATAATATTAATAAATTAAAAAAAAAAAAAATATGAACTCAATAATAATATTCATTATAATTTAACTTTATAAATTTAATTTTATAAATTTCAATTTCTTCGACGGAGTTTGGAATCCATGAGGTAAAATATTTACGAAAATATCGTTACATAATTAAAAATAATAAATTAAATTGTTTCCTGATTTTTTGTACATTATATTATAGATATATTACAACTCACACATTTTATTTGTATCAAAATTGATAAAATTGTTCTAAAAAAAATACAATTACTTCTTGAATACAACTTTTCTTTCGTATTTTCTCGTAAATAAATAGGTTGTTTGACATTCTTGTTACTTACTTACCATCACACCGTTTCTCCGCGGGGGTAGGCAGAGAGGATAGAGCGTCACACTCTTCTATCCACATAATTCTCGCCTCATCCATATTCATACATCTTCTCATACAAGCTCGACGATTATTCAAGCTTCTAACAGCACCATCCTTCAGTATCTGGTTTACCTGGTCGTGCCAAGTTTTCCGCGGATGTCCTCTACTTATGGTGCCATCAACACTTGCCACAGTTTAAAATAGATAATTGTTGTATGAATTATGATAAAAAAAGTCAATTATGAAGAAAATTTCAGGTAATACCTTGTTAAGGTAGCAATATGTTTACATTTTTCATATTTACCTAAAATATATAAATTGCTCTTGCATGAGATAAATAAAATACATTGTTTCGCTATAAAAGTATTTAGCGATACCATTTTTCCTTACATACATATACGAGGAGCTAAAACTTCAATATCAGAATTAGAAATCACATAAAAAATTACATTATACAACAAAAAAAATGAGTATCCAAGTATCCAACTCTTCACAGATTTCAAAGTACCAAATATAATAGACATGTACAAAAAAAAATTGTACGAATTTAAAAAATTAAAAATGCATTAAGTATTAGAAGCGAATTCCGATCTATAAGATTTAGAGACCAAATTGATATTCAAAAACTAAAATATACCGCAACCCAAAATCACTATATTTATCAAGGCATTAAATTCTTCTCCCTATCACAATTGGAAAAATTACAGACTAATATAAATTTGTATCTGAAATCAAAAAATATGTATAAAAATATAACAAACACATAAATGATATATTCTCGTATATACGTCTAAATTAATTATATTAAGTTTTTTGGCGTTTGACTTGTTGCCTCATTCATACGCATACTCACACATGCACACCGTCTACTCGCGATTTATCAAAATGTAATCAAAGTATCTCCGTCCCATTCTTTGTTAACCTATCCTTAAGCACAAGGAAGAAATAAGAGGTCGCTTTAATTAACACTCTCTAACTGCAGCAAGTTTAGTGTGTTCTTGAAACTGTATACGAACTAACTACCGTCGCTTATTAATTAATTGCTGGCGCTCATAATCAATATTTACTTTAATCCGAAAAATATATAAAAATAATCCTTTACGCGAATGTTTGTATAACCCTGCATCGCTTGTTCTTGTGGTGAAAAGAGAGTAAATAAATGAACCAGCATCTGGCAGACGAAAAAGTAAGTGCCTTCTTTTCTTCTTAACATTTTCACCATTGCCAGTTTTGTTACCGCTGTACAATATTTTAATTATTTTTAATAATTAATATTCACTGTAAAAATATATGTGAGCCTGAAAAATTATCTGCTTCAGCAATAATAAGCATAATTATGAAGTTAACCTAACGACACAATTCAACCAACCATTTCAGTAACTGTCTCAGAAGGTTATCCATCTTCGACTCAAGCCTCGGAAGTGCTGCCTCCATCCCCTATCACCGCGACAATGTGTTGAGAACTGTTTTATCGAAGCCTCTATCTGGCTGATTGTGATTTCGCTGGAGTGTCCCGGCTGCGGGTGAAAAATAGTTTGTCAAGGGCTATTATGAGTTGAGGGGATGATTTAAGGAGTCGCCACGACGTTTGAAGGACGCTAAATTATTTTGCGCTGAAAACGCGATTTGCGGTCCTTTTGGGTAGGTGGTGTGAAAAATGGTTAAGTACGTATTACAACACTAGTAACCTACAGACGCCATGTGCCTTTACGTTCTATACTAATAATTATAATTTGAATCATATTTTTAAGCAAATAATATTGTTACATACCTTCGAATAATATTGTTACTGTATCTAAATTTACCTAGCGGTATGAAATTAATCTTTTTTATAAAGGGGAAAAATTGTTTCTTCTACGTCTATAAAAAATAATTAAACATTATTTTATTTTTATACTGAATTTCTGAGTAGTAATAAAATCTTTTACATACTTAAATATAAATCAAATTTAACATTATATCAAATAGATGAATATTAATACTTTAAAAATTAGCAATATTAACTTTATGGTCAAAATTCATATTTTTAATTGTTATCTTTGTTTTATTAATCACTTAATTGAGTTTAAATACATCTACCGGTTTCGAAAAATACCATTTTCTTCTTCAGGATATCTAACTAACTAACTAAAAACATATATTATTATTCCTTCACCAGAATCTATTTTTAAAAAAACAACAATTATTTAAAAAATAAATTTAGTACCTAACTCAAATTGTTACTTAATACAAATTTACTTGAATAATTTAACCGTATAATAAACCGGTAGATATATTTAAACTCAATTAAGTGTCTAATAAAATAAAGATAAATAAAAAATCAATATTAAATATAATAATGAATTTGTGAAAACAAATAATTAATATAAATAATAAGACAAAACACTTTGTTTAAACTACTGTGTATTGATAAATCAACATCTTTCGATACCTATATATAGTATATTCTTCATGAAAAAGATAAAAACAAAACTATAAAAGTATAAGTGGTGGGTAACTTAGTAAGAACTACTATGAAGACATTTAAACATATTGATTTATCCATAAATAATGGTTTAAACAAAGCGTTTTGTCTTATTATTTATATAATATATGGCCACAAAGTAATTTTGCTAATATTGAAGAAATGAATAATTAATGTTTAAATAAACGTCAAAATAAAAAAAACCCGCAGCCATTAGGATTCGATCCTACGCTCCCAGAGAGAATCTAATTTATAATCAGACGCTTTATTCATATGTCGTGGCTATTGATGCGAAATATGGGAATATTATCGTATTTCAATGAATATGTTAACAGAACATTTAGAAGCTTTATAAAATGGATATATCTTTATATGTTTCTAATTGTTCAATATATGTATGTCTCAGTCAAAATAATAAAACAAATTAAATTTTTCAAATTTATAATCATCATTCCATTTAGTATGTTTAAATAAAAGTACCTATGTGAAATACATTTTTTATACAAATTAATAGAAGCATGTATTAGTTGTGGACCGTTTCATTTTGAGAGTGAAAACTTCAAATATTGCTATAATTATTACTTATGTAAGTGAATAAAAATAAAGTTATGAGATAAAAAATGTACCGAGCTTAGTATTGCGTCGGCCTGGATATTGAGAATCAACTACGACGATGGGTCATGGAGATGGTATGCCACGATTGAATGTGCATGGACAACCATGGATCGGAGGTTATTCCATCTTTCGTAACATTTTGATCTTGTTGTCACCAGCCTGCACTGAAGAATGTCGAACTCACGCTGAACCCGATGAAATGGATTGTTAATTTGGATTGTATTGTGTCTAATTGTGTTCCTTTTTTATTAGATTCCATGTGATAATGTATAACATCTTTTCATTTATCTCTCCAGGTATTGATAATAAATTTTTCCAGTTTAGGATGAAGGCAGAATGTGACAAACTAAGGTGAGAATGCGTTTAAGAGGTAAAGAACCTGCCGTTCTTGTGTTATCTATTGACTAGCCGGTGAAGAGGGAAGAAGCTGTTCTTTACCCTCACAACATGTATTGAAGAAGTAATACTTGTGTACACATTTCGTTCATATACATTACTTTTCATATAATATGCATGTAGAAGAAAACACATAATAAATAATAACAAATTAGTGTGATGATGAAATAAATAAGATTGAATAATAATATGCAATGCATTACATATTTAATGCAAATGCATACTAACGGGTCAAATGTTTTATTATTTCTTGTATCATTCAGTACACAGCATAGACTCCAGAAATCAGCTTGTAAATTTATTATACACTCTTTCTAAAATTGAACATTAGTTCAGTCCCCCCGTACCCGACTGGACCGGACCACTTCTATTCCGAGCCCCTGCGTGTCTCCTATGTGCCGCGTCACGCTGACGTCACGCCCGCGGCCGTGCGGAGTTGCCAAAAAGCGCTGATGAAGTTTTGATGACCTCCACTTCTGGTCGGCTGCTTCATTATCGAGGGACGGTGTAATGAAGTCCTAATCCCGGGGTGACCGCGCGTTTCCTCTGACCTGGAACAAGGAAAATCATTTTTGTGACATTTTTGCGATGAACTTTCGAAGTGATTGATATGATGGATTTTGTGAATATAATATAATATACGTCTATTAAAAAAATATTTTTTTAAATATGTTGTAATCGATAATTGATGACGGAATAAAGTTCGAGGTAGAGTTAATTAATATAACGTGAACATTATAAATAAGATTCAGAAAATAGATATTAAGGTATGCTAAATAATTCCTAATAAATAAATATATAAAAATGACTCAATAACTTAATAAAGGAAGTAGAAATAGTAGAACATTTACGACATGTTGAAACTGAAAACTGAAACCTTCGGTTTGAAATACATCGGAATAAGACAAAATTGTCAGTCGCTATAACTAGTTACACATAAAAGACACATTTGCTGACTTGGGAACTATAAACATCTTCATGAATTTAGAATAAACCGTCTGACCAACTCTGGAGACTGTGAGACGTGGTATTGCGAAAGATGTCATCATAATAATGATAATAATTATATTGGATGTTTTTAACAACATTTTCATAAAAAAATACACATGAAGGGCTTTTGGACTCTATTTAGTTTAGTACTAGTGGACGGGCATCTACAGTAGCAGATTCTGTAGATGCTCGTTCACAGAACTTAGTATTTAGGCAATTGTCGATTCTTTCTACAACTATTCCTGCGATTGAAATGAACCTTAGAGTTTAGCGTATGTTCATTAGGTTGTGTGAGATGCAAAATAACGATGGTGTCTTGCAAATATAGAAAAGCCATGTTCGGTGTCGCCTTGTACATCAGCCAACTCATTATTATATTAAAATTCTACTTTTTTATGGAAACTGAGCCAAGTTCAAGAAACAGCAATATTATGCGCAAGAATTTTATCGTTTTGTGCTTCTGCATTCAGAATACTTTAGTCAATTACAGTAGTCCACAAATGATTAAGATATATGAATATACATATTCATAAAGCTTAAGATGAAACTGTTCTTAATATATATTTGTATTTTTCATATTACATATTGTCTTAGATAATTAAAGCGAGAGCGAAAGAAATGTGATTCTGAGAGGGTCCATTTTGTATTCTATAGACCATCAGAAGTACGATTGAACTTTTTCCATAACCTCAAATAATTTCAAACTGAGATACGACTCCTAACTGTGTGTCCATATTTAACCAGATTACCTGAGGATGTATCTAGATGGAGGCAGATAATAAAAAAAAATTAACGCTTTAAAAGTGAACGCAACCATTCAGATCAACGAAAAACTATAACCCAAGAATAACTATTATCATTATAAATTTTGTCATTTAAAAAAAACGATATGCTTATAATATTATGAATATATATAATATTATAGGAATATCAAATAAAATATTTTTATAGAAAGAAGATATTTAAACGATTAAATTAAAATCACTGCAAAATTTTATAACAAGTAAATAAATTCTATATGTGAAAATAAAACACTTGTTTTCAATTCTACTCGTTTAATTTACTTGAGACGCGTTTCGTCTTACAAGGGAATTATCAATCCCTTGCCCTTGTAAGGCAAAACGCGTCTCAAGTAGATTAAACGAGTAAACTAAAAAAAAACAAGTGTATTATTTTTATATTTTCTTAAATAAAATAACATACGTCAAACTGTTTCGCTTATCTCAACCTTCATCAGGACGTATTTAAAACTGATCATAAATTTAAAAAGAGTACTCATATATAAAAGAGCACTCATATATACATAAAGAGGGAGTTAGAATGTAAAATTATATGTGAAAGAAAGAGACAGAATACATATATATATATATATATATATATATATATATTTATTTTTTTATTTTTTATTTATTATCTTAGTTTACCACAATGTTAATATTGCTAATTTTAAAAGTACATATAAAGGGTTTTTCAATAGGGACGCTCAAATTTTCTTTCAATAGGGACAAGAAACTACGCCATATTTCTTCAATTTTTTTTAAGGTTAACACTTGTACTTAGTTGGCAAATCAATATGGAGCAGTACACACCGAAGCAACACTTGCAAATTATTCAAATCTACTACCAAAATTCGCTTTCGCTCACCGCAACTTTAAGAGCATTACGACCATTTTATCGTCGTCATCACTTGCCTGCCACATCAACAATTCAACGTTTGGTGCAAAAATTTGAAAGCACATTGTCGCTACACAATATTCCAGTGCCAGTGAGACAAAGAAATGCACGAAGTGAGGAAAATATTGCCGCCGCTAGAGCATCTGTTCTTGATGACCCAAATGAGTCACTAACACGACGTTCTCAACAATTGGGCATTTCTGTGACGTCATTGTGGCGAATTTTGCGAAAAGATCTTAGCCTACATCCATACAAGATCCAGTTGATACAAGAACTAAAGCCGCTTGACCATTTGAAGCGTCGCCAATTCCTCAATTTGGGCTGCACAACAATTTGAAAATGATCCTGAATTCCATCGAAAAATCATCTTTAGCGACGAAGTTCATTTTTGGCTCAATGGATATGTAAACAAGCAAAATATGCGTTATTGGGCAAGCACCAATCCACACGTGCTTCACGAAACACAATTGCATCCAGAAAAATCACTGTTTGGTGTGGATTACATGCCGGAGGTGTCATTGGACCATATTTTTTTGTTGATGATGCTAATCGTCATGTTACTGTGAATGGTAATCGTTATCGCTCCATGATAACTGATTATTTTTGGCCTCAATTGCAAGGTATGGACTTGGCCAATATGTGATTTCAACAAGACGGCGCTACCAGTCACACGGCACACGCAACAATCTCGACTTATTGAAAACCAAATTTGGTGAGCGTGTTATTTCGCGAAATGGACCAGTTCAATGGCTGCCTAGATCATGCGATTTAACACCATTGGACTATTTTCTTTGGGGCTATGTTAAATCTTTGGTCTATACCAACAAGCCGGCGACGTTACAAGAGCTAAGAGAAAATATTGAACGCGAAATTGGTGCGATTCGGGCCGAATTATGTGAAAAAGTGGTGGAAAATTGGATTCAACGATTGGACTTCTGCAAACGTGCCCGCGGTGGTCATGCGAGGGAAATGGAATTTTATAAATAATTGCCACTAAATGTACTTCAAAACATAATAATTTTTTTTTAGATATGTTCATTCGTTTTTGTTTTATTTAAAAAAAAAGTTTGAGCGCCCTTAATGAAAAACCCTTTATATACATATATTTAAATAGAACATCAAGAGAGACAGAATATAAAATTATATGCGATAAAGAGAGACGGAATACATACACAGATAAACAGAACATTAAGGGATGGAAAAATATAGTGTTGATGGATATTTATTTTATTTTAAAGGAAACATACCTAATATGGAGCTAATAGATAAATTAATTTGGTTATATAGAATTGGTGAACCACTATTTATTGCCTTTTTTATATCAAGAGCTTCTAAATTGTTCAACCGGAGGCCAAACCCGTTTTTATGGAGGACATTGACCCCTATGGTATTATTAAAAGAATGGTCTTTTTCAATAATATGGTTGAAAAATTCTGAGAAATTATCACTGCTTAAACATTTAAGATGTTTTTTGAGACGAATATTGATATTACGCGCAGTTTTGCCTATATATAATGAGGGACAATTATTTCAAGTTAATTTCTGTATACCCGAATGGCTTAATTTGTTATCTTTATCTATTGAGTTTATTAAAAAATTTCGTAAATTGTCGTTTATGAAGAACGCTGGCCTGATATTAGAAGAAAGATTATTCACGCAAAGGGAAGAAAAATTAATAATATATAGAACTCTACGCCATTGGTAACTTACGTCATTATTAATGTTTTTACCGGGAGGAATAGTGAACAAGAAGTTATTAGTAGCTATGTGGTTAAATTTTTTATTAAGAATTATACTAATAAGGTTCATATCATAATCATTCTTTATTGATATTTGTTTGATTGTTTCTAATTCTTTCGATTCGATTCGAATTCGTTTTATTTTCATATATGTGATTAAGGAATTCTACAAACTTACCTCGGAAACAGTAAATATGTATATACATTTTTATTATTTTTTTTATTAATAACTTAAATATATGATGTTGTACATTAACTATCCCCCGTTCAGAAAAACATTTGCTAAGCTCGCTAGAACACTTACTTTTACTCGGAGATTTTAATATATAATATTTTTATTAGAATATTGCGAGTAGTTGAAATCGATATTTATTTTAAAATGTCTCACTACTCATTGACAATTATTTATTTTAATGTTCGCAATAAACTGATTTAAAATGCAATGGCAGCATTTCTTAAAAAACGGAGTCCGTACCTCAGCGGGTACCTATTAATTTACCTACAGCCATGAATTTTTTTTAGAAACATCTGCTGTCATTTATGGACATTTTTTTCTTTAGCTCACGTTCATCCACTTTGAATACATATGCCTCTTAACGACCGCTCTAGTTTACCAGCCTCTTCTTGCATATTTTTAATTGTTTTCTATGTATGATTAATGCTGACGCGAAATGGTCTCGAATATTCTGGAACGTTTCAGCCCTGATCAAGTGAATATGGCAAAATAGAAAATGATGTGGACTTTATACTTTTTTAAATGTATTCTTATCCATCTTCTTGTATCCTATTCTTTCAGCGGACGTTAGCAATCATGTTGGCTATCATAACTTTGTTTAGTGCGGGCCGGAAAAGCTCTGTGGTAGACCATTGCCTCAAGTTCTTCAGCTATGATGACATCTAGCAATATTTACAAGTACAAGATCTCATACTTTCCCGGTTGTCTCATCACAAGTTTGATATATTTTTATTGTTTTAAAAACATTATTTTCTTAATTCATGCGAACAAAAACATTTTTATTCGTAAATCAATCCATCCCCTTATTTTGAGCATTATTTTGTAGATTCACATCTCAACTCGGCTATCATTTCTCCGGTAAGTATCGCATGCTTTCATTCCATAAAATAATATCGAAAACACATAGCATCTGACCATTTTCATTCGTGATCGTTTTAAATTTACCTGTTTTTTTTATGATTTTTGAAATACGTCATTATAATTGCCGTGAGAAAAGCTCGAACGGAATAGGTCGCTGAGATTATCTGGTTGGAAAAATAACAAATGATGTACTCAGTTTTTCATTTTAATGGACGTATAATGATATTCTGAAAGTTGTGCAAATTTCCAACACGGCCGAGAGAGATACCGTTAAACTTTTGGGGTCTTTCATTGAAAAATTGAGTTTCCACCCGGGGGCAGGGCTGGCAAGGAAAGGGATGGAACGATTCTCACAAAGGCCGACCTTTACAATTTTACCCCACATTGATTTTATTTAACATTGTGAAAGCTTGAATAACTTTTGTTCTGATTTTGATCGAACATTTTAAAATTAATTTACTAGAGTGCCCGCCTCCGTACTACAAATATTCGCGGAATTAAATTCGAGAGGAGTAAAACGTATTTTTATTCCGTATACACATAATAACTTTTACAAAAAAAAAAAAACAAAGTAATCCTCAATATATTCAATTAATTAGCGTTATTGAAACTGTTATGATTTATTAAACTTTATGATTTTATATAATCCAATTGGATATAAATCAATCAGAAGCATCGTTATCCAATATTCTAACGTAATCATTATACAGTGTGTACACTAATATTTAAATAGTTCTACAACTCTCTCAATACATTTTTTTTTTCTCTATTTTTATTTTAATTCCTATCTAATCTTTATTTTTCTTGAATTAAATAACACCACAATAGCACAAAAACAACTGGCTACTTTAACACAGACGGCAGTCTAGCAAAGTAGCCAGGACAATGCTGCATATATCAGAGGTGGAGGCTACTCCATCTCACACAATAAACTACACTATACTACTAGTATACATTTAATTGCAATATAATTGTATCTTATGTTTATCATATTATATTACAATATATTCACATGTTACAACAAATGTATGTCGATAAAGTCTAATAAATAAATAAATTTCGATTTTTAAAGAACATATTGTTTCTTAATAAATTGAATTATTAATCTTTTGGTATTTTTTAATGAAACACTTTAGTTACTTAATCATTAATTTCCTTGATTTATCGCATCTTCCTTTGGAAGAGAATTGAGGCTCTGCCATAGTCGCTGTTGATCTTCAATTGCCTTAGTCTTCTGTGATAACCTAAAATTCATTAAAATATTTTGGACCTTCTGAATACAAGTTTTTTAATCTGCTTATTTAGGCGCTATAACAGATCAGGATTTCCTTTCTTTGGAATTATTTGTTCAGTATTTCTTGATTTGATATAATAAGAGGTTGATATTAGGTACATTCAGTACCTATCTTTAATTATCAGGTGATCAGGAATCTTATATCACAGGTTGAATGTGTATATGACAGGTTAAATGTTATAATTCATTCTTAGTTTCAATTAATAGGTCTAAGAAATGGGTTAATAAAATATTTTCTTAATTACTTGGTAAAAATCAAAAATATTGAAGAATATTTAAAATTACACATTTAACACAATTTAATTGTTTTGAAAACAATTCACCGTACTATTTCATTTTTTATAAAATATTTGCAATATGTATATAATATAATATCACATACAACGTATGTCGTGGTTATTTTTTCTAAATTTATTCAGATTTTAAATACGACATGAAAATATTATTGATGTTTATAACTTTTCATTCGTCTCTTAATTGTGTGTCTTCTTCATAATTTTTTTTTTAATACAAATTAAATGAATCCCAAAAATATATACATAAACAAATATCAATCGGAAAATATTTAGTTGCTCAAGAGAAGTACGTTCTCCACTTTCGCTATAGCAATCGAATTCATTTTCGACAAATTTTTGAGCTTATACTTGTGAATTTTATTTTTTTGTACTTGTCAAACAGTGAGTTTACCACCAGACTTGGTTAAATAAATGTTGCAGAGATCACTACCCTTAATCTTAAGGACTATGACTGAAAGAAATAAGTCAAAATAGTTGGGGGTGCGCCCTAGAAAATGCATCATTATCTAAAAAAAAAAAATTGATCCACGTCCTTAAAGTTTTATAAATCCACATATTAAATATAATAATTAGAAAGATATACATATAACATCAATTATATCTAAAAATATTGTTGTTGCACTACCGCGATGATGTAGACGGCTTTCTAATAATGAAACAATAGATGTATTAATTTGGAAAAGTGTAACATTTGTCATCGAAATCTCATCGAAAATTCGAAATCGAAATCACATCGAAAATTTGTCGCTGTAGGACAGTCGGATACTGCACCTTCCCCGGTATGAAAAGAAATCTAGGTTCGAATCTCGGTGGCGCAACAACAATATTTTTCGATAAAATTGATTTTATATGTATATCTTTCTAATTAGTATATTTAATTAGTATTTAAAATATCAATCGCCATCATGTATCAAAACAAAAGGACCAGTCCTGGAACACTGATAAATATGCCTTAGTTATGCTAGTTATTGATTTGTGGTTTTCAAAGTAACACGCCACGTGCGTTACAGTTAAGGTATAACTGAAATAATGACGCTCTAGCATAGTTGGATAATGCACCTTCCCCGAATCTCGGTGGCGCAATAACAATATTTTTCGATAAAATTGATTTTATATGTATATCTTTATAATTAATACATTAAATTAGTATTTAAAATATCACAGACCTATGTTTTGAATAATTACAACTTCACAATAAGAATGTGTTATCTTAATAAATCCAAATATATTTTTTCATATTCTCATTTATTTAAATTCATCGAATATTATTTTTATCATCACTGCATACCTTTTCAGTCTAATTCATATGTTCTATCTTATATGCCTAACATATTTAACCTGCGTACATTTATTTTACAGTTTTTATTTTTAATTAGTTTATTCTGACTTATAAAATGTACTTATTATTATCACAAAAAATGTACCTATACTAACACAAATGAACGAGAATATACCAGATTTTGCGTATACAGTATTTCATCTATCATACCATCTATGTACACATCTAAGCAGTATGCTCACGCACCATTCGCGATCATTAGTTGCTTCCGTTGACTGCTTTTCCAAAACCAAAAAAATATGTATAGGTATTTACAGTTTTGATATGTGTTTACTATATATTGTGCGCAAACATTCAGAAATTACTTTTTAATAATCAATTGAAAAAATCTTGCATTGAGTAAATTTTTGTTTTACAGTATGACTAGCGGCCGTTGCCCGTGATTTTGGGAGTAGTTTGGGGTAGGGTCCGGTGTTTCGTCAATCTAAAATTAAATTTAAATATTCCATTTTGTTTGTGATTTCATTGAGTATATCGATATTAAAACTATGGAAAGCGTACCGTAATGGTTTGAACCAGGCTTGAGTGTCTTTTTCAATGGAAATATTCTTAGAATAACGTCAGGGGTTAATTTCATTCAGAAACTCACCAATCTGTGGACGTTAGATGATGAAATAAAACGTGAGTTTGTGTATTATCGTTTATCAAGTAAGGAATACGAATATAAATAGTACAGATGATACTGAAGTATGAAGAGTTAGCGGAATGAGTCGTCGCTCGGTCTCAATCTAGTCCAGAGCACGAACACCTCGGCGAGCCATCTGGGCCAACCTCGTCCCCGAGTGTAGATGTCGCCTGTGTCATCGGTTAGATGGGCTCGGCGGTGATGGTGGTGGATTTGAATCGCCGCCACTACAATTCATAATAAATCCATTGAATAAAAAAATACTCTGTGAAAAATAAACAAACTGAATTTTTCAAGAGGTCAATTCCTCCCATCACCTGATGATGAAAGGGACTGCACGTCTCGAAACTTGTAGTGACAATAACCCAACGTGTGTAGTGCAAAGATTAGTTGTGAAAATTAAAATAACAAATTTTTTGCTCCAAATTATAAATTTATGTTGGTATCGTGCTAATATTGTAATTGTTAAATAATGATACTATAAAAACATAATTAAGTTTAGCGTTTGGTATAGAAATCAAGATGTATATGATAGGGTTAGTAAAAGTGTACATAGCGTTAAAAAAACATTATAATAAATATACTACGTAACAATTTGTAATAATAAATTAATTTTAATATTTCACTTCTTTCTGTGAGATTATAGTGAATTCTTTTAAATACACCCGCTTAAATCAGTCACGAATATGGTTTATTATTTCAATATTAAATATAAAGTGTTGAACAATGTGTCTTTGAGTAATTGTATACGATCCAATTAAATTAGTTTGACTTTCAGTAATAGCTTCCCGAGTAAGCTGTATTCCTTTAGGCCTGTAAGCTTTTACGTGTTAAGGTGTCTATCAACAGACGCTATAACTATTTCCACGCATTTTCATTTTAATGAAGGTAGAACAGCTTTGACCTATCACATCGGATGCGTAGGGTTCCTAAATCTATCTTAGAGATCAAATAGTATTTCTGAAATAGATTTGCAAAGGTTGGTTTTATCACGTTTTACGTATAATTTAATACAGGTTTAAATAATGTATTTTTATATAATGAATAGGTAGTAATTGTTGCTACAACGTGAATTCTGATATACCCCAATTCTTAGATAAATACAACTCAAGTTAAGTCAACCTAGATTTATGAACTAACTAATAATTGAATGATTTCGGAAACTGTTAAATTAATACATCCATTATACTGGGAGGTTCTAGAGTCAAAGCTACTCGTAAATTATGATGACCTGACAGTTGCGCGAAAAACAAATGCGCGCCGACAATAACGCGCATGACAACTGCAAAAAAATCATTTCCATAAGTGAAAATAACGATTTTTAATTAAAAAAAAAAAACAAAGATAATTGTATAACTATAAACAGTTTATGTGTAAAACGCCTTTGAGGTGAAAGTTTTTACGAAAGTGGCGCTATACAAATTATCCATTATTATTATTATTAACTGCGACAATGACGGCAAAAGCAAATGGCGACATTTATTCTCGTGTATTTCATTTTAAAAAGTATTTTAAATTTAAAACATACTCATTACATGAAATAATCAGAGAAAAAATATCGTTCGGAAAGAAAGCCAGTTTTTAAATTTTAGAAGTTTTTTTTGTTAGGTTACTGAAATTTAAACGCTCAATTGGATATAAAATACATTTTTATTGGACATAAAATACAATTAATATGAATAAATGTTTTCATTTATATTCATTTTAGGGTTCAAAATACGCTTAGCAAATTTTATTTTTTTTAGTTTTATTTATTGTCGGCGCGCATTTGTCTACGTGCTGTTGTCGTGGTTGTACCGCGCTCTTTAACCTTGCGCACCGTTGTACGCGCGATATTGTCGACGCGCAAGACTACTGCGCGCCTTTGTACGCGCGATATTGTCGACGCGCAAGCCTACTGCGCGCCTTTGTACGCGCGATATTGTCGACGCGCAGTAGTCGGGGTGCCATAAATTAAACTTCTTTTATATTATCAATTTGTATTATACTCTGAAACATACAATTCTTGGCGCTTAGTCAAAACGTTTAATGATAAACTAGTCAATTTGATCTAGTCTAAATGTAGCCTTCCATATTAATATTCTTAAAATACTATGTTTCTTAAAAAACTTCTGTAAGAACTATATCAATAGTAGGTAGACTTTTAACAATTTGCCTGAGACATTATTATTATTATTATTATTATTGTGAAGAAGAAAGATGGGTAATAGACAAGGTCGAAGTTCAAAGAGGATTGGAAGATATTCCATCAATTAGTGAAAAAAGCAACAGACATTTATATGGTGATAAAAGTGGTCGACTATAGTCAAAAGGATGACGATTGCGATATTCGGTCATCAGGTATCGACTAGGAAGAAGATATTTCTAGTATGAATAATGATTCGTAATCCATACTATTTTTATAAAACCTGTGAAATGTGAAAATGGTTTCACTGTAAAGATTTTTAAAAGTAGGTGTTATTACATGACTGAATGAATATATCATGTATTATTAATTATATAAGGGAACATTTTCAAAAAGTATATTCATGTATACTCGTATATTACTAAAAAGAATTCATATCTAAATCTATTATGCGTGTATAAGGAAAACGTTATTTAATATTTGTTTATGTTTATGTAACATTTATTTTTATAACTGCCAAAAGTTAGCGGTCATGGGGACGGTGAAAGGGAAAATTCGAATGGATACAGTGTACAATTTTCAAATATCTGCAGATTGAAATGGACTTGATTTCTGTTTGAAAATGTACCATCAAAACAAAACGGTCACATATCCACCAAATTCATACATTTCTAAGGAATTTGACACATCACTTCACATAATATAAGAATATTATTTCAAATTTCCCCACGTGGTACACCAGAGGTCATCAAGATATTATATATAAGATAAGATAAACAAATAATTGACATTAAATAAATTAAAGATGGTTATGGCGTAGTGGTGCTCGAAGCGAGTCCACATACTAACATATACACAACTTTCAAATACTTTTACCCCGTACTTCCATATATTTTACATTAAATATAATAAAAAATCGCTTTATCTCTGAGATATCTGATATTTGTTTAATAGCAGTGCTTTTGTAGGCAAAAATCCAGCAATTATGTGTTCTTGGACATATTCAAATATTGCTAAAATTATAGATATCTCATAGAAACGAAGCTATTTATATTATATTAAATGGAAAAAATATGGAAGTATGGATAATAACAGAGCTTACAACCTATATTCGGCTGTAGTTGAAGTTATAGCTAATACACAAAGTGTTTCTACATGGTAATGTTTACACATATTCCATGGTAATATATACACATATTACGACCAGCCAAAGACAGGTCGTAGGCCCTGTAATTATCCATACTTTTATATTTTACTATTTAATATAATATAAATAGCTTTGTCTCTATGAGATATCTATAATTTGTTAAATAACAATGCCTTTGGAGGTAAAAATCCAGTATTTATGTATTCTTGGACATACTCAAATATTTTAAATAATTAACAATTTCGTTTTAAAAACAACATAGTTCTATGAAAATTTCATTAGCTGCTGG
Source organism: Eubasilissa regina (assembly GCA_022840565.1). Taxonomy (NCBI): domain Eukaryota; kingdom Metazoa; phylum Arthropoda; class Insecta; order Trichoptera; family Phryganeidae; genus Eubasilissa; species Eubasilissa regina. The sequence continues at coordinate 24,526,555 of JAINEB010000011.1, read as the reverse complement.
AATAAAATATTTAACAACTGGCTCACTGTAGGCAAAACTTGGTATTTGAATAGCTTTTAATTAAACATAAACATTTATTTTTATTAGGTTCATTTTTTAAATATATTATGTACTTATATTGATAAATAATGTCTAACGGCCTGACGTATTACTCTTCCAAATTAATTTTCATTAAGTATACATTTTCACCTGGTTAATTACTATGAGTGTTGCGTAATATTTCAAATATCAGACAAATGTACCGAGGGTATGCATATAAAATTTGTAGAAGTAAATACAACATATCAGTAAGAAAGTAAGACATATGTTTGAGTACCCTGCCTGCTACACTAGTAATTTACTATCACTAGTAATTATAGCAGACAGTATTCCTCCAGTATAATAGTAAGCAAAGTGCAATTGGAAATAATAGGTTTCTCACCGTAATATATGGAATAAGAAAACATAAATGATAACTCAGCTGAAAGTTCCTGGTTCGAGTCATATTATTTTGCTTACGCTTCTAAGTGATTAATTTAATTTATTTTATTTACAATATATTAGTTTACATCAGAAATACAGATGATGACAAATACACACATATCATAAAATACATGGTTGTATAGTTGTGAAAATATTATTATAAAAATATAAAAATTACTTCAAAATAAACAACAGGAAGTACTCCCTTGCGCACGTATATTATTCTCTTTAAAGAAAGGATTAAAATTAAAATTTAAGGCTCATTAAAGGAATCAAAAAAAAAAAGGCTTACAAAGTTTTATAAAAATGGTTATTTCACGGATCTTGGTTTCGTTTTATGATAATACATTCAGTGCTGTCTGTTTTTATGTATCATATTCGTTATAGCACTGTATAAAGGGTTCTTTATTAACCGTGCTGGGTAATGTTCCATGGATGGTAAGCTATACGTACACACGTCGTTCCAACCTCTTTTTAGCCATCCTCACACCGTTTACCCTTCTGGGACCCTGAGCTTGAAATAACCTCGGGTCCGAACCTTTCAGTTTGTAAAATAGGTGGTTTAATTACTACAGAAACCTAAGATGGAATCCACGTAATTTGGCCGTGATTGGATGTCGTACAATACAAACGATTTGTTAAGATTGAGGGATTCACGAGAGAGATTGTTAGATAACTCAATTATAATAAATAATAGAAACATTAATTTATAGTTAGAACATAAGTAAGTTATCGAGAAAATATCTGAAATATAATTTTTTTTGGTATAAATAAAAATTACATAAATGATAAGAAAAATCACTTTGTTTAAATCACTATACGTTGCTTTATCAACATGTTTCAAGACCAAAGATGTCTGTCTGCTATAATACAGTAAAATACCAGTGTAGTAGGCAGGGTACCGAAATACATGTATCACTTTACTGCAATGTTATCTGATTATAACAATATAATAAACACACTGTACTGCACTATGAATCAGAAAAATAAATTAATATTATTATTATTATTATAATGGTTTCTTCATCATGATTCAAATTGTATACTGAAATTAAAAATAAAGCATGGATAAAAAACAAACTATAAATATAAGTGATGAGTAACTAATTAGGAACTACTGTGAAAAAAAAATTTAAAGATGACAATTTGCAAAAAGAATCGGTTATTAATACTTTTTCTAATTTCTAAACTTTATAATTTATCTAAACATTTTGATAAATAAATATATATTGATAGTGTAGTTGTACTTGAAGTGTTTACATAAAGTAACATATATATAAGTTCCAAAAATTTGATGGATACGGAGATTGATTAATGGATGAGAATGGTGAACGTTAAATTTGTGTAAAGAGATCACTTGAGCCAGCTGAAGACAGGTCGTAAGCCCTGTAATTACCCATACTTCCATATCTTTTTATTAAAAATAATAAAACTAGTTTAGTATCTACGGGATATATATAATTTCTTTAATAACAGTTTGTAGGTGAAAATTCTGTAATTGTGTGTTCTTGGACATATTCAAATATTGCCAATATATATATAACGGTTTAAGCAAAGTATTTTTTCTTCTCACTTATATAAAATGATGCCACAAAGTAAGTTTGAAAATATTTAAGTAGTAAATATTATATTTTATTGTCAACAATGTAAAACACATACAACAGTCACTGAATCTTGGTGATGAATTTTACAATGTCACGTGATGTACCCACCCACTTGCATCAAAATTAATTGTAACTAATTGTTACTGTATGTAACTAATCTAAGCGCGCCCAATTATTAATTTGAAAACGCATCATCGATCAGATTTTCCAGTCAATAAAGTATTCCCAATTTTCATATTAAAATTTTCTAGTACATATTACGTATTCGAATGAAAAATGACTTTTTCATTTTTGGTAATGTTTCGAAATGTAAATAAAAAAATCATAATTTCGGTTAATTGAGAGTACTGTAATATTATATTTAATTTATATTATTTATATTGATTGAACTCAAATTTGTGATAAAAATATTGGACGTATCTTCGATGGTGTTTAAGATTCGAATAAATAACAAAAATTTTACTAAAGTATTATAAATTGTTAGTCACAGAGTATTATTTTTGTTTTACCGTCCTTTCCGATGCAAACACAAAATATTCATAGGGTTGTTTGTATCAAACGCTCCAACCCCTTTGGAAAGGACGTTACACATATGCGACGTGGACTTTAATGCTAATGAGACATTCGGGCTGTGCGCGGGCATTGTATGACCGCACCGAACCTTTGCCACGACAGAGTTGCATTACGGTTGACACTTGGTGTAATGTTTCCTTTATCTCCTCTAGTACGTGGTTAGTGGGGCTACTCAATGTGGTTTTGACCTCCCAAAATAGATACTTCTTACTTTAAACTCAAAGAACGTATTCCATATACGTTGATTAAATTGAGAAACATACTTTACAAAACGCTAACAGAGTTCGTTAGATTAAGAAATGTTTAATTACAAAACGATCATCGTTCGTTTTATAGAATTATACAGATCGCATATTCTACATTTACAATTTTTTCTAAAAATAGTTAGGTACATAAGAATTATAATACCATTTCAGTATTTTAAGAGAGCCAATACTTGTATAAAATGTCTTGTGATTGTATATGCTTTCTTGAAAATGTAGTTATCTTATGTAATAAAGATATTTTTAATACATATTAAATGTATCAATAAGAAAGATATCATCAATTTTTCGAACGAAGCACAATTTCATATCGATGGCTATGTTAACAAATAGAACATGAGATACTGGTGCCTCGACAACCCAAGAAAACGCCATCAAAAACGTTTGCATTGTCCAAAAACGACAGTGTGGTGTGCGATTTCTGCCCGAGGGATAATTGGCCCTTAGTTTTTTAACCAGCGAGAGTCACTGCTGACGTGTATTGCCGAATGATCGACGAATTTTTGGTACCGCAACTGCAGCTATTTCCCGGATTCAACAACAGAACACAGTTTTAACAAGACAAGGTCACTCCACAACAGCTAGAGTTTTAATGGAGAAGCTGAGAGGAATTTTTCCCAATAAATTAATCAGCAAGTACGGAGACATACCCTGGGCACCTCGGTCACCGGACCTTATACCGTGTGACTTTTTTTTGTGGGGATTGTTTAATTCGAGAGTTTACAGTAACAATCATTGAACAATTCAGGTCGTATAAGAAAATACCCGCCGCGAAGTTGCTGCCATTGAACCAGCGCTTTGTCAATGTCTATTGTCAGCGCAATATCTTGAAAGAAATGGACGGCATTTAGACGATATTATTTATAAAACTTTAAATTAGCATCGTTAAACTCCATTTTTTATAAATAAAATATGAATTAAATATATTAATTAGAAAGATATACATGTAAAATCAATTTTATCGAAAAATATTGTTGTTGCGTAAATTTAATCGTTCCATTATTTTGAAAGAGCCATCTACATTATTTTTACGGAATCTCAAATACCTTTCAGTAATCTGATAACAGACGCCAGAATTATTAATTCATTAATTATTTGAATGAAATGATTAAATGTATTAATATCAAAAAGGTAACATATGGATTCGAAAATTTGTTGCTAAAAATATCGTCGCTATAGCATAGTTGGATAATACACCTTTCCCGGATTGGAAAAAGTTCCAAGTTCGAATTCCGGTGGCGCAACAACAATATTTTTCGATAAAATTGATTTTATATGTATATCTTTCTAATTAATGTATTTAAAATATCACACACCTATGTTCTGAATAATCACAACTTCACAATAAGAATGTGTTCTTATAATAATAAAATATGAGAATAATAACATGGTGGTTTTTTTTTATTTATTATTAAACTTGAATTTTTTTCGCTGGACACCTTTAATAACCTTCCGTGGCGCATTTTTATGTCGTAGATTAGTTTTTGTTGTGAAATTATTTCACTAGAGATTCACTTAGATACATTAGACCATTAAATAGCATATGCAGGAGTTGTGAATCAGCTATTTACTGCAGATACCTACTTAGCTGCTACCAAATTTTATAATTTAATAATTTTTAATAAAAGTTCTGCATTTCACACTATACGTCCTCTACGATATTTAATTCAAAAATACTTCTACGTTTTTATCTTACGTACCGAACGAAAGTAACGTCTATAATGTATTTTTTATTATTATTATTTTTTGTGAAAATAAGGGTTGGATCAGCAAGTTCATGACAGGACCAACACATCCCTTTCATATGATTACGATATTATAAAATCATAACTATACGATGCAATATTATAAAGACTATTTAAATGTCATAAAAGAATGAAGATAATTTTGGAAATAAGATGACAGAAAGTATTACATTTTTATTTGTTTAAATTAATTTTAGTTTATGAAGTAACTTATAATAATTTCTACTTATAATTAATATAAAATATACAATTCAGAGTTATAGAATTACTCAGAATTGTTAGAAATAAGCAAAGCACGTGATGATGTGTATATATTAATTAATTGAATTTAAGCATGAGTTCTATTCTAAAATTATTTCCAATTCTCACGAACATTCGATTGTATTATTAAAGCCTGCTTCCCTTGATGTATGAAGTGAAGCCTGGACGCGGCGGGAAAAGAAAAAAAGCAGACTGAGTGCAGTAAAAATGATATTACTTAGTGGCAAATTCTAATATAATATAAATTATTTAAAATTTTGTTTTTAACCACTTCACGAGTTTAATTTACTACACTAATCTGTTTCGTAAAATATAATTTCCTCCATCAGGAACATCCTTCATAAACTAAATAAATCCATGTCAAACTATTCTAATATTTTTAAGTTCTATAAAAAAAAATATATATATAAAAATTATAATTATATAAAAATTAAATCTAGTAGTTACTAAATTTAAATTGTTTCGATGATAATAGATGTGGAAATTCATTTAATGATATAAAAATATTAACAACAAAAAAATAGGATATGACTTGTGGTTACATTTAGTTGGTTATTTATAATATTTTGGTAAATTTTACACGTTTTACTTATTTCTAATGATTTTAAATTATTCAGTTTAAAACCAGCATTGTATGTTTATATGTAAAACAGACAATACCAAATTTTTATTGAAAGGATGATAATTTTCTAATGAATGATTGGAAAACTCTGAAAAACCATTATTATTTAAACATCTTAAATGCTCTTTGACTCTTATATTAAAATTTAGACATTTTTGGCACAACCAGGTAAATCACATACTGGATGACCATCTGGTTAGAAACATAAAAAGTCGAAAGGCTTCAATGAGAAGATGTATAAATATGGATGAGGCGAGAGATACTTTTCAGGACAGAAGGCAAGTATGACATTCTCTCATCACTGCCTATCCCCGCGGAGAAACGGCGTGAATGTAAGATTACTGATTATTTTGTACATTTTATCGAATAGGTTATATTGTTAATGTAACTTAGTATTCATCACATGATAATACTTAACTGAAATTCTTATTCATTATGCGAGACGAAGAAGTAAAATATTTACGAATATAAATATAAATACGGAATATTACGAATTAGCATAATATTTAAAAACATATTTTGGACTGTGGAAGTAAATAAGACTTTAATATTGATCAACCGATATACTTACATAACTATTCTATTAACTAGATATATAATTAAATTAATAAACGTCTTGAGTCAATCTTATCGCTTAAATCTTTTAGGCTGAAGGTAATAAATAGTCTACAGTTGGAAGGTATCCCGAAAAACGACTGATTTGTAAAATTCAGAGATTAATTCAAAAATTTATTTAAAAAAATGCACATTTAATTGAAGATACCACTGCGCAACTGGTTGAATTCTCATTTATGGCTCTTTCAAAAATAATAAATATTTTCGCATTTTTTACGAAAATGTGAATTTTTATTATTAATTTATATCAGGAGTTATAAACTAGACAAGACTTTTTTAAATTCATTACTTAAATAAGATTTTAGCGCTAATGTAAAATTAATAAACTGCATGTTATTTGCCATAATTATGAAAATACAAGCGTTATAAGAAAGACCACGACCATTAAATTTATTTGTAGCGTGCCACAAAATTAAATTAATACAGAAAATTCTTGCATATACGAAATATATTTTCTTATAATCTTGAAGTCAAGATTACGAAGACGAATCTAATAAAATATTTATACGATTATATTTGTACGAATATAATATTTAATAGTTTATTAACTTTGTTTATAAAACCATTATGATTTATTTATATTCATCAACCGGTTTCGAAAAATATCATGCCAATAAAACTAATTAAAATTGTGTGTCAAAATTATTTTATGTTTTCAAATTGAATTTGTATTTTACAAAACCGTTTGGTGAATATAAATAAATCAAAGTGGTTTTAAAAACAAAGTTTTTTCCTAAAAAACAAATTAAAAAAACCGTTAATTATTAAAATGAACCACAACGTGTTTGCATTAAATATTTAAAATATAGTGTAATATTATTAAAATTTTTTTTATTTATTATTTAAAAAAGTTTTTCTTACTGTGCGTTAAATGGATGAAATATATATTTTGTTGAGGTGTAACCTGGCGATCTATCATTCAGCGGCCAGATCAACCGAGAAAACATGAAATGTGGATACGGATCTTGGAATGCACCTTGCCGACGATTTTTCTCTTCACATGTGATAAATTTATAACAACTTGTGTAATTCGAATGGTTAGGAATCTATTCTACATTATTTAAAGAAATTACTAAAATTACTATTAATCGCAGTGGTTTATTACATGGAGCAGTGATCATTACAAATGCAAACTAAAGTAATCCTAAACAAATATAATCGGCGAAGAATGTCCAAAGTTGAAGATGTAGAACCGCCATCACGGTAGGTTCACAATTCACCGTAGACAGAAAAAAATGGAACAATAATAATAATACATGACTTTGTGTTTGGGACGCGCTTCCTCCACGTTTCAAACTCGTTACTTATAATCCCTTGTCGCCACGTACTGATTTGGAATGAATTGGCTTATAGGCCGATGTCATCCGCTATCCTTATCGGTAGATCGTGGCCAGCGATCGGACACCCATCCGGAACTCTTTTGCGACATTGTGCATCATTAATTACAAAGTGTTTCATCCCGCACCCAAGGGGGAAATAAAATATTTCTGCAGGAGATATGAACATAATGCAAATTAGGATTTATCATAAGATAAGTAGAAAGTTGATGCATTAGTAATAGTGACTATTTCTCTTACCTAGTGTCCCATTACGGATTTATTAATTTACACGAATTTAAATTAACTCGTACTACGGTCGGCAGGACCGCCGTCCAATGCCATCGGTCGGTTAAGACCCACTCTCGATTAGCGTGACAACTTCTAGCCTGGCGAGCGTCCTAACGCGACAACCTAAGTGTTGCCATATTCAAAATTTTATTCTCCACCCGAATTATTTAGATGATTTAAATAATTCACCTGCTAACGCATTTATAACGTTACAATTTATAACAGTGTATATGTAATTAAATGATTTTTAAGTTTTAAAAAAAAAAAATAACCGTTTAAGAAATTATTTCTTCGTCTAACATAAAATGAAACAAAACGCTAAAAAAACTAGGCTCTTTATTGAAATTTTTTGTTTTAAACCAATTTGTTTCCGCAGCAATTTAATTGTCGAATTTTCATTAGAAAATAAAAATAATAACGAAAGAAACAAATGTAATGTTAAACGTGCCAATTTTCATAGTGCGCTTCCGCGCACCCGGAAACGGCAGGCGATGATTGGTCGACGGAGCGCGTGTAATTTTCAGCGCACTGTCATTTCCACGTGTGTTCCTCTCGCCCTCGCCGACACCCTGTCCCTTTCTTTTCCCAACTGATGGGTATTTCTGTCGCCGTCACGATAGCGTAATAATAATATGGGAATGATCATAAATCCTGTCATGCGATTGGTGGGAACGTAAATTTGATATGTATGGCGTAATGGCCATGATGTGAAAAAATTCTGATGAGATTTGAATTTTATGGCCAACTTTTTGATTTAAACAATTTATGACAATATTACACATAAAAAGGGTAATTATGAAAATGATTTTATATTTATCAACAGTTTTTGGTAAAAGTATTTATAGATTTTTGAAGTGAAACGTATTTTGCCGCATTAGGTACAGTAAATTCAAACGGTCAAAGGTCACCGTCGAATATAGATAATCAAGAATATTACCTTAAAATGTCCTACTGAAAGAATGTTTTCATTTAATAAATTCAAACTATTTCAAACCTGTGTCCGGACGTTCGAAAAAGACGACACCGAAGACGGTTTCACATCTTTTGTACGGGGTCCGCACAATTCATTTCGCTCGTGGCGAGCGAGATTGAATTTACAGTCGCGATCGTTACTTAACATTTAATAAATACATTTTCTGTATTTCGATATGAATACATTTTCTGTATTTCGATATAAATACATTTTCTGTATTTCGATATAAATACATTTTCTGTATTTCGATATAAATACATTTTCTGTATTTCAATATAAATACATTATATTTTAACGAATAATGTGATATTGTATATAGAATTTCTTTGTTCATGTCAGTTGAAAAAAGAACGTGCTGCTGTTTACTAATACTTTACATTTTATTTTAACATTTGCCCCCTTTGTTCGTTATATCTAAAAAAGTATGCCATAATCAAATGCAGCGAGACTAAAAGCACACCGGGAGAGAAAATGCACGAATGAACTACCCACAGTAAAATAAACAAAAAAATGTGCAGTTTAATGTATTGTAGAAAGGGATAAGAAATCCTCATGATTGACGCTTACATATCATCAAACAAACAAATTACTGAACTATTTACTAAATATACATGAACTAACGCAAATTCCTTGTAGCAATATTTTAATTTTGGTGTCACCCATGTGATCACTTTGGTACTACTTATGCAATCAAATAGATCCGCAAGTTTTTTTTAAATATGACTAGATTTGAACGAAAATATAAACGCTGACAATATAATATGCATTAATGTAAAAAATATATCTCGTTTACACAAAGATTTAATTTTCGAAGTGTAAATTGTTTCATAAATGTGTCATAATCTATCGGATTTATGTTTCTATTAAGAATGCCCCTTGTCCGCTACTAATGTTCCGAACCCTCTCCTATATGTACACTTTATTTCATGTCTATTTATTTACTGGTCTGTGCGTTTGACTTATTTGTTAAATTTTTTAATTACAAAAAAATAATTAAATATATCAATACAATGTGGACAATTTATTTATTTTATTTTATTTATTTATATATATTTTGACATCCATATTTTTGTATTAACAGAGGTGGATACATAATAAACATACATAATACATAGTTTATTGTGTGGGATGGAGTAGACTTCACCTTTGATAAATACAGCGTTGTCCTGGCTACTTTGCTAGACTAAAGTCTGTGTTTAAGTAGCCACAATATGATGTATATATTTACAAAATATGTACGTTACAGTGGATGTGTATTACCAGTGAGAATATATTTTCACTGACGTTTCAGTGAAATCATATCCGAATACGTTTCCACCAGTGGAAATATATTTCTACTGGTGGAAATATAACTTCACTAGCAGGTTTTAGCAAATGTATATTCTACCCTAACCTATAATTAAATCTAACCTAACCTAACCTATGTGTTGAAAAGGAAATAAAAATGGCTGAGATTATAAATACGGTAGTTCACGCAGTAAATAATTTTATTTAATATAAATGAAAAATACTATAAGCGAATAAAAGTGACAGTTGTAAACGCCACCAAACTATTTGTTGACATGCTGTAGGGCAACACATCGATAATTAAGGCCAAATATTCCCGCGCGGCGTTTTCTCGCTTGTCAATGAATACAAACTCACTAAATGTAACCAGTGACTTTGTATCTTAATTTTTAGATATACATCTACTAACTGGCTTAGTAAAAATATACTTTCACCAGTGAAAATATATTCTCACTGGTAATAAAAATTCACTGTAACATGTATATGGTCAAGTTTATACACAAGTTTTTATGTATTTGCGTAGGTATAAATATAATTACCAAATATGAAGCATTCATCGAAAATTTTGTTCTTTGTGTTCTCGCTTAACGAATTATTAATTCAAGGTATGTTTGAATAGGTAACCTTATTGAGTCTGTTTGATTTCTTAATATATATAACATTTAATAATTGAGATTAAAAATTAGTTTAAAGAATATTTCAAAAATGAGAATGTTCAAATTGCTTCTACGTCGATACCTTCCTAGAAACTCAGTTCAGGAGATAACTATATGCTACTGTTTCAGAAAACTGGATTTTGCTTTAGAATTACTAAATTTTACACTATCCTAGACGGTTCCAAAAATGTTCAAAGGGCGGTTCACGTGATGGGGAACATCAATTGCTTGTCCAGTATGCGTTTTTTTTTTAGTGTTACAATTTACATTCTATCAACATTTTATCTTTGAAGTCAATTTAATATTGTGGTGATCCTATATGCGCCCGTAGACATGACCGGATAAGGGATTACCTATCAATCATTAGGGCCCAACCAATGAGCACCAGCAAATAAACATTATGTATCAGAGACGGTTACTGTCAAGCAACTAGCGATCACTTCTCCGCAGGCCGTCCTAACACTAGCATCGCTACTTGACATCATCTCCAGCGAGCCACTCCAGAGTTAAACTACGCATCTTAATTGTATTAATTCATCACCCCAATAAATGAAACTTTGTAAGTGCTCTTTCATTTATATACCCTGCTCGAGTTACAACAGACACCCTACACTATGACACACAACTAACACGCGCGACAAGAAGAAGTTAGGATCTTCTGTCTTACAGCATCTTAACTTTCTGACGCAATCCTTAATCAATCATAGTTTGAATAACTTCAACACACACCTCAACTTCTACAATCTCCTACATTTTTGCTGTCTTTCTCCAACCGTTGAGTTTTCTGAACTGTATTGTTTTCCATATTAATTAAACATCACAAAATAAATACATATTTTTAAATATATACAGTGCCAAAGGTAACGTTAAGAAAATAACAACTCTAATACTTATATTTTTCACAATCTAACATTATATTTCATTGTTTAGTCTTTTACAAAAAATGTATCTACAGAATCTAAAGGTGACATAAACTTTTAGGGATTGTAGTTGTAGAATATGATTGACTGTGATTATATCAGAAAAATTTACGGATGGTGAGACTGAGGCCTCCAACTATCTCCTAGTCTCACATGTGTTAGTGCATGACGCAGTGTATATAGTATGTGTGTGTAAATAAAATACCACTTACAAAAGTTGGCGTTTATTGGTGAATGAATTATACAAAGGCAGATTCGATGAGCATACTGTTGAATGGGCGTATGTAGTAGCTCAGACGTTCTGCGGAGAAGTTATTGCTAGCTCCGAGGTCTCATCCGACACGATGTCTTGGTATCTTCTGATTGGTCAGTTTGGTTTCAACCCAATATGGCTATTAAGTGAGTTCTTACACGGCTATATCTGTGGGGCGCGTGTAAGATCACCACACACTTTTCAAGAGATTTAACATTTCACATCAACGAAGTATATGAATTTTCTATTCAATTTTCACTTCTGACTAACAGAAAGACTTCGGGGTTTAATTTATAAGAAGATTTAAGTTAAATAATGTTAAAAAACAAATTAAATTGTATTATTATTACGTTTTATTAACAAGCGTCCCTAATAATTATAGAACTCCCTGTATCATGATCAAGGTCAACCCCTCATCACGAGCAGCGTTCCACCCCCGTGAGGGTGTAAACAGAAAAAATCAGGCCGCGAGGGGATGAGCAATATGAACATGTAGGCTGTAGGATATTGCCCGTGTAAAAGACCGTAGATAATCCGGAAAACACAATCACCGGAATATGTAGCTCTGGGATTAGTTGAAAAATGGGACATTTGCCCTCGTTTTAAATATTGGAATTTACATAAATTTTAAGTGGGGTAAATAGGACGAGCTGAATAATCTTTTTGTTGATTGGGTTCTAATAGCACGTGCAACATTATTGACTGCGAATAGTATTTTAATTTTATTTATAATGTATTTACAATATTAAAGAATGACCAGTATTCTAAAGATTTGTAAATTAAAATATTTTACTTATACGTACTGATTTATATATATTATTTGTTATTACTTTACACTTTTATCAGTTAAGTTGCCAGCATGTTTTATCATAAAAGTAATCCAAAATTTCCTACTTAAATAATAATAACAATAATCATTAATAATTATCATTTAAGGGACATGTTTTAAGATTCATGTATTTTATTTTTATTTTATTATTATTTAACAATGTAAACATATTATAACAAACATAATAACTATTTAACATATGACACTAATAATGAAAATCTACAAAAATATTTAGGTACATGGGTGTGTTTAGATGCAGAAAATAAATGAAAAGAGAAAAAGAGGATGAAAGGGTGGGGAGGTTGCAACTATTCTTGCGGTAAAGGGAGAGCAAGATGTGTTTATAGGTAGAATGATTGGCCAAAATTGAGATTGTGGTGGTTCATAAGAAGAACCCTTTGAGTATTTTTTTTATATTATTCAATTTCGCATTACAGAAAATAATTTATGAAGTAAATTAATGTGCTTATAATATATTGAAAATATAATATTATGAATGGGTTCGATTTGCTAATTAATGCACTATTGTTATTATTATAATTATGCACTAAAACATATTTAATGATCTTCCAAAGCATGGCTCAAACCCCCGACCTCTTGATTGTGAGCATTTTAAGATTATTTAAAACAAGTAAGTCTAAGCCACTATTAAATCTTGAATTCAATCGTTAACTAAAAAAAAATTAAAGTAGAATATAAAATAATTGTATTCAAATAATCAAAACTCTACAAAATAAGATTAAACTAACGTAGTTTTAATCCAATACAGAAATTTGAAGTGGTATTTGATTTAACTAAGGGTGGATTTTCCGGTTGAATTTATAGCAGAAATCAGGGAGTGACACAGAAAACACATGCCATAAAACCATTACATTACGGGGTAGTATGCGCGAGGGTTGAAGGGGCGGCAAATTTTTCGCGTTTTCCTTTTCGTTATTCGACCGTAAAATTTCACATTATTATTATTGTAATACCTTAAGCGATTAGAGTCAGAACCTCGCTGTTGACGAGGATCTATTTAATATTTCTACTTTTTAAAATTTTCGTATTTTTGGCAAATAATTTTCAATCGTTATTAATGAGTAAGGATGTTAAAAAATAATTTATTTATAAATTATATATATATTTTTTAAATCATAATATAGAAGCGATACAAGTCTATTAAATTAGAGTTAAAAGATGAATGAACGATACATATCGACCACAGATTATGCCTAACGTCAGTAGCAAGCGTTTTATAATTATATTTTAATTACTAATTACTTGGCTACAAAACGAGAAATATTTTTTATTGTTTATCTTCTTTTTTGGACATTCTCCAATGAAATTTGAAAAAAAATCATTATAAAATACTTCATTACTGAAATTAATAAGAGATTTTATACTGTTAATATTTATTGACTTGCTACCAAATTTGTGTTTTTGTGTATTTTATAAAACAATATTTCTAAAAAATAATAATTTTTATACAAAATAAATTAATCAACCGGAAAGATACAAAGAACAAATCTATTTATCGGTAACATATTTTAGTTGCCAAAAAATAATTATTAGTGGATAATTAAGCAAGTAAGCTTAAAAATATTCTCGTATGAGAATTTGAATATTTCATATTTTTAATAGTAGTAATTTTACTATTAACTTACCTAAAGTAATCGTAGTTATATTAAGTTCAATAAAAAGAGTTCTCCCCATAGACCACCAAAATAGATATAAACTAACGCAAATTCTTTGTTTCAATATTTTCATTTAGGTAATACTTTGGTACCACTTACGCAATCAAACAGCTCCTCGACTTTTTTAAAATATATGTCTCGATTGGAATGAAAATTTAAACATTGACAATATAATATGCATTAATGTAAAAAATACGTCACGTTTACACATAAATTTAATTTTCGAAGAGTAAATACTTTTACCGTTTCATAAATGTGTCATAAACTATCGGATTTATGTTTCCACAAATAATGTGTGTAGAATGTCCCTCATCCGGCATCTAATGTTTCAAACTCCTCTCCTATATGTACACTTTATTTCATGTCTATTCATTTACCTGTCTATGGTTTTCCTCTTAAAAGATATTTGCACTCGCATAATTTGAAAAATACAGACAATCGACTTGAACAAAGTGACACCTAAATATAACTCATTATGATAATATTGTTTCACGTTCGAGGCTGTCATCTAACGGTGATTTTTTTTTATATCTTTAGGGTTTGGTTGTATTCCAACTTTTTTAATACTTCGTTATATACTCTACTTTATGAGTTCATTTTTTACGTAATATTATAGAAATAACGTTTTATGTTCTGATGTCATCTTATGTTTTGATATTATCAGAATTCGACCATTAGATAATATCTGCCAAGGATATCAAAAACAAAACAAAACTCAAGAAACAAAGAATGGAAAGCAAAAAAAATAAGTGGCTTTTATTCAACACTAGACGCAAATAGGCAATAAAGAAGATTAAAAAGTAAAAATACAATTTAGAGACATTTTAAATCCAATAAACAAAATTATTATTGCTTAAAAATTAGTATTTACGTAGTGTATTTAGGATGGATGAAAGGCTACATACAGCTTGAGCTTTTTCCTTAAATTATAAAATAATTTTCAGATGCTAAATAATTAGAAATGTATTCGGAAAATAAAGGGTGTCCGAAAATTATTATCACAAAAATGTTGTGTTACTGTTATCAATTTTTCAGTATACCTATTAGATATGCTCTATCGTTTATAACGTTCATGCTATTATACTTTTGTTCTAATTTTGTATTTTCTGACATTAAAAGTTTTGTGTTTTTCAACCTGTAAAATATTAATTTTATAATAAAAAGGATCTAAAAAAACATGTGCACGAACAGGTAAACATATGCTAAAAGATGCTCCTTTTAGAAGTCTTAATAATCGACGAGCTTGTATGAGAAGACGCATGAATATGAATGAGGCAAGAATTGCGTCAGGATAGAACAGTTTCTCTTCTTAGCAATCTTCTCTACCTACTCCCGCGGAGAAACAACTTGACGGTAAGTTAGTTAGTCTTAAAAAAAACAGTTACAAAGTATTTAAAATCGGTAATATCACTTCATTGAGAATGGAATAAGATTATTGTGAGTAATCTCGCCATTGTTATTAAGCGTTTACTCAGAATACGGTATGAGAAGAGTTTTGGAAGAATGGCAGAGGTAGGGGAGGGTAGAGAAGGTTTTACAGTCGGTGAAAAGAAGATCACTAATCAACGTTTTGCTGATGACGTCACAAAGACGTACAGAAATTTTACTGGAAATCATTTTTCGAAAAATTGAATTTGTGATTAAGCAGTTTAGTTTTAAAGTAAATTGATTAAAAACGAAAATTCTAATTATGGATCTTGCTAATGAATCACAATAAACTTCCCAAATAGCAGGATATGAAGTTGTTCAAAGGGCAATTTATTTGGGCACGCTGATCACGAATACCGGTGACAGTAATTAAGAAATTAAAAAATGCATATAACACAGCGTACGTACAGTTAAAGTTGTTTTGAACCATTTTCTTTTAATTTTCACAACTAAACTTTATATTGTGCACACGATGAGTTATTGTGACTACGTGTTTGGAGAGATGCACTTCCTCTCATCATCAAGTGATAACTGACTGTAGTATATTCGGGCAATGGAACGGGGCTTGAAAATAGGGAGGACGATTCGGTCATTAACAGGAATATGGACAGAAAAGATGAAGTTTTAGGGAATGTTATGTTGTATATCTCCGAATATAAATTATTTTGAATTTAAACAGTTTCTAAATTGTTCATTATTAATCCTTTATAAGGTACCGAGTGGAGAAGTTTTAGTATACGACTATCGAAAGGGTGGTTTGTTTCAATTATGTGGTTAGAAAATTCCAAGAAGTTGTTATTTTTATGCAGTGGTGATATTTCTTTATTCTCATGTTTGGATTTCTCGCAATTTGACCAATGTATTTCGCTTTTTTCTAATACATTAATTTTCACCTGATGACGTGAAAGACTGCACCTTTCGAAACTAGTAGTGACAATACTCAACGTGTGTAGTGTAAAGTTTAGTTGTGAAAATTAAAATAATCATGTTACACACATATTTTTCATTCATAACATTAAAATTATATTATTGACACATCCTGTAGTTTGAATAATAATTTTATCCTGCGATATTTCAATTGAACATGTCAATACTAAATAAATACATTTAATTATACAATTTATCGTAACGACTTTGAGAACTTTCTGAGGTAAAGTATTTGTATAGGGATTGCTAACGTGTAAAAGTTGAATACCAAAGTTTTTAGCAAACTTTAACAAAAGCTCTAACAAGATGGCCGATATGTTTTTCAATGGTCGATTCAATCTGGAAGGAAAATTTAGGATCTTTAGGCAATTCAGTTTTTGTATATTAAAGCAAAATGAAGGATAAATAATACATTTCTTTGAAAATATTAATTGCGTTGGTTATTTATCAAAAATAACTTTATAAAATTATTTGAAGTTCATGAATGTTGGAATTATTAAATATAAAATATGGATAGTATTGAAAATAAATTAATTGCCATATTATTCAGTTCATACTAAAAATACTAATTATACTAACATTTTTTTCGTATATTTACATCATTAGGTTAGATTAGGTTAGGATGGATTTTAGTATGTGAATGACATTCGTTCGCGAGATTTCAAATATGTTTTTAAAAAAGTAAATTATTAACACTTACAGTCCGGTGGGTCAAAACAAA
The DNA here is from genome assembly GCA_022840565.1 of Eubasilissa regina. NCBI lineage: Eukaryota > Metazoa > Arthropoda > Insecta > Trichoptera > Phryganeidae > Eubasilissa > Eubasilissa regina. Next base: position 24,509,133 of record JAINEB010000011.1, on the reverse strand, counting down.
ACACGTCCGGCGGTAGTGGGTCATTTTAGATTTAACTCAAGTTTTCGGTTTTTCAACCGTTTTGTGGGAGATTTTTTATAGATATTTAATTTTAAATATCATTTAATGAAATGGCATGATGTGCCGTAATGTTTCTGCTGAAAATTAAAAAATATTACGAATAATGCACATATTATCACGCATCAACAGACGACCTATATATCCAAAATACAAACATTCACTGAGCATGTAATCTTCTCGTCGGAATCCGAGCGGGTAGTGTCATAAAACTTACAGGTAGGCGCAACGCCCCTCAAATAGTTATATTACTGGTATTGTCTAGGGGCCGCCAGACGAAATTAAATCAAAACAAATACATGGACGCATAACTGATATCTTTTGTCTACCCGCTCAAAATGTTGACAATATATTTTTTGGCGTTAGCGCTGAGATTCAATCCGACTATCTTAGGTCTAATTTTATCAATAACTCATTTTAATCTCGTCCGATAACATTTACATGTATCTCAAATTATTTAAAAATATTTAATAAAAGATTAGCTAGAATAAAAACATTATTAAACGAATACTTGTAGCGTAATTCATATTTTTACAAATACACGGGTCAAATCTGACCCACCACCGCAGAGTACGTGTTAAAATCATGAACGAAATAACAATCAAACGTCTCACAATATTCTGAAAGATGCATTCTTATTCACTACGACAAAATTTTCAACATCTTTATTGTATATAGATATATAACAAATGCGGATGAATTATTATCCAAGAAATAATAAAACGAGGTTTAATTTCATTAATTTTTTCCTGCTTTTTAATTATAAGAATTTATATATCACTTATTTATTACGTTTAAAATTAAAATTTTTTTGTTCCAGAATTGGTCTACGTATATTTCACTAAAACTATTTGAGTAGGATCTCTGTTTCTTATAAATACTATAAAGAATGGCCTAAGGCACGGTACCTTCATGGCTGTAAAATAAACATAATGAGTACAATTGAAAGATGTTAAAAGTAGATTGCTACATAATAATTATTCTGTTTATTTACTCAACACTGGCTATAATTAAAACCTGGTTTTCAATATCTTTTTGTATTAAAAAGCTGCTTTTATTTAATAATATTTACTATGGTATAATATTTAATTATTCTTAACTGGTAGAGCTAGATTCTTTATGAGCGTTCTGCCTAAATAACGCAGCCTGCGATTAAACATTTTTTTTTAATGTACCACGTTTTGTAATAATAAACTTACAGTATTATTTTTAAAAAATCACATACGTTTCATTTTACCAGAGATATCTCAAATATCTTTATGTTATTTCAATAAAGTTACGAAAGTGACGAATGTTAAGAATCAGGACAATTTGACTATTAGAATATTTCTAAAAGTTATTAAGACATTTTATTACAGCTTTGAGATAATTTCAGATACCTCTTATCAAACTGAACAAATCTCTAATGAGTACATCTATTGTCTTTTGATATAATTAAGGTTCCATGATTATATATAAGTAAACGATTAAAGAATTCAACGAAGTTAAGTTTTAAGGGCTTCACTACAGCTTTAAGGGAGTTTCTAATGACCATTTTCAAATTTATCAAATATCTGTAGAATCAATTTCTTGTATTTTTAGATGTTTTAAATTACATTAGCGTAATGTATTAATATATTAACTAACCTAGCTTATTTTGTGAACATTATTTGTCTCATCTTAGGAGATCTCGAGAGACAGGTAAAGTAAAAAGAAATGTATTTTAATTTGAATGATAATTTTATAATAATTTCCATTCAATGCAAATCGAAACAAGACCTTGGGTCAGTCAGCCAAGACTTCACTCATTTACAGACCAATGCGTATTTTGATATTTTATATATCACGTAATAAATATTTGAAGGCATTTAAAAGCACGATATTGATCACGGAACAAATTGATGTGTACCGAAGCGGACCGAATGATTTATTTGAAAGTGTTGTGTGAGATAAACAAAAGTTGTTCCGCTCCGCGACTGGCAGGCTGTGATTAGAGTAGGCTGTTCCGGACAACTCGCCGGAACCTTCCACGCGGAAGCCCCGAACTGCTGATATTCTACGTCAAGTTCAGTATTACACCAATTAACGTTAACAGATTTTTTAAAAATTTAAATACTTTAAAGTGTGGCGCTAAAATAATGTTAAAAATCTACATATTTTAAATATATTACTCTTTAGTCAGTTAGTCAGTATCAGCCCTGCCAAAACGAAGCACCAAACCAGAAAACACGCCAACACCATTATTGCTTTTTTTTTTAATCAGTTAAACAATTTACACATCTTTAAACAAATATGATAAGGAATAATAATATCTTAAAATAAGTAAATAGATAAAATCAGAAAACGCTTGTTATATTGCAGATAGTCCCCCGCACAGCATCTTGAAGGAATGACGTATTTAACGTGCATGGAAAAATAAATTACCTGACAAAAAAAATGCAAGTTAAGTGTACGAATTGTGGAATTATTGTCAATGAACTTTTAGCCATTATACAGTGGAATATCGATTGACTAAGTAGTACTTAATCAGTTGTGTTGTGATGGATTCACTGAAGAAGAAGTCGATCGGGTGAAAAATGTTTTCTTCGCGCAAATTTCGGAAAGGCGCTTGACGAGGAAAGGGAAGCGCCGGCAAGCAAAGGATCTTCAAGATATCATCAAAGCTATGAAGGAGACGGATCCAGATAATCTACCCATTTTTGTTGCTCGTAAGCTGGAGAGATTACCATCTATCAACATACATATACAGCAAGAAGATATTTCCAGCCAAGTGAGAGACGTGGCCGCCCTCACGACGGAGGTATCCACGTTGAGAGTCCAGCTAACTGCGCCGACAACTTCTCTCCAGGACCAGGTCCTGAGGGAAAATATTGAATGTCTGCGAGCACATATTGAAGCCGTTCGCGCTGAAAATGCTCCGAAACCGATTGAGATAAATTCTCCAGGCACGTTAAAAGGAGCGATCCGGTACACTGGATTACTCTAAAGCAGTAAGACTCAAAAATAAACAAACACAAGTTGTCGGTAACAATATTGGTATTACAAATAGTAACGAGGTCATTGACGCGTTATCAGCCATCGCCGCCACGCGCTGCGGGACTGCAGGACTGCAGCGCCCTTAGCAGGGTCGGCGCTTCGTCCAACTCCGGAGTCTCCGAAAAGAGCCGAACGTGAGGATGGCCAAAATATCCAGGGACCACTAACTCGCGACCGATGTAAGAACCTTTTTATCCGGGCGCCTCATTTGTTTATTATGCACCATCGAGCCCGGATTGTCCTTGACACGTGCCAAGGCTACTGGCTCTAACGGAGTTGCTTTTTATAAAATATGATTCCGAAATGTTGCTTAGTAGCAAAGTCCCATAATATAACACGTAGATTGGTTAAATATTTGGTCCAATTAACGATGCATGCTGTACGATGACATGGTTTAATAAATCAAAGTTGTAGCAACCCAAAAGGACGTAGGAGAAAAATGAGGTCTTCTTCTTCTTTTAAATAGGCAATCCATCCTTTAAGAGTAATTTATGCCATTAATCAAGTTAAAACTTTATTTATCAAAAAAAGTACAATAATAATATAGAATATGAAATATTATATTACAAGTCAATACCATTGTCATTCAAAAATCTGCTATTATATAGATTAAATGTGGCGAGTTAAGGGAAAAAAGATGACACAAGTTAACCGGGAGTTGAAAATTACCATTGACAAGATTACTGTAAAAAAAAAACCTATGATCCGCAAAGGATAGGCAAAAAAGATATGGTCAAAGGTTTCCTCCTCGGCACCACACTCGCACATTGGGGAATCTAAAAAATGAGGTCGAAACTAGCAAAATGATGTAACTAACATTTTATTTTATTAGGAAAACATACAGTTTATCTATTAAAATAAAAATCATAATGAAAGTGAAATAAATAACCAATAACTTAACCAATTACATGTTTTGTCTGAAATTACAGTATATTTTAAACAGTGATGACAATTAAAAAAGGACTTAAAGACTTGTTAGGATTGTAATGTATAATACTTTCTTCTCTAACGGATGAGTGAAGGAAAATGAAAATTGGATAGGGAATAAAATATGTGTGATAAAAATAAAATGAAGACGATTACCGTTTATGTATTGAATATAGATTTTATTGAAATAACTGGAGTTCATTTGTGTGTGAATTTAAATAAAGGGGGCGTTGGTAGAAAAATGAGTTCTTTTTGGCATTGGTGCTGTATTGTGAAAGGTTAAATGTAAGATTAGTTCTGATTGACCCGGGTGGCACTCGAATGAATATGCGTCTGTGTAAATCAGGACAGTCTACTTTGGAGTTGGCTATTTTATGTAGGAATATGACATCGGCCATGTCTCATCAAATTTGTTGTGATGTAACTTTGAAAATGATAGATGAATCAGTAATGCTGGTTAAGGTTGGTAAGGAATGAATGTGGATGAGGCGAGAACTGGGTGTCAGGATAGATATTTACAATGTGTAGTCATATTTACAATGTCCATTATATCTATACGAGTATATTGCATGTCAAGGCGTTCGAACAATATTTCGGATATATGTTACACATTTTTTAAAAATATTTGAATATTATGTTGGAATAAAAGTCAAGTTACCAATACGTTGTGTAGTTTAATAAATTCAATGTGTAATATATACAAACCAATATTATCTAACGGTAGTTGAAGAGTAATGTAGTGTAGCACCCTTAGCGATATTCTCGAGTCGATGTAATTTTAATGTACCCGTATTTTATACGTTTATAAGTTTACCGCATTGCTGAAGCAATAACTTCAAAGGAGACCACAAATAATATTATAGTTCTCCTTTCATAACTGGTAACATTTTATTAGAATTTTTATTTTATTAATATTCTATGTTTACATAAATATGCAGGGTACTAGTCTCGTGCAATAATATACGAGTTCTACTCACTTCCTTCAGATGCTACCTCCGAGCTTAGTTAGCGCATCTAGTATAATTAAGTATAATTAAGCTTCAATATATTCAGTATAACCGTAAATAGTTTCTGTTTGTATAACTAGCCACCTATCACGATTTCATAATCACTTACATTTCCGTGTACTCCAGAGAAGCTAAGTTAAAATTGATTTCGATAAATCGCGGACGCTGTAAACTGCGGTGTGAAAAATGATGTCAAGACATCGGGAAGAGCAGAAATCGCGTGTATACTTCGGGCGGTAAGTGCGGCGGCAATAATTGATGCGATTCGGGCGTTTGGTCGGTAGCCTGCTCTGGTGTAAGCTCAAGCATTCAGCACGTGGATATGCGGTTAGCGTAGTAAAGCCACATTATTTTACAAACCTATTACTTATGATTTCACTTAGTCACGTTTTGAATAAATTCTAAAAATGTATTAACAATTATCATTCTATTACTTGATTATATATCATTAACGTATAGTATCAACGTATTTTTATTCCTCGTTTAGCGAGTCAAAAGTAATATGGGTTGATGTGTTATCCCAAGGAACTATATGTTATTTTCTACGCTTGACAATATTAAATATAATATAGTACTATATACAGTGTGTTCCGAAAGTTTTTTCATTTTGGTTCATTCACTGCATCAACGCAACGAACGGGAGAGCGGTGGGGAGTACGTCGATCGCTAGCCACGTCTTTGGGAATTCAGTCGCTATGAAGCGTGTCCTTACCAGTCATTCTTGAAATTTTCCCTGGAAAATTGATATCCCGACAAGGTGACATAAACTGGCCTCCACGTAGCCCCGACTTGACACCGATGGACTTTTTCATATGGAGCTATCTTAAATCAAAGATATACAGTTACAATCATCTCTCTCTGGACCAATTTAAAGAAAATATCCGAGAAGAAATGGTGGCGACCACAGAGAATACGTGCCAAGTTTTTGTAATAATAAAATTTAAATATTTTTAAGAATACATTTTCGTTATGTAGTTGCATTTTCAGAACATAGTTATGTGGCGTTTATAATACAAATTAAGTTAAACTGGAAAGATATATGGAAATATGTAAAAAAAATTGTGTTATTTAGAAATATTACAGAATATAAGTTCAAAATTTGTCGAAAATGTATTCGATTACTATAGCAAAATGGTAATGCGTTTCTCAAGATAGAAAGAGTTCCAAGTTCGAATCACGGTAGCAATTAAATATAGATTTATTTAATTTGTATTAAAATATTTTTATCAAGATTAGTCTTCCTAATATTGCGGTATCCTTTAAATAATCACAATAAATCAGCAAAGTGATCTTAAGTTAAACAAATAAAATTAAAACACTCATTTATAAATTTTGAATGTATTTTATTGTTAATTCATTCATCTGTTAGAAACAAGAATTGTATTCATTAGGGATATTCGAAAAGGATGAATATTAAAGTAAGAATTAAATTCAAACAGCTCAACTAGCTAAGAAAACCCACCCTGTTCATGTTTTGTGTGATTAATAAGGGAACATTTATTTCACTTTTTGCTTAGTGGCTTCTCATTCCAGGGTCTTTGAACGTGAAGTTACTTTAAAGTGAGAAATATTAATATCTAAACGACAGAAATTATGATTTATGCAGTCTTTACCGGGTGTCGGGTGCCGAGGATCGTGGTCTGAAAAGATGAAACACTAAGAAAAATAAAACCATTTAAAATACAGAGCAGTCTGTTTATACAGGTATTTTAAAACTGAAGGCATTGTTATATACGATATTTTGTAATGAAAATTACTTGAAAATGGACTTATAAAATCGGTTGTTCGGTTCAACATATGTATGTTTTATTTTATTGTGAATATTGTTATTGGGGTAGATGAAATACGGAATGTAGGAAGGGTAAAAGGAATTTGTGAGGACAGTAATAGGGAACATGGTGACTGAAGGACCAAGTGTATTACACTCCTGAGAAATGCTCCTTTAGAAATCTGGATTTTCTTCTTAAAATGGAGACATGGGTCTTCTGGCTTCAGAACACGTACTACGTTGTTCCGTACTGAAATATTCTCGAATTCACACTTCGTTGATTGCGCGAAGTGTGACTCCATAAACACAATAACATGATGTACAGAATTAGGCACACACAGCGAGAAACCGAAACACATACATTACACTCTCAGTCAATTTATTATTCCCACACGGCAGAAATTTCACGCAATTTTCACAGCCTACCGTACCACTGCTTAACGATAACTGTCAGTTTATAACTTCAGCTTCAACTGATCTAAAACCATAGCGAACACCATAGAAAAAGGTCGTGTTCTGGGTATAGGGAGAGGGGGTAGTGGATGGGTAATATACAGTAACCATTATATTTATGCGTTCCCGTGCGCGCGAGACCGCGATCGGCGATTCATGTCGTAAAGGTCGAACAAATAATATTATTACGTATTGGTGATATCTTTTTTTTACTCTTGTAATGTAACAAATATAGTATGTATCTACCAAATATGGAGTATTGGGCTTTAATATGCTTAGAGGGTAAAACAATTGGTACATTGTAGTGACATAAATTTTATTTATTTTACCAGATTCAGTAGAACCTTGTTATAATGGACTAATGCGAGCGAGAGGGGGAGCTAAAGCTGAATATTCGATATATAATAAGATGGCTTTCGGAATTAGGTATTTTTTAACTGAAAAAATAAACCACATAATATATATATACACAAGGCCAGAGAAGTTTCTATAAATGGAAATTAAAAATTTAATTTGATTTAAAAAAGTCATGAAAAATTAATTTCATAAAAAATGGTTTCTGTTATCTAAATGTAACTAAATAACAGACACTTTTCCGAAATCACACTTTAATTATATGTAGGTATAAAGGTACAAAAAATATAAAAACTTACACAAAATCCTATGTTAATGTTGATGTCGAGGGTCCTGCTTTCGGTAATCATACTTAAAAATCTTCATGTATTGTTTGAACTTTTGAAGTCTTCTGTTTTTATATGATTAAGGATATAAAATTATGAAAAAGAGTGTAATAAAACTAAATTTTATTGCTGATGAATAGTCAATATTATGATGACTTTGTTTTTAGATCTATTGTTTCTTCTCTCTCGCTGTCTTCACATTTGATCGGAAATTTTGTTCGTTATATCCGAGGTCCGTTATATCAAGGTTCTACTGTATCTCAAAATTACCTTCAAATAAACGCTTAATTTTCTGCAAAACATAATATTATGTTTAGATCTCTATTATTAATAAATAAAGAGTCAAACAAGGGTTGATAAGTCTTTGTCTCTACCTACAACCCTTTCACACGGCATCTGATGAATCAGACTTTCAAAAACACATGGCATCATTCTTCATTGCACGGAGCAACCTTTTTTCTTGTTTGTTTCCAGACGGGAAAATTAAGAACGGTATCTGTGATAAAAATGTCCGAGACACCTGAGTTATATATAACATAAGCTCACAAGATGAAAAAAAAACAATTTACGTTCGTCCACTCACTGTTATGGGGGTAGCTTCGCCGACAGAGGGATGCGAGCATCGGAAAAGGGAGACAAAAAATTTGGAGACACCGACAAAACTTTCGACAGGGGTAGCAGCTCATATATAAAATATAAGAAGGAAATATTGCATTGTCACAATCAATATTGAATGTTGGAGCTTTCTCCTTTTCTGTTTTTGTTTTCCTGCGATTTTCGGGAAAGTTTTTTTGCCTCTTGATGGAGATTTAGGGTGTCTGAAAGAGACCTGGCTTAAATGGAGATGAAGCAAAGTCTGAAATTGTGAGGCGAGGTTTATATGTATGATTTTGGGCACAACGGTAATATATATTTGAATATATACCGACCGCTTTTCATTTTATCGATGAAAGTTTAAAAAATTTTTTAATAATAATATTTGAGCCGGTAAAATTTTATTAAATTCATTACATTTTTTTTTAATTAGGAAGACTTCACCTAGACTTGGATACGAATAATATATTTATACTATTTATAATTTAAAATATATGATGCAAGTGTTGATGGCACCAGAAATAGAGGACGTCCGCGGAAGACTTGGCACGACCAGGTAAACCAGATAATGGAGGATGGTTTTGTTAGAAGCCTCAACAATCGGCGAGCTTGTATGAGAAGATGTATGAATGTGGATGAGGCGAGAATTGTGTGTCAGGACAGAAGAGTGTGGCGCTCTATCCTCTCTGCCTACCCCCACGGGGAAACGGTGTGATGGTTAGTAAGTAAGTAAATAATTTAAAATATATATAATACAAATTAAATTATTCAATAAGAAAGATATTCAGAAAAAACTTTTTATATTCAAACCTGGTTCTTTTCCCTTCGGAGAAAACGTCTTACTATTTCATTACAACAAATGATTATGTTAGCGATAAATTTGAAACTTATATTCTGTATATTTTGTATAATTGATACATCTAAACATACTACAGAAATATATTCTGAAATTGCAACTTCATAACAAAAATGTGTTTTTTACAAAATTTAAGTATTATTTTAGTTCAATTCCTTGATCATTTAATGTATTGTTAAAAACATATAATATTTAAAGAAAAAACATTTTTTTTAAATTTTAACACTATAATGCATACCTACTAATTAATATATGGTACAATATAACCCTCTTGAGTTGTAAGGTACCATAGTAATAGGCAGATTGAAAACCTGTTTTTAATCACCGATAATACAGTTTTTACTAGTAAGGTGAGTCGGGTAAGTGCATTTATGTCTCCTAATTACGTTTCAAATTAGATTCCAGTACCGCAATTTATTAATAAATGTTATAAATCAATATTCAAAGAGACAGTTCAAAGATGGTGCCAATCCAAACATTAGTTTGCTTGTAATATTATTTCAAATTACAGCGCTTTGAAGTCAACTTGCGAGTTGTGTATGCCTTTTCAATCTTTCGTGTATCTCGAAAAATTTTTGTGCCAGGACACAGATATTAGATAAGTACCTTTTTTTTGAGTTGTAGTTTGTGATGTGTATATAAGTTTTGTAATTATTTCCGCGGATTACGATTTACAAGACCAGATACAATTACCCCATAAATTTTACACCGTGGGGGAAGTGCATCTACTTAGTGGTTGGTATGGTACCCCATATATTTTTTATGGAAACTTTCTTATTTAGTGATGTGTAGACAGTCCCATTATTTTTTATCTAAAATAATCACTATGATCTGTCGCACTTCCCCGTCTAAGCAATTTCATTAGATTTTTTTGGAACTTAGCACGTTTTTCCCGTCATTAAAGACCAACATAACTAATTCATATTGTCATTAAGCAGATCAGCAACGACAATATCATTTTTTCTCAAATTGTCAGAAATAACAAACTAGATGCTCTTACCCCAAATTTGGGGTAAGTGCATCTAGTCGTCCAATTTTCGTAAAATCCATTTTATATCAGCTGTCCTAAAAGGTTACATTTCGATTTTTAATGACTTAAATTAGAAAATTGTTAATGATCCATTTATCAATGTTACAAAGATATAGCATTTCAAAGTATATGTCGATATGTCACACTTACCCCGATTCTTCTTATGTCATTATCTAAAACCAACATGACGTATTATTTATTGAATTTTTTTTTATAAATATTTACATATATTTAATTATTATTTGTAAGCTTAATATAAATTTTATTTCTCAATTTTTTTTTACTGCTTTTTATTTTTACCGTGTATTTAATGATTCTGATTTTTATTATGTATTAATTGTTTTTATCCTATATTTTTCGTGTATATTTTACTTTATGTATTATTGTTATATGTTATGTCCAGTGTAAAAAGGTTCAATTGGAGTAAATAAATAAATCAGTAATATAATTGGTAGTGTATACGAGTAAAATATATCATAGGCAACGCATATATAAATTTATCTACTTCGACGTTAAATAATTAAACAAATACTTACATTATTTACGATATTTTAAGTATTTTTAATAACTTGAAACAAAGATTGTAATTTTTCACGTCTAATGGTGCTTTTAATTGTCTGTATTGTTCCTTGTACAAGCTACCAGAGTTTAAAAAAAATTTCTATTTGCAATAGGAATATTTTTTGTACCTAATTTATGATGCTGCATTCCTGAAATGTTTAATGCCAGCTTACAGAATACAGACGAGCAAATTACGTGACAAACAAAACATTTAATTTTGAAATGGTTTGTGACGTATTTTTTTAGGATAAAATTACAAGTGTAGTCGTTCCAAAATGCCAACAAATAATATTTTATTGTTTGTGTTAATTAAAATCTTGACGGTGTTCAGCGAAAATTTTCAAGTTTAATATAAATTTAAAAAAAAACTACAATTTCATTCTCATATTTTATTTATAAAAAAGTGTGTTTTATTATGCGGATTTTACGTTTTATAAACAATATCGTCTAAATGCCGTCCATTTCTCTCAAGACATTCTTGCAATCGGACTCTTAAATTTGCGAACACGCGAGAGAAAGCGTTGGTTCAATGGCAGCAACTTCACGGCGGATATTTTCTTGTAAGGCCTGAATTGTTCCAGGATTGTTACTGTAAACTCTCGACTTAAGATATTTTAACAAAAAAAGTCACACGGTGTAAGGTCCGGTGACAGAGGTGCCCAGAGAATATCTCCGTACTTGCTGATTGGGAAAAATTCCTCTCAGCTTCTCCATTGAAACTTTAGCTATGTGTGGAGTGACCCCGTCTTGCTAAAATTGTGTTCTACTGTTGAACTCGAGAAACAGTTGCAGTTGCGGTACCAAAAACTCGTCAATCATTCGGCAATACATGTCAGCAGTAACTCTCTCACACACTATCGTTTTTGAACAATGCAAACATTTTTGATGGCGTTCCCTTGGGTTGTCGGGGCATCAGTATCTTATGTTCTGTTTCTTAACATAGCTATCGATATTAAAATGTGCTTTGTCAGTAAAAAATATGTTTCCAAGCGCTTGTGCTGTTCCAAAACGTTTCAGCATCGTTTTCGCCAAGGTTTTACGTAAAGAATAGTCATTTTCGTTGAGAAACTGCACGATTTGCAGTTTGTATGAGTAAAACTGTAGTTTATTTTTTAAAATAACGTACACTGTTGATTTTTTTATTCCAGTAAAGGCTTTAATCTTCTTTATCGATTTACACGGATTGCGCATAATTTCACGTCGAACTTGAGCCACATGTTCTGGCGTCGCTGCTGACGTTGATGGTCCCGGAGAAGTTTGATTAATTATTGTTTCTTCTTGTCTGAACTTTTGAACACATTACCAGACAAGTTGCATGCTCGGCCCATCACTTACATGTTGAATATTAAAGTGAGTACAAAAAGCGTGATGTGCACGAACCAATGAATCACCGCACTTTAAATATTGCTCAACCGCAAACGCGCGGTGCACTCTGGCAAATCACTGGCAAATCATCAAATCACACGCGTCGAACAATACCCCTCCCACTTACCTCATCCTGATGGTTAACGAGCAATTACAATTTAATCTTGAAATATTTCCGCTGGAGACTCTAAATAATGAAATATAGTTTTATTGGAAATTTGTTTGTCCGACAGTTTGATTTATTAAATTAATTAGTATTCCAATGTGTTTTATGAATACAACACTTAATACAAAAAAATAATTATTTAATATTCTAAAAAAACATTATTTCTTAAATAAAGACAGCTGTAAAATATTAAAATATTAAAAAATATTTGTGAAGGTTTATCGCCTACACAGCCATCATTACCGCCGATGACCCATGAACGCATTTACCGGTGAGTAAAACCAGACCTCCTGATAGCCACAAAAACATGTTCAGTAACAACGTCAGGTGCCAATAATATATCCCCGCAATCTTCAAGAAAACCCACTCGTAAGCTTCACTCTTTTTGCTCCCGTCTTCCAGTTACCATCTCCAGAAAATGCTTTTCTGCGTAACTGTGTATAGTTCTAATTTGTATCTAACTTTAAGAGCGTGCTTTAAAAAATAATTCATATTTTCGCAGTGTTTTAAAAACGTCGAAAATTGGTCATATGTACTCCAAATTGAATTGTTTATAACTCAATTAATTTTTAATATTTTGCTAATTTGATTCAATGTAGATTTATCTCTATAATCTTGGCTTCAAGATTATAAGAAAATACATTTTGTATGTGCAATAATTTTCTATATTAAGGTAATTTTGTGACACTCGGAAAATAGATTTAATTGTCACGATCTTTCTTATAATGCTTATATATTATTAATTATGGAAAATAATATTCAGTTTATTATTTTTAAATTAGTGTAAAAGTTAAATCTATTGTATAAATTCTGATGTACATGAATTATAAAAACCCACATTTACGTAAAAAACGCGGAAATATGAACTATTTTTTAATGGAAAACCTTAACATTAAACTTGTGTCAACAGTAAATAGTTTCTCTTTTTCAACTTGCTCTAGCCACACAGACGCTCCACGATTATAATCAAATGAACATGTCAGTAAATGAGTGGTTATTGGGTCACTCAGCACTTAGACTAAAATATATTCTTTTGTTTCATCTGTCATATACCCACATACGTACATTAACCAATAAACCTGCCCCACTGTGTAGATACGTACATCAATTCATAATATTTTTCCTCATATAAAATGCCATGTTTATGATAGATGATGAAATAGAAAAGAACCCAAAATAATGTATCTTTGTCAATTTGCTCATGTTTGAAGCATTGGCACCGCAGAAGACTTGGCAAGACCAGGTAAACCAGATTTTGGAGGATGTTTCTGTTAGAAGCCTCAGTATATGAATGTGAATGAGGCGAGAATTTTATGTCAGGACAGAGAAATGTGGCTCTCTATCCTCTCTGCCTACCCCCACGGGGAAACAGCGTGATGGTAAGTAAGTTAGTAAGTAAGTAAGCAAAATGATTGCTTCCACTATTCGCGATCCTGGGTCTTGTGCATTGGAACGAATAGCTAAACTCCTGTCATTTCTCAGGCTTTGTCTCTTCATCTTGTTGGAGATCGTCTTCTTTCGCTCTATTGTTGTGCTTATCAATGATCACCAATTTCACTATTTCTATCTTTTTTAACAACGTGCTCAAAATAGACTTCTTTACCTGCATGTTGTGAAGAGCCTGAATGGATAAAAATAATGTACAACCAATATTAGATATTATTAGTGTTACATCATTAATTTGTGCTGATGATGACGTTGACTCTTTATGTTCGGGATTGTGACGTCAGAATAATACCTGTTCGTAGTAACAAAAGTATTTATTTTAACTGCTTCGATACAATGTAGTGCAGGGCAATATAAGATGTTTATTATTCAATGATTCAATGATTCAATCAAAAGGCGACACATTTATCTCTTTCACACACTCATAATCAAACCAACCTTTTCGCGCTCACGCATTCATACCATAAATACATCACAATTAGATATTGATAAAAACAAGGTTTTAAATTAAAATTCATTTTTCGACGAATTTTCCTTAAATTATATTTTACAATTATTTTTATTTCCCCTCAAATCCTTTACCTTCAATCAATTCAATACATTGGATACCTAAAAGCAATTGCTTTAGAAATATTTTATTTAAATAATGACATTTTACAAGATATTCACCTCTTACAACATAATGAAATGATTTAAATATAAATAATTAGTATTTCACTCACGTGAATTGTTTGGACATGTGGAACAAATGATTCAAGAAATTTTGGTAAGTTATGGATGCGAGCACAAAGTCGTGCACCTGTGTATAAGTAAGTGCGTGCGGCGGTAGTTGATTATTTAAGACCTGCCGTGATTAAATAGAATAAATATTGTTTTACAGCGATATCAAGATCTTGAAGGTACTAAAAATATAAAAAATCTTCACAAAAATCAGATGAAACATTCTAAATTAAATTTATTTGTGTTTTTTATTTTGCATTTTGAATATTGTGATTTTGACTGAAATAATTTTAATTAATTTTTCAAGTGTCTTTGATTTTCAAGACTATTTTTACCACCAGCTGTTTTTAACTTGTGTTTAAACCCTGCCCTAGAACTTCGTTACTTTATCAAGCTCACTATTTTATTGACTTTCTATATCACTACTCAAGGGGTACACTGTGTTAACTCCATTTTTAAAAAAATGATGTTATCTCCTACTTTTTCTAGAAACGAGTTTGTCTTTCATTGAGGTAAACTCATTTATGTTCATAGTGTACGGTTCAAGTAACATCATTCGAGTAAAAATGATCTTTGGTCAATGATTTTATTTGCGTGGGAACCTTTAAATGGCTCTACTGTAAAATTTTGTTTTCGTGACTTAACACACTGTACCTCTGGGATGGTGATATATAAGCGTCGGTTTTTTTGAACTGAATCGGCGTCTATATTAACAAGCTAAATACTATAATCATTTTTTTTATCCGGGATCAAATGAAACGAGTGAAATATAAACAAATGATAAGTTAAGGTTTTTATTTAAAAAAATCCATCATAATAATATAATTGTAATTATTATTCCAAGTCTTATTATTTTAAATCTATAATTATTAATTCAACCTACAATGTACTAATTTTAAAAAAATCTGACAGTAGATTTCTTTTCTTACTACTTTAAAAAAAAATAGCTTCAGAAATATTTCTAAAATACCTCTTTCTTCAGTTTAATAAAATAATAAGAACGGCGATAGATTTTTAAAAAACAGTTTACTGATTGATATTTGATACTAGAGTCAATAACGTCATGCGCTCCATTCGAATTAGTCCGGGACAAGGCCCTGGTACATATTGATACAAGAGTGGGAACAGTGCCAGTAGTGGATATGGATGACGTATTTTTACTATTATTGACGTTCATTTTCGTTTTAGTCGATTAAAATTGTTATGTTTGACTTTAAAAATTATCTTTTAATACATCAATATTATATAAGAATATATTTTATGAAGGAGATACATAGACGAGTAAATGAAAAGACACAGTAAAGTGCACATATGGGACGGGGGTTTGAAACATTAGTTGCGGAACGAGGAACATTCTACAGATATTCATGGAGGAAACATAATCCGATAGTTCATGATACATTTTTTATAATTTTTTAAATAGAAATGCGTACATGGAATACATGTTACATCAATATTTGTATTATTTTCAAGCTAAGTTAAACCCTTGTACTATAGAAATAGGACAAACTTTCTGGTGTCCTGGAACAAGGCGCGAATCTCCAACCACTAGATCACTTGGCCAACGTTTTGACACTACATCAACAGGAAAAAGTATTTACTATTCGAAAATTTAATTTTGGTGTAAACTAGACGTATTTTTTACATTAATGCATATTATATTGTCGGTGTTTAAGTTTTCATTCCAATCTAGTCATATTTTATAAAAAAGTCGCGGAGATTGATTGATTGCGTAAGTGGTAACAAAGTAATGACACCAAAATAAAAATATTGAGACAACGAATTTGCATTAGTTCATGTCTATTTATTTAGTGGTCTATGTGGATATACTTTTAAACAAAAAGAAAACACATACTATTTATTCCTTTGGACGCTTGCGGTGGGTATATCCTCACTTCTAAAAAATAGCGTAAAAAGGTTGACGGGGTAAGAAGTTGCTTAAATTAATTAACCTCCCTGTGCGCCCCAGGGTTCTCGAGGTGTCCCTGGCGGGGCACAGCGATACAAAAAAAAAACATAATTTGTCTTGATTAACTTCGCAGCATCTTCAGGTGCTCTTTATTTCAATTATTATCTCACGTTAAAAAGCCACGAAATCAGGATATTAATAGCTGGTAACATACAGAAAGAGAGCCAAAATGAAGGGTTCCCGCACATCACACCTTTTTTTTGTTGTGAGGGATGTTTTTAGGTTTGAATTAAATAACACCAGAAATTTGTACGAAAACCGCTATTTTTTGTAATAGAGATGTGTATATGGAATTTTCAAACCAAGCTAAGCATTTGAAATATAAATGTAGGACTAATTTAGTAGTCTCCCGGGAGAAGGCTCAAACTTCCAACTACTTTGTCACTAGGCAAGTGTCTTGCCACTAAACCTACAAGCACATAATTTAAATTACGAATTTCGTAATATTAAACTCATGAACATGAAAATAAAACGAAAACCTCCTTGGCATAATAAAACTCATTATTTATCATCAAACAAAAAGATTTAAAAAGTGAACAATACCTTTCAATATAGCTTAAGTAAAAAATATTTTTGTTGCTATCGGGATATAACCCAGGATATGATCGGATAATAATATTTTTTCGATAAATTAAATTTTTGTGTATGTTTTTCTGGTGGATACATTTAATTGTATTAAAAATCACATAACTATGTCCTGAAAAACGGCAAATTCACAATAAAAATGTGTTCTCCTTGATAAAAAAAAAACATATTTTATTGCGATTTTGATGATATTTTCATGTCTGTCTGGTACTAAAAAGTCACTTATTACTAGATGAATAGCTGACTGCTAGAGCAAACCAGCATATATTGCGAACATTTTTCGCCCACAACTTTTCGACCACAATTATCTGCCCACAAATTTTTATTTGCCTGGAAATTTGTTTGTCGAATATTGTAACGTTACGCAGATACTATCCTGATTTTTTAATACGTGCCATACTCTGCGTATGGCACCACTAGTGTTTTCGCTCGCGCGAGGAGACCTTTCCGTTACTTTTAACATGGGGGCGGTATGTGAGTGACCACACTGTTTCTGTGTTAAAAATAAAAAATCCTTGATAATCAGGTTATGTAAAAAGGGTAAACATATTTGAAATATATTGATACGCCGTGCGCCGTCATCCGAGGATGGAATCCAGAACACAACGCCACCAGCTAGACTCAGTCTGTGGGTACATATGGGTTGGTGTCAGAATGCCTATCTCAGATGTGTGGGGGAGGTCTCAGACAATAATAACACTTTAGTCACATAATTTACACTTTATTCACTAAACAGGAGAAAATCGTCATTGTTACACGTAGAGGGTTCCAGATCTTTCCATGGCCGGACCAATGTATCTCTCGTTTACTGGAGGCATCCCAATGGACCAATCTTGACGTCAAGGTGTGGACCGTGCTCGCTTCGCTTCCATACTCGCTCGCAGCCTCCCGCTCGTTCCCGCGGAGAGTCCTTCTTTCATTGACATTCACGGGCAGAACAAAGCTCAAATATCTCTTGTTCCTGCCTTGAATATAATACTACGCGAAGAGTCCTTCCATCCTTGACACACACGGACAGAACAAGGCCCAAATATCTCTTGTCCCGCCGTGATTATAATACTCAGACTTATTCGTCAACATTTCTCGATCTTTTACACCAATACTCAGATCTCGGCGGAGCGCCGCTTGGCCTCCGCCGACACGCACCGCACCGCTCGAGCGCTGGCTACGTAGTCCCCCTCTACCTTCCTCTGACCTCACTCTACCGGCCGCGCCTGCTCGCGTCGGAAGATGTCGCCTTCGGTCTTCGCGGGTATTTTCGAATGTTACAATATATATACTCGTGCATATGTGTGTGGTATAAGGGTTCCTAATACGCATTGTGAAAATTTTTTGTTCCAGAAACGTGAAGATAATTTTTTGCATAAGGCATTCTTCCATGGAGGGCGTGTTATTATATGTGACTCTTTTATGGATGGTATATTATTACTTGACGTAATATAAATTTACCTCGACTCGCATACACCATGTCAAAATGGCAACAATGGCTTAGTAGAAACGAAATATCGAAACTTACTCGCGGAACGTAAAATCAAATACGGCATTTCAGTACCTTCGTAAACTCAGGAAAGTAAAATTATCTTATGTTGAAGTCCTTCGAAATATAGACAAAAAAATAATAAGAACAGACGTCTGAATCAGTAAAGTTTGAATAGTGATATTTACCTTAATCTAGAAATGTTTAATAATTAGTGCATTCTATGCAGCTAGTATCCGTGTTTACATAATATAAACACCAGAAACTGATATTACTTGTGCCATTTCCTATAGAAGTTATTTGACATTTTTTTATAACTTTATTTCATACATTATTATTATTATAATTTTTATTGTTTGCCAAACTGCATAGCAGTTTTACGGCAAGGATTTCCATTCAATTAAAGTAACATAGTAAATTAAAGTTAAAGGGCGTACAAAAAAAAACATAAAAATTTGAGTAATTAAGTGACATAATAAAAGTAAACTAAAATTTTATCGGCAACTATTTTTTTTTTAATATAATATAATAGAGAAATTTAAGGTCATCGAAGATGAAACATTTGAATGTTAAAGCCACTATTTGGTTATTTATTATACTGTATTTGAATGCATTACTTTATTCAATGTGAGTAAGGAATAAGTTTAAATAAATAAATTTAAAATATATTTTTAACACATACTCTGCGGTGGTGGGTCAGATTTGACTCGGGTGTTTGTAAAAATATGAATTACGCTACAAATATTCGTTTAATACTGTTTTCTTTCTAACTAATCTTTTATTAAATATTTTCAAATCATTTGAGATACAAATAAATGTTATCGGACGAGATTCAAATGAGTTTTTGATAAAATTGTGGAAAAACGCTCAAAAACTGACCTAAGACAGTCGGATTGAATCTCAGCGTATACGCCAAAATATATATTGTCAATGTTTTGAGCGAGTAGAAAAAGGATACCAGGTATGCGTCCATGTATTTGTTTTCACTTATTTTGTCTGGCGGCCCCTAGACAATGCCAGTAATATAATTATTTGAGGGGCGTTGCGCCTACATGTAAGTTTTATGATACTACCTGCTCGGGTTCCGACGAGAAGATCACATGCTCAGTGGATGTTTGTATTTTAACTGTATAGGGCGTCTGTTGATGCGTGACAATATGTACATTATTCGTAATATTTTTAAATTTTTAACTTTAATTTTTTAACAGAAACATTACGCCACATCATGCCAATTCATTAAATCATATTTAAAATTAAATATCTAAAAAAAATCTCCCTCATAACGGTTGAAAAACCGAAAACTTGAGGAAAGTCTAAAATGACCCACCACCGCCGGACGTGTTTTGTTTTGACCCACCGGGCTATAAGTGTTAAAAAATGTACTGTAAATAATGATCTTAGTTTGCGTTTAAATTTGCATTGACATCTAGTACATTTAAAATTGATTAACTCTCTTAATTTCTTTTAATCTTACCTAACTTATTTGGCAGAATAGACAAAATAATACAATATCAGCACATCATTATTATCACACATTGCTACATTTAGAATATTTTACAGGATCTATTTATTCATTGAGAAAATTACATTTGTTAATTATTATTTTGGGTTATGTAAATTATATTTGTGCCTACCAATATTCAAAAAAAAATTTTTTCTTTATTTCCGTAAGGGATGAAGTAAATCTATTTTTTTTTTTAATGGTAAGTATTTGGTTCTGACCCGCTTATCTCGTGCTTTTGGCTGCAGTTGCCAGTGGAGAGAAGAAACCCCATCTCACCTCTCATAATATATTTAAAATAAAAGTATATTTTTTTAAATGTGAGTTTTAAATTACTTGAGTTTGAAATTAAAATTTCACAATAATTCATTTCACAACAGTTCATTTTCAATTTGAAATTTCAATAGTTCTGTGGTATTTTTAATACAAATAAAATTAATCAATTAGAAAGATATAAAGCAAAAATATATTTATCGAAAGATAATAATAGGAAAAGTTCCGGGTTTTCAGTATTAGTAATCCCAGTAGCAACCAAATTATTTATTCAACAGGTAGATTTTTTCTGTACATCTTTCTAGTTGATTATTTAATTTGTATTATTTTCATATTTTTTATGAAAATGCATTTTTATTGTGAAGTCGCAATTTCAGAACGTAGACAAACTTGAGATTTAAAAAATGAAATAATAGATGTATTATTTAAAAAATATTCCAATAATATGTTCCAACATCGTCGTTAACGTAATCGGTTGATGTAGTGGAATGGTAATGGTACACCGTAAAACTATTGTATAGTTTGCCAAATATTGAAAATTATATTATATGTGTATGTATTTAATAAAGTTGGAAAAAAACCCGTTTCCCTGGACAGGGAAAGGTCCAGGTTTGAAAACCGGCACAAATTAAATATTTTTTCGATAAACAGTTTTTTTCTGAACATTTTTCTATTTGATTATTTTAATTTATATTATTTTAATTTTATGCAATAGTGACAGAAATGGATAATATTTAAACTTCAATAAAATGCACTGAAACTAACATTAATAGACATATCCTCATTCTCCTGTTCTCGTAGAGGATTGTCTATAGCAATAATACTCTCCTTTCGTAAATGAAACATACAATTTCAGCTGCTGTAGATATCTCCGAAGAAATACGGAAAATTTCAGACGACGTTGGCACATAACGTTGAGTGTTTCATGTGTAGGGACTGTCTACGATATATAATGTACAGGGATAACGTACTCGTATATATATAAAAACTGCACTTAAATAAACCCCAATATAAATTTATCATCAGAAATAAGGCTTTAGCGGAAATAAAGAATTTCTGAAGTTATCACTTTAACGGTGAGATTGATTTTTGTGAACCGATGATCTTCGAACAGCGATGGCAAGGTTATTTTTACTAAATTTACTTGAAGAAATAAACTCTAGTTGCAGAAGGTTAAGTAAGAGACGAGTATAAGCATCATGGATGTATGAATAACGAACTACATTCCTGTGGTTTATGTCTCACCTTTTATTAACTGGTATAAATTGGTCGCACTGATAAAACAAATCACATCACAATAATATTATTTAGATAAATATTTAGAGAAAAGTATCAGAAGATACCGGTCCAGCTGGATTTAAGAAAGAGAGAATATTGGTTCTTGATCGCCGGTTCACACTACCACCTCTGTGGTGGCAGATATGATAGGGCGGCCTCTGCCGATCGCGCAGGATAGATCACTGCCCGATCTAGCGTCACGCCCAATGTTACTTCGGCGTTCGTGCCACAAGTGGCGTTAACTGTTCGCCTCAAGGTTAACGGTATATAATGAGGTCCTGGTACACTAATGCATGGAAATAAAGCCGGTAATTGAAAAAAAATAGACTGAAAACAGTGGAAATGAGTGCAAATCTACGGAGTAAAGAATGAACAAATTAAAAACGAATATAGATCTTTTTTGTAACGTAGTCGGTAGAATTATAAAATAATTTCTATTGTGATTTGAGTATTTGAAATGTATGACTGAGAAAATAATGATAAGAAAATTATGAGAAATTTATTTTGGATATTAGGAATGTACGTCGAAATGGTCGAGGTATTGAGTTACGCGAAACTTTATTTTTTGAATTATGCAATTCAAAGATTTAAAGTTAAAATTATCTAGGTATTGAATTAATGGTAAACCAATGTAGGCATAATTTAATATAGCACGAAAAATTATTTTTTTTACATATTTTCATATCATAGAATTTTGAAATAAAATATGCATCTTCAAAAATCTTTATTGAGCAGTTGACCAATTCGAAGTAGTACTTTGGCTCATAATATTCCTAAAATAAAAAAAATTAACATACTATTTAAAAAAAAAAAGAATTCTTCTTTTATAATTTTTATATTTAACTATTAAATGTTTAGTTAATGTTTTTAAATACTAATTATTAAATGTATTAATTATAAATATATACAGTTAAAATCAATTTTGTCGAAAAATATTGTTGTTGCGCTATTGAGATTCGAACCTGGATCTCTTTTTGCTACAGCGACAGTATTTTGTCGACAAATTTTCAAAATAAATTTTTTCAAATTCATATTTTTATAATCAATACATTTAATTAGTATTTAAAACTTCACAGACCTATGTCCTGAATAGTTCTCCATAATCATATTTTTAAGTGTTTTTTGAGGTTTCTGGTAGTTCTGTTAAGATATTTTCTTTCTTTCGACAATATAGACAAAGAAGATGATCTTTCGTAATGAAAATGTGGACAGTAAAGAGAACGAAAAATGCGGTATAGAAAACACTTACGTCATAATGTTTTTGATGGAGAAGAAGAAAAAAGAAAGTAAGAAGAAGCTCAGACTCAACATATATCAAATGTTAAAGTACATGGCAGAAAGCATGCTCGACGAACAATACTCTCATTGATCAAGCGACAGTCTATGAATGCAAAAATACGTAAAATATGCAGCGAAATTATTATTATTTTTTAAAGTTCCACATTTTGCCAATACACATAATTTCATTGAAATTTATATAGCGTCTTTGAGATGAAATCTCACAAAAACGCAGCTATAAAAATGATCCACATTTATTATGATTATTATTCACAAAATCTGCAATTAGAAAATTTCTGTATTATGAATAATAATGTACCTTTCTAATTTAAATTTGTTACATTTATGTATTATTATTTTTACTTTCATAATTTCTGTCCGATATACATTGCACGAAGTTGAGATGATTAATTTTTTACGTGTTTTCGATGTAGGATTTATGTTTAATTTTAGTCATTTTATTTTATCTCAAGTGTACGGTATGTTTTTATTTATTTTTATTCTTGTAAATATTTGTTTCACTCGAAATAAAGTCAATTGAGATGTAAAAAAATTATTTTTAATGTTAAAATATTGTGGAAGTAACGTAAGTTTTTTTTTTCGATAAATTGATTTTTTTCCGTATATCTTTCTAGTTGAATAATTAAATTTGTATTAAATATTTAAAAAATACCAGAGAACTATGTTCTGAAACTGTAACTTGACAACAAAAATGTGTTCACCATAAAAATTATTGAGATTTCTTAATAGTAATAAGTAGAAAATTACATGTTTTAGGTATATAATAAATATTTATAAAACCGTGAGTTTTATTGTTTAAAGATTGAAGATCAATTTCTGTTTATTTGTACTGTCCTAATGAAGAAACCTACATTTTCTCGAAATCGGCTGACGATAAATAATATAACCAAAGTTGTTTAATTATTTAAAAGTTAAGTTGATTTCATCATTATTATTTTCATCCCTATTTTCTAGCAGGGCTGGAGGCCTAAAGTCTTAAGATATTTCCATCTTCGCATGTCTTACGCTATTTCAGTACTTGATCAAACGAGACCTAAGCCGTCTTCAATTACAAGGCGTGTTCAAGCCACCTCATTTGAAATCTGTCTTCAATATACGAGTATGTAGAAGTAAATTAGTTTATTTGAATTATTATTGATTTTTTTTAAACTTAGGATTAAAAATAAGCACCGAAATCTTTTTACTATATTTTATACAGAATTTTTCTTATTAAAGCCGATCAGTATAGATGTTATGTATTATTCAAGTCTTTATAAAGGCTTGCTTGTACTAGTTGATCAAAATATCACTAAGGCATTATGTGATTATTTTATAAATATCGCGTTTTACGTTGTCATCCTGAAGCGCGGGTAAATTGATTCCTTAGAAACGGTCCATCCATCATCACGTGACTCGGTGAAATCACCCCCAAAGCCTCCCCTCCAGTGGATAGATGTTACCCCGTGAGCAACAGCGATATCTTGATCGTTCACAAGGCTCCGGTGATCAGAGCCTGCCAGGCTTCGGGAATACTAAACAGACGAGGGGTTGATGTTTACTCAACCCCTCGCGTCTGATTTTTCCACAGAAAGTTTTTAAGTTTAAAGAAATGTAATGTTTATACCAATATATTTTGTTTTACTATAATATCATATTTTTAATGTTTCGAATTGTGTAAGAAATATATTTGCTTAACAACATTTTCCATTTTAATAACTCTAGTCCTTACGAATAATCGAACTTATGTTATAATTATGATTACGCTCTTATTGAAATTATGAATTCATTTGTTAATTAATCAACAGTCATAATGAAGTTAACAGTGGAGTGAACCAACGTTTTAGTGCCACGTAAGTACTGCCAGCACAGACATATCACGGGTATTTACTCGTATTTCATTGACCTTGGAATTGGCCCCACGCGCTTGTGTACTTCCGTGCGGTAGTTTATAAATATTTTGTTTCTTTATTTTATTTCATTTTATATCAAATTATATTATCTAACGAATAACATTAACTTTTTTTTAAAGGAGAACACATTTTTTGTTGTGAAGTTACATTTTCGGAATATAGTTATGTGGTATTTTTAATTCAAATTAGATTAATCAAATAGCAAAATTATATTTTTCCAAAAAATATTTTGTTGCTACCGGAACAGGAAAAGGTCCACGTTCATATCCCGGTAGTGATTAAATATTTTTTCGGTATATCTTTATAGTTGATTAATTTAATTTGTATTAATAATATTACGTTTATTATTTATATATTTATGCCTTTGTGTTTTTAAAATTTAATTGATTATTTTATCTTATGTATTTTATTTTGATAATATCTTGAGAACAATGTTGAAATTTTTCTTTGTTGGTCTCAAAACGTTAGTGTCAATATCTCTACCCCGCAAACAAGAAAATCAGAAATCACACATGCGTGTAAATTCTATCGTTTCAGTTACATTCCTCACGCCACATATTTTGTAAGCTTCTCCATTGGCGATGGATGGTGTAACGATGACTGATAACTGTGATTTAGTTTCTAGCGCACCAGTGATTGCTGAATTACGAATAATCACACATACCATTCATCGTTACAATCGAATACCAATCACATATTTACAGTTTATCGCATCACTACCACATATGTCTGTAATACAAGATCCTGTATTTTAAATATAGTCTTTAAAAATATGTAAATTACTCTTTTTAATTACAAACAACATGTTGTTAATTTGATTTTTATTTTGTGTTCAATGAGTATAGAGTTAAAATAAATAAAAACAAAAAATATATCTGAAAGTGTTGTTTATAAAAAAAAATCTGCTAAGCGACAATACTTAAAACATCTACACAATACTTATCTGATCTTGTTAAAAAGGCCATAGGTTAGGCAAACGTTTTTGACATCATATATTATTCTTTTTGAACTCGTGACCATTGTATTTGCTAAATGAAATATATCTATTTTCGTAGAAAGCGATCACTTTATGGTTTAATATATTATATTACATAAACCACAAAGACTTTGTATAAAACTATGAATTTTATTAACTATATTAGGTATGTTTCCTTTTAAATCATTTAAATATCCATCAATATTATACTTTCCCTTCTCTTGATGATCTATCTGTTGTCTTAGTTTATCTCGCTCTTTTTACTATTTTTGAAATAATTGTTAATTTTAAATACGCCTTGACGAAGCTTAAGCTGAGCGAAACCAGTTGACGTTTAATAAAATTCGTGGTTATATAAAAATTGATTGTGAAATATACCTACCTACGTTGTGAAAATAATAAATGGGTCTATGATGAACACTTTATAATTTCATGACATAACCCCCATATTTAGGTAATATAATGAGTTAATTGTCTATATTCAAAGTTCGTAATAAATTATTCGAATTAACAACGATTCTTCATATTGTGTGACTATGTGTATCTGTCCTGGCCATATAATTTCGTATAATAGTTTAAAGTTTTGAATTATTAAATAAAACTAATTCCTTCCGCTGCCTAACTTACAAATTTGGTATTTATTTACCGAACAAGTGGTGAAATAATGAGAAGTTAAAAATTTGTTAAAAATTGATTCAATTGCTATAGCGAAAATGGTGAACGCACTTTCCCGAACAGAAAGAGGTTCAAATTCCGATAGCAACTAAATATTTTTCGATGGATAGATTTTTTTCTGTATATATTTCTAGTTGATTCATTTAATTTGTATTAAAATACCACAGAGCGAAATTATGAAAATGCAACTTCACAACAGATATGTGTAGCTTCTAATTCCAAAATGTTATAAAACGCATTAACAATAATTAGAGTTAAATATTCAGTTTTGTAGATTTTTGTATCCGCCACATGCAAAACATATTGTTTCTCGCAAAAGCCACTTACATCCATTAATATTACACCTTTAATATCAGGGCTATTTCCGAAATTCCCCAAAGCAGACAGAGTAAAATGAAATCAGCCAATCACAATGCTTGTTGATGATCACGTGATATAAAATCCAGTATGGCTGCCAGATCGATGTATACAGAAAAAAAAATTATATTACATGTATTTTTATAAAATGCGAAAAACAAATATCATGTACATTTGCTTTCAAAATATACGTTTTCATTTATAATTCAAAAACAAAAAGTCGTTTTAGGGGGTTTTGGAATTAGGTGCTACATGTAAAATAATATTTTAAACATTTATTTTAAAAAAAAAGTTTTTTTTTTTACTTCCGTTGAATCTTTATGATAGTTCATTGTAAAACTTTCCAAGGATATATCGAATACTCATTATTGAGATATTATATATTGAATGCTTTCATATGAAAGCATCGACCGCTTGTTAAAACCTGTCGTAACTTTCGGGGAGCGCCTGTCTCCGGATTAAAGGGAGAATTGTACAACGCGCACTGTGAAATTGCTAGCAACTCCAATATTATAATTACTTTTCTCTGAATGCTATTATTTCATAGGAGTGACTTATTTAATGAACGACATCGATAAGTACTACTGTTTCAATAATATATTCATACTTAAATTGTCCAATTTCTTTTGGAGATGTTAAAAGCTTGTTTTTGTATTAAAATATTACAAATTCATATTTTTTTTATTTTTTTAAGGGGAGCACGTTATTATTGTGAGGTTACAATTTTTCAGAATCTTTGTGATCTTTTTAATGCAAATTAAATTTATTAATTAATTTATCGAAAATATATTACTGTTGCTACCGGAATTAACAATCCCAATTGTATTACTGCAAAATTTAGTTCAGATCGATCAAAAGTTGTCGGATAGTACAAAAATCAAACAAATCGACAAATAATATGTACATAGATTTAAAGTTGTAAATTAAATCATTGAGAAATTGATTTAGATCACTGGGGTTGAATAATTTAGAATAAAATATAAGTTTGTATGATTAAAATCTATAAAAGTGTCATAAGACAAGTAAATTTATAATATTATTAAAGTTTAATTTTGGCACGGTAATGGTTTCAATAGTCAGCAGATTGTAACGGTGAGAGCTGGAAAAACTTGAACAAGAAAAATGTGCTGATTCTGTCAGAGAGGAAAACTGGCAGTAAAAAAGTTCAACAAATATTGCTGCGCTGTACGATTCCGTATAGAGTGTCATTGTTGTTTGAGCAGTGAACTTTTGATGAGGCTTGTCGAGCTTTTAAATGGAACAAAAATCCATTTTTATTCATTTAGCAACCATTTACAAAATAGAGTCCCGCGAAGTCTGATTGTACGGTATGTCGACAGGCGTTTAGAACAATAAACCTACTCAAGGTTACAGAAATAATCCAATGATTTAATTAATGATATTGTAAAAAATATTTTTTATATGACATGTAATTAATATTATATATACGATTTATCGTCTAAATTAAATTCCATACCAAACTCTTCCATAAACTCGCTCGGCCTGTATGATCCCCCATCCGATCCTCGTCATCTTCGTCTCATTTAACTTATTTACCCAATATTTGATCCTATTGAACAAAATTTATAAAAAGATTTTATAAAAACTTTCACTAAAAATATAAAAATTTGTAAAAAACTAAAAAAAAAGTATTATACAATTATATGCTAAGTTAAAATTGCCTGATATTAAAAAAAAAAACAATATCACCATGTTCCCCGAATAGGGACAATCAAAATAATATACATGTTTTGATGTATGTTACTTGGCAATGTTACTAAGCAAACAAATAAATCGACCAGTTAAAAAATGTTCTAGGGTCACATCATTTCACTCTGATCAGGGATTACTAGCAATCTTAAAATATCCAAAAGAACACCTTCAATTCTTGGAATCTTAAAATTAAACATCTATGACGTCTGTTTTCCGGATCGGGAGCAGTCAGACATGAAAAATTCCGCTATTTTTAGCATTCCTCGATTCCAACACCGCACGATATCCAACCAGTAGAATGAAGTAGGTACGTACCAATGAGCAAACTCATGTGAAATATTATGACGTAACAAATTGATACTGTTTGAACGAGGAAGTTGGGTAAATATTGGATGTAGAAAGGGTGGAATGAAATAGTAATAGGGAACAGGATGAACTGAAGGACCACCCAAAACCAGAAAATACACGACCCACCTATGAAATGCTTCATTATGGATTTCCACTGGATTCTCAAAACTTTTGACTCCACAACACGTACTCCGTTGTTCCGCACGAAGTATTCTTAGAAATACACTTCGGTGATTGCGTCATGTAATAAGCATCATGCATAATAGCAAGATGTACAGGTTTCGGCACGTACAGCGAGAAACCGAAACACATAAACAATATCAGCAGGACGATCATTAACATAGTTTTACAGCTTTCTTACCACCGACAAATAATTACTGTCAGAGTCAAAGTTTCCACTCCAATTGTCATAACCATATAGAACACAACCACAAAAAAATATCGTATTTTGGGTATAGGACGAGGGAGTAGTGGATAGATAATGCACAGGAACTATTCTATACGTCGTGATCGTATTTGCGCAAGACGGCGATCGACGATCCATAAAATCTTGTTATATATATATATTTATTTATTAACAAAAGGTATTTTTCAGAGGTTTGTTTTTCAAATTGGCAATACTTTTTCCAGCGACAACCAATTTGATAGCTGATTTATGCTCAGTTTGATTTGCTATTTCACTATGAATAGATTTACGCGAGAACAACGCTTGCAAATTGTGCAAATTCATTTTGAAAATCGTCGTTCAGTTTGTGAGACTTGCCAAGCTCTGCGTTCATTTTGTAGTCGACATAATCGTTCATCTGAGCAAGTAATTCGAATGAATGACCATGGATAGTTTTCGTACCATGTATACTCTAATTGATGATATGCATCCGCAGAGACGTCGTACAGTGGGCACCGAAGAAGATGTTGTTTCTTCAAAAATGATGCTGGCCAGAATGTTACAGTCATTAGAAAGCCGCAATCAATTCATTGAAGGAAACATTCTACGAAGCATAATTTCGCGTAATGGACCTGTAAATTGGCCACCAAGATTATTTAATTTAAAACCTTTGGATTTTTTCTGTGAGGATATGTGAAGTGGCTAGTCTACGCCCATAAACCAGAGACGATATACGACTTGAGAGCCAACATCTGTCACGTTATTGCCGATATAGGGCCCCAGCTACTCCAGAAAGTGGTCGAAAATTGTACTTCCAGGTTATGCTTTATTTAAGTTAACCGCGGTGCCCATATGTGCGAAATCATATTTAAACACGAATGACATAAAATTATCTTTCTAATAAAGCTAATACCCTGGCAATTACTACGATTTTTATGTATTTTATTACATTTTAAAGTTCCATACCTCCAAAAAAAAACACTCTGTAGTAGAAAGTAAGCTGATCTTAGTATAGTAAGCAAGATTAAGAAAATATCACTTTGTGTGGTTTGGTCATATGAAACGGATGAATGAGAAGAGAATGGTAAGAAAGATATCTGAGGCAAGTGTTGGCTTGGCTTGACCAGGTAAACCAGATACTGGAAGACGATCCTGTAAGAAGCCACACTAACCGAAGATGTATGAATGTGAATGAAGCGCGAATTATGTGT
Source organism: Eubasilissa regina (assembly GCA_022840565.1). NCBI lineage: Eukaryota > Metazoa > Arthropoda > Insecta > Trichoptera > Phryganeidae > Eubasilissa > Eubasilissa regina. Next base: position 24,478,552 of record JAINEB010000011.1, on the reverse strand, counting down.
CAGGGCAGAAGAGTGTGTCACTCTATTCTCTCTGCCTACCCCCGTGAGGAAACGGTAAGTGAGAAAATAAGAAAGCTCTGCAGAAGGCAGTTGTTTTTGGGTCCACTATGTAGTCATATGGTGACCGCTGTACGACTGCGACCACTATCTTTGGAATCGATAAAAAATTAAAAGGATCTATGCGTGTATCTATACATTTTAAACGTCTCAAGTGCTGTGTGACGTACAAAGATTCATATTATTGAACTTCGCTAATTGTATTCATTACATATAATTCACAATAGGTAGTAAACTTGATCGGTGAACCTGAGTTGTTATTGTCCACATGTTCATGTGTATTAACGGAACGTTTTATATATATCAGATCACTGGTATATCGTCAAGTTATTCATCTTTTTCTGGGTGCTTTATCTCATAAAATGTCGGGGACCATTTTGTCAAACATCGCTCAGTCCTCTATTGTATGTGAAAATATTCTTACATATTAAAATAATGTCTAAAATATTTATTAATTTGAAAAAAATGATCACCATGTACATCTCTTAAATTATTAATTATTGGGTGTGTGACAGCTATTATTATCTGTGCCGACTCGGTTCAAAATATTCAATTAGGATATAAAGGCGATATCGCTCATACAGATATACAAAATAACTATCACTGGTTGGATATATCATTCAAGTTACAAATCACAATAGTGACTTAACTACTTGCTGTCGTACAAGGCAGATGTTTAGATAGCTTTCAAATACATTAAACATTAAAAAACAAGACTATTTTATATTCCGATGAGCAATAATGTATCTATATTTACGATATGACTTCATCAATAAGTTTTTTTTTCAATTTAATTCAATTTTATGATGACTTTCATAATACTTGAACAAACATTCAAGAAATATAGAGATATGAAAAGCAAGGTGTTTAAAAAATATTATGTACATATTTAATATAATGAATCGCAAAATTAAATGATAGATACTCAGTAACCAGTACCGAGTTTTATTTTTGTTACTAGGTGTTTTCTCTTAAGTAACCTCTTTACTGCTTAAAATGATATCTAAATTATTTTATTAAATATGCAAATAGCTCTCTTAACAGCCATAGTTATTAGCTGCCTTAAAAGACATTAAAAGATGAAACAGTATACGTTGCCGCTAGCTAAGGTAATTATTAGAAAACGTTACTGATGTTTTACAGAATTCTCGATTTTACATAGTTATATTTTGTTTATCTAGATACACGTTTTCTTCAAATTATCAAACTATAAAAAAAATTAAAATAGTTTGCAATTTTGCCATTCGACTTTTGGTAAAGGGTACCACTGAAGAGTGGAATTAATTAAAATCTTTGCCGAGTAAGCCACGAGTTGGAGTCATTCTTGAGTTTTGTTTACTTTACGTGGTAATTAAAAGAGGTCTGTTGGTCTTGGCCCGTGTTTGGGAACTTTGAAAGTGAATGAAGGGGACAACAGTTTCCAGTTACTAAAGGGGAATTCTTGAGAGTGAAAAACAGCGAATATGTCTTTGAAAAATGTTTGTAAATTTTACGCAGTATTATCATCTTCTTAGAAGCTTAATTAGATTAATCAGTTAGAAATATGTATATATACATAGAAAATTTATGTACCAAAAAAATATTCGGCTATTACCGAAATACGTTAACTATTTTATACTAATATATATAAATTTGTTGTTGATTTTAAATGATACATGAATTTTTTTCATTTTAACTTTCTATCTGAAATGAAATTCTTTGATTAATATAAGTTAGGTGACGCCTTACGTTTCTCTAAATATTTTTCTTACAAGTTGTGGTGGGAATAGATCCCGTGGATTGCAACGATTTAAATTACTGCTTAGTTGACGCAACCCAAACTGGAACAAAAAATAAGTAATGGCAGATGGATCTAGCATACCTTAATCTTAGTCCTGGGATGGATGGTAATTTATACCTCCAGTTGACTTGCACTTTTGTGGTGAAGAACGGATATATCACTGTACTTCAGGATGCTGTAGAAAACCGCTTTTTTTCGTTGACCAGTTTTACGCACGGCGACACGTGACGGACAAAAAACAAGCGTGTTGACAGGTCCGCGTCAAAATGCAATCTGTCCCACCTCGGCCAAAATCTCTAGCTATTAGTTAGTTAGAAAAGGACAGGTATAAAGGTTAATTGGAACGACAGAATGCATATGGAGCACTCGACTTGCGTCAACAATAAATAGTATAATAAGTTCTTAAATATTTTGTTTTCAATTAATTATTCATTAATCGGTTAGGTGGAATCTGCATTTTTTTTCTTTTTGAAGTATCTTTACATACATTTTTAACATCTATTTAAATAAAATTTATTTGGTGTATTAGAATGACAGAATAATACCCATCAGAGCAATATAACAGTATTCTAAACATGTGTTTAATTGGAAGCTATTTTTAAACAACACTTTAAGTAGGTATGTACTTAAAATGATATTAAAAATCGTATATAAATGACATAACTTATTAATTAATTTTATATGCGATGTGATAATATTTGTTTGTCTTATAACAAAGCAATCTAATAACGCCGAATACATTATTTTTGGTGATATAAATGTATATTTTTCCGTATTTATTAGAAAGTGTTAAGGTAAGCCAACGTACAAATAAATTTATAGCTTTATGAAATAAATGTTGACTAATTTCTTAAGGAGATGATGAGAGTCTTCGGATTTGGTCAGTCGAATATGTGCATAAAAATTCGTTGTTACTTGTAACAAAATATACTCAGTTTATTTTTTAGCTATTTACATTCACATTACACTTCAAAAAAATCAGAAAAGCAAATTTAATAACGATGTCAGATATACTCCTCTGCTCTCACTGTGTAGATGGAAGCGACCTTATGTACATATTACAGTTGTGTGATGCATGGAGCGTTACTTTCCATATTCGAGTAAATAGTAGTTTGGAAGTATGTCGCCTCTACAGCCATCATCCCAGCTGATCCCCGAATGCACCTCACATTTACCAGTGCGTAAAACAAGAGCTTCTAACAGTTGCAAAAACGCACCCGATACCGATGGCACAATAACCATGCGACCATAACCAATACGACTAGCAGTCGTCCGGAAGGTCAACTTCTGAGCGCCATTCTTCTAAATACCATCTCCAGGAAACGCCTCCATGTGGTCAATTCATTAGAGGGCTATTATATATCTCTAATCTGTATCCGCGTTTAACAAATAAACTTGTGTTAACCATGCGTAGTTAAAATTAAGATTTGATCATCTTTAAATAAACATGTGAGTGATAGGAGGTTATTGGAGCATTTATCACTCACAATACATGTTCTTTTGATTCACGAGACATACGTCTACACAAACATCAAATATTCATCGACAAAATACTTTGACAACTGCACTCCTATTACCCACAGTAGAATATATACTACAATATCGACGAGAGAATGGTAAGAAAGATATATGATGCAAGTGTTGATAGCACCAGAAATAGAGGACGTCCGCGAAAGACTTGGCATGACCAAGTAAACCAGATAATGGAGGATGGTTCTGTTAGAAGCCTCAACAATCGGCGAGCTTGTATGAGAAGATGTATGAATGTGGATGAGGCGAGAATTATGTGTCAGGACAGAAGAGTATGGCGCTCTATCCTCTCTGCCTACCCCCACGGGGAAACGGCGTGATGGTAAGTAAGTAAGTAAGTAAGTATATCGACGACCCTGATAACAGTAACAAGAAATATTAATATCTAATGAGATGACGAGGGAAATAATGTAGGATTTTTTAAATGCCCAGATATTTAAAAGAGGGTGAGCCATACGTATCCTATAAAATACATTATTATTTACGCGGCCCAAAAGTCTGGCAAAAAATACTGTTCGCTCGCTGAACATCGCAAATCCTCTTGTCGGCGGTCTCGCTCCTACGGGAATATACATACCTGGTCCACATGTGACCCCGTCTCTCAAAGAAGCCTTTCTGGCTAATACAGCTTCCGTAGATAATACGACGCCGCGCCGGCCGCAGCAGCTTTGTGAAAATTAAAGCGAAGGGTGGGATTTCGAGGAAATACGCCACATAATGTAATAGGATCAGTGCAAAGATGTGAAAACTTTAAAATTTTTCGTATTAGAATGGTTAGATACTTCGATAATTCTATCTTATACGTGTTTTAGATGTGTATATACATGTATAATTACTGTATTTCTATTTTACTATGTTTACCTAAATAAAATTGAGTCCAAATTGACATTTCGTAAATATTTTATATACCGCAGCCGTCAGACTGACGCAGTTTCCGTACCTTTTATGTAAGTACTATCACGCTTTGAAAAAATAAAAGAAAATGTTATAGAATACCATTACGATCAATAATTTCATGAATGTTATTTAGTAAATAAAACCGTGTTTCATTTTTAATATTTAATGCAAAAACATTGTGGTCATACAGTCATTTTGGATTTAACCACAAGAGTTTTTAATATTTACCGACACGTAAACAATGTTGGTTTTAAATTAGATACTTCAAAAATATTAGAAATAAGTAAAGCGTGTTAAATTAACCAAATAACATATGTAACTAAATAAATTTAATTGTTTACACGTTGGTGTATGCATAAAATTCACGTGAATAAACACAAGCTTCCTATATAATGTTATAATACCAAGTTAGCTCGATCTTTAATATTAATTATTATAAAGTTAAATATATATCTGTATATTTATCTGTTCTCCATATAATTCTGCACCCTTTAACTAAAACAAATTGTACATAATTTCTCTATGAGATCTTCTGTAAGACACGATCACCCTAGCCATTCTACCTCCTTACTTAAAATATAAATGTATCATCTGTTCCAAATTTTGATTATTTGCACTCTAGGATCCTAAAGATGCATTAACCCTGCATATTTGCATGCCTATATCGTTACTTATCATAATAATAAAATTGGATAATTTGTATAGCGCCATTTTTGTAAAAACTTTCACCTCAAGGGCGCTTTACACATAACTGTTTATAGTTACATTATCTTTGTTTATTAAAATTAAAAATTGTTATTTTCACTCATGCGAATATTTTTTAAAATTGTGCGGTTTTAGTTTCTTCTTAAATAAAATCTCTGATGCACTATTTCTTATGACGGAGGGCAAAGAGTTTCATGCCATGAGAGAGGGCTGCAAATGCCCGTTCGTTAAATTTTGACTTCTGGAAACGGTTAGTCGGTTCTACAACCCTTCCTGCGGCCGTAGTGCAGGCTGACTTTAGAGTTTGACATCTACCATTCAAATTGTCTGAGATACAAAATTCTTGAAGATACAGAGGCGCCATATTATATGTCACCTTGTACATCATATAGCACAATTTAAATTCAACTCTTTCAAGGAATCGGAGCCAATGTAGCTGACGTAAAAGGGATGTTATATGAGAGAATTTGGAAACTCCATATATTATCCATTCTGCCGCATTTAGAATGGATTGTAATCTATCCAGCTGAAATATTGGCAGACCAGCATAGATGCTGTTACAGTAGTCCACACGTGACACCGTAAACTTATATATAAGTTTTTTTTCGCAAAACAATTCTACCTTCCTCTCTCACCCACTAACCACTTCCCTGACTCTCTGGCATCACTGAGTACAGACAGATAGTCAATTATATCAATAATCCTTCAATAAATAATAAGTTAAATAAATTCACTTAGTACTGCTGATATTTATGTATTTATTTATTTCGCGAAAGACCTGTTAAAGTTTTATTTATCTTTTCACGTACGCTCTAAATAAGAGCGTGCATAGGAGGTGAAAGAGGACGAAGGCAAGTGTACAGAAGAGTGCGGAATTCTATATTCTAAGCATTGTGAAAAATTAACGTGATAGTGAGTAAGTAAGGTATTTTGTATTATTTATTTGTGGATATAATATTCAAAAATATACTTTTTATAAAAAACAACAAATTGTATGATACAAATTATAGACATTTCATTTATCAAAATTGAGTATAGAGCGACATTGAAAAACGTGAATGTTTTTCATGATTAACTTGAATAATTTACATATCAGACGATCTTAATTGTCATTTAAAATATTTGTTTAGTATCATTTCATCCCCGCAGGCCATTTCAGGTGATAATAGAATTTTGTTCTTTTGTACTACATCGTTTGATCTAATTAGGACTACATTTCATTTCTTTACGTACATAATAAAATGTAGCCATTTTTAATATTATATTTTTATACATAACAATACAAACAAGATCAATCCTTTGATATATTACATAATATACGTAGCAACTTTAGGCAGTGATTTTACGTTCATGAAAAAAGATTCGTGTTATATTGATTTTTAATCTAAAGTAATTTGAAATACAGTAAAAGGTTTTAATCTTATTTACTATTTTTAGTTTTTACAATGATATTTATTTATACAGATTATTAAAAGATCATTAATGACCCTGATAGACAGTACTAGTAGAAGACTAAAGTACATTGTAAAAATATTAAAAAATTAGAGGAATAATATATAATTGAATTCACTTTTTATGGTCAAGAAACGAAAAACACTGTAAACAATCAAAATAAAAGCTATGTTGTACATTGATAAATGAAAATAATGACTTATGTATTTATGACTACTGCACATAAGTACAGAAGTGGTTGGATTCCAGGAAGTGGGTTGACCAGATTAAGCTGGGGGGTATCTCACAAAATCATGTTAAGTTTTAAGCTACGTTCTTCGAAATAAATATTAGCGAAATTTATCCATTATTATTCAATATCTTTGCTTTGGGCTCAAAATTTACATGAAATCGTTTAACCGTTCAAAATTTGATGATCTTAAATTTTTTGTATTCAGTTTGTAATTTAAAATCAATAAATTATTTAAATTATTAGAAAAAATTGCATAATTGCAATTATTTTGAAATGTTAATATCTCTGACATGGTTGAGATTAGGCACATATTTCTTGAACACGTTCGACTAGTAATTTAGTCAGGTGTTTACTCATAAAATATTGTGGACTAGGTCTGTTACATTCACTCATAAAAAAAAAACTAAGACGAATTTTATGTAAGACTGTCTGCCATTATTCCGCCGTAAAATAATACGCTGGGAAAGAAAATGTATTGCTCAGTAAAAGTACGAGTCTCTACAGCTTCAGAATTCCATTTGTCAAAAATGTCATTAGGACCTTTTCGTCACATTTTTAATACGAGAAACGTCTTAAGGGTCGTCAAAATATAATCAGTATTTTATTCCACGCAGATCACATTTCGTCTACTTCTGCACATTTGTTGGGAATTCCATGTTTTTCTTTCGTATATTAGTTTAGATAATACATTTTTTTTTTAAATGACGAACGTTTTTAAAAAATTTTATTGATTCTGCTTTTTCCATATTTTTTTTATTGACAATTATATTATTTTTAATTACCAGATAACTTATACCACTTTTCATTTAGAAAGAACAGTTGTATCGGTGTGAGTAATATATGTAATATGCACATTGTAACCATGTATTGATGCCGCTTAGCGTTTTAATTGGCCTGTGTTGGTAAAAACACGGTATCCACAAAAAAAAAATTAATAAATTTTGTAAATTAGGAGAGTTCATATCTGATAATTTTTTTAATGCATTAGTAGTCTTTTAGTATTTTTATATTATAACTGTTACGTACTTGACTTCTTAGTACGTCTTTAGTGTACACCCCGTAATGTGAAGGTTCAAGAAATAAACTTTGTAACCATTCATATTTTATTACAATAAGCTACAGTTCAGTAGCATATTACTAGTATAGGTCAAACTATTAAGCCGATGAACCGCATATAAAAAAAACGCGTACACTCCTGCGCGGATCACATACAGTCAAACATACCCGCACCGGCGGTGCGGCACACAAACACACATACACACACCATCCCACCATTGCAAGGACATCGCAATAACCAACATATGTCTTAGTCAAATGCATTTGTTAATTTTTTTATTGTTAAAAATATATATTAAAATAAATATATATATATATATATATATATATATATATATATATATATATATATATATATATATATAAAAGCCATGTATTCAAAATAAATATTCCTAATAATATTATATGTTTCAATAAATCAATGTTTCAAAAAAATATAAATATACTTGACCCTATTTATAACACGCATACACAGCGACGGAATATATAAAAAATATATGATACATTCCAACAAAAAAATCGGTGTATTTGAAAATCTGTGTATGTAGTGTTCTATTTTTAACTAGTTTTCCGGCTCTATGTATTTATTTAATATTTAAAAAAATAAGTATTACATGTTTTTGAAACGAGCTATTGCACACACTAATATAATTTTTCTTTCTAAATGATAAGTAGTTTAACTGGCAGTAATAATGGTTCTAGTTCAATTTGCAATGGAAGTAATTTTTTTAAATACTCGTATACATATTTAAAACGATTCTATAATTTTACATTCCATTTAATTTCGTTTATTATTTTAAAATAGAATTATATATAATATACGTGTGTATATATATATATATTCTGTTCCTTGGAATATATATATATATATATATATATATATATATATTCCAAGGAACAGAAACCAAATAAAGTAACTAATAGTAATTTACTTCGGTTATCTGGGACACCATTCTGTTTAATTGGGACAGTGAATTAAAAATAAAAATAAATATTTTAATAAATGGCTAACATCCGCACTGAACGCCTGCCCTAATTTTGTACAATTACAATTCTACAAAAAACACAAGACAGGCTGCAATTGATGAATTTCTGCAGAATATTTTTTTTTTGTTATAAATGTTTTATGTATAAATGTGTACATATAATTTTTTAATTTTACCTTAAACTTCGCATATTAGGGCCAGTCGCTTATTTGGGACAAAATTTTTGGATCCAATGTGTCCCAATTAATCGGAATCGACTGTATACATACATATATATATATATATATATAGATATATTTAGCCAGGAATTTAATTAATACAATCACTTCGAGTTGGTCCGCGTCCGAGGTACGAGACCTTTGGACTGCTTGTGTGTGTGTTATATTTGAGGTTTTTACGGAAAAAAGATGACGGATTATTTTCTGGGGGAACCTGCATCAAATAGTCATGAGAAGGACTTTTATACTTCCCACATTTCGAGTAAATATTATTTCTCATTCTCAAGGGCCTTTTATACTATTAATTAATATTAACTGCAACTAATGTTAGCGAAAGTTGACATATAATTAAGTTATTTGTTTAATAGGCGGTTTTATGCACGCGTAATTACCTTGCTAAGTGGTTCTTTGATTATTATAGTGGGATTTTGTTGGTTTATTATTAATGATGTGTTTTGTTGGATGGGTGTATTTTCGTGGATAGCTGCATTTAAGATATTTGTCCAGATGTGTGGAATTCTTATAGAGTCGTGTCTACTGTTCATATTATTTTTATGTTTGAAAATTTTCTATTCTCCCAGAGTTGAAGAGTTTCCCATCTACAAAAAACGCAATCTCAGAAATCGCAATCGCAGAAAAGACTCCAGTTCCATATATTAGCACATGCGAAAATCTTATGTATTTCAGCGAATATATATACATATTCATATATATAGGTCATTTTAGCATATATATATATATATATAGAGTGTAACAGACCTAGTCAACAATATTTTATGGGTGGATACCTGACTAAATTACAAGTTGTAAATTTTTAAAGAGTATGTGCAAAATCGGCACCGTTACGGAAAATATTATTAAAAAAATAATAGATATCTTATGGAGACGAAGCTATGTTTTATTATATTTAATGGAAAATATATGGAAGTATGGGTAATTGTGTGTTCTTGAACATATTAAAATATTGAAAATAGTATTTTTTGAAATTGTTACCCATTATTAATCCATATCTTTGCTTGAGGCGCTAAATGATCTAACATAAACATCTAAAATAAGTCTGGCCACTCGAAATTCGATGTACTTTAATTTCGTGTATTCAAAATATAATTTAGAATTGATAAAACCTTGCAATTAATCTAAATAATTGCATAATTATTGAATTTTTAATAATTTTTGAAATGCTAATATCTCTAACATCGTTAACATTAGACACATATTCCTTAAAAATTTTCGACTCGTAATTTAGTCAGATATTCACCTATAAAATATTATGGACTAGGTCTGTTACACGCTGAATACACGTGCTAAAATGAGCTTTTTTAAACTATTTGACTATAATCTTAAAATATTTTTATATATTCATGAAATGGTACATTATATAATTTCCAAATTTTATTTAAATAAACAATAAATTATTAGTGTACTCGTAACCCACTTATATTCGATGACCGTCCCCGTTTCAAATATTTGTTCACGTTAGAGTTGGTTTTCAGATCATTTGGTCGGACTTGTAAACTTAATCTTTTAGTAAGGCAATGCATTTACCCGTCAGCCTTGATTTATATCATGTAGGAAACAATGGACTCCCGCGCTGAAGAAGAATTAAGTGGAAGAATGTGCAGCTTTCGTTAGGGTTTTTACTTGTTGGCGTTGGGGTCTTGATTTCTTCCCTCCACATTTCGTAACTGATTTCCTAACAATCGAATCATTAAGATAGATGTATCACTTAAAATGATGTGCAGAAAAAAAAATCTAATTATTCTAAATATATTATTTCATTAATAATATAAAAACGAGAATATTTTCCTCCATCAATAAACTTGTGTCACAGATAATATCATAGATATTTTTGATAAAATATACAGTGTGAAGTTTTCTGGGCCATTCTGACGTGTATCTTCGATCTCTCTCTGGTCGAAATTTCAGATCTATAATATATCGTATTTTTGCAGTTGGCTTCTTAGGAAAACGTACACCAACGTTTTAGCATGGTAACACATGCTATTATCAAGGTTTTACAATGACACGTGTAATCATGTCGAAACGACGGTCAAGGTTTTCTTAAGGAAACAGTCTACAAAAAACGCGATCTATCACTATTAACAAAAGAAAAATAATAAAATATCCATATAGATAAATATTATAAATAACGTAAATCAATTAAGATATTTTTTTAAAAATAAGTTAAAAATTATTTGAAAAAAACAATGTTCACAAAACATATTTTTTTTAAATACTAAATTAATGTATTAATTATAAATATATACATATAATTTTTTTTTATATTTATATATTTATAATTAATACATTAATTTAGTATTTAAAATATCACAGACCTATGTTCTGAATAATTACAACTTCACAATAAGAATGTGTTTTCCTTAATATTTTTTTTACATTAAAAATATTTTGTGATAAGTCAGAAACGAAATATATACCTATATTGAAAAATAGAGTAATATTAATATAGCAAAAATAAGCCCAATATTTTTTCAGTTGGTAAATGAAGAGACTTTGTTATAGTACCATCTTGATATAATCTATTACCAAGAAAATAATTTAATTTATACGTATCCTTTTTGCCATTTTTATTTTAAATATATTCTGTGAAATACGTATGAAAAACGAATATCAAATATTAGTATAGAAAACGAAATATCGTACTATAATACTAATAAGTACAGAAAGTGAAATGCACCCGAGTCTCTGTAGTAATATGAGTTAAGATAAGAAAATGATATGATACGAAATTATATAATGTTGTTTTTAAACTGGGTATTCGTTAGAACCTATGAAATCTGTAGTATTAATGTTAAGTGAAAATATATCCATGAATAGTAGAGTTTAATTTGTGTAGATATCTACCAGCGCCGTATCAAGTACATAACTTTTACACAAATAATTCAAATTAATTTAATAAATTTATGTAATTTTCACTGCAGGCTTATTATATATAACTGAACCCGTAAAACATAATTATTTATTTAATTTTTGTTTTAGTGACAATGGTGGAGGTTGATGCAGTGCTCGGTAGAACAGCAACCCTCCCCTGTAACACAGAGCCTGAAATACGCGAGGACAGGGTGTATATGGTACTCTGGTATCGGGAGGAAGTCGGAAAACCTCTTTACAGGTGAGAAATATTCATTTTATTTAATCATTAAAAAATATATATCATGTACTGAATGCTGTTCTTGTCATTGGTAAATTATTATTAAAAATTTTGTTTCTTGGTTATTGATTAATTAAGAGTTTGAAGGCGTTTACTGGGTGGTGGTGTTACGTGTCATTCTTTCAAAAGACTGACTGTTGGATGAAGGATGTGAATTTATTAAAAATGTTGTATTTGTAACATTCAACCTTTAACCTTTATCATACCATGATATAAAATAGCCGAACATAGCCATGCTGTCAACTTGGGTTACGTAAATAATAGTTAGAAAAAATGTTTTCATTAGCTTAAATGGCTTTGATGGCAAGAATTTATTCTAAATACTTAGCATTAAAATTTGAAAAAATGATTAATTAAGCATTCATTAAGTCTTATACAAAGTGTCCTTCCTTCATATCTTTCTTCATTTAATTAGTGAGATAGAGACAATTATATTTGTATGTTTGTTGTTCTTTTCACTGTGAAAATAGTGTTTGATCTCTGTCTTTCATATCACAAATGGTATTTTTACCAACTTATTAATTTTACGACGGAGTGAATGAAAAAAATTTTTTGTACGATTCCCTTCATATAATTGTTTTTTTATTAGTCATTCCTAAGCGCTAAAATTTTCTTTAGGATTATCTAAAATATGAATTTTATGTTGCATGTATTTACTGAAATATTACAAGTTTAATTATGGTGGTAGACCTGTGTTACTGCATGGTTTGGGAAGGGTTAAGGTCTTCGGTTATTTTTAAAATTAACTGAAAAAATATTGTAATCGGACATTTTTAATAAAATTGATATAGTTAATTATTGTTAGAATCGGCGTTAACTTTATAGAGTTTCATCATAATGGATGGATAGAAGTAAAACAATTTTATAACTCTACTTGAGTTTATTAGCACTACTCGAGTTTCGAGAGAAACTCAGTTTAATACTTCACCTATCGATGAGAGCTACCGTTTCTCTCGAAACTCGCGTGGTGCTAATAAACTCAATTACAGTTATAACATTATTTCATTTATATACATCCATTACATAATCAACTTTGTATTTAATCAAAAAAAAATCTGTAAAAAATCTGCAGGTTTTAGAATAAAACGAACTTAATGAAATATAAAACCATTATCCTTTGTTTCAATAATTTAATCTAAAATATATATATACATTTTTTACTTATTTACTTTTTAATTTTACAACGCTATTAGGTACCTCAAAATGTTTTTACACTGTACATTAATGTAATATTATCTGTTAATAATATTATATTAAAAAATAAAATAAATAAATAAGTCAGTAGCCATAATAAACTACATTATATCTTATTAATTCCATTGTATCTACGTATTATTAGATTTCATATCGAATGCTACATTGTTTCAATTGGGTAATAACTACTAAATATAATAATTACGTTACAAAATTAAAAGTTTACGATGAGCACATCCTGAATCCATTAAATGAAATTAAAATTGTTATGAAGGAATGAAATCATATAAAATTATACGTAATATAATATACGCTATTCAAAACCACAAATCTAATTAGGGGTGAAATAATTATTTTGTTTTAGCTGGATTATGAACAGCTTATATGACTTTTAACGGTTTTCTGGTTTGACTTCCGCTAATGTCATTAGTTTATTTATATAATTTATGAATTCTTGGTAAATGAGAATGTTTAATTTTCATGAAAGATAGTTCTAGGTACTTTACAGTGAAATATTACATTCCGTTTTTATATTTCTCGAAAGTATGTAGATTGTTATGTCTAATAAGTACTCAAGGCAGCCCAAAGAAGTAAACATGATATTTTGAAAATATCAAGTTTTCTATAACTAATCTATAATATTTTAAAATAATGAACATTATAATTTTATAATTACTGTGGAATTTTTAATACGAATTAAATCAATCAGAATAATATGAGTATGATATTACATCTTTCTAATTGATTAATTTAATTAGAATTTTCATCTATAATACAGGGTGGATATTTATTTTTATTTATTTCATATCATATGCTGTAAGTACATTTCGTATTTTAATATCTACCCAACTGCGCTTTGCCCATGCTGAGGACAACATTTTATATTTTTAATCAACAATACGTAATTAGTTAATCAACTATAAACATTATAATCTACCTGTAGGATAATACACATTTTAACAATACATTACAATTTAATTTAACACACACACACACACACACACGTACGCACGCATGCACAGGGTATTCACTCATTGGTGTTGGGTCTGAAATTTTGCCTCGGTATGCGTTCATATTGAAGCGGTGACCATGCTATGAACATACGTTCGGTCTGAGGTTTTTAGCCAGAATTTTACTGCGCCTTTAAACTGTCTATGTTCTTCAATGTTTTTACTCGTATTTAAGAAGAAAATTATACATTTTGGATGCCGCAAAACTATGGATTTCTTGTTTGTATGAGGTGCATATCCTAGGAATTACTAAATTGTTCTCCTCTGAGATTCTGATGTTTTTGGCATTTCCCATTTTGGAAATCCCAGATGTTCTTATTAAAACATTTCAACTTACTAAATTACAATTTAGTTTCTAAGTAATTTATGCGGTCTCAAAGTGTGGTAACTTTTAGCCTGACCGGCGGTAAAATGTTTCGTCTCCTGACAAACCTCGTAGCGCCAGTTGTAATCTTTTTTATTCTCGGGTTGTCAGATTTGTCTCCTGACAAATTCGTATAGTGTTATTAGTGGTGGGTCGATAATTTACAGACAAGTTTACAAGTTAATATGAGTGCGCTCTGACAGGTGCGGCTTCCTTATAAGTCATTCTCCGCGTGCACACACACCTATCTCTTCCCACGTCGAGCTACCGCTGACAAACGCACACATAAAAATACTTGGAATAAGTTTGTTGTAAATACATGCAAGAGCTACACTGAATCTGGCTACTTATATTAAAAATGACATCCCAGACAGGTTGTAGTAAAAAAAAAACCCGGTTGTTAAAAATATATAGTATCATATTATTTTCTTAAATTATTTGACTACGATATATTTTGATTCAAATAAACGAACTCTACTTTTGTATGTTAAAATACGTTAATAATTTACCATGAAAATGAATTGAGAGTTTTAAAGTTTACCCAACATTAAAATTTTAATAATTGATCGTCTAAACAAATATTGTATAAATATACCTTTTCAGCAGGAATTTGTAGAAATTTTCACCCTCTTTTACATTGAATTACGTTTTTTCAATGTATATATTTTCTCTCATTCCCGATTGGAAATATTCAACTCTCCATTTTTTATTTATTCTCTTGGCTCTGTAACGATCCCTCATTAAAATGGTTATTCAATTCCTCCATTAACACTTTTGTATTAAATCACCCGTGTAATGAATTTGAAGAGCCTAATTGTATCAGAAAGGGTGGCAGCTAACCCGGCTGATTCGATTTTAAAGGTTTGCTTATGTAAAGGGGTTGGCAGGGGGTTGAAACCAAATTAGGTAGCCCGGCAGGCCTGCGTCTAGTATACGTTTCAACTTCAGATGTACAGATCGACAACTCAATTGTATACCCCGAGAGAAATCAGTTGTTAAAATATTGACCACTAGGTTATGTAGTTGATCCTCTAACAACTATGTTTGGTTAGTAATATAAGGTTTATGATATTTAACTTGACGCATTTAAGATGTGGATCTACAGAAGAATGCTCAAAATATACTGGATGGATAGAGTTACGAATGAAGATGTTATTGTTCGGATTGAAAAAGAAAAATAAGTTCTTTAGTATTAACAAAATTACTTTGTGGTCACATATTATATAAATAATACTTTGCTTAAAACATATATATATATATATTTAAGGATGATATTTAAAAAAACGGGGGTCTACAAATTAATTTGCAATGAATGCATTCATTTTCAAATGGGTAAAGACGAATTTGTGTATTTATTTATACTTTATTATCATACATATTTTTGTTGTAACAAAGGTGAATATATTATAACATGATAAACATAAGATACAATTATATTGTAATTAAAGACTCGTAGTTTATTGTGTGGGATACTCCACCAATGATATATACATCGTTGTCCTGGCTATTTTACTAGACCGAAGTCTGTGTTAAAGTATCTACATACTGGAAATTTACCAGTGCGATAAATTCTATCTATCTCTATCGCATATCATTACTTGACTGTATGCGAGCAGGACGCAAGGCGTGCGATTGTCTCACACGCTCTCGACACCTTTTATGCGAATAACCAAAAATTAATGGTGAGTCAGCATTGGTGACTCAACGTTCGTAGTTGATGTTTTTTTTAAATTTCATTTTTGTTCTTTTTAAAAAAATTTTTAATCGAACAAAAAAAAATATTGTTTGGTCTGATGATTTTAGGAGTGCGTGCGAACTGCCGTGCGGCCGCGCACGCGCGCAGCTTAGAGGGTACGTTGGTCGCAATCATAAAATGCAGAACAGATCAGGATATACTTTATATGAGAGAGTAAGACTACTCCTGCATCTTATATCCCGCGAGTTTTCAGAAATGCTCTAACATTTCTACAAAAAATCTATAAAAATGGATCGTTGAAACTTCCGACACTCGTGCAATTTTTTTTTTAACATTCAACGATATGAATTATTGTCGCACATCGATAGTCACTACGCACAGAGATGTCATAGTTATGCAGTAGCACTGCTCAGAATAGCAACTAACGTCAAATCTAAAGTCAAGAAATTAACCAAAAATATGACGAAAAAAATTCCTTATAAATAGTAGTTTATTAAACATTGATTATGTTAAAATAAATGTCGTATGTTTCATAATTTGTGAAAGTATTGACACATTCTAGTTGGTATAGGAGAAGATTTATGGAAAACGATTAGATATATTTATTGGAAATAAAAAAAAATTAGAACCGTTAGCATCCAGTATAAAACTAGTTCTTTACTTTTCTTTAAATTATTATAACATTTTTAAATACTAGTTAAATGTATTAATTAGAAAGATATACATATAAAATCAATTTTATCGAAAAATATTATTGTTGCGCCACCAGGATTCGAACCTGGATTTCTTTACAAACCGGGGTAGGTGCATTATCCAACTATGCTACAGCGACAAATTTTCGAACCTATATGTTACACTTTTTCAAATTAATACATCTATCGTTCCATTATTTGTAGTCAAAATATAATGTCGCTGTAATATAATTGAATAATCCACCTTCCCCGGTTTTGAAAGAGATCCATATTCGAATCCCGGCGGCTCAACGACAATTTTTTTCGATAAAATTGATTTTATATGTATATCTTTCTAATCAATACTAATAATTAATATTTTAAATATCACTGACCTACGTTCTGAATAATTACAGCTTTACAATACGAATGTGTTCTATAATAAGAATGTGTTCAATACAAAGTTTTCACCCTAAATACTTCACAGAATGAATATTAAATAGTTTTACAAAATAATATCCATTAATGTAAGTATGTCGGTATGTACATCAATAGATGCTCTCGAGTTAAACTCTTAGAGGGATTGTGATTGATTACGCTTAGTTAGTAGAAGGGTAGCACAACAATATCGAGGACGTATTGTTCTGGGAGTAATCAGACATATATTTGCTGTCTGAAAATCAAATATACTTTCACACGTGTCCTGTAGGGATGTGTGGGAACTCGAGTCTTCGCTTAGTTGATTCACAACTGAATTATATAATTACATGTCTGTCAAGTCTGACAGACCGCAGTCGACACACTAGTTACAGAATTAATGAAATGGTTAACGTTTCCTCTTGTTAAGTTTAATCAACACTTTGACATACTGTAAGTCTCATCGGTTCTTTATTTAATCATTATAATCTGATTAATGACACTTTGACTAAATTAATTATAAATTAAATAAATGTTATCTATTCATTCTAAATCCACACTATTCGCTCTTACTGCGTTTTCTTTATGTGAAAATATTATGCGTTGGAAAAATATCCACAAAAAAAATAGATTTAATCAAATTAAGAAGGTTGGCGACCATGTTGCAGTTTGTTGATTTATTCTGTATACGATGACCAATATCTTAAATATTGAACTACTTTTTAACGTTACACAGCCAAAATAATCAACCTCTTTTTTCTCCTGCCTAATGAGTTGTAAAATATCATATTTTTCACAATATTTGAGTACGTCCAAGAACACATAATCACTGGATTTTTACTTTCAAAGGCATTGTTATTAAACAAATTATCGCTATTGTATATGTATTACTATATATTAACTACATTGTAGTTAATACTTGTAGTGTTTCTATATGAAAACATATATACAAATTCCAAAAATTTGATAGATATGGAGGTTGATTGAATGCAATGGTGAACGTTACATTGTGTAAAGTGATCACTTAAGCCAGCCGAAGATAGGTCGTAAGCCCTGTAATTACCCATATTTCCATACCTTCCATATAATATAATACAAAGAGCTTCGTCTCTATGAGATATATATAATTTGTTTATAATATTCTTCATTACGAAGAACGTTACCGGAGAATGCAAATTTCCTTGATAATATGTTATTAGCTCTGTTTACTTATTTAATCACCTTAATACATCCTCATGAGTACTCAACGCAGGCCTTATCAATAGCTTCATACTGGAATGGTAATTTTTTTACTATTTTCACACAAATAATAGCATTGATCCTTAAAATTGCACAAAAGATTTTTTGAGCGATAACAACCACTTGACGATATTTTTCTTTATATTAATTATTGGTTTCATTTTTGCTGTAATGCATTCTATGTATCCAGATTTCTCGCTACGTTCATTTTATCTTCTGTATCTTTCTTATTTATATTATTAAGCTCACTTCATTCACATTGATACATGAACCCTCATTTCATACACCTATAACAACTCTTCATTTCATTTTATCCTCTTTTACAAATGTTCGAGAATATTTCCGAAGATAAATCATCATTAAAACTATAGATATATATCGTACGTAAATTTTACGTCTTGTTCAAACAAAAGCATTTGCTGGACCCACTTGCCAATTCTGACGCCTCTCCCACTGTAGCAGTGCTCTACCTGATTGTTGATGCGACACCTCAGAGCTCAGTCACATTGCCACTCTTCAAGTCAAGGCTAAATATCCCTAAATTGATCAAATAGCTTCGTGGGTCCATTTTGAAAGTTATCGGTGAGCAAGGTACTCCGGCCCCAGGATCACAAGTGCATTCACAAGGCCTTCGAAAAAACTGCGGATTTTGTCCATCTGCAAAGAAAAAAATGACGACCACTTACTGCAAATGTGGAAAAGGTGCCTGTGGAATTTACCAAACACAAATGTACCAAGATTTTACTAAGTATTTTCAATGTTTTTTTTTAAATTAAAAGGTTTTTTTAAACATGAAATTTGTTCCTAAACTAATTCTAATGTGTATCTTGTATATATCCCAAATATTAAATGTTTTCATACCCAGACACGTAAATTTTACGTATCGATAGCAACCACGTTGTATTTTTAACGTTGATAATCTAGTGTTAAATAAACCGAAAGTCTTACATTTGACAAAATTTTTCATTTTTATCTTTTTCTTAACAAGAGCAGTCTTGATTATGGAACGAAGAGTGTCTGTAAATGTGAGCATGGATAGTCTGTCGCTACTTATTTCAATCTGTGGCATTTTTGTACAATACAGGCTGTGAATCGAAGTTCTAGTCAGGTTAGACCAGCGTTAGATGTCAATTTTTGTAGATGGTTTCTTTCGTGATACCATCTACAAAATACGTTATCTAACCTAGAAGAGACGCCAGTTCACCACTGGGTTTCGTGGTTTATGCTATTGTGCATATGCCTGTGTGAGTATTGCCGCCTTTTTTGGAGAATGAAGGAGACGGTAAACGACTGGCGGATCAATTACATCCCGTGTTTCGACCAGTACAGAGGTCCAAATAAACCGATCGCCGGGAGCGCGCATTTCGGTCGGCCGAAATCTACCCAGCCAAAAGAACAACAACATCGGACGAGAAAGACAGCAAGTACAATAGAAAAATTAATGCAGTGTTTATAAATCATATAAATACTGCATTAAAAATAATGTGTTCTCCTTAATATAAATACATATTTATACGTTATATTATTTTATAATATTCACAATAAAATGAAATAAATCCCTGTGCGAACAGAAGTTCGTCTGTGAATAGAATGAAATAAGTATATTATTTAATGTTTTCTTCCGATACCGCAAGTTTCCCCGACCGGTTGTGCCAAAAGTTGTGACCTTCCCCGCTTTGTCGGAGACTTTTTGTACAAACCCCGAAGGTATCAAATAAAAGAATAGAAATAGTTTCATGACACGAGTGTCAAACAACGTTTCTTTCAGTCATTGATTCTTCGCTTAGAATCGGAGTGGTATGTTTCGTCTACGTTTATATTCAAGTTGTATATTTTTAGTTCTCGAGAATTCACTGTATTTTATTACACCTCTTCGAAAGGTTGAACAATAAAAAATATTTGGGCTTAATATTGGACACGTATGATAGACTTACCTCTTACACTGTTGTCCGATTTCAGAGTTTCTTGGTTCGATTAGGTTATTTCACATTATTAGTTAGGTTAGATTATGTCTATGTTGATGCCTATAGTAATGAATTTATTTATAGTTAGAACTCATTTCTTTGAAACAACTCAAGATATTTATTTATTTAAATATATTTTGACATCCATATTTTTGTACTAACAGAGGTGGATACATAATAAACATATATAATGCATAGTTTATTGTGTGGGAAAGAGTAGACTTCACCTCTGATATATACAGCGTGTCCTGGCTACTTTGCTAGACTAAAGTCTGTGTTAAAGTAGCCAGTTTTTTTTTCATGCTGTTGTGGTGTTATTTGGAATAAAAAGATAAATAAAATATGAATAAAAAAGTAAGAATAAAATAAAAATATTAAGGAAAACACATTCTTATTGTGAAGTTGTATTTATTCAGAACATAGATCTGTGATATTTTAAATACTAAATTAATGTATTAATTATAAATATATACATATAAAATCAATTTTGTCGAAAAATATTGTTTTTGCGTCACCGGGATTCGAACCTGGATCTCTATTTCCAATCCGGGGAAGTGCACTACCTTTGTGCTATAACGCCAGTATTTTTCTTGACAAATTTTCGAACCTATATGTTACATTTTTCAAATTAATACACCTGTCGTTTCATTATTTGAAAGCCATCTACATTATTTTTACAGAATCTCAAATACCTTTGAGTAAACCGACTGCAGATGCCAGAATTATCAATTCATTTTTATTAAATTTTGGACACATTGATACAATGAAATATTTTTAATTTAATCACCTGATAAATATCAGGATTCATAATAGCTAATTCCAAACAAGATTTAAGAAATAACAGGAACAATTTTTTATTTAAAATTATTTTTATTTTTTATAGCAAAATATGAAATTGTTGTGTACCTACTGGAAACTCACCAAAGTATTTATTAACCATTTCGTTTTGAGAATCGTGTTTATGGCCTGTGTTAAAATTAAGGGTATGTACCATTTAATTCTAATCATTATTTTATTCAGTTCATTAAAATGTTACCTAAATAAACATTGTTGTTAGTCTCATGGGGTGTAAAACAGTACAACACCATTAAAAGGTAAGGGAAATGTATTTATTATATCACGTGTTTCTTCTGCGCCCCCAACGTTACTTGATTCATTCTCGCGTTAAATGTAAATGTGAGAAATAAATCAGTCCCCTCAGTTTGTTAGATAGCTCCAGTTTAGGGATGTTAACCCTCTAAGCGCCGGGAAGGGCAAATCTATCTCAGTCCGGTCGATTGATCAATATCACGTAATCCCTTAACCTATAATTAGCAGTGCCCCGCTTTTTCTAATAACATGGCGCGCGGCGTTCTGAGTACGCTATTTACAATGACAAAAAAATGTTCATTAATCATGCTAATGACAATCCTTGTTTGTAGATTGTTTCATCCCCAGTAGCGTGCCTCAAAACTTTCAGATTAATGAAAACTTTCTTCGATATTATGGGGATTTATAAAATGTATTACGTTATTTATAAAAAACCCCAAATGTTCCATCAAATATATTATTTTAATAAGTTTTGCGAACGATTAATCTTTTTTTCTTTACATCACTTTTAATTTTGTTAATTAACATAATAAATTATTCAGCTTGAGCAAGAAACAATACTAGGATTATGTATGTCCTGAATGTTGCGATTGGCTGGCCACATTGAAAGGAATTGAACAAAAAATCTATTTAAAGTGAGGAGTTCGAAACTGCCACTATCAAGAGCGGTTATCAATTAGAAAACTGACAGTTTTGCCAGACAACATTTTCTAACACATTTCAGTGGTGCTTTTGTTTCTGAACTACTCATAAGAGTATTTCAGTGGAAACGAAAAGACTAACTGTATGGAATAGGACTGAAACAGAATGGGGAGGATAATTTGAAAATAACGACCGGGGATAAAAGTCGGCGGAAAGCAGTTGTATAGAAAACCAAATCTGCTAACGCTCTTGAAGAAGAATAATAATACAAATGAATATTTTTAGTAAGAGATGGTTATGCAGTTTAGTGGCATAATTATTGTAGTATCAGAATTTTGGTTTTGTGTTTTGGCGATCGGTTGAGGAAATAAAGTTTTCGAACTCTCACTATCTTAAATAATCTAACTTATGTAATTATATCTCAAAAAATTCAAACTCCCTCGCTTGACAGATAATAAATTATAACTTTAATCTATACAAACACGTTAACACAATGACGTTGAACTCGATTGGAATAAACCGTAAAAACAAAACTTTTAGTCAGTTTGCAGTTTGCAAATCAGATATGGAAATAAGGAAGGTATCATTTCTTGATAATCGATGGATAGGAGGTGTATATTTAAAATAGGAAACCTAATAACTTGAGTATATTATAGCGAGCGAGTTATACTCGTACAATCGGGATCCCAAACTCTTTATCTTCATGTAATTAGAGCAATTTAGACAGGCTGAATCCCAAAAGAATCCTTCATTTTGAATACTATTCCCAGCTTTGATATCCCAATAACACGCAGCACATTTTTTTGAATACCCAAATACGCATTAAATTATCAAAATAGACAAACTTACGTGTGATTTATCACTTCAAATAAAGATAAAAGGTTATCTTCTTCAATATGAAACAAAAACATGGTTGTAAAAACTGGTAAATAAATTAATAAACATGAACTCCATACAAAAACGTACATAACGGTACAGCAACTCGGCCGCTGCCTAAAACACGTGACAGATAATCGATGTTTTCAACGAAGTACGTTTATATTTTCCAAAAATATCTGAAGATATTAGCACCGTCAACGTATTATAAATATTTTAGAGTATGATAAAATATTGTATGAATGCACTACGTGATCACGGACCAATGTCGCCATATCAACTGTTGATACGGCCACGTACAAAACTCAATTTATACGGTATCAACTGTTGATAATTGCCAAGAATCGATGTGGGCAGCAAAAACATTGAAGAAGAATTAGTATAACAAGAGTATTATCGTTTACCTGAACCCATCTTGAAGTTTCTTAAAACCTTATGTATTTTTTTTTAAATATAGATCCGTATACATCATCTCAATCTCGTTCTTTCCTCGACTCGCACTAAAGGAAGAATGTCTCATTGCACTTCGGATGGGGTCAAATGCTGGCAAATTCGATTTCCCGATCCAGATAACGTTAAAGCACGACGATAATCTATCGCGGCGAAACCGGGCATGTTGACAATCGAATTAGCACTCCTTCACCGTCCACCGAATGCGCCCAGGTAAATGATCAGTCAAACAGGGACCGGTACACATCGTGACGGAATAATTGGAACGAAGGATATCACGGGGTAACATTCGACTTGGGTCAACAGTCGTTGTGTGTCGAATTTTGACCAACGTTTGCCAACCATAGCCCATTAATCTCAGAGATTAAATTTTATCTACGTACACGCATCCATAGTGCTTCCAAACGGGAGACATCTCAGTCACCCCCTTTTTCGTGTGTTTTTTGAATGATATACATATAAATACACCTGAACTTGACATGTTGTCTTTTAGATAGATAATACTATACAGCTAGTAAATTAGTACAAAAAACGATACCAACATTACAGTAAAAGCAAGTATTTGTGTAGTTCATCATGTAAAATAATATCAAAGGGATTGTGTTGCTAAAAAATTATGTTTACTTATTATGAGCTAATGTTAATAAACAAATTGTTAATTATAATGTAGATCGTGAAGTAAATTATACATTTGTATCACATATCTCAGAAAATAAATTAGATACGTTATGAAAATAATTAGATGTTTTATGAGTTCTATGTTCGATAAAGACGGAAAAACTGAGAAAGATATCGAAAAGAGGGTGACTACAGGGAATAATGGCGCTTTGAATGGAATTATAGCTAATGAGAACTTGTCAACTGAGGCAAGACTAACGGTTCACTAAAAATAAGGCCTGGAGCTGGCGAAAGTGGAACGAAAGTAGACGGAATGCAGTAGAAATGAGATCACTTAGGCGTATATGTGACAAGTCCATTTATGGCAGAGTAAAGAATGAAGAAATAAATAAAGAATATAAAGCTAATCTTAGTATAGTGAGTAAGATTAAAAAAGGATCACTTAGGTGGTTTGGTTAGATGGAACGGTTGAATGAAGTGAGAGTGGTTAGAAAGATATGTGACGCAAGTATTGATGGCAGCAGAAGTAGAGGACGTCCGTAGATGACTTGGCACGACCAGGCAAACCAGATACTGAAGGATGGCCCTTTTAAAAGCCTCAATAATCGTGGAGCTTGTATGAGAATAAGTATGAATGTGGATGAGGCGAGAATTGTGTGTCATATATATATATATATATAATTATTTTCTTAACATCTTTAATTCGAACATATTACAAATATAATGTTTTCACGCGAATTATTCACAAGGGATCGATTAGATACATTAAACACATTTTTAAAACCTATGTAACTAATTTGACGTTGGTATAATTTTGAAGTTTATTGTCTATATAAATACATATCATTAACGTATATAATAGAAAAACTTAGGTTTGTATGATAATCAAATGATATTTATCCGGACATTTGAGGTATCATCAGCTTTGATGGTTGTCATTAAAATATTGCTTGAAACAGACCCCAAAAGAAATTCTATTTTAATTATACTAATATTATATTAAAATATGCTTTGCTTTGAAGTCTTTGGTATTTCCAAAATTATTATTATTATTATTCTACGACTTTGATTTAATTCGGTTATCACGGAAATTTACACTGAAAAATGTATAA